>OU342587.1:4820000-6250410 GCA_910589645.1 Tinea semifulvella | reverse complement strand
AAACATCTTTGACCAGCATTCAACTATTTTAAATTTACGCTGAAGGAAAGGTCTGGAGACAGAAAGGCTGGCAATTATTTCTGCCAACGTATTATCCTCGCTGTACAGAGGGGACTATCTCGGATGGGACGTCTCTAGAGGCCATTTTTAATTTATAGTTTAGTTTATTTTTAATTTTATTATTTAGGTAGCTTTTAATTATTTTTAACTACCTCCGTGGTCTAGCGGTTAAGTCCGTGGATTTAGACTCGGAGGTACCGGGTTCGATTCCTGGTTGGGACACAAAAATATTTATTAATGTAAATAAATACATTTAATTTATTTGTGATATTTCTCAAATTTGGTACGCTGGAGACAGCGACAAGCTTACCACTTGTCAAGATTGGCCTATAGTAAAGTTGGCAAAATGTGAATCCGCTAATTTATAAGCGTGGTTTCTGACTACCCAGAAAGAGAAACGGTCGTGTTGATAATTTACTTTACTTTACTTTTAATTTATATTTAATGCGTATATTGATTTACTTCGAATAAAATACATATTCTAAAACGGAAAATAAACTATTATATTTAAAAGTGGTAATAAACGTTGTTAAGTACATTCACTCTTTGGAATTGTTGTAGTGTGCAAGCGAGATGGATGCAAGGGTAACAGCAAAGTGACAACCCTCTTAATTATTAATTAATATAATTATTTCTATTCCGCACTACTATGAGAATAAGCCTCCATTGATCTAATATTTCCATTGAGGAACTAAAAGATTACCATCATCACAAAGATATTATAACATGTAATTATTTTTCTTTAAATTTCCTCTAGCTTTTTAAAATTATAATACACTAAATAAATATTTTCGATCTGGCAACTTTTGTAAACTTTGAACAATTTGTTTACACTAACTAGCGGTCCAGTCTTATTGTTGTAACATTATAAGAATTATTATTATTATATTGCATCCGCATGACAAAATAACAATAGAAAAATTAAGGGAGGAATGTAACTTAAATATCCTCCAAAAAGCAAACAGAAATGTCACAGTCTAAAACTACTACAAACTAACAACAATCCATTGTACGGTATCCAACGTTTTTTGTTCTTTTTGTAAATAGTATGTTGATTTTTTTTGTGGTGGGGTTCCGTAATTCGCACGCAAAATTAGGGGTGAGCGTGACTAAAAACTATGCTATGCAACCCTTCTCGAGTCGATCTATGGTTGTGCATCTCTACTGTAGTGATAACGATAATTTTTGATACTTTACCAATTACAATTTATTTTAACTTTTATGTGTAATATTTTGTGCAAATAAATGAGTAACTAGGTATTACGTTTTTTATTTTTTATACTGAGCATGACATGAGAAATCGCACTTACCTGATGGTAAGCTGTACCCGAGGTCAAAGAATGGGAGCAAATGACATTTGCCTCTGACGACCGACATCAATGCCGGCCCATCAAAATTCATATTCTTTTTTTTTTTAAATTTTATTTCTTCTAAATAATAGGATTTACATTTCTGTGGTGGTATTCATTGTAGTTGTAGTACTCTTTATTTTTGCTCGCGTATAATTATTAGGTAACAAGTAAAGCCGTCAATTAATACGTTATAATATTACAACAATAATTATGTTTCTATCTAGGTAAATCAATTTATAAATAATAATAATAACAAAGTCAAAGTAGGAATGAAAGAATAAAGGAAGCTTATCAAATCTTATAATGAAATAACAATATCAGAAAGTACCAGTTTTATTATTTATAAATTCGCACAAGCATCTACAATTTGAGGGTAATCGATCACCTTTCACAGTTATTCTCGTTGCAGAGCTATTTACAGACTTCTAAATCTACTGGCCATGTGGCCGGTTGCAGAAAGAATGAATATAACAAAACATGATCAACATTTTGATATAACGCCAAGTAGGTTGCTTGCCACTTTGGTTTTTTCAGCGAATGACGAACCTTATAGGCATACGTTAAATATGTCAAAAATAATCAGCCTTTTTGCAACTTGCCGTCAGTGTTACTTTTGGTTCATATCGTTATGTCAGGTGCAGAAAAGATATTTAAATAACCTTCATTAAGCGAAACCCGAAATGAAACCGATTTTTAAAGTTTCTGTATATTTTTTTTATACTCGGTTTTACTACGCATAAGTAACATTGTTAACTGATAACTATGCATTAATTAGTCTATTTATTATTGTACAAAAATTATAAAAGTATCAAGTGACTTTGGTCGTGGTATATGTAACCCTAACCTAACCGTGAAATGTGTACAATAAATGCCTTTGTATTGCGGCGGTGCGCGCCTATTGACTTTTCGACGTCGAAAACACAACAAGGCTACTGAATTCAGATTTTAAATATATTCAAATTTTGTTTATAAAATAACAATATTCTTCTTTATAAACATTTCGAGCTCAATTTGTTGACACAACAAATATACATTTGTTAGGTACGTATTTCAAAACGAATACCCTCTATGGATTTATTTAGTTATTATGATTTTATAAAAAATATGTAAATTTACATACTTACTCTCTGTTCATATTTTAAAAGAATTACATACATACATATTGTATATGTTCACGCCAAATCCCTTGCGGGGTAGGCAGAGATAATTGAACTCCACTTGTCACGATCACGACATAGATCTTTCTCTTCTTCGACATTCATCACATGCACCTTCAGCTATTGATTTATTTCTTTGATTGTGACAGGTAAGTCTTGGTCTGCCCGGCATCTGGGCTCTTTTACCCACAACTTTCGCATTATTTATATGGTTCGTCAATGTCTCTTCACTCATTCTTTCAACTATCGGAGCATGCCTTTCCTAATTTTTTTCCCCATGCTTTCTTTAATACCTACCCTTTTGCGTATTTCGTCATTACGTATGCGGTCCGTCAAAGTATATTTTTATATATATCATATCCGACGCAACGACCTCATTTCTACTGCATTAACTCTACTCTCGTGCGTATTCTGACATATCCACGTTTCGCTTCCATACATAAGTGTTGGTACCGGCATGGCATTGTGTGTATGGTGAGTCTAGCTTTGTCACTGACATTTCGACTGGCCATCAGTGACCCCATGGCACCGTTAACACTATTTCCCGCGTTCACTCTTCTTTCAACATCCCTATCATATTTTCCCATCCACAGTGAAAAGTTTTAAAGGTAAACAATAGCTATAGCTATAGCTGGGTTAGAAAAAGGTTTAGCTAAGTACAGTTAGTAATTGAATTCTTTTTAATGGGATTTGTTTACCAAAATACGGAAAGGATCTTTTTTTTTTTTTTTTTTTTTTTTAATACTAGCACGACATATGACCCTGCGCCCACCTAATGGTAAGTGGCGTTCAAGGTTTAGAAATGTTAGCAACTAGAATCAGAGACTCATACTGACATCAGTCCCTAACACTATGTCAGCTTGACTGGGTATGGGACGAATGCCACTAAGTAAAGATTCACTTACCCGCCCTTAGTTTTCTGCATTTACCATTTACTTAGATCCTGCTTTGTATAATTATTGAAATAAAAAAAAGAGAATAAGCTGAGGGCAAATGTCTTAGGTATTTTAAGAAATAAGTAGTATTTTTTTAATAAATTGGTCTTTATTTGTTTATAACATTCATCCTCATCATCACAGCCCCTAGAACACAGAGTCCCAGACCTCTGCTGTTGGAGATGGGTCTTCCAGAAATTTCTGGAGAATTTGGCATACAATCGCCACACTGTCCAGACACCCGTCTCTGGCGAGGGTATAATGTAAATTTTTAATGACAATTTATTTACGATTCCACAAGGCATTATTGGAACCGGGATCGACGGCTTAACGCGTTCTCCGAGGCACAGAAACAGTGGTATTCTAAATCTATAAGAAATGTGCGTAAGAAAAATGTATTTCTCATTGGTACATGCCGGGGTTTGATTAATGCTTTTTAGGATGTTAGGGAAAGCGTTCCTACAACCAAGCTACCATCATTATTACATTTTACCGGTCAAACCATCTGACCAGTTATTTTTTGAAATAACTAGTCAATTTTTAATAAATTTGTCGCGATTAGTTTTATTAATTCATACCGGTCAAACCAACGAATAAACAAGTCTATAGTTCTAAAAGCAAATTATTTAAAACCGTTACAAAAATGAACTGCCTGGTGATTATTTTCAAGCTAACAAAAAAAGCGGCTCAGTTGCCATTTGAAAAATATCTCGAAGCCACATACCGGTGGTCCCTGGGGCGTAAAACGAAGGTAATTGTTGGCCAAAACCGAGAAATATGTCTGAATTACTGTTAATAATAACAATGTGCTCTCATGCTACGCCTCTTAGCTTAGTTTGTTATGTTTAGAATTATATAGAGTCAAATTTAAATTCAAATATATTTATTCGCAGATTTTTTTTTGAATAAGGTTTAAACATAGGTAGTGTGATCTTAAAAAGCCGGCTAACTGGCATGCAGATACTTTTAAAACTTAGGCAATGAATGACAATTTAATATTCTTATAAAAAATAATAATAATAAAAAAATATTAATGACCAAAATAAAAACAATACCTACAAGAAACAATATCCAAAAAAAACAAAATTAGGATAAATAAAAAACAATATAAGATGTCAAAATAAACAATACAAAACAATAATACGAGCGGAGCGATGGAAAGAGACCCGACGGAATGACTGTTGGGCCGTGGAAACTTGGCAGGTCTTTGGTGTGGGATGCGACCTGTGTAGACACATTAGGCGAGTCAGGTTCGGGAAGTGTGTCGTCTTGGCGAAGTGGTACCGGTTACGAATTTGTACCGTTTGGGGTCGAGACGATGGGCCCTTGAGGACCTTCAGAAAAGCGCCTGGTCAAGTAGTTGTCAAAGCGGCTGATGGAAAGGAAATACAGGAAGGCTGGCAATTATTTCTGCCAACATATTAGCCTCGCTATACAGAGTGTAAATATTGCCAGTCTCCTTGGGACTATCTAGGATGGGACGTCTCTAGAGGTCATTTTTTATTTATAGTTTAGTTTATTTTTAATTTTATTATTTAAATAGCTTTTAATTAATATTTAATGTATATTAATTTACATCGAGGTAGTAGATACATGGTATTATGCTTGCCTCTGAATTAAAGAATTTAAATAAATAAAAAATATATATAAACAATTAGGAATTATTTTCCTTGTGTATGGATGAATAAAATCATGTAAACAAAATAACATTTTGTACAAAATGTGTCCTTATTGGGACGTAAATATGCGTTATTTCACAATTTTCATCTTCTCTCGTTAAAAATAATAAAAAATCTAAGTAAATTAAATGCAAACGCAATAATAAATATGCAATTACTACAAGTTTTGTCCAGATACTTCACCAAAATATTAATCTGTTTCGTGATTTATTTGACACATTGGCGTCCAAAGCGCCAACCATCCACTTACTCGCGTAATCAAGTATTACTGCGACATAGCTGTCATGCTATTACCCGTAAGTATTTTATCCGCTCCCAGTAATTACATACAGTTTAGGTACATAAAGTACTGTTCCACAATTACGTCGTATAATTATAACACTGGGTTGAGGCGTCGATAAATTTCTGATAGTAAGACTTGCGCGGGCGCAGCGCGGGCGTAGTAATAGCTCAGTAGGTTGATAGGCAATTTTATTAATGCGCGTCATTTTTAAACGTTTTGCGACAAAAATATTTGAAAATTACAAATGTAAGTACAGTAGTATGTTTAATCCATTGGAATGCTCTCCCAGCCAGTATGTTTCCCTATTCCTATAACCTGAAGTCCTATAAGCGACTCGTGAAAAAGCAACTCGATAGACGACTGTAATTGTAGGAACTACGTCAATCGTCAGTGGATAGCGTCAGTTGGTCCCATTCTTAGTAATAGCTCAGAAGGTTTTTAGGCAGTTTTATTATTGTGCGTCATATGTGAACGTTTAGTGATAATAATATCAATGACTCAAATTTTAATATAATATAATATAATATAATATAATATAATATAATATAATATAATATAATATAACATAATATAATATAATATAATATAATATAATATAAGCGGCGCAAGTATGTAAGTATATTAAAAGATTACATATTTGTGCCGTTTGCTGTAGAAACTCTGGGCCCGTGGAGTCCCAGCGCAAAAAGTTTTTAAAAGACATAACACCGCGTCTTGTCGTCTCCTCCGGTGACAAGAGGGCTGGCTCTTTCTTCGCCCAGAGAATCAGCATTGCAATTCAGCGGGGAAATGCAGCCAGCGTTCTTGCCACCACTCCACGCGGACGGGACTTATATCCCTATCCTTAGTAAAATATAAAATAAATATTTAGAGATATATTATTCACATATATATATAATATAGTATCATTTTATCTTGAGATCTAACATACTAGTCTATAAAATATCTATCTTTCTTATCAATTATCCTTTTTTCTCGTTTTAACATAAGTTGCTGTTTGTCTAATATAAAAAAAAATAACACAGCTATAATTTGCGAAACAACTGATATGAGGGAACTCTTTGCTTAGCAATTAAAATGTATTTACTAGTAACCTGAGTTACCCAGATGTTTCTAAAAAGGCTTATTTCAACGGAATGCCCGTACCTATCATAACAGCCCGCATAGCTATTTATCTACCATTAATTGCACGCCAATTATTTTTAACAAATTAAAAAGTTTGATATTTTCATTACATCGTTCTATAATTGATTAACGACTTCTTATAGCATCGAAGCAGAACTATTTTTTATCAAAATTTTCTCTCTTTTATTAGAATAAACATAATATTTATATATATCGTTTACAGACTCCGCAAAGATTAATTGCCGCTGGTTTTAAATGAAGTGGTTATTATTTCTGACCTGATAGTTTTTGTATATTTTATACCAACAACATGTACCTATCATGAGCGAATACATTAGATAGTATAAACTAAGTTAATTCCTAATTTTAGGCTTTCAGATACAAATTTACATATATATATATATAACTGCCTCCATGGTCTAGTAGTTGACTCCGTATATTTGGACTCGGAGGTAGCGGGTAGGACACAATGCTATTTATTAATTTAAATAAACAAAATTTTATGAATATTTATTTCATTTGTGATATTTCTCGCTTTGGTACGCTAGAGACATCGACGAGCTTGCCACTTGTAATTTTTACACTGTATTAGAAAATTCGTGCGCGAGATAAATACCTTTAATTACGTACTACTAAAGTTACCTATGACTTATTTTATAATTACTTATTCCATTTTTTATTTTACTATTCATTGGAAACTGTGATTGCTACTAGTAGAATTTCATAGACCCTCTCATACGTGCCTATTACAACGTATTACTGTTATTATAGCGCGTCCTTCCTTTAAACTAAAATTTATTTATTAATCATAGCACAACTAACGACTACTAAAAACATAATAAAGAATGGAATGGAAATATAAAGGGTCAATTAAAAGTTACCATAAACCGAATGGTGAATGGTACTTCTAAATCCTGGTTATCTAGAGGTTAACGGCCATGATCCTCTACAGAGTGGGCTATTTTTAATATTCAGAGTTGTGGCACTGTCTACAGTCTATAGCTGATGTCAACATCTGCTCGTGTAGTCTGTCAGTTCTTTGGCAGAGCCAGCTTCACAAAAATGTAGGCCTAATTGTTGACGCATTGGATTAGGTAAAACTCTCTTGACCAATTGAGATGAGATGTCACTAGCAACAAGAATAATTGTTGAAAACAAACAAGATATTTAAAGTCATTAAAGTCGGAAGTACAATTTGGTCCTAGAGAACAAATTCTTACTCGTACAAGTATCGAGTATGCATCTCAATTATAGAATCCCAAATATGCTGTATATATTGCATGTATCGAATCAATACAAAGAAGATTTTTAAGATACCTACAATATAAAACTAAAACTTATGATTTAAGCTATGATCAGCGATGCAAAAGACATCATTTGCTGCCACTAGAGACGCGTCGCTATATTGCAGACATAACCTACCTGGTTGGCGTTGCGCGTGGAATTGTCCTGATTTAGTAAATTTAATATCCTTGAAAATACCCTCACTTAAGCTCAGGCAGCGTCCACTCTTACATGTTCCTCGCTGCAACACCAATTACAGACGTAACGCGTTCTTCAACAGAGCAAGTGAGTTCTTCAACGACCTGAGCATTGATGTTGATATGTTTAATGACAGTACCATATCTATTAGACGCGCATTGACAAATGAGCATTTCAGGTAGGGAAGTGTGTTCAGCTTATCCGTGTAGAGTAACATTGGTTTATTTAGCATTGTTAGTTTAATTTTTTTATTGTCTCTATTTCTCTAATATATATTTTTTTATGTAATTTTGTCTACCTATATGTGAAAACTTGTTATTAACTTAATTGTGTTTAATCTTTCATTTTATGTATGTATAGTAGCTGTAAGTTTTCCTAACATAAATAAATAAACAACCACAGATATGTGATTTATCAAGTAACTCAATACTTGCGACATACAGCTAATAGTTTTACGACACATGTCGTGTTATTAAGAAGTATACCTAGAGAGCCAGCCAACTTACTCGCATTATGTTTGCTTCAAATGCTGCCAATCCTATAATTTACAACAAAATTGGACAAATGCGATGTTGCCAAATACCACGTCAGCCATGTGAGAGAGTAATTAGATGTCATTGGTGGGTAATTTGTTATCCATTTATCGCGACGTAGGGCTTGAGCAACTAAAGGTCTGAGTACATTGGAATCATACATATAGACGGGTTACCTTGAAAATTTTCCCACGAAGTTTCTGCTCACAGTTAAGTCGTTTGTTCACCGTCAAATTTTACTTCTTAAAAAAAATAGCTCCTCCAAATCGTTGCCCTGTAGCGTGGTGACCAATGAACAGGCAGCATTTTCTCTCGGCATAAAAATACTACATTTTTGAGAGATAAATTGTCATCAAAGACGTCAATGAGCCTTAGAACAATTTCTTTATTAAATCGGTACAATAGTTTTATTTTTTTAAATTATATTTTTGTTACGGTGGCGTGTAACTCATTTCAAGTTTGGCAAGACTCTGATAGACAGAGCTTAGGTCGTTAATTACGGTGAATTATTGTCGCAAATAGATACTTGCCTTTTAATCTTGAGGCGTTTATCGTCAATTTATTTGTCAGGTATCAATTATCTGTTAACATTGCACGTTTATATATATTGCGTGGTGGTTGCACGGTTGTAAGAACGCTAACCTTAAAATCCTACAAAGGTCGGTTCAAACTCGCATATATCAATGAGAAATACACTTTTTTTACGTACATCTGTCATAGATTTACAACACTATCGTTCCCGTACCAAGAAGACCACGTTGAACTGTCGGGCCCAGTTCTACCAATACCAACTTGTGGAATTGTTAATACTCGTAGATTGTCATTAAAAATTGATCCTCGTCAACCTGTCTGGCCAGTGCGGCGCGAGTAGGCCTTTGTTCAGAAATTTCTGGAAGGCCCACCTCCAACAGTGGAGGTCTAGAAAGCTGTGTTCTAGGGGCTGTAATGATTAATGATGATGATTGCAAGACTTTATTGTAGCCGAACTCAATCCAATCACAGCAAGAACTAAATAACTAATTCATAAATAATTCCCAAATACTAGGCTACCATCTCGAAAATCTGATACAATGATTCGTGGTTCGAATTTGCTCAATAACATCAATATAAAGACAGTATATAAGACACCAGCAAACCTGCTATAAAATCATATTTCCTCTGAGAAATTGGAAAACCTATTTTCTAATTTGAAAGCGAATTGAGCCCGAGGCAGCAGTGACAAACAGCGAAACTTGAGCCAATAATTTCGCCGCTAATGCCCGTTCGAAATTCGCGGAATTTCCACGAATTCCATCAAATTTTGCCGTCAATTAATCAGAACACAGGCAACACTTCATCGTGCGATTATAAGCTTTTAAATAGAAGGCCAGAGGGCGCTGCGCTTGAGGTCAATATAAATTAGCTCTCGTTGAAAACGACGGTTAGCGAAATTGGGTTGTGATATGTTTTTATCGATAACTTCAAATGTCAGTGATAACTTTATTTATTACATGCTTGGTTGTTCCTATTGCAGAGACTTTTTTTTAAGTCTAGTCTTCCCGTACGTGGTCTCTACTTACGGTACTTTCCAATGTACTTTGTAAAATATACGTAGCTTTTTATTAGGTGGTAGGCGGAGTGATGATGGTAATTTGCCCGGTCTGCCGGAGCGGGGAAGCATCCACCATTCGTGCCGATAAACCCACTAAAGTGTAGCCACACGTTTCGGGATCAGGCTCGAATTGCCATCATGCCCAGCCGGCATAGTGTTAGGGACTGATGTCAGTCATGAATGTCTGATTCCAGTTGCTAACATTCATAGACCTCGCGAGCCACTTACCACCAGCAGCGCAAGGTCACATGTCGTGCTCGCATAAAAAAAATAATAAAAAAATAGAATGTAATAAATAGTAAGTATATTTAAGTTGCATCCTATAGTTGCATTTATTTACAGTTTTAATGTCATCTACTGTTATGTGAGTCATTTGTCACATCTGCATACATTACAATGATGATGAGTCAATAGTCATTATAGCGTAGCATAGTACTTATGGAAAGTAGCATATGACCGTTGGATTCTGCGCATTGTTGCTACGCATTTACTAGCACAATAGAAAAAAATGTGTTTAAATTTATGTTAATATTAAAAATAAATTATCACCACATTTTCTCTGGCTTAACAGAAAAGTGGCTAATTTAACTTGGTATGTTCGTCGATGTCTCTGGCAGACCACACTTTGGAAATATCACAAATAAACTAAATAAGTTATTGTTTTCTCGTCCAGGAATGGAACGAAGTACCTCCACGTCTAAATATGCGGCCATAACTAGCACGGTTACAGATAAAGTACCAAATGTATTAATATCTTTTGTTCAACTACATCGATATCTTTTATCGATATTCATAACTGTAATACCATATACATCACTAAACAACCCTTTCCCTATCGGCGCGGGTTGCATCGCTCGGGGCGCAGCTAAAACTGTTAACTAAATTAAAGTGAGTGCGAAGACCGGCAGCATTGCAGGGTTAACTATACCATTTCGTTTATTGCTCGCAGTTCTAACCCTTCGCTGCTTAATAAAGATATAGAGGGCAATTAACAGTGACGCTCTAGGTATGTGCGTAAATAGTTACAATTCATTGTAAACGGTTTTAATTTGTACGGCTATTAATTTTAATTGTAGTTACTTCATTATAAGGTTTTTTAAAATAAAAAAATATATACTGACCTTTACTGAGTCATTTGTTTATTTTCACATGACTCTTGTCTCATGCCCTCTTGTACTAAAGTACAAAATACGTGGAAGAGCGACCTTCACCGATCTGTTATACAAAAGGAATTCACTTATTATATAATAAAGCCGTCTGGCCGCAGCGTGGCGAGTGTAGTCCAAATTCTCCAGATATATACTCTGGATTATTCCAACAGTGGAAGTCTAGGACGCTATGTTCTAGGGGCTGTAATAACAATAATAAAATACTCTAATTGCCAGTCGAAATGTAAGTGACAAAGCTCGACTCGGCATACACAATGCCATGCCGTCAGAATACGCATGGGAGTGGAGTTACGAGTAATGCAGTAGAAAGTCGGAGGTCGTTGCGTCGGAAATGCGGCGTCACTTTAACGGACCATGTGGTCCTTTTTCAAATTTTTTACGTATGTACGTAATGACGGAATACGCAAAACCTGCCGTATGAAAGAAAGCATAGCAACAAAAATAAGGAAAGGCATGCTCCGATGGTTCAGACATATTGAAAGGACGAATGAAGGGAGATTGACGAACCAGATATATAATGCGAAAGTTGTGAGTAAAAGAGGCCGTGGCAGACTAGACTCACATATTACGATCAAATGAATAAAGCAATAGCTAAAGGTGCATTAAAAAGCCATCGAAGGAAAAGGGCATGTATGAAGAGGTTGATGAAAGTCGAAAAACTAAAGAGGTATGTCGTGACCGTGACAAGTGGCGCTCAATTTTCTCTGCCTACCCCAAGGGATTTGACGTGAAGATGTGTATATATGTAAAATACTCTAACAAAAGTAATAGTGATGAGTCGCTAGATACATTTATTTATTTAAAACTTTATTGCACGAAGTACAAACAGACAGCCAAACCTTGGGGACAAATTTGAACTATTATAGGTGCAATGAAAGAAATATTAAAAAATTAGGAAGAAAAATTAACAGCTTAAATATACACTTACATATTATATTGTTATATATACTATAATATCAATATACTAAATAAATACATAATACTATACATAAACATACATATATACACTTACTAATATTGTGAGTGATATACATCGACGGGCTTGCCACTTGATAGGCCTACAGTAAAGTTGACTAAATGTGAATCCACTTCTTTAAAAAAAGCGTGGTCTCTGACCACGCAGCATGGGATACGGTCGTGATAGTACTTTGCTATGTATTCACCAATTTCGCTTAATATTTAGTGAATTTTTGTTTAATAATATATCTCCGTTCATCAACATGGGCTAACTCAAATTAAAACAAAGAGATATTTCCTCAAAGACGAACCAATTTGTGTTTAAAATTGTAATTCTCACAAAGGCTTTGTCTAGCATAGGTATAGTCATTTATAGTCGTTTAGAAGTAATAATTGGTAGGCGCGTAAGGTGAACGTGCGTGTCGTGACGGCCTTCATCGACCCGTTTCCTTGTAATATCTATTCCTATTCCTACTACACTTTGTCGTGATTTTACAATGAGTATGGCATGTGAGCAATACTGAGTATTATTGTTTGCACTTACGCTGATCTAGATATAGCATTGAAAAAAAAAGAGTATCCTTTTCGGGGAGGTCAGAACCACGGTTTTAAAAAAGCGGGTTCACATTTAAACAACTTTACATAGCGTACCAAACTCCAGAAAATTCACAAATAAATTTAATAGTTTATTTTGGCTCGACCGCGTCTAATAATAATAATAATAATCTTTATTTTCAGGCAACAAAATGAATATACAAAAGGCCCATAGATATATACCTTAAAAACTAAAATATATATTCCGCATCTTCATCTTATTGTGGTCAAAGTAGTACCCATTGTTTAATGTCATTTTCAGTGACACTCGCGTGATTTTGACAAATCGATTGACGTGAGAATCATCAAAATCGGCCAACGCGTTTGGTCTCCAGTGTGTCGTAAAGGAACATACATACATACATATATACATACATACAAAGGCTGATAAACCCAAAACCCTTCTTTGCGTCACGCAGTCGGGGAAAAAGTAATTGCAACATACGTTTAACATAAAATATTATTTGAGGTCTAAAATATGAGAGGTAAAACATAATAATTTCAAACAAGATTCAATTAAGTTCTTTTGTTTCTATTGCTGTCCATAATAAAGAAGATATAGCTTCATGTCAAACAAATGACGATTTGATGACTCAACAAAATGATGTAATAGCCTCCATTGTCATTGCGCCGTAGTCGGGTAGTTCGCCCTGTATTGTTTTAAGCACTTTCTAATAACCTTTAACTACTGATTGTGAAAAACTCATTGTCGAATTGTTTATGCTCCTTACGCGTGGGCAAGGTTGTAGATGTATGAATCTATGTAAGGTTTGGAGGAGGTATAGTTTAATAATATATTTCATTCAATTATTATTAGGTATCTTTAAATAGACATTGTAGAATTATTTTACGTGATTACACTCAGCAGTTAAATTTAAGTTATAAAAAATATAAATCTAGTAGTGTATGTAGTTTATGTGTCAGTTTTATTAAATCAACTAATTCTGTTACTCTTTTATTTATATGATATGATGACAATGTGCGACTTTCGTCATACTGAATACACTCGAAACTATACACTATACTGAAATTACTCGTAACACTAAAAATATGACGTCACGCTTTAGCCGTACTTACTCGTACATGCAGTAAAGAGGCGAAACAACTTTTCACGAAATGGTACATCTAAGACTCACTTTGGTAATAATAGTAGGTACCATAAGAGGGTTTAACGATTTGTATCTCTCTTACTCGCTCAATTCAACATTTTTAGTCTTATCTTTAGAGAAATGTAGATTCTATTATACTAGGAAATAAAACAACCTTTTAAAAATATATTAATCATATACTCGTATCTGTTTCAGTGAAATGGAGCTAAATATTTTTGCAATTATACTGAAAATATAATTAACAGTATTTTATTTCCTAGAAAGCTCACAAAAGCTCAGACATAAAAAAACTTTGAAATTGTGTGTGAGTGAGATGAGTGGGATGCAACAAAAAAATATTTAGCGCGAGGGTGAATTATTTACCACATTCCTTACGTTGGCACCAAAGATCCTCTCATTATTTTATAACCCAGGCAAGGTTGACGCTTCGTGTCATTGTATTTGTTGGAATGAAAAATAAATTACACCCTTACCTTCCCAATTGTATAATACCGTATCTATTATATTATAGCTCCATGTAGTTGGTGACATACTGTGTCGGATATGACTGGGCATGACACAAGGCATCATCTTCTACAAGGCACGTGTCATGTTCACGTGGGTTCCACTAATTTTGTAGGTGGAAGGTTATGAGCTGTTCCGGGGATAGGTATGACCTACCAAGGAACAGACTACAAATATCTGGATATTATAAAAAGATGTTAAGCCGGTTGCAGAAAGGATGAATAATTATCTTTTAACATGATAAACGTATGTCTATAAAGCACGTTATTGGCTGAAGTAACCAAATTGGCAAGCTAACTACCAATCACTTGGCGCTTGTTAATTAAGAATGTTATTAAGGTAACTAAGGTACTTATTTAACCCGCGTTCCGTTTATAGAAAACAACATTTTTAGGATTGACTGTATTATTACTAGAAAATTTAGTTGGTTTGTGATATTTTTCTAGTTTGGGACGCTAGTGACATTGAGGGGGCTGCCACTTGTCATTATGAGACTATAGTAAAGATGGCTAAATGTGAGTCCGATACTTAAAAATAAGTGTGATTTCTGACCACCTCGCAATATATACGGCCTTAATGATACTTTTTACTTGTCAACTAAACTAAAACCGTTCCATTAACCAATGCACCTCTCCCGGTTTCTGCGTTTGTCTCTGTACCAGAATAGGTACTAATAGGTAAATATTATTGTACAATTATTAAAATAATAATATCATTTATTCCAGTGATCGGGTGATTTGCACCTGCGTTTGAGCACACTTTGCTGCCTGAAACACAAGACCACTTCGTTTAGGCACAGAAGTATCTTTATGTTTGTAACACACAATAAATTGTAACTTATCATAAGAGCCAACTTGTATTAGGTTTTATTGAAATAAACTATTATTATTATTAAACGAAGGTAACGGGGCTAAAAAAAAAAAAAAAAATACAACACAAATACGGTTGATGGCCAATGAGAAATTATTTTTTCTTATGTACATTTGTCACAGATTTTGTCACACACTACCATTCCCGTGCCTCGGAGAGCACGTTAAGCCGTCGGTCCCGGTTCCACTAATGCCAACTTACGCAATCGTTAACAAATTGTCATTGAAAATTGACATCAGATCCTCGCCAACCCGTCTGCGTGGCCAGATATATGGTCTGAAAGGTCCATCTCCAACAGTGGAGTCTAGGACGCTGTGTTCTAAGGGCTGTAATGAATAAAAAAATATGAAGTTAGCGTGGCTTATAACTGGAACGCGAGGTTAATTTCTAACGTTGCCGCGTCGATTTCTCTGTTTGTTACCGAAATGTATGTAACCATCCATTGATGGCTTAGTACATTCATTGTTACATACATAGGTTAGCTGGTGGATAATGCCTCATGGCATAAAGCTCGCCTGTGCACATTAATTTTAAGTTATTTTAGTTTTTGTGCAATAAAGCATTTTATTATTATTAATATTACCTTAAAATATTCATATAAGTCAGTATCTTCATGGTCATGCAATATCTTCAACTATTAAACAGGACCGGAGAACATGAATGATTTCAGGATAAAATAAATTATTTTTTAACATAATAGAAAATGTTGTTTAATAGACATTTTCACTATGTACCTACTTGTTGTTAATGAAACTTATCTCGTGCCAAATGAAGACTAGACAAAATATAAACTAAAATTGTATTTACTGACGAAATAGCTCGTCAAAATTAATTAGGGTTTGGATTTTGAATGCGATTTACATGTTTGCATTCTAAAAACAGACAAACCGCTTATTTAAACCATAAATATGCATCATAGTGATGCGCCAAATAGTGGATAGTGATGTACCGTGTCATTAGACTGACGAATCTGAATTACTAATAGTTTTAAAAGTAAACTCGGCTATGGTCTGGTGACTTGAAATTTACCAGAGTATTTTTAGTTTAGGTAATTTATAGATCTTTTTGAATAGCCATCTAGTAACCTGTCTGTCATAAAGCTATTAAATATGATCAATCAAAATAATTTACGACTTATTTTTAGAAAACCTTTGTTGTACCTACATTCGCCATAGCTTAAGTTTAGCGTCGGTTTAAATAATATATTTTGCTATATATTATTTTTGGTAAATTTACAGCCGTAGGAATAAAACAAGTTAACATATAGGCAACAATGAGCCAGTTCAGAACATTTAATAGCATAAAATATAATAACAATAAAAATGAAAAAGCAAAACAACCAAACAAACGATTTTTTTAAAACGTTTTAGATTCTATCCAATTGATGGTGATCGCAGTACTGTGTTGTCGTTAGTTGCCTTAGTGCAGTAGGAGAAGTAAGTAAGAAGGAGAAGAATAACTTATCTTTAGATATAATTTATGATAATAATAAAAAATATTATTTATTTATCTTTAGGTACCGTAAAATGAGGGGAGTGGTAGTAGAGTAGAGTTGGTAAAATTTAAATTAAAAGCGTGCATTTTTTATCTCTACACTCATTCCCATGTTATTAAGAAACCCGATTCCCCCTTTTTACGGCGAGTTTAGGACAAAGTTAAAATCCAGCTATAGAGCTCACATTTTTACAATTAAATGGTAGATATTTTTTATAATTAAAATATAGATACGAACAAGCCAACATATTCAATTATTTTTAATAACAATAAAAGTATCAGGTAGCCACTGATATTGGTTTACCATGTTTATATAAGAAAAGAATAAAAAAACTCACGTACAGAGCTAAGTGGGTACCCCACGGTATCAATGATTGAATCGGTTTCTATATCAAAATTTATAGAGACGACTTTGTAATTACATTCATCAATCATAAAGTCATCATACGACAAATTATAATTCCATAATGTATTTTTAATGTGATTTAGCTAAAATCTAATGTGCAGTTTTAATTTTAATTAAAAAATAAAACACTTTTTCCTGTTTCATTCAATTATCACAAACTCGAGAACAAGGAGTTCTAGACCTCCACTGTTGGATTGGGCTTTCCAAAAAATACTGAATATTTTGTCCTGCACTCGCCACGCTGGCAAGAGGGATTGGCGAGGGTCTGATGTTAATATTTAATTAATTTTAGTTGGTTTTAGCGGTTTAATGTACTCTTCGAGGCACGGGAATGGTGATGTTGTAAATGTACGTAAGAAATGTATTTCTCTATAGTACTTGAAGTTTGAACCAACATTTTTAGGATGTTAAGAGCATTCTAACAACCGAGCTACCACCGCTCTTAGCTCTTTTAATATGAGATTGATCAGTTTTATATATATTTATTATTATTCAGTTTTGTTTTGTTACACTCAGATACACTTGTTTTATTATATACGTGTTGTGGCTTTATCCATTTAAACTCACAATTTCAATGTGCATATTGTCAATTGTAACGGCGACGGTCCACGCCTTCAGTTCACACCAGAGGGCGTACGCATACAAGGCGTGATTTTAACATTATGTACACTCCTGAGTGTTATTTAAATAGTAAGTTTGATGATGGATAATGGTTGTGAAAGGAATCAAAAGGAAAGGATGATGCCAAGGCACAACAATATGCTTAAATTATATTATGTAATCTGACGTGTAAAAGTGCCAATTGTATGCCTATTTGCTGAATAAACGAATCAGAATTTGTAAATTACTTAATCAATCGAAGGCTAAAATCGATAAAGGAATCTTATACTTTAAAACGTATGAGTTTTAGCCAAAAAACGAAAATCGTTGATCTCGCAATAGCGATCAAATTTTCTGGTGTAAAATAATTAATTTAACATAAGCTTGGCAAGGGTTATAAATCCTTGCTTAATGGTAAGTGTCCACCTAAAATACAATAATTAAATAGTCTCGTGATTAGTCTAACTAGTATGCAGGCCTTAGAGCACTCTCGGGGACAAATCGTAACTTGAGACTGCACATGTCGCAAGTGGATATGTTCATTCCTGCTGTCGAGTATCCCATAGCTATCTCATAAGTGATATCAAATGGAAAACAACCTTGAGACAAATCTTGAAACTTTTTATCTCAAGTGGACACTTAGCAGCTTTACAATCCGTTTATCAATAATTGTACGTGATAGAAAGAAAATCAGTATAACTGCGTTGTTTAGATAGTCAAACTAATAGTTCTTACGTTTTAATAGTCTATAGCTATGTCCACACCAGGGTCCCGATTCTCGCGCTTTCGGTATGCATGTCGATTCGATTAATTCGTATGACCCTGACAGTTTTCTACGGAGATCTGTCACTTTTCACTCGAATATTACACGTAAGTCGAAAGCGCCAGATTTAGCCCCCATTTCATATTTATTTTTGTCTTCCTTTGATATTTGCCTGAGTAACTATGACCTTTAAACTAGTTCGACGACAGCGCTAGCGCACTCTGATCCGTCACCGGTCAGTTCGCGTGCCACATTCTAAGCGTGTTAGTAAACAAAATGGCTGAAGATAAAACATTATAATTTGACGACTACGTCTCTTATGGTACAACGCTGTCGCAAAACGAATTAAAAGTTCAAATGTTGAAAGTTAGTATGGACATTGAAACTCGTTTTTTTTTACCTTAAAGTAAGACTTTTTCTAATACCTAATCTCATAGTCTTACCTAAAAGTGTGGTCTATAAATTAGGTCCAATTTATCCGTTCATCATAATCAGCTGCATAGATGACGGAGGGCTGTCAATCACAAGAGATCGTTTCAATCCAGTTTTTATACTTCATTCACGATCACCATTACCCACTGGTCAATGGGCTCGCTACCGTATGCCTTTGTAATTGATATCGAAAAAAATTAACGTTAGATCTCCATGCTTGTTAAGTTCGAAGATAATTGTGTAATTAAAAAGAGCTACAGACAAATATTATTATAGGTTTGTAGAGAATCTATATTTCGAAGTTGTTCAATTGCTACACTTTCAAATCTGGTATTGTAAATATTTAAATTTCACTTAGCATTCTAAAGTTGTTTAGTGAGCAAATGAGAACCTTTGCGCGAACGAACATGTTCGTTTAGTGATGATCGGTTAGAATCGGCGAACGAATGCTCGCTTGTTTTTTTCTATTCACTGAAACGATGTCACCGGCGCATTTATACATTCGCTCGAAGCTGAACGTACTCGGTTGAATATTTGTTGTTAAGCATGTGCATTCGATGCAACTAGAATTAAACACTTATGACTGACATCAGTCCATAACACTATGCCGGCTTCACTGGGCATGATTGCAATTCGAACCTGATCCCAAAACGTGTGGATACACTTTACTGGGTGTATCGGCACGAACGGTGAATACCAGCAGACTACAAATTACCACCATCAATCCGCCTTCCACCTATTAGTATGAAAAACAGATTGTCGTTGCAGATTTAATTATAAATACAAACATTTTGACACTAAATAATTTCCACTATTCTAAAAAAGGTTCTCCATTTTTTAAAAAGCTTGACCAATAAAAATGCTCATGTAATTGTTTTAAAATTGCCAAAAAAACAAAACTGCCCGCGAATATAAAGACAACGGTAAACCCAACAAAATTACCGAGAAAAAGGTTTAAAAATGTCTGATGGTCAGCTCTATTATAGAATTACCACTCTTGTGTAAAATATAACGTGTTTAAAATAACATACCTTTTTTCAATTTCCTGAATACACACGTACATGTTATCAGTTCGCGCGGTGAAGATGTGGAATACTTGGGTTTCCAGGAGTTGTTCAAGCGAAGTGTAAAAAAATATGAGGTTAAAATCATAATGGTAGAGCAGAGATCATATCGGTTTATATCCTCATTCATCAGATCCCTTATAACTATAAAGGAAAAATCATATTTGCTTTGTACTCGTTCCTACACAAATAAGCAAATGCTTGCTTGGTACCTATGTATTTTGGATGACAATTCGACTACCAAAATCATGTTCTTTGTAAACTTAAACATGAAATTGTGTAGTCAGTGGATTTAGACGCGAAGCTACCGGGTTCGATTGCTGGTCGGGATACAATAACTGCGGGAGCGGTGCTGGCTCAGTTGTAAGAACGCGTTCCTTAAATCCTACAAAGGTCGGTTTAAACCCCCCCCCGGCATGTACCAATGAGAAATACACTTTTCTTACGTACATTTGTCATAGATTATAGTATAGACAACACCATCATTCCCGTGCCTCGAAGAGCAC
The DNA here is from genome assembly GCA_910589645.1 of Tinea semifulvella. Lineage (NCBI taxonomy): Eukaryota > Metazoa > Arthropoda > Insecta > Lepidoptera > Tineidae > Tinea > Tinea semifulvella. The sequence goes on along the minus strand of OU342587.1, from coordinate 6,229,745 downwards.
GTTAAGCCGTCGTTCCCGGTTCCACTTATACCAACTTGTGGAATCGTTAATAAATTGACATCATATCCTCGCCAAGCCGTCTGGCCAGCGCGTGGCGAGTGTAGGCTAAATTCTCCAGATATACGTTCTGGAAGGCCCATCAGTGGAGGTCTAGGACGCTGTGTTCTAGGGGCTGTAATGATACGATAACTAATTAAACTTTTTTGTGATATTTAGTTAGATCACTGCTTTTCTCCATATTCCTATATGGCGCTGAGACACGGAGCGCTGACCAAAAGCGTACCGATGCTTTTGAGATGTGGTGTTGGAGAAAAATGCTGAGGATCTCATGGACTGAGCATTGGAATAACTTGTCGATTTGAAAACATCTAGACATATCGACTAACCTATCCACCATAAATCTTCGTCGGATACTCCAGTACTTTGGACACAATGCCAAAAAAGGAGGGGATAACCTGGAGAAACTTTTTGTTACTGGCAATGTGGAAGAAAAGAGACCGTGAGGCCAAAGTCCGGTACGCTGGTCCGACCAAATCCGCTCCACCACCAACACTAACGCTGTGCACACAAATCATCCCCTCAGCAATAAGGAAACACAACGCAAGGAGGAGTGATATTTCTCGAGAAGAAAGATGACAAATTTCTAAGCATTTCATGGATTCACCGTTTGGGTGCCGGGTCCATCATGTGTGGGAAAGAGATGAGAAGAATGGTGTCTTGGGCTTGCGACCGACGATAGGCTGATTTCGACGTAAAATTGTCTAAATGTGAGTCCGCTTTTTTTTAAAACGCGTGAAGTTGATACTTTACTTTTTAAAACTTTCCATTCTACATAACGTTACGTTAAACACAGATTTAAAAAAATAAAATAAAAGGTCTATCTACACGAAACAGTAACAAGATCGAAATGAGACAGTATATTTTTTGGTAATGGTCATTCCGGTAAGTCCGCATAGAGCCGGAAGGTTGGACTCCCACAAAATCTCCTGGGCGGACCGCGGACCGATAACGCACTGATTGCTGCTTTTTGCCCACATTTTATTGAATTCACATCCCCATGTGGCTTTAGGGACATTCCTCACGAAAGCGTAGGTGTATTGTATTAACTTATACGGTAAATTAAATATTAAAATAAGTATTTCTGTAGATTTGGGAGCCATTATCGTATAGTGTACGATTTCTCCTATAACCATCAAATATTTAATATTTATAAAGCTATTTAAAAATATTACTATACTTTATTCTATTGTCTATTTTTTTCATATTTAAACATCTAATACAATTTAATAAAGAATATATATATAAATAGAAGCTAATTATAAGTTACATATGACGTTCATAGAAACACTTGGATTAGTCTCAGTCGCAATTTTTTAATTAAATCTAGGCGTTGGTTGTCAGAGAATGCCTCTGGCAGCATTAAGTCCTCCTTTGCTCATAGAGCATAAAATTATATTTAAAAAAAAACTAAATATCGTAGTTAACCGTAAATAAATCATCAGCTCTTATAAGTCCTATAAGTTTTAAAAAAACTAATGTACGAGTATGCTTACTACATGCAAGATCAAGATTATTATTTTTCAATTTAACCTCCTTTTGTTTTAGCTTAGTCTTAATCAGACTGTAATTTATCATTAGTAAGTATAGTATTGTGTTTGTATTGTATTGTTATTATTTTATTTATGCATTAATATGTAATTATACCCCGCCAAGCCTTCTGGCCATTTGTCATAGATTATAGTATATACAACAGCATCGTTCCCGTGCCTCGAAGAGCACGTTAAGCCGTCGTTCCCGGTTCCACTAATACCTTGTGGAATCGTTAATAAATTGACAACATATCCTCGCCAAGCCGTCTGGCCAGCGCGTGGCGAGTGTAGGCTAAATTCTCCATATATATGTTCTGGAAGGCCCATCTCCAACAGTAGAGGTCTAGGACGCTGTGTTCTCGTGGCTGTAATAATATGTAATTATTAATAAGTATGTATATGTTATATGAATTAAAACTCTTTAAGTTTATTTAGTATTGCATCTACCTTATGTTCTTACTACTTATGTTACTACTACTTAGCGCCTTTGTACTTTGTGTAACTTTAAATTTAAAAAAAAATGTCGTCGTGTCCACAAAATCGCACTAAGCGCGAGTTGTGGATTTTGGCTTGACCCCACCTGTTTAGAAGATATTTGCAATCGGCAGTGGTATATTATGGGTTTTATGAAAACAAAAGTTTTCAACCAATGCGTTCTTCCAGTATTGTTGTACGGAGCAGAAACGTGGACACTGACAGGGGGTCTGGTCCACAAGTTTAAGGTCGCTCAGCGAGCTATGGAGAAAGCTATGCTCGGTATTTCTCTGATGGATAGAGTCCGAAACGTAGACATCCGTCAGAAAACCAAAGTTACCGGCATAGCCTTCAAAATTAGTAAGTTGAAGTGGCAATGGGCCGGACACGTCTGTCGCAGAACCGATGACCGATGGAGTAGACGAGTTTTGGAGTGGAGACCACGTACAGGAAAACGAAAAGTGGAAAGACCCCCCGCCAGATGGACGGATGACCTGAAAAAGGTCGTTGGTGGGGGCTGGAAGATCGTGTGAATTGGCGAGCCTTAGGGGAGGCCTACATCCAGCAGTGGAGAGACATAGGCTGATGATGATGATGATATTATGGGCTAACGTTGATATATTTTCCATTGAGAACAATAATAATATTATAATAAAATGTTAATTTATAATTACATACAATAATTATTAACATTGTAAACGTAAACACACAAATTACACAGGCAAACAATAGCATAACAATTTCTCATTTGACCGCACAGTTGCGGGTTCCAGAACACACACTGCAGGCGCCATGGGGTTGGGCCTAATTCTCGCTCATTTGTGCCCATTTGTAACATTGCGGTTTAGACCTTTTTTGTTTGTGGTTATGTAAGTAAGAGTTCCATGATGCTTTTATTTTAAAACCATTGTTTTAAAATATTTGCTACCTATATGAATTTGTTAAAAACTTTAGGTATGTTAGCTAGCCAGAATAAAATCCTTAATTAATTAATTTTAATAAGCGTTTTTTTATTATTATTTTGTTGTTTTTATCCAAAATTATTAACTTCTTTATTGATATAATTTGAGTGAATAAAAAAAAAGTAAAGTAACATCACGACCGTATCCTTTTCGGGGTGGTCAGAAACCACTTTTATTAAGACACCGGATTCACATTTAGCCAACTTTACTATAGGCCAATCATGACAAGTGGCAAGTTCGTCGATTCGAGCGCCAAAAACATTCACGCCAATAAAGACCATCACGACCGTATCCTTTTTGGGGTAGTCAGAAACCACGCTTTTTTTTAAGAAAGCAGATTCACATAGCCAACTTTACTATAGGCCATCATGACAAATCGCAAGTTCGTAGACGTCTCTAGAAATATCATAAATATAATAAATAATTTATTGTGTACCGACCAGGAATCGAACCCGGTACCTCCGAGTCTAAATCCACTGACTTAACCGCTAGTTAGTTTAGGCTAAGCAGTTTATTAAATGTTATTTAATACTTTATTGGTCCCTCGCCAACTTATCTTCATCGTAGCGAGTGTAGGTCAAATTATCCAGATATATCTTCCGTTCATCCACATCGACAATGTATGTCAAGGACTTTTTTTTAAGGTACCAAATTTGTGCAATTTTAATGTTTCCTTATTAGTTCTATTAAAAAAGAGAAAAACGTATAATTTTATTTTAGAAGTCATATTTTTATTTTGTAAATTTGATAGTTTTTGTTATATATATATTTTTTTGTTTATCAGTAATAAGTTTTTAATTTCTTCTTTTTATATTGGTGAATGCTGTGACACCTAATTGGTAGATATATTAGATAAGTTATAATTATACTATGTTATGTGTGTGATAATAAATAAATAAATGGACTCTGTATTTCAGAAGCTGTGATGATAAAGTATAAAATAATAATAATAATACATTTTATTGACATAAAAAAATGTAAGTACATTACAAAACAAATGTGGCACTGGCCCCTGAGTTAGGTTTTTGGCCGGTGCGATAGGAGCCAGTTTCCATTCACTAAATAACAAAACAAAGAAAATCAAATATTCAAATCAGTTTAGAAATATACAATATCCAGCAACATAATTAGACAAAGTGAATATCAAAAAGTAAAAGACACACACAAGGATATTGCAAACAATTTTTCCATTAGAATACTGATTTATTTTCATATCTTATCTTTAAGTATCCACTTCATTGTTCATAATATGATTATTATGCATATTATGCATAACAGTTATAATCGTAGTGCAAATATTAATAGTTGTAAATTGTACAATATTATCAATGTTAGTATATTAGTAGGTAATATAAGTAATTAAATGTGGTCGCTAATGAACTTGTACATAGTTAGAGCGACTATAAATAATAATAATAATAATAAAAACTAAAGAACAATGCCAGAAATTTCCCAAGCATGCCCAGTTTCTAAGGTATCAGAAATCCTGTAGTATAATTAAATATTAATGGAAATAGTATATTTTAAAAGTCATAGACAAAGATAATTTTAAAATCACTGCAAGTTTTCATTTTAAGTTAAGATTCGTTCGAAAACTGTATTAATAGGATTTTGGATTTCTTCCTTAAAGTGAGCTTGTATTTTTACATTTAAATCGAAAGTGAGTTATTCTTCAGTTATAATGCCTAAAAATCTATTTTAGCAGATGATTTTTTTTTTTAATACTATCTCGACATGTGACCTTGTGCCCATCTGACGGTAAGTGGCGCGCAAGGCCCATGAATGTTAGCAACTGAAATCAGACACTCATGACATCAGACCCTAACACTATGCTGGCTTGACTGGGCATGACGGCACACACATGTAGTTGAATTGTTTTAAAAAATCAGGCGTTCAATTTTTTTTATCGTTATACGAGTATATGCTGTCCATCATCTTGTTTAAAGCTTAAACGTGTTAACATATACTATAAACTATACTATATCTATAAACCTACACCACGATACACATGCTATCAAGAAAGAAAGAAAAAAAATATACTTTATTTATCGCAACAAAGTGGTTCCAAAAAATATATAAACAAGGAATAAATCTAAATGTAAGCCTATTTTATATACAGAAACATACATACAGATGTGCCGATAAATAGTCAGCTCAGCATATGCTACAGCCGAGACAGGAGCGCTGATTTTCAGCTGATGCCTTATGTTGAGTGAGTCACGTCTCGCAGAGATGTACAGTTCCGTTTACTGAATTGGATGGAACACTAAATGTACAGTTTACATATATGTTTAACAAATGAGAATAAAAGAAGTAAATAATAATATAATAAATACACTAATAATCACTGGGCATTAAACTTTTTGGTTGGACATTGCTCCATATTGAAACTGGCATTGTGTTTTATATCATTACATAAACATATGTGTCTTTACAATATGTTATAAATATTTAAAACAAAAAATATTATACTGTTCATACAGAACCTATATAGAACCAATTTCAACATAATATTCAACTGTTTCATTAACACATCGAACATAGTCTTCACTGTGTCTAAAAAAGGATTCCGGATATATCTTAGAAAACAACTCGAATGGGTTCAATATTTCACCTGATTTGAAAAATGGCATCGCGAATATCTTCATTCCTAAACCAAAAATAAGTTGGCCTTTCACTTCATCATAAAATTGCTCTTTCGTACAAAACTTCTGTGGATCAAATTTTAATATTGTCATGTACTCGCAGAAAGAATCGTAGTACACATCCATTAATTGCCAAAAGTTTGTTCTCAACTTTTTTTCACCAGCCACTCCCATGAAAGTCATCAAGTCGTTTGCCATTGAAGTATACCGTAATATTTGGAAGTCTAATAGCACGTGGCCAACTGGCCTGCCGTCCTGAAAAACAATACTTTGTTTAATAAAGGCGGATTGAAATAATAATAATAATAAAATCATTTATTGTCACAAAAAGTAAACAGATGTAAAATAGGTGAACAATATAGGATGATGTGTTTGTGATACCTAGACGAGGTTGCTTTGTAGTGCTCTTCCGTGTTCTAATATTACAACAATAAATTATGTATGTCCTCTATATGTGTTCGTGACATATGTGTGTGTCATCAAATTCGTACTCCTTTGTGAGGAGTCAAAAATCACTCTTTTCTTTTATAAGGAACAGGTTTACATTTATCCAATTTAATTTACACCCAAAATGGCAAGTAGCTAGCTTGTCAATTCATCTAGCATGCCAGTCGGTACGTTATAAAAACGGTTGCAGAAAAGATGGTTAAAATAATTTATGATTAATATTCTGATTGCCACGTAATTACTAGGTAGCTTGTCACTGTGGTTAATTCCGGCAATGACGTAATCGTATCTAACAGGCATACGCTAAACACGTTAAAAGATAATGCAGCGTTTCTGCAACCTGTGTATCTGCAGTTTCCTAATAAATTATTATTAAGTTGTAAGAACGCTTTCACTAAAATCATAAATAGATCGGTTCGAACCCTGACATGTACCAATGAGAAACACACTTTTCCTAACGTACATTTGTCATAGATTTACAACACCATCGTTCCCATGCCTCGGAGAGCACGTTAAGCTGTCGGCGCCGGTTTAACTAATCCGAACTTAGGGAATTAATAAATTCGCGAATAAAAAAAATAGACATCAGACCCTCATCACCAACCCATCTGGCCACGTGGCGAGTGTAGGACAAATTCTGGAGGTCTAGGCCTCTGTGTTGTAGGGACTGTCAATGATGATGATTATGTAATGAAAAACATTACGTACTCGTATATGTGATTCTAGGTAAGGTAAGAATTAGATACATACTTGATATTTAAACATCATATTATTAAACCAACAATCTCCGTGTGATATAATTTTCTTGTTTCCGGCAAGGTAAAAGCTCTGTATTTTCAAACTTAAGTTAGGTCCAATTGCTTTCATAACGCGCTGTTTAAGCTCACTATTTTTAATGTTATCTAAGAATTTTTCATAACTTTTATCAGCGTAATAAACAACTCCAGATGTGTTATATTCATTATAACTTTCGTATAGTACATCTCTAGTTAACTCAGGTATTATGTTTTTGAACTCTGTGGGATATTGTTCTTTGAAAGCAACCGATACTGCGTGAAATTTTCCAAGCGCCCGTAATGTTAAAGCTGTATGCTCATAATCAACAGCATCAGGACAAATAATCATCGCATACCCCAATGGTTTTAAATTATTTAAAATTAGGAATTCGCTTCCATATTCGTCACTGCCGCTGTAGTATTCAGGTAAAACTAATCTACTTTCTTCAGGAATATTTAACTGATTTTGAATTTTTAGATAATATGGAACTATTTTCTCGTAAAATAAATATTCTCTTTTAAACGCTCCCGTGATAGGCATGACTTTTCGAATATCCAAGTTGCTTGGCACACACTTTGCTATTACATCATACTTCTTTTGAACTCCATCCTCATCACCAACAACTAGCGCTCTAATAATAACTCCGGCGTATCCATCTCCTTTATTAGATCCTGATTCCAAATGAGTAGAAATATTTTTCAGTTTTGCACTGAACACTTCTCTAATTTTTTTTTCAATTTTCACTAAGTCGGTCATGTTGACTAGTGTTGGATTGTAACTGACTTAATAACATGGGAAGCGTTTATTTTATTACAATCATCACAATCTCTTTGTTATCTTTTATAATATTGCGTAATCATTATAGTGATGTTGTTATTATGCTGTGGCACTTAACAGCGATAATACGAGTAACAGTGACATTGTATTGTCAGTTTAAGTATGTATAATAATTATATTTGTATATAAAAAATGACCTCACACCCGTAAGCATTTATATAATATATATCGAAAAATCTGGTCTACTAATCAAGTTCCAAAGGCATTTGGCGACGTCTTCGTTCTCACACCAAAGAAAACTGAGGTAAATGCTCCCAAAGATGCAAGACCTATCGCTTTGATGAATACAATGTCCAAAATCTTCTTCACCATAGTACAAGCAAGAATGTCCCGATTTATGATCAAGAACGAGTACTTCTCACGCCAGCGCCAGAAAGGTTTTTTGCCGGGAGTTTCTGGCTGCTTAGAACACAACACCTTACTCGCTGAGTGTTTGAAGGATGCCAGGAAACAGGAGCGGCAATTAAGCGTCTGTTAGATCGACTTGGAAAACGCATTTGGGTCGGTGCAACATGAATTGCTGCAAACTGCGCTGAAATGGTATAACTTACCAACACAATTTTTTTATTTTTATTTATTTTAAAACTTTATTGCACAATAGTACAAAAGGCGAAGCTTAATGCCGTTAGGCATTCTCTGACAGTCGACCTTTGGGACAAGAGAGAGATCAAAAAATAATCTAGGAGTAGGTGCAAAAATAATTACATAAAGAGAATAAGTTAACTTGACGTAACCTAATATATAAAACATATATGAAATACATATTATAAATATATATATACTGATAAACATACACATTATTACATACTAATCAGAGATATAATTGCCAATTATTACAAGAACTTGAGATTTGTCGTAACAAACAAGGACGGCTACACAGACACACTAAAATACAATGTGGGCCTGCTCCAAGGCTGCTGCCTATCACCTGTAGATTTTAAAATAATTATCAATATCCAAATCGACAAACTTAAATCTCGTGAGAAGAAGTGGGGATATAGATTCAAACAAAACAACATCTATACGGAATCCGTCTTAGCTTTTGCAGACGACTTGGCGGTGCTAACAAGAAATCCCAAGCAATGCCAGGGCTTGCTGAAAATAGTGGATGATTTCTGCTCATGGACAAAGGGAATGAGAACGAAACCATCAAAATGCTTCAGCCTATGTCTGGCTAGGCGAAACATTACATTCACGTCTTATGATCCTGGACTGAGTATAGGAGGCTCCGGTAAATGAAACCATGCCCTTTAAATTTCTTGGCAGAAGGATCAATTTTCAGGGAAAAACACCATCCTTAGAAGTAGTTGTAAAACAATTCACTGACGACATGAATAGGGTTACTCAACAGCCTATAAGCAATGTCAAAAAAGCTTGGATATATGACAACTACTTAGCATCTCGCCTCACTTGGCCTTTCCTAGTATATGATTTCAACAAAAGCCTACTATCAAGTCTGGACGCGGACGTCATAAGAACATTAAAGTCTTGGCTTGGATTAGCCCAGGGTGCTGACTGCTCAACATTCTTTAGAGGACGGAGAAACTTCGGAATGGATCTGAAAATACCATCTGAATTATACAAATATCTACGTATAAGCAAATATTAAATTCTAACCAGCTCCCAGGATAATACAATTTCATCCCTTCCAAGAGATCCTCTGGTCTCAGATATAGAACCGAGACTACTATTCTTCAAGAAATTCATGATAGGTGCCCAGACTGACAAAAGAGGCATTGGCTGGAAGAAAAAAGAAAGTGGCAAAGAGGTTATAAATACAGAGTGCACGCGATGACTCGAGAAGTTCAAAATTATTGGCTAACTTTGGGCGAATTTTGCATCCCTCCAGCCCTAAAGTGGCGCACACTAATGTACGATTGGTCTCCGGCGTTGCTAAAGTTCAACCTAAACGCTTTTCAAATGTCCCTCCCGGACCAGAGTAATCTGGTAAGGTGGGGAAAAGCTACGGAAAAGAACTGTACATTGTGTGGTGCTGCCATAGGAACTGCTGGACACACACTTGTAGGGTGCGTTACTCTTCTAGAAAAGGGCTATTACTCACGCCGACATGACAAAGTCCTTGGTGTTATCCATGAAGCAGTAAGTCTTTCTATTATAAGAGCCAGAAAGGGACTGACTACAAATAAAACTTTGACTACATTTGTAAAGGAAGGGCAAAGCACGAAAACTATATGCAAGCCTATATATTATCTTTATTGAACTTACCATTCCGTGGGAATCAAATATTCCAAAAGACCACAACACGAAATCGAATAAATATTATGATCTCACAGAAGAAATGATCAGGAACGGGTTCAAGACTCAACTTTACGCAGTGGAAATTGGTGCGAGAGGAGTTCCAGCAAAATCATCATCAATCATCAATTGCATCACTTACTGAAAGAATTGGGCCTAAGCAGGTCTGCCGTCAATACATTTATGGAACGAGCTTCCAAGATGGAATTAACGGAATCATACAGTATTTGGTTGGGTAGGGAGAGAAGTAGAATGGTGGATAGTGAGCGTATTATCGCGCATAAAAAAAAAGGTGGCCGCCTTTTCTTAAACCAGCCTATAGTCGGTCGCAAGCCCGAGACATTCTTCTCATCTCTTACCCACACACGATGGACCCGGCACCCGCACGGTGAATCCATGGAATGCTTAGAAATTTGTGTTCTAGTTGCTCCTGTAGTTACTTTTTTATTTTTTAACTTAAATTTGAAGCTGATAATTTTATTGGAATTTTAACTTCAACCCCTTTAGCTTCACATATTAAACTTACACGTGAAGATCGGAATTCCATGAGTAGCTTTGTTGGTCCCGACCGAATTTTGTCGCTGAACGATAGAAGGGTGCAGTGACATGCCAAAGATGCCAAGCTCGAATTTTTGCAAGACAAATAGCAAGGCGCTTGACCGAAATGACATATGGCCGATACGTGGCTATGGGAAATAGGGGGTGGGCTTTTATTCACTCCCCGGAATTCCCGAAATTTTCCCAAAAGAGAAAACGGGAACTGTGACCAATGATTTATGAAGTAGTTTTACTTGAGCCTTTTTATATGTTGGATTTATGGATTTCCTTTTTTATGAAAAATATAATCTAAACCACTACCTTTTAATGAAAGAATGGTAGGTTTTATACCATAGATCACACGATTAAAACTGAACTTCCACTAAACAATAAACTTAATTCATCCCAAATTACCATTAATTGCAATTTAACACTAAACGAAACACTTTATCAACATAAAATAGGTCACGACATTAGTTAAACTAACATAATATGCGAGAAAATAAATACGACAATAATAGACCAAAATAGATCATCACAGACGTACCAACATAAACTTTAAAATGTAATGTTGCCAGCATAAGAAAGTTACTGAAACTACTAAATGGTAGATAATTTATTAGATACATTATTTAGTAACTGTAATTTAAAGTAAGACTTTATTAGACCATGTTGATTCCTGGAAAGTATGTATCATTACGACTGTTTCAATTCCGGGGTGGTCAGAAACCACGCTTATAAATAAGCTATTATTTAGCTTATTTATAAGTTTATTTATTTTTACTATAGGCAATTATGACAAGTGGCAAGCTCGTCGATGTCTCTAGCGTACCAAACTTGAGAAATATCACAAATAAATTAAATAGAAATAAATTATATTTCTATTAATAAATATTATTATTTTCAGACCAGATTTGATTCTTCGTGAAGGTTAATTAATGCCTGCAATGAAGGGAGAAATAATAAAGTATTACATATGCAAATAGTGGATGTCCTACCTACTTAAAATCACAAAACTGGAAATCTCTAATTCAACTTTTAAATAATTATTTTTATTTTTAAAATATAATTCGTGATTTTATCCAAAAACAAATATAAAGATAAACAACACGATTTGTGCAAAATGCTGACAAATATTTTTTGTTTGTTGAATATTAACAAATCGTTCCTTTTGTTGACCGACTGCGGTAGGGTGCTGTTGATTGTCGCCGTCTTGAATAAATATCAATACGTGTATTCTCAATTGTAAATATACATATATATATATATATATAGAACTTTCACATTTTGCAGAGTATTTGTGTACTTTAGTTTAGTATGTTGTCTATCAGTTCTATATATTTTCATAATTATTATTTTTTGTTTTCAATATAAATTTGGAGCCAGTTTTATTAATTGCATCTCATGCAACAGTTAGGCATTCTCAGAATTTATTCTCAAGTCGTATTGGATTGATTGGAGCTGTGATACTCGTAAAAGATGCCCCGAAAAACAGAGATCAGCATATCTTTTTTTAAAATAGTTATTCTTTAATATCAGCTTATACTATATTAGAGTAGCTAGCAAGGTATAACTCATAGACCCTTGTTAACCCTACCTATAGGACCGATCCTGGTATATTTGCTTAAGCTGACCACTGTCCTTAATCCGATTTGAACTATTGATGAAATACCCTAACAAGCCCAGTCGGACATCGTAAGACGCTTGCTGGCCTTAGCAAAGGAGGTAGCGGGCGATGCAGCGAAAAGCGATTTATTGTTAAATTATTATTTTATTATTTTTTGTCATTCCACGTGTGAGCATTTATTAATGAACTCAACATTCCTCTTGTTAATCAACTTAAAGGGAGGATTCCAAAAATGTTCATTTTATGTTTATTAAAAAGTGTAAGTAAGTACGAAGTAAGCTACATTTAAAAATATAATAGAATATAAACTAAACTTCAAATTAACTATAATTTAAGAATAAATATTCACACATGATTTGTTTATGTAGCAGCTTGCCAAAAACACTTGAAGCATTCTCCCGCTACAAATAAATGCTTTATTATTTTTTTTGCCTCAGGAAATCCCTACCGGATAAAACAACTTATTCTTTTAGTTATTCATTTAGTCAAAAACTGACAGAACTGTAGTATGCTGTCCTTTATTTAAATTTAACCAAAAATATATATAATATATAATTACCACTATTTAATTCCACTATACTTTCGTATTAAATTATATTATAACCGTAATGTATCTTTATTTATTAAACGCATAAATAAATAATGTTTTATTGTCAAAATTTTCCGCTATTATCGATATTTGGACCCGAAATACCAGCGGACATCCTGTAGCCAACAAGCAAGGGTCAAGTCGGATGCCAATTTGCTTTGCCTTAGCCCACTGAGATGGTATTTTGTAAATTATTTCCCTGTGTTTGGTAAGGAGATTACGCATCTACATATACTCGTAGTAATTTGTGTTACGTTTACCTTGTACAATTTATTATTGTTTTAGGAAGGACTGCCTCCGTATTCTAACGTTTTAAAATTAGACGGTAACGGAATTTATTCCTAGTCGAAAATCTAAAAAGTAATGTGATTTATTCAGAAGGTACCCTAGACATCGACGAGCTTACGACTTGCTGTGATGAGCCTGTAAATATGTCTAAATATAAAACCGCTTATGAAACAAAATCGTGGTTTATTCTGAGATTAAAACGCTGGGCTATGACGTATTTACAAAACTAATATCCGTTTTCGACATTCGTGAACAAAACTGCTCCCCTGGCCGACTCACATCAGTCCCTTAGGTCGGTTACTCATATAATTGGGAATGTTATTTGTGTTAAAACCATTGTAGTATTAACTAATGTAGGTACCCAATAATAGCATCAAGCTGACATCAGTTACTAAAAACAAATGATTTTATTTACATGCCATACTTAATAAATTTTTTTTTTTTTAATTTAACTGCCTCCGTGGTCTAGCGGTTAAGTCCGTGGATTTAGACTCGGAGGTACCGGGTTCGATTCCTATAATAACTAATAAAGATACAAAAATATTTATTAATGTAAATAAATACATTTAATTATTATTTAATTTATTTGTGATATTTCTCGAGAAATTAAACGAGAGACGGTAACGGAATTTATTCCTAGTCGAAAACCTAAAAAGTAATGTGATCTATTCAGAAGGTACCCTAGACATCGACGAGCTTGCCACTTGTCATGATTGGCCTATAGTAAAGTTGGCTAAATGTGAATCCGCTTATTTATAAGCGTGGTTTCTGACCACCCCGAAAGAGAAACGGTCGTGATGATACTTTACTTTACTTTTTAAATGACAGTAATAAATATAGTCCCATAAAAAAATCGATACTCTTAATAAATAACCTAATATACTCTGGAGGCGTTTACTGAAATCGAGTGTGACCATCGCATGGAACTGTCCGTAAGTGTTCGTCTCGAGAGGGCCATCTCAGAGCGTCCCTTCAGAAGGACATCCGTTTAAAAGGACGAAGGGAGTAATGATGGAACGCTATAATGCCTAACTCTTTCCAAAAACGGTATGTCTTTTAATGGATTTATATAGAGCAACTACAACACGGTTTATTTTTGCATCATTCATCAAAGCCCCTAGTACACTGAGTCCTAGACTTCCACTGCTGGAAATGGGCCTTCCAAAACATATATCTGGAGAATTTGGCCTACAGTCGCCACGCTGGCCAGTCGGGTTGTCGAGGGTCTGATGACAATTTATTAACGATTTCACAAGTTGGTATTAGTTTAATTAGGACCACTTTACGTGCTCTCCAAGGCATGGCAACAGTGTATTTGAGTATTGTCATTAGTGCATGTCGGGGTTCGAACCGCGACCTTTTGGCTTAAAGGAAAGCGTTTTTACAAGCGAGCCACCACCGCTGCATTTGTATTTCAGCATGCAACGTCAAAATTATGGTAAGAGAGGCCAAGTTTTATTATAGAAACTAATGATATCAGTTCACACCATTATGTTGGCTTAACAGATACATATAATTGTGTATTTAATGGCACTGTGTATGTGACCCCAGTTTTGTGTGTTTGTGTTATATTTTCTATCGTATAATATGTTAATAGTGTTAATGCATACATACTCGAGGTAACTTGTGCCAGTATTGCCAGTTGGCCTAATATTTAAATGTTTTTATAATTTGAACCTATTATTCGTGACTACGCTACGCAATTAACTCTGTTATTTAAAGCACTAGTGGCATAAACTTATTGTTATGGTTAAAAGATGGGCTAGTAGACTTTTGATTTATTATTCATGGGGTCTCCTGTTCCAAAAGTGCGGGCAGATTTTCCCGCCACGGCTCCCTTAACGATATTATTAAAAGGGCTCTAGCCACCATCGAGGTTCCAGCTCTTCTAGAGCCTGTTGGAGTTATCCGAAATGATGGCAAGAGACCCGATGTTATGACGTTTGTACCCTGGGAACGGGGACGTGCTCTGGTGTGAGACGCCACGTGCGTCGACACCCTCGCCGCATCGCATCTCGGGGGACAGCGCATAAAGCGGGAGCCGCGGCGAGTCCAGCAAGCGGCGCAAGTATGTAAGTATATTAAAAGATTACATATTTATGCTGTTTGCTGTAGAAACTCTGGGCCCATGGAGTGCAAGTGCGAAAAAGTCTTCAAAAGACATAACACCGCGTCTTGTCGTCTCCTCCGGTGACAAGAGGGCTGGCTCTTTTTACGCCCAAATAATCAGTATTGCAATTCAGCGGGGAAATGCAGCCAGCGTTCTTGCCACAATTCTACGCGGACGGGGCTTATATCCCTATCCTTCGTATTAATAATAATTTTATTATATATATATTTCGAATAAATGTTTTTAAGTATTTGATTTGACTTAAGCCCTAGCAACGCCTGTTTGCTATCCATTTTGGCTAGCAAATAAAAGGCGATGAAAACGTATTTGTCTGGACACTATCACACCAACAACAGCAGCTCCTACTAAATCATACAACCAAAAAAATTCTTTCAAAAAATACCTTACATAGTAAGTGTGAAGGCT
Source organism: Tinea semifulvella (assembly GCA_910589645.1). NCBI lineage: Eukaryota > Metazoa > Arthropoda > Insecta > Lepidoptera > Tineidae > Tinea > Tinea semifulvella. Next base: position 6,214,181 of record OU342587.1, on the reverse strand, counting down.
CGACATTTCACCCCAGGGTCTTTTATTGCGAGACACCGACCGGATCGGCCGTATCTGATGACCAGCTCCTTAACACAAAGTTTATTGGATGCCCTAGCAGGGGGACCTTATCAGAAAAACGTTGCATAGTCTTTTCAACTTGTATGCTGTTTATTACTTCATAAAGATACTAGTTTATAGCTCGCTTGATGCTTATATGATAGTAGATTTTACGCCAAAATGTCACATATGTTGCGTTAGTTTAGCGTTTATAGCTATGAGGCATGTTTGGACTTTGCCTAGAATATTCTTACGTTATCTTAATAATGTTCTTGTAAGGTCAATAATCGTCTTAAGATTTTGTTAATTGATAGTATATCCTGACTTTTAACTAAAAAGTCACAAGTGTCACGATGTTAACGCATTTACATGTAGCGCTCTTAAATTTAAAAAGGAATTAAAAACAAATAAAATCCTTAGTTTTGTTATTTATTGTAATTTTATTTGTAAAGTTCTCCTAAAACTGTATTTTTTATTTTTCATGATTATAATATTTATTATATTAGTGACATTTATTTAGGTACTTAGGTAGGTATTAGTTTTATTAATTTTAATTTAATAGATTCGACTGTTAGATAGGTAAAATATTTGTCAATATAATGGTAATTAAGCAGGTCGTCTTTAATTAAAATTACATTTACACTGTATGCATGTATGTACCCAGAAAATGAAATATTGTTGATTTTGTTGGAGAACTAATAAATAAATATCACTGACAGCTAAAAGCTTAAAGGTTGTGTGATAAAGTTTGAGCAAAATATATCATTGATTGGTTTATAAGGTAGCCAAAATCAATATTATTTTTAAACAAGTAAGACGTCAATTTATTAATGTATGTACTAATATTTTTTTTTATGAAATAAATATAGTAAAGTATCATTATGACTGTTTTCATCCGGGGTGGTCAGAAACCACGCTTATATAGAAGCGGATTCACATTTAGCCAACTTCACTATAGGCCAATCATGACAAGTGGCAAGCTCGTCGATGTCTCCAGCGTACGAAACTCGAGAAATATCACAAATAAATTTCAATATACATTTATTCGAAAAAATATTTACAACATATAAAATAAAATTAATATTAAGGATAGGGATATAAGTCCCGTCCGCGTGGAATGGTGGCAAGAACGCTGGCTGCATTTCCCCGCTGAATTGCAATACTAATTCTCTGGGCGAAGAAAGAGCCAGCCCACTTGTCACCGGAGGAGACAACAAGACGCGGTGTTATGTCTTTTAAAAACTTTTTTGCGCTTGGACTCCATGGGCCCAGAGTTTCTACAGCAAACGGCACAAATATGTAATCTTTTAATATACTTACATACTTGCGCCGCTTGCTGGACTCCGCATTTTCCGCCGCGGCTCCCGCTTTATGCGCTGTCCCCCTGAGATGCGACGCGGCAAGGGTGTCGACGCACGTGGCGTCCCACACTAGAGCACGTCCCCGTTCCCAGGGGACCAACGTCATACCATCGGGTCTCTTGCCATCATCTCGGATAACTCCAACAGGCTCTAGAAGAGCTGGAACCTCGATGGTGGCTAGAGCCCTTTTTATAGTATCGTTAAGGGAGCCGTGGCGGGAAAATCTGCCCGCACTTTTGGAACAGGAGAGCCCATGAACTCCAAGACAGTCGACCTCCTTTCAAATAAATAAAAAAAATAAATTAAATGATAACTAAATTTAAATTAATAAATATTATTGTATCCCAACCAGAAATCAAACCCGGTATCTCCGAGTCTAAATCCACGGACTTAACCGCTAGACCACGGAGCCAGTTAATAATAAAGAAATATATTAATAGGTTTATTAATTAATCTTTCTTTTCCCAGATAATTTATTCTTTTAGTAATAAATATATTTTTAATAATCATAATAATAGTTTTTTTTTAATCTTGTCATATTCACTTCGACATAATTTTAAATATTTTTAAAAGTTTTGTCTAGAAAAATGTGGGCTCACAAACTAATAAATCAAACTATTTATTATCGATCTTCGTAGCCAAGTATTTCTTTTTGCAATCGCCTATTACGCTGTCATCTTGAACCGGATCGTTTATGGCACGGAGATAAGAATTTAATTTGGACACGGTAATATCGCCCTTGAGCCTAAAAATATACATGTGGTTGAATTTTGTTTTATTTATACAAAATTTTAGGTTATGATACACGTTTTTTTTTAACTTAAGATCATTATAGGATCCCAGATGAACTAGCTGTATCAGCCTATAGGCCAGACATTTAAGTGTTTTTTTTTGGAACTTGAAAAAAGTTATCCTTATTGAACTTACTGTTCCGTGGGAATCAAATATTCCAAAAGACCACAAGATGAATCGAATAAATATTATGATCTCACAGAAGAAATGATCAGGAACGGGTTCAATACTCAGCTTTACGCAGTGGTAGTTGGTGCGAGAGGAGTTCCAGCAAAATCTTTGCATCACTTACTGAAAGAATTGGGCCTAAGCAGGTCTGACGTCAATACATTTATGGAACGAGCTTCCAATTTGGTTGGGTAGGGAGAGGAGTAGAATGGTGGATGGTGTAATTATCGCGCAATAAAATAAAAAGGGAGGCATCCTTTTCTTAAACCAGCCTATGGTTGGTCGCAAGCCCGAGACACCATTCTTCTCATCTCTTACCCACACACGATGGACCCGGCACCCGCACGTTGAATCCATGGAATGCTTAGAATTTTTTCTCCTCTTCTGCCACTATCCAAGTATATATATGATATAGTCCAAGATCCCAGGGCTCCCGGACATTACTATTATTCTCAGAAACCAATGTATGGTATTAAGTAGTGTAAGTGAGTACTTTGGGTGTAACAAGCGACAATTTATGTCTGTCTGGGAGGATGTTTGGAACCTTCCGATTGATTTGGGTACTCACAAAACGTATTGGAATTGAATATCATGTTTAAAAATCAAGATTGAGATTATAAGTAAGTTATATTTTGTTATTTTTTTTATTCATATTGGAAAACCAACATTTGACAATTTTTTAATAAATTTTATACAGTAAATTCACTAAGAACTATTAAAGGTTTTCACATATAAAGGTTTTCGCATATAATAATAATAATAAACTTTTATTTCGGACTTCACATCTACCTATAAGTTGTTAGTAACAATTTTACTTAATCTATATTTAGTATAACTAAAAAAAAAAAAAGCTTTAAAGCATCTGGTAAAACCCACCGCCGCGCGCACCGTCAGAAAGTGTCTGGAAATATTGATTATTATTTTAAATTATATTCTCTAAATAATACGTCAAAATTTAATCTAAAGCTTTATGAAATGTGACATTTATTTTTACTTACCTTTGGTACGGGATACTTTGGTCGAGATGTGGCTTTCCTGAGCATGTTCTGACTATATTATGGTTAGTACTTTGAAGAGCTCTATAACCTAATACATTCCGCAACTGAACCACACGCACTGGTGACATACCGTAGTCACCATTCCTTCTTGTACGTATAAATTTGGGGACTCATACACCTGTCGCACAATAAAGATGTGGAATGCCCTTCCAGCCTCTGTGTTTCCACTGTCCTATCACCTGGAGTCCTTCAAGCAAAGTGTGTAAAAGCATCAAGCAGGCATAGTGTTAAGAATTTCAGTCACGATTGTCTGTTTCCAGTTGCTAACATTCATGAACCTTGTGCGCCACTTACCATCAGGAGGTCGCAAGTTTACATGCCGTCCTAAAAAAAACGTACATTAAAAAAAACTTGTACTACCTAATCCCATATATTGGGAATATTGAGAAAATAAGTCACGTCTTGGGGCTCTGGGATCTTGCTCTATTATGATCATGATGGTTTGTTTATCTACTACAGAAAAATAAACAAACGAAACATACTGGTAGCAAGTAATAGATACCCAAGATGGCGTTTAGACCAATCCACCTGCTCAGCCCGGTGTGTGTAGAATAATTTGTATTGTAATGTAAAAAAAACAACAAGCTGTGATATGGCGCGCATGCGTGATTGAACGATCTTATTTGAATCCACAAGTACCAGGACACGTGTAGCAGTATGCTAATTACCATTATTTAAATAAACGCCAATTTGTTATTTGTTAAAAAATATATATATCTACGGTTTACAATAAATCTCAGTCTCATCATGACACAGCGATGTTGTTTAGCAGAAACCAGCAGGATTTAGGATGTTACCTACTTACGAGTATATTATCAGAAATCCATTAGTATTAAAAAAAAAAAAAAAAAAAACTCGTAGGTCTGCCTACGTAGTCTAAAGATTAAATCCGTAGATTTAGATGCGGAGGTACCGGATTCGATTCCTGGTCGGAACACAATAGTTTATTTAGCTAACCATTGCGCTTTGCGAATGAATTCTAAGAATGCCTTTGTATCGCCAAAGACGCAAGGGATCGGGTACTTGCCCGGTCGCCGATGAGATATTGTCGGCCTAGACGTAACAACTCGTAACATATTTTTTTGGAAATATTTTTATTTTATTTTAAATGAATCGAACACTTTCTGGTGTTACGAGTTACTCGTAAATGCATTACAATTTAAGCTATACGCGTAGTATTTTAGGTTAAAATCAATAAATATAGGTTTATTATGTATCAATGGATTTTTTAAATGTATTTGGATTAATATAAATAAAAACTTCTTAAATAATGAATATAAAATTAAACCAAATTTAAAAAAAAAACCTCTAAAGAAGTCCCGTCAGAGACATGGAGACTGGAAAAATGTCCCCCTATAAAGCGTTGGTAAAAACTATTGCCAGCCTCCCTATTTCCAGACCTTTCCGTCTGGATAATTCCTTGACCAGGCATTTGGCTGAGGGTATTACACTCGTACATCTTACAAAGTAGTTTTTTGTTTTTGTTTGTCTATTGGAAAGTTAGTTGGTTTGTATATACAAGACATCCATCCAACAGAATAATATTCAAAAGATTGGTATACTCACATTACTTAAACAGCTCCCTACATCGTGTATAAGTAGATATTGTATATAGTATGGTTATGTATATATGTATGTATGTAAGTACTATTAGTATGTAGTATATATATTATGTATATATATATTTAAATTTTAATACTAAATTATTATTTAATCTTAAATACGTCTTCGCACCTACTCGTCGATATAAGTTATGGTTATCATTGTCCCAAAGGTTGGCTGTCAGAGAATGTCTAGCGGCATTAAGCCCGCCCCTTGTACATAGTGCAATAAAGTTTTAAATAAATAAATAAGACACAAGTAAGAAAACAATATTTAATATACGTATCATAATATATAATAAGCTTCCTGACGAAATAAAATTATTGCAGGGCCTTAAATTAAATTTACAACTGACAAAATGGCTACTGGACCATAGATTTTATGTAATTAATATTTTTTTTTCAAGCAGTATAAATGATTAAAACTACTTTAAAATAAAAAACAAAATAAATATAAACTAAACCTAATATAAAATGTCCTCTAGAGACGACCCTTCAGTGATAGTCCCAAGAAGACTGGCAACATTTCCCATAGCTAAGCTAATACGTTGGCAGAAATAATTGCCAGCTTTCCTGTCTCCAGACTTTTCCGTTAGGCGTTTACTTGGCTGAGTGTCTATATTAATATTAATATTGTTTTATGTTTGTTAATGTAGCTGTGATTATGATATTAGCATGTAAGTAAAGATTTGCACGTATGCTTGCAGGTAGAATATATGTGAGAAGATATCTGACTAAAGTTTTGTGACCACTGTACTGTATTTATTGAAAATTAACATTTCATTTCATTTCAAGGTGTCATATCGGCGACGATATGTCAACGCCACTGCAATGAAATCCTGTACTATATCTTATCCAGAATTAAGTATATTCGTAGCTCTATGTCCACATATTCTATGAACGCGTTTTTCAACTAATCTTTCTTAGGTTTCCGTTCAGTAGGCTGTTTAATGGAGCGACGCGAGCAAAGTCTTCACGTGGTCTTACAAGTGCCAACTAAATACGTAATAAAATTGCTGCAAGGTTTACTCGTAGTTAAAACACCATACTCGACCTATTAAAAATTACAACAGAAAAAATATTGTACTTTACTTTGAACACGACCGTGTTCAGTATGTGCGCTATCAGCTAACTTTATTATAGGCCCATCATGACAAGTGGGAAGCTCGTCAATGTCTTTAGCATACCAGACTCGTGAAATGTCAAAAATGAATTAAATATATTTCTGTTCTCTAAATCTACGGTCTTAGCCGCTAGACCACGGAGGCAGACAAAAACATTTTTTTTTTCTAAATGAAAATCCTTGTAATTTCTCCACAAATAAAACCTTAAGTTAACATATATAACTCGTATACATTAGAAGCGAAGAGGTGTTGTAAAAACGCTTTCCAATCCAAAAAGGTTCACAGTTCGACCCCTGGCATGTACAAATAAGAAATACTTTCTTACTTACATTTGTCATAGATTACCAACACCACCGTTCCTATACCATAGAGAATATACCATACTTATAGAAACGTTAATAAATTGTCATTAAAATTTACATCAGACCCTATTCGCCCAGCGTGGCGAGTGTAGGCCAAATTCTCCAGATATATCTTCTGGAAGGCCCATCTCCAACAGTAGAGGTCAATAGTAGGCATTAGAAGAGGACCAAAGTTGTCGTTGGTATTAATAATTAAAATTTCTAATTAAATTGATGCTGAGATCAATAAATTCAACAAAACTTAAAAGTACTTAATATTTAAAAATAGTATAAAATGTTTCTTACACATAAAAAATCTTTAAAATATCTACCAACAAAAAACCCACGTTGCTTTACGATGTCTGTAATTATATACGATATACATAGTTGGTTATCTTCATAAAACTCAGCAAAGTTTGGAAGATGTCTAAACATAGATAGATATTAAGTCTTGTTTCCAGCAGTGCTATTTTTATATAAATATCACCATGGCTTAGCTTACAATATTAGTTCTCCTTGAAAGTAAAAATTGGCATTTGACATCATTGCAAATGGCACATACTTTCAACGAGAACAACAAATAGGTGGTAGGCGGACGGATAGTGGTAATTCGTCCGGGGCGGGGAAGTATCCATCGTTCGTTCCAATAAACCCAGTAACGTATACCAACACGTTCATTGTGTCTAGGGACTGATATTGGTCATGAGTGTCTGATTTCAGTTGCTGGATCTCTGCAGGATCTTGCACGCCACTTACCATCAGTCGGGCGCAAGGTCACATGTCGTGCTAGTATATTTAAAAAAAAAAGGTCTAACAAAAATACATGCAGTGAGACATATAACACTCCTTTGTGAAATCTTGGGGTTGTAATACAGGTAATTTTAAACCAGACAGATGACACAGAACTGCCAATTAGCCACCCAAGTCATTAACGTTGAAATTGAAAAACCAACACCTTGACTTCATATAAATAAACCAATCTAAGCGTAACATGTCCACTTTCGTTTTCGTTCCACCTTTCTATCAAGAGCCCTCAAATTTGATTGTTCAAGTAAAAGGACGTATGTTACAAAACCACATTTCTTTTAAATATTGATAAAGCATTGGAAATTGCCTTTAATATCAATTATTGTAAAATGATTATTATTATTATATTCATTATTTAGACTGACTTCGTAGACCAGCGGTTAAGACTGTAGATTTAGACGTGGAGGTACCGGATTCGATTCCTGGTCGAGACACAATCACAGCCCCTAGAACTCCAGTAAGAGTTGGGCCTTTCAAAACATATTTCTGAAGAATTTAGCCTACTCTCGTCACGCCTGGCCAAATGGGTTTTCTAGGGTCTGTTATCAATTTGAATGTCAATTTATTAACCATTCCAGAAGTTGATATTAGACGATCCGGGACCGGCGGTTTAACGTGCTCACCGAGGCACGTGAACGGCGTTGTTTATGTATTTCTCATTGTAACATGCCGGGGTTAGAACCACGACCTTTTTAGATTTTAAGGAACGCATTTTTACAACTGAGCCACCACCGCCAATAGCCAGCACTGCCAGTACACAGTACAATAATTTATTTAATTTAATATTTCTCGAGTCTCGTAAGCTGATATATATACGACTGATATATATGATACTTTACTTTACTTTATTGTATGTATGTAATATGTGGTCACAAAATACAAAAAATATATTCAAAATTACTTACATTTAAATAATTTCTTTCCTTCGTATTCGTAAGTGGCGCTTACGTCGTTTCTCTTACAACTTTCGTTTCCCTATGAACTTATCAAATGAGATCTCAACGGTCCTTGAATGACGAATAAAATAGGAGACAAATTAGACGAAAACGACCCACCTAATATTCCAAGACAAGCGTGTCCACTAATACAAAACGCTAATAAAAAAACTCAACTTGCTTTATACTTAGCTAAATAGCAGCTTTGATCAAAAGGCAGGGTGTAATACGCGCGGAACATCTTTTCGCTTCCATGCCCTCAAAATTTTCACGCAATAACCGCTGCTATTACTACTAAACTAAAGAGCTAAAATAGCGTGTCAAGTTAAGGTGTAGTTAGGTCGTTGTATGTGGGAAATGGACGATATCTTGCCCTATCTCGATACACTACGTTATACGCGCAAGGTGCAAGCCTCGCAAGGTGCGTGGAGTCCGTTGAAGCACCTTCCCTAAGGCTACCGGCGGCGATATGTGTATCAAATAAAAAGTATTACTTAACGAAGACGAAAAAAACAAACCCACACAGCGTATAAAATGCCAGATTACATACAACCTTTTTCTAAAATGACAATTTTCGGTTGACGTCTTTATTATCGACTATACACCGTATGACGGGTAGCTAATGAATTGGGTAGTGAACTATAATAATATTATTAAATGACGTCATACATTTTGGGTTATTGTTGAACTACTTTGTAGTAACTGCCTTCGTGGTCTAGCAGTTAAGTCAGTGGATTTAGACTCGGAGGTACCGGGTTCGATTCCTGGTCGGGACACAAAAATATTTATTAATGAAAATAAATACATTTAAAAAATACGTTTCCCTTTCGGGGTGGTCAGAAACCACGCTTATAAATAAGCAGATTGACATTTAGCCAACTTTACTATAGGCCAATTATGACAAGTGGCAAGCTCGTCAATGTCTCCAGCGTACCAAACTCGAAAAATATCACAATTAAATTAAATAATAATTAAATGTATTTATTTACAATTAATCCACGGACTTAACCGCTTGACCACGGAAGCTCGGCTAAATAAACAATTAAATATAATAAAATAAAAAATAATCTAGTGCACTGTTGTATGTAAATATAATGAGTAAGTAACATGAAACCAGAATAAATAAATGTAATATGATATAATGGGTAAATAATAATAAAACAAAAAATATATTTATAAATGGGGGCAAAGTCAAATGAAAACCGAAAAAAATAATAAACAATAAAGTAAATAATGAGTAAGGGATAAACGAATATAAATAATAAAGGCTCAAAGTATTTGTCCCTTAGCCTATTAGGTGTTAAAAAATGAACCATTTTTAAACAATAGTAACATAAATCACTTGTGCGTATGTTAGCCAGTGGAGCGTGCTTCTTGACGCTTACTTGATGTTATAATTAGTACCTATTTTTTCTTTGTAAATAAATTTATAAACCGCTGCTTTGGGCAATTATATTTTATGTCCAGTGAAAGGTGTTTCTTACGCCTTTTGTCACATGCATTACACTCACATTATATCCTCGTGACGGTATTTAAGGACCCTTGTACAAATATTTAAAAGAACAACATTAATTTTTGGTTGGCGACTTTAACACAAAAAAACTTTAATTATGTGCTAGTAGACATTAATACTGGGTATTTTTTTTTTAAGAAACGTTCAAATCATTTATTAGACGGTTATTAGATTACTGTCCTTAACTTTTGGAATTATACCGAACCTTATAACTAAAATGTCTTAAATACCTGTTTCTTTTCCATTTCCTTACTATCCTTATTTTTTGACAATGCAGCAACAACATCCTATTTTGCTTCCCTCAAAGTTTTTAAGTAGTTTATGTGTATTTATGATAGCGCGGTGGTGGCTCGGTTGTAAGAACGCGTTCCTTAAATCCCACAAAGGTCGGTTTAAACTAATGAGAAATAAACTTTTCTTAAGTACATTTTCATAGATTTACAACACTACCGTTGCTGTGTCTCGGAGAGCACGTTAAGTTGTCGGTCCCGGTTCCACTAATACCAACTTGTGCAATCGGTAATAAATTGTCATAAAAAATTGACATCATTTCCTCGCCGTCTGGCCAGCGTGGCGAGTGTAGGCCAAATTCTCCAGATATATGTTATGGAAGGCCTAGCTCCAGCAGTGGAGGTCTAGTACGCTGTGTTCCAGGGGCTGTAATGAAAAATGATATAGGTAAATTTTATTTATATATATATATATATATTGTAATGTAATGTTGTTGTATATATATACATTTATTATTATTGTTATTGTTGATATTTTATTTTTATGTATGAGCGTCCTTACACTTCATTGGGACAGTTGCTTTAATGTCATTTTGACCATTAAACGCAATAATGAAATTAATGATTCCAGTTTGTGGCAATTTTTTGGTAAATTTGGCGTGTAAAAGCGCAGATGTTAACTTTTTCGTGTGTTTTGCGGTTACATCGCATCGATTACACATAATTAGCTATTTAGTTACGCGTTTAAAATGCATAATTGTTAAATGAACAAATGCCCATTCTATCTGCTTTTTATCCCTTAAATCATCATCATCCTGTGTCTCTCCACTGCTGGATGTAGGACTTCCCCAAGGATCACTCGCCATTTTACGCGATCTCCTGCCACCCTCAACCATTCAGCCTCAACCTCAGCGACCTTCCTCGGGTCATTTGTTTATCTGGCGGGGGGTCGCCCCACTCTGCGTCTCCCAGTACGTGGTCTCCACTCCAGAACCTGAGAACGTCTGAGACAGACGTGTCCAGCCCATTGCCACTTCAGCTTGACAATTTTCAAACTATGTTGGTAAATTTGGTTCTCTGACGAAACTCAACGTTTCGGGCTTTATCCTTCAGAGAAATCATTTCTAAAATCTCGTTTCATGAATGCTAAAGGAAGAACTGTGTATTTATTTATTATTATTTATTTATTTTATTAATTAAAAAAAATGAAACAAAAAATATAAAACAAAATTTGTAAATAAATCGTTTCACGCGGCATGGTGGCAAAAATGCTGGACGCATTGCCTCGCTAAATCGCATTACTGATTTAATGTTTGGAATACAAACGCATATCATGGATAAAGTAAGAATTTAACTATAACTATTAACAAAATGTGAGCCAGATGTCATGAAAAGTACTTACCAAGAATAAGTGATATTCGTTCAGAATCTTGTAACATTGAATCTTACTTCAACTGCGTCCTAAATTAACTTGTTCAAAATGTTTTTGTTTGACATTATACTGTGGTATAAAGTTTGGTACAATAAAGACTTTTTACTTATTAATTAATTGTTGCCGAACGAGTAGATGCTGTCACTCTCTATGACCCATGGATTGTGTAGTAGATAATTTTGTGTTAGTATTTTAAATTTTAACACATTATAACTTTTAAATCTTTCCCACAGCTACAATCCAAGTTTGTTTTTATTTCAGTTGTTAGTAATGTTGCAAATAAATTCACAGATTTATTTTTGAGCGGCAGTTTATAAATATTTTAAAACATCTTTTTCATCTTTCCCACTGAGCTACAATCCGAGCTTGTTTTTATTGTTCTTAATAATAAAATATAATGATGTAATTTTTTTGTGTGTGGTGGATTTTCGGTTGTAAGAACGCTTTCCTAAAATGTTGGGTTGGATCATGTACCAATGATAAATACACTTTTCTTACGAACATTTATAACAGCACAGATCCCGTGCCTCGGAGAGCACGTTAAGCCGTCGGTCCAACTTGTGGAATCGTTAATAAATTGTCCATAAAAGATGACATCAGACCCTCGCCAACCCGCATGGCCAGCACGGCGAGTGTAGACCAAATCCTTCAGAAATATCTGAAAGGCCTATCTCCAACAGTATAGAACTGCGACTCCGTGTTTTACGACAAATGGATGACCTAGTTAGTTACTGTCAATCAGAGAATGTCATTTCAAGTTTTGGCAAATGTTGTAATTTTGATATTCTAAAAGCACATAAAATATAATAGCATTAAACAAAGTTATAACTTTGTGGCATTTGTGGTTGAAACATTGGGGGTATATACCCCCAAAGAGAATATTCTCTTGATTCCCTTCTTCAAAGAGAATATTCTCTTGATACCCACAAATTCGTAAAAGAGCTGGGTATACGAATTTTTCAAGAGTGTGGCGACCCCAAATGCCATAACTACCTAGAACAGAATATTTCCCTTATAATTCAACGAGGAAATGCGGCGAGCGTTTTAGGTATCCTCCCTGGTGGTAAGCCCTTAGTTTATTTTGTAGAATAGTTTTAATTTCAAAGGTATTTTTAGTTTAGTTTTATTTATAATTGGTTTTTTACTCCATTTATTTTAATATTTTTGTATCTACTTCGAATTTTATTATTTAGGTAGCTTTTAATTTATATTTAATGTATATTAATTGACTTCTATTTTGATATAGTTGTATTAACATAGTTTTCAATAAATTATTTACGCCTTTAATTCTTCACAGAAGAGAAATAGCAAAATGTCTTTGAACTGTACATCTGTTAGGGTGACCATCGCCATCCGCTACCCGTGACATGGCTGGAGGTGCTAAACGGGACTTCAAATGTCAACCCCTTATAATATCCGTCGTGTTAACTGTTGACATTTATTAACGGTTTCGCTTTAAGAGGGTTTAAAGTATCCCTCTCGCTCGCAGAAATCAATATTATTAAAGAAGTCTTGAGTGTACTTTTACTTACTTAAGATTTCTTCTCATTCCTCAACCAGATACACTGATTCCTTTACTGTATCTGCGGCTCGCCAGTGAAATAAGCTACCCTTAGCCATTAGTAATAATACTCCAAATAATACTCCACGGCGTGGAGAAACATCAATCGAGCGCTTGGTAGTCCAGGGGAAAGTCGATGGCAAAAGGATGCGTGGTAGGTCTCCGATGAGATGGACCGATCAGGTGAAGGTTGCAATGGATCATCCTCTACATGAGTGCACTAGGAAAGCCGGGGTCCGAGAGGAGTGGCGACGGCTTGTTAAGCGTGCCACTAGCACTCCAATGGCGACCACGACCACTCTGCCAAGAGTGTAGCGACTAAGAAGAAGCCATTAGACGTGCACCGTCTATCAGCGTCTTTAAATGTTTGATAACCACATGGTTCTTGGAGAAACAGAATAAAACACTATTTTAATAACTGTGTATTTATTTAAGTTATAATGTATATTGATGTACTTGTATATATAGTTTATTTATATACGTAACAAATAAAATGTGTTAGATGTGTTTCTTACTTGGTAAAATATATAAATTGAAGCTTAAAAATTTTATTGCCAAATATTTCGCCTCTCTTTGGAGCGGCGTCATCAGTGACAGTGACTGAAGGTCTTTGTCATAAATTTTGAAAAAAGTAATTTTATATTTCTTTTAGCAATTTTATTTTTCTTTTTTTATATACGTATAATGTGTAGTATATTATAATTAGTTAAGTAACTTATTAACTGTATCATTACATTTTTTTTTTCATCCTGCCTATCACCTTACTCGATCCCCAAGGTTAGCTGGTAAAGAATGCCTACTGGTATTATAGCTCGCCTCTGTACTATTTTTAAGTGTTTTAAATAATTTAAATAAATAAATACTTTTAAGAAATGAAGCCTATAAACTTTATAGGAAATTAAATTACGGAATTTTTGGAGATATATTAGTAAAAGTTTGTGAAAGAGGAGTTTCAGAAAAATCTTTCCACAACTTATTGAAAGAATTGGGCCTAAGCAGGTCTGCGTCAAAACATCATAGGAAAGAGCTTCTAAGAAGGCATTAACGGAATCATACAGTATTTAGTTGTGTAGGGAGAGGAGTAGCATGGAAGATGGTGAGCGTCTTGTTAACAATAAAGTAACCTCCTTTACAACCCAGCCTATTGTCGACCCACACACGAATGACCCGGCAACCGCACGATGAATCCACGGAATCCATGGAATGCTTAGAAATTTGTTATTCTCTCTTCTAATTGTTGTATAAATCACATAATTACTGCTGAATATTATTGACGACTGGTTGCAAAACGATGTACAAAATGATCCATGAACATTTTGATATACTCCACGTGGTTGGATGTTAGCTTGTCACATTGGTTATTCCAGCCAATAGTGTGCCTCTTCGACATGCGTTTAACATATAAACTAAAATTAGCCTTTTTAAAACCGGCTGTGAGCCTTCAAGAATATAATTTACTATAATTTAACTCGTAACTAAATAAAATAAAAATAACGTATGTAAACTCTTCGATTGAAATTTACCTTCTAAGGGCCGGTATAAATTTATCGCTTACAGAAATTTCTATGGGTAACGAGTGACTTAAGTGTATGAATCCGTGATGAATTACTTAGTAATTAAATAGTTCTAAATTGATCTCTAGGACAATAATTTTAATTTACATATAAAATAATTTAATATTTTTAATCGACGACACTTCCTCTGTACTGGTATTTTCTGTAGTTGTATTGCTTCTTCACTCAGTATTTTAATATTATCTTATTTTTCCTTAAATACCACTTTAACTAAAATTAGGGTATGTCAAGTTTCAAGCACTCTTATTTATTGTGAAAGTTCATTGAATATATTAAAGTATCATGATAGAATTTAAGTGACTGTTAACATTTAAACTCACTATTTGTCTGCCACCGTCAAAAGTTATTTGCTAACTTTTTGTGGCCAAAGTTTGTTAGTGCACGTTTCCATTGATCATTGTTTTCAGTGAAATTAAATTGTAATTTCGAACGACATCTATTTTCGCTGCCACTAATGATACAAGTGTACCATTTTTTAAACTAATATTGACTTATAAGTATTATAAATTATTTATTTCTGTGTCATCATCATTACAGGCCTAGAAGACAAAAATTACAGATATAAGGCCTACACTCGCCACGCTAGCGAGGGTCTGATGTCAATTTTTAATGACAATTTATTATCGATTGCACAAGTTGGTATTAGTGAAACCGGGACTGACGGCTTAACGTGCTCTTTGAGGCACGGGAATATGACAAATGTACGTAAGAAAAGTGTATTTCTCATTGGTACATGCTGGGGTTTTGAACCCACTTTTGTAGGATTTTAAGGAAAGCGTCCTTACAACTGAGCTACTACCGCACTCGCTACTATGTACTTATTTATTTATTTATTTAAAACTTTATTGCACATAAATTACAAAGTCGTGACATAATGTCGCTTGACATTCTCTGCCTGTCAGACCTTCGGGACAACGAGAACATTTATGTGAGGTAGGTGCAATATATCAATTAAAATTAAATATATTAAAAATATACGTGTATAAAATATTATTTATTGCTTATAATAAATATTTATTAATAAAATTACATACGAATTCATACACACATACATATATAAACTACATAAATAAGTTATACTATTTATATACTACATAAACATAAATTAGGTACTACGTACTTAATGATAACCGATGATGTAGGATAATAATAAGCAACAATCAATGAAAATTTTATGAAAATTATGAACCCAAAAAGTGTCTGTAAACTAATCTTTTAAATATAGCTCTGTTTGTGTACTTATTATTCCGTATGTATATAAAGGCCTATTAAAATGATCGAACAATAAAAAAAAATGTTAAGTACCTTCATAGTATTTAGATATTATTACAATATCCGATCTTGACCATAAATTGATTATTTTATTATTTATAGTAACTAAAAGTCAATTAGTAATTAAAATTAAACAGGTGTTTTTTTTTATTTCAAATAATTTAAAGGTTTTCTCGCGAGTCAATGAAAACGCAGCAAAGAGCGTTGTTGGTAACGCCGTAACACTCTCGATGTCTGTCGGTAAAACTTTTGTGAATCACGTAAAAGTTATACTCCATATTACCATAAGCCGCACATATCACCTGACCATGATACATTTATAACCAACTCTTTATTATACAACACACATTTCTGCTTTATTACACCCCCTTTGTACGCCAAGTATTATTGTTTAAATACTTAACATCTTTATTGGTTTAATAAAGCTTATGCACAACTTGTGGCTTTTTGTAACTAAAGCTGTATTGATTTGTGATGCTCGACATCCAACTACAAAAATACCTAAGTTTAGTCTCTAACATCGCAAAAAGTCAAGTCTTCCAGCTGTTAATATCAAACACATTAATTACGCTATGGTCTTGTCAATTCCCGGTCATGATGATAGACATTTTCTTCACAGAAGCCAGCTTTAATAAGTCGTGTTTGTAGAAAGTGCGGTCGAACAAAAAATAAGACTGACAGCTGATTATAAGTTTAAAGCTTCTTTAAAAAGATAACAATCACCCGTTCCTAACTATAGCTGGAAACAATTAAGACTATGGACTGACCTTCCGGGCTAACGACGGTCCGGTAATTACAAATTGCGATATATTATCCGTTATTAAAAACCAAGCCGAGACGGTTAATGCCCCGGAACGGATAACCGGAGGAGACATGCGCTTGCCCCAACAGCTAGTCCGAGCAACCACAACTTTCTTGCGAAACCTGGCGCCTCCACGCGCCATTACCTTCGCAGTTCACACATTTCTAATGGGGTAAGGCTAGTGTCGTGAAAAGAAAAACGACCCATCCTCAGAACGGTGTTCGTCCAACAGAATAACAGTCCCAACACAAACACGCAATTACATCCTCCACCTCTCTTCAAGACACTCGTTAACGTTTTTCCAAAGCCAATTTTACGCACAGTTTATCTCACCATAATGGAAAGCCGTCACGATGCGATGGAAAAATGCATTATTAAGAGCCCCATAACCGTTTCCAATATCTTTTCTATAGGAGTTGCACAAACAAAAATACCCTTTCACAAAGGAACACTCGCGGACGGTGTAAATTACGGCTCCCCGATCGGCCGTACGAGTTGATCGGGCTTACCCCCATTGTCCGAGGCCGAGACACCAGGCCACTTTGGGGTGACTTAAATCCGAAATTGGGTATTTCGAAAAATGTGCATGTGTCATTTATCACGACCCTTCTGACGATGAAGCCGGAGGAAAAAATGCACGCCGAACTAACCCTATTTAAAAAAGTACCCTCGGCTGACGTAATCCTACTGTTATACTCGCCGTGCACACACTAAACCTATTAAATTTTCCTGCGATTGTTACAATGGCGCTGCTACCAAATAAATATTAGATGATTGGAAGAAGTTAATCCTTATTGTTCATTGTTTAATACACTAAAAGTATTTAATATTACTATTTTGTTAAAAAAGATAGCATAAGTTCTTCCATTACGTATTTTCTTAATACGTCCGAGTACCTAGTAGTTAAATATCAAAAGGTCAACATATGACATAAACCAATACAATTAATGATTTTAATTAACTTGTCATTTTTCCAAATGTAATAACTGCTTCCCGTCGTTTTTTAAATGTTATTAATAAAACACCATTTATGGTTATTGCTCATCAAATGTGCATTAACTTATCCATTTAACCGCAAACCCACAAAAGGTATTGTTATAAAAAGCGGTTAAAATTTTCAATATTTTGGTTCGTAAGTAAAGCGCGCACGTGCCGACGCGTGGCTCGGTTTAGACTCACGTAGGGTTCCCGGGATGCTCTCATCCACCATTTTATTTTTTATTATTTTCATAATTCATTTTTCACAATAACAACTGAGAAGGCGTTTCGCACGGTTACGTTATGAGACCACTTTCGCAAGATGACTGCAATAGGGCGAAGTTGTTTCGATTACCACAAGGGCTCATGATGGGACCTCTTTTATTTATCGTGCTGTGTTTTGTGATCCACTTTATCAAATGCTTTAGTGAAATCCTATGCCTTTATGCCAGGGGGTCTAATAGCTTGGATCATATTTTAATTTTGGCTAAGACTAGATTATGGTCTGTAGACTTGACTCTGTCCCGGTTTGTTCTATTTAGTTTTTAGAATATTGGATCCTAATTACATTCAACGCTATATATTTGATTTCGCTGCTGCAGCACTTGTCATCATGTATCATGTCGGTACCAATCTGAAACACCTGTAAATGTCATTTAGAGAATCGTGTAATACTAAAATATTTGAAGCATAGCTTACGTTGGAGCACTTATAATAGAAAAATAAATAAATTAAATTCAAATTGCGAACAAAAAAGGTTGCCCAAATTAAGTTAAAGTTAGGGCGTAATTCGATTAAAAAGGAATCAAGTTTTATTGTTGAAGACAGAGAAGAAACTTGCCACAACTTTAGGGTATAGAATAAGGACGCTTTTGGAAATATTTACAATTCCTTATTTCTTCACTTACCTACCAAACCGTACTAGGCCAGATCGTCGTTACTTAAGACCTGATCTCTGCTTACAGGAAAAATCTCTGCTCAGCAGTAGGGATGATATCTGATTCAATAGTTTTATTACCACACGTTTAATAAGAGAATAAATATCTGCTACTGTGTGTCCTATGCCATTATACATTAATGTGATTCGAAACATGAATACATATAGTTTTCTTTCAATAATTGAAATTGCGCTGATCCTTTATCCACAATTCAACACTATGTCTGTCCAAGCTTTTATCCAAATTACCGTAACATTAAGGGGTTCCTGGGTAAAAGGGATTTTTTTATTTTATTTTAGAATCATTTCCCATTACGTTTTACGTGAGCAAGAAACCGTGGGGTGAGTTTTTTCATTATAACTTTCGAGACATACCTTCCTTATACTTGAATTTGAGCACTTGATTTATTTTTATTGCACTAAGATATTTTGTCTCGAGGTTGCGTTTAGGAAAAAGTTAATTTGTTCAATGATGTTAGTAATTTTACACGATTTGTTCTGTTGTAATCTTTATATTCAACTTTTTTAGTTGCGTCTTATGGATTATGGATGTAGTTTATTAATAAATTCGACAGCAATATTAGGATTGTAGATTTATGTATAATTAGTAATCCATCTCGGGAAAAACCGCAATTAATCAGTTAAGGTGTTTACGCTTCAATTCCACTATTTTGCAATCTCAGTAAAGTGTTAACTGAACTGAACGACAGAAAAAAAAACCCTTACAATATAATTTTAAACAGCGCTTATAGTACTCATAAGATTCTAGATTCTATAATTTATACAACGGATAACAAAGTCACGTCTTCTAAAATAAAATTGGCTTGTGTTTTAGTCAAAACAATATTGGCGGCTAAGCCCTCCCTATGAGGGATAAATAAAAAAAAACCTTGATTAAGATCGTGAGTTCTTAGATAATGCTTCGCTCTAGGGGTGCCTTCAGAACAACAAAAGCATGAAGCGTAACTTATTTAAAATAATATTTTTAGTTATACGCGTAAACCCTATTGGTAAGGTTATACTATTTCCATTTTTAAAGTTTAATAAGGCTGGGAATTGTCTCATTATCATCATCTTTATGTATTGACATAAAGCGTAACATGAATTACGCTTAAAATTTATAATAGATATAACTAAAATGTAGTAACGTTCTTAAGTATATAAAATAAGAAAGTAGACAAGGCACGCCAGTCTCAGTGACGTCATTCGTCGGGCCCTTGTTTCTGTGGGTTCGCCAGCCATACTAGAACCCAGTGGCATGGCCCGCGACGATGGCAAACGGCCCGATGCAATGACGCTGATTCCATGGAGGATAGGTTTGCCTTTAGTGTGGGATGCCACCTGTGTTGACCTTTAAGGACCCAGGCGCTGCTGCATGACAAGCAGAGAATCTCAAACGGCGGAAATACGCCCAGCTTATAATATATTAATAAGGAACTTCATGATATTACTTACTTAAAATACCTAGTGACATAGTTATCTATTGCTATAAGTTATTTTTTTTTTTTCACTTTAAGTCTGCATCCCACAAGTTCTTTTGTCATTCTCTCAAAAGTTAGCTGTTAGAGAATCCTCGCCTATGTACTTCATTTTATCTTAGATATTAATTGTGCAATAAATATTTTTTTACTTTACTTATTGGGAGATGTGTTTTTGCGCAGTTTGGACTTAAAACTCTCGGGCCGTGGGAACCAAGTGCACATGAAATTTTCAAGGCGCTGCTTAAACAGCGCGTCAACACCTCGGGACATAGGAAGGCTGGGCAATATTTCGGCCAAATGATCAGTAAAAGGGCCAGATTCTTGGCACTTTGTTCATTGGGAGCGATTTGGAGCATTTTTTTTTATTTATAATATTAATATATTATTTTGTTTTTGCTTTATTTTAGTTTTTAGTTTTATTTTTAGAAATTATGAGATATTTTTTTATTAATAGTCACTTATGTGTTTGAAAATTTTAGTTTTTAGTTTATTTAATAATTTAATAGTTTTTATTAAAATCATGTATTATATTTTCTTTCAAATAAATAATCAGAAAGTAGGCAATAATATTAGTTTCTAGGGGTTGTTTAATAAATATTAAAAAATGTATGAGTATTTTAGATAATTAAAGATTACGTAGACCAGACGTATTTACAATAAGGGATCAATTTTTCAAAATAAGAATGCTTGTTTACAATTTTACAAACACTCACTAAAAGTCACGCACTAAATATTTTTGAACCAACTCTATGCGTATCACTGTTCTAAATTTAACTGTACATGTAAGAAGGAAGTATTAAAGTAGTACAATCTAACATCACCGTCGAAACGCCACGCGCAGTTTAAATACAGACGATAAAAAGAAAAAAAAACGGTTCCCCGAGGAGACGCGAAAACCAACCCCACATCAATGGGGAATGGAAACGACGATACAAGAAAATTATCCGCAAATTAATTTGAAGCGGAACAACTTGTAGTCGTAATCGCTGTTTTGAAATTACTTTCAATTGAAATAAAAATAACTACTTTTTTTAAATTGATTTTGTCCTAAGTACAGCAGGCCAAGCGTGGCGAGAGTATTATTTATTAGAATCGTCAACAGTGCTGGCAACAATACATACATGGATTTTCACTTAAAACTAAGGTTGAAATTAGATACTGCACCTATTACAGGCAACTACTACATGCTATTACAGTATCCATTAATTGGACCTTTGAACAATCAAAGTATTTATTTATTTTATTTTAAGTTTTTTGTAAGTAGGCATAGGACAATAAATATAATGTATTCTGCGCTTTTAAATGTCAAAAAAATTATTCAATATAACGAAAAGCTTATTTTCTGGGAAATAGCTTGTATTTGGAGCAGCACATTACAACCCAAATATACATAATTATAAACTTAAAATTATAGCTGCTGTAAATAGGCATTAGTAAAAAGGTATTAGTAAAAATAGGCATAGTAAAAACAATAACAATAATAATTGAGTAAATCTATGCAACTACGATCAAGGAATACAACACCAAAATACTTGGTCAAACAGCAATTCAGTTTACAGGATCCGCTGAAACAAAGAAGACAAAAGTTAAAAAATTTGAAATCATCCTTAGAACCAATTCTTTCAGTAAGTGGTGCAAAGATTTCACTGGAATTCCTCTTGTACGAACTGCCACTACGTAAAGCTGAGTCTTGAACCTGTTTCTCATCAGTTCTTCTGTGAGATGATAATATTTGTTCCACTTCATGTTGCGGTCTTTTGGACCATACATTACTCTTAAAAGAATACACAGAGTTAGCAAATACGTCTAGACTTACATTCTAATTATTTCGTGAAAATCTGTTATATTGAGTCTGTCAAATTCCCCATAAATAGGTATGTTCTGGAAAGCAAATCTTTGAGAGTTGTAGGTGATGTAATTAATAATGACAGTGGGCAATGGACGTAACTCAAAGAAAGGAATTTCCAATGCTAATCGCCTTATACCCGCAGAATCGATGTTCTGGTTTCTGTTCACTACTGCTATTGTGGTCAAACCGTGCTAAGAAATGAGATATTCTAGGTTGTCAATAAGATATACTCGTATGTATAAAGGCCAACTTTTACTTTTATGCCAACGTATTACTCTCGCTATACTATAAATGTTCCCAGTCTCCTATTTTGTATTGTATATTGTATTAGTTCTCCAATTATACAGTTGGATGGATACCTATATCGTCTCTAGAGGATTTTTTTTATTTATACTTTAGTTTATTTTTAATTAAGGTAGCTGTTGATTTATATTAAATGTATATTAATTTACTTATAAAAAAAGATGATATACTATCTAATATAAAAAAGCAACTATTTAAACCGTAAATGATAAAAGTCGCAGTACAGTATAGATTCCATATTTATCAATCCAGTAACATTAACTGTTAGTTGCATTGCATAACATTTAACGCAATAATCATAAGTTCCAATTTGTCTCTTAATTATGAGAAGTAACTTGTATAGCCATAAATTTAATATTCGGTGGGAAAATTTGTGTCGAAACATCTTTTTATAATAAATTTCCTTTCATAGATTAGTTTAAAATACAGAAGGGATACTGGTCTAATAGTTAAGGCGGTAGATTCAAACGCAGAGGTACTGGGTTATATACCTAATCAAGAACACATTTTTTGACAGATTTCGAGTATGTTGCATTAAGACATCGACGAGCTTGCCATTTGACATGGGATTAAGGTCGTAATGATACTTTTTTTATTTATAAATATTACCTATGTATTTAGAAAATGTTGAGCTTAATAGGTTAACGCTTCTAAATCGCTCGCACAATCCAATATGTTTAAACGTGTTTGTGTACTTTTGAGAGTTTACTTTCTGAAATGTAGTAGTAGAAAATAAAATTACGGACATGCATTAACAGTTAATTATTATTTTTACAATTTGATTTGATTAAACTAAATATAATAATAACATTGTCGAGTCTACATCTTCAAATTCTTTGCCAGAGAAATGTATGATATCGTTTGTACATGTGATTTATTATATAGAATAGGACACTAACGTTTTATGTTCGCGTCTTCGAGATACTAAATAATGCAGATGAATGTCTGTTTTGTGTTTTGAAAGATTAACCTTACTGATTTATTTATACTCTTTGATTGATAGTTTTCGCTGTCGTTAAAAGGTTTTAGCTGATAGTGTTTCCTCTTTGCAATTTTAATGTGTTAACAATATATCATTTAGTCATGACCTATGAAAGGCTATTTAGGTTAACTTATTTTTATCTGTTCAATATTTAGTACTATTTCAATAACTACTGCTACGAGTACTTAGATTATTTTTATTAGCTCTCTTGCAGATTCAGTCACTATTTTTTTTTTAAGAAGTTGGTTTGCATTAAGCCATCTCTTCATATGTGTTCATAATGTTAAGTGAAAAACTTGTAGATGTCGATGTCAAAGATGTATCAGGCTCAGTTATTGTGCTCGGACCTTGCCTACCATATGCTTAGGTTGAATTTATAATTTTTAACCAGATTTTTTCTAGCCTAAGATTTATTATAGTTTACTATATGTAAAACTGTAAGTTAAGCTTTAGCCACCACCTGTTGTAAGAACGCTTCTTAAAATCCAAAAAAAACTCGGCATGTATCAATGAGAAATACTTCTTTCCTTACGTACATTTGTCATAGATTTACAACACCCCTGTTCGCGTTTCTCGGCAAGCACGTTAGGCCATCGGTCTCGCTTCTTTTGTCTTTAAATTGACATCGGACCCTCGCCAACCCGGCTGGATAGCGTGGCGAGTGTAGGCCATATTTTCCAGAAACCTCAAGCTCTGAAAAGCCCTTCTCCCAATAGTGGAGATCTAGGACTCTTTGTTCTCGGGGCTGTGATGATGAAAGATCAAAGTAGCTTTCTTAGGCGTCTAAATCTAGGGTAGTATCGCTGCACCACGAAGGCAATTTATATCCAAGGTAGACAATATTGATTTCGTTCATTCGAATAATTGGGTAATCTTGCGAGTTTAAATTGCCACCATTCAATCTTAGTACCCCAATGAGACCCTCTACAATAACTTTCATAGTAACCATCCGTGAAATGGCTATTTTTAAGTTGCCTATAAAATCCTTACCGATGTCAATGTAACTTCTACTTTTACATTTGTTTAATTTAGAATGACATTTTTGCTATTTAATTTCATTGTGAGCTTTATTTTGAACAACATACGTTGACAAGTCAACAGTATTTCATACTTATTAGCGTTTGTGACAACTCAGGCTTTTTTCTTATAGGGTACATTTTATGAATACTTATTTTTTTTTATGCAACACTGGATCGTCAGAAGCTGAAATTCGAAGACTCATCGGAATGGCCAAGAACGCCATGTCTCAGGTAAACAAAACGTTGACGGACAGGACGATCTCCATAAAAACGAAATCCAGGCTAGTTAGGGCACTGGTTTTTTCCATATTCCTATATGGCGCTGAGATGGACTATAAAGAGCACTGACCGAAAGCGTATTGATGCTTTTAAGATGTGGAGTTGGAGAACAATACTGAGGATCTCGTGGACTGAGCATCGGACTTATTAAAACATCTAGACATATCGATTAAGCTATCCACCATATGTCTTCGTCGGATACTCCAGTACATTGGACACATTGCCAGAAAAGGAGGAGATAATCTGGAGAAACTTTTTGGAACTGGCAAGGTGGAAGGAATGATAGGCCGAAGTACGCTGGTCCGACAAAATCCTCTCCACCACCAACACTAGCGTCCATGATGCTGTGCATGCCGCCGAAGACAGGAACGGGTAGCGTGCTATCATCAAGACGCACACCAATTCTTCGGGAGGTCACGACCCTCAGCAATGAGGAAACACGAAGCAAGAAGGTTTTTTTTTATAATCAGAATTTGTCATATAATATATTTATTTTTCTTGATCGCAGAAACTGTACAACGACACGATTGCTGTAACAATATGCATTTAAAAATAGTAAATCTAAAATCTCGACGATTTGGAATTATTAAATATGCGTATTCTTGGGTCAGTCAGAAACCTCACTTCTTTTTTGGTGTTTTGTTTTATAATTGATAAAGTGGATTCACATCTAGCCAATCTTACTATATACTCGTAGGTCCATAGTGACATGTGGCAAGATGTCTCTGGTGTACCAGACTCGGAAATATCATAAATTGTGAAATAAATTATTGTGTCTTGACCAGCAATCGCAAAACAAATCTGAAGCATCTAAATCCGCGGACCACACTAGACCACGGGGGCAGTGTTCGGGTAAGTCACAAACCGGATTCCGCTTTTATTTAGATATACTTTTACTTCACCCTCATTAGCTAGAAAGTTAGCTGTATTTTTATTAATTATGCTAATTTGGAGATATATTTTTAAAGTGACCCGACATCGTCGTAAATGTATCGCAAGTATCTGTGAGATGCTTTTCTAATTGATCAGTTAGGAAAGCTACTGTGAAATATGTTTATACGAAATAAATATTCATTAAAATAAATATTATTTAAATAAATTCTTATTCGGATCACTTTTTTAGATACTGCACTACTTTTCTACGATTTTAACTTTATAGGTAACTTTCAAGTCTATACCTGTCTGCCTTCGTGGTCTAGCAGTTTAGTCCGTGGATATAGATTCCTGGTCAGGACATATTATATATTCGTATTCTAAGACCTATCCATAATGGTTCCTTCACTCAACAATTTATTCCAGCTGACAATCAGATCCGTTCAAGGAATCCTGAAAATCAATCTTTTTAGTCAACTCTCTGAACCTCCAAAAGGCATTTATACCATTTGAAATATTTTGGTAGTAAAGTTTATCAATAATTTTTTTTTTGTTTCTGGCAACATTTTGACATGCATAATGTTCCATAAGTGTATCTCTCTCATAGGATTAATATCTCAGGTTCAAAATGTTATATTTTGGAACGTCTTTTAATATTAATGGGTTTAACGATGTGTTTAATAATATGTTTTTTTAACTTTTAAAATAAGTAATTTAACTAATTATTCCAGCTGACAACCAGATTCCTTCAAGGGATCCTTAAAATCAGTATTCTTTGTTGTCAACTATCTGAACCTCCAAAAGTACCTTGTACCATTTGAAATATTTTTGTAGTAAAGTTTATCAATATTTTTATTTTATTTCTGGCAACACTTTTGACATGCATAATATTCATCATAGTTTCAAAATTTAAAATTTCTGAACGTGTTTTAATTTTAATGGGTTTAACGACGTGTTAAATAATATGTTTTTTTAACTATTAAAAAAAGTAATTAAACTAATTATTATTAAAAGATAAGACACACAAACTTAAATAATAAAAATGTTAGTTGAAAACAGCATAAATACTTCTTGAGGTAGCGACAAGGTAAGTTGAGCCATATCTTAACTTTGAGGGTTTCCATTTCTCAGTGTTCCTTCTGTTGGAAAGCCGGAAGGAATGGTTGAGTGAGGAAGCCGTTATGAAAGTATCTAAGAATACGGGTGTAAGAAGTTCCATAATTTTATAAATGGGTTTTTATAACGAGTATTTGTATTATTTTTAATATTGGTAAATATTAAGTAAATTAAACTTTTTGTTAACCTCTTTTAGCTTTTTCATACATTTACAAATATTAACTTTTAATATAACCAAATTACAATATTACTTGCTAATATTTATTTTATTTATTTAAATATAATACACACAGCAGTACATATATTATCCGACACATAACATAGTATAATTATAACTTATCTAATATATATATGTACCAATTAGGTGTCACAGCATTCACTAATATAAAAAGAAGAAGAAATTAAAAACTTATTACTGTTAAAACAAAAAAATAGATTAAACAAAAACTAACAAATTTACAAAATATAACATAAAAATATGACTTCTAAAAAAAATATTCATTTTTTCGTTTTTAATATAACTATAAAGGAAACATAAAAAATTGCATTAATTTGGTACCTTAAAAAACGAAAACAAAACACTTGTTAAATAAATTATATATATGTAATATTAACAACATCTAAAGGTAGGTTTTAAACCGAACGGACAGAGAGCTTAGTGCTAGCAAACAATGGCGCGTCTCGGTCGTATTTTTTTGGTATAAACGACAATTCGTTTACACCAATAAAATACCAAAGAGCAAAAATGAGAACAACAAGAACTTGAATTTTGCACATGCTCGATTGATGTCTAGATCATGAGAACGAGTGCTTCATGCTCATTCGTCAACTACGAGTAGAACACTAAAACGCTTTGAAGAAACTGCTTCGAGAATTGAGCACGTTCAGACATGCTAGAACGCTTTAAGCGGCTGTTCGCATTCTCGTGTGCCGTTTACATAAAGCGAGCGAGCATAGGTAGAACAACGATCGAATGCTACTTAATTTACACAAACATAATTTGATAACGAGCAAATAAAACGAACATTCGCTCGTTTGGTTTAAACCCATCTTTATTTATATTTTTTAATCATGTCCGCTTCGAATGCTAGATCGATTCTATTAATAAAAGGACAGGAAAGTATTAGATTTATGGTTCTAATGTCAAATGGTAGATAAATAATAATACTTCTGATTGTAGCTTACTCTGTATCAACAGTGACCCTAGTCTGTTTATTATTTCTTTATATTAAGGAACAAAGTAATTGAACGAATAATTAAATTATAAGCAAATTAACGTTAGTAGCTAAACGTGAAACAAGCTTTGTAAGTATGTAACATGTGTGTATGCATGTATATCTGTCCGTCTTTCACACCAATATTACTGGCTCGATTTTGATGACATTTTGTCCAGAGACGGAAAATAGTATTAGCATATGACCCCACAGTCATTAATCTGTTTGTCTGTTCACCTTCACGTCTTTATCACTTAAACAATTTTAATAAATTTTGTCACAAATGACCCTTGAAATACATTAAAATATATGGGGTATAGGACAGCAAAATCTAAATACGAAATGTGATTCTATGTGTACCTGAATGTTTTGTCGTTGACCATTATAGTTCACGAGCTACGCCAGGTCAAACTGCTAGTGTTATATAAAGGAATGCTTTAACGAATGGAGACTGCCAGTGTCAACCGCTATTAATGTTGAAATGACATTATTAAGTATTTCTTACTTAGTAAAATATATAAATTGAAGCTTAAAAAATTTATTGCCAAATATTTCGCCTCTCTTTGGAGCGGCGTCATCAGTGACAGTGACTGAAGGTCTTTGTCATAAATTTTGAAAAAGTAATTTTATTATTGGCGAAGTTAAAGTCGAAATATCTTTATTCACGCAAACCTATTACAGTTATATGTAACACACTACTTTAATTGTAATCTAGTTAGAATGCCTCCGTGATCTAACGGTTAAGTCCGTGGATTTAGACTCGGAGGTACCGGGTTCGATTCCTGGGACACAATTTTTTTATTAATGTATATAAATACATTTAATTAATATTTAATTTATTTGTGATATTTCTCGAGTTTGGTACGCTGGAGACATCGACGAGCTTGCCACTTGTCATGATTGACATATAGTAAAGTTGGCTAAATGTGAATCCGCTTATTTATAAGCGTGGTTTCTGACCAACGGTCGTGATGATGATGATACCAGTTAGAATATTTTTTCTAAAAATGCATATATATAACTATGAATACAATATAGCCCAAATCCCCACACAAGATCAATGTTCTCCTTTGTAAAATATTTTGTATGTGAGCCCGTGCATTTGTAACGATAAACTACCAGTAAATAAAGGAATTTACTATTTTGTCAATTTAAATGTTTCGGAAAAATAAACAGAATAAGGCCAATGGTTGTAGCTTACTCTCTGTCATCAGCTTTCTCCGAGTCGCCTGCTGACACCGCGCCAGGTGAAATATGCGAGCCTGTCGAGTCCCGCTATGAGCCGAATTGGTCATAAAAATTAACTATTTCTATAAAATCGGCTTATTTCTGACCGTACAAAATCGCGTGCGGATTAAAAAAAGACATTAGTTCGTAAGAAACGCGTTCAAAGTTTTTAATGGTGTCTATTGACACTTTTAAAGGCGTTTTTGACTTCTCGAATACAATTTGGATTTTTATGGTTATACATGAATATCGTTTTGTTCGATTTGATAATTTACGAATAGTAACTAATCCTTTTACGAGATTTTAATTTTATTAAGCAAATTAATTATTAGTTACAATTTATTTAAAGTTTAAGTTTGTAGTTTATTTAATAATTTAGTATTTAAAAAACATTGTACATTTAATTCTTTCGAATAAACTATGAATATTATGCAATAATAATAGTAATATTCTATAAATAAATTCAGATAGTCTTTGTTATAAATTAAATACTATTTGACCTTGAATTAAAATGTTATTTCAATATCGTTTTATTCGTATCGATAATTTAGTAATTCTATGATTTGTAACTTTAGATTTTTGCATCAAATAAATTAACTATTACTAAGTAAATTCAGATAATTTGTATGCTATATATTTAATACAAGTCATTAGACTCCTGGCTTCGTTCGTGAATTAAAGTCATTTTATTACATAATTTGCTAATCCTTTCGTGAAACTTTAGGTAATTGCATCAAACAAATTTATTATTATTTTGTAAGTAAATTTAGGTAAAGTATATCCTATTATAATATGTATTACTAGATATTTTCTTTATAAAAATGCCTTAATCTCTGAGTTTTAAGCGAGACCTATGCCAAACCTTATTTAAATCGATTAGGTACTTTATTTATAGCTTATGTGACTGAGTTGTAGGCAGATTATGACGTCAGATAAACTCTTAAATATCTTAGGAAACTTGGCTTTTGACTTGGCTTTACAGCCCCTAGAACACAGCGTCCTAGAGAGAATTCCCAATCACTTTCTAGAGAATTTGGCCTTCACTCGCCACGCTGGCCAGACGGGCTGGCGTGGATGATGTTATATGATCTTAGTATATTAAAAAAATATAAGAATGGAAAAAAAAGTATCATCACGATCGTTTCCCTTTCGGGGTGGTCAGAAACCACGCTTATAAATAAGCGCATTCACATTTAGCCAACTTTACTACAGGCCAATCATGACAAGTGGCACGCTCGTCGATGTCTCCAGTGTACCAAACTCGAGAAATATCACAAATAAATTAAATATTAATTCAATGTATTTATTTACAATAATAAATCCACAGACTTAACCGCTAGACCACGGAGGCAGTTCCATGAGAATGGAATAGTCGAAAAACGAACTCAAGGATCAAATGCTGTGGGACTGTTGCATATTTTGTTGCACATTTTGATATTTAAGAATGTCACATCCATCCTTAACCTACTTGTGTCATAATGAAGGCATTAAAATATTTCACCAAGAATCAAAATTACCATTTAAATTGGTCATCGACGAAGGTTATGCGATCAGGTAGGTCTTTATTGTCTATTAAATTCAAGATGTGCGGTTCTCCAATTTAAAAACCTAGTAACTTTAAATAAGAAAAGCGCATTTTTAACGATTGTTAAGACCGTATGTCCTAACATCAGTTAACCGACCACGGAGAAGAGTTTATTCGCTATAGTTTAAGTATAAATATAAAATTTGTACCGTGCATTCATTGTGGGGCAACCTCTGTATATTAGTGTACATTCACCATCTTTGCAATGCATACAACCAGAATTCGGTTCATTTCAACTCTAGTCACACCGAGTCAACTTACAACGGCCCTTGGCCCCAACACGTAAAGACTTGATAATGTTTTGCAAATCCTTTAGAAGCTTACAGCTGAACAGTAAATAGATGTATTTGTATATTTTATATTAATTTTAAACTGAATAGTATGGGATTAACTGATGTCTCCTACTGACGACCGATATCAGTCTGATCTTATATTTTGGCATGTGCCTGCGGTCCGGCAGCAGAACAGGGATGTTGCCGGTCGGACTATATAAACAGGATCTTATCTAATAAAGCACAATTTTCCTTCTTACTTGTTTATTGTCTGTTTTAGGTCTCATGAACAACATGCATATCAAAACTAGACTACTAGAAGTATTAAAATCTCCTAAACATCGTCAGTAGAAAACGTTTCAGATACCACGTCTATAGTCCATTCCAATTATGAAGTCCACGATATCTTTAAAAAAAATATTATTGTGTTTGTAAATTAATTGTATAATTCTTGTGACTAATTCAAATAGTAACAAAGACTGTTTGTTTAGTTTTTTAAATTTAAATTCTGTCACACATATATACGTTTTCAGAAGTATCAAATGGAACTTCGTATTTGTTTATACACCGTGGCATTATCCACTATCCGAACTGCCTGCTTCTGCTGGTCTTTGAAAGTACCTGTAAACATATAAGAGTTTTAAAAGTACACAGCGATATATCATTTTTTGTAAAATGCAATTGATGGGTTTTTAAAATAGACAGCCGTGTATTCGGCAGACTTTAAAGCTTTTACTTACTTTATTAATACCGTTTTTATCACTTTATAATGCATGATAAATAGTTTCACAGTCCGTTTTTCATACTTCCGGGTTTTTTGACCTAAGACTATAAAATTTAGAAAACTTCGTTTAACTTTCAGTTTAGACTACGAACTAATTTTAAAGTATTTATGCCAGCTAATAATTATTATATAGAAAAATTGTGCTTCATTAGATCACGTTTATAAAGTCGTACCGGCAACATCCCTATTCTGCTGCTGAACCGCAGGGATATGCCAAAATATTATAGCCCCTATCAGTCTGATATCGGGGGTTAGTTAGTCCCATACTGAAAAGTATAAAAATAAAAGTATCATCACGGCCGTTTCCCTTTCGCGGTGGTCAGAAACCACGCTTATAAATAAGCGGATTCACATTTAGCCAACATTACTAGTACTAAGTCACCAGACGTACCAAACTCGAGAAATATCACAAATGAATTAAATGTATTTATTTACTATAATAAATATTTTTGTGTCCCGACCAGGAATCGAACCCGGTACCTCCAAGTCTAAATCCAAGGACTTAACCGCTAGACCACGGAGGCAGTCCGATACTGCCTAGTATTCAATTAATATAAAATACATCTATTTACTATTCAGCTTTAAGCTTGAAAAAAAAAAATATTGGTTGCGACGCTTAGTCATTTTTCTCTTATTCTTATCCGCGGAAATTTAAAATTTATCGAATGGGTAATATGATAATCAGGTAAAAATTGAACCATATTTTTTTTTCAAATTCAAATTCATTTATTTTGCAGGTCTTTTCTACAATAGGTCTCAAAATAAAATGAAGTTACACAAAAAGAAAAACCGGCCCTTATAGGCATGCAAATATGTACATGACTATACTAAATAAATATTTTTGTGTCCCGACCAGGAATCGAACCCGGTACCTCCAAGTCTAAATCCAAGGACTTAACCGCTAGACCACGGAGGCAGTCCGATACTGCCTAGTATTCAATTAATATAAAATACATCTATTTACTATTCAGCTTTAAGCTTGAAAAAAAAAAATATTGGTTGCGACGCTTAGTCATTTTTCTCTTATTCTTATCCGCGGAAATTTAAAATTTATCGAATGGGTAATATAATAATCAGGTAAAAATTGAACCATATTTTTTTTTTTAATTCAAATTCATTTATTTTGCAGGTCTTTTCTACAATAGGTCTCAAAATAAAATGAAGTTACACAAAAAGAAAAACCGGCCCTTATAGGCATGCAAATATGTACATGAGAACAATTTTAAAAGAGAAAATTTTAAAAACATATTAATAAAACTTAAAGATTTATAATTAAATTACCAATGTTACTGTTGCGATGATTGTTGTTGCATTTGGAACTCTATTTTATTATTTCATTTAAAGTTAGGTGTGACCAATTACCCCACCAAGGTTTGTCATTTTTTTTCTTGCTTATTTTTCGCCAGCGTACGTTTTGCTGATTATACCTACCTTCCTGCTAAATAATACCTACATACAATTGAATGTAGTTATTACTCGAAGCCTCACGTTTACACCTACCAGCATTCCTCAGACCGACATTCCTGTCTGCTCACGTGCTATGTATAACCACACTAATATGATAAATGCGAAGCTTTGTCTATATTCTGCATGTCTGTTTTTCTCACCACTAAACGTATTTTTTTTTATATACTGACATGAGAGTCCACCACCTAATGGTAAGCGGCGAGTGAGATCTATGAATGGTATTATTCCCGTTCCAGTAATAAGCCTCGCTAACATCATAAGCTAGTGCCACCAACCGTTTCATCACAACTGTGCTGAGCTATTGTAGCTCCGTTAGCTTCGATGCATGGAACGATTTTGTTTATTTCATTGAAAAGTTGTAAAAAAGAAAAGCAACACAACAGTGCAATGACGTTTGTCTAAATGTAAACCACTTCCCTATTATATTATTTGAAGTTAAAATTTTCATTTTTTTTTTTTAAATACGACAGTTTTTTTTTTAATGGAACAGTTCAGGATAAAAGGTGCTTTATGTTAGCGCCGCTGGTAATTTCGATAAACGGAACGCGGACACTGTTTGCCTTACCTTCTCATACCTATATTTTTTTACTAAAATTATCCAATGTTTTCAGGCAGATAACGTCTGTAAACTGGCAACTACTCATTCCTTAACTATTAGCACAAAAAATATATAGACGCGAATTGTTCTTAGTGACGTAATGAACCAAAAATAAAAATGGTTAACTCAATAAAAATCAATAAACGGAATTTAAAAAGTAATTGCTATTTTATTTTTAGCTAAAATTAGTTTCATCATCACGACCGTTTCCCTTTCGGGGTAGTCAAAAACCACGCTTATATAGAAGCGGATTCACATTTAGCCAACTATACTATAGGCCAATCATGACAAGTGGCAAGCTCGTCGATGTATCTAGCGTACCAAACTCGAGAAATATCACAAATAAATATAAAAAAATAAGTTCATTTATTTAAATTAACAAACATTATTGTGTCTTGACCAGGAATCGAACGCGGTACCTCCGAGTCTAAATTCACGGACTTAACCGCTAGACCACGGAGGTAGTTTTGAAAAGTTAGCAGCTAACAGTTAGGACGAATTGCCAGTTTATAGAGGAGAAACAGACGAAGTCAGATCGTAAAGCTAGCTCTATATTATACTATGTAGGATGTACTGTAGTGCCATTGTTAGTGAGACTAGCTGTCTGATCCGACGTTACCCTTTGAATATAGTGGTCAACGGGAGAAACCTTCAGCTGGTTGTAGGGTCATACATATGTTGACATGTTTATGTCATGTTTAACCTTGGGTTCCAAGAAATACCTGATAATGTATTAAAATCAGGCAGACAGACAAATGTAGTCACACGTTGTTATCAAATGACATCGTAGATGTTCCAGGTTTTTAAGAAATATTTTTGACAATTTACAATTATATCAAATTCGGGTCAGTAGGTAATTTAGACG
This sequence comes from Tinea semifulvella, assembly GCA_910589645.1. NCBI lineage: Eukaryota > Metazoa > Arthropoda > Insecta > Lepidoptera > Tineidae > Tinea > Tinea semifulvella. The sequence continues at coordinate 6,179,742 of OU342587.1, read as the reverse complement.
TGAAAGACGGAGAGACACATTTACATACATACTGAAGAATATGCAGTGGTGGCTCGGTCGTAAAACCAATCCAAAAGTGTTCGCAGTTCGAACCCAGACCAAAAAGAAATACTTTTCTGACGTACAATTGTCATAATTTATTACCAGCACGACTGTACCCGTGCTTTGGAAAGTACGTTAAGACGTCGATCCCGGTTCCACTAATACCAACATTTTTAATTGTTAATCAGTTGTATATTTTTCATTTAATATTGATAATAGTAATAATAATAGTACAAAATACTTATAACATATTTAAAAAATCTTTACTACATTTTTTTTTTATTAAAAGTGCAAGAATAGTGGCTTCATTCCCATTTTGCACTACTATGTACTTTATTTATTTTATTAACATGCTCTATTGCACTAAAATTGTACATAGGCGGGGTTAATGGCCAGGCATTTTCTAACAACCAACCAACTCATACTTTTTTTAAATGGCATAAATATTTTTCAGACCGACTATCTCCAGAAACTTCTACCAATTTTTTTTCGTAGTTTAATAATTGTAATTGAATTTGAAATCAGACTCTCGTCAACCCGTCTGACCAGCGTGACGAGTGTAGTCTAAATTCTCCAGTTATATGTTCTGTAAGGCCCATCTCCAACAGTGTAGGTCTAGGATGTTGTGTTCTGAAAGATGTATTGATAATGATGATACAGACAAATCTTCTTTTACATTTATAATATTAGTATAGATATGAATATTGCTCTGCTGTAGCTTTTGTCAGCACGTTTATTCATACAAGAATGCATCATATTAAATATATTTGTGTTTTGCTTTAGAGCGAACTTTGTATCCTATGTCGATGGTATAAAGTTATATTTTACTATGTACAACAATACGCAATTCATATTTACATCATTATAGACCTTAAAACACAGCGTCCTAGACCTCCACTGCTGGAGATGGGCCCTCCGGAACATATATTTGGAGAATTTGACCTACACTCGCCACGCAGGCCAGACGGCTTGACGAGGATATGATGTATTTTTTTATTAATAATTTATTTAACGATTCCACAAGTTGGTATTAGTGGAACCGGGACCAACGGCTTAACGTGCTCTCCTAGGAACGGAAACGGTGATGCTGTAAATGTATAACACATGTACGTAAGAAAAGTGTATTTCTTATTGGTACATGGCGGGTGGGTTTGAATCGACCTTTGTAGGATTTAAGGAACGTGTTCCTACAACCGAGCCACCACCACCGCCATATACGAGTTTACTTACATAAAAGTTAAGAAAACTAGCACGGTTTTAAGAACGCTTTTCATAAAATCCAATAAGGTACCCCGAACCTCGGCATGTACCAATGAGATATACACTTTTCTTACGTACAATTATCATAGATTAACAATGTGTTTCGAGAGCACGTTAAACTCTTGGCCCCGGTTCCTTTTTTGTACATAGTGCAATAACGTTTTAAATAAATTAATTATTTTGATAAAATCTTGAAAGAAGTTAGGAGAAACGTCTCCGAACAGCTCTGTAAAATAATGTTTTGTTTTGTTCTAGATGCGCTGGTGTTAGAGATTTCATCGAGGTGCCTTTTTCGCCACGAAGCATGAATTGCAAACGCACTGGGATTTGTTATGACAGGGTCTGTCAAAGTCGTGGGCGTAGATTATGAAGATCCTCGTTTTCTACAGTTTATTGTTTAACGACCTGACACTCTCCTTCATGAATCATGGCAACGCCGAAGAAATTGGTCTTCCTATTGACCTAATATATGTACCAGACGATTAGTAGTACTTATTCGCCACCCCTTACTGTTCATACGTAATATTATTGATAATAAAACAAAAAAATAAAATAAACCTAAGCGCTTAAGCTAGCTTTATGATTTAAGCGCATCATAAGGCACACACTTGGTGAACGAATGCCTTCACTCGTAGCCACCACGCGTCACGACACGCGGGAACGTTCAGTACAATCGGCCAATGAGGCTTCCACTATGAAGACTCACTAGTCGGAGATGCGGTCAGCGGACATTATTTTTGACTAAATTATGTTAATGTGGAAAGCATCCTATTTTTAATTTTTAGTTTATCGTATTCTGTATTAAAAATAAAATATAGTGGTTTTTTTTATGATACACCATTTACTTTTAGAGACATATAGTTTTAAAATAAGCGATGAACGCGGGATTTATGACGTCATATTATACTACTAAATGAGAGTGAGCGAAGTGTTGTGATTTTAGCGTTGGGAGTTTTAAATGTCTGTAAAATACTAATTACTTGGTCTTTTTAAATAATAAAAACTAGTGTATTAAACTTTTTAAACTTTCGTGCATATTCATAATAGTTTTTTACTGAAGTCGACCCGTGACCACGGCCAATGCAACTTGGCTGAAACGTCGGGAGAAATATGTCTCTAAGGTAAATCGCGTAAAGACCCGTTAAAATTATAAAAAACTAAAAACTAGTGTATTTTTATACATGCAAGCTCTCCTGTGACAAAGTTCCAAACGATTTTGCTTACCTAATATCCAACATAACTTAAAATATTACGGTTACATTTAAAATATTGTAGGTATTGTAAGCATACCATAAGAATCTTTTCAAGATCTCAACCTAAGAAAGAGGGAGAGGGAACACTTATTTCAGGTTTGTCCTAAACTTTTCGGCAACAAAAAATTGTATGAAATTCCTGGACTTTACATAAGTCAATGATCTTCCTTTAACAACGAGCATTGGCATTGCTTGACGTGAACGTATTTTATCGTCAATTATTACACTTATTTGGTTACAAGAGTTAACTAGACTTGTTGATACTTCCAACTTTTAAAACATGAAAAGTAAAAGTATCATCACGACCGTTTCCCTTTCGGGGTGGTCAGAAACCACGCCTATAAATAAGCGGATTTACATTAAACCAACTTTACTATAGGCCAATCATGATCGATGTCTCCAGCGTACCAAACTCGAGAAATATCACAAATAATTTAAATATTAAGTAAATGTATTTATTTACAGTAATAAATATAATTTTTGTGTCCCGACCAGGAATCGAACCCGGTACCTCCGAGTCTAAATTCACGGACTTAATCGCTAGACCATGGAGGCAGACACAACAAATTAAAAATGTACATAAGCGAGCCTAATGTCGAGGTATTTTCTAACAGCTAACCTTTGGAAGAGTTAGAATATTTAAAAACTATGATTTGAAAATTACTAATTTAACCGACTTATCAATTAATAAACAATTCACAAAACAATAACATTTCTCTTTAAGATTTAGAACACCACCGTTCCCGTGCCTCGAAAAGCACGTTAAGCCGTCGGTCACGGTTCCACTAATGTGGTGCAGTTCTGTATATGTTTTATTTCGTAAATCTGATATAGTTGAGTTTTCCTTGCACATTCCTTTGACGTTTGTACGGCGTTTGTACCAACCTTTATTGCATTATAAGGTAAGCATTCTTATAACCAACCCACCACTAACGCTATAATATATAAATAAAAAACAATGTACCTTAATCTTGTGACCTAATATCATCGTATATCATACTTGTTACATAATTTTTTTATGCCGACCCGACGTCTGGTCAGCGTGGTGAGTGTAGCCGAAATTCTCTAGAAATATGTTCTGGAACGCCCATCTCTAGCAGTGGAGGTCTATAACTCTTTATTTTAGGGGTTGCGATGATGATGATTATGTTCAAGTCAACAGTATTATTACTTTAAAAGCGTATAAAATTTCTGAGAAATGTCCTTATTGCAACTGTTAGGTTTATAAACTTTAGGCGTTGTCGAAATACCTTAGGAGACGAGAAGGCTGTGCAATATTTGGGTCAAATGATTAGCAATGCCATTCAACGAGGCAATGCTGCCAGAAGTATCCATTAGTAGTTATTTAGAACAGGTTTTTTTATTTTAGATTTTTCCCTTTTTCCAGTTTTTTTATTACTATGTATTACTTCAAATCATATCATTATTTTCGAAACGTACCCACTGGTGTAATAGTGTGACGTCTGTCATAGAATTGTTAGTGCGTAAAGCGTACCAAGAGTTTAATTTTAAATTAAATTTCAATTCTTATCGGCAGACACTCTGGGTCTATGGCTAAGCTGACATGTGGACGGTACACATGCGGCGATAAGTCGGTACACGGGAACCCCAGGTACCGGTGCCATGCATCAAGCCCTCGACAGCCAGGAGGCCTGCAGCGCACTGCACGTAGGAGTCCGTCAACCAGCCAGGTGTGGTGTCGGCCTTATTTATTAACGCTCGTGGGCTATAGATTTATAGCGCTTTGAGTTCTTAGTCCAAGAGACTACGCCTCTATTTTTGTTATAATTGTATTATAGTAATAGTACCTCATAGTAACTGACATGGTTAAAACATTAAATGTACTATATACAACATTAAATTTAATGATATACTTATTTTAATATTGTGTTCTATCTCTTAATTTTTCACCTATAGAATTAAAACAGTGATATGAAATCAAGTGGATTTAATTAACATCGAGACACTACGCTAGATTTTGTATTTATTTATTTCTATTTGGGCAACATACAGCTATAATACGAGCTATAATAATACTCGTCAGTGTGTTAATGTTTAAATTACAATAAAGCCAATTATCAGCTTCCACATTAAGGATTAAAAAAAAAACGTACTGCAGAAACTATAAGTAATCAAGTGTATAACTAAAAAATACGGTGCAACTTCAACATAACAAAAATAAAAAATAAAACTGATGGGGGTAGGATCAGAGTGGCGAAAAATCGCGTTAAGTCTACAAGGTATTGTAATTTCATAGGTACTCATAGGTGAATACAAAAGATATTATTTTTTTATTGTTGTGTAATTCTGTATTTGTTTCATTTGTAAATCTGCTATAGCCAAGTTTTCCTGTCTGACTGAGATTATACATTAACAGGTCACTGGAATTTTCTTAGCTGCTAGTCTTCTGCTAACAGCTTACTCTTTGGACCGTTTCGCTGCTTAGTCTTTCACTAACAGGAGTAAAATCATTCAAATTATATTACGTGAACAAATATATTTGACTTTGACTTTGACAAGCGTAACTGACAAAGAATACGCGTCTTAAAGTCATATAAATCAATTGCTTTAATAACACGCCGTCTCCCAGTCTATAAAGCCCTCAACTCATTATAAATTAGTACTTGCGTATTTACAACTTGGAGAAGTTATTTGGTTGTGCCACAGACTGTTAAAATATGAGTTTTGTTTGCTCCTTTCGTTCGCCGACGTATGAGACAAAAACATAATTACTTTGTTGTTATATAATCTACAACAATTATTGACCTTAACCTAAGGACCAGACATTTTATATTAAGTAAAGTATCATCACGATTGTATCCCTTTAGGGATGGTTAAAAACCCACACTTTTACAGAAGCGCATTCCCATTTAGCCAACTTTACTATAGGCCCATCGTCAAGCTCGTCGATGTCTTTAGCGCACAAAACTCCACAAATATCATAAATAAATAAAATAAATTAACGTGTCCTGCAGCACTATTCTGTTAGTTAGTCGCAAACGTTATTAGTGGAAATCGTTATTAACATCAGAGATTGCGTCATAATTACAAAATATTATTCTCAACTTTGCTTATAGCGCTCGACTTTGACAGCGTCCCTGCAAATATGAACTTTAATAGCTTGATATATTTATATTTAATGGATTCCATTATATATATAACATTTGCGCTTAAGTAACATAATAGGGCTGCTGAAATGGAACCCTTTATATCCACGGACTTAACCGCTAGACCAAGAAGGCATTTTATATATTTAAGTTATTTTTTTAACTGATTTTGTATTCTTGCTAATATATAAATAAAATCGTTAGTTATCAGATTTACCACCTCAGTGTTCCGGCGGAGACTTTAGACGCGAAGGTACCGGGTTCGATTTCTGTTCTGGACACAGTGATTTATTTAACTTATTTGTAATATTTATTGAGTCTGGTACCCAGAGACATCGACAAGCCTGCCACTTGACATGATGGGCGGGGTAAAGTTTGGGTTAATGTGAATCCGCTTCTTTAAAACACTTTCGTGATGATACGTTACTTCTTTAGTTGTAAGATTTGCAATCATCTTTATATTTTAGAAGTAAATTAAGAAATTTTCCAATTACGCTAAAAGTTTATAACCGTTAACTGCGAAATAAAGTGCAGCTTTCTGATACTCTAAAGCTCATAATCGTAACCCTTCTTGGAATGGGGTGCAACAGACCCCAAGAAGGGTTAACCTAATACTCGCATTATATAGGATTTGCCGACAGTTTTGATCTTAATTAAAACAGGAATGGCGCATCCTGTTAATGCCTTTTTCTAAATACCCACGCGATTTATGTCTTATTCTCAAAGCAATTAATATAAATAAAATAAGAAGACGGGACAAGAAGCCAAACAGTATGAGAATTAAAACTAGGAAAATCGTCCCAGTATTAATTAGTTTATAATAATGACAAAAGCGTGTATTGCAACAAATAAATAAATGTATGATTGAACAATGATCCCGGCGGTAGTGTCTGTATTACCAAACAGAGTAATAATTTAAGCAAATATATAAATATAATTATATTAATAATATATGCTTACAATACCGCCTCTGTGGTCTAGTGGTAACAAACGTTGCCGTGAACTTGGGAGGTCGTGGGTTCGATTCCTACCAGGGGCAAGTTGTGCATTGTATAATTTGTCTCGGTCTGGGTGTTTATATGTATAATATGTATATATTTCCAAAAAAAAGTATAATATGTAGTTTATCAACCATCTAGTTTCCGTAACACAAGCCTCGTAGCTTACCACGGAAACTAGATAGCGCTGTGTGACCTGTCTGATAAAAAATAATAATAATAAATATATAATCTCTATTTAAACGAAATATTTTATTGCACAAAATTACAAAAGTAGTGTACTCGTACAACGGCTAACTTAATGCCGTAGGCATTCTCTCACAGCTAATCTTTGTAATAGTGATAAGTGAGGTGATAGGATGCTTATAAACGATAAGTCAATAGAAATAGATGTGCATATCGATACTTAACAATAACAATAAATAGCTAAAATATATACATAAAAGTAAACAATAAATATTAATAACATCCAGGTATGTTGTATAGTTCTAGTATTATATTATTATATTTTATTTTAGGTATGTTAAATTTGTAATATATTTAACACGGAAATGTAAAAAACATTCTTCTTCGACAAGAAATGAGAAACAAAGTATAGACAGCGTAAAAAAAAGTATACGAGTAATTAATATTTTGTATGAAAGTAACAACGAATATCCGCTCTATCTTATTTTAATTTCTTTCCTTCTTACTAATACTTAAACTTGATCAAATAATATTATTGGTTAAATAAATTAATAGTAACAAGAATGCATTATGCGCACTAATCGAAATAAATTGTATGGTGTTCGTAATTTCCATTCAACTTCCATACAACAATCATTAATTACAGTAACTATGGTAACGAGGCCTATAAAACTACATCTACATTCCAAAAAGCTACTAACTTGACAATTATCTCCTATATCGACTTCCTATCTAACCTACATAGGGCAGGTATTTTAAATATCTATCTAAGATTAAATGTGGATTAACCTATTTGTATCATTGAGTTTAATAATATATAAGTTAACAGCGCCTATAACTGAGCTCTTGAAATAATATTTAAGATTTAGAGTCCGTACCGGAAAAGATTTCTGTTCATTTTTTTTTTTAGTCAACTTTTGAGTGTGGTATGTTAGAGACACCGACAATCTTGTATTACTATAGCAAGTTGGTAAAATGTAAGTATGAACCCGCTGACTAACAGAAGCTTGGTTTCTGACCAACCCGATTAAGGTCGTAATGATAAATATTTAAGTGAATTTCTCTACACTTCTTGCCATATGTTTTTACAGCAAACAAAAACTTACAGCGGCTCCGAAACGTCTATCAAACGTTTATAGGTCACAGCACACAACGCGCCGTCAACCAGGCGTCAACTTACGTAAGCAAGTAACCAAAGCGGATCAGCTCAGCTACGTCTAGGCGACGGACGCTGCGCTTAAGGCTTAAAAACGTAGACTGGACAAAGAGACGTGAGTTCGGGTATAGAGAGACGGAACCACGGTAACTGCAAGTTGAAGTTTTCACCGAGGCGAGGCGGCTACGTTACGATTCAGAATAGTGTGCGTTGCAGTAGGGAGTTTCAATCAAATAATGCTAAATGGTTCGAGTTAATACGGTGACGATCCCTTTCCACATATGTACTGTGACCTTAAAATGCAAAACACATAGTTAACATGAAACCATTAATATATAATAGACAAGTTTGAAATACTGGCCGTAGTAGACAAGACAAGACCATCTACTATATCAATCAATCCATATAAAGTGGTCTGCAACGTGTCCGACCGTCTGTCTGTCTGTCAATACTATAATTACTCCGCAAGTACAGATAATTAAATTATTTTGGTCAGATCGCCGCGAGCGCCGATTCAATGTAACGCTCTGGTCATATTTTTGTGGTTCGCTCGCGTGGGCGGGGCAAGCAAGTAATTGGGAACTGTAGCCAATGATTTTTTTCGGCTTTAAAATTAGTTGTGTCTTAGATTGAAATGGATGATGCGTTCTTATGCTGTGTTGAAGCTTGTCTGTACAATGCTCAATTTAAAGAAAAAATAAATGCATTATGGAACGAAAAATAAACCGTAAGCCAGGAAAATCTAAAGTTGACAATAACGTACGATGTTGCTAGACGAAAATAACAAATAGCTTTGGAGCGAGTTCACATTTAGCTAACTTTATTAAATGCCCATAATGACAAATGAGCGAGGAGTGGCGGCTCGATTGTAAGAATGCTTTGTACATTTGTCATATTTTTACAACACCACCGTTCCAATGACTCGGAGATCACGTTTAGCCATAGGTCCCGGTTCCACTGTTACCAACTTGTGGAATCGTTAATATTTTTTTATTAAAAATTTACATCAGACCCCGCAAACTATAAAGTCAAACTCAAAGTCTGTCTAGCTTGGCGAGTGTATTCCAATTCCCAAAAAAAAAACTGAAATTCCCATCTCCAACAGTGGAGCTATAGGACTCTGTGTTCTAGGGGCTGTGATAATGATGATGAATGTTATACATACATAATATAATCCATACATAGAAGAATTTTACACTAAAAACATTTTATATCACTATATCAACGTTGTTCAACAAATATTTGTTGGTTTAACATATAATAATAATATGTACAGCCATTTATATAGAATAATAAATATTATACGCGCCGTAGGAACAAAATATTACAAACTACGTCTAAGCTAATAAATTACTATTAACCAAAGATGTAGCGGTTACTAATATTGGGGATTACCATAGACCTTATAACGAATAGAAACGAATTTAAGAACTTACTGACTATTTATATATGATTTACTGACTGATATCGTTTTGTCTTTAGTTTATTAGAATAGGTTTTTTTTATCTTTTACATAAATTTAAAAGTTTTTATTTAATTTTGCACCTACCTCACAAAACAAATGATGTACATAGTCCCTAAAGTTAAACTAGTGACAATGCCTAGCGGATTTAAGCTTGCCATTGTCACTAGTGCATTACGTTTTTAAATATATAATAAATAACTTTCTCCTGAAAATTGAAAGCCTTTAGCCCTAAATTAAGCGTTTGAATGACATACTCGTATATTTTTAATAACATAAAGCAGCTAATTTATGTACTTATTTTATATAGTAGCAAAATAAATTAATGTCAATACACGAATCCAACTTGGCTTTATTATTTCCTTAATACAGTGGAAACAGCCGCCAGCCAACGTGCCAGTAGAGACTGATGTCAGCTAACAAATTTTGTTTTTTTAAGCCCAAATGTTATATAAAGGAATCCTATACAGACTGTCAATAATCCCTGTCAACCGCTATTAAAGTTATACTTATATCATATTTGTAAGTTTTGTTCGGTTATGCTTGGTTTAGATCGCGTATTTCTAACAATAAAATTGATAATAAATCCACTATTTGTGATAATTTACCGGTTAGGATCAAAAGAAACAAAATCGGGCTACTGGACCTCGCTTGGCTCTTACATTTATTGACAAATAAAAAAATAAAGTCCGGTCTAAATAATGATCGCTCTACATTATTCTAAGTTACGGTACAGTCAGAGAGGTTATTGCGGAAATTATTGCCGGATTACTATTACTGGAATCACTATACTAGTTTTATATTTTGGTTCCCCTGTGTTTCAATAATCACATTAGGCTGCTATTCCACCAGATGTAAATGCGAGGAAGCTAAACAATATGAACTTTAGCGGCGTGAGATCTATGGCGAATTTTAAATTTTCAACTATAGGTACATACATTCTCACACAAATCTTTAGCCTTTTTTTCGCCAGTGCGTGGTTATGGATTGATTACACGTAACGAGTACAGTGGCGAGACAGTGCTCGGCCGAGTGCTCGCTCGATTTGTTTGCCAGTCCGAGTACCCACCTCCACGTTAATCTTATGCCCCCGCAGCCATTCGCTATCCTCTCGCCACGCATGAACCCATACTTAGTCGTCACTGATGATCACTCGTGCATGCAAACCTTTTTTCTGTGATCCATTGTAGTCGGTCACTGGATCAAAACTGAACTGAGACCGAAAACGAGGAAACACTGGTGTGGCGACTCTTTCGGCATTTGCTTATTGACTGTATCTTCTTCTTAAAAAAAAATGCAATCGTCGATAAGGCATTTGTATGGATTATTTAATAGATCTATGATTATAATTTTAAGGGCGATGCAGTGAATCGTAAATACTAAAACGGAAAATATTAAAGGTTAGTCGGAATATATATACACACATGTCAAGTAGAATATCGAATACAAGGATATTTACTTTTTTTTTTGTTGATATTTAATAAATAAACTATTATATTTGGGTGAGGTTAATAGAGTCGGGAAAGTGGTTGGGAAGTTAATGATTTTATAAAGGGAACGAGGAGCGAGCAGGAGACAAAGATGTAAATTACATATTCTTTACCCAGACCACAGTCACATATTGAGGAATCCCTAATTCGGATTTTAACTGTTTCGCTATTTTACTTGTTACGTGTAATCAACTTATTAGGAAAATGAAATGATACTATTAGTCAATATTTCCGCGATCACTGCTTCGTTTCATCGCATATCTCTGGTGGAAAATCAGCTTTAATGTAATGTTATTACAATGCCCGTGCGGGGTTTCTTACAATAGTATTGTTGTTTATGTCTAAATCAGATGGTTTTATTTGGTCATCAAGATTTTAATTAGGTTTAATGTCGAATTAAAGATGTTTTTTATGAATATTTTTGGGATTTAATTTACATTTACAACAATTTGTTTTTGATAGAATGTTTGTAGAAAGCCATACTCAATATTTTGTAGGTTCATAGAAAAAAACCCAGTGGTATGGATGACGTCACCGTTTAAAGTATATTTTTTTTGTTGTTGCCGTGAACTCGGGAGGTCGTGGCTTCGATTCCCACCAGGGGCAAGTTGTACATTGTATAATTTGTCTCGGTCTGGGTGTTTATATGTATAATATGTATATATTTACAAAAAAAAAAAAATTTAATATGTAGTTTATCAACCATCTAGTTTCCGTAACACAAGCCTCGTTGCTTACCACGGAAACTAGATGGCGCTGTGTGACCTGTCTGGAAATATTTATTTATTTACTGCTTACTGGTAGGTGAGGGTAAATTGACATGTGTCATTTCTATTTTATAATTTACATGTTTCATTATGAATAGTTGAATTTTATTTAAATTAAGTACTTTTTAATTATAGTAAGTCTATATGTCTATTATATTGGGAACAAGACAGCGCCTTTCCTCAATCCTCGGTCTATTGAAAACAATCAACTCAAGATCCCTCCTCACACTTCCAGCAGATATTAAGATTCTTTCACAGTCTTCCTCTGGTCATCAGACGGGAGCCGTCAATAAATATATTTAAAAAACCCTCATAGCCCATTTCTTAAATAAATAAAATAATCCGACTTCCTGATATCTATTTCTGTCTCTTTTTATTTGCTGTGAAAATTAAACGTATTTTTTCCTTCATTTTGTTATGTATTCTTACATAAATTTAGTTAAATGTATATATTATTATTTTATATTTTTATTGGTATTTGTGTATTAGTATGTGAATTATTGTTATGTATGTTTAAGTATTTGTTTTTATTTCTAATGCACCCGCAATCGTCTACCACAGTCCCAAAGAATAGTATAAAGTAGTATAAAATGCCGAGAGGTATTAAGGTCGCCCTTGTACTCAACTGTTAAGTTTTTAAGTGCAATAAAGAATTTATAAATCGACCAATTACGTATACTTACTTTCTTTGGACACGTATCGCGGCGAGATACATCCATTGAGCGCCTGGTTCAGGGAAAGTCGATGGCAAGAGAATGGGTGGTAGGTTCTCGATGAGGTGGACTGACCAGGTTAAAGCAGCAGTGGATTTTCCCCTACATGAGTGCGCCATGAAGACTGCAGTTCGTGAGGAGTGGCGACGACTTGTTAAGCGTGCCACTAACATTCAAGTGACGACCACGACCTCTCTGCCAAGAGTGTAGCGACTAAGAAGAAGAATATGTCTATTAATAATGATGTTGCTTAAGTTGTTATTTTTTAAGATACTGTCATAAATTTAAACAATGCTAAAAAACTATTATAAACTATAAATATATATATATATATTATAAACTGCCTCCGTGGTCTAGCGGTTAAGTCCGTGGATTTAGACTCGGAGGTACCGTGTCCGATTCCTAGTCGGAACACAAAAAATATTTATTATATAAATAAATACATTTAATTAACAATTAAATAATTTATTATATTTCTCGAGCTTGTCACTTATCATGATTGGCCAGTAAAGTTGGCTAAATGTGAATCCGCTTATTTAAAAGCGTGGTATCTGACCACCCCGAAAGGGAAACGGTCGTGATGATACTTTACTTAAAAATAAAAATAACAATTCAGTGTCAAATACTTTCATCAGTCAAACGTCTGCTGACATTCTTATTTTTTTACTAGGCATTGATTAAAACTACATATTATTTATTTATCTATTTTATTTAAAAAACTTTATTGAACAGTAATATAATTATAGTAAAAATATTAATAAAAGTATCGAAAATACTTTTTTTTTTTAAACAAGTAATACAAATATAGCTCAAAATGGCTGATGTCCTTTGTAAAACAACTTGAAGATGAAATTCTAGAGATAACGTCATCAAATAAATCAGTTTAGCTGTCCACATTCATTAGTTAAATACTTTAAAATGAAGTCATTTTGCCTAACTGGATCGGGTTAGTTCAAATTCAACCTCTGTTTTTCAACTGGGTACCTAATATTTTCAATCATTATACGACCATTATTGAAACCCCTTACATAACAAATACAAAGTCATAATAAGTAGGGCTAGGTAGGGGAGAGTGTGTATGAAATAGACAGTTTTAAATAGTATCAAAAAGAACCACACTTTAATTCAGGCTGCTTGTTGTACGTGTCGCACATCCGACGTACTGGTACAAGTGCGCTGTGGCCAGCTATGGAAGAGATCGCAGAAGCAAGTCTGTCTCGAGCAGAGATTATAATAAATACCTTCCGTCAGGTTTGGATAACTAAGTAGGCCACGACAAATATTGTACAGTATTAACACCTTCATTCACAAATATGTATACATATAGTTCTGTGGTGTGGTGGGGAGGGGCGTGTTGCTGGCGGATGGCCCGGGCCTGTATCTGTTAAAGTGTATGTATTTATGGGTTTGGGTTGTCTGTCGGCAGTGCGTTTCTCTTTATTTTCGCTACATATTTGTACAAAAATCAAATGCATGCTACTTGTGTGAACCTCTACAGGCAAATTGTTACTATTCTGCCAATAATAATGTTAAGTGCTGTATGGTTTACCTAATAATATAAAATAAAATAAAATAAAAAAATATTTTAATTCTACGCAAGCGCCATTTGACGCGATCACGACATACGAGTACATCTTGGGCTTCGTCAACAATTATCAACCTTTTTTGTTTCGACTAACTTTTTTGTTTACTACACCTTCACCTGGGCTGAGTGACCTGGGCTTGGTGATACAGTTTAATTACAGGTGCCGGCTCAGGGCGATCAACTTTGTTTTATTGTTCTTTCTGCACTATTTTAAATGTTATATGTAAGTGTATTTTTTGCGCCAAAAAACGTTATTATTATTATTATACCTAGTGTTTTATATTAGTAAATCTAAAATGTAAATAAAAAATTGTAGGAGAATACGAAATCTCTTACAGCTAAATTTATTATTATATTATTTAAATTATATATTTAAGATTCTTATCAATTATTTTAACCGGAATTTTAAGATAGTAAAGATTGTTTTTAATGATAAATCATTATAAATAAAATTAATAACCACAAGGACTAAAATTATTAAAACAAGTTTGCTAAAATTCAACTCACATATTTAAAACCGTGATCTAGCTGACTACAACAGATCACGCAGTTATACGATACTTTTTCACAGCTGGCAATATTAATAATTCAATCTATTTTCACATAAATAGTTGAGAAAAAGAAACTTTACCATTTACGGCCGTTCTTGCCTTGTATGAAGTCCATTGACTACATGTAAGGACCAGAACATACCAATTTTAGGCTTCAACGCACTGGTCATAAAGAGCGGTTTTATACTAAGCACTACATTTAGAGCTTACCTTTTTTATATTCAGCACGACATGTGATATTGCGCCACCTCGTTCTGAGTGAGCTGTTCAGGAGCAACTGACGCCAGTCACTAACGATTGACCTAAGTCCTCACCATTATGCCGGCCTATCAAGATTCTTTCACACACTTCGCTTGGAGGCCTCCAGGTTATATAATAATAATAATAAAATGTATTGTTTTAAAAAACTATACAATATACATTTGGAACAGTTAAATTGATTAATGCTTTGTATACAATTTTAGCATCCTCTGATATAAATGGGGAAACACAATGTCTAGGAGAGCATTACACATCTTCAGCGCAGAAGTAAGTCTTGTAAAGGTAACCATGCCAAGAATAAAATCAACCAATTTCGATCACTAATGAATTTTATTTTATATTTTGTAAATATTTTTTTTCGAATAAATGTTTTTTTTTACGCAATAAAATATAAGTGTCATTTCGATCGCGGAAATTACAAGTAAAGCGCAGACATATTTCAGAACTTTTCATTGTATCCCTTGTCTACTTTACAGACAATCATAGAGTAATGATTAAGCCTATAAATATGGTTTATTTGCAACAATTGCAGTACAGTTGTCACAAAACCTAAGTATACTCGTACTCTTTGTCTGACTGAAATCCGGCGTGCAAATCTTAACTTAAATGTTAATATTATAATCACAGTAACATAATATTAATTAATCTGTTTTGTACTCTAGATACTTTTTTATACTATAAAATCTACGGCCCAGTAGCTACTTTGTTAGATGTAATTTTAATTTAGGGCTCTGTAATACCTTTATTTCGTTTAAAGGTAGTTAGTAAGGTAGGTAGTTTCGGAGCAGGCGGGACGTGAGCGTGAGATTTCGGCTTTAATGATTAATGGATAAATGACGATGTATGCACATTTATTAGAGTGCGGGGACTTTATTGGTTTATAAGTGGTTGATGGTCCGATACAATATGCTACTTCTATTCGAGTGCAGCATATACGCATTTCTATGCTGACAACTGACGTCATATCCTTGTATATCAAGATTAGGTAATGAGCATTAGACTCTCGAAAGGTAACTTGGTGTCGCTTTGGAAACTTATCAACTACTACGAGAATACCTCCCCTTTATTTAACAAATTGTGAATAAAATTCTTCTTATATGCCCAGTTCATCAAAATAAGTCTATGACAATGTCCAACTAGAAATAACAATAACTTGGTTTAAAAAAAAGCTAATTTCTACTGAACCATACAACCAGAACCATTTACGCATGAAGCCAGCTTTTTTTCGAAGCATGTCCATTTAAGTACATCCTCATGACCGTAATACCTTGCAAGGTGGTCAAAAAACACAGTTGGAGACTGTTTATGTCTAGTCAACTGTGGAATACTCTCTTTTAATTTTATCACTGGCGGAGTACCAGCGATCCTAGAATCCTCTGGGATTGCGAGGAGCGATGGCAAGAGACCCGGAAACTTAGAAGGTCTCTGGTGTGGGATGCGACATGTGTAGACACATTAGCCCCATCATACAACCAGGCGACCTCGTCAAGCGCGGTGGTTTCTGCTGAGAACCTCAAGCTTCGCAAATACGCCAACCTCGGTAAAGGTTAACAATTTGCGCCGTTTGGGGTCGAGAGTCGAGACGATGGGTACACTTAGCCAACTTCTGGCCATGAAGTTGTCTAAAGCGACTGCAATGCAGGCAATTATTTCTGCCAACGTATTAGCCTCGCTATACAGAGGGGAAATGTTGCCAGTCTAAAAAAAGGCGTTAAAAGGCGTCTTCAAAAGTATAGCACATGTACTCGTACATTCCTAAACTAAACAATAAATATATATATATATATATAAGTTATATATCCACATCATACAAATATCATCATCATCACAGCCCCTAAAACGGCAAGTCTTAGAACTCCAATGTTGGATGTCCAACAGGGCCTTCCAGAATATTTTGGAGAAAATGGCCTACACTCGCCACGCTGACCATAAGGGTTGGCAAGGTTCTAATGACACTTCTGTAATGACAATTTATTAACGATTCCACAAGTTGGCATAAGTGGAATCGGGAGCGACTGCTTAACGTGCTCCCCGAGGCACGGGAACGGTGGTGTTGTAAATGACAAATGTACGTAAGAAAAGTCTATTTCTCATTGGTATATGCCGGGGTTCGACCGCCATATTAGATATTTTTTTTAAGGAAAGCCACCACCGCTCCATACAAATATATGTAATTATAATCTATTCTAAATCATTAAAACATATTTTAATCCTTCCTATTTCCCAAGTACATCTTTGTACAAGTATATTATAATATTTAACAAAGATTAAATTATTTAAAAAAGACGATTTTATTTGTTAGGTTAAGATTTAAGTATTATTTATGGCAACAATGTTCAAGAATATTTTTCAAGTTTGTTTACTTTAACTGTCCACCCATAATTTATGTTTTTAATCTAGTTTATTTGTAAATTGAAAAATGTTTTAGACAATATCCAAGAGTTACGATGTGAACTATACGAAAATTATTATTTTAAATTTAGTTATAAGTGTTCTTATTCGCGCGGCCCTTCCGTCTCTACAGGTCTGTGTGGACGGAGGAGGCGCGCGGTGCCGTGAGTTGTAAGCTGTTAATCTTACAATAGGGCTGGGATGGACAATATTATGTCCAAAGCCCTGATAAAAATAAGAAAAAAAAAAAAATAGTTATGTGACGATTGCCCGAGCTTTAGTTTCCTTTCCTTGCCATCGTGTTATCTCATAATGTCTTTGCGTCTAAATCAAAGACTTAGAAAGACGGGTCATATTTACAACAGTGTATATTGTATAATAAAACATTAGTAAAAAAAAAAAAATTTTGACAATTCTAATAATAGCCCATGCTGTTGGCTATTACGGTTATAACCGGAGGCACTTATGTAGTACTTCCTCGACTGGAAACCAAATCCGGTACCTTGACATCGTAAGTATAACTAGGCTGCTTATGATAGCAATGAAAATGGAATATATTGGTGCCATAAAAAGAGGTTCTTCGCTATCTGGTGTACCGGCACGCTCGCGGACCATCATAAAAATAGACGAAGAACGCATCACAACAATTCCGCACATAGACACATAACTATACGGACCGGCTACAATTTGTAATCTCGCTTTTGCGGTGGTCTAAAATCTTGCGATGCTTAAAATATTGTCTTCGCGCAATAAATAACTAATGTACGTTTAATATTGGCCTATAGGCCTTATAAGGCACGTGATTTGCTGAAATAATGCAGTTACAAGCACCAATCACGTGGCGTATCACAAAATTTTAAATACAGTTAGTATTTGAAAAAATATGTATATAGATATAATTATCATTGTAATATTGTACCTTAATGACAACGGTTGTACTTGTTACCTAATACGTATACGCCCTCGGACAAAACATAGAGTACAACACTAACTATACTATATAACATCACATTAATGTAAAACCTATTGTTTATAAGCAATAAATGACTTTGAATTAGATAATTTCAATAATAATAAATTATTTGTGACGAGTAAATGTTTACTATCGAGCAACATTCCACACTAAATACAAGCTTGTGAAATCAATAATAAATTGTCATAAAAAATTGACTCCTTGCCAACCCGTCTGGCCAGCGTGGCGAGTGTAAGCTAAATTCTTCATATAAATTTTCTGGAAAGCCCATCTCCAACAGAGAAGGTCTAGGGGCTGTAATGATGATGATGATACGAGTAGGTATAGGAGAACGCTTTCCAGAGTTAGTAAGACATGAGCCTATTGCGAATAATTGAAAGGGATTGCATTTGTTGTTAAGGGCGAATTTGTTAAAATCGAATAATATTTGTTATGACGAAGGTCTTGAACAGAAGTCCAGCGTGTTACAATTTACCAGCTATTGAGAGTACGAGTATATTACAATTTGAATTTGCCCAGAAAATTAATACACACAATAATAAAAATGATTCGTTTTCGCTGTAATGTACCAATATACGTCTATGCCCTCATCAATATTTCAAGATTACTAACCTATAGATTTCTTATTTCTATCATTGCTTCGTGCAGGCAAGTTTGGTGTCAAAATATTTACCCATTGGCATGCATAAGTATAGGCTTATGACATCCATCTACTTTGTTGATTTGGCCGAATATATTTAGGGATTCTGTGATACTTACGCGCTTTTACACTACAATGACATTTAACGTTTTTTACACCAGTATTTACTTATTATTTGCACTTTGTACTTTTTGCCAGGCCAACGATACTTTCACGCCAATCGGCTATCAACATTTTATACAACCGCTACTGATCCATTGCGTCTTGCGAAATAATTCTAAGAATGCTCAATGGATAGTTAATTGTTGACGGTATACGTAATATGCCAGTCAGTCATTAAGTCAGTCGCATACCGCGAATAATCTTCGCAAATAAAAAGCTTTCCTGTCAAAAAAATAACATTTCACATTTAACAAGAAATATAGTAACGTTCGGGGTCGTAATACGCTCACTTTAGGGGAACAACAAGCATTGTACATTTTTTCTGAAATAAAATTGTTTTTGGTATATCCGTTTATTATAGTGTTCTGTACTAAAATACCCGTACATCTTAACCTATTAACGACCATTGGGCAAAAGCATTATTACTCATGTCCTACATATACATATAATAATTTCGTCAATAATTAAGTTATATATGTATTTAACTACAATTTGTATATTATTGTTCAATTATATTTTGATAAAATTTGTACACCATACCATTCGGTAAGTACCATATGGTAGAATTTGTTGACAAAATATTTTGTAAACACTACTGTTACACAAATTCCAAAGCAAATATTTTATTCTTTCTTTTTTCTTACGTTGTTTTTTGTTAAGACCGTAGATTTAGGTACCAGATTCGATTATTATTATTATTGCACGAAGTACAAAGGCAGACTTATTCCTCGTAGACATTTTCTGACAGCCAAACCATGGGGACAAATTTCAACTATTATACCCAGGTGCAATGAAGAAAATATTAAAAGTTATAAAGAAAATTAACAGCTTAATCATACACTCACATATTATACTATTATCAATACACTAAATACTAATACATATATGATATATATATATACATATATATATTAGTATTTAATATATACTTACTAAAATTGCGAGGAGCTATTCAGGTAGTCTAGATGTATGACACAAGTTTTTAAACAAATCTTGGTTTCATCGACTGCAGGAGCATATTTTGTTACTTAAGCGCAAACGTTTTATAATGAAATTCGTTAACAATATATATATCACGCTATTAAAGTTGATATTTGCACGGCCGCTGTCAAGGTCGAGCGCTTATAGAGTTGAGAAATGAATAATATTTTGTAATTATTTTATTTATTTTATTTTAAATACTTTATTGTGGGCTTAATGGCCAGGCATTTTCTAACACCCATTTATGACGCAAGCTTTGACGTAAATACCAAAATCCACTAATAATGTTTGCGATTAAGTAATTGCTGCTGACAGCGGCACAATCATTTATTTAATTTACAAAATTTTTCTAAATATAAATCCGCATCTTAACAAATATCATGGAGACATTCTAATTTCAGAAATCAAAAATTTGTACATACTCAAGTTGTATATATATTATATTACTATATTTGATCACCACCATACCATTAAAATTAAATAATAAACAATAGGAGAAATTAAAAACAATTACTAGTGTTTATTTCAGCCTTTATTTCTTTATAGCAACAGCAATATTTATATTTTAAACAAAATTTTAAATTAGAATATCGCAAACCCAAACGTCAGCGACACAAGGAGGGTAGTGCTGTCGCAGAAGAAAATACATCTATTCAATTTGCCAGCGTGAGCAATAAAGTGTGATTGTCACGCACGTATACATTGCATGGAGCTGTACAGAGGGGTGGGGACGAAAATGCGATAGAAAGTCAACCTAAATCTCTCTCAATTGCTCGCATAGAAATATATTGTCCTAGACAGCCTAAAAAAGTGGGTAGGTAGTTATAGCCAATATAAACATTAAGTATCTGAAATATGTGCTTCATAGGCTAAGGATTGTTTTATTTAATACATATATTAGATTATAGGTGTGAAGCCAGGCTTCAGGTGTCATTACGGAGGCAAAGGGTCTAGCCCATACAGCCAAGTCAGTTAGTGAGGTCATCATTAAATTCCAGATGCTACAGAATTTGATGCTTTTCTTGGAGTCACTCGCGGCACCATAGCTCAAACACTTCGGGTAAAATATGGGTAAAAAGTACAATTTATCGTTTTCCATAATTATTCACATTGTAGCACATTATTATTTATTTATTTATTTATTATTAGGTGTGCAAACAGATTCCAGTCAGTTGCAAATTTGAGTTCATTTAATTTATACATGGACTAGACTGGAATCCAAGCAGCACACACAACATGCAAATTATAAAAATTATTATCAAAATTAGAAAATAAATTACACAAATTAAATTCAATCATAATTACAATTCAATAGTATCAATTAAATAATTCCTTACACAAATACAATTTACAACAAAATATACATGCACAACAACACAGGTAACATAATAATAATTAAACAAAACAACACCACTTTTGACCAATAATATCCACAGTAAATTAATTTATAAAACAAAAACGCAAATGTCCACGCAAAATGGCGCGAAGGACTCCCTATATTTTTTTTTAAATACTTATATATTGTAAAATGATTACTCGACCAATTATGTATGATGAGACAGATCCTGAAAAGTAAGTACACCCAACACACTCGTCAAAAGCCGAATTCGTAGTAGGAATGTTTCATCTAAAAAAGTACTAACAAACCTCCGATATCGTCCACGGAGCTAACAATTAACAACGAGCCATGCAAATGCCGACAAACCGGACATTCGATCTTTATTTGAGATTCGAAAACGCTGCAATCAAAACTAACTGTTGTTGAAGAAACAAGTAAAAAGTATCAACACTCAACAACCTTGGGTGATCAGAAACTACGCTTTTAAAGACTGGATTCACATTTAGCCAACTTTACTATAGCCTCATCATGACAAGTTGCAAGTTCGTTGATCTCGTTGTCACTAGCATACTAGACTCAAAAAATCTCACAAATACATAAAATAAATTATTGAATCCAGATCAGCAATCGAACCCCTTACATCCACTTCTAAATCTACGGTCCTAACCGCCAGACATGTCACACAGGCAGTCTAAGACATTGAAATATGAATACATAAAAGAACAACGCATGATATAAAATTATTTGATAATATTTATGCTGCAGGTTACAAAATACTGCCGTACTAGCTATAAATGTAAAATGTAATACATTTTTAATTAAAAAATAGCCTGAATAAAATGTTTTTTTATAAACTTTCTGTCCTCGTCACCACCACCTTTGTCATAGATCTGCCC
Source organism: Tinea semifulvella (assembly GCA_910589645.1). Taxonomy (NCBI): domain Eukaryota; kingdom Metazoa; phylum Arthropoda; class Insecta; order Lepidoptera; family Tineidae; genus Tinea; species Tinea semifulvella. The sequence goes on along the minus strand of OU342587.1, from coordinate 6,157,529 downwards.
GTAGGCATAGGCATTTAGATTATGACTAAGTAAGATTGAAATAATATTGCTCTAAGAGATGTTAGTAGGCCCCTTCGATAGAGTGAAGCTAGATAGGCCTTCCTGCGGGATCCGCACGCGTAATTTCTGGAGAAGGGACGTGACACGAATGCATAATAACGCACAATCGCTCACCCCATTACGGGCGTATAGATCCGGACTGAATCAATAGTCTTCAACACATGAGGATTTTTAAACAAACTCTTGTAGATATCATATTTCTACTTGAATATTTTTCACTTATAAAAGGAAGAAGAGGACGGAGAAGAATAATAACTCAACCTACGTAGGTAATTAAAGCAGAAGGTAGCTATAATAATAAATAAATATTTCCAGACAGGTCACACAGCGCCATCTAGTTTCCGTGGTAAGCTACGAGGCTTGTGTTACGGAAACTAGATGGTTGATAAACTAGATATTATACTTTTTTTTTGTAAATATATACATTTTATACATATAAACACCCAGACCGAGACAAATTATACAATGTACAACTTGCCCCCGGTGGGAATAGAACCCACGACCTCCCGAGTTCACGGCAACGTTTGTTACCACTAGACCACGGAGGCGGTCGATTATAATTACTCCACCAACATAAGTTACTATCGTAAATCTTATATGATGATTATATATATAATAGTTATAAAGGTTTCTCATTAAAAAGGATTGACAAGAGAATGAAACCACGTTGTGTTGCTCTGTAAACAAAGTTTTATTTTATCAATTACAAGTATTTATCATTAGAAACCAAATTACACTACTATTTAAAAAGACTCACCTGTAAACAAAGAAACGACATTTAAAGTTTATTCTTTATTATGTCAATGCCTTCTTTAATCTAAAGATTTATTAGTTTAACTTTAATACGAGTAGATAATAACACACTCCTAACTTGACGTCTCTCTGACAGTTCTGTCACCGACACTTGACCGCGTTCAAAATTCCAACAATGCGAACGCGACTCAATTTAAATCAAACAAATAAACTTTCTTTACATTTCCCCCCCTAGAGGGAGAAAATTTACAGTAAAATTTTCGCTATATACAATCATTCATATTCATCAGTTTCTTCCATCTCTCTGTCTTCTAATATAGGGACTGGAACAAGTTTTATAATATGGTAAAGATTTGATTCTGTTTTTTGTTTTCCGGTATCAATCCTGTATATTGTGTTGGAAATTTTTTCAATAATCTTATATGGTCCAATTTTCAATTCATCTAGTTTCTTCCTGTTAAGCTTGTTTCCATTTTCTACGTACACCATATCTCCTACATTAAATTCCCAATACTTAAGTTTTTTATCAAAAAGTGTTTTGTTGTAATTGTGTGATTTTATTGTATTCTCTAATGCTGTTTTTTTATCTCTGATCCAGTCAGTATGTGATTTTTCTTGTTTTAATTTATTAGGCAAAATTGTGACATCTGTACCATATAAAATATATGTTGGTGGGAAGCCAGTAACCGAGTGATTAGTTTCATTGTATTTTCTCACGCATTCATGAGCTATTGTTGTCCAGGCTTTCTTAGTTCCTTTTTCATTTATTTTGCATCTGATTTTGTTTACCAATGTTTGATTTAGCCTTACATTTAGGCCATTTGAGAATGATGCATTTACTGCTGTAAATATCATTGGTATATCCTTGTTATTTAAAAAATTCTTGAATTCTTTTGAATTAATTCCCGGATATTGGTCAGTGAGAATCATACCAATGTCCTCTGTTTCTGTTATGTTCATAACCAGTTTGATAAAATCATTTGCACTCTGAGTTCTTGATGTTAGAATAAATGCATATCTAGTAAAGTGATCTACTAACAGGTGTAGATATTTTTTTGTTGATCTTGAACCTCCAAAACCTCCAATTGTGTCTATAGAGACTATTTCGAAAGGTTTTGTGGCCGGGCCTAGATGTGACATAAACCCATACTTGTTGTGTCCTCTGGATTTATTTTTCATACAAATTTCACAGCTCCTACAAACATTTTTGATATTTTTTGTCAAATTTTTGGCTATGTAGAATGGACTAATTGTTTTCTGCATTTGTCCAATTCCAATATGGCATAGGTTTTCATGTATGTTTCTTAAAAGTTTGATGCTAAATTCTTCTGATAGTATTATTTTTTCCTTTGTTCTGACCTTTTTAAAGTATACTCGGTGTTTTTCAATCAATTTGCTTCTTTTATTTTTTATATCTTCATTTTTATTCTGATCTGATAGTATGTCTTCTATTTTAACCAAGTTTACAACTTTTAATTGGTCGTCTGTATTTTCATTTGATTCCAATACTGGATTCCTACTTAGGCAATCTGCTTCTAAATTTTGTTTTCCTGGAGCATATTTTATTTTAAATTCATATTGTGAAAGATAATAAGTCAAATCACCCAGTTCTTCATCAGTTCTAGATTTCAGATTCATGTTTTCTAGTGGTTTGTGGTCTGAATAAACTGTAAATGATTTACCTATCAACCAATATTGCCAGTATCTCACCGCTTCTTTTATAGCTAAACATTCCAAATATATTGCTTTTTTTTTCTTTTGGGCTCCATTTAATTTTTTCGAAAAATAAGCTACTGGCTTTTCTTTTCCGTTAGGTTGAGTCTGTTTCAAAATGGCTCCAACACCTTCTAAAGAAGCGTCTGTATAAATGTTAATCGGTAAATGTTGATCAAAAATTTCTAGAACTGGTTGTGAGCAAAGAAGACTTTTTATCATATCAAATGCTTTTTGACATTCATCTGACCAAACAAATTTTTGATTTTTTCTAAGTAAATTATGCAATGGGTCCAGTATTATTGCACTTTTTGGTATGTACTCGTGGTAAAAATTTATTTTTCCTAAAAATTGTCTTACATTCTTCTGTGTTTTCGGAAGAGGAAAATTCTTTATTGAAGTTAAGTTATCCTTCACTGGTTTAATAGAATTATTTTGAATTATATGACCCAGGTATTTTACTAGGTCTGATGCAAATGTGCATTTTGTAAATTTTAATCTAAAGCCTTCTGTTTTGATTGCTTCCAGCAATTGTGTCAAATGTTTAATGTGTTGTGCAAAAGTTTGAGAAAATACAAGAATATCATCTATATAATTAACGGCAAAATCTGTAAGTTTATACTTTCTTAATATATTACTCAATATCCTCTGAAAAATTGCTGGTGAGGTCTTTAGTCCGAAGGGTAGGCATGTCCATTGGAAATGTCCATCCTGTGTTACAAATCCCGTCTTCTTCCTGTCTTCTATTCGTAAAGGAATAGACCAAAATGCAGAGTTTATATCTAGAGTAGAAAAAAAATTGCAATTTCTGGTCTTTATCATCAGGTCTTCAATTAACGGAAATGGTTGAGCTTGAGGTACTACTATTTTATTCAAATCTCTAAAGTCAACACATAACCTAGATTTTTTATTTTCATCTTTTTTAAATGCCAAAGTAACAGGTGCAGCAAATGGACTGTAGGATTCTTCTATCAGTTCATTATCTATTAATTTTGCTATTTGTTCTTCTATTTCTTTTTTATCTTCTACCGTGCATCTGTAAGGTCTCTTGCTACAATATTTATCTACTAACAAGTCTATCCTCGCTTCATATCCATTAACTGTCCCGACATCGTATTTATTTTTTGCAAAAACTGATTCAAATTTGTTAATTAGTTTATTTATTTCTGATTTTTCATACTCAGTTAGATGGTCTATTTTAATTTCGAAATCTTCTTCTTTCACATGTTCATTAAAATTTACTTTGTATTCTTCTGTGGTGTTGTTATTTTTTCCACATTTTAATTTAGTGTTGGTAGAAATTTCTTCTACTTCATTTTTATTCTCATTGTTTAGGCACATTTTCTGAGTTATTTTTAAGTCTTCATTTTGAATTAGTTTAAATGTTTTTATCAAGTCTAATCCAATTAAAAAATCATATTTGAAATTTTGTTCATTAATGATGTACACATCAACACTTTTTTCTAAATCAAAGACTTTTATTTTTAAGTTCGTCAAACCACTTGTTTTTTTAACACCATTAATTGTTACTAAATCTGCTTCATTTAAACTGTTTCCTTCTCCTTTTAGTTTTAATAATTTAGAATTAATTAGAGATACGTTTGAACCCGAATCATAAATTCCATATACTTCTAATTTATCATTTAATAGTAGTTTGACATTAATTAATGGTGTTACTATTCGTTTTTTTGATTAGTTTCATTTAACTCAGCTTCTATCATTGTATTGTTTACATGTCTAATATATTTATTCTTTACCTGATCTTCCTCCTTTGTTTTAAACCAGCATGTAGCTTCCGAGTGATAACGAATACCTTTATTTAATTTTTCACAAATTTTACATGACGTTTGTTCTTCGTTTTTATTATTAGTTTTTAAATTTCCATATTTTCTCATAGGCAAAAAACTTTTTCTATTTACCGTGTATTCATATTTTCCTACCTCACTAAATAAATCCATTGTATCTTTTAATGACTCTCTATCAATCTTGTTAAGAATAAATGCTGGTAAACCAGCTGCAATAAGATCCACTAAGGTACCTGTATCAATTGATCGTCTCATTTCCAGTAAAAGTTTTTCTTTCCTTATAGCATAATCCAACAATGAACCTTCTTTATATTTGAATAATAACGCATAAGTGACTGGGTTCCATCCCTTGTTTGTAAATGATTCACAGAATTTGTTTTTCCATGTTGACCATTCTGAGTTCATTGTCAATTTTATAATCATGGAACTATACCAATCTGCACAACTTTTATCCATAAACAATCTGAGAATTTCAATTTTCTTTTCATCCATTGTCACATCAAAGCGTATGCATTCTTTTTCAAAAAAATCAATCCACTGGTTTGCATTTGTATTTTTGCTTGTAAATTTTTCAATCACAAACCTATCTGCAATGTGTTTTAAATTCTGTGGTCTATTTTCCTGTGTTTTGGCCATTAATTTCTCAAATAAATTTTCCACTGTGTCACTTTCTTTTTGATGTGCCGCAGCAATTTCTTTTTGATTTAATTCTTCTAGAAATAGACCCCCAAACTGTACATTACCATCCTCATCTATGTAAGTTTTTTTAAGTTCATCTGTCATTGTTATCCAAACTCTTCTTATCTGGTATCTTTTACTAAACTGGTTTTTACTTTACTATAAGCACTTGTTTTCAATATCTCTTTATGCTGACTCGCCGATTGTAGCTCTTCTGGTATTGCATATATTTTATTATCACTTGTGGCTATTGAGGTTATACAATAAATGTTTGATTTTCCATCACTTCCAGGTAATAATGTAAATTCAAAACGAAGCTTCTCCATTTTTAATTGGCTTTTATAACAAAAAATGTCGTTTTATAATAGTTATAAAGGTTTCTCATTAAAAAGGATTGACAAGAGAATGAAACCACGTTGTGTTGCTCTGTAAACAAAGTTTTATTTTATCAATTACAAGTATTTATCATTAGAAACCAAATTACACTACTATTTAAAAAGACTCACCTGTAAACAAAGAAACGACATTTAAAGTTTATTCTTTATTATGTCAATGCCTTCTTTAATCTAAAGATTTATTAGTTTAACTTTAATACGAGTAGATAATAACACACTCCTAACTTGACGTCTCTCTGACAGTTCTGTCACCGACACTTGACCGCGTTCAAAATTCCAACAATGCGAACGCGACTCAATTTAAATCAAAGAAATAAACTTTCTTTACATATATTAGGTTTTTTTTAGAATTTACAAGAAAGCAGGGCTGCCGTCAATACATTTATGGAACGGAATCATACAGCATTTGGTTGGGTAGGGCCTCTTAGCAGAATGCTGGATGGTGTGCGTCTTGTTGCGCAATTAAAAGCGGAACCTATCTTCTACTCTCTCTTTCCCACACACGATTGACCCGCATTGGCACGGTGATATGGAATACAAAGAAATTTGTCTGTGTGTATAACTATGTTTATATAACCTTGAAAAATATCCTAAAAACATATATATATCTTAACACATAAGTAAGAAAAATGTATTTAATATGTGTATAAAAGTCTATAAAAAAGCTTCCTAACAAAATAAAATTATTGCAGGGCTCTAAATTAAAATTACAACTGGAAATGGCTACAGGACCATAGATTTTATAGTGTAAAATAGTATCTTGAGTACAAAACAGTGTAATTAATATTGTTTTTTGTTTGTTAATGTAATTGTGATTATGATATTAGTATGTAAGTAAAGATTTGCATGCTAATGTGAGTAGATACCTGACTCAAGTTTTGTGATCACTGTACTGTATTTATTGTAAATAAGCGATATTTCATTTAATTTCTTTTTTTATATAAATTCATATAATCATACTTCTATAGGTAATGAAAGCTGAAAGCTAAATATAGAACTTTGTCAAATTAGTATTCGAATGATTGTCACTTGTGGCATAGAAATTATACCTTTGTCAATGATGTATAACAGAAAACTATATATTCCACAAATAAATATGTAACGTTGTATAAATAATTGTGGAAAATAACCGCGTTTATTTTCTTTTTTCATTTCGATGCATTTGAGTTCCCGTGTGTAGCTCAACTAATGTGACGGATCGAACGGGGGGCAGTAAAACAGTTTTTCTCGGCAGGATAAATTATAGACATTTTTCAGATTTGGCGTTTGGGTACCGTTTGGTGGTTAATTTATGCGATCTACGGGACCAGAGATAAGGATTGCCGAATATAATTTGCTCTGACTATTAAGCATTTTGAACAAAATCATCATCATTACGGCCGTTTCCCTTCCGGGGTGGTCAACCACGCTTTTAAAGAATCGAATTCCATTTAGCCAACTTTACTATAGGCCCAGACATCATCGCCTCCACTACTAGGACCTTCAGAACAAGGGTTTTAAAGGAATGGCTTTTTGATATTTTAGTTCTTATTTTTTATGTTTTTGTCCTTTTTTTTTCTAGTTTTATTTAGATTTGCAGTGCAGTCTGTCGGTTCTTTAGCAAAGAATTGGAATGGATGGTAAGGGGATTATTGGTCTTGGGTCTGTAAGTATTGTGGATGACCCTCTTCTGGCCAGTCCATCAGCCACATCATTACCCAGTGAACAGCTATGACTCTTTATCTACTTAGCGTGACTCTGTTGTTTCTGCACACTGCTTCCAGGGTCAGGTGGCAGTCGAGGATCAGTGCAGAGCTGATGTAGTTACTTTTGAGGGCCAGAAGGACGGCCATGCTCTCTGCTAGTCATAATTCAATATAAACGTAAAGCTTGTATTTAATCGTGAATTAATAGTACCACGTTTATTATCCGCCTACGTCATCAGCTACCTATTGACGCAAAACACAATATAGAATCTCTGAGAGGTTCGCAATTAAAGCCTGCACTCAATTACTTAGGAATTTAATGTTATAGTTTTTGTACAATAAACGGGTAATTTAATGTGTTTATTTACTTGCAAGGAATGTTGTTTACTTCGCCTAATAACCTTTTATTTATTATCTCTAGAAAGATAAACTTTATAGTACTGAAAAGAACTATGCCTTAGAGGCGCTCAATTTAAAACACCGATTTCTGTTACAAATTTATATTGTATTTTCACTTTTATGACGTATTACATTATTAATAAGTAACACAATTGTTGCAATAAACATGCACGTGGTTGTAGCTCGTTGTCCCTAAGGTTTAACCGTCATAGAATGTCTAGCGGCATTCCGCCTTTGTACTTTGTGCAATTAAGTTTAAATTAATAAAATAGCAACAAAACTGTGGTGCTTAACCGCTTACCGAACTAAAACAGTCATCTTTCGGAAGTGTTGATCGATGACTGAGTTGGTTTGGAAACACAAGCAGGAACGCCCCGCTTTAAAAAAATGTCAGCGATATATACATTTCGCAGGCGCCTCTGAGGCGTTAAAGACAAGTGTTCACCACGCTCTGCTTTCAAAAGAAAGCTTTACTTGGAATCCAAAAATGACGCCGTTACAAACATGGCATGCACCAAAGAGAAATACACTTTTTCTGTGTACATTTGACATCATCATCATCACAAAGACAAAAAAAAATATAATTTAATAATAATTAAATTTATTTATTTAAATTAATAAATATTATTGTGTGCCGACCAGGAATCGAACCCGGTACTTCCGAGTCGTCTAGATCCACGAACTTAACCGCTTGACCACGGATATAGTTTGACATAGATTAACAATACCGTTCCCAAGCCTTGGAGTATATATCGTCAAAATCTATGACAAATAATAATAATAAATTTTTATTCGAAGTAAATGTACGTAAGAAAAGTATTTCTCATTGGTACATATCGGGGTTCGAACCGCAACCTTTTTTGGATTCCAAGGAAACATTTCTTACAACCACCGCGACCGCACCGAAATTAAATAATTTAATGTTAATTCGCAGGAGTTGCTTGTTCTACTAATATTTTTTTTTAGTATGTCATCAGCACTAACTTGTTTCGATGTCCTAAACAATTTTCAATTAGTTGATGATAATAAATGTTTATATTATTAAGATCAGGATGGCCTACTCTGAATCTACAAAATACTAAACTTCGAAACAACACAATGCTTTTGGCTTGGATATAGGTAAGAAAAGTAATGTATCATCACGGCTGTTTCCCTTTCGGGCTAATCAGAAACCACGCTTATAAATAATCGGATTCACATTTAGCCAACTTTACTATAGCCCAATCATGACAAGTGGCAAGTTCGTCGATGTCTCAAGAGTTTGGTACACTCGAGAAATATCACAAATAAATTAAATAATAATTAAATGTTTTTAATTACATTAATAAATATTTATATGTCCCGACCAGGAATCGAACCCGGTACCTCCGAGTCTAAATCCACGGACTTAACCGCTAGTGTACGGAGGCAGTTTGGATATAATAAATAAATAATATTTTTTATTTATTTTATTATTTAGTGTTAGATTTATTTTGCACTTTGAACCTAAAACTAGAAGATGATGTTTTGATCTGTTTCACATAACATATACCTTGTGGAGACGCTGGTGACGCGACAAGCCTGGTCGATTTCGACCTAGGGAATGAAACGAGTCCCATATCTAGGGTTGTAATGATGATGGTATTTAGTAGTAAATAAAAAGGGTATGATAAATATACTTGATTTTGGTGCCCCAATACAGGATATTTTGAAGTTTAAACATTACGAAAGCATTGTACAAACTATACCCGACCAAGACTACTCCTCAAGGTATATTATGTAAATACGCTGTTTTGATATCTTATTAGAGATTCAATATTTGTTATAAGCAAATTAGCCTTCTTTATTCCACATAATCCCAAAATCACAGCACAGTGGGGTCGTCCAGGCCCGGATGCCTAATGGGCCTGTGTTGGGGATGGGGACATTCCCTCGTTGTCCCCGGCAGGATCAGAGCAGGTAACCACCCGCCTGTAATTCATGTACGTTTAGTGCTGGGCGCCGTTACTAGTATAACAGCGCCCGTGAGGCTCACGAACCCAGGGGCCTAGGTTCGACTGCTTCAGCTCTCCTCCAGGAGTACTTCTCTAGGAAGTTGGGGGTCCGTGCACAAGATGGAGCGATATTCTGGAGATGCTTGAAGTGTCCGTTGTCGCCCCGATAGAACATACGTCTAGTCAGGCCAACGACAAACTCCTCAATATCTCCAAATCTCGAGCTAAGACGGAATTACGCACAAACCATGGCGCTCGGGAAATCACTCTGAGCGATATCTGATATGTTCTGCTGACTTTGGATCTTGTCCCTGTTGGTCTTGGCCAGAAGGTGGTGCCAGGCTGGCGCAGCATAGGTGAGACGAGAACGGATGAACATCTTGTAGATCCGGACCTTTAACCTGAGCGGCAAGCTGGAATTCATAACAGGACGTAACATGGCTCGGGCCGCCTTTGCCTGATTGACGGCGAGGCAGGCCATTTCACTCAAAATCAGCGGTTAACAACATTTTATATCGCCGAAACTAAACTTTTCAGAAATTCGGAGTAGAGACCTGTGAATATAGACAATCGAACAACGTTCGTGACATGAGGAAGAGATTACGATCATTCTAGGATTAATCACAAGCTCGCACGAGGCTCGTGACTTCCTTCTGCTACTGTTGCCTTAGCCTTTAGACCGAGAGCTCACACTTAAAAATTATATACAGACTTCTACCACTAATATATTATCAACCATTTTTATACATTTGCGCCCTCTAGATGGAGTAAAAAGTACAGTATTATCACGACCGTATCCCTGCTGGGGTGGTCAGAAACCACGCTTATAAAGAAGCAGATTCCCATTTAGCCAACTTTACTATAGGCATACCAAACTCGGGAAATATAACAAATAAATTTAATATTAATTTTAAATAAATATTATTGTGTCCCGACCAGGAATCGAACCCGGTACCTTCGAGTCTAAATCCACGGACTTAACTACTAGACCACGGAGGCAGTTTATAGTGAGCGCGATACCAAAAATAATAATAATACTTTATTGATATTAAAAGTTTACTGACCTTTAAAATTTACCTGATACATTCGACGCCATTTTTAACTTTAATCGTTACAATTACATTGACTTCAATTTAGTCCAACTCACATTTGTGTATTATACTGCTTGTAATTTATTAAAGAGCAATTATTTTCAATCTAGAATAAAAATAAAAAGCTAAGTATTTTTTATTTTATTTTTTTAGTATTAAAATCTTAAGTTACGGTGCAGGGAAGTTTTCCTAAAAATATTGCCACTCATACTGAGCCTAATCAAGTAGATAGCGAAAAGTCGACGATCGCGCGACCGTGGACGTATGTCATTGTTTTTCCCTCTTTTTCGTCTCTCGGCCGTGAGAGATCAATTAATACACGCAATAACACTTGTTTTTAGGATAATGGTTTTTATCTTTAAAAAAATACATTGCTCTTTTGACAATTACAAGTGATATAAACCAACATATTTATTATAAGCCCTAACCTCTGTAACAACTAAATTGTATTGTAGATTTATTTTTACCAGTTTTTGTTTAAATTATTATTATTACAATGAATGCATATGCTCACTCTAATTTATGTCTTTGTTAGAGTTGTATAACGCTATTATTAAAATTGATGACTAGCTCCTGGACTATATTATTTGAAATATTCAAAATGACAAATGATATAAAAATCTATTTCTCTCGCGAAGAACCTGTTCAAGTCTGGTTCGCGGAATTATTTTATAACTTTGGCCTTACATAAGCTTTAAGAAAAAAACAATTAACAACAATGGATTCTGCAACCACTTTTTGAAACAAATTAAATATTAACATCACTCATGATACTGGTTTCTGACAGCAATCTGTTAATATATATATATATATATTATTATATTAAAGTGCATATATTTTGGTAAAACAACAATCGAAAAGGGTTCGCGGTTCAAACCCCAGCACGTACCGAAAAATACTTTTCTTACGTACATTTGTCAAAGATTACCAACCTTGAATAGCACGAGCCGTCGCTCGGTCCCTGTTCCTCTAATACCAACTTTTGAAAGCGTTAATAAATTGTCATTCAAATTGCCCTAGTCAAGTCTGGCCAGCGTGGCAAGTGTAGACAAATTCTCCAGATATATGGAGAATTTCTCCAACCGAAGAGGTATTTTACGCTGTGTTTTAGGAGCAGTAATAAATAATAAAAAAATATGGATAAAGTATCTTGGTAACTGCCTCCGCAATCTAACGGTTAGGTCCGTGGTTTTAGACTCGGGTTCGATTCCTGGTTGGGACACATTAAAAAAAAAAAATGTTTTATTTATTTTTTGAGTTTGGTACGATAGACACATCACTTGTCATAATAGGCCTATAGTAAATTTAGCTAAATGTGAATACGCTTGTATAAAAACAAAACTATGGTTTCTGACAACCCCGGAGAGGATACGATCATGATGATACTTTTTTTTAGTATACTTACATCTAGTAATCTAACTTAAAGCAGTTTTTGGTCCCTTAATAAATACAGTCTTATGTATACATATATGTACATGCAAATAAAAGGCAATTTACAAAGTAGTTAAGTATGAGAAAGCGCATAAAATTGCCAATTATTCCAAAAATGCAAACTTAAAGAATGCGTTAATCGAAAGGGTTGCGTGTAAGAGTATGACATGAAATCGCAGTCCAATTCCACAAATAGTTGTGGTCCATCTTAATACCCACCTTGGGCGTTGAATCGATAAATTCCAAAGCCAATCATTCTTTTAAGAAGGTTTAAACCGATTGCTTCGGGACAAATACCGAATTAAATTATATTGAAGTCTGCTGATCTGAAAATGCCGTCGGCTGCTGACGACAAATGTAGTCATAGACAAACTGAGATGGTGATGCGACAGTTGCAAAATCTATTTGTTTCGTATACATTTAAAAACAAAATAACAGCAAATAAAAAGTGTTACTAAATCATCATTTTGAGACTTAAATCATACTTCTACCATAAGGCATACCTCCGTGGTCTAGCGATTAAGTCTGTGGATTTAGACGCGGATGTACCGGGATTGATTAGTTATAGTCCAACAATAATTTATTTAATTTATTTGTGATGTTATATGAGTTTGGTACACTACAGACATTGACTTTCTGCTTTTTAAATATGAATCCGCTTCTTTGAAGCGAAGTTTCTGACTACCCCGGAAGACGTCCTTGTACTATAAGGCATTAATTTTAAATAAAGATATCACGATAATTAGGATTGCAATAATGGACAACTCATATACCCAACTGCTGACCAAGGTATCTGCTGAATAACTGGTGTTATGCCATAACTAGGTTAATGAATAACGTTAATTAAGGAATTTCCTTACAATGTATTTCTTTACATTGTGTCGTTTTAGAAACGCTGAGTGTCCCATTTGAGGCGGCATGCTGCTTTTATTTTTGAATTTTGGATATACGTTGAAGGCCAGTGTATTCTCAAGGAAAGACGTCATATTCTTATTCTTATTCTTTACGTACCGCCATACATTCCCACCGGAATTCGGCTAAGTCTAAGGTTACAAACACAAGTACAACACATTTGTCCTGCCTGGAGAGTGCTATAAGGCAAGGAACAGAACTGCAGGTTAAAGCAGTGTCAAAGGAAAAATAATAAAAGCAAAATAAAAACAAAAAGAAACATTAATATTTAAATAAAACAAAATTATACGGCTGTAAAATGGCCTTGTCAAAAAAAATAAAAAAATAATAATAATTATATATATATATACACATATATATATATAAAGTAAAGTAAAAATAATTAAAGCAGCTGTAAAGAGGCCTTGTCAATATCCTATACTAAGGTTAAAATATAAATATTAATAAATTATTAATTTAGCAGCTGCAAATGAGCTTTGTCAAGAATATATTTCAATTTTATTATTATAATATGTCACATTTAAATAATTACTGCTGTAAATGGGCATGTCAAATATTATTTCTAGGTACATAATATATGTAGTTTGTATTATGCTATGTTAACATCCTTTAACGCTTCGTCAACCGTGTAATAAGCTTTTTGCATCAAGACTGATTTAATTTTGTTTTTGAATTCCTTATCATCTAGGCTTTTAATTTCATTTTCTAAGTTATTATACAGTTTAACGCAATTACAGATAAAGCTTTTGCTAAACTTGCTTAATCTGTGTTTAGGAAGAGCTAAGGATTCTTTTTGTCTTGATGCACTTCTCACGGGTCTAATGTGATATAGGTCCATGTTTTCCCTGATATACACCAAACAATGCATTACATAAGTGCTAGCCATGGTAAGAATTTTTAATTCCTTAAAGGCTTCTCTGCAAGTGTCTCTTGCTCTAATTCCTGCTATAAAACGGACTGCTCTTTTTTGGAGAATGAATATTCGGTTAGCTTCGGCAGCTGTCCCCCACACCAAAAGTCCATATGACATGATGCTGTGGAAATAGGCATGATATACGGATTTAGCTGCCTCTGCTCCGGAATACTCATTGATCTTTTTAACGGCATAGCATGCAGGACTTAATATTTTGGCTATCTTATCAATATGATGTAACCATGTTAATTTAATATCTAGTTCGATGCCAAGAAATACAGTGCTGTGTACTAAATTTAATGATTTTAATGAAATATATTCCTTGAGTTCTTGTGAGTCTTTTCTGTTAATATGAGTATCTAAGGAAAAGTTAAGTAGTTTAGTTTTATTAAGATTAATTAGGAAATTATTATGTCCAAACCAAGTTTCTAATTCTTTTATAACATTATTTAATTTTGTTACTAACATATTAGTTCGATTTTCTTTATAACTATTTATCAATAACGATATGTCATCGGCAAACATAACCATTTTAATGTCTTTAGGAATGCAAACACCTATGTCGTTTATGTATATCAGAAAAAACAGTGGACCCAACACTGACCCTTGTGGGACTCCTAATTTCATAATTGTTTCTGCTGATTTTGTGTCATTTATATTAACAAATTGTTTCCTATTATCTAAATATGACTTACACAGTTTTACGTCTTTGCCCTTGATACCGTAATGATTCAACTTTGCTAATAGAACACCATGATGCACACAATCAAAAGCTTTAGACAAATCACAAAAAATCCCTAATGCACCGTTCTTGTTGTCGAGGCTCTCGAGTATCATTTTAACCATGTTGCATACGGCCTGAGTTGTTGATCTTTTTTTGCGAAAGCCAAACTGTCTTTCGTCCAGTACACTAAAGTCTTCCAAGTGTTTGACGATTCTGGAATACATGCATTTTTCGTAAATCTTACTGAAAATTGGCAATAAGGATATTGGCCTATAATTATGGTCACCTTTTTTGTGGAGGGGAATGATCCTTGCAAGTTTCAACAGATCTGGAAAAACACCAGTCTCAAATGCATCACAGATTAACTTTGCCAATGGATATGTAATAACATGTATTAGCCCTTTAATTAATTTAGGCGATAATAACCATAGATCATGTGAATGTTTCGGTTTCATATTTTTTATAACTTTTGCTATTTCGGCCGGTGTGACCGGGTTGAAAATACTTTGGCAGTTTATTTCCACTTTCGATCGTTTAACATAATTTAACGCATGTTC
This sequence comes from Tinea semifulvella, assembly GCA_910589645.1. Classification (NCBI taxonomy): domain Eukaryota; kingdom Metazoa; phylum Arthropoda; class Insecta; order Lepidoptera; family Tineidae; genus Tinea; species Tinea semifulvella. The sequence goes on along the minus strand of OU342587.1, from coordinate 6,142,440 downwards.
GATATCAACTACTAAATTGGAGGTTGCATCTGCAGCTACATTACTAAAAAATGAATTGAAATAATTAGCAACGGTAGTTTCATCTGTACAGAGAGTATTATTATAAATCTTAAGTTTTATATCGCATGTGTCTGTTTTATTAGTTTTTCCGCTTAACTCCTTTATTATAGACCAGCATGTCTTAATTTTATTGTCCGACTTTAATATTCTATTTTTGATTTCAATTCTCTTAGCCTCAAGGCATACATTGTTATATAATTTGTTATATCTTTTTACATAATTCTTAAAAATTGGGTTTTTAGAGAACTGTAAACGTTCATGTAGTGAACGCAATACTTCTCTGGACTTTAATATACCTTGGGTAATCCAGATATTATTTTTCATGTTGTTTTCCCTTACTTTTCTTTGTACAACAGGCAGAAAAGTATTGCATTCACCAATAAATTCCCTAAAAAATGATTTATAATTCAGAAATTTACCATGTAGTGTCAGATTATTTTGTAAAGACTCTAATAATTGTTCTATTCTTTCACTAGAAACTAATCTTTTGGTTTTTATTTTTGGTCTAACACATATTTTATTAAGTTTAGTTTCTATGGTAACCATTTGTGCTTTGTGATCTGACTTTAAACCCATACATACACATGAATCCAGGACACTACCATTTGTGAAAATATTGTCGATGCATGTTGCACTAGTCGGTGTTATCCTTGTAAATTCGAAAATCTGCTGAGACAGTCGAAATGAATTCATTAAATCCTTAATACTATGGCTACCGCCCTTAACTAATGGAAAATCTATATTAAAGTCACCACAAACTATGATGGTTTTATTATTTTTATAAGATAGTTTTGTCAGACATTCGTCTAGTCTTTCATTGAAAACATTAAGACCTGTACCAGGAGATCTATATACCGTTAGTACGATAAGATCATCCAGCTCCACACAGCAAGTTTCAAATTCTTTATCTATGGACATTTTTACGATATCAGTTCTGTTCTTTGCTCTTAATATCCTTTTTACATAAATTAAAGTGTTGCCTCTCTTATAAACAGTTCGATGACTAGAACTTTTTATATTGAAATTAACTAGCTCAAAGAGACCCACTGAATCACTTTCCAGCCATGACTCTGTAACACAAAATATGTCAATGTTATTTACATTGAGAAATACTTCTAAATCTAACAGTTTATTTTTTAAACCTTGCACATTTTGATGGCATATTATCATTTTGTTACTTTGAATTAGTGTATTTATAGGTGTTTCTACAATACGTTGAACTAATTCACCTTTTCTTGGGCTGAAACTAGTGGAAAATTTAATTCGTTGTCCTTTGCTATTTCATTTTCGACCATACTTATCATATAGTAGCTAATCATGTCTCTAAATTGTTTAATCCCAGTGTTTTTTACATTTACTTCGCTGATGTTGATGACTTCAAAGTTATTGTCAAATAGTGCAATCGTATTAAGTTTGCAGTTTATTTTAAAAATATCATAATTAATTTGACTTAGTTTTGAACTTGTTAAGTATGGTACATTTGTCATAACCAGCTTAATATTTTTCTTAGTTGCACTTTCCATTAGGCTAGTAGTTTCTGCAAGGTAATTGTGAATATCTTCTTCTTCTAGTTTCTGAATAATTATTAGTAGAATTATGTTATTTTCGTTTTTAATAATTTCTTTAGCCGAGTTAATAATTTTTTGTGTTGGGGCATTTGAATGTATGTCACAGTATGTGTTATAATTTTTATTTGATAACTGCACTCCCATGTTACGGCATGATTTGTCACCAACAATTATTATTCTTCTTTTACATTTATCCGTATGCAAGTGATGTCTTTGTGATTTCTTTGGATATGTTAAGCTTTTATTTATTACTGCTACTTCTTTGTGTTCTTCACTTTCTTTTTCGACTTGGGCGGGTAAGTGATCCATTTTTTTGGTTTTTTTCTTAAGTTTAGTATTCATTTTTCTTAGTTTTTGATACATTTTGCTATGAAATCTGATACCTCTGGCCTCTACAAATTCGACTTTGTTCGGAGTGGGATCAGTGTATGACTTTTATGACGAAACTTATGACAGAAAATAACCAAACTTTTATTCATCATTGTGTTATTTCCCAAGTTTGAATGCTTGCCACTAATCATGATTGGCCTATAGTAAAGAGTAATAAATAAATAGTTTTAACGGATACATTGTAAATATTATAAAATAAAAGATAAATCTAAAAACGCCATCGCATGTTGTGTCAATAAATAGACCCAGAATGAGTTAGTGGTTTCTATTGCGACTCTGGTTGGTCCTGAAGTTGCACGCAACGCATCTAGTTACCACTTCATAGCTCAATAAACAACGCAATGAAAACCTTCGTATACTCGTACAGCCTATATTTGTGTAATCGTATTACTGACATCTTATTGCTTATTGATCTTCTAGTTTCAATTAATTCATATTACCTTTAAGTTTGTTTAAGTTTTGTTATTCTCCGTATGAAGAATCTACGTAATATACATATATTTAGTTTCTTTTATATACTTGTAACATCACGCCCACCTGATGGTACCTAAGAGAGGTCTAGGAATAGCAGCAACTGACGCCAGCCACAGACGACCGACATCAGTCATGGCGGATGCTTTTTCACACTTCGCTTGAAGAACTCCAGGTTGATTCATCTCACCAGCTGTGGTGGTAGATGATATTGCAACTTGAAAGTAATGCCTTTTGCGAAAGGTCTTTGAGATGTCCAGACTAACCGTCAAAGATTCAGACGAATGCTAGAAGATCACCCGTTGACCGCTTTGGACGGGAGCCATATTAGCGGTCATGAATTATGGAATGATTCTCTAGATATCCAACAAGTTGGGCATTGATGATTCGTTACATTTCTTTGCACAGTACTGAGTTTACGAAAATAGGGAGGTAGTCGGACGGGTCTGAACCGTCTCCTTTCTTCGGGACGGAATAAAGAGAAAGAGGTATGCGGTGACCGTGAAAAATAGTAGAATTGTCTCTGCCAATCCTACAAAAGAACTGTCGTCAAAATACTAGTACCTATGCATAATAACGCGTACATATTGGATGTACGCTTTATTTTATATAGTTTAGGTATGCGAATTGTTAAAAATATGATTATGAAAGCTCTAGTACTGAAAAACTTGATTGATACAAAAACTACATATTTTATTTTCCAAATAACATAATTGCACAGTAATATATAGTAAAGTTAGTAATAGTTATTCAATTAGGTGTAGCCAACTTCAGCAAAGATGCCGACAGACAAATTCAGCTAGGATGGGTGGAATTCGGGAAACTTCGGCACATCTTCTTATCAAACATATCCATGTTTCAAGACGAGTTTTTAACCAGTGCTGTCGCGCGGAGCAGAAACGTGGACATTGACAGTGGGTCTAGTCCACACATTTAAGGTCGCTCAGCGGGCTATGGAGAGAGCTATGCTCGGTATTTCTCTGATAAATAAAGTCCGAAACGAGGAAATCCGTGGGAGAACGTTACCGATATAGCCTTCAAAATTAGTAAACTGAATTGGCAATGGGCTGGACATTTTTGTCGTAAAACCGATGAACGATAGAGTAGACTAGTAGACTAGAGTGAAGACCATGTACGGGAAGACGTAGAGTGGGACGACCCCCCGCTAGATGGACGGATGACCTGAAGAAGGTTGCTGGTAGCGGAAGCCTATAGCAGTGGAGAGACACAGGCTGATGTTGATGATGATGATATAGTAAAAATTACATTAGTCTTATCAATAAAAGTATCGAAACTTAATAAATAATTGTACCCAAGTAGTAAAAAATATCCCAAAACGGATGATGTCATTTAAAGCTTTCTAATCGAAAGTACGAGCGTGCATGCAAGAAAACATTAAAAACCATAAAAACAGGGACCACCTGCGTATAGCAATTTAAAAAAAAACACCTGCAACGTTGAAGAAAGCTATGAAATTCACCAAAATCGTATGAGAACTAATGCTCATGTTTTAAGCCTTAATAAGTTCTCACTGGTCCGGGCCCGGCGGCGGTGGGCTCTGAAATAAACAGTCCATAACTTGAGGCAAGTTACAACCAATAAAGAGTTTATGCTCTCAAGGCACGCGAACAACGCACGCGCCGATCCCTGCAGCTTCAGATCAATGTGCAAAGCTAAATTACACTAATTCTAATTAAAATAATTCTTAGTATCAATTCTCAAGATCTTTATTGTGGCAGATATATTGTAGGTTGCTTTTAGACCTTTGCTTATGGCCATGTCCCCTGTTGTTTTAATTATTTAAATAGTGTAAACTCTAAATAAAAATATATTCCTTCAGCAAGGCGTCTGGTTAAAGAGTTGTCAAAGCGGCTGTCGGAAAGGCTGGCAATTATTTCTACCAACGTATTAGCTACAGAGGCAAAATGTCTCTATAGGACATTTTTTTATTCATAGTTTAGTTTATTTTTAATTCTATTATTTAGGTAGCTTTAAATTTATTTTTCATGTATATTAATAGCGCGACTGTCTATGTGGTCTAGCGGTCAAGTCCGATTTTGACGCAAAGCTACCGGAACACAATAATTTATTTGTGATATTTCTCGAGTTTGGTACGCTAGAGACACCGACGAGCTTGCCACTTGTCATGGTAGCCTATAGTAAACTTGGCTTAATTTAAAAGAGTGTCGTTTCTGAACACCCCTAAATTAATCTTGGGCATAAATATTACTGGAGAAAGGATCAGACAACGCCTTTCCTCGCCTTTGTCTTAGCGTGGAGAAACATCCATCGAGCGCCTAGTAGTCCAGGGGAAAGTCGATGACAAGAGGATGCATCTCAATTACCCTATTACCTCACTTTATACCATCACAAAGGTTAACTGGTAGAGTATGCCTTCGGCATTAATTTTGATTGATTGTTATATAGGTAAAATATATGTGTGTATATATATATATATAACCAAAGAGAACCAAATTGCTGTAAAAGCATTACACAAAGTAGGTATGAAACCAAATGCTCTTTTTTAACTCTTATTTTTGGAGTCTCAAAAACATTCCATATGATTGGCAGTTACGAATATTCCTATGGATAAAGTGCGTGTTTCAATCGTTAACTGGCCACGAGCAATGTTTAAAGGAGTGTAATGGGGCTAATTAAGATAATTTTAAATGAGCTACATTTTTTTTAATTGCTATTATATTATTAAAAAAATAAAAATAAATCTACAAAAAATAATTATGGCTAAAATAGGTATAAAAAATATGCAGTTTATTAATTTGTTGACTGTACCTGTAACACAGTGCACAACAAATTCATCATACAGTTAAAACAACATACATTGGTGTTGTAAAAAACAAAGATAGAACTAGTGTCTCAAGGCTATGCACTTAAAGGTTGTTCCATAAATCAACAGACCGCATGCGGCTCTACGGATTTTTTCTTCTCTTAATGTGATTAGACTTACGAAACGCTATATTTTATTGCTTCCAGAACCGTTTGAACGTCTCACACATAAAACTATATGAGGTTAACTGCTTTCATATCAGGTGAAATACCAGAGGTCGCAATCTCAACACCTTTTGGAATTCGGCTTAGAGTTTTTGTTGACATGTTTTTAAACGAGAATGACGTTGCATCTTAAATAGATAAGAGTAAATAATGAATATTAATTGATTCCAGTTGCTAACATTCATGAATCTCGCTCCACACTTACCATCAGGTGGGCGTAAGGTCACATGTCGTGCTAGTATGAAAAAAAAAAAAAAAAAAAAAAAAAAAAAAAACAGATCTTTCCGTACACAAGACTGTAATTTAAAAAATTAAAGATGTAGTTATCGATTAGCAACGATCTTTTGCGAATCTGCTGTTAATAATAGTTTTAATCCGGATACGAAATCAATAGCAATTATAACTATCGTATTGGGACTGGTTTTTCAACACTATTAACTTTAAATTAACGCGTTAATATTACTTAACGGCCAGCTCAGTGGTTTAGGATATGTACGTACCAATGATAAATATACGTCTAAACTTACAACAAAACTGTTTACTTGCCTCGGAAAGCACAATAAGACGTTCGCCATTGATGCTGCTTTTACTAAAAACTACTTCCGTAATAATTCAGTTTTTGTTAATAAAATACATACCTTTGAGAAACCGTCTTGCTAATGTGGCCAAATTCTCCAGAAATATGTTTTAAAATGCTCATCTAAGGGACCTTATTTATTTAAAACTTTATTGCACTATGTACAAAGGCGGACTTAATGCCGCTAGGCATTCTCTGACAGCCAAACCTTTAGGACATTAAGACAGAATAGGTGGTAGGTGCAATTAGAAATTAGGTGAAATAGAAACAAAACAACGATATATAGTATATTTATAAATACATAGATACCAATATGTACATAAAATTTCCACATTAATATATAAATAAGTCATACTATAGATATCCTAATATACATACATCAAATATAACTATATACATCATAGGGAGAGTGCTATAAAATTAATAATAAGATGATGCTGAACTTACTTATAATGGGTGTGTTTTTAAGAGCTTGAGAACTTTAAATAATAATACAAGACAAAAATATTGTTAAAATGATTTTTGTATTATTATAATCTGTTAGATAATTTTATGGCATTTATTTTTTTATCGAGTAGTGGAACATATATTTATTCGAAGTTAATTAATATAAATTAAAAGCTACCTAAATAATAAAATTAAAAATAAACTAAACTATAAATAAAAAATGTCCTCTAGAGACGTCCCATCCGAGATAGTCTCAAGGAGACTGGCAACATTTATTTATTTAAATATGATTTCCGGCATATGTCCGCTGCGGCTACGAGTTACATAGTCCATTCGATCAGCCCAATTTTTCACTAATTTGCGACGAATCGACATTTCGACGTCTTACTCAGTAGCTCTCGCTACAGCAGCAATATTCTCTTTAGTACGCACATTTATTTGTCTTTTTGATAGTATTTAATCGAGAAGAGTAAAGTTAGTGCGAAAACGATAAATAACTGTATGAATTGCTTGCTCATCAGGCCGATTATGTTGACCGTAAAATGGACGAAGTGCTCTATGAATTTCGCGAACAGATTTATTTTTTAAAAGTAAATTTCAACATTTTGGATGTGTTGTTCTGGTGTTAAACGATCCATGATGATTACAGAACAACCATCGAACTTCTCATGCAGCCAAAAAAACACCCATTATATGGTTTTTGTATAAACTCAACTTAAAGGCATATTGTCGCTTAAGTTCTAGGACAGCGTAAATCAAATTAGTCAACTTTTCAGTGGAGCAAAAATCTCGTCTCTTTTTTATTATTACTGCACTGATATAAGCTATGTTTTTGTTTAAGCATTGACGAGTTGCTGTTTGATAAAATCCTTGTTTTTGGTAGGTCTTTCGATCTTCTATAGAATGACATATGGAACTTATGACGGCATTTTTTTTATTGACACGGTATTAAAACTTAAGCGACGATATGGGGATTATAAAAAAAATGAAATGTCGAGCCTTATTGCGATAAATAAAGGCCATATTTAATTTAGCTAAAGAGCGGATATCACGCACAGAATCAGTGTTGTGTAGGAAATTTTACTATTAACGGCAAAGATGTGATATTGTGAAGGTTAAGTTTGCAAATTATTGTTTTTCCATTAATATTGGCTTTAGTAGTGTACATATTCCTCATTCTTTAAAACTTAGGTATTGTTAAAACTTAATACCTACTTAATTAATATCAAAGACATACGAGTTGTTTTTCTAATGATTTATGGAACAAGCACAGCACTATTTATAGACAAAGGAGTCGCGTCGCAATCAGGATATTTTTTTTTTTTTTTAATTCAAATCCTAATATTTATTGCATTACATTTTTTTAACCTAATATGTTACAATAGTAATAAATCAATATAAAATTTGCTATATAAAGGGTACTTTTATAGAATTGTACTTTAAGAATGTAAATAATGTCATAACTTAAATCTAAATAACTATACAATGTTAATATGTATTTTTTTTAACTGTGGCATTAACTTTTATTAAATTATAATATAATTAAAACTACTTATAACGTAAAAAAAACTTTAAGTGATAAATGTCCTCATTTTTTTATTTTTTATTTATTACAAAAACCGAGGAGCTGTGGTTTTTGTAAAAATAAAATGAGGACAATTATTTATTTGTTTATTACAAAAACCTCAGTTGGCGCTTTAATTATAATTTTCTCAAAATTTATATTCATTAAAATAAGACTATATATATCTACATATGGGGTGACTTTGTATGGTCTTACGTTAAAATAATTTGTGATTACATGTATTGATAGATGACTTAAATAAAAACTGCCTCCGTGGTCTAGCGGTTAAGTCCGTGGACTTAGACTTGGAGGTACCGGGTTCGATTCCTGGTCGAGAAACAAAAATATTTATTAATGTAAATAAAAATACATTTAATTTATATTTAATTTAATTGTGATATTTCTCGAATTTGGTACGCTGGAGACATCGACGAGCTTGCCACTTGTCATGATTAGCCTATATATAGTAAAGTTGGCTAAATGTAAATCCGCTTATTCATAAGCGTGGTTTCTGATCACCCCGAAAGGGAAACGGTCGTGATGATAACTTTACTTTACTTCTTCTATTGATAGAAACAAACAACTTTTCCTAAGAAACCATATGTTGAATATGACCAAAAAAAATGGCTCTTACAAAATGTCAGATTTAAAATAGCCAATTTGTATGATCAAAAAAAAAGGCATTTTCGACATATGGTTTCTTTACATTTTTAAATGAACGTTATTTTCTGTCGTTTGTAGGGAAAAACCTTTGCGTTATTTAAGAGATTACATTATAACGTTTGCGTTCAATTAACAGAATACAGGACGTCATACGACTTAATTTGATATTCAATTAGGAAGTCATTTTGTTTTCAGACAGTTCAGTTTAAAGATTCTCTCATTAAGTTGTATACAACAGTAACTTTATACCATAATCTTATTTAAAAAATAACTGAGTTTTTAATAATGCTAAGTGTTCTTGGTCTTACCTGTTCCTAGTATCAGAAGACGATGACAACGACTACCTACTAGTATAAAAATATTCTGCACATTCATCTATGAATATGAGTGATATTTTGGATGCGACAAAATAATAATATCCTTTAACTTAGATCATAGATGGGTAATTATTTTTCGACTATAGGTAATAGTCCATTAACTTTATACATGAAAGCATGCGTCAAATCCGGTATTTCTGATTTTTTGCAGATTTATTTAAGATGTTGGCCTAATGAATAACCCAAGTTTGTGACCTCGAGCGCCGAACGCAACTTTGTCAAAAATCGAAAAAACCACGACTAATTGTTTATTTTTCTTCAAATTTTGGCGATTATAACCCTAAAGGACTAGATTTCGAATAAACTTTTTTGGTCATTATTTAAGTAGACTACATTTGCTACAATATGAGTAGTATTCAAATAAAAAATAAAAAAAGCCCTCTTAAAAGGTCCCAGTTGAGTTTCGTCCCTATCTGGATCGACGTTTTGGGATGGCAAATCCCCATCAGGGGATGGTGATGAATCCTCGACGTCTTATACCCACAAGTCATCCTTCATTTCGACATCGGACAGATCGTCGCCTTCTGGGATATCAACTACTGCAACATCAGGTGTATTGTCACAAGAGGCCCCGCTGCAGTGCCTGTAGACTGATGAGCATTTTAATCATACGTTCCTGCATATATACGAGTATAATCAACTATGTTACACTCCCTCTTACTTCTCCACCCTTCCCCACCTTTTTATACACACACACATACAAATACATTCACACACACACTAACACACACACTTACATACAATACTTTACTTGCTATTTGTGTAACCACTTTTTCCATTTTTTTGTATGATCATTATTGGAAGACACTGTCTCCTGTTATATTATAGTACAGCTCATGCAGGAGACAGGGTTCACCATAACAAAACAACATTATGTTGTGTTAGTAAACGATTTGTTTTTGCAGCTGTACGCGTTCCCACAACTCTTCGTGCAGCCGCAAGAAATCATCCGCAAGAGGTGTTGTGAGGCTGCATCTCTGGTCATCATTTTGGGGTTGAGGCCTTGTGGCGTGGATATCCACTCCCAGGAGAGAGGGTTCAGTGTGACTCCCAACCACGCCTGTACCTGTAAGAAGATTGTACATGAGAATAGAAAATGATGAATTATATGTAACTGATGCAAGTACAAATGACATCAGTCCCTAACACTTTGCCGGCTTGACTGGGCACGACGACAATTCGAGCGTGATCTTAAAACGTGTGGACACACTTTACTGGGTTTATCGGCACGAACGGTGGATACTTCCCCGCCCCGGCAGACTGGTCAAATTAACAGCATCAGTTCGACTACTACCTATTTGTTGTTCTCGTTGAAAGTATGTGAAATTTGCAATGATCACAAATGCATTTTTTTTTCTTTCAATGAGAAGTAATATGGTAAGCTTGCCATCGTGATATTTATTTAAAAATAACACCGCTTTAAACGAGACTTACTGATGAAACAAGACTTACTTAAGTGTTTACAAAGAAGTCCAACTGAGCACACAATTTAAAAAACTAAAGAACCGCGTCCATTTTTTTTCTCACATCAAAACCTATCTCGATGATGACCCATAAAGAATCGTCAACGGTGTCATTGGATCGGACTTTCAATAGGTTGTCATAATAATCTTGCTATTTTATGCATTTCTGCCAACACTGGTAAAAAACCCTTTAAGATGCCGTCCTGACTAGTTTTTTCTTAGCCAATTCTTATCATACTATATTATAGCATAATTATAATTTAAAATATTATTAACCGGATCCCAATGGCTCATCGATATATTTTTTTCAGAATTAAATTGTTATTTTATAATATTATATAGATGTGGGCACACTTAAAATTAATACATCAGACCTTTTGCTAAAGCAAATATAAGGATAAGATAAACTGTGTAATCTTAACTATTTAATGCCCTTTGTGTGTCAAGTGGGTAAAACGAAGATGTCAACACAGAGGTATTAGTTTCGATTCCTGGTCGAGAACTCACAAATATATTTAACTGTGATATTATCCTCAAGTTTGGCATGCTAGAGACATTGACGAGCATACCACCATATACTGGTATATAGAAGGAGAAAAAATTCTAAGTATTCCATGGATTCACCGTGCGGGTGCTGGGACCATCGTGTGTGGGTAAAAGATGAGGAGAATGGTATTTGATTTTTTTTTTTGCTCAACAAGACTGACTTTCCACCATTCTACTCCATTGGTAAGGATACCTAACCAAATATTGTATGATTCCGTTAATGCCGTCTTGGACGCGCTTTCCATAAATGTATTGACGGCAGACCTGCTTAGGCCCAAGTTTTAGTAAGTGGTGCAAAGATTTAGCTGGAACTCCTCCCGCACCAACTTCCACTTCCACTTAATATATATAACTTTACTAATACAAGTAACAAAAATTAGATAGGAATAGTAACATTACAACTAAATATTAAACATATACTTAGATGATAATCTTACTAATATATTACTTTTTTATATTGTTGTTCATATGCGTCCGTGGTCTAGCGGTTAAGTCCGCGGATTTAGACTCGGAGGTACCAGGTTCGATTTCTGGTCGGAACACAATAATATTTATTAATGTAAATAAATACATTTAATTAATATTTAATTTATTAGTGATATTTCTCGAATTTGGTATGCTGGAGACATCAACGAGCTTGCCACTTGTCATGATTGGCCTATAGTAAAATTGGCTAAATGTAAATCCGCTTATTTATAAGCGTAGTTTCTGACCATCCTGAAAGGAACAAGGTCGTGATGATACTTGTGTTCATATTAGTCCCAAAGTTTGGTTATCAGAAAATGTCTACGGGCATTTAGTTCGCCTTTTGTACCTTGTGCAATAAAGTTTTAAAATAAATAAAATTCGTGGTTTCTGACCAACCCGCAATAGATTACGGTAGTGATGATACTTTTTCACAACGAAAATTTTGAAAGAATAATTTTGTTTTACAATATTTGGCCATCGGATGTGTATTTTGTGGTTTTGATACACAGCAAGCGTTCGATTATTACGGTTTTTTATTTCGCGTTTGCATACGATCCCGAAACTTTTGTTTTTGGCGCTACTACAAATTCTTTTTTTCGCAACTTAGGACCTTTATTTGGTACTATATGGACATCTTATGGTATGGTAGCATTGTCTATAATGGATGAATTGACATTGCGTGAGTAGTGTGATCTTATAGTAGTCAAATTAAACAGAAACGACAGTCGTCGCTAAGTTTTAGAAACCCGTAGACCTAAATTCTAAAGAACTAAACAATGATCATGTTTGTAATTACTTGCACCCCTTTAGAAAGTTTCATTTTTTTAAAAAGAAGATTCACATTTGGTAAATCTTACTAAAATCTCTTCATGATCTCCCTGATCGAGCTCTCTAAGTATTTTACAAGCTGTACCACGGTGAATGTTCTGAAGAGCTTCATAACCTTATCCCTTCTTCTGTATACCGCAACCATGTGGTTCGGCCACACGAACAGGCCAAAATATGCAGCCCCATACAGTAGCCGCTATCCCTATGCGTACCTATATGTAAATTTGGAAATTTTGTCACACGCTTGAGATGTGGAATGCTCGTTCAGCCAGTATGCTTGCCTATTTCAATAACCTAAGTGAAAAGGATAAAAACTGATGTCAGTAGCCAGTGGTCTTTTGCTCTCAGCTGTATTATTTTGGACGTCTGATGATAGCGAAAAAAAAAATGGAGACTCCTAGATTATCTGCCGCAAGCTTAAAATGTGGAAGCACTTCCAGCCAATGTGTTTCTTTATTTCTACCGGGTACGATTCCTGGCCGAGAACACTTAAAAATAGTTGTGTCATTTTTTGAGTCTGGTAGAATGTCAGATGTGTTCAACCTTTTACCCCGTATTTACGTAATCAAAGCGCGTTTTTTACTGAATATCGCTTTAAAGTAAATGAAACCTACTCTCTACTTGAACGCCATGGTTATAGTTAGTATTACATTTTAATTTATATGTATGTATATTATTATTGTTTATATGTGTAGTTCATATATATGTATTTGCATGTAGTATTAGTATGTAGATATGTAAATATTATTTATTTAAGTATCTAAGTATGTATTAATTTATATATATCATTATATTGTCTAATTAAGTCTGTAATTGCACCTACCTTTCATTGTTTGTTGCTCTTGTTGTCCGGAATGTTTGACTGTCATAGAATGCCTAGTCCGCCTTTGTACTTTGTGCAATAAAGATTTAAATAAATAAAAGCCTGTTAAAGCTAAATTCTTACAGTTCCATGTAATTTATCACAGCCCCTAGAACACAGAGACCTCCACTGTTGGAAATATGCTTTCCAGAAAATTATGGAGAAGTTGGCCATCACTCGCCATTGGCTAGACTAGTTGGCGAGGTTATTATTAGAGACCTATAGTAAAATTTGGTAAATTAATGACATAGGAGAAAAATAAGGTTTACCACATTTTTTTAACTAGCAATTAAATTGGACAGTACTAAATTTACACTACAGAATGGATTTTTTAGATAAAAACCCTGTAGTAAAGTTTCATCACGACCGTAACAACTGGAACCCTTCAAGCAAAACGTGAAAACATCTCGACATAATGGTAGGGATAGATTTCGGTCGCCATTAAGCATAGGGACAAAAATAAGGAAAGGCATGCTACGATAGTTTGGGCATGTTGAAATAATGAGCGAAGAAAGATTGACGAACCAGGTATATAATGCGAAAGTTGTGGGTAAAAGAGGCCCTGGCAGACCGAGACTCACATATCACGATCAAATAAATAAAACACTGGCTGAAGGTACATTAAAAAGCCTTCGTAACAAAAGGGCATGTATGAAGAGGTTGATGAATGTCGATGAAGCGAAAGAGGTATGTCGTGATCGTGTCAAATGGCGCTCGATTGTCTCTGTCTACCCCGCAAGGGATTTGGCGTGAAGATATGTATGTATTGGCTGGCGACAGTTGCTCCCATTCTTGTACCTCGCGAACCAGTTGCTCGTTCTTAGTGTAAAAAATATATCAGTTGTAGCTCGGCAATGTGTCTAGAATCAGGCCCGGTATGCATCTAAATCTATCGGTATTATATAACCACTAGACCATGGAGGCATTTCGAATATACGTTATCATAAAATTGATAACTGATACTGTTTCAGCAGAAAACGTAGATATTTCACAGCTATAATACTTTTGTATATTTGGTTAAAACGGGCTGGTTTTGTCAAACGAGTAGAGTAACTAAAGGCTGCGGTAGTCGGCGGTCAGATACGCAAACCGCACGCTTTATAGCGCAATAAAACTCCAAAACCTGTGTTGCTCACTGTACACTCTCGGTTGACGATTGTGTACCGACAGCAAAACTATAGTCTCCAATGACCAAAAAGCATACAACAATAAGTCACAAATCAAGTAGTCAGATAGTTTCTATCCTGATACAAAAGTCCGCAGTGTCGAAAAAAAAATCGTATACGATAAAAAAAATACAAAATTCGATGAATAGTAAGTGCTAGAAAGTCGTGGTATAGAAATATGTTAGATACAATGAAAGTTTAAATCTAATATTAATTAAAGGAATATAATTTAACATCTTAAACCGGTGAGTAAAATGTTGAAATTATAATACGTTAAGAAATGTTATGTCGCGAGTGAGAAACGCTTGATGAAAAATAATGTTTTTTTATATTATTATTATTATCACATACTCGTAGCTGTCGTGTTCGATTTAAAACTAAAGAGCTATTTTTTTAATGATTTAAAATGAATGTAAACGCTAATAATTATTTACGATTTCATAAATTGGTATTAGTGGAACCGGAGCCAACAGCTTTACGTGCTCTCCGTGTGTATGTGTATTTCTCGGGTTTGAACCGATCTTTGTAGGATTTTTAAGGTAAGCGTTTTTTCGAGCCACCACCGCTCTTGGCAATTGTAAGAAAGTATAAGTATACATACGAAAATAGGTAAGTATCTACCTACCTATATATATATATATATAGGTAGGTAGATACTTACCTATTTTCGTATGTATACTTATACTTTCTTACAATTGCCAAGAGCGGTGGTGGCTCGAAAAAACGCTTACCTTAAAAATCCTACAAAGATCGGTTCAAACCCGAGAAATACACATACACACGGAGAGCACGTAAAGCTGTTGGCTCCGGTTCCACTAATACCAATTTATGAAATCGTATAATATATATATATATATATTATGTACTACTGTTTACACACAATAAAATTAGTATGATAGGTACTAAGAAGAGCTAAGTTGTAATTATATACAATTTAATCAATACTAATATAAAATTCCGTCGAGAAAGAATGAATACCTATTTTTTTCTGACCATACACAAATATTTCGTAAAGAGGTCTATAAATTCAAGGTTATTTCGTTATTACAGAGAGATTGTACAACATTTGTGGGTGATAAAATGTTATCATACACCATAACTCATTCTTGAATATATTAATATTTCACACATATTAGGAGCAAAGATGTCTAGATGCCGGAATCTAATTTATACTTATTGGACAGGATTTCTTATATGATATACGATCTGAAGAGCTCTATTACCTAATTATTTCCTCTCCATTCCGCTACCGAACCACACGTATAGGTCAGAATATGCACACACATACCCTAGTCACCATCCCTTCGCGCACGTATAAATTTGGGGACTCATACATCTGTCGTACAATAAAGATGTGGAATTGTTCTTCAAGCAAAGTGTGAAATGTCATCTAGTCAAGCCGGCAAAGTTTTAGGGACTGATGTCAGTCATGAATGTCTGATTCCAGTTGCTAACATTCATGGACCTTGCGCGCCACTTACCATCAGGTTGGCGCAAGGTCACATGTCGTGCTAGTATAAACAATAATGAAATACGAAGGTAATTTAACTTAAACACCTAAATAATGCCGTACTTTTATGTATATAAACTTGACTCCCTTTCTGAGGGAAATATAATGATTCAGCAACTTAAGTAGTGGATTATACGACTATGAATAGAGGGCTTTTTAATTTAAAAGTAAACCTTAATTATCGAATTGAGAATATACTACTACTACTACTACTACTAATACTGCCTCCGTGATCTAGCGGTTAAGTCCGTGGATTTAGACTCGGAGGTACCGGGTTCGATTCCTGGTCGGGACACAAAAATATTTATTAATGTAAATAAATACATTTAATTAATATTAAATTTATTTGTGATATTTCTCGAGTTTGGTACGCTGGAGACATCGACGAGCTTGCCACTTGTCATGATTGGCCTATAGTAAAGTTGGCTAAATGTGAATCCGCTTATTTATAAGCGTGGTTTCTGACCACCCCGAAAGGGAAACGGTCGTGATGATACTTTTTGAGAATATGAAGTATAGAAATTAAGACAGCGCTACGAGGTGCGATGTAACGGAACTATATATTGGCGGTTTTATTTATATAGTATTTATTTTTATTTATTTATTGCACAAAGACAAAGGCGGGCTTATAATTCCGCTAGACATTATATCCTAGCCAACCATTGGGACAACTTGAGCATTATATTGAAAGGTAGGTGCAAAATTGTATTAAATTCTACTTCTTCTCCTTAAGGTGCCATCTCCTATCGGAGGTCGGCTATCATTAAGGCGATTTTGATTTTCTTGGCTGCTGTCCGGAACAAGGATCTGGTGCTCATCCCGAACCACTCCCTGAGGTTCTTGAGCCATGAATTGCGTGAATACCAGACTGAGGAGAATTCCCCGGTCTTCTGGAGCCTTGTATCTTGCCTTGTATGACGAGCTGCAGCAAGCTATACTTTTTATTGCGCATGATGTGTCCCCAAGTACTCCAACTTCCTTCGCTTTACCATTTTCAGTAGTTCAACGCCTTCGTTCATCCTCTGCAAGACAGTATCGTTTCTTACTCTGTCCTTCCATGATATCTTCAACATTCTGCTGTATATCCACATTTCAATTAACTTCTACGGTTTAACTATATTATGTAGATGTTTTAATAAACGATATATTAAAATATTTATTCGAAGTAGGTACTTAGATACAAAAATATTAAAATTAAATTGATTAAAAAACTAATTATAAATAAAACTAAAACTAAAAATACCTATGAAATTAAAACTATTCTACAAAATAAACTAAGGGCTTACCACCAGGGAGGGTACCTAAAACGCTCGCCGCATTTCCTCGTTGAATTATTATGGATATGTCTGTTTTAGGTAGTTATGGCATTTGGGATCGCCACACTCTTGGAAAATTCGTTTACCCAGCTCTTTTATGAATTTGTGGGTATCAAGAGAATTGTTTCAACCCCAAATGCCACAAAGTTATAATTTTGTTTTTATTATTATACACTAATACACATGTACACGCAGCAGTAGACATATTTTCACATACTTAACTATATATAACTTATCTTATTAATATACATACATACAATATGTACTTACAATTTAAAATATTTATTTAATGTGTCGGAGAAACTTGCCGAGGATCTTGTGGACTGAGCATTTGACTAACGTGTCGATTTAAAAATATCTAGACATATCGACTAGGCTATCCAACACATGTCTTCGTTGAATACTCCAGTACAGAAAAGGAGGAGATAGCATGGAAAAACATTTTATTACTGGCAAGAAACCGAGAGGCCGAAGCCTATTCCTATTATAAAATATTAAAATATTTAAAAAATACTAATAAAAACATAATTTTGGTATCCTAAAAACGAAAACAATATGAATGTAATAACATTTATTCGGAAGTAACTAACTTAATGTAACGGAATTTTTCGTGCTAGAGCTACTAGGTTAGCGATGTTAAAGGTAAAGTGACTGTTGTCAGTCTGTGACTTAGAGAAACACATAATATCATTTATTAATGTGATTAATTTGAAAAATAAAGTTAACTGACGAACACTCCGAAGAAAATTCTCATTTTACAAAAAAAAAATGTATTGATATGTATGTACCTATTTATAAATATATTATACATATATTGTTGTTTTGATTCTATTTCTAATTGCACCTACTACCTATCCTGTCTAAATGTCGTAAAGGTTTGGCTGTCAGAGAATGCCTAGCGGCATTAAGTCCGCCTTTGTACATAGTGCAATAAAGTTTTAAAATAAAAAATAAAAAAATGGACCTAGTACATAATGGATAATATTAAAAGGTAGTATTTTTTATAATGCATTATAAAAAAAAACATTACATTAAATGGTAGGTATGTTTGAAAATAAAAGTAAAAGTTTTCGAATTCCAAAATTATGTTAAATCGACTCGCAGATTATGCAAGTAGTGAAATTATTCGAAATGGTTTTATTGAACTAATATTGGCTTATTTATAGAAAGTGTCGACTATGACCCCGTTGCCCTGCAACTCTTATTTCGAGAAAGCAACCAAAAATCACGTCACCATAGAGCTTAGAAAGCCCACAATTCAAATCTTTGGAATTTTAAAGTTGGTTTATTAAAAAACCGAGTTGACATCGGCCGTTACCTCAAAAACCGCAATTCGATTACTATCTCCAAAAGCATATTTTTTATTAGTCATTAAAATAGATTTATAATTATAGACATCTCACATTACGAATAGATCACCAACGCAACTAGTTTTTTGAAGATTTATCTTAATGTTTGTGGTATACCGCTTTTAGTAGCTTTATTAAAATTTGTTGCTATAGCTGATATTATAACCTGGTTACATATGAATGCCAAACATTAATTAAGGAATTTGCTAAAAAAATTCGTTTAACTTTTGGTATAATTTGCGGATCTTTGACATTTATATTCTTGTATATCACGTGATCAACTTTCAAACAAGTAGATCACCGGAATGAATCTCGATATTTATATGGTATTTTTCTATT
Source organism: Tinea semifulvella (assembly GCA_910589645.1). NCBI lineage: Eukaryota > Metazoa > Arthropoda > Insecta > Lepidoptera > Tineidae > Tinea > Tinea semifulvella. The sequence continues at coordinate 6,123,467 of OU342587.1, read as the reverse complement.
AGAGAAATGTGTAGGCGGTCAGCTACTTTAGTTTGAACTCATAACTCTCTCACTATATTATTTACATAATTAAATACGTCGATATCCTACTGTATTGCTATTTTTAAATTTGGAATATAATTAAAACTACTTAAAGAGTAAAAATTAAATATAAACTAAACCTGATTAAAATAAAAACTAATTGGTAAAAAATGTCCTCCAGAGGGATAATGTCCTCTAGAGACGACCCTTCAGGGCGCGGCGAAAGAATGCTCGCGGCAAACGAGTGCTCGCGGCGAACGAGTGCTCGCGGCGAACGAGTGCTCGCGGCGAACGAGTGCTCGCGGCGAACGAGTGCCTTCACTCCGTAGCCACCACTCAGACTTAGCTGTTATACGGTTTATAGGGTTTTAGTCCGTAGGCACCTTGGGGTCTCCTTAGGAGGCCTTACGGTGATTCGGGCATGCGACCTCCCGCGGTGGCTATATTAGGTGGTATCGTTAGGCGATTTTGCGACTCACCATTAAAAAAAAAAAAATTGACCCTGCAGGGATAGAAGGCTGGCAACATTTCCACTCTGTATAGCGAAATAGTATAGTTGACAGAAATAATTGCCAGCCTTCCTGTCTCTAGACCTTTCTGTTAGCCGTTTGGACAACTCCTCGGCCAGACATTTGGCTGAGTGACCCCATGGGCCCATCGTCTCGACCCCAAACGGCACATATTCGTAACCTGTACCGAGGTTGGCGTATTTGCGCAGCTTGAGGTTCTCAGTAGAAACCGCCGCACTCCCCGCGCTTGACGATGTATGTGTATCGACATATGTCGCATCCCACACCAGGGAACTTTTTAAATTAGTCAAAAGATATATTTATAATAAGATTAACATTACGTGTATGCAGATTTTAATGAATGTAGACAAGATATATGTTTTTATATACCTATATAACAGCGACCACCTTGCCACTTGTCATGATGGGTCTAAAGGGAAAGTTGGCTAAATGTAAACCCGTTTCTTTAACAAACAAAAAGAGCCCCGGGAAGGATACGGTCGTGATGATGATGAGATACGTTTTTTTTTGTATTTCTTAGGTAATTTAATATAATTCAAATAAAATATTTTTTATTATCAATTTAACTATTTTTTTTTTCATTGCTATATTTGTAAGTACATTAAATATAAATTAAAAGCTACCTAAATAATAAAATTAAAAATAAACTAACCTATAAATAAAAAATGCCCTCTAGAGACGTCCCATCCGAGATAGTCCCAAGGAGACTGGCAACATTTCCCCTCTGTATAGCGAGGCTAATACGTACTATATTTTTTGGTATATTTTTTAATCCTTGGCACTTTGCCCATCGGTAGTGTTTTTTTTTTGTTTTTAATTGATATTTTTTTTTATATTAAGTATTTTAAACTACACTTATAATTATAGCTGCTGTAAAAAGGAATTACTATATTTTTAAATGGAGTTTGCATCTTGCTTACAGTAGCAAGTTTTACATAAGTACACCTTTTGTAAGTAACATAAACCCTTGACGAGTGTCCATTCCAGATTTCTTCAGCTCTCACAAAAAGCGTGAAAAGAATTGTAAATCTGTAGCGAACAAAACCCTCTATTTGCGTTGTAAATCAATATAATTAGGGACGTTAAATTTGTGTTAACACCTCTCGGCGATTACGATGCCGTGATCGTAAACGAGCCGCCACTTTGTACATTTTTGCATACATAAATATAAATTACTCTTGGTCCGAGTCGACTTGCTTCTGTAGTAATGTATCGGCCAAGTAATGCGATTGAAATGTATAAACCCGAGGATTGTAAAAGTGTCACACTAATCGAAGACGTTTCGGGTTTTATATTTATAAACATGTCCCAAGCTTGTGCATTTTAATATTTTTTATTGATATATCTCATAATGACAATAAAACATAAATTTAATTTCACACATATTAATAAACAAGTGTATATTATAGCTAATAGCTACACGTGTGCTTAAATTATGTCGATAAATCAAAGTGTTGCAATCTTCAAGTTTGGTATTTAGTGGTAATCTATTAAACCTTGCTTGGCTAGCAGTTTTTATATCTTGTTGCGTAATTTTTACAATGCAAAAACCTGAACATTTTACCTATTTTTTTAGTAACACAACGGCACTAAAACTACATAAAACAAGGTCTGACAACATCTTAGATCTGCGACAAAAGATTTGCAACCTTTGTGCCTTGGTCAAGCGGTAGGTACTTAGGTATTTCATTCTGTAAACCAAACAGATTCTTGTAGAATTTCTGTTTTAGCTCGTCTAATTTAATATAGTACTAAAGGACGTGTCATTGAAATTTGCTACAAATAACGTTTAAAAGTATCTAATAATAATAAAAATATTTATTGCACACAAAATTAAATGATGTACGCGAGTATAATATGAAGATATTTTCTTTCAGCTAACCTTTGGGAGCGTGATTTTATAGATGTATGTATTTAAAACTTTATTGCACTATGTACAAAGGGCGGGCTTAATGCCGCTAGGCATTCTCTAGCAGCCGACCTTTGGGACAATACAGAACAGGTCATGAGGCTAGTTGCAAACGATTGTAAGAAACTCTGCCAATCATACAATATATATTAAAATAAATACACATATGTACACAATAATACATATACTACACACTATATTGGCTACTTTATACTACATACAATATATATTTATATGATGGGTGCAAAGTTTGCAGATTTAGCTCCAACCAATTCATTGTATTTTGTGTACTAAACCAGGCTCTCTTGCAAGATATTGTGATGTTGGTATATTAGTCGCCAGTTGACTATTCCAGACTATAAGTTACTATCGCTTATTTAGGTATTGTTAATATATATGTATATAATAGGTATATAAAAGGGAGCGACGATTTGATGGTAAACTAACTTATTTTGTAATTCCAGAGTGGGCCACTCAATTGCAATATGTTGTGATGTTGGTCTATTAGTCGCCAGTCCACTAGTCGAGACTCCAAGTTGTGACCTGTCGCCGGTGGGGAAGGTCGACCACTTGCGGTGATGTCTACTGACCAGTATGACAACTTATTAAAAGCTTTGCTCGTTAGAATAATGTGGATAAGATTTATGCCGATAGATAAAAAAAATAAAAAAACATGCACCTGATGAATGTGGGGTGTAAAGGTTTAGACCAAACGACCTAATGCTCATTATATCTACTCTATATCAAATATTTTTTTGTGTAAACAGATACTAAGTAAAAAACACCTTTGTTCGCAAAGATTCGATGGAATATTACGAAAGTACGCTTGCTCGCTTGATGTAGACGGCGCTTGAGCGAGCAAACAGTTTCTTAGAGCGTACTTGTATGTTCGGACGTCCTCCCTTCGAGACGCAGTTGCTGTAGGTACTAATAATGTTACTCCACTAGCTACCCTGTGACAATACATACAGCTTTACGAGTATTAGATAAATTATCTTCACGACCTTGCGAGGTAGTCAAAAACCACGCTTATAAACAATCGTATTCACATTTAGTAAACTTTACTATACAATATGTATTATTATATCATGACAAGTGGCAAGCTCGTCAATCCCAACCTTTGGGATCGTGGAGAGGTAAAAACGAAAATTTATTGTAATCTATGTACATACGAATATGATATATACAGAATAAATATGTACATACATATGTATAATATATACACAGAGTACATATATATTAAATCTAGTATATATTTTTTAGAAATATCATTTTATAAATTATAATCTTATCCACCATATTCCTAACACTATCAACATCTTACAAGTATATTTAGCTATCTCTATCTCAAACGTAAACAATCTGGAGCCCCCAGTCGATTTCAACAGGCCGACTGGTGGAATGCCTGCGAAACTGGAAACATTACTGTTAAATCTACTAAAATATAGCTAGGCTTGCGTATTTGGCACGACCTCGATGGCTTTTGATCGTCTGGGGCCTAATTCTTTAACTAACGACTTCGCATAAAATATATAAATATAAAAAAAATCTTAGCAAACTATAAGATATTTTTATTTATACCCGTTTGAAAAGGTTGATAAATGTTGACGAAGCGAAAGAGGTATGTCATGATCGTGTCAACTGTTGTGAAGATATTATTATGTACGTACGAGTATGGTGGTTCGGTTGTAGAAACGCTATCCTTAAAATATCTACTAAGGTCAGTTCAAACCTCTAGCATGTACCAATGAGAAATACACTTTTCTTACGTACATTTGTCATAGAATTACAACACCGCCATTTTCTTTCCTCAGATTTAAGCCATCAGTCGTTATCAGAGCGTGGACGCTAAATGCAGAGGGCCTACCACCTAAGTCCAAGCTCTGAGCGAATTATATAAACCTAACAATATATAAATTATAGTGGTAGTGTAAAGATAGAAGTCTCACTGCCGGTGTAATACCCTAAGGCAGCGAGGGATTGGGGAAGATGGTATTCACGTCCAGGCGCGCAGGCTCACGCGACTGTGCCTAGAGGAGGCAGGCGGCAAGCTGTCTTGACCAACGTGATGGATCCTAACAGAGGTCGAGCAAGGTGGTGGATACACGTTCGATCGAGCAGGCTCACAAGATCGTACCTAGAAGAGGTAACACGCAAAGGTGTCTTGGACGTGTAGGAAATGAGACAAACAACGTAATGTTGCAATCTGGTTTATTATTTAATATACACATTCTTAAATACTAAATTTCCACTTGAATTTCCAGTGACAGCACACAGATACATTAATAATTACTACATTGAAATATATTTGTTGTACAATTTGCTCTCTCAACAATTATGATGGCTGCGGCCTAGAAACGAGAACACAAGGCATGTTTGGTCATCTAAACAGTCGTGGTTCCACTAATATCAACTTGTGGAATTGTCATTAAAAATTGACATTACATCTTCGCCAATGCCAGACGGCTACCGTGGCAAGTGTAGCCCAATTTCTCCAGAAATTTATGGAATTCCCATCTCCAAAAATGGAAGTCTAGAACTGTGTATTCTTATTATATTCTCTATATTATAGTTTTCGAGGAGGCGTCAAGTTAAGTCTCGACGTATCGTTAGTTTAACAGTTCTTTTTTCAGGCGCTATGGCTTGCCGATCAGTTGACAGCTGTAAGGAATTGTTGTATTCCCTTGCCACCTCGTCTGGTCAAAAAATATGCTTCAGCTTGAGCAGCAGAGTATAAAATCCATGCCTCACCACATTTGATTCAATCATTCGGCTGGAGTAGCCAACAGAAGAACTCAAAGGACTAATTTCCGGGACACATCCCGGGATTCAAGAAAGGCCATAATTTTGGACTTAAGAAGAAGCTATTTACTGAAGAATTAATTACTCTACACTCTTTACCATTTAAGTTTCGGACTCAGAAGATTGCTAACTGCTTTACAGTCTCTTAACTCTTCACCTTCACCGAAGATTCTTTATATTACACCGCTAGTTTAAAGATGTAGGTACGCTTCACCATCGCTGCCTCAATTCTACGTGTTGCTTCTTCAACTGCTCAACCCAGGAGTCTACGAAGTTGCCATCACTGAACTCATCACCGACTTCGCCTCCGGAACGCCGTCGACCTACATCAACGACCCATAACTATTCTCCGTGCTCTCCAAACGTCAAAACCTCACATCGTCACTTCATTTATCTCTTCACTTTTTTAATTTGGAAATAAAACTACGAATATATTGTATATAACTTATATCCTATTTTAATTCTTATTTGGATATTGGAATTTATTTATTTCTTTTCTTCTCAACTATCGCTTCACGATAAGGGGTCTACGACACTATTTCATTTTCTAAATGTTATCGTTTATAATAATCAAGATTTCGATTTAGTTTCGATTGCACAAGAATAGGTTTTTGGTTTTATCGACATTAACGATTTGTGTGACTGTTATCCTTGTGCGATATCTAAAATCGATTTTGAGCTGAGTTTGCAAAGTGGCTCGGTGATTGCAAAGAAGAATTAATTTGATTTTTTCTTTAGGTACTTACGAGTATACCTATTTAAAACTGTCTATATACAATGTGACTAGAAATACACGTAAGGGTGTAGATAATAAGAATGTTTTTTTTTTGTTCTTTAAAGTAATTATATAGCTTTTGATCAGAAATAAAGATGTTACTCCTGAATGATTGAACTATATTTAATGACAAATCTTCAATTCTAAAATTTTTATTATTTTGATAAACATTAAATTTTCTTATATTGAATATTAAATACCTACTTTGTGTATCCTACTTTACCTTAGTGACACCAATCCAGCGGCTTAATGAGATGATTTTCATATTTCGTTTTTTTACATATGTAGGTATCCAAAAAAAATTATGTATACCCACATAAAATTAATTTAAAAATTAAAGAACCTGATAGTAAAGCCTTCGTGGTCTAGCGTTTAAGTTCATGAATTTACACTCGGAGGTACCGGGTTCGATTCCTGGTCGAAACACAAAAATAGTTATTAATGTAAATAAATACATTTAATTTATTTGTGATATTTCTCGAGTTTGGTACGCTGGAGACATCGACGAGCTTGCCACTTGTCATGATTGGCCTATAGTAAAGTTGGCTAAATGTGAATCCGCTTCTTTATAAGCGTAGTTTCTGACCACTCCGAAATAATTTTTTTGTATATAAAACTGTAATTAAAAAATAAATACATAAAATCTAAATAAAAACTAAAACACACTGCGACCTACCGTACCTCGGGACCTATTGTTGGGAAGCTGGGCCACGGTTTCTCAAATTTAATACGTGTCCACGTCGACTAATAATTATTATAATCGGGTTCTAATAAAATGGTAATTGTTAAACAACTTAACTTAAATCAATTTACTAAACCACCAACAACATAAACAATTTGTTTGTTTTTTATTCAACTAATTATCGAATACCGTTGCAAGCATTATTAACTTGGCAAATTAGCTCAATTAAAGCAATTAAGTAGTTTACTTTTATTATTGTGCGTTATTTAATTAATAATCTGTTGATGTATTATTAGTTTTTTATTCCTCCACACTTAAAGGTAAAAACTCAGGCTGAAGGTCCGGATCTACAAAATGTTTATCCGTTGCCGTCTCACCTATGCTGCGCCTGCCTGGCACCGCCATCTGGCCAAGACCAATAGGCATTAAGTCTGCCTTTGTATATAGTGCAATAAAGTTTTAAAATAAATAATCAATAAATAAATAGGGACAAGATCCAAAGTCAGCAGAACATATCGCTCAGAGTAGTCTCCCGAGCGCCATGCTTCGTGCGTCATAGCTCGAGATCTGGAGGATTGAGGAGTTTGTATGATGAGCTTGACTAGATGTAAGTTCTATCGGGGTGACAACGTACATTTCAAGCATCTCCAGAATATTACTCAGTCTTGCGCTCTGCCCCCCAACCGGAGGACCACTTCCTGGAGGAGAGATGAAGTAGTCGACCCAAAGACCCCCTGGGTCGTGAGTCACAAGGGAGCTGTTATACCAGCAACGGTGCAACTATTGCAACTTTTTCAACCCTCCCTGCGTGGTCCCGTATGTGATCTCCACTCTAGAACCCGTTTGCCACATGCAGATTTACATTCCAGCAATTTTACTATTTGCCTATCATGACAAGTTGCAAGCATGTCTCTTTCGTAACATAATCGATAAATGTCATAAACTGGGATTCGAACCAGTTCACTTTCGTTTCGGATCGATCTAGGATAATTTAAATCATATTAGATATGACAACGCCTTTAGCTATAATCTTATGTGACCCTTTTTTAAAATTGTATGTTTTAGCTTACCTATAGTATGACAATGCCTCTTAACAGCAGCTATTATCTTAACTGACATTTATATTTTTATAATTGTGTCTGTCTTAGCTTACAGTGTGACAATGCCTATCTATAGCAGCTATAATTTTAAGCGTTGTTTTTAAATTTTGTTATTTTATTGTTTCTCTTCCCAAATGATTATCATGTACTGCTCCAGATACACTAATATGTACTATAAAGTTATATTGTACTATTATTATTATTTATATTTATTTAGAAAACATACGGTCCAATTATAACAATTCTAAAAGTTACATAATCCAGCAGTTTCCTCTTAAATATAAAAACTAAGATTTTGCAAAAAAAAACAATAATAGGGATAAACTTTAAAACAATACCTATATAACAAATATAACTATATATGTATATATAATTAAATTATGGGGATAAAATAATAAATGAAGTAAAATTATATCAAAATTGAAAAATATTGACGAGTACAAGTGCAGAATACATCTCTTTTTGTCCTATGCCTACTTGCGAAGTAAACTAATTGAATTTAATATATTTTAGTACCTACATTATATTTAACCTATTTTTCTAATATAGTATAACCATTATATTAAAATCAGTTTTTTTGTAAAGTAAATTTATATTCGGAGCTACTAAACATGATAAATAAGAATTATAGACATTCATAAATTCTTAGGACACGCCCCTTGAATTTAAAACATGACCACACAGAATTAAATTAGTTTTTTATTTCATTTTATGAGTAAACTGAACTGAATTCCTTGTATGCAAAAATATTCATAGATTAGTCCACAGTAGCAATAGGGCTGTACCTCCTGTCGATGATCGATAGTCAATTTAATCGAGATATCGATTATTCTGCGGTCTGATTTAAAATGTTCATTTTTCAATTATAATGATCAATTCAATGCCATTAGAATATTTTTTTAACATAATACAAATCATGATCACAGTCCTTGGAACACAGAATCCTAGACCACCACTGTTGGAGATGGGCTGATGGGATGAAGATCTCACAAGTTTGTATTAGTGGAACCGGGACTGACGGATTAACGTGCTCTTTAAGGCACGGGAACGGAAGTGTTGTAAAACTATTTTATTTTTATTTTATGTTAAATTCTTTATTGCACCAAAACTTAAAATTAGGTACATAGGCAAGTTTAATGCCTGTTAAGCACTCTCTGACAACTAACCTTTGGGATGGTGAGAGATTATGGGCAGGGTGCAACAATCTAATAATAATAGTCTAATTTATAAATACACTACATACCAATACAAATACAATATTTTTATACAATTACATAAAGTACATGCAAGTATTATGAACATATACATACATATGTGTATATATACACAAATAAACATACATAAACATATTGCGGGCCAAATATTCAATGTGTACTGGATGCAGTGTGCTCCTGCTTTTCAAGAAACAAGTACGTAAGAAAAATGGTATATGTCGGGGTTGGAATCGACCTTGTTAGGATTTTAAGGGAAGCGTTCTTACAACCGAACTACCACCGCTTTATCACAAAAATATTACCGGCTAATAGATAAAAAAATATTATTAATATTTTAGCAATTCATGAATACCAGGTAGTGTGGGAGAGATAGGAAAAGACCGAAGCTTTTGACTAAATTTAGAGGGATTTATTGTTGAGCAATAACCTTTCCTCATTCACTATTCGTTGTTTCTCTCTCTACCCAATCAAATACTGTGTTCAGAATTAGAAGTATATTGTCGGTTTATTTTGATATGTGTCAGTAAAATATGAATACTCAAAAACCAATGTTGTGTTATTTGTAAGGGAAAAGAGAACTAATAATTTCCGAATTCTCAAAAAACAATGTTGTGTCATTTATAAGGGAAAAGACAACCAATAATTTCCCAATTCTTAACATACTGTTTGATTGTCATAATTTCGTCTCAAAAGCTCGTTCAAAAAATTGCTGATGATGGCAAATTATTCATTATCATTACAGCCCCTACAACATAGATTTGTAGACCTCTGGAGAATTTGGCAAATGTTTAGACCAAATATTTATTTTATTTTATTAAACTCATTCCTATGTATACCTAGTTTACAATAGGAAATATATGAAGGTAGATTTTTAAATTGACCACTCCAATAAATCATATCAAAGTGTAGCTAAGAAAGTAGTATAATGCGCAAATTATTCAACTTTAATGTGAGAAAACAATTACATAACATGGAACCAATCTTAGATTACGTTAATCAGTTAATAAACGTTACGAAGCAATTACCATAATAAATACATTGTCTTTAATATCAACAATGCATCATTCATTCGAATACTTGTAATGGCAACTCGATTATAGCGCGTGCAAAAACGCGGTACGTCACTAGAGCCACACACAGGGAGACACAAATTTGATGAAACTTCAGAGTAAAAGCAACATTATTCTAAGCTTACTTTACTATTTAATTCTAGCAATACGGAATGGAATATCGATAGTAAGAGAGTCAGAGATTAAAACGCAGCTATTTAGATTCAAATGAAGAACAAATTAGATGCGACTTCGGCCAAGAAGTTACAATGAGCAGAGATTAATTAATGAACTCCACCAACAAGAGCCTCCTAAATTTTATGATGTTAAAAAGTTTGGAACAATATTTATATTGGGCTTTTTATACAGTATCATATTCGTAATAGAAACAGTAGCAGCAGTGGTAGTCTATTATATACGCACAATCATTAGAATGTCGTAAAAGAGATGTAGAGACTTTACTTGTCGGCTTAAGTAAGTTTGGATGAATATGAAAATAATATTTCCATTGAGGTTTTTTAAAGTGGTTTACAATATTTAAATTTGAAGTCTTTATTGCATAGATATCATAACCTATAATATATTACAACAATAATAAATTAATATTAACATTTATGAGCTTATGATTATATCTCACTGAGCTTCTGCAAGCAATGTAGGTATAACTTGACAGCACCATATAAGAGTATATTATTGAGTACTTAGGTTAAAGAAATTATATAATGTCAAAACTTAAATCTAAATAGCTATACAATGTCCATATTTCATTTTGGTTTTTTATTTAAAAAAATAATTGTAGAATACATGTAAATCTCACACACTTTTTTTAATCTAATAAGATAATAAGAAGCGTGAATTATACACAATTATTTGATTACAGTCTTGTCAAAAATCTGTTGTACCGATGCCTAATACCACATGGAGTTTATTAAAGATCAAATATTTTTATATTATAATATTTAAATTAAATATTTAGTAATAAAATGTTAAGTAACGGTGCAGAGAAGTTTTCTTAAAAATATCGCCACTCATACCGAGCCTAATCAAGTAGGTAGCGAAAGGTCGACGATCGCGCGAACTTTGACGTACGTCAAAAAAAGATCCATAAGATTCGAGCGAGGTTGCCGCCCAGCCACACTCCTCAGCCTTTAGGTTTTTATCACGATAGATATTGTGATTTTCAGACGTGGCCTTATTCACCATACAGTAGTGTTTTGTTTTTCGGATAATATTTTTTATTTTAAAAAAATAGTAACGTTATTTAATTCAAAAGGGGTTCTACCAATGTCGCCTGAAGTGCACGTGGTATATTAGTAGGGATGGTAATCTGTCTATGTATACTCGTATATCTTAAATAAATTAATTAATCTATATTTTAATTAACTACATATTATGTAATCTAATAGTTTTGCATTGCATTATGGAACGAAAATCTTAGTGATTTAAGTTTCGAGTTGTCCTGTGTGTGTCAAAGCTAATTGTCTTACTAAGGAGGTTAATATGATATTAACCGTTTCACATTAAGAAGTATTAATAAACTCGCTGGCCGATGGAAGCGAAATTTTCACGGAAATTTTATGCTATTAAATGTCGATCAATATAAAAATGTGCGGCGAATGATTTATGGCCTGAGAGTTGTACGTTATTTTATTTTATTTTTTGGTAATAAAACACAGCAACCTATAGGTAGGACTTTTACATGCCTGCATTAACTCGGTTTTTAACAATAATAAAACAGTTTATAAAATGATAACCTCAAAAAGATCAATATAAGAAAAAGTGGGCAATAGTTGTTATTTCCATATAAAATGTTTGGTACATATTTTTTGCGCCATGTACTTTGTCCTTCTTATTTTGTCGAAGAAGACTTTACACTTCCGTAGCATGCAGATGGGCATATTGCCCGTGATTTTTTTAAAAGTGAACATGACCATAGCCGGCAATGTATTAATTAATTCTGAGACGATTGTCCTAACTTTGATTCTATTCTTGTCTTTTAGGACAAGAAGTTATATACCGCGTGTAATTGTCAAAAGAAAAAATATTTTTAGGCTTCAAGTGTCATTGGTAGAACCCCTTTTTGAAAGTAAAAATAATTATCCGAAAAACAAAATATTATTAATTTGATCTCGCTCACAGCGAAGCACGAAATAAAGAGAGAAACAATTACGTAGTCAACGTTCGCGCGATCATCGACCTCTTGCTACTACTTAATTAGGCCCAGTATAAGTGGCCATATTTTTAGGAATACTTCTCTGCGCCGTAACTTGAGATTTTATGACTGAGTAATTAAAATAAAAAATACGAAGTTCTTTAATTTTATTCTAGATTATAATATAAACTATAAGCTTCTTAACAAATTTCACGCAGTATTTAATACCTTTGATCAGTATACATATACTTGGCGAAACAGATCGATGAAAGCTGCTGTCCTTAATGAGGACGTTCACTATTTTTAATATTTAGCATTCCGCATTATCTATTGAAAATAAAATATACGTGTAAAAAAATATTGATATATCAATCTCATTCTGACGATCGGACAGACTTCCTCTATTCATATTTATAAACCCTTACTTACCACTTTCTTGCTAAACAAGCAAAACAGTATTGTCCAAATCAATAATTTTTATTTTTATTTTTATCATATACCTCACCATCACGACCGTATCCCTTGTGGGGTGGTCAGAAACCACGTTTATAAAGAAGCGGATTCACATTTAGCCAACTTTACTATAGGCCAATCATGACAAGTGGCAAGCTTGCCAATGTCTCTAGCGTACCAAACTCGAAAAATATCACAAATAAATTAAATACTAATTGAATTTATTTACAATTTAAATTAATACATATTATTGTGTCCTGACCCGGAATCGAACCCGGTACCTCCGAGTCTAAATCTACCGACTTAACCGCTAGACCACGGAGGCAGTTACATTAATATCTTCAACCCAAATGTTTTGCGGGGTAGGCAGAGACAATTAAGCGCCACTTGTCACGATCCCGACATACCCTTTTCGCTTCTTCGACATTCATTAACTCTTCATACATGCCCTTTTGTTTCGACGGCTTTTAATGCACTTTCAGCTATTATTTTTTTTATTTGATCGTGTTAGGTAAGTCTTGGTCCGCCAGGGCCTGTTTTACCCACGACTTTTACATTATATGTAAATAATAAATATGTACAATAAAGTATTTAAAATAAAATAATATAAATAGATCTGATTCAATTTTTATACATTGCGCCTTGCAAATGAGTTTTAGGAATGTCTATATTAAGCCTAAGTAGCAATGTATAAGAGAGTAATATTTTTTTTACAGAACAGGCACTGGAATAATTTAGCTCGGTCCAGCACTGTATGTTCCATTAAATCTCGCATAACGTCTTAATTATTGATTTTTAATGATATATTCTGGCGATACTTAAGGATCGTTAGCCTTACTTAAGTCAGTATTACTTACTGCAGTATAAGTTATTAAGGCTTTCGAGGGGCATAAAACTAAGAAAAGCTTTTAGTTGCGAAATTTTAATAGTGATATTTTTTTTAACCTACATTATTTCATAATAAGGGCAGCTTGCACCATCATCCTATTGATTTAAATGTCAATTAATTGCAGTTCATTCGAGTTCAGTGTTAAGACCTATCTACGCAATACATGGAATCCGTAGTAGGTAATTGTAAATCTAAATTTTGGTATTCGTTTTATTGTTAGGTAGGTACCTAATGTTGAATACTTTTTTATTATTATTATTATTTTATTCAAGTACTAACTTCGTCGCAAACGTTATTAGTGGATTTCGTTATTTACGTCAGAGATTGCGTCATAATTACAAAATATTATTAAATTCTCAACTGTATAAGCGTTCGACCTTGACCGCGGCCGTCCAAATATCAACTTTAATAGCGTCGTACCTATATATATAGTTAACAGATTCCATTATATAACGTTTGCGCTTAAGTAACAGAATAGGGCTGCTGTTTACTTAAGAGTGTGGCGACCCCAAATGCTATAAATACCTAAAACAAAATATTTCCATTATTATTCAATGAGGAAATGCGGCGAGCGTTCGCAGGTGGTAAGCCCTTAGTTTATTTTGTAGAATAGTTTTAATTTCATAGGTTTTAGTTTAGTTTTATTTATAATTAGTTTTAATCTATTTTATTTTAATATTTTTGTATTTTACTTCGAATAAATTACAAGTAAATTATTATTATATCTACTTTTGATTATTAAATTATCAATTGCATAACATAGTGAGTGACAGGCGTGTAGGTATTTATAATTTCGGAAACCGGCAGCTAATAGTGTTCTTCAAAATAAAACCATAAGAAGTTTCGCACAATCCACTATTTTTAAAGATTTTATAAGTCTGAGAAATGTAGTCTATTAACTGTCTAGGAAATAAAATTACGAACATTTAATCATATATTTGTTTTCATAAAATCGTTATAAATGTTGTTGTTATTTTCTCTATCTAAAATTAGGTATATAATAATATTAATAATAATAAATACGTTTATTTGAGAAGTACACTGGTAATACAAAATAAAAAAATACAAAAATTGATACAAAATAGGTTAGTCTATAGAGGAGTAAGGTTAGTTTGCATCGTTCAACATTTAGCAGTAAGACCCAGCTTACTATATAGTCTTTCGATCGTCTCTGGTGATTTCAAAGTTAAACACCCAGTGTACCTACTAAGGATTGGACTTTAGTTAACGTCCCAGCCACTGCACCAAAGTGATGTGTCGCAGCGGTCGGGGGGTGTGCTGATTGTCAATTCAAATAAAGATATGTATTATAAGGTGCTAATTAAAATTATTTACAATTTAAAATTTAAATATAAAAGTGGAGATATGTACAAAACGTCAGTAATTTTAATTCCCAAAAAGTTGATATATAAATAGATTATAGGCGGACTGATGATAGTAATTTGCCCAGTCTGCCGGGGCGGGGAAGTATCTACCGTTCGTGCCGGTAAACCCAGAAAGTGTTTTCACACGTTTCGGGATCAAGTTCGAATTGCCGTCATGCCCAGTCAAGCCAGCATAGTGTTAGAAAATGATGTCAGTCTCTGATTCCAGTTGCTAACATTCATAGACCTCGCGTGCCTCTCCATCAGGTGGGCGCAAGGTCTCATGTCATGCTAGTATAAAAAATAAAAATAAAACTCTCGGAATGAGTCCTTCGCGCCATTTTGCGTGGACATGTCAAGTGCAAGTTTTTGTTTTGTAAATTAATTTACTGTGGATATTATTCGTCAAAAGTGATGTTGTTTGGTTTAATAATGAGCTACAATGTGAATAATTATGGAAAACGATAAATTAGACTTTGAATATGGGGCACAAGTTGCAGTTTATTTTTTCCCGCGCTGTGGACTCCCATATTTTACACAACGTATTTGGGCTATAATGCTGCGAGTGACTCCAAGAAAAGCATCAAATTCTGGAGCATCTGGAATTTGATGATGACCTCATTAACTCATAAAAAAGAAAGATATATTACGTCAGACTTGGCTGTATGGGCTAGACCCTTTGCCTTGCCTATCACCTCATTCATCACAACCAAAAAAAAAACTTTAGAGTACACTCTGACTTAACAAATCTTTGAAAATATTCAACTTAAACAAGTCCAATAAGAAATGATCACATTCTATACAGTCGAAATCCTTATAGATACAAGAATAAAATTAATACGTTTAGTGCACGATACAACCATATCTTTACAGCGTAATCATACATCTTGCGGATGAGAGAGGATATTTATTATTATTATAAGGCTGCAGCTCGCTCGAGGCGGTACCAGGATAGCATGCCGTGTTAGGAGGTGGCTACTGTGTAATGGTGTAATAGGAAAACTGTTTGTCTAGTGTACTGAATGAAAAGTGGATGCCTCGGTAATTCGAGTTGCCGCATGGAAGTAAAGATTGACGAGTTATGTACAAAACATGATAACAAACTACATGGACCAGGTATTGATATATTTTTGGTAGTCACGTTGAAGTAAAGGCCATACATACTCGTACGTTGTAATTGAATGTACCTACACCACATATCCATATTAATATTATGAATGTGAAAAAAGCTTTGTACAGACATACAAAAATCCGTCTTTCACGCCTATATTATTCAACCGATTTTGATAAAATTTGGTAGAAATATTCCTTGAAGTCCAGGACGACATGTGACCCTACAGCCACATATTTTCCTGTTTCTTTAATTCGCCTTTACGCCTATATTACTGGACCGATTTTAATGAACATTGTCAAAAATAAGCATTGTAATTCTGAAATGGCTATGGGTATTGATAAGACGTCTAATTACTATTTAAGTAACAATAACATACTTTCAAACTTCCAATTGCAACTCAGTTACGTCACATTACGTAGCGCTATTTAAAACCCCATTCTCCATTTAATAAAGGAGTTTATACGTGCTAGAGCTACAGAAAACGTTTTATATGGGTTACAGCGGGGTGAGGCGGAGAGTACAATCGTCCAAAAACGTATCGTTTAAGATCGATTACGTCTGTCAGAAATGTCAAAAGCTAGGAAAGGAGTGCCCAAGCCTCACCCCGCAGGTCGTACAAGTTTTTTATTTATTGGTTTTACAAAATCACAGCTTTAAATTAATACATATTTGACAATAAGAATTTTGTTATACATTGGCCAGAATGATTTTTATTTCATAGACAGCACTTTAATTAAAAATTATAAACCAAATAAAAATAAATAAAATAAAATATAAAAATTAAAAACCTAACATCAAAATAAATTAAATCGAATAAAATTAAGTCAAATCATTAATTAATATAAATTAAAACTAAAATAATATTAAATAAAAAAAAGCATTTATTCGAAAAAAATATTTACAAAATATAAAATAAAATTAATATTAATACTAAGGATAGGGATATAAGTCCTGTCCGCGTGGAATGGTGGCAAGAACGCTGGCTGCATTTCCCCGCTGAATTGCAATACTGATTCCTTGGGCGAAGAAAGAGCCAGCCCTCTTGTCACCGGAGGAGACGACAAGACGCGGTGTTATGTCTTTTAAAAACTTTTTTGCACTTGGACTCCATGGGCCCAGAGTTTCTACAGCAAACGGCACAAATATGTAATCTTTTAATATACTTACATATTTGCGCCGCTTGCTGGACTCCGCATTTTCCGCCGCGGCTCCCGCTTTATGCGCTGTCCCACTGAGATGCGACGCGGCGAGGGTGTCGACAATATTAAATTAAATCAAAATTATTATCAAAACTAAAACAAATTGTCAGTAGCCACTCGCTAACTAAATCTATACCGTAAGTAAACAAGTAAAAAAAAATCATTTAACTAATAACTTTATGGACAGCAAGAGAGTTTGTGGATACAAATATGCAAGCAAGTACGAATCGAGTATTTTTTAGTAGTAATATTTGACCAATGGACAATAAAGGTTTAATAATACATGTATTAAGTCCACGGTCCTTACGTACAAGTCAATTATGTTATATAGTGGTGTAATTTGTCGCCTGTGAACGCTGATTACAATTACCATTTATGGAGCATTTTTTGATAATAAATATTGACAAATTGTTGTTAATATTTAAAAGAAAAAAACTATGAATAAGGCGAAGGACCAATGACGACGCCGTAGTAGCGATACATAAATAAAATAACGTTTATTGGATCATAATCAAATAATTTCAGTTTGTGAGCACTGCCTTCTGGAAAAGAAAATCTGAGCTCCAGAAGGCAGTTTTCCTATATTGACACAATAAAACTATACGATTACTTACATAAATTAATAATACAGTGCATTCCCATCCTCATTAAACATTGTTTTACTGTAACCAGCCTCTCGGCAACTGTGTGCTGCAGTACCAACTTTTAACACTATTCTTTTGTATATCTCATTAATAAAACTATGCATATAATTAAATTGAATTGCTACTTTTATATCGAAACACAGCACACCTTCGCCGAGAGTAAACATTGGAACAAAAATTATCTGAACAAATTGTGGTAAAAAACAGGCCTAAATTGTCAAACTACCTTCAATATAGTTTTTATATAGCATTCATTATCTATTAAGGTTTGTACACCCGCCGCGTTTGTTTACCTACCAATATTACCTTAATGTACGCGCAAAGTTGTTATATTTAGCAATAATAGGTCCTAATTAGAGACGTTAAACATATAACAAGACAGGGCAAGAAATCAAGCGGTATGAGAATCAAATCAATTACAGAATGTAATTCATTGACATTGATACTGTATGCCAATCATTGCCTATGCTGACCTGCGTGCTACGTAAGTGGAAGCACGTTCTTTTCCCACAGCAAGATAATTTTAACGTTATTTATTAATTAATTTATAAGTATGACGTTGGTCCCCTGGGAACGGGGACGTGCTCTGGTGTGGGACGCCACGTGTGTCGACACAATCGCCGCGTCTCAGGGAGACAGCGCATAAAGCGGGAGCCGCGGCGGAAAATGCGGAGTCCAGCAATCGGCGCAAGTATGTAAGTATATTAAAAGATTACATATTTGTGCCGTTTGCTGTAGAAACGCTGGGCCCATGGAGTCCAAGCGCTACAAAGTTTTTAAAAGACATAACACCGCGTCTTGTCGTCTCCTCCGGTGACAAGAGGGCTGGCTCCTTCTTCGCCCAGAGAATCAGTATTGCAATTCAGCGGGGAAATGCAGCCAGCGTTCTTGCCACCATTCCATGCGGACGGGACTTATAACCCTATCCTTAATATTAATATTAATTTTATTTTATATGTTGTATTTTTTTTTTCGAATAAATGTATATAATATATCTATAATAATTACATTATTACAGCAATCATAGTCATGACACATTAATATACACGCAACATTTTAAAAGTTGTCACTAAGTAATAGTTCCGCTACTCGATCATTGTAGTTGATATTATAGATTGCTTACAATTATAGCCATAATAACAGTAGTTCTTGTTCAGTTAACCATTACACAATTTTTTTCCTCTATTCGATCATAGATGGCGCTTTTATAGTTGCACACAATTATAATCTTAAAAACACTAGCCATAAGGTTGACATTTGCTCCATATATACATAGAAACGTAGTATGGTTGTTTTTTTAAAACTATATAATAGTTAGAAAAACATTTTGTATGAAAATATCTTATATTTGATCTCGTTGATCCCAACTCTAATAGGACATAAAAGTTCATGGATGAGAAAACTTAGATGGATCATCTGAAATCGTATTTTTTTAAGTAACACTGAGTACGACATGTGACATCAAGCCCAAGCAACTGACGCCAGCCAATGACGGCAGACATCAGTTCCTACTATTATATCGGCCTATCAAGATGTGATGAATTTCACACTCCTTTACAGGACTTCAGGTTATAGGAATGAGGAAACACAGTGGCTGGAAGAGCATTCCACATCTTCAGCGTCCGACAGATGTAGGGATAGTCGCTACGGTATCGGGGTGCATACTTTAGCCTGTGCGTATGGTTATAACTTTTGTAACTTTTACGAGTATGTCCAATATTTTTATACAACTTATGTACCTACTAAAGTCGTCAAGTAACTAACTATGTTCTAGTTAGTGGAGGGTCGATGTAGTTTTTTTAGAAAACGAAACGCAACCATTTTCTTGATAACGAAAACTAATTTCGAAAACCATTCTCGTTGCAGCTGGTTTTATGAGTTAGTGGGTAGTATGTAGTTAGTTAACGGCGGCAGTTAGAAAATAATATAAGTTACCAAACTAATACTAGTGGAAATGGTTAAAAGTACACGTTATTTCAAGTTAAATTAAAATTGTCAACCTAATGCTTCGTTAAATTTATATGTAATTTAAGTAGGTAGGAGGGAACTTTATAATTAAGAATTCTATATTTACTCTATAAGAACTCTGTTTCATTTACAAAAGAGGTAACTTATTTTATTATAGATCAAAACTATTTCTCAAATGAAATGGGAAACTACGACTGATTAGGTTATAATTAGCGCAACGAAGACCGTTTTAGTCCAAATCTATCGTAGCAAAACAAAACTTATTTTAAAAAAAAACGGTTTGTCTTCCAATGCCCACCACTAGTTCAAGTGTAGCAAATATATTTTTTGTTATCATGCCCCTGTACTACGCCTGCTGGTATTTTTAAAAGTGTCATCATAATACTTATTCGAAAATATCAATAGGTACTAACATCCGTATCGATTCGTAGAACCTACGTAAGATTATTTTTTGTTTTAATTTGAACCTAATCCTATTGGAATAAGGAATTGTACTAGCTTAAAGATATATTATTTTAAATTCCACCTGTTCTCACTTGAAAGCAACACAAACATACAGAGATATAAAAAAACATACTCCACATATGTCGCGTCGCTCGGGCTACCAGGGTAACATGAGTGGTGAAGAGGTTGCTGTTTGTCCACATACGTACGTTGGCAAGAGCGTCCGCGCACAGCGACCGGTCCTGGTAATGATACCACCTTTTAGGGCCTGTACAATCGACGATATAATAATATGGATGCGTGTTTGTATTAAAAAAAACATTAGGTATCGTTATATTATACCATCATCGTCAATTAGTAACAAGAATGGATGTCAGGCCATTATTTACCGTATTGCCCTATTGCGGAAGTTATTGTTAATCTGAGCGTTACTGCTGATAAAATAGCTGTCATATCTTATAAGAATTTAATCAGATTTCATACACAAAATAGGTATTACCAAGATAAATTGTTTTACTAAAAAGAAACACTTATAAGATGGAGCATCCATGTCATTATTACAGCCCCTAGAACACAGCGTCCTGACCTCCACTGTTAGAGAGTTTGGCCTACACTCGCCACGCGGTCAGACGGGTTGGTGAGGATATACCGCATTACAATTTTGTTTTGTTTGTGAAATTAAATGATTTTCTTAAGTATTATTATTATTCGTATACACAAAAGAAATAAATCGTAATGGATGGAATGTAATGATCAGAGAATGTAATGGAATCTAGTAATGTGTATTAAAATATAACACTGTTTGCCTATAGAACTAAAACAATTAACATCAATAATCAAA
Source organism: Tinea semifulvella (assembly GCA_910589645.1). Classification (NCBI taxonomy): domain Eukaryota; kingdom Metazoa; phylum Arthropoda; class Insecta; order Lepidoptera; family Tineidae; genus Tinea; species Tinea semifulvella. The sequence continues at coordinate 6,102,317 of OU342587.1, read as the reverse complement.
GTTAAGAAGTTGTTAATTTAATGGTTATAACAACAATGTCTTTATAGTATCCAGAATATTTAACGATATAAGCGTTGACATATAAATATAATTTGAATTATGGTATTGAATTAACATGTGTATAATTATTTGCATACCATTACGATAGGATACAGCTGGACAGTAAAATTATACCACCCTATATTGACATGTATTCTGCGCAATAAATGATTTTTAATTTGAATTTCAAATGATTAGTTAAAATTAATAGGACACAAATTAGAAATGTAAATATTTTACTAATAAGTAAGCTTACTAGCTATGAAGCACAAAAGAAAAAAAACCTATAAAAAATAATAAATTGTCTTATCTATACTTCGCCTGTGCTAGCCCTTGGTCAGCCAGTTTGTCCACTCTCATTAAGATCGCGAACAGTTAGTACTTATGCTGTACATTTTTCCTCTGGCTCTCTCACTTGACAATTTATCTTTAAAACAATATGCGTACCTCCTCGTAAGCTATGCTGCCCTGGTACATTTTCTTATCTATAACTTACCTATGATTGTAGATATATGGTTTTTTTATACATTTGTCTATCATTTGGCTTGACAGTGTTATAAAATAATGTTGAACTATACATTTATTTAAAAAAAATATGTAAATTATTAACTAGTTAGACCAGTGCCTCTATTCTGTTTATTTAACCGAAAACGTTAAATTTGAAAAATTTTGAATTCTACTGTACACTGTCAATTTTATAGTTAAAAAAATGCGCGAGCTTAGCCGTGCATAACCAAGCCTCATAAACATAAAAATACAAAATATTAGAAGCCCGATGATCAACCCTTTAACGGGCAAAACGATGTAGAAAGTAAAGTATCAACACGACCGTATCTCTTTTGGGGTAATCAGAAACCACGCTTTTAAAGAAGCGGATTCACATTTAGCTAACTTCACTATAGGCATGGGCATAATAATGACTGTCGATGTCTCTAGCGTACCAAACTCGAGAAATATCACAAATAAATTAAATTAATTAAAAATAAGAAAATACCAGAGTAATAAATCGTTTCTTAGCATGTAAAAAAATACGATGGAAAAAATAATCCTCTGCATTTTTTTTATACTAGTACGACACAACCTTGCGCCCACCTGATGGTAAGTGTCGCGCAAGGTCCATGAATGTTAGCAACTGGAATCAGACACTCATGACTGTCACCAGTCCGTAACTCTGTGCCGGCTTAACTGGGCATGACGGCAATTCGAGCCTGATCCCGAAACGTGTGGATACACTTTACTGGGCTTATCGGAACGAACGGTGGATACTTCCTCGCCCCGGCAGACTGGGCAAACCAACAGTCCGCCTACCACTTTTTGAAAGGGTATTCTGTTTTTTCGTTACATATTTTCGCTTTAAGATAAAGTAGTTCAAAAATAATAAAACTAAAAATACTTTTCGTTTTTTTTTGTGTTTGCAGAATTTTGGATAGCGGGTCATTAATGTCCCAATGTCCTTTAGCTTGTGGAACGCAATCCAAAAGGCCATAAAACTCTTTAACAAGATTTAAAGGTTAGTAGTTATTTAGTTATATAGTAGGTAAGGTATTATCTTCATCGAGTGGGAGTTGAGATAAGGTATGGTATCAGTTAACATGCGGCGCGTCGCTACCGGTTGCCGCCTAAATGCGTTTTTCATGTCCTCTTATTAAAACTCTGGGAACATACAAGGTGACCCTGTCCTCACACGTAAACTTGGAAAATAGTTTTGATTTTAATGCATACATAATCTATGGCATAGATACTATATTTATTTAAAAACTAATTAAATACACATACATACTAATATTACTCAAAAAAATATATAATACGAATATAATAAAGTAAAGCAATATCAGGACCGTTTCCCTTCCGGGGTGGTCATAAACCACGCTTATAAATAAGCGGATTCACATTTAGTCAACTTTACTATAGGCCAATCATGACAAGTGGCAAGCTCGTCAAAGTCTCTAGCTTACCAAACTGAAGAAATATCACACAAAAATTTAATATTAATTAAATTTTATTCATTCAAATTAATAGATATTATTCTGTCCCGACCAGGATGCGAATCCATTAATTATTATTATTTAAATTTTATTGAACAAAAACAATGGCTGGTTTATAAAGTCGCTATCCTTTTTATTTTAGCCAACTATTTGGACAACTTTGAGCCCTTAATATAAATGTAGGTAGGTATAAATTTGTATTAAATATTACGGTTTAACTATTTTATTGTATACCTACATACATATATACATATACCTATTCAAATACATATTATATAATAATAAATTATAATTAATAAATGATATAAAACCAGTAAGCTTAGTTCCTATTATCCTGCGATCTGGAGTCGGGTGTAGCTCGGCGCCTGCGCAGGGTCATCTACTAATTACCACAACAAAACTAATTAAACCCTGATACGTCTTTATAGAGATTACGGAAGGAACTCGTGACTGCACTGTGGGAACGGGAGTTTATATAGGTACAGTGTTTTGGTAGGTATGTATTCTGATTCCATAAAAGCTAAATGTGATTCCGCTTCTTTAAAAAAAAACGTGCTTTCTGATCACCCCGGTTTATATTACTATATTTATTTATTTAAAACTTTATTGCACTATGTACAAAGGGCGGGCTTAATGCCGCTAGGCAATCTCTAGCAGCCAACCTTTGGGACAATACAGAACATTACAGTCATGAGGCTAGGTGCAAACGATTGTAAGAAACGTTGCCAAATAAATTCATTTAAACTTACATACACTAGATATTAAAATAAATACACATACATACAAATATGTACACAATAATACATATTCATTCATTACATTACAGCCCCTAGAACACAGCGTCCTAGACCTCCACTGCTGGAGATGGGCCTTCCAAATCATATATCTGGAGAGTTTGGCCTACACTCACCACGCTGGCCAGACGGCTTGGCGAGGATAATACATATACTACACACTATATTGGCTACTATATACTACATACAATACATACTTATATACGTTGTGAGGAGCTCTTTAGGTAATGAAAGTAAACCAGCTTTTTAAACAGCGGTTTGCGAACTGCTGGGTGCTTGGCGAATTTCAATAGGTAAACTGTTGTAGAGATATTCCAGACTCTAGGCTCATCATAACAGTAGCAAGCTCGTTGATGTCTCAAGCGTACCAAATTCATGAAATATTACACATAAATTATTATGTCCCGACTAGGAATCGAACACAGTACTTCCAAGTCCTAACCACTAGACTTCGGAGGTAGGCAATATATATCTTTAGGTAAGGTTATTATGTATATTATAGTCTGCTTTTAATGATTCTGTATTTTGCAATATTTTGGCCACATTGCTAGAAGAGGTGCGGACAATCTGTAAAAGCTTTTAGTAACGGGAAAAGTAAACAGTAAAAGAACAAGAGGTAACAGCTACAAAAGATGACTGACCACCTAAACATCCACAACAAGCCATCTACTGCGCCAAGGATCTCAACTATTGAAAACGAACGACTGGAGGATGGACTACGACGGAGTCACGCACTACAAGAGTGGAGTACAAACTAAGGAGAAGAAACATGAACTTATATATTAGTCTGTAAGGCACTTATCAATGCCCCAAAGCTTATTCATAATCATCAAAAACCACAAGCAAGCTCATCGATGTCTCTAGCGTACCAAACTCTAGAAATATCACAAATAAATTAAATAAATTATTGTGTCCTGACCAGGAATCAAATCTCTGCGTAAAACGCAAACAAATTTGTCCTCTTTCTTTTCAGTCAGGATCAGTTATCCTGTAATGCTATTTTCGCAAGACAGTTTTTTTCGGACGATTCTTGACTTGACTATTCTTGGACTTAGCTGTCAACTCTAATTTCGTTGGGCTTTCATATGATATTTCCAAGATCGTTTCTATGTTTTAAAATATTTTATGTTAAAGTAGTTATTTATTTCTGACTGGTAATACGAATTTCGTGTTAACACTTATTAAAAGTGTGACGTAGAAAATAATATTTAACTGATGTCAAAGGAAAATTCTAATAAAAACAAACTATGGCAATATTAAAGAAATACAACTATTTTCTAATAAGATTTTATTTACCATCTTACCGGAAGACCATGATATCCCACGTATACCGAACATACAATTTGGTGCGTGTAATTGAAGTCGTAAATCTGGCCTGCGTGTGCGATTGATTCTGGGCAGGATTATCAATGGACTTTAAAATATTAGAACGTGTTCACACGAGTTTTTTTTTTTTTCTTTTAATTTGTGCTTCTTTTTGAGTCTACTTTATTGTTTATATTGTTAGTCAAAAGTGGTTTTATTTTATTTAATAAAGAGCTATAATATGAATAATTATGCACAACGATAAATTGGACACTAAATATGGGGCACAAGTTGCAGTTTATTTTATGCTGTTCGTTCCGCGCTTTATATGGGAGATAATATATCTGATGCGAGGTGTTTGTGCGATACCGCGATTGACTACAAGCAAATCATCAAATTTTTCTACATCTGGAGTTTGATAATAACCTCATTAACACATTAAATGGAATATACATATATATTTCATCAAATTTGGATATATGGCCTTCTAAATCATCTCATTTATCATCCACCAAGAAAAGAGAAACAAAAAATAAAAAAATATTTTAAAAAGCGTTCGACAGTTTTTTTTTTTTTTAAATGTATATAGTACATTTCTATATCAGCGGCCAAAGTCCACTTCTTTAAGCGCGAAAGACATCAAACTAGTGTATTCTTATATTTACTGACAGTTTTTGTGTTGGATTTTTTTAATTTAATCGCTTGTGTAACTACCTACCTCATAACAAGATAGTTCTGCATTGTCCCTAAGGTTGGCTAGCAGAGAATGCTAAGCTCCAACTATTTCAGTAACTAATTAACCTTAAAGAAAACCAAGTAGAAAAAGTAAAGTATTATCACGACCGTTTCCCGTTCGGCGTGATCAGAAACCACGCTAAATAAGTTCAAGTTTAGCCAACTTTACTATAGGCCAATCATGACAAGTGGCAAGCTCGTCGATGTCTCCAGCGTACCAAACTCGAGAAATATCACAAATAAATTAAATGTATTTAATTACATTAATAAATATTGTTGTGTCCCGACCAGGAACCGAGTCTAAATCCACGAGCTTAACCGCTAGACTACAGAGGCAGAAAACCGAATAATCCAAGTGTGTTCCAATATGATTACACCCTAATACGATCGAGATCCCTACATGAAAAATCCAGTAGCTTAATTTATTCCGTGTCGTTGTAACCGAGAAGAGACTTTAAAATAATAATAAAAAAACCGACTGATAATAACCGTCTTCAAAAGACGCCGATGACAACTCAGTATTTAGTACTTATGTGTATTTGGGTCTTAGTAAAAATGAAGAGGAACTTTTGGAGGAATCCTTGATTCGCCGTCGAGCGTTGTGTCCATTCATCATGGCCACTTGAGATACCTATTCTTGTCACAAAATATATACATTAATGATAAGTTGTTGATCATCAAGAATAAATTAAGAAGGACGCCAAATTTATCGGTAGACTGTCCTTATAATTTAATGTTTGGATAGAGATATCAGAACCAAATTACATACACTAGTGGGAAAAATCAATCACTAATAGGAAATTGCGGTTAAGAGTTGTACAATCTCCAAATATTAAAACATTTCAAGTGGGTCAAAGAGTACAAGTTAGAGATTATACAATGAAGAATATTAAATGGAGATTTGGTTCAGTTATTCAAAGATTAGGCAGATTACACTATCAGGTGAAAACGGATCAAGGAGATATATTGAGAAGGCATGTTGACCAAATGCTTAACACAGAAGTAAAAGTATTATTTAAATATTTTCATATATGAAAATGGGGCGGAAGACTGTTACATATTTGATAGGGAAAAGCATAGTGTCACCTATGATGTCATTCACTTTTCAACAATAATGTAAATAAACATTTATCAATTTCATAATTAATGCTTTATTTATTACAAACCCAGGCTTAACTAGCACTGGTTTAGCAAAACTTTATACCATAGCTTGCCTATTTTATAAAAATAACTTTGTATCACCATTATCACGACCGTATCCCTTTCGGGGTGGTCAGAAACCACGCTTTTAGAGAAGCGGATTCATATTTTGCCAACTTTACTAAAGGCCCATCATGACAAGTGGCAAGCTCGTCGATGTATCTAGCGTAACATTACATTACAGCCCCTAGAACACAACGTCCTATACCTTCACTGTTGGAGATGGGCCTTCCAGAACATATATTTGCAGAATTTGACTTACGAGTTGTTGGCAAGAATCTGTGGTCATCTTTGACGTTTATTTAAATTCTAACTGTAAGAATAACAATAGTAATTAAAATGCAAGCGTAACTCAGTGTTAATATTCAATTAATGACCAATTAACGCTATTAAAAAGCATGTTTTGGTTTACAAATTCGTAATTTTCTCATTATTAAAGGACTCATTAAAGTTAACGCAGGATTCAGCTCGTCCCGTCACACATAAACTGTTGCTATCGGCCGACACTCCGAACAATTCTACAGGCTGTTCTAAAACCATAAATATAATTATAATAAAAGTCGTTCAAACCCTGCACATTTTTACAAGTGTTAGCTTTTAAAAAATGTCACTTTAGATATTAAGCTCAGCAAGAAAAGTAGGCACGTGGTACAAGGTATCCAATTATGGTGCGAAACGTAATTTTACCAAGTTAATCAACTTTTTTTTCATAATCTGCCTTCAAACATTTGAGCTAGCATCAGCACTTTAGCCGTCTCTTGGTAGACTGATCCAGTAAAGCAATTTTGCCTAGCGAAATTAACTCCTAGGAACAGTATGGCCTTTCTCCTAAAAAATATACATATTTGTTATATGATAATAATAGTAAAGTACTAATACCTCTACACTGAAAATAATATACCTAGCATTTCATTTTAAAAAACGACTACTAATTCATCAGTATTTGTTTCTTTCGTGACAGTAATAAGAATTTGTAAGACTGATCTAATCGGGGTATAACTTAAAATTTCTTGATTTTCAATAGCATTAAATATTCATCTTCTTTAGTGTAGCATTAACGGCCGAAATGATGATTAAAATAATCTTTGATTAACATTTTTAATACTCCACGTGATTGGTAGTTGACTTGTCGTTTTGGTTATTACAGCCAATGACGTACCTCGTGTTATCTACATTTCTTTAGAATTTATTTTAATTTTATTATTTTATTATTGGTTTTGTCGCTTGGCAGAATGACTTAGTGCGTTGCGAACAAAAAAAACTGACTTTTGGCATTTTGGCAGCGTGGAATCGACTGGCTGATTTTGTAATTTCTTCGAATTATGGTGGATTGAACACAAGAAGAAGGCCTAAGATCGGATAAATTGTTGGAGCGTCCATTGCTAGGCAATTCGGCTGAAGCTGAGGTCTTGCCCAGTTTGGCGAATGTGGTAGTGGTGATGTCACTCATACCTTGGAAGAATGGTTATGCGCGTCCACTACCAGGGCATTTGGCTGGAGCTGAGGCTTGGCCAATTTCAGCTATTACGGTGGTACGGAGCAGGAGCTGCTCAAGTGGTATTCCTGTCCTAGTTTAAACAAAAAAATACCTGACCATAGAAAGGTTTTTTTTAATTTAGTATGGGGGGGTTAACAATGTTAGACATGTCAAAAGATAAACAGCCTTTCTGCAAATGGTACTGCTGTCCTAACTTTTATTCCTAAAATCCCGCATCCCGCTGTATATGAATAAAAATAAGAGAGTGCATTGAGTCGGCGGATTGAGTTAAATGCACCCTTATCTGAAGCTCCTAATGGGCTCCAGAACACGTCAATTCATCAGCTACCCGTCCATGTATCACACTTTTATTCTAAACTCACTTTTTTTAAGAAGCTTCGGTTTGCCTGCTCCAATACACGATTAGGACATCGACTTAATATAACTGGATCAAACAATTTCATTGAAAACGGATACAGAATTGATATAGATGTTGATTTATATTAATCTGGTCTATTTTCATTTAGTAGTTTTATACGTGTACCTATGTTTATTAATAAAGTTGAAGTGCTTTTTCTTTCGTATTTTTAAGATTTTTCGAAAAAAAAAATGCATTTAAATGCAGGATAGAAAGCAATGGTAGGTCGGTTTCCTCAAAAATTTAAAACGGTTGTCCTTAAAATTCAATCCCCAGCATTTACTAATGAGATATTTCTTTTTCCATGTACATTTGTCATAGATTTACAACACCACCATTCCCGTGCCTCGCAGAGCACTTTAAGCTGTTAGAATCGTCAGTCAATTCTCATTAAAATGGACATCAGAAATCTAGGGGTTGTAAGATCATAACATATTGATGAATATCATTTACGTCAGTTAAAATTAGTTTTTGAAATACCCTTATCTGGTATAGTTCAACTTAAGCAATTATGGAATGACCTACCTTTAAACATTCGGCAAGCGCCTAACAGAGACATATTAGAAAGAGACAAGTATATGCCCACTTTTTAAAATTACAATTACTTAGTGTTACTTCATTTATTTATTACTGGTATAATGTTATATTTTTAATTATTCGTTGTAGTAAGTATATTGTAAACCGCATATTATTGTGTATATAAGTATATATATTCCCGTTTACGTAGTGTATGTATATAATTAGTTATGTAGGCTATGTAGTGTATGTAAGTATATAATTATTTATGTAGTTTAAGACAGCGATTTTAAGGAACTATTTTTTTTAAGTATTTAATTTTTATTTTCTATGTATTATTATAATTTTTTAGGTTAGATTTTGTTGTAATATAGTTAATTTAATATTGTAATTCTTTTGTTTAAGTAATATTATTTGTATTATATTTATATTTTATTACTAGTATTAATTGTTTTTTTTTGTTGACTTTTTTATATTTGCCATGCCTAAACTTTGATTTCTTGTCCCGAAGGTTGATGGTAAGAAAATTACATACGCCTTTTGTGTTAATCAATAAAGTTTTTAATAAAATAAATTAAATCCATTTTCTAAATAAAATGTTTGAATTGAAATTCTAGCACTCTATTAGTTAAACTTTGGGAAACTTTAGATGAGAAATCACATAGTTATCTAAATGTCAAATAAAAATATAAGGTAGCTTTGCTTTTATGCTCGTAGTGCCTTTAATGAATCATTTCAAAAACAAACACTAAATGACCCACCACAAGGATCCAAACAACACAAGAAGATACAAGCCAATGTTTTAAAATCCTTTTCGCCGCCGTTAAAAAACTAAAAAAGCACTGAACCAAGCGGAAGCCCTTTCTAACTGAACCGATAAGTGTCGAAGCCGACAAAGGTATTAATTCCTTTACGGAGGATTATAAATCACTAACTCCATACTTATCACATTCGGACAATTAAGATGTCGGACTCCTGGCTCGGGCATTCCACGTGTTATCCAAAATTGGGTCTCAGATACGACTTTTTACGTCCGAAAATCGTAATCCGCCGCAAACGCATTAAGACGTGGTGATGCAACGTATGTTTACGACGTTAATTTTGAACATCTAACGTAATGGCCATAAATTGATTTGAACGCTTTTGAAACTCGCGAATTGATGCCTCAATTTGTTTATTACGACTTTAATAGTTGGGATTGTAAAGTTAATCTCGAAGACGCAGCAGCGGCGGACGGAATCTTATTGGGAAATCGACTAATTAGAAACTTGAACTATAGTTTGAAGATGAATGCTCGCGAGCACGTTGCAACTATATAATATAAATCGATTCTTATAAATCGCTTCTCTTATGAGATGATAAAATCGATCGGTAAAACGCCGGCGGCTACCGGGCGTCCGGGCTAAGCGCCGATTACTTGCAGTAATTCTTTTTATTTTGTTATTCGATGTATCGAGTCTCGATTCTCTCGGCAGCACGAGATTATCGATAAAATAATTAAATGGTTACTCTTGAAATCGATTCCTTTGGGTGTTGTTATCGAGTGTGCTGTTATTTGTTCTCTTTTTAGTCTGAGCTTTATCTTGCTTCAAGCAATATTCATAAACAGTATAGTCGGCACTTGCGTCATCGTAGCATCATTGTATTGAGTACCTTCCTATATTTATGGAGTTGTATAGTCCCACTATCTATTTGTGTTATGTCGCTTGTCACTTAGCTAGGCTAACATGCTAGAGAATATAAAAATAAAAGCTAACTAAGCCTTTAATGGATTTTTATACAAGCCAAGAAAAGCTGTTAAACATATTTAGCTTACTACGAGTATTTGGAAATAATTTACTATTTCTATGTTTACCCAATTTATTTATTTAGTAAATCTTACAGCTAGCATTATAGACATATAGAAGAAATTGCGGTGGTGGATCGGTTGTAAGAACGCTTTTCTTAACATCCTACAAAGATCAGTTCAAACCCCCCCCGGCATGTACCAATGAGAAATACACTTTTCTTACGTACATTTGTCATACATTTACAATATCACCGTTCCCGTTAGCACGTTAAGCCGTCGGTCCCGGTTCCACTAATACATACTTGTGGAATCGTTAATAAATTGTCATTAAAAATTGACATTAAATCCTCGCCAACCCGTATGGCCAGCGTGGCGAGGGTAGGCCAAATTCTCTAAATATATGTTATGGGCCATCTCCAACAGTGGAGGTCCAAAACGCTGTGTTCTAGGGGCTGTAGTGATGATATTGAATGATGAGGGGAAATTAGTAATACGATAAATTAAGAATTCACTGACAGATGCAACGTAGTTGTCAAAGTACTTGGAGTCATATTAATTCACACATCTAGTCACTCGTGTTTTAATGTTGTTATGAAATATGTATTGTTTAGACGTATAATCTGTTATGTACATTTTCATGAAAATAATAAATAAATAAATAATAAATAACTTTTTACAAGTTCTGCGTCAAACAAACTGAAAAATACTAATATTGAAACATTTTAATTTAACGTTTAAAGTCTTGGTAAAGCTACATTACATCATGTACGTAGGACATCACTTAGTCGTAATTTTGTTGTCGGCTTACACGTGTGGTGTATAAAATAAACGTATATTTTTTTGTTATTGAAATATGTAATTTAATTTATTATATTTAATTAAGTTATGTGATTTTTTATTGTATTTCTAGTGTACCCAGATTTTATCTTTGCTACGGCTGCAATACTTAAAACCTATAACCAATATAACATAACTAGAATAATAATAAGCGGTGATGGCGCGGTTGTAAGAACGCTTTTCTTAACATCCTAAAGAGGTAGGTTCGAACCCCAGCATATATCAATGAAAAATACACTTTTCTTAAGTTTTGTCATAGATTTACAACACCACCGATCCCGTGCCTTAGAGAGTACGTTAAGCCGTCAGTCCCGAACCACTAATATCAACTTAATAAATAGTCATAAAAAAAATACTTTAGATCCTCGCCAACCCGTCTGTCAGGCGTGGCCAGTCTAATCAGATATATGTTCTGGAAGGCCTATCTCCAACAGTGCAGGTCTAGGACGCTGTGTCCTAGGGGCTGTAATGATGATAATTATGATGATAACCAATTTAAATACTTAAGCAAGGATTCGAAATAATGTACTTTCAATGCATTTGCTGTTATCATATCGTGTCACCTATCGGCCCGGGTTATAACCAAACCAATATAATGTATAGTTTATATTTTGTGAATCCAAGCATGAGATGATTATTTACACCAGTAACGTCACATTTTATTATCGTTTTACCATCAGGCGTCGGTAGAGAAATTCTTACGGACACATCGGAGCTGCCAATTTGGTTTTATCTACGAGCAACCTTCGACATCGAACGTTCTAAAACGTTAAGTCAAAAGTTATATGTGCTCTTATGGATGCGTCTTATTAACTGTCTAATAAGAATATTTTTTTTTTATGTTCATTAATTACTTTGTTGTTACGACAAATAGTAAATTTAGTACTCCTATAATAGTATGTATCTGCATTACAAGCAGAGAACCTCAAACGGCGGAAATACACTCAGCTTATTGGGATATGTGTTTTTGCGCCGTTTGGAGTTGAAACTCTCGGGTCGTGGGGACCAAGTGCACACGAAATTTTTAAGGCGTTGTCTAAACAGCTCGTCAACACCTCGGGAGATAAAAGGGCTTGGCAATATTTGGGCCAAAGGATCAGCATTGCCATTCAACGTGGCAATGCTGCCAGTATCCTTGGCACTTTGCCCATGGGCAGCGATTTGGAGCAATTTTTTTATTTATAATAAATTTTATTTTGTTTTTTCTTCATTTTAGTTTTTAGTTGTATTTTTATTTATTATTTAGGTTTATTTTAATTAATTTATGTTTTAAAATGTAAGTTTTTAGTTTAATTTTTTTTTTTTTTTTATATTTTTTTTATCATTGTAATTTTTTTTTATCAGGTACCTTATTTACTTCGAATAAAACTGTAAAGTATACAACAATAAAAAAATATAATATTATTATTCATTGCTATTTGTAGATTTGTGGCTTCTCTGAGGCTGTTTTTTCCTCTCTATAACCTACAGTCCTCCAGCGATATGTGAAAGAGCATATTATTAAGCCCGAATAGTAAAGAGCTTATAGCTTTAGCGCGCACCAACCTTGCAACTTTTATACTTCCGAGTAAATATTAATACATCCGAAATGCCAATTTGTAGTTCCGTTACCTTGCACATCATGACGCTCTGTACGCTCTCAAACTTCTCAGTGTGGTCGTCCGAACAGCGTGGTTCACATGTGTAGTTATTTAGTTCGAAATTTGAAGATTGAGGAATTTGTTGACTCCCTTACTTATGTTCAGACATATGTTCTATCGGACTGACAACGAACACTTCAAGCAGTTGCAAACATTGCTCCGACTTGCTCACGGACGCCAACTGAAGACCAGATCATTAAGAAAAGCTCCTAGAGGAGAGCTAAAGTTGTCGAACCATATTTTATAGTAACAGAGCCCTGCACCAATACTTACATTGAGTTACCGGCTGAGATCTTGCCGGGGAAAACGGGGAAATGTCCCATACCCCAATCCAGACGTATTTATTATCTGGGCCTGGACGAACACATTGTCCTTGTTTTTGCATGTGCTAGAGCTACTGATATTAGTCATTAGTGACTGGTGACTGTTAATCACTTTTTAGATCTCCCTCCCCACTTACCATCTTAGAGGTGCTTAAGTTGTTATTAGTTCTCAGTATAACAATATAAAAGAAAAACGATTCTTCATACACAATTTATATATAGTTTTTTAAACTCATAATATGTTTTGTCGCTTTTGTTCCTTGTCATTGTGATAGGAACATAATAGACATTTAACTACCACTGCTTTAGCTATATTTTTTATTTATTTATTTATCGCCATAGGATCCTATCGGAACACTCGGTTAAGTCAATTTTTCTAAATAACAATGCTAAACAAAATACCTGGCCAGATATGGTTATACAGTATGGCAAGGAACAGCCCCAATTTCCATTATTATTATTTTATTATTATTATCTCTATCTCTTTCACTTCTAAGCCTAATAATTATTATAATTTATAATAATTTGGTCTAGTTTGTGGCTGTAAAGGTGCCTCGTCGGGTATTTATTAAATAATATTAAATAGTAGTTAAAATACTATATTCGAATTTAGATATGCCAATAAACTATAACTAAATATATATATATATATGTAAAAAATGTCAATATAATTAATATATAAGATGTCACAAATTCCTAAAAAAGCTATAAATTAAATTAACATTGACGAACAATCACATAATTTAAACTTAAAAACTAAAAATATTAACAATGTCATATATTATTTAACTCATATTATTTTTAATAAAGGAAAACAAGTTAAATGTTTATCTTTATTTCATTAGGTTTATTGTCCGCATTTACCACATCCAAATATGTAACTGGTTGCTCTACCATCCGTAGTCCTAACCTCACAACGGTGGTGCCATCTCGGAGACCTGTTACATAAATTCCCATACCGATAAACCGGGCAAAGCCGTGTTGCGTTAAGAACATATTTAAGACAAGATTCAATTAAAATTTGACGTGGATATGAAATAAAATAGGCACATTATGGGAGCTCTGTAGATTATCTCATCGAGTACAGATTGTAATTTGTCCGGGTTTTTATTGGATTGGGATAAAAACTTTGCGATTATTGATATGGGATCGGCTTTTTAATCAATGCAATATCACTTTGTCTACTCTTTATTTTTTATATTATATTGTATCTGTATTTTCAGCATTGTTATTAAATATATATAAATTTCAAAATAAAACAATTTATTATAGTAAAGTATGGTAAATTAAAGTTCGTTAGCAGGATTGCATTCTTTCAACTGTAATTGCATTATAGCTCGCATCTATACCGTATTTAAGTGCATTAAAATATTATTTAAAAAAGATGTCTGTGACAAGAGAGCTGGCAGTTTTTTCACGCAGCAAATCAGCTTAGCTGTGCATAGGGCGAATGCTGCAAGTGTTCTTAGTCATCATCATCAGCCTGTGTCTCTCCACTGCTGGATGTAGGTCTCCCCCAAGGCTCGCCACTTCACACGATCTTCTGCCACCCTCATCCATCCCCCACCAGCGACCTTCCTCAGGTCATCTGTCCATCTGGCGGGGGGTCGTCCCACTCTGCGTCTTCCAGTACGTGGTCTCCACTCCAGAACCCGTCTACTCCATCGTTCATCGGTGCTGCGGCATATGTGTCCAGCCCATTGCCACTTCAGCTTGCTAATTTTAAAAGCTATATCGGTAACTTTGGTTCTTTGACGGATGTCAACGTTTCTGACCTTATCTTTTAGTGAAATCCCGAGCATAGCTCTCTCCATAGCTCGCTGAGCGACCTTGAACTTGTGGACCAGACCTACCGTCAGTGTCCATGTTTCTGCACCATACGACATTACTGGAAGAACGCACTGGTTGAAAACTTTTGTCTTCAAACAATGTGGCATGTTCGATAGGAAGATATGACGTAGCTTCCCGAATGCTGCCCATCCTAGCTGAATGCGTCTATCGGCTTCTTTGCTGAAGTTGGCTACTCCTAATTGGATGGTTTGTCCAAGGTAGACGTATTTTCGCATAACCTCGAGAGTAGCGTTTCCCACGCAGATTGGTCTCGCTATAACATGCTCGTTGCATCATGACTTTCGTCTTGTCCAAGTTCATACCGAGACTAACCTGCTGGGATTCCACATTTAAACCGTTCAGCATTCTGCTAAGATCCTCCAGCGAGCTAGCCATTATGACTATGTCATCTGCAAATCGGAGGTGCGAGATGTATTCTCCGTTGACTTTAATGCCACAGGTTCTTAGTATTCTGCCATATTATCAAGTCATGAGAGGATATAATAAATACGCAAGGTATTTTTGAAGCGTAGTTTGGAGGCGTATCTTCCGCATGGTGTGTTGCCTACTTAGCATATTATGACACAGATTTCAATGTCTCAACTAGCGAATACAAAAGACAAATATCTATTTCAGCACGCTTATTCTGCTCGCTTCGTGGTATCTCTTACACATTATAACAAAGGATAGAGATTTAAGAAGTTGGAACTCCCAGAGAATACTTTTGTCTAAGACATCATTTGCATAACAGTAACCCTTTAAAAATATATAAAAAGTCAACTGCGCAGATGCCACTTACTAATAATTTATTTTTAGTAGTATTAGTTATACGGGTTCCGGAGCAATTTTAGTTGAAATATTCCACTCTCAATATAATTTGTTGATTTGCCTGTGTCTGTCCACTGCTGGATATAGACCTTAGTCCTCCCCCAAGGCTCGCCATTTCACACGACGTTTCTTCCGCCACACTCATCCAACCCCAGCGACGTTTTTTAGGTCATCCCACTCTGTGTCTTCACGTACGTGGTCTTTACTCTAGAACCGTTCTGCTTGAATGGTTCTGCGATAGAATGTTCGGACTTTATCCTGTAATGATTGTGTTACATGCGGCCAAGGAATAAATATTATTGGCTGCAATCGACATCCTTTGCCTTGCATTTATTTAAGACGCCACCCCTCAAAGTAGATTTTGATATTCTGCACTTTTCAAAATCAGAATGGAGCAATATGCTGCTTGTTTATTTTATAATAAATTAATTTCAACTTAAATTCTTATGTAACCTCTGTACTCTTTAATTCAATAAACCTACTGGATATTGCCCCCTGAGCTTGGGGTTTTTTTCAGTAGGCCTTCTATGTCTGGACTTTAGAGCTGCGACCCAGCTTGAGAAGAACCCCGCTGCCCAGGATCCCCATGACGCCTCGTTATCCGCTTGGGATCGGCAGCGCTCTTCGGGTCCCCATCTTCAGGCTCTCCGAGGGAAGGTACCCCTACGTACGGTCAACAGATGCATAAAGAGTGATAGGACTAAGTTTTGGATTACGCCCCTTACTTATATAATTGTAGATTCTCTTGCTCTGTTAACTTCATTTTACTTAATATATTAATTTTCATTGTTTAAATTATTTTGTTTTATTTCAATGTCTCGCTTAACGTGACAATCCATCAAACAAATACCGATCAAGCTGTCTTCATAGCTCGCTGAGCGACCTTAAACTTGTGAACCAGACCCACAGTCAGTATCCATGTCTCTGCTCCGTACGACAAAATTGGAGGAACTTTAATTTTAGTTAAATTAAATTCTTATTAGAATTAACAGTTGACAACTGTATTCCAATCGTCAATATTGTATAGAAATACAAGTATATTAAATATCAATAGTAATGTATGTACCTACAATAAATAAACAAATATTTTCAATAACATATCTATAAAAGTCAAAAGATTAAACTTCACACGAAATTGATGGTAAAATAAGTAAGAAATCGAAAAATATTTCAATCGAAGATGTGGCGTGGGAGGAACCCTAATTTGAACAAAAGTACCGTTTTTATTGGAGCAAAACATAATTTACATTGTATTACTGTTTGCTGACAATTTCTTCAGAGCCCATTGTAGAGAAAGCCCTAAACAAGAAATTAGTTCAGTTGACAAACAGCGTGTTCTATATGATAATTCAATTTTAATAATTTAACATAATTATGATTTATAAGAGTAAAATTAAGCATTAAATATTTAGGAATAAATGAATATTATTGTGTTTATTATGCATTGACTTTTTTCTAAATGAGTTGTTAAAAGATGTTAACTTGTTCTGATTTTGTGTAAATTGTCAGTTTTAATGATGTGCCATGATCATAACAATAAACATACATTATAATAGTGCTACTTTAAAGTTTCTATCGACTTTACATTAATATTCAATTGGAAACTTATTAATATTAATTATTGAAGATTAACTTTTTGGGATATTCCATTAGGTTTATATTTGGCAATTAAATTACTTTCTTTTAGAATATTTATGTAGTCAAATATGCTGCCTAAAAAATTGATTAGCATTTTGAGTATTTAAAATATAGCTATTAGGATTATTTTATAATTTAAAAAAAAGTTCGTGGATTTAGACTCGGAGGTACCGGGTTCGATTCCTGGTCGAGACACAAAAATATTTATTAATGTAAATAAATACATTTAATTAATATTTAATTGATTTGTGATATTTCTCGAGTTTGGTACGCTGGAGACATCGACGAGCTTGCCACTTGTCATGATTGGTCTATAGTAAAGTTCATCATGTAAGTGGCAAGCCCGTCGAAGTACCTACTAGCGTACCACAATCGAGAAATATCAAAAGTAAATTATTGTGTCCCGACCAGGAATCGAACCCGGTTTTTCGAATATGGCGAAATAAAAAGAGGCATTAGACCCATCCTGTGTCGGTCTCAAGCCAGAGACACTATGATCTTCTGTACTTCTCTAATCTTAGAGATGGGCTACCTGATGTCAATTTTTTAAATGACAATTTATTAACAATTCCACAAGTTCGTATTAGTGTAACCGGGAGCGACGGCTTAATATGCTCTCCGAGGCACAGGAACGGTGGTGATATAAATCTATGACGTACGTAAGAAAAGCATATTTCTCGTTGGTACATGATCTGGGATCGAACGCACCTTTTTTTAGGATGTTAAAGAAAGCGTTCTTATTTCTGTATGTAATTTATTTTTTAGAATATAAGTATTAAATAGTAACACCCTCTATATCATAGCTATTACCTTCCACTATTTCTGCCTTTCAAAAATAATCATATTTACGACATTTACCCTTTTCTTTAAATTGCGTCACTAAAAATGACTCTAATGTACCATTACCAAAACGGGTATGTTTTTATTTATTTGGGTACAATGAGTGGCAAAAACTAGAGCAATATGGGCTTTGTGAAAAACTCGCCGCCTCGTGTTTTGTTGGTGGATATTTTTTTGCGAACCGGTTTACAAACATTGACCAGTATAATTTTTTCGACCAATATTTTTTTTATTTATCCTGTGGCTCTAGTCTGTTTCTTTAAAATATTGAATTCCTTTATTGACTGTCAGTTTTATCGTTAGCAATACGCTAGATTAGCCGAGCATAACCAAGTTTGCATGAAAATTACAAAATATACGAATTACGAAAATTAATGATTCTTTTATTCGTCTGTATAAACAGAATTTTGTTACTGAATCGTTTTACAAATACTTTGAAGTTAACACCGTTTAATAATTAGATACCTACTAAGTTTTATTTTTATAAGTATATTATAATTATTATAAATATTTAGACTCGGAGGTACCGGGTTCGATTCCTGGTCGGGACACAAAAATATTTATTAATGTAAAGACATTTAATTAATATTAAATTTATTTGTGATATTTTTCGAGTTTGGTACGTTGGAGACATCGACGAGCTTGCCACTTGTCATGATTGGCTTATAGTGCTTATAGTAAAGATGGCTAAATGTGAATCCGCTTATTTATAAGCGTGGTTTCTGACCACCCCGAAAGGGAAACGGTCGTGATGATACTTTATAAATATTTATAATAATTACTATGCCTATTACAGGCATTTATGAAACGTCATTAATTTAATTATTTTGAATGATTCTACTCCTGCTAGTAGAAGACTAAGCAGCAAAGTGGTCCAATAAGTAAGCTGTTAGCAGAAGACCAGCAGCTTAGCAAATTCCAGTGACCTGTTAATGTTTAATCTGACTGAGAAAGGAATCTGCAAAGAAAACTCAGCTATATCAGATTTACAAAATAAAACGGTGGTCAATAACCAAGCTTTTTAAGAAGCTCGTTCGCATTTAGTCCATTTTACTATAGGCCCATCGTTCGATACTGCTAGCGTACCAAACTCGAAAGATATCACAAATAAGTTTCCCGACAACAAAATATATTTATAGCTCATTAAAAATCAACCCGAATTATCATTGTCTACTCCAAGGTGAGACATACACAAGGAACAGTTTCGAAGCACTTTTTATTAAAACACTTGTTTCATAAAAAACGGTGACGATACTACAGTTAACTCCCAAACAATATTGATGTCGGACAGTAGCCCAAAAAACCATGTAACGGTCCAATTTTTAACGACACTTTTTAGACCTGCAATCCTTTATTGATAAAAAAATCCGTTACATCCAGGACAAAGGACGACGCTGTATTCCTCACAGCTAATAGATTATGCAAAACCGATCGAAATCATCCTATTCACTGTACCATTTCCCATACTCCTTATAAAGGGACCTTAACGGCAATCGATATTCAAGATGATGACACCTTGTTTAAATATTCCAAGTTTCCCATGAACCTACTCCTTTCAATATCATCCAAAGGGTTAGGAAGGGTGGATGCGTCTATAGGCAAATTCGTTTATCTCATAGCATTCTCACGCACATCCCGATCTACACAATAAATCTTTGCATATGGCTCCCTATAAAAAAAACGCTATTAAAAAATACTATCTATTCGCTAACCCCTAAGAAAAATATGCATAAGAAAGAGTTGCGATGAAACGTGGGGCCAAATTATACGCTTAGGTGACAAGTGTTAGGAGTCCATGAAGAATCGTGTTCTACATTAAAGGGTTCGGAAGAAATAAATGCGATACTTTCTGCGCATTCACCATGGGTGCAGTTTTTTTTCAACAGCTTGCTACCTGTATCTTTTCGCATTCGTGGGGACAGTTTATTTGCATTTTTTTCTATTATTGCTTTAGAAATAATATCTCAACCCTATTGAATAATGTCAGGGGTTATGTTGCACTTAATATTCAAAAAGGGCAGGTACTTTTTACTTAATATTCTCGCATAAATTATAGTCAGGTACATTGTGGTCTATTGTGCGTCTCCTGCGGATTTCGGGTGCAAAAAGAAACACAGCTGTTGTGCAGGGTTAGAAAATAGAATCCAATACTGATTTGGATTAGATTCAATTTGGCGTTCCGCCTTTACCAGTCATACGTGTATTTGTATGCATCCGCGACATTTCACTTCCTCAATGGTTTAACCCGTTTCCTTTGTAAGAATTTATGCAAAAAAGTTTGTACCCATCCTATTTTTTTATTCAATAAAAATTGGGGTGTATGCACATTATGCAAATGCGCGCATAAATTTTCTCGAGCTACTCTTACGAAGGGGACTTTTGAAATAAACTTTGTTTTACAGATATAAAATTCAATATTGCTTGGCAAGGTTTTAGATTAAAGTAAGTATGCTATTTTTTCTTTGATTCACGTGTTTAGAAATACGGTTCTTGATGACTTTTTTTCTCAGGATCGTCGAAGTCGCTTGCCGTTACTCCGAGGTCGTATGCATTTTTTTTTGTTATTGTCGTACCTGTGACACATGAACCCCGCTTCGGGTTTTGGATTAGAATATGTAATTACTTCCTTTACGGTTTTCGGAAACGGTTCCTTTAGGGCCGTTAATCTGTAACCACCTTTACCTCACATGACTTTAAAAAGGTCGCGGTTACATTATTTTGTGCATTTTTTTTTAAATTAGCACCTTGTCTGTTTTGATACTTGGATTTGAGTACCGTTTTGAATTTCATTTTTTTATATACTAGCACGACATGTGATGCGCCCAAATTATGGTAACTGGCACGCGAGTTCCATGAATATTTCCGTGAAGCCCCAAGCAGAGCTATCTTTAGAAAATTAGTTTACAATCACCTTTTACAATTACAATAAGCACTTGTCTGTTTTTTTTTAAGATGTAGTAATGTAGTGTAGTATATGTATTTATGTTGTATATGTAGTTTATATAATAATTTATATATGTATGTTTATGTACTTCGTTTATGTAATGTGTATACCCATTTATATATGTAATTTTATATTGTACCTAGTTGTAAGTAAATATTGTATTTTTATTTTTCTTTTCATATTTGTTGTTTATTTGCTAACCTTACCTCTTAAGTTTTCATTGTCCCGAAGGTTGATTGGAAGAGAGTGCCTATAGGCATTATGTCCGCCTTTTGTTTGTATAACAATAAAGTTTAAATAAAAAATAAAAAAATATTAGCAACTGGAATCAGACACTCATGACTGACATCAGTCCCCAACACTATGCCGGCTTGACTGGGCATGACGGCAATTCGATCCTGAACCCGAAACGTGAGGATACAGTTTACTGGGTTTATCGACACGAACGGTGGATTTATATAAAATAACACCGCTTGAAACAAGATTAACAGATTATGCATGATGATTGAAGCACACTTTATTTAAATTAGGATTAGATAAGGTTTTAGTTATTTAAAAAATCCTACCTGTCTGTTATTAGAAACATTAATATTAATGGTAACGTAAAATATGAAAGGATGCGCCACAGATTGTGCAGTCGGCGATAAAATCAACAAACATTAATAAAAATAAATAGCATTAAAATGGAGAAAAAAACCAAATACAATGTCTTCGGAAAAGACCAAAATAAACAAACCGCGGACCGTTATAAAAAAATAGTCAAAAAATGCGGACCCAATAGGGCGGGGACATTGATTGTAGTCGCAGGAGGGCCGCAAAAAAATACCGCACTTTTTTGAGAAAAGAGACTTGGTGTGTTTTTTCGCCGGCCCATTGTTTCGGGTCTTTTGTCTCGCAATTTGAAATATTTTTATGCTTCCCGGATGACAATAATGTTAGTTATAAGCTATAACTATTATTTTAGGAGTTTATCGCCCTCATTTCATTGGATACGGTAGTTCGATGGGACTGATAATATTGTCTAATTCGATACAATTAGTTATTCGTATTCGAGCTACCGTTAGGACTATTTTACACCCATAAAACTTTATTTAATTAGTTTCATATATATACGTTTTTTTTCGATCCGATCCGATACTTATGTGAATCGATACAATAGTATTCGATTCGTTGGCGGATCGATTAACATGGACGGAAGATCGAATCGTATTTAGATAATTGTTTTAAATAATACCGCAAGTGCGGCGAACAGATTCACATTTATCTGGCTGTAGATGTCGTTAGGTCAGTTGTAAGATGCCTAGCATTCTCTAGCAGCCAACTTTTGGGACAATGCAGAGAATTTTGATTATGAGGTAGGTGCAAAGGGCTTAAATATGAAACTTATAAAAATATTAAATAAACTTAATCTAAGATAAAACAATACATATTAATATACACACCAATACATACAAATATGTACGCAATAATACATATACTACATACTATATAATCTTTAATTCTTATCTTAAACCAACTATCGTCGGTCGCAAGCCCGAGACACCATTCTTCTCGTCTTTTACCCACACACGATGGACCCGGCACCCGCACTGTGAATCCATGGAATGCTTAGAAATTTGTCTTCTTTTTATATATATATGTTATGGACTAAGTGATAAATCGGGCATTTTTCATAATGACCGGACACTATGAAAAATGCCTAATATGAGAGGGCAATTTGATAATAATTATTCAAATAATCAAATTGACTGGGCATTATACATAATGTCAATTATCTTTTGGGCAGAGTAATACAAACATATTTAATAACCATTTTTTTATTATTGCAGTCACTTACCTTAAAATAAACTAAATGTTAAACAATTTAAGTTATAAGATCATATAATAAACTAAAATTTAGTTAGCATCTACATTTAGAATTAACAAGTATTCAGCACTTAAAAAATATTTAAAGCTGAATGAATATATAATAAAAATAGAACATAAAATTTAAAACAATCATTTTTTTCGGAATAATATTCTTGATCATTTTTTGCGGAATCTTCTTGATCATTTTCAGTGAAATCCTCAAGATTCCTTTCGTTAATAGTGCTCTCAGTAGATAACAGTTTTTCCAAGTCTTCTTCTGAATTAATATCAAGCAGAACTTCATGTGGTATAGAAGAACTTTAAATTTTATTATCAAATTGCCCAATTGTCACGTAGCAATATAATAGTGACCGGGCAATATGATAAATAATGATTTTTTGATAGTTATTAATCATCACTCACTTTGCCCAATAGAGCTAGACATTATTAATAATGCCCGCATTAATCACTTGGTCCATAACATATATACTACATACAATATATCTTACATACACTGTGCCTGTGAATTAAATTGGCTGTCAAAGGATGTCTAACGGCATTAAATCCGCCTTTGTCCATAGTGTAATTAGGTTTATAAATATAAATAATAATAATAAAAATAACTGCCTTTAAAAATGTCTTATTAAACATACAACACATCTACAAGATAATTATCTGTTCCCGACTTACTTATGCTGCGCTAACTTTTGGCCAAAAGCAACAGGGACAAGATCCAGAATCAGCAGAACATATTTATTTATTTATTTATTATATGATAAACCTTACAGCTATGTATATTCCTCGATCACTTAAAAACAAATTAAATTTGCCTCAGTCAACATAGGTTCCACTATTTACTGAAAAGTTATATAAGATGAATTTAAACAAAAAAATAAGAAAATAATAATAACAAACTATAACTAACTTAAACATAAAAATTGCAATAAAAATAAAACACTAAACTAGAAATTGGGTAATAATATTGATCCAATGAAAACAAGTATGGAATATAATTATTATTGTGCTCGTGTGCGTGACTGAATATAAGTTGGTGTAAAAGTGTAGGTGCGTGTGTGGGGCATGAATAGAAGTTGAAGTATATCGCTCAGGGTGATATCCAGAGCGCCGTCGTTCGTGCAAAATTCTGTAATTGCAAGAGATATGGAGATGCCTACTATCAAGGCATTTGTTGTCGGCCTAGCTAAACATATGTTTTACCGGGCTGACAACAGATCCTACAAGCTTCTTCAGGATATCGAGGCGCTCTTGGAGTAGATCTAATTTTGGCCACATTGTTAAACGAGTTACCGACAATCTGAAAAAAAAAAATAGTAACGGGAAAAATAGACGGTAAAAGAACAAAAGGAAGAAGCCCCCAAACGAATGATGGTATAGTCTAGGTGACTGACCACCTCAACATCCCAGTACACCAAGCCATCCACTGCGCTGATGACTGGTAACTGTAACCACTGGAAACGGCTGGTGGATGGACTGCGACGGATTCACGATCCTCAACTGACTAAGGAGGACGAGGTCACAATTAACATAACAGAAATTAATGATTACTTTTTAAAATCAACATTTTTATTAATACTCAATAATTCCGTAAATAAATGATAAAACGTATAAGTATTATTCTAAGCATCGCATCGTGACAACGTTTATTGATAATAATATTTCATGCCAACCCAATTAAATGATACTTTCACACGTTCACGAAATATCGAAAATAAATTCAAAAACACTCTAATCCCAAATGAGAAATACATGTCGCCAAAGGTCATTGGTTAACAAATCATATGATATTAATTTTACTAACAACCCAATAGTGGCACAAAAATCTCTTACCTTACACTTTTAGGCAAAAATAGCGGAACTTCCAACATTTTTTTTTTACAGATAATGTATCATTACGACCGTTTCCCTTTCGGGGTGGTCCGAAACCACGCTTATAAATAAGGGGATTCACATTTAGCCAACTTTACTATAAACCAATCATGACAAGTGGCAAGCTCGTCGATATCTTCAGCGTACCAAACTCGAGAAATATCACAAATGAATTAAATAATAATTAAATGTGTTTATTTACATTAATAAATATTTTCTAAATCCACGGACTTAACCGCTAGACCACGGAGATACACACTAATTATATATGTTGCTACTAAGGTTATGAATGTTTAAATTTCAAGTACATAGACCTAGACCTCACTGCAAAGAATAGGTCTTGCAGTATATTTCTGGAGAATTTAGCCTACACTCGTGACGCTGACCAATGGTTAGCCAATTTTAATAACAAATTGTTAACGATTCTACAAGTTGGAATTAGTGGAACCGGGACGGCTTAACACGTACTCTCCAAAACACGGGAACAGTAGTTTTGTAAACCTATGACAAATGTAAAAAACTAAAAGTGTATTTCTTAATTCTAAGCATCGCATCGTGATTATATTAATTTTATTTAAAATATCTTTATAATAAAATAGGACCCATAACACGATGCAAATAAAAATAACAGCTCATATCAATGCAAATTTTGCATTTTAGCTGTGAGGTCGAGTACGCGTGCTGGTATAAAGCTCACCTGCATTAGGATGCATTTATTTAATTATTATATTTTTTTGTTTTTGTTTTGTATCAACACAAGTTGAATATTTTTATTCTTTCTGTCGTGTTGTCCCTCAAATATTGCTCCTAAGTATATTTGCTAGGAAAATTAGCATGATTGCTAAATCGATGATTTATATCCAAATTATGTAAATTGCAATTCGCATTGATTTCTATCTATAACTTTTTGCGAGAATCACGGCCTAATTTACATGTCAATGACAAAGGTTTGTGACATAAATTTTGCGATAATGTTTCTATGCAGCTGCCTCTTTAACTCTTTTTATTAATTGCGACGACATCACTTCGATTAATTTAAAATCGACAGCTGAATTTATAATTTAAAAATATATTAGATACCTATTTAAAAATATCTGTACCTACTATTATAAATACGAAAGAAGCTGTGTCTGTCTTAGTATGTGTGAAATAATGTATTGTTGTCCTGACTATACTGAGAAGATTTTAAACAAAATTGAGAGTTTTTTTTGTTATACGATAAATTATTTTCTCAATAAAAATCTTTGTCAAACAATAGTGGTAATGCACCCGCAATACCTGTTCACTTCTCCTAAAGGTTAGCTGTTAGATAAAAGTATAAATATTGACTGCACGATGACGTCAGGACATCTGTAGTAAAGATATAATCCACCACTGGCAATGTGACCTAGTGCGGATCGGTGTTTTTGTACTGTTAGAGCACATTTTTGTATAAAAACATTAGGTTGTTTCAATATATATCTACGTTTAATTAGGTAGTTTTCTATCTAATCTATTTTTAAATATATATTTATCTTACTTATATGTATCTTATTTTATTTATATAAATACTATATTTTATCTATTCAATATAAAAAATAAAAATATTATTATCATTGCTTAAAGTTTATTTAATATCTATTTATTCCATCATAGTTTCTTAGGTGTATAAATACATATATCGAATCAGTATGATTCCGCACTCAATGAATACTGCTTCCCGGAACACAGGTACTCTTCGTTCGGGTTGCAGGGTTTTACAAATACTGGTGGATAGTTTACGTCACTCTATAATCTGCGTTAAATATTTGTTTTATACCTACTTACTTATAAAATGTAAACTTGAACTCTTTGACTTCGAATAAAGTTATTTTTTATTTTTATTTATTATTTTTACATGCCAGTCACAAATGTAAACGACAGCCGACGACTGACTGCTCGAACGACCATGTACGCCTGAGATGAGAACCCCTAAGATGAAAAAAAACATCATTTTAAATGTTTAAATCCGGGTGTAATAATGCATTTCGGTTTGCACACAACAATAATAGCTGTTTATAAAGGTAAATGTCCATCACATATTAGCCATCACGATCCGGGCTTTCATTATCTTATTTACGCCTAATTAATTATTTACAAACACGGGTTTGTACCGAATTTAAATAGCCGCAGAGGCGTGATTTAACATTTCGCTTTGATTAAACTGAAGCTTAATTCTGTTACCTTTAGCGCAAACGTAATGCCATCGAAATAATAACTTGTAAAAACATAAGTTTGCAACTCAGTTGTGTTTTCATGCGATGGCCAAGTCAATCGTGCCCGTGCCTCGAAGTATTAAAAATTCCTGTAACGCAAGGATACTGTCAATGTCAGAAGCTAAGATCGTTGTTTTAGACGCATAGAGACCAGCAGCACTATTCTGTTACTTAAGCGCAAACGTTATATAATGGAATTCGTTAGCTATATATATATCACGCCACTATAGTTGATATGCGCGGCCGCTTCCAAGGTCGAGCGCTTATATGGTTGAGAATTGAATAATATTTTGTAATTATGACGCAACCTCTGACGTAAAAAACGAAATCCACTAATAACGTTTGCGACTAAAGTAATGGAATAGGAATAAATGTAATAGTATATTAGATTTAGTATTTAAGTTTTTTTTTTTTTTTTCACAGACCTAAATGCTCCTATTATATTTTGCACCTGCCTCACATAACAATTGCTCTAAATTGTCACTAAGGTTGACTAGTAAGAATGCCTAGCGGCATTAAGTCCGCCCGTGTACCTAGTGCATAAAGTTTTAAATAAATAAATAGAGCTAGGTTTGATTCTGCCAGTGGAACAGTCTTCCTTTAATTATCAGAAAAGCACCATCTCTTAAAATATTTAAAGTTTGTATAACTTATACAAATACTTACTTCATTAACAGATTAATTCGCCATAACTCACTTATTATATATATGAATATATATATGTATTTTATATATAGGTATATATTTATTTGTTTACGTATGACATTTATTTATTTATGTATAAGTATAGTTCTTATATGTATGTAATTAATTTGTGTTTTATATAGTAATAAATAATTTCAACTATCTATTTTCTTCGTAACATTCTGCACCCGCTTATTACATATCTCAGTCACAAAGGTTAGTTGGTAGAAAATGCATTTACGGCATTAAGCTCGCCTATGTACCTGCACTTGTTTTGGTTTTGTACAATAAAGAATTTATTATTATTATTATTTGATTTTTGGTCGAGAAGGCAAATTAATATTTGGGAAATGATTATAAAAGTTAGTTTTAAGTAAACACGCTTCTCGACTACCTCGCAAGCGTTTTCGGTAGTGATGATACTTTCCATTTTTGTATCGATAAATAACTACAGTTTAAAAAAAACGTTACAGTTGCATTTAAACCGTGTCACAGTAACGTTATGCAAATACATCGGAAACCCATAAATACTCGTATATCCCTTTTTAACAATATCAATAGTTCACAAGTTCAAATCAACGCCTCTTTATATGCAAATGTATTTTAAAAAGGTATCGAGGGTCGGATGTGATTTTTTTATATTTATTCTTTTACAATTATTTATTTTTTGATTTGTCATTGCTAAGAATTTTCAGCTGCGTGTTTTTCCAAATATTTTTATTAAAAACTCACATTTGGACAGTTGCTGTTATTCTTGCAATAAAAAATATCACAACGAATCAGATTCACATCGTGTCAACTTTACTATAGGCCTATCATGACAAGGGGAAAGCTCGTTAATGTCTTTAGCGTAGGTACACCAAACACAAAAATATAACTACTTTTAATAAATTATTGTGTCCCGACTGGGAATAGAACCCTGTCAGTATAATGCTACAATAGGTAGCACTAAATAAATACTTTATTAATTTTATTTAATACATCATTGTTTTTATTCTTATTTCTTCTCGGTTAAGTAGCTAATACCGTACATTAGGATATAGCTAAACCGTTAAAATAATAGTCTAAAATTAAAAAAAAAAAACATTAAAAAAATTCTTAAATTAAATTGTCCATTTTTACGTTGTCTAAAAATTAAGGTTCGAGAGGAGTTCCAGCAAAATCTTTGCATCACTTACTGAAAGAATTGGGCCTAAGCAGGTCTGCCGTCAATACATTTATGAAACGAGCTTCCAAGACGGCATTAATGGAATTATACAGTATTTGGTTGGGTAGGGAGAGAAGTAGAATGGTGGATGGTGAGCGTATTATCGCGCAATAAAACAAAGGGGTCCTCCTTTTCTTAAACCAGTCTATTGTCGGTCGCAAGCCCGAGACACCATTCTTCTCATCTCTTACCCACACACGATGGACCCGGCACCCGCACGGTGAATCCATGGAATGCTTAGAAATTTGTCTTCCTCTTCTAAGGCTTAAATGCTTGTTTAAAATTTAAACCAATAGGTTAAGTGATGCTCAGTGTTGATGGCTTAATTGCGACAACCATTTTCTTACAAAAACCTTTTTAGGTTTCGAACCAATGAGAAATAAAGTTTTCGTACGTACATTTTGTCATAGATTTATTGATAGACACCACTGTTCCCATGCACGGGAGAGCACGTTAAGTCCCGGTTCCGTTACAACCAACTTTTAAAATCGTTAATTGCCATTAAAATTTGACATCAAAACCTCGTTAACCCGTCTGGCCAGTGAGTGCAGGCCAAATTCACCAGAAATTTCTAGAAGGCTAGTGGAGGTCTAGGACTCTGTGCACTAGACTGTGAAGAATGAATGAGGTACTCTGATCATATGTGAACTTCTAAGATGCATTTTTGTATTATGCTTTTAAGGGTGTAGCTACCCTGTAAGAGATAACGGTCGTGGTGATACTTTGCCCCCTCAAGAGCAATTAAAATTAATGTATAAAGGTAACAAAGCGCATCCGACTTGAATACGTTTGCCCTACACCCTGTGATATCACAACCACCTGAACTATGACACTCACGAATATCACCTAATTTGAAATTCAAATTACCTATTTCCGCTTACACTATTGACAATCGATGATTAAGTAGACTTTTTGTGTGTTTTATGCATTGTAACTGGGAATAATACGGCAGATGATTTTTTTTTAAATATTTTTTTACCGGCTCCCTTTCTCTTAGCATTACATTGCAACAAAAACAGCACGCTGTTTCATTATTTATTTGCCAAAAATAAATACTTTATGACTATGAAATTAGGCGTAGTCAACTTCAGCAAAGAAGCGGACAGACGCATTCAGCTAAGATGTGCGACATTCGGGAAGCTGTATCTGTATAATTCTCTATGTATGTAATCTCATAGGTACTGATAACTAAATTTAAAAGGTTATTAATTGATCGTTGTGGTGCAGTTCTGTATATGTTTTATTTTGCAAATCTGATATAGCTGAGTTTTCCTTGTAGATTCCTTTTTCAGTCAGATTAACCATTAACAGGTCGCTGGAATCTGCTAAGCTGCTGGTCTTCTGCTAACAGCTTACTTATTGGACCACTTTGCTGCTTTATGACGTTTCATAAATGACTGTAATAGGTTAACGTGAATAAAGATATTTTAACTTTGATTTTGACTGCGCCACACCTTCTTATCAAACAACTTAACAAAAACACTGGGGTACAGTGTTTAAAGAAGAAAGTTTTCATCCAGTTTTCTTTTAGTATGGAGCAGAAAGGTGGATTCTAACAGTGGGTCTGGTCCACTAATTTAAGGTCGATCGTTGAGCTATGGATTAAGTTATGCTCGGAATTTATCAGATGGTCGCATGGTTCCACTAATACCAACTTGTGGTATTAATAAATTGTATTAATGAAAAGCGTATCGAGTGAAGGTTAAATTCTCCAGATATATGTTCTGGAAGGCCTATTTATTGAATGCTTTTTTATTTCTCCTGGACCAGAACTCAACAGTGAGAGAGCATTGTCAGCAACAACTCGTATGAAGCATACTAGTTAGTTTATGTCGTGTATGATGGGTTATTTTAGTCGCACAATGTCATCGCGATGTCTGTCCAAATTGCAATGATGCTACATCCATATTCATGATGCGATTGTCTTTAGCCATTGTGACATGAAGGCGTCATTGTAAAATGTCAAGCGTTATTGCCTCCTGTCTCGTGGAAATGATAAAAAAGAATTATTATTAAAACTAAATACTACAATACTAACTTTCATGTTAGCAATGGGTGGGTACCTACATCATCATTAGGTACACCCCCTAGAAAGAATCCTAAATCAATACCTCTGAAAATGAGACTTCAAGAACTTCTGCTTAAGGGTTTTCCCTGTTGCTATTCGCTTTGTATTATTATTATTTAAATATTTTTTATTTTTTTGTATTAATTATATTTTTTTAGTATGTACGGTTAGTGTCAGTACCATGTTGCATGCTGGGGTAGCCTGAAGCGTTAAATCAAAACTATCATACATGGATAATATTGCAATAATAAATGTTGGTGATCCTTAAATAAATAAACTAATTTCTAGACAGTTCTAGCTGGAAGGGC
Organism: Tinea semifulvella; assembly: GCA_910589645.1. NCBI lineage: Eukaryota > Metazoa > Arthropoda > Insecta > Lepidoptera > Tineidae > Tinea > Tinea semifulvella. The sequence goes on along the minus strand of OU342587.1, from coordinate 6,070,943 downwards.
TGGCTACAAGTTGGTACACTGAAAGAAATGGTTATTTGATGTTATGGATCGCAGGATGGCTTACGTGCTCTATAAAGACATTATAACAAGATATACTAATAATATAATATTTTATTTTGTTTTTTTATGTATTTTTATATTTAACAATTGTAATACTTTCACTGTAAATTTTATTTGATATGGGTGTATACCTGAAATAAAACTTCATTCATTTTTTTTATTTTTTTTATTTTATACCACGGTGAGTGCTCTGAGGAGCTCCATAACCTTATCCCTTCTTCTCTATACCGCAACCGAACCATACGCACAGGCATATGCATCCACATACCATAGCCACTATCGCTACGTGTACTAGTGTAATTTGAAGACTCTTATATCTGTCGCAAGTTGAAGATGTGAAATGCTCCGCCAGCCAGTGTGCTACTCCTATAACCTGCAGCACTATTTTGTTACATAAGCGCAAACGTTATATAATGGAATCCGTTAACTATAAGCTGCAGCGCAAGGTGGAGAGCTTATAGAGTTGAGAATTGAATAATATTTTGTAGTTATGACGCAATCTGTGACGTAACAGAATAGGGCTAAAGTGAAGTGTGTCTCTTGAAGGACTCCAGAAAAACATATCGTTGGGTAGGTAAAGACTGACATCGGTCTGACTGAGGCTGGCTCAAATCTTTGGTACTGCTTACCACCAGGGGGACGTGATCAGTAAGAAGAAGAAAAAGAAACGAGTACTTAAGGATCTTTCTCTGCGACCCTTGACGTCAACATTTCAACTATCAATTTTAGTATTGTAAAGGGTTTGTGTAAAAACTAAGCAACGCATAAGAATGAAGGTTAGTTGAACTTAACGTTTAATCTATTACATTTAACAGGCATCAAGTTAGATAGAAATCTTTGGTCTAACATTCTTCGAGATCATCAGTACAGAAATGATCTCGAAAAATGTTTGATTAATGATATAAGGATTTGATGTAAGAGCCGCCACTTTGGCCAAAAATTCATCATTGCATTAATAACTCTAAGTATCTTCTTACGTGACCTCTGACTTTAGTAAAAGGAGTTTGGTAAAAATAGGGGCCTTTACATTCTGATAAGAATTTTATATCTTTGATTTTGACTGATTTTTTTTACTTGCTAGAGTGTATTACTCTTGACGGTGGTAGGAAGTAAACCGACAATTTTAACGTTCGTGGCCACGACTTACCATCCGTCGCCATTCTTTGTTTTTACAATTAATACGCATCATCATCACATCATAGATCCTAGAACACAAAATCCTAGACCTTCACTGTTGCACATGGGCCTTCCAGAAAATTCTGGAGAATTTGGCCTACACGTGCCATGCTGTCTAGACGAGTTGGCGAGATTCTGATGTAATTTTTCTAATGACAATTTATAAACGATTCCACAAGTTGGTATAAGTGGAACTGGGAGTGACGGCTGAACGTGCTCTGCGAGACACGGGAACGTTGTTGTTGTAAATAAATGACACATGTACGTACGAGTATGTTAGATTTCTCATTTGTACATGTTGGCAAGGTTCTTACAACAGTGCCACCATCGCTCTTCTTTTTTCAATTTTTTATTACGCATAGAAAATCAGTATTAATCTATGTATGTAGCAAAAATATTATGCATTATGGAAAGCCTTTGCATATCGAATGCTTAAGTACATATACTTAGCAAGGCAATTCTATGATAGACGTCATATCACCAGACAAAGCAGTGTCAATCCTATCATAGAGTTTTGTAAATTTTATCTCTTCTTTATTAAATTATTATTGTGTAAAAAGAAACAGACCATAATTTTGTTGCTTGTAAAGATTCTAATAGTTTTCGCCTGCTTTTTATAAACGGCACACATTCATTCTGATAGTTGCTTAGAGCGTTCTTGGATGGATAAGCTCGCTTTTCAACGTTTTTTTTTTTAAACGTTTTAGTTTTCTAGTTAACGAGTGGGAATAGAGCGCATGCAAGAATTATTTATGTGTATGTTAATTAATATATATAATATGCTTTTTTGGTGTAAATAAACAAATCGAGTTGTCATTTACACAAAAAAAAAAATACTGACTCCTCTGCTCTGGCTATAGCTGTTTGTTCCTTTGGTGTAAACCCTCCTACTCAGTGACAGACACTCAACATCTATGAGTATAGTTAAGTATACATACATCATGTATTCGGTGAGATCAGGACTTTATTACTGCGCGTTGTTATTAACAAATAATACGGTATTTTGATCATAAGACGCAATTAACGATTCAATCTCTCCAACTGTTCTTCACTTAATAGAAAACTGTAGGCAGATCTATAATCATCTAATATCGTTAGTTGTAAAGTACCTCAATTGAAACCGACACTTTATAGTAATAAATTGAATTGAAATTATTTATACTGCGATAGATGATGTCCGATAGAAGCGTGTTGAAACCATACTTTGACGTTTTCATTTGTTTCAAAACAAGTTCCTAAAGATTTCTTCACAATTTGTTTTATCAAAAGTTTAATGGAGGTTTAAGCGAGAGTGCCTTCTGACAAGTTATTTAGGGCTTTAAGAGGCAATAATTGCTCATGTTTATTTTTGATATTCAGTGCTGGGTTACGCCGAATGGCGTGGGCTTTTTATTCACAATGTTATTCTTCCAAAAACTAATCACTTTTTTTAAATCCCTAAATAACTTCCAATGTTTATTTATTCAGGTCAAAATTTGCAACTGAATTATTATTACTTGAATTGCATTCCAAAATTATAAATATTCTCCCTGACAAAACATTGATCCCAAGAAAGAGACATGTTTACTTAGGGCTATCAAAAAGGTAAGAGCGAGAAGTAATTTTGACAGTAAAAATATTTAAAACATTAAAGCTTGTTACAAAATAAGGATTATTCTCAGACAATGCTTATGGCCGGTTGTAGAAAGGATAATTAAAATAATCCACAATCAACATTTTGATATACGCCACGTTATTTTATGCAATTAGCTTGTCACTTTATTATTTCTGCCAATGACGTGCTTCATAAGGCATACGTTAAGCATGTCAAAAGATAATCTGCCTTTCTGCAACCGGTCGTTAGTCTAAGCTCTTGGTTTAATATTTTAATAAGAATTAGTTTTAGTCAAGAGGTAAATCAATCGTTACCTCAGTTAGAGCTTTGTAGATCTCAGTGTAACGTCACAAAAGAGAGAAAAAACTGCTTAAATGTACATTAAAGTAATTGAAACGTACCTAATCCTTATTAGTGTTGGTTGTAAATCTTATCTTCAGCTAATTTACACCAAAATATTGCTTAATTAAGCTAATTAATATGATTTAAACAAACGAAATGAACACGCACACAGATGGAACCAGTTTTATTTTTAAATTGTTGAAGATTTTTATTACATAATTAGGTCAATTATATGGAGGGGCGCGTAATCATGCTTTTTTAATACACAATCTGTCAACTGTCTAATCCAGTGGTGCTCAGATGAACTGCTGGTGATCTACCTCAATATTCTTACGACAAATACGTTTTTTTATATGAATTTTCTCCTATGTTTTCTACATTTCCACAATATTTTATTTCCACAATAAGAAGAACAAATAATATTTTCATAGATATAATACATATTTTTAGACAAGCCAATTATGAAGTATATAAAGACAGTTTTGACATTACAAAACTAGGATAATAGAAAAGCAAAAGTGCTTATCATTAATAATAATAATAATAAATAATAAATATTTCCAGTCAGGTCACACAGCGCCATTTAGTTTCCGTGGTAAGCTACAAAGCTTGTGTTACGGAAACTAGATGGTTGATAAACTACATATTATACTTTTTTTTGTAAATATATACATATTATACATATAAACACCCAGACCGAGACAAATTATACAATGTATAACTTGTCTCCGGTGGGAATCGAACCCACGACCTCCCGAGTTTACGGCAACGTTTGTTACCACTAGACCACGGAGGCGGTATATATAATAATATAAAATCCAACACCTCAAACTTTTAAAGTATACCTTTCAAGGTAAAACATGATTTCGTATCGTCATAGTAACTACAAGAGTTACTTTAACAGAATTGTATTCGTATAGACTGAACTTATTGACGTAAAACTCAAAATTTATCGATTAAATCTTCGATATTTTCTATTTTTATTAGAGTACAATATCTTTAGATACCGCAGCTATGTGTAATGCAGGATTATATTAGTACGACGTAGGTTTGTATTTGTAGTTTTAGCCGCCATAGTGTTAGGGACTGATGTCAGTTATAAGCGCTCATCTGATGCTAAGTGACGTGAAGCGTTTCTATAACTCGTGAATCAGACAATAATTTCCAAGATCTATTCAAAAAGCTCCCATGGTCGACCGTTTGTCATTCTGTAATAATATATATAGTCATCATCAGTCTTTGTATCTCCACTTACACCCATTTTTTGGACCCTTATCCAACCCACACCAGCGACCTTCTTTAGGTCGTCTGCTCATCTTAGCCTCCATTATTTTACTCAGCGTCTTCCTGTATGTGGTCTCTAATTCAGAATCAGTCGACGGTTCTACGACATGGCTCATTGCCAGTTTCAATTCGCTAATTTTCACTACTAACTTTAACGTTAAAATGGTTGTATAAATAGTAGGTAAGTTCAAATTTTAACATGACGTCCGAATTATTATTGTTTGCATCTGATTGTATTAAAAATTCTTGCATCTTGGAATGAGAATCTAATAAATAAATACATATAGCAAGGTTAATAACAAAAAGATGGAATCCAAAAAGTACAACATGTGAGAATTTGGGTTGCACTCATACCGTGCTTTGTGTCTTTGATTGACAATGACCATTATTTTATTATTATTATTATTAAATTAGTATTATTATTAGTTGTAGTATTATTATTAGTATGTAAGTATATCCTTTTATCTAGAGCCTAATTATTTCCATATTTATCATATCTATATTACATGTTGCACTACCTCACACCTTGAACTTACTACATTATCCTAAAGGTTGGCTGTCAGAGAATGACCCTTGTACGAGTACATAGTGCAATAAAGATTTAAATAAATAAATTCTTTATTGCACAAAATAAGTGTACAAAGGCGAAGATTAATGCCTACAAGGCATTTTCTAACATCTAACCTTTGGGAGAGTGTGAGATTAAGGGTAGTGCTATTATGTATTATGCTTTGTTTTGTTTATCTCTCTCACTTTAATCTTTACTGCGCTTCTATTAAACTCTTTATTTATTTATATTTTCGTGGGAAAATTTACAGCCTTTACAATATTATGTATACAAAAAATATCTAATCTTAAAGCCTTACAAATTTTCACTGTCTAATCTTTACGCAATGAAAACTCATTTTAATTACAAATTACGTATTTATTTATTTTAGTAAAGCAGCGATATTTTAAAATGTTAAATGTAAAATAAAGTATGATGTAGGTAAGAGTTAAATAGGTTATTATTGAAAGACACTATCTGCTGGCATTTTATCTTCAGGTTGTTCGATACCAAACTATTTATATTTATATCACACACGCACGGTCAATTAATGAATCGATGCGTGTTGCAGCCCTTAATAATGAGATCCAGTCAGTAACAACTTCATCAGCCATCGCGAAACATCAAAATTATCTGTACTTATTCAATAAAAGTGACACTGATTGCTGGTCAACTGGACCGGACTGCATTATTATTTTAAACAACCAGTAATCATTATTATTGGCATTTGGACCTGATAAATCTTAAAACATTATCCCTTGTAATGACTATACTTATATTTGCTTTATATTACGCTAATTTAAATAACTTTATTACTTAGCTGCCTTCGTGGTCTAGTAGTTACAACCCTAAATTTAAACACGGAAAAAAAAGTTGAAAAAAAAATTGTTTTCTATTTTTGTTCGGGACACAATAGTGTATAGTTGGCAGAAATAATGGTCAGCCTATCTGTCTCTAGATTTCTCCGTCAGCTGTTAGAACAACTCCTTGACAGACGCTTGGCTGAGGGTCTCCATGGCCCCATCGTCTCGACCCCAAACGGCGCAAACTCGTAACTTGTACCTAGGTTGGCGTAATGGGCAGCTTGAGACTCTCAACAGAAACCGCCGCACTCTCGGCGCTGGAAGAGATTGCCTGGATGTGAGATGGGGCTACTGTGTCTACACATGTCGCATCCCACACCAGACCTGCCAAGTTTCCATGGCCCAACGGTCATGACGTCGGGTCTCTTGCCATCGCTTCGCGCATTCCCAGAGGGTTCTAGGTTTACTATGAGATTAAAGTTAAAATAAAGAAAAGATTGAAACACCAGTTTAACACAGACAAATATGTATTCAGTTATTATAAATGAAAATAGCTGTAAAAATTATTTTGAGCAGATCTTATTTTATAGCACAATAACTACTTTTATATAAGATCATGAAAATTCCTCAATGCAGTACCCACAGCATAATATTTTATATAATTTTGGCTAGAATTCAATTCGCACCTTTGCACGAGTCATGGCGAAAATTTTCCAGTGACAGGTCATTGCGACCATCAAGGTATGATGACGTCACGACCATTGTCCGAACTTCGCCATATTGGTATGTCACAAAGGGGTCATTCACACACTCCTTTGAGGAGCGTCAATTGTGATTGATTGGTTTTACGTGATGCATACAGTTACACATGCAGATGTCACGCCTATTATATTGTTATAAGGATTAAATTAACACTTATGTAGCCAATGTAATCATATAGGTACCTATAGTTTAAACCTTGCGGTATTTCATACATAGCATGTATCATATACCATTACTTATGGTATCTGTATGTTTCTAAATAAAGAAAATAGACTAGACAAATATGTCTAAAAGTATTAGTAATGCTCTGGATGCAGAACCCGGTTGCTGGTGTAATCTGCAATGCTGTTGTCAATCCTACAGGGCTACACCACATCTCACTCAATGTTAAGGTACACTTTTCTGTAGGAAGGTCAGCCAAGAATTCTTTAATTTAGATTTTTTTTCGTTTTCTTTTTTTTTTTAAATTGTTTTTCCTCCTTTTACGAGTATTTGACACCTAAGCATTAATAATAAAGTATGTTTACTAATTTAGCCAATATACAAACTCAATTATATACCTATTGACATTTATGTTCTGTGAAAATAAATAAATAAATAGAAATATATCCACCATCCCGCAATTCAATCATCTTTAATACATCTTCCAGAACACAGCGTCCTAGACCGTCTCTGTATATGTACATATACGGGACTTCCAGAACCTAGATAGATATATTATTTATTATTATTATTTGTTAGAGGAACCGGGAGGGCATAACTTGTTCTTCGAGGCACGGGAACGATGGTGTTGTAAATCTATGACAAATGTACGTAAGCAAAATTTATTTCTCATTGACATGCCGGTATTCGAACCGACATTTTTTTGGATTTTACAGAAAGCGTTCTTCAACCGAGACTGGTCACATTTTGTGTCCGTCACAGTTCAACAGAATAAAAATCATGACGTTCAACAAAAAAAAATGAAATTAATGCTGTGATAATCAAATAAATAAACAGTAAAGCGTGGCCTGAACCAAAGAGACCAAATATAAAAAACAGCGAGCATTGTTATTCTCCTGTCTAAGAAGAATGTGTTTTACACTTCTATTGCATGCAGATCGGCATATTGTTCGTGAAACAACAAAATCAATTTATAAGAGCACGCGTCGAGCACGACCATAACCCGCAGAGCACTGTCATGGTCTAATTAATTCTGAGACGATTGTCCTAGCTTATTTTTTTTTACCGTTTGGCTACTTGTCCCGTTTTAATTTTTCGGGATAAACTCAAATGGCTTCCTATTCGTAAGAGGCGAAATTGTAGAGTTCTCTGCTTACTGTATACTATCCTGAATGAACCCGGCACGCCTCAGTATCTTAAAGAAAGCTTCACATTTCTTGGCTCTATTTACGATCGAACCCTTCGATCTAGTTTGAACTCCACACTCTCCGTTCCTTTTCATCATACCTCTTTTGTCTCCCATTCGTTTGCTGTTGTTGCTGCAAATCTCTGGAACGACATACCATTAAATATAAGACAAGCTTCAAGTCGAGCTATCTTTAAAAAAAATAGTATATAGGTACTTCTTATCAACCTAACTGTTTCAACTTCTCTATTTTTTTATATAAAGTTTTTTTCCTTTTTCATTTGCAGCAAATACATCATTATTTCTATATTACTTCCCTCATCGTTTAAGTGGTTTATTTGTATAGTTATTATGTGTATATATATATATATATATTATTATAATATATATAATAATATTATAATATATTATATATTATAATATATATAATTTATTTATGTACGTGTTATGTAATAGTAAGTAAATATTGGTATGTATATATTGATATATATGGACTTACTTAATATTGCACCTACCATCCAGGTTTAGCTGTCAGAGAATGCCTAGCGGCATTAAGTCCGCCTTTGTACATAGTGCAATAAAGTTTTTGAATAAAAAAAAAATAAAAAAATTATTGTCTCTCCTTCTCAAGAAATAGCTTGCAACATTGTAACGGACTCCGTAGCATACAGAACGCTGCGACTGGTCGACAAGAACATCAGTTCTATTGATAAATGAAGGTGGAACATGTTTTGCGAGATTATCCGAGATAGAGTAAATACTTCGACAAGTTTTTAACCATGCAATGCAGACGTGATTGTTTTAAACCTTGCCTTAAGAGGGGTTATCGCTATTGCATCCGTTTCGCTCGCACAATCGAAGATTTTTTAAATAGTTTTGAAGCTTGAGTATACTTTGAGAAATATAGTCTATCAACTTACTAGGAAATAAAATTACGGACTGAATTACATTAGTAAAACAAAAGCTTGAGATTTTCATGTACATTAATATAATAATACTACATTTGAAAATAATATTAATTTCAAAACTGCCTCCGTGGTCTAGCGGTTAAGTCCGTAGATTAAGACTCGGAGGTACCGGGTTCGATTCCTGGTCGGGACCCAAAAATATTTAATAAAATAAAAAATACATTTAATTATTATTTAATTTATTTGTGATATTTCTCGAGTTTGGTACGCTGGAGACATCGACGAGCTTGCCACTTGTCATGATTGGCCTTTAGTAAAGTTTGGCTAAATGTGAATCCGCTTATTTATAAGCGTGATTTCTGACCACCCCGAAAGGGAAACCGTCGTGATGATACTTTTTACTTTTTTTTTTATTAATTTCAAAATCTCACGACAATACTTAAAAGTGGGGTATTCCAAATAAAAGCCATATTACTTACGTGTATGTTTTATCTACGATGGTTTTCCCCAAACATACGGTCTCATTTTGTAATAAAACACCGGGAATTAATCTTTAATATCACACTAAATAAAAATAAAACTGATAGGTCTTACAGACCAATGCTTTTCTATTAAATGGTTAACTCTGAAGCTAGGAGTGGTTGCATACTGGAATGTAGACAAATGTTTCTTAAGATTAATTTTATTTGCAATAAGTATGTAATTATGTTGGGGTCAAATAAATCGAGTTATTAATCTCACACAATTAACATTTATTTTAACCTTATCTTTATCTAATAAGATTGTATTTTATATACCGCATGTAATTTTCAAAAGAGCAAATTTTTTTTTAGGCTTCGGATTTCATTAGTAGAACCTCTATTTGAAAAAAAAAAGGTTACTTTTTTAAATAGATGATCATTGTCCGAAAAAATAATACTACTGCATGGTGAATAAGGCCGCGTCTGAAAATTGCGATATCGTAATAAATACCTAAAGGCTGGGGAGTGTTGTTATTAATTGATCTCGCCCACAGCCAAGAGAAGAAATAGAGAGAGAAGGAATTACGTAAGTCAACGTTCGCGCGATCGTCGACCTCTCACTGCCTACATGATTAGGCTCTGTATGAGTGGCGATATTTTTAGGAAAACTTCTCTGCACCCTAACTTAATATTTAATTACTGAATAATTAAATTTAAAAATATGTAGTTCTTTATTTTTATTCTAGATTATACTATAAAAATATTTGCTCTTTAATAAATTCAACGTAGTATATTATATATTTAATACCTCACCAGCCACCTTTAAGAGACTTATCCAAAATAAAATTAAAACTGTAACTGTTTAACTTACTACCTACAGTAGGCTGTTATTACTATATCATACCTTGTTGTTTTCTTTCTTTTAAATAATATTGTCTTACAATTACCGGCTTACAATTTGGCCCTAAAGGTCTTCTTTTATGTTTTCTTTTTAAATTATATAACTTCATTTGTAATGACTGTTTGTGCCATAATAAAATAAAATAAAATAAAATAAAATAAAATAAAATAAAATAAAATAAAATAAAATAAAATAAAATTAAATAAAATAAAATAAAATTAAATAAAATTAAATAAAATTAAATAAAATTAAATAAAATAAAATAAAATAAAATAAAATAAAATAAAATAAAATAAAATAAAATAAAATAAAATAAAATAAAATAAAATAAAATAAAATAAAATAAAACAAAACAAAATAAAATAAAATAAAATAAAATAAAATAAAATAAAATAAAATAAAATAAAATAAAATAAAATAAAATAAAATAAAATAAAATAAAATAAAATAAAATAAAATAAAATAAAATAAAATAAAATAAAATAAAATAAAATAAAATAAAATAAAATAAAATAAAATAAAATAAAATAAAATAAAATAAAATAAAATAAAATAAAATAAAATAAAATAAAATAAAATAAAATAAAATAAAATAAAATAAAATAAAATAAAATAAAATAAAATAAAATAAAATAAAATAAAATAAAATAAAATAAAATAAAATAAAATAAAATAAAATAAAATAAAATAAAATAAAATAAAATAAAATAAAATAAAATAAAATAAAATAAAATAAAATAAAATAAAATAAAATAAAATAAAATAAAATAAAATAAAATAAAATAAAATAAAATAAAATAAAATAAAATAAAATAAAATAAAATAAAATAAAATAAAATAAAATAAAATAAAATAAAATAAAATAAAATAAAATAAAATAAAATAAAATAAAATAAAATAAAATAAAATAAAATAAAATAAAATAAAATAAAATAAAATAAAATAAAATAAAATAAAATAAAATAAAATAAAATAAAATAAAATAAAATAAAATAAAATAAAATAAAATAAAATAAAATAAAATAAAATAAAATAAAATAAAATAAAATAAAATAAAATAAAATAAAATAAAATAAAATAAAATAAAATAAAATAAAATAAAATAAAATAAAATAAAATAAAATAAAATAAAATAAAATAAAATAAAATAAAATAAATTAAAATAAAATAAAATAAAATAAAATAAAATTTAATAAAAATAAATAAAATAATATACATATTTTCTTATCGACCTAAGATGAGAACAACAATGACAGTGAGTTTTAATTTTAAACTCAGAAATAATACGATCTACTATCGTCAGTCTTTATTTTTTTTTTTTTTAATTTATTGCACATATATTACAAAGGCGTGACATAATGTCGCTTGACATTCTCTGCCTGTCAGACCTTCGGGACAATCTATTATTAAGTTAAGAACTGTTATAAATATAACCAAGTCATCAAATTAATTTAAATAATCAATTTGATATTAATTATTGATTTATTGAGACGTAGGTATATTAAATTAAATTGTTTTAAAAAAAAAACTGGCATCTACATTACATTAGGTAGAAAAGAGTATAATTCGTGATCGTATTAATCTGTATCACTTCTGGGGTGGTCAGAAACTACCATTACCTACTAACTACCTTTATCCGACCAGGAATCGAAACCCGTACCTCTGAGTGTGAATCCTCGGACTTGGCAATTCACTTCATTCTACGACGACTCGAGGACTTGATGTACTGCATAAATAAATAAATATACATGTTAAACTATCAATTACGTGGCATACGCACCAACATATATCGATACATTAAACGTGGATTATTTTAAGATTTCGTTCGGAGACTGGCTGTTAATCTGATAAACGGTATTTAGTTGAAACACAAAAAACCTCTTTATCGAAGGCCGTTTACCATTAGACCATGGAGTAATACCTAATTGTTTGATGTGTGTGTTTTTACGAGAATTTCCTACGAATACGGAATAGAGTGACTCCTGCGCATGTCGTACGTTGTCACTGCGCGTGCTCCATAGACATAGAAATAAAATAGACACACCAACATTTTAATTATAGTCGATCCTTATAAAAAAAGTCGATTTGGCACAAAATATCAGCTTTTCATGAAAACATATATATAATAATAATAATAAATTATTTATTGTACAAAACCAAAACAAGTGCATAAGTATAAGAATAATAAATATAAATAACAAAATCCTCTAGACACGTCCCATCAGATTCCCCTCTGTATTAAGTTATAATATCGAATATTTATTTCATGAAAATTCCCAATTTCTTAGGTAACATTGCACATTCGAAATCATCTTGTAAGAAAACATATATGTATTTAACACGACATAGTGGTAGGTACTAATGTTAGACTTGCCTTGAGTCAGTTGCTCCCATTCTTCGGCCTATATTTATTTTTATTATTTTTTAATGGTAGAATTGTGATGGTCTGGTTTTTCTTTAATCAAAATAGGTACAGACCGCAGCATGCATAGGAAATACACGTTTCCAAAAGATGAGCACGTAAGCAGTATTTCGGTTCTATTATTGCCAACTTGTGGAATCTTTAAATTAAATTACGTTAGACCCTCGCCAAGATGTCTGGCTAGTGTTGTACGTGAAGGCCAAATTCTTCACAAATATGTTCTGAAAGGCCCATCACCAGGTGTAAGACTCTGTGTTTCTAGGGGCTGTGATCCGGTGTGACATTTTCTTTATCTGAGAAATAACTGCAAACATCCAGCATAGGAAATATATAGGCTCAATATGGTAATGAAGCTATTACCTATTTAAATGGCATAAACATTAGGGGCCGTATATTTCAAGATCGATGTCAAACTTGAATTCAAGTTGACTCTTTTATTCTTTCTTGATTTAACATTTGGGAAAAAGAGACAACTTGATCCAAGTTTGACATCGATGTTAAAGATCTATTCAATAATACGGTCTGGTCTGGTAGATTATACGCACCTCTACACGCGCCTTGAAGCGACGCAGCATGCTATATTTCATTAGAGTGAAGTCTCAATGCTAACAGGCATGCGATAGTGTACCTACCTGCGCTACCGCACTGCGCACAAACAAAACCATGCCGCCTACTCATAACTAGCGAAGACTTGAAATTAATACCGAATGAGTGCTAATATGAAGTATCATCATCATCACGAGCGTATCCCTTTCGGGGATGTTAGAAATCACGCTTTTTACTTTAGTATAGGCCCATCATGTCAAGTGGCAAGCTAGTCGATGTCTTTAGCGTACCAAACTCGAGAAATATCACAAATAAATTATTTTATCCCGACCAGGAATCAAACCCGGTATCTTCTAATCTAAATCGACGGACTTAACCGCTACACGACGGAGGCAGTACTAATATGAATAGTAAATAAAATAGTTTGTCATCTTAATAGATCTCAAGAGCAGTGAAAGCTCGGCTGTAAGAACGCTTTCCTTGGTATCCTAAAGAGGTTGGTTCGAACCCGGCATATATATTTACAGCGAAGTGCCTCGAAGAGCATGTTAAGCCGTCAGTCCCAGTTCCTAATACCAACTTGTAGAATCGTTAATAAATTATCATTAAAAATGTCATCAAACCCTCGCCAACCCGTCTGGAAAGCCCAACTCTACAGTGGAGATCTAGGACTCTGCAGTGTTCTAGGGGCTGTGATGAATACATTCTGAGAATACCCACTCCTTGTATGAAATAAATAATCGTTGTACATACCTTGTGATATTTAAAATAATAATATTTGCGATATATTATTCATTAAAATATTACTGAAGCCTATGATTAAAACAAAAGGAGGAGATAGAAAACGTCATTATATTGTTTACTGTAAAATGCAGAACCGATAGACAACTACACGCAAATTCAAACCTACAGATGCATCAGCGATGTCGTTAACAAATGAGATAGAAATAGTAACAGTCGCGAGAGAGACAGAATGCATAGAAGGAAAGCGTCTGGTATACATACCTACCTACGACTCGATAGGTAGTTTGAATTGATGACGTGCTATTGAATGTAATGCGTCAATTACACGTAGTTTCCTGGGTTTTACGCGATCCAATCGCACAATAGTTACACATTCTGGCAATTTATTCACAAAATGCAAAAGATCAGATATAGCTATTGTATCAGATGTGGTTGATATGAGGGTCAAACTGAAAATTCATAGAATCAAAAACTGAGCAAAATAGTAAGTTATTATTTTTATTATATATTTTTAAAATAGGGTCCTTAGAACCATCTGGGATTGTGCGGAGCGATGGCAAGAGACCCGACGGATGACTGTTGGGCCGTGGAATCTTGGCAGGTCTCTGGTGTGGGATGCGACCTGTGTAGACACATTAGCCCCATCTCACATCCAGGCGACCTCGTCAGGCGCGGGGAGAGCGGCGTTTTCTGCGGAGAACCTCAAATTGTGCAAATATGCCAACCTTGGTGCCGTTTGGGGTCGAGACGATAAGTCCATGGGTAATGACAAATAGGGTCCTTCTAATTCACTGAAAAAAGCACTTTGCCCACTCGTCCTTAGGGGTCTCTTTGAAACGCAGCCACTGTTTCCTCTGGATTTCGTACGTTTGGAGTAGTAGACCTCCAGTACTTTGTACCGTTGATGCCACTCGTTAATAATCGTGATAATACCGTACGTTTATTTTTTATTTGGATAACAACATTAAAAAAAACTTTCCTGATATGTTCTTTATAAACGTTATTATTTATTTAAAAACTTAATTGCACTACCTACAAAGACGGACTTAATGCCGCTAAGCATTCTCTGACAGCCAAACCTTTAGGACATTAGGACAGTTTTCATTGTAAGTAGGTGCAATAATAGATATAAAATAACAATTTATAAAACAAATACATAAAAATAATACTTACTATTACATATACAAATACGTAAATAGGTTATATATTATACATATATGTATATATACAATAATACATATAAAATAAAACTACTCATGTGATGAAGGAAGCGGGACAAAAGTAGACGTCGCGTCGTGTGAATGAAGAGAGTGGCAATACAATAGAAGTAAAAAATCAGTTTCAGTTAAAGATAGTATTTGTACACCCCATTCTTGAATATAGAACGACTAGAAAACTTTCAAGTCGACGATTGACATATATTAGTTAAAATTAATTCATAGGCTGAGAGACTTTGCTTAGCAAATCGCTCATTTGGCGACAAGCGCTTTAGGTATCCCGAAAATAACACCCTCTTGAAAAATTCACCCTGTATTGCTTTGACCATTTCGTTCAGCAACCCATCACCATTGCTTTTGTTAGCGAATTGTATTATGTAAAAAGTGGATTTCATTCGAATAACAGATCGGTGAAGCTCGCTCTTCTACGTATCTTAGACTATTTGGCAGGTATCGTGTCCCATGACTTAGTATGATAATACAATAATAAATATTATTCTGGTATTAATAGGCATTTTATGTATATTTGCGTTATGCATAATTAACGTCGATAACTAATATAAATAAATAAAACTAAACACTGTCTTCATAAATCTAGACAACTTGTTATAGGTATTATATTACAAAATCAATAACTACGCGTTTTCCTCGAGTTTCTGTTAATTAGCGAAGTGTGAAAAAGCATCTAGTCAAGCCGGCATAGTGTTAGGGACTGATGGCAGTTACGAGTATCTGACTTCAGTTGCTAACATTCATGGACCTTGCGCTCCACTTACCATCAGGTGGGCCCAAGGTCACTAGTCGTGCTAGTATAAAAAAAAAAAAAAAAAAAAACTTTTTTAAATAATAATTAAAATTATATTCTACTATTAGCTATTTGTGAACATATTTAAGTTAATCTATTTTTGTAATCCAAAAAAAAAACAGATAATAATAATAGATTAGGAATTTGTTTTAAATATAAAAGTATAAAAGTGATCACAACATCGATAATAATACAGGCAATATTACAACTTTAAAAGAGCATAAATCTATTACTAGAGTGCATGGACCTGCATATAAAGAGACGGGCAACGAAGCAATACATTATGTTCGCTAAAACGTGCTTTTGCTTTGCTCTAATGCCCTATACAAAAAATTTAAAATATTGTATTACTAGTGTTATTCGTAGCTATCAACAAGGACATGTAAGTAAATTGTAACCTTAAGAAATCTTCGACTTGTCAATCAATCAACTTACGATGTTATCTGCAAAAAATATATAATTAAGTCAAAGTCATCTAAGCATAGAGTATAGTTCACTAATTGTTGTAGTACACAGAAAAGTACGAACATCCGCCGTGACATGACGTGTAGAAGGTCACTGGTTCGAGTTAAGCCTGCCCAAGTGCTTGCAGTGGAGGTGATCTTTTACTAAATTTTGTACGCACACTAATTTTATTGGCATAATTCTACTCAATTGCTTTATTCATATTCTTATATATATAGCCTTCTATATATGCAGCACGTCAGTCTTTTTTATGTTTAAATACAGTTACATTATACATGTGAAAGAGGCTTTGCTACGTGTAGGTATGTAGGTATGTTTATCTCGCCAATACAAGTATTCAATTCAATTCAAATTCAAATATTTTTATTAATTAATTAATTATTATTACTTTACAATATATTTATTATTATATAATTTATTATTATTATCTTCCTAACTATCGATAAATAAACTTAATCTAACTTTCCACCAGTAGTGCAGTCCAGTGTTGCGCAATAGGCCCCCCACACTGCCTGCAACCACCCTCAGGATGCTATTGGGACTCTCGCATACCCGCGCCATCACGGATAATACTCTCTTACGCATGATGACGAGGAAGCATCTCAGCAAACATCTCGGGAGTCCCAAAAGCATCCTAAAAGCGTTATTATATTGCACGCGCAGAGTGTTGTAGGCCTTCTGCTTGTAGCAAATCCATAGGCCGCTCGTGTAAAAAGATTGACAAAATGCCTTAAAAAGTATTACTAAACATATTTTGATTAAATTTGACAGAATTGTTTTATGAAACCCTGAGATGGATATAGGGTATATGACGTCATCATCTAACCACGATATGTGACTCTACGGCCATATCAATCAATGTATGTCTATTGCTTTAATTTCAACATATTTTTCAACTCAGCCTTTTTCATTGAATATCACTCAAGCGAATTTAATGAAATTTGGCACAGATGTTCCTTGAAACCCAAGGTTGAATATGACATGTACGGCCACCTACGGCAATGTCGGGTCATAAAACTAGTAAATATATATAAATCACCACCAGAGCTTAAAAGAAAATCTTTATCATAGTTTTATTTATTTATTTTTATTTTTATATCTTTTTTTTTCATTATAGTCTTTACCTGTGGGTTTACACTGCTGGATGTAGGCCTCATCCAAGACTTGCCACTGCACACGGTCTTTTCACTTCCTACTCTTACCTCTTTAGGTCTATCTGGCGTCGTCCCGTCTATATTTTAAAATTAGTTTGCCTCATCGGTCGTCGGTTCTGCGGCAGATGCGACACTTGCCACTTCTTACAAATTTTGCAAGTTTAAAAGAAAATAAATTACATTATTTAACCAGTCCTTAAACATAAGTCAGTTACTAGAGTGTCTATAAGCGATGCTTCGTTGAGACTCCACCCACATTCCTGTCCTGTTTTCAATAGTCGCGATCAAGGCGAGTGACAATTCCTGCTATAAAATAGTTATAAACTTTGAGCTAAATGTCTATCGGATTGTCATTGTCAACTTTGTAGAACTTGCTGTCCTTGTCTAAGCTGGTCATAGTACTAAGAATTGACTAGAAATACCATCTAAATAAATTTCTAACATCAAAATACAAAAATGGTAGGTATTTTTTGTGCTGTACAATATTGGCATTATTCGACGAATTTTGCGATTGCTCTACGCAAGCTAGTTTATTCTATTATTGTTTTATATTAGTATAATAATGTGACGGGCGCCTGTTACATCTCCTGCTTAGTAAAACATATTTTTAACTTTTTTCATTTACTATTGAACGTTGTGGACTGAGTTAAAAGAATATATGTTTCATATAATCTGTCTATTCTTTTCTAAGTTCTATGAAGTTGATAGACCTAAAAGGGATATGCAATAAACTGCTCTCATAACTTGATTGTGGAAACAAATCTGGATCCATTTATCCAATACCTACTCACTCTTGTTCAAGTAAGAATGCTGGCCAATTTCATTACCCGTTTACAAACACATTTGAATTTAATACACAGTTATTTAATACCGACCGAATGCGTAGATGCTCGCTTGAATAAAAGCTGAGCCTACCAGATGCGTAGGTACACACGCATGGGCGTTCCACTGGAGTTGTATTATACAGATCTCCATAGGGTTCGGGGATCTGTTTATTTAGATCTCGTCCGTTTTTTAAAGACATTTTTTATATTTCGCATATACGCTCTTCACTCATTTTGCTATGGAATGTGTATTTGTTTTAACTGTAAAATAGTATTGCATTTTTTTTTAAATTACTAATTATTTATTTAATTAAAACTACTTAAAAGTAAAAATTCAAATAAAATAAGGCTAATACGTTGGCAGAAATAATTGCCACCTTCCTGTCTGCAGACTTTTCCGTTAGCCGTTTGGACAACTCCTTGGCTAGACGCTTGGCTGAGTGTCCCCATGGACCCATCAAAATTCGTAACCTGTACTGAGGTTGGCGTATTTGAGTAGCTGAAGGCTCAGCAAAAACCACCGCACTTCCCACGCTTAACAAGGTCGCCTGGATGTGTGATGGGCTAACGTGTCAACACATATCGCATCCTACACCAGGGACCTGCCAAGTTTCTACGGACCAACGGTTATGCCGTCGGGTCTCTTGCCATCACTCCACACAATACCAGAGGGTTCTAGGATCGCGGGTACTCCAGCAGTGACAAAAGTTCTTCGAATGATGTCGTTTAAAGCAGCGTGACGAGGAATGCGGCAAGCACTTCTAGCGCAAGAAAGCCAATAGTGTCCGAAGTGTTTCACGGGCTCTTCACACCGCCATGGTCAGTGTATTTCGATCAACGAAAGTGTACCAACCGTGCTGAGGAAAAAGCCTGCAACCAGAAACCCGACCCAATGCCCGTTTTCCTAGTGGAAACGGCCATGAGGCGAACCCGTACTCTCATGTTACTGGAAGATAAAATATCTTCCAGTACAAGCTTGCAGAGCGGCTCGTCCCACAGTCGTTGAAATTTTGTTAAATTAGGAACCGAAATATTGAGGCATGCTACTGACCAGGCATCTCTGGCATCTGACAAGTACGACGGCTCAATGGAACCCAAGGATGGGTGGGTATGTGATATTCCCGTAGAGCTCGACAGTACCATGTATATACAGACGACAAAAACGCTGGCAGTTCTACACCAGAAATTTTGCGAGAACCCAGACCTACGTCCTCTCTACGTACGGTCATTCATGGGACAATTTAGAATTTTAATTAGTGAATTTTGCAACAGTTTATCTAGTAAAAGAAGTTCGTCAGGAAATTTCCAAAGTTGAGAGCAACGGAGTACATAAGGAAATTTGGGGGCAAACAAAAAAAATCGGATGATAAAAAGTGCCAATAAAGTGTAAATCGTATTTATTTTGAATTTCCAAGTGCGACTTAAACCATTATGATTATGCAAAGACGAAATAGTATTTGAGAATTTATATAATACTAGCTGTTTTACCCGGCTTTGCCCGTGTAAACGAAGTGTTGCGCATTATTTTGATTTTGCTTTATCTCTTAAGGTTTAAGAGATAGACATATGCCATCGCGGACTTTTCTATAGACCTATATAAGATACACAATATCACCATACATTATTTTGTTATAAAGATAATCTCAAAAACTTTAGACAGCGTTTATGTTGAAAGCTCCCAGACGGCTTATTTTTTTTCCTACGCCTTCAACAAAAATCGTTAATGTATACAAAAACGTATATACTTAAAACCTTCTTCGAGAACCACTCTATTTATTGGTGAAAACAGCATGAAAATCGGTGCAGTAGTTTTTGAGTTTATCGCGAACAGACAGACGCGGCGGTACATTATAAAAATAGATATCCAAAATGCCAAAAAAACGATGTCACATCGAGAGTCTTTTCCTTTGTCATACACCTCTGTTAAGTATAAAAATCTAATATTTTATCGGGCAATCACTATGTCAGCCTACAAATTAATGTCCATATATTTTTTTGTTTCAATTTATTTAAGTTGAACCAGTGCGGTGACAATGTCAGGCCGATCTCAAAATACGACGTCGGATAGTCGGTCACCTGATAACATTATGACATAATCTCACCAAATGGTCTTGTGAGCTGAGTGTTCACATTAGGACACACGACAGACTGTTATTTTAAGACGGTTTACAGGCTCGCACAATCCAATATCTACAATGTTTTTTTTAATTCTGAGTGTACTTTTGAGAAATAAATAAAACTCTACAAAATAAACTTAAAATAATAATAAAAATGCTTTATTGCACAAAATATAAATAACTTTAAATAAATGTGCACAGGCGAGCTTTATGCCAGCATTATCCACCAGCTAACCTTTGGGAGTTTGAAAACATGTGACAGGCAGAGTGCCAAGTAAATATTAAAAAAAAAAAAAAATAATAATACTACATATACAATACATGTTATACATATAATAATACAATACTTATAATTAAATATATACAGGATTCATGAAATAAATAAATAAAATAAAACACATACTAAAGAAAGATATTAGAGTGAAAGTTGTTATAATCATTTTATTTATTTTTTATTTATTTTATTTTATTTTGGACACAAACAGTCACATAAAGTAAATATACATAAAACAGATTAAACCATAATTAGACCTAGAGTTCCAATAATTAACAATTTTGCTAACAAATGGTCTCCACCAAACCATTAGAAAAATAATATATATATAAATCAAGAAATATATTAATATTTTAAAGATATACGAGTATTATTAATATATTTTTTAAAGTAAAATATAGGATCAATACAATGTGAAAGAATCTGTGTGTCTGTATGTATGTATGTATGTATATACAAATGGATGTTTGTCTCGCCTTCACTTTGATGAAATTTAGTGAAATTGTTCCTTGGAACCCTGAGACTGACATTAGCTATATAACGTCTTAGTCTTAACACGACATGTTAGCCCACGGCTATTTGTCTCTCTGCGTGTATGTCTTGCCTCTATACCTACTACTAAGGCGATTTTGATAAATTGTTGCAAGTAGGTATTCGTATGATCGTCAAAATAACTGCTTCCATGGTCTAGCGGTTAAGTCTGTGGATTCAGGTGTCAAGGAGGTACCAAGTTCAATTCATTCACACATTTTTTTTTTTTTTTTTTTAATTCTTCTCGAGGTTGATACGCTAAAGATATCGACGAGCTTGCCACTGGTTATGATGGCCCTATAGTAAAGTCGACTAAACACGAACTCCCAAAGAAAAACACCTAAAGCTTTTTCTCGCTGAGCACTGAATGACACATGTAACGCCGTGTGAGACAGGTAGTATAGTTATATATAAATGAGAAAATCCAGCAATACAAATGTGGGATATCACTTTATAAATAACAGAGTTGTAAATATTTGGAAAAAAAAAACAGAAGACATATTAAAGTCCTTTATCCACTTTTAAAAACAAACTGTACAAGTGGCTGTATTTATAATTTTGTTATTTTTATTATTTTATTGTTTCTGTTTCCAAATGATGGTTATCATGTACTGCTCCAGATTCACCAATATGTACTATAAAATGATATTGTTTTATATCAATATTGTAAAAAATTACGTGTAAAAGTGCAGAATACATCTCTTTTTGTCCTATGCCTACTTGCAAAATAAACGAATTGAATTGAATTGGCCAGTGACAATAGAAATACACTGGTGATAACTGTCAAATTTATTAACTATGAACGGTGCACGCGGTGCTTAATATAGGCATATCAGCTGCTAATCAATAATAATAATAAAGTGGTGTAAATTAAAACAAACTGCAGATTATAAAACCTATATTATGTGAACACTGCAAAGACCGGCTTTTGAAAGGTACGACCTTGAGACCTTGGGCAATCATCATAACACCAGATTAATGTCTCGCCGTGACAGATCGACCAGAGATAAGCCTCGGTCAAGTCTTGAACATTCTTTTGTTATAATACGGCTTCTACTTGTTCTATCTATTAGCAAACTTTTATATTTCGCTGTACATTACTGCTTATATATTTCGCTGTACATTACTGCTTATATATTTCGCTGTACATTACTGCTTATATATTTCGCTGTACATTACTGCTTATATATTTCGCTGTACATTACTGCTTATATATTTCGGCTGCCTCATGTGGTTTGGCGGTTAAATTTTGTGATCAGTCATCATCTAACAGCCCCTAGAACACAGCGTCCTAGACATACATAGCTGGAGATAGGCCTTCCAGAACATATATCAGGAGAATTTGGCCTACACTCGCCACGCTGGCCAGACCGCTTGGCGAGAATATTATGTCAATGTTTAGTGACAATTTATTAACGATTCCACAAGTTGGTATTAGTAAGGCTTAACGTGCTCTCCGAGGCACGGTAACGGTAAAGTAAAGTATCATCACGACCGTTTCCCTTTCGGAGTAGTCAGAAACCACGCTTATAAATAAGCGGATTCACATTTAGCCAACTTTACTATAGGCCAATCATGACAAGTGGCAAGCTCGTCAATGTCTCCAGCGTACCAAACTCGAGAAATATCACAAATCAATTAAATATTAAATTAATAAAAATGTTTGTGTCCCGACCAGGAATCGAACCCGGTACCTCCGAGTCTAAATCCAGGGACTTAACCGTTATACCACGGAGGCAGTGTTTACAACGGTGATGTTGTAAATCTATGACAAATGCACGTAAGAAAAGTGTATTTCTCATAGGTACATGCCGGGTAAAACCGACCTTTGTAGGATTAAAGGAATGCGTTCTTACAACCGAGCCATCACTCCAGATATATGTATGTTCTGGAAGGCACAACTATATGCATCAATGGATTGCGTTTTTGTGGTTGTATTAGACAGGTGTCAGTATCTTTAGGTCAACAGGTTCTGTGTTGGTGACATACTGACTACCAATATTAGGTTGATAGTAATCTTGAGTTTATGCAAAGACAAGCTTCTAATTGTTATAACACATTTTAACTAACTAATCACTGAATTAATTTACAATTAATTTTGTTGTACATTGCTTAATATTTGGCGAGATCTACTAGGCATGAGCCTATGGGTAATAGTACAAGATACGTAGAAGAGTGACCTTCACCGATCTGTTATCCAAAAGAAATTCACTTTTTATATAATAAAATACGCTAATATAAGCAATGGTGATAGGATGCCTAACGAAATATGGTCAATTTTTTTATTATTTTAATACAGAATAAATTTTTCATTTGGGCTTTTTGATGGCTACTGTCTAAACTACCAGGAATATCTAAAAAAGCTTAAAGGAATGTCGGCCGATTTCATTAAAAAAACTTTAACAATAGGTATTTATTTTTTACACATTTTATCACTTTTCTAAATTTTAAAAGTTTTTTTATTCGTGGAACTGTACTTTCCCGGAGCTTATACCTTTCACTAAACAATGGAAGACGATATATTGAAAAATCCGAGTGAAAATTAAATAGATTTTGATCCCGGTCGGTGTCATCAATCGTCCAAATAAAGCTGTCGCCACACCACAATAACGTAACCCTCTTCGGTACATATCTCTGACACCAGGGTCATGGAGAAGCGAATATGTTAGATACGGCATTCTGATTTTAATTATATCTCGCTTTTACGAATAAATATATATATATATATATATAACACGTGCTTGTTGGTACCTACTATGGGTTTGCAAAATAATATCATTAAATAGATAAAATCAAAAGCTTTGCGAATCGTGTGAAATAATATAAGTTACTGAACCACGTTCAGTGGTTCGACTTATTTGTTCTTAATTGCTTAAAAGCATAAGAAATTATTATATTTCAATAAATATAATTTATTAATTGTATTATTCGTATGGATCTCTAATTTATTTTAAAATAAAATATAGTCTGTCTATATGTAGCTTTCTATAGGTGAAAGTTTTTATAAAAACTATTTAGATTTTTTTAAAAACACAAAAAAAAACTAGTATTAGTTTTACATCCCATCACAGCCACTAGAACATAGAGTCCTAGACTTCAACTGTTAAAGGATGGGCCTTTAGGAATTTTCTGGAGAATTCGGCCTACACTCGCCACGCAGGCTAGACAGACGGGTTGACGACGGTCCGATGTCAATTTTTAATAATAATAATCGTTTATTTCTCTCTAATGACATTAATTAGTTTACAAAAAAATATAAAAATCTGGACATGAGAGCTGGTGCCTGAAGTGGATATCCGAAGGATATCTGTATCTCACGTCACCAGATTGCATCCCTCAGACTAAATACAATATATAACGTACATTAAAACCAAAAACTTAATAATAGAAACAAGGTTTAAAAATGACAATCTATTGACGATTCCACAAGTTGATATTAGTGGTACCCGGACCTTATTGTTCGCGCGATATAATCAACGGCAATTGGACATATTTTTGACATTTATACGTTTCATCGCCAGTTCACCTGAATTAAATTTGCGCTTACCTGCGATGATAAGGATTTTTTTATTCAAAGTAAATAATTTGGCGCATCCATATATTTTGTATCAGAGACCCGCAAAATTCTTCCATAAAGATTGCCAATAACCCCCTTATAAAGTTTTCTAACAATGCATAATGACCGCGTGCATTTGATCCTGGTGTCAAAATAGTGATCGATCAGAGCTCGTGATGAATTACTGCCCACTCCCATAAGCCCCTTTGTGGTAAATCCCACAGTAGGTATAATTAAAACGCGATGATTCTTCTTCTAATACCATTGATACAAAAACAATAGATGCATTAATCCAAACGCAAGAACGTAAATGTCAATTGGTAAATTTAAAAAAAGTAAAGTTTAATGGGATTATCAAAAACCGCGCTTTAGTAAGGATTGAGTTTACATTTAGCCAACATTACTATAGACCTATCGTGACAAATTGCATATCTAGCGTACCAGACTCGAGAAATGTCACAAAGTAATGTTTTTTTTAATGTTCTATATAAATATAATAGATATGTATTTATTATTTATGTATATGTTTAATTAATATGTAGGATATGTATATTTAATTAGTATGTATTTATATTTCATTATTGTTGATCACAATAGTATTTCTGCACCCGCTTATAATGGCTCCCGAATCACAAAGGTTAGTTGGTAGAAAATGCAATTACGAATATAGCATTAAGTCAAAGTCAAAGTCAAGCCTTTAAGCCTTAGTCTAGCCTTTGTACCCACATTATTTTTGGTTCTGTAAATAATTTATTATTATTATTATTCTCGACCAGGAATCGAACCCAGCACCTGATTGATTCAAGTGATAAGCAAAAACTTATCTCTCTTTTTAATTCATTCAATATGAAAAACATATTCGCAGAACCAACTAGGATTACTCCAACTAGTCAGACTTGCATTGACAATATATTTTCCAATTGTTGCCTTTTGGAAAATTCTATTATTGCAGGTGTGCGTTCTGATCACAAATGTTTGATGATTAGCTTTGAGTCACAGATCAAAGCTGTAAATAAGATAATTAAGTATAGACCTTTAACTGAAAATAGATTACAAAATCTCCATAATAAGGTTTCCAATAATATAAGTAGCTTCAGATATAATATAAATGATCCAGAATCAACTTATTCCCATCTACATAAAATAATAACTGAAGAATTTAACAAAGTATGTAGAATAAAATCAAAGCAAATAAATAATACAATAAGTTTTGCAACCTGGGCCACAAAAGGCATTAGAAAAAGTAGGAACAATTTATACGATTTATATGATCAGAGGTCTTTTACATCTGATCCTAAATTCCATGAATATGTTAGAAGCTATTCAAAAATTTTCAAAAAGGTTTGTTCATCAGCCAAAGCTAATTATCTTGGCCTAAAAATTAAACAGTCAGAAAATAAATCTAAATGTGTATGGAATGTAATAAATACTGAAACAGGTAAAAAGGGGCATAATCAAAATGATCTAGCAATTAGGCAAAATGGTATAATGGTAACTGATAAAAATAAAGTTGCCAACATACTCGAATATTTTTTTACTAATATTCCTTTAGAAATTACAAATTGTATTAAATCATCAACTGGTACTTCTATTAATATTTTAAATCAGTATTTTAATAGACCAGATATTCCAGATTTTTATTTTAAGCATGTCTCATTTGAGTATATAATTAAGAACTTTAAAATGTTAAAAAATAAAAAGACTGAAGACTTGTGGGGCTTATCTGTTAAAGCAATAGACTCAATAATTCATACCATTGCACCCATCCTAGCTGATATATTTAATGGCTGTGTTGATAAGGGCATTTTCCCAGACCTTATGAAACATAGCAAGATAGCGCCAATATTTAAATCTGGTTGTAAGACGGACCCTAGCAATTATCGACCGGTGTCCGTATTACCTGCTTTGAGTAAAATTTTCGAAAAAATTATACTATCCCAGTTACTAAAACACTTTAATGAAAATAAAATATTGCATAATCAACAATTTGGGTTTACAAAAGGAAGAAACACAACAAATGCTGGTACTAAATTGATTGGAGAAATATTTGATGCCTGGGAAAACTCCGAGGATCTTATTGGGGTATTCTGTGACCTGTCAAAGGCATTCGATTGTGTAGATCATCAAACTCTGCTTGGTAAATTAGATTATTACGGTGTTCGTGGACAAGCTTCTAATCTAGTACAGTCCTACTTGTATAATAGAACACAATGTGTTAATAATAATGGCAGTGTCTCGAAAGGGTCTCTTGTTAGAATGGGTGTCCCGCAGGGCTCAATACTAGGTCCATTCCTTTTCCTAGCATATATCAATGACCTGCCCCACATGGTACAAGAAAATGCGGAAATAGTGTTGTTTGCTGACGACACTTCTCTTCTATTTAAAGTTAATAGGAAAGATAATATGTTGTTAACAGTAAATCGTACTCTGGCGATGGTCTCGGAATGGTTTACGGCTAATAATTTGGTTTTGAATTCTAATAAGACAAAATGCCTTAAGTTTTCATTACCTAACGTGCCAAAAATCGACTGCAGTGTGATGTTGGGCGGTTCTGCTCTTGAATTTGTTGAATCCACTGTATTCTTGGGCATCACAGTTGATCCCAAACTGCAGTGGGGAGCTCACATTAATACCTTATGCAATAGGTTGAGCTCAGCTGCATATGCTGTCAGAAAGATTAGGCAGCTGACTGATGTGGCAACAGCAAGACTAGTATACTTCGCCTACTTCCACAGCATTATGACTTATGGTCTCATAATGTGGGGCTCAGCGGCAGATTTAGACTCTATTTTTATTCTCCAGAAAAGAGCCATTCGAGCAATTTATGGCCTGAAATATCGAGACTCGCTCAGAAGCATATTTCCTGACATTGATATAATGACATTGCCTTCACAATATATATTTGAAAATATTCTATATGTAAGGAATAATTTAAAGTTATTTAAAAAAAATGGAGACATGCAGTCTCGCAAATTAAGAAATGCTGACAAGCTTTATATTCCTAAATTTAGGCTTCAAAAAACAAATAAAAGTTTTGTGATTAATAGTATTAGACTATATAATAAATTACCAAAACCTGTAACAGAATTAGGGGAAACAAAATTTAAGAGTAGTATTAAGAAAATTCTAATTGCAAAAGCATATTATAAAATTAATGATTTTATTAATGACAAAGATGTGTGGAATATTGCCGCTCTGCAAAGATTAGAGAATTAGTTAATAGCACATTAGGTTCTTTTTTAATAATCTGTTTTTATTTTTGATTTATAAATATTTTGAATGTAACAATTAGTTACTAATACATTATTGACTAATTAGTAAATACTGTTTATTGTGATACAGTAATATTTTTTATTACCTTATTATTATAATATAATTATTTTTTATGTAACATTTAGTTACTATTTTGTATTTATTATTTTATTAACTAATATATAAGTTTGTTAACGGAATTGCACGGCAGCATTTGGGTACTTAGGAAGTAATTGTTATGTTTAGCTTGTGTGTGTCTCGAAGGTCATTCTTAGTGTTCAGGTTCTCATGGTGTGGCGTGTCCGGTGGTCGCCCCTTCCTTAGAAGGTCATTGCAGTGGTGGCACGTGTGTCGGGTCCCGGTCCGCACCCTAAGGGCCTGGTTGAGCGGGGGGATGGCTGGCACATGCGTTATGTCCGTGATCGGGTGCTGCTGTGGGGGCCTGGGACCTCTGCCGAACACGTTCAATTTATTGTTCTTAAATTAACAGAGGTTTTTGCGTTTTATCGACTTTCGGGTTGCACATAGGCATGTAGTCTACCTTAATTCTGACTTGCCTGGTGGGTTACTGCTGTACCAGGTATTGTTTTCTCATAGGTACTGATAACTAAATTTAAAAGGTTATTAATTGATCGTTGTGGTGCAGTTCTGTATATGTTTTATTTTGTAAATCTGATATAGCTGAGTTTTCCTTGCAGATTCCTTTCTCAGTCAGATTAAACATTAACAGGTCACTGGAATTTGCTAAGCTGCTGGTCTTCTGCTAACAGCTTACTTATTGGACCACTTTGCTGCTTAGTCTTCTACTAGCAGGAGTAGAATCATTCAAAATAATTAAATTAATGACGTTTCATAAATGCCTGTAATAGGTTTACGTGAATAAAGATATTTTGACTTTGACTTTGACTTTGACCTCTGTGTTTAAATCTACCGCCTTAACTGCTAGACACGGAGGCAGCTTATCGGTAAATAAATAATTAAATTGACATAAAAGTGTGTAGCTTTTTTTATATATAAATTCTTCCCTAGATTTGTTTGTTTGCCATTTTAGGATAACTATAAGAAAAACATTGTGATATCAATATTATTTAAATCCATCCCTAATCCTTCTTCTCTTCTTGCCATCTTTTGGGTTCCATAGTTGCCAAAGTGCTCAATATGCTATAAAATTGATTAAACTATCATTTATTTATTTATTTCCAAGACAAAAAGTACAGGCTGATTATGATTGTTTATTTTTTATATATGTTTTTATACCTTTTGTCGACTTAAGTATAAAAAATAGCTTATAATGGATATATATATTAATAATAATAAATTCTTTATTGTATAAAACCAAAGCAAGCGCAGGTACATAGGCAAGCTTAAAGCCGTAAATACATTTTCTACCAACTAACCTTTGTGACTGAGATATGTTATAAGCGGGTGCAGAAGGTTACGAAAAAAAAAGATAGTTGACATTGTTTATTACTATATGAAACACAAATTAATTACATACATATAAGTACTATACTTATACATAAAGAAACATCATACGTAAACAAATAAATATATACCTAAATATAAAATACATATAAACTCATATAATAAGTAATATTTATACTGACGAACTTTATGTGATATAAAGTGAATTAAAAAGGTTATTTTTAGAACTCAAAATGTGCACTAGTTTGGCTAACCTTTGGTTGTTATTTGTATATCCAGAGTTTTATAATCTTTGGCCAAGATGCGTCTGTGGGCGTTTGGTAAACGTCTGTCTCTACATTGTCTATAATCAATATGAATTACAAGTGTGAAAGTGAATTTAATTGATGTTCAACTGTTTTTTCCGTTATTATTTATTGTCATTGTGATCACTCTATCTATAAATTGTGTATGCTTCTAAGACGAGTTCGTAGTGCAAATAACTACGATAGATAATAATTGCAATTTGATGCTTGAAGTTCGACTTTAGCTGAGAAAGAAGTACGGATTGTATATGGTGTGGTTAGCATAAACTATTTTCTTTGGGATATTTCTAATACGTCTGTAACATTAATAAAGCTTACGTAAAGTTTATTAGGATACGATCTTATTTAAAAAGCATGGATCTTCACCGCCTTCTTTTGACACATAGTTCATTCTACTGGCTCTTAATTTTCGGAATAGAGCTGTTGGCATTGTGGACGATGCCACATCTGGAACTCTCGAATCCCTGCAGCTTCGCCTAGATGTATCTTCTCTGAGCGTGCGCTCTGAAGAACTCTATAACCTAATTCCTTCCTCTCTATTCCGCAACCGAATTACACGCACAGATCAGAATATCCACTCACATACCGTAGTCACCATCTCTTCGCGTACATAAATTTGGGAACTCATACATCTGTCGCACAATAAACATGTGGAATGTTCTTCCAGCTTTGTGTTTCTACTTTCCTATAACCTGGAGTCCCTTAAGCGAAGTATGAAAAGGCATCAAGTCGGCATAGTGTTAGGGACTGATGTCAGTCATGAGTGTCTGATTACAGTTGCTAACATTAATGGACCTTGCGCGCCACTTACTATCAGGTGGCGCAAGGTCACATATCGTACTAGTATAAAAAAGGAGTTATGTAGATGGTGTAGATAGACGATTTTTTTATTATTTAAAATTAAATCGTTTCGTACATTCCTGGAAGGGTTGGATCAAACAGAGTATTTGCAATTCAAACAAAGAACGGGGCGATTAGGAGATTAATATTATCCCATGTCCCATCCAGATTGAACCTTCAATTTTAAAAAGGGGTGTATTTTAGCGCTAGCCAATGACAATTGTTCTAGTTTAGTTAGTTATAGGTATACAAAATATAATCGCTTTACAAGCACAAAATCATCACCATCTCAACAGTCATGATTAGAACGAGCGACGTAACAGTTAAAGTAACAAGTCTGATATGACAAGGCAGCTCTTAAAGATATTAATTGCAATAATAAAATTAAACATCGGAAAAGCGTGCACAATTTGGCCGAAGACAGTGGCAACGAGTCTAATCTCTAAGACTTTACTGGAAGGAAGTTTTCTTGGCTCAGCATCGCTTGGCTGATGCATATCTCGATGTGGGAACCGTTTCGAGGAAACAATTCCACTTAAATTATTCTTGGAGAAAGCTTACTGTGGATAAGACTTGGGTGCTTTTACAGGACTTTGTGGTCAAATAATAATGATAGAATTCTTTATTGCACACAAAATATAAAATAATGTACAAAGACGAGCTTAACACCGTATTGTATCCTCTACCAGCTGGTCTTTGGGAGAGTGAGAAATTATTATAATGGGTCCTGAGTAAGAAATAAGAATAATACTAATAGTTTAAATCAATCATAAATATACCATAGTAAGTATAAATAACATACCAATATATAAATATATCATACGATATAATAAATACTTAAATTAAATAAATACTAATATAATAATTATCTATGTCAAGATGTGGAAATTAGATGTCATTTTGTTTTATGAGTTAGTATGTAATTAATAAATGTTTGAATATATTTAAAGACGGAGCCTGTCTAATTGACAAAGGTAGCTTGTTCCATTGGCTAGCTACAGAAACAGTAAGATAATCTGAATATCTGCTGGAAGAGTGAAGAGGAATTGAGAGTTGATTGTTGTGAGTAGAGCGATGAGAGCGGGAGTGCGAGTCACGAAGGTACATGAAGCGATCACTAAGATTGTAGCGTTTTGGGATTATTAAGAATGCCATCAAATGACTAGCTAACGAGTTTTAAGCTGAATTTACTTTACTGAACTGTCGCTGTATTGCACGTTCATCATCAGCCTGTATCTCACCACTGCTGGATGTAGCCCCCCCCAAGGCTCGCCACTTAACGCGATCTTTCGCTACCCTCATCCAACCCCCACCAGCGACCTTCTTTAAGTCATCTTTCCATCTGGCGGGGGGTCGTCCCACTCTACGTCTTCCCGTACGTGGTCTTCACTTTAGAAACCGTTTGCCCCATCGTTCGTCGGTTCTGCGGCAGATGTGTCCGGCCCATTGCCACTTCAGCTTGCTAATTTTAAAATTAACAATTAATTTATTGCACGTTATTTATAATATAATAAAACATATAATAAAAACTTCACTCTACCAGTTGTGTTTGCCGGAACTTATATCTCACACTACGGATACAATTCTGTAGTTTATCGAGCTTAATTCTTAAATACCTATTTTATTATATAAATCAGGTGAGCCTTTGAGTAGAGAATATTTTGTTTAAAGGGTCAGCCTCGCCGTTCAATGCGGGAACGCAGCAAATGTCCTCGGCAGACTACGCCCATCGGACGGTTATAATTTTAATTTTATTTGTAGTATATTTTTTTATTGTTTATTATATAATTTTATCTTATATAAATCTTTTATTCAAATAAACTAATTTTGGAATGACTTCAAATCTTTATTGCATTAAGACAAAGGATTTCTGTCATTTTTCCTGGCCAAACACAGGATTTTTAATTATGATTTGATTGTTTATTATATAATTTTATCTTTTATAAATCTTTTATTCAAATAAACTAATTTTGGAATGACTTTAAATCTTTATTGCATAAAGACAAAGGATTTCTGACATTTTATCCTGGCCAATCACAGGATTTTTAATTTTGAACACTTAATTGAAATGTACGTGCTAATATAGGTGGGTAAAATTGTATAAAACAAGATGAAAACTTTAAGTAATTATAGGCCAATTTATAGAGTAAGTAACATCAAAAGCTTACTATATAATATAAATTTTAGGGATGAACTAATTATTACTAATTACAAATCAACAACCATTTATATTTATGGTCAAATAAATCAATACTATTAAATATTATATAACTAAAAAAAAACGTCGTATCCACCCTATTCCATCAGTAGCAGAGCTATAAATCGGCACATTTTTATGACTAGTGATATCATACTACAACACAAAAAGGCTAAAAACAGATAAGCTTCTTGTCGTTTAACTCTTTTCTATTCTTTCCATTTGGTTACATTTTCTTAGCTGTTCGCGAAAAGCATGGAATACCTTATCGATTTTTTAATACATGATTCCAAAATAGTTTTACATTGTAGAAAAATGATTAATTATGAATTGCACTACTCAAACCTTTGGATAATTTGGTATAGATGATATGTACAATGTAGATGTTATTCCTACAAATGAAAATAATAACAAAAAAAATAAATGGGACCACCTCTAAAGTATGATGTACCAAACAAAATTAATTATCTTATAGAGATGTTAAGACAAGCTTGTTTAAAATTTGATGGTAAGTAGTTTCGAAAGTTTGACAAAACCTAATGAATTGGAGACACAAGAGTTGCGGTGAGAAGGAATGAAAAGTGTGGCGTTGGAACAAGAGCGAAGAGTTTGATTGTGGATAGAGCCGAGAACATTATAGCTGTCTTTAAGATACTGAGATGTACATTCAGGAATCGGGAGCCATTTAAGAAAATCTGTGTATTTATTTAAGTTATATATATAAATAAATCCAATTACTTGAAAATTATTATATACTATTACATAAATATGATTAAAATAATATATTACATCATCATCAGCCTGTGTCTTTCCACTGCTGGAAGTAGGCCTCCCCCAAGGCTCGCCACTTCATACGATCTTCTGCCACCCTCGTCCATCCCCCACCAGCGACCTTCTTCGGGTCATCTGTCCATCTGGCGGGGGGTCGTCCTACTCTGCCTCTTCCAGTACGTGTTCTCCACTCCAGAACCCGTCTACTCCATCGTTAATTGGTTCTGCGGCATTTTCGGCCCATTTCCACTTCAGCTTGCTAATTTTAAAAGGTATATAACTTTGGTTCTTTGACGGATGTCAACGTTTCTGACCTTATCTTTAATAAATAAATAAATAAATATTTCAGACAGGTCACACAGCGCCATCTAATTTCCGTGGTAAGCGGTAAGCTTGTGTTACGGAAACTAGATGGTTGATAAACTACATATTATATATTTTTATTTTTTTTGTAATACATTACACACATATTATACATATAAACACCCAGACCGAGACAAATTATACAATGTACAACTTGCCCCCGGTGGGAATCGAACCCACGACCTCCCGAGTTCACGGTAATATATTTAATAAACATAAATATTATTATGACCCAAGCTTATGCTCTACTAAGCTTGTGCTTTTCTAACAATATAAAACTGATGAATAAAGAAATCTACTAGAAGATTTTGACATTATTTAACTGTTGCGCTTTAAAAATATACTAGGGCAACTGGACCTCGCTTAGCGCTTACTATTAGTTATTCCGCTTACCACAACGAGCTCGGTATAAAACACATGAAGTATTAACCAAGTCAGTAAAAGCTCCATGCTTTGAGCCCGTGTTACTTGTCCTGGACTTTTCAAGTACCTTCATACAGCGTACTTTAGGACTACATAGTTATAACACGCGATTTTCTCGTAAAGACAGATATTTATAATACAAAAGCATATTTTATTGATGCTAAGTTTTCCCTTTATCACTTTGATATCCGTTAAACTGTTTTTGCATAAAAAACATGAACTTTAATGGATCTCCGATCCAGTTTCCGCTGTCTTTAGCTTCAAGGTTCAGGTTTAGACTAATTAATATTATTATTTATAATTACTATTAATTTTATATGTATGCTAGTTCCTTTGGCACTTTTCCTATTGGCAGTTTTGAGCAAGAATTCATAGAAATTCAAAATAATAATTTACTACTCAAATCAGAGAAAAAAAGTTGTAAAATAAATAGAAAAAAAGTAAAGTATCATCACGACCGTTTCCCTTGCGGGGTGGTCAGAAACCA
The DNA here is from genome assembly GCA_910589645.1 of Tinea semifulvella. NCBI lineage: Eukaryota > Metazoa > Arthropoda > Insecta > Lepidoptera > Tineidae > Tinea > Tinea semifulvella. The sequence goes on along the minus strand of OU342587.1, from coordinate 6,036,039 downwards.
CGCTTATAAATAAGCGGATTTACATTTAGCCAACTTTACTATAGGCCAATTATGACAAGTGGTAAGCTCGTCGATGTCTCCAGCGTACCAAACTCGAGAAATATCACAAATAAATTAAATAATAATTAAATGTATTTTTATTTCCATTAATAAATATTTTTGTGTCCTGACCAGGAATCGAACCCGGTACCTCCAAGTCTAGATCCACGGACTTGACCGATAGACCACATTTTTTCATTTTCATTTTTGCCAAATCTCAATAATATTATAACAAAGTATGTCTGTCATACAGCCAGTTTCTTAAACGGACATATATTTTGTACCTAATTATTACTTAAGTAAAAATTAACAGGTTTATTGTTACTTAAGTAATAATTAAGTACCGAAAATACGTTCGAGAAACTCCCTGATAGAGAATTTATAAATCTACATGTTCCGCAACCGAAATCAAACGAAAAAGGCTTTGTCCCAAGGTACTCTCCTAAGAATTAATAAAGGTAGGTTGATATTACTAGAAAAAAAAATGGCGAAAAATGCGCGTTTATTTGTTATCAACAAAGTATTAATGCAAATCTAATATTAGCTTTTTGTGTAATGCGTTTAAAAGCGTTTATGTTATGGTATTACATACCAAATATTGTTTTATTCTAAGTCAATATTTAGCATACATTACAATGATCGCTGCCTCTTACACAGTAAAACGAATGCAATGAATGTTTTCTAAGAAAGACATAAACATCAACTAATGTTATTAAATAAATGCAGAATTACTTTGTAGAATAAACAAAATATCGTATTGCCGTATCAATTAATTATATGTAATGCAACTATAAAAATACCTAAATTAACTTCTGACTCCAATTTAATACTAATTAATAAATATGGACCGGAGTATAATCATCTAACTTAGAAATATATTGTTTTGTTACTGTTTAAAAAGGTGGCAAAAACTTTTTTAGGATATAGTGCGGATTGATATATCTCTTAATTATTATTGTTACTGCAAATTATTTAGTTATTTTTGTATATTTATTGTATGTGAAGAACACTTACTAACGAATTGGCTTAGGCTGTTATGTTAGGTTTACGTGTTTGTAAATAAATAAATAGATTTTGTTATTTCCTTAATAAAAATAGGATTATTGGTGTTATGTTTATTCTGTTTGTTAGTTGTTTCCGTTTTGTTATCTTTCACTATTTTCTTAACAAAAAAAAATGCAAACCTGGATCAAGCTATGCCTGTACATTTTCGTCATTGGTTAAAGTTTAGGAACAACTGATTACATTGTTTACATTTTGTCTCTTAGCCTCATGAATGCAGTATATGTATTAACCCTAGAAAGATAAACTTATTTTATAGTATTGAAAACATAAACAGGCGCCTGAGATGTGTGCACAATTTTAAAAATCGATTTCATTTTATATATTTATTTTATTTATTTAAAACTTTATTGCACTATGTACAAGGGGCGGGCTTAAAATGCCGCTAGGCATTCTCTAGCAGCCAACCTTTAGGACAATGCAGAGAATTTTAATTATGCAAAGGGCTTAAATATGAAACTTATTAAAAATATTAAATAAACTTAATCCAAGATAAAACAATACATTTACACACTTCAATACATACAAATATGTACGCAATAATACATATACTATACACTATATATATTTTTAAATAATAATAAATAATTTATTTATTATGTAATTTATAAACTTCCATAAAGTGTTACACTATTAATAAGTATATCATATACACATGTAAGTATATTATTATTTAAAAATATTAAAACAATCATTATTTAGAGAGACTGCCTCTGTGGTCTAGCGGTTAAGTCCGTGGATTTAGACTGGGAGGTACCGGAGGGTTCGATTCCTGGTCGGGACACAATAATATTTATAAATTTAAATTAATAAATTTGATTGATATATAAATTGCTTGTAATATTTCTCTAATTTGGTACCCTGGAGACATCGACGAGCTTGCCACTTGTCACGATTGGCTTATAGTAACTTTGGTTAAATGTAAATCCGGTTCTTTATAAGGGATACGGTCGTGATGATACTTTACTTTTATTTAAAAATAATTGTTGCAATAAACATACGCCTCTCGTCACACACGTCGCCATATTTTTCAAAGGTTAAATAGTGTTCAATATATGATCATAATATAAGTGACGTAAAGGTAGAACGCGTCATGTTTGCTGTTTTAGGCAAAATAGTGGATTGTATAAATTGAGGAAACATAAAGTTTTACTGCGTCACTAGATATCAGCGCAAGGACGCAACGTATTGTGTCGGTCTTTTCCAGTAGACGATAAAAAAGTTGATGTTCAGGGGCAGCGGGTTTGATAAACAATTACATTTTAAAACATAAGGATAACTAATTGCGGAACATTTCCTTTAAAGTAACAACTATAGAGATTAACTTTGAACAAATATAATAATGCAGAACGTTTTTTTATTTCCTAACAAATTATGTTTGGGACTTAATATATGGCTGCAACTGTGGTCTAGCAATTAAGTCTATATATAAATAAATAAAAGATCTCGGTGTGATTCATGACGATAAGCTTTGACATACATATAGACAGTATTATTGGTAAAGCCAGTAAAGCTCTCGGGTTTATAATTAGATCATGCAAGCCTTTTAAGAGTAAAAGGCTCTTTAAATATTATATTGCGCTTATGCAAATACTAAAAAGTCATGTTCAACGATCATGCCATCCCGAGACCAATTTGCTTGGGCAACGCCTCTCTCGAAGTTATGCAAAAATACGTCTACCTTGGCCAGACTATCCAACTAGGCTTAGCCAACTTCAGCAAGGAAGCTGACAGGCGCATTCAACTAGGATGGGCTGCATTCGGAAAGTTACGCCACATCCTGTTATTAAACATACCACAGTGTTTGAAAACGAAACGGAGCAGAATCGTGGACACTGACAGTGGGTCTGGACCACAAGTTTAAGGTCGCTCAGCGAGCTATGGAGAGAGCTATGCTCGTTATATCTCTGATGGATAGAGTCCGAAACGTGGACATACGTCAGAAAACTAAAGTTACCGATATAGCGTTCAAAATTAGTAAGTTGAAGTGGCAATGGGCCGGACACATCTGTCGCAGAACCGATGACCGATGGAGTAAACGAGTTCTGTAGTGGAGACCACGTACAGGAAAACGCAGAGTGGGAAGACCCCCCGCCAGGTAGACGGATGACCTGAACAAGGTCGCTGGTGGGGGCTGGATGAGGGTGGCAAAAGATCGTGTGAAATGGCGAGCCTTGGGGGAGGCCTACATCCAGCAGTGGAGAGACATAGGCTGATGATGATGATGATGATGAAATACAAAGACGTTTATTTGTTCACAAAAAATGTTTACATAATTCTTTTGGAGAACCTCTGATCCCCAGACTAGAATTCTCTGGGTTAAGCTGAGGATCAGTTTCTTCCTTGGTTACATTTTATTATTTAAGAGTATAAATGTTATGTATCAATATTAATTTTGTTTTATTATTTATTAAATTAATTTATCATGCCATGCATTATACTATTATTATATTATATACATATTATATTATACTATATTATATCATATCTATTTTTTTTATATATTTCATACCTATTATTAAATTTATAAATCTATAAATAATATTTTTTTTTTTATTTTTTTTTTTAGGTATATAATTTGAGTAGTCTGGTGTATAGTTATTTCTGGTGTGTTTTATATTAACGTTTATTATATATTTATTTATCTATTTCTATGAGTTTTTTTGTTTGGGTATAATCTAAGGTACCAAGGTACAAGGCGCGCAGTCATCTTTAATATGGGTCTCAGATATGGAACCCGTGTTACCAGGTGTATATTTCAAGGCACAAAAGATTAATTCGACATCTTAAATATAAATTTAAATTATTTGACAGTTCATATCAAGTTATGTGCCAAAATCTGCATCTTCTTCCAATAGAAGTCCGACACAACATCACTTACAACAACAACATTGCTTACTTGCTTAATATAGCCAACGGTACAGTCGATTGTCCTGGGATGTTGGATCGATTGGGTCTACGAGTCCCAAGGTTTAATCTCAGCTGTCCTTCCTTCTTGTTTGTCCAACATGCTAGGATTAGGTACAGGCAGAATAGTTATTTTTTAAGAGTTTGTAACGAATTTAATGCCCTTGCGGAGGAGTTGGAAATTGATCTTTTCAACTCCAAAGCAACAAATATCAGACGTCAGTTGACGGCTCGTTATGTCGAATCAGTCAGTAACCTTCATTAGTGTAATATGTATTTTTTTTCTTATTTTATTTATCCTATGTATTAATGACGTTCTTATAATTTAGTGACTTTGTGTATTGTCTTATACGAGTGTGTTGTTATTGTGTTGCAGTGATGTTTCTTATGTTTTGCTATTGTACTCAATTTTAAAACCTTCAATAGTTTTTAGAATATTTAATATTACTTATCTAGGTATTTGAAATTTCCAAATGTTGGTTTTCCAAAATCAATAAATATAAAAAATTAACTGCCTTCGTAGTCTTGCGGTTAAGTCCGTGGATTTAGACTCGGAGGTACCGGGTTCGATTCCTGGTCGGGACACAAAAATATTTATTAATGTAAATACATTTAATTATTATTTAATTTATTTGTAATATTTCTCGAGTTTGGTACGCTGGAGACATCGACGAGCTTGCCATGATTGGCCTATAGTAAAGTTTGGCTAAATGTGAATCCGCTTCTTTATAAGCGTGGTTTCTGACCACCCCGAAAGGGAAACGGTCGTGATGATACTTTACTTTACTTTTACTATATAAAATTAAATGAATATATAAAATTAAAATAAATGTCTGATACGCTAGAGACATCGTCGCTTGCCATGGTGGTCCTATAGTAAAGTTGGATAAATGTGAACTCGCTTCTCAAAAAGGTATAAAGGTGTTTATTTTCACCACCCTGATAGGAATTACGAATGTTAATACTTTACAGTGTGTGGTATTATATTTAAAAAAGTATGGTGGCCTATAATAAGGATTATTGTCCTGCGCACTGCACTATCGCTTGTTTGCTGGTGCAAATTGTAAGAATATGGTTAGCGACGCAGTTAAGTTCTACAAAAACCAGCATTTTTTTTTTCTTTCTTACAATTTGACATACTAAGTATACCTAAATAAAAGTATTAACACGACTTTTTAATTATAATTTAGCCAACTAAACTATAGGCCCATCATGAGAAGTGTCAAGCCAGTCGATGTCTCTAGAGTACGAGACTCGAAAAATATCACAAATAAATTTAATAAATAATTGTGTCCCACCAGGAATCGAATCCTGTATCCCCGCGTCTACGTGTATATCTACGGACTTAACCGCTAGACCATGGAGGCAGTTGAGTATATCTGTAGATTTAAAATAATTATTGATATTATTATTTAGAAGTAGGTATAAGAGCGCTGGTGGCCCAGTTGCAAGAACGCTTTCTTTAACATCCTAAAAGGTGGTTTCAAACCACGGCATGTACCTTACACGTACATTTCTCATAAGTTTAATAAATTGACATCAGACCCTCACCAACTTGTCTTGCCAGCGCGCAGCGTGTCGAGTGTAGGCCAAATTCTCTAAAGCAATCCCCATCTCCAACAGTAGAGTTCTAGGACTCTGTGCTCTAGGTATTTACAAGAATCTTAACTATAAGGTTTTTAATTTCATTAGGTCAAATTAAATTAAAATTAAAAAGAATATGATTAAATATTTTTGATAGTTGATCAGTACATTGTCAGTTGAAAGGTAATACCCAATAAGTGATATAATATACATATTTATATAGTTCGTCTATTCGGAGCATTTCTATGAAAATTCTTACGTATATAGTGTGTTTGATACTGGAACTGTGTGGTGAAAAAATAATTAAGTCGCTGCGAAAGGTAAAACTAACTAGCTTATTAATTATCTCAGTTAGTCACTTATGGTACTTAATTAGCTACGCTTTGATTCGCAAAATAGTTGCAATAAATAAGTTAAGACAATAAATAACATACATTACCTATACTTTTCATCGTACTTTGAGCATTATCACGTAGGAGATGACATTGAAAAAACATAAAAATGAATAAACAATAATTAGTCACATTAAATGTAATACACGTCATACCATTATCGTTATGTTTACACAACTGTAAATAAGATCGAAATTAGCTCAATGCTGAATATGAAATGAGAATTCTGCATTAAGATACAAATAATTTAAATAATTTTGTAGACAATAAATTCATAATAGTTTTTATAATTAATCGGATCCTACGCGATTTATCTTAGATGCATATTTCTCCGACGTTTCGGTCAAGTAAGATTGAGCTTCACGATCCGAAGATACTTTCCACCAATCGTCACTATTACCCTAGAATAGTTGAAGCGATCGAAATAAAGAAACACAAAATTTTAATCGTGAGGGGTTATAAGTTATCTTCATCGTGGAATCCAGTAATTAATCAGTTTCGACACCGCGACAAATCGCCCGATACAACCGAGGATGTTGTGTGTCGCTATTTCTAAAAACGTGACAAGAGGATGGGTTGGTTTACATTTTCCGCCCATTATGGACGAAGACTGCACCGCGAAGCTCCAGTCGACCCGAGATCACAGCCAATGCAACTTAAGGCAAACGTCCGCGCATCAGGAGAAATATGTCTCTTAAGGTAAAACACATAAAGACCCTTAAATATTATTTTTTGATGGTAAGTGGCGCTCAAGATCCGTAAATGTTACTGGAATCAGACAATTATGACTGACATTAACTAGATGCTTCTTCACACTTCGCTTAAAGGACTCCAGGTTTTAGGTAAGTAGAAACACAGAGCATTCCACATCTTTATCGTGTGACATAATAAATAATAACCTACATGTTATATTTAATCAATCCATGCAAGGTTTTTAAGGCGATTAATAAAATATAGAAGAAACTTGATTGAATTGAGACAAAAAATCCTTCACAACAATAAAATCTAAAAATGCTATAACCTCATTCAAAATATACTTTCCGGCGTTGCTTATAGAGGAAGTGGTAGAAGAATGACGTGGGAATAGCTTGGCAAAGACAATGGTGTTTCTAAAGGAGATAAACGATTCCATTTGATACCTATAAAGCCTCTAATTTGCTATAACAATGTTGAGAAATTTAGGTACGACACGCGTCTTTTAATCGACAATATGCCAGGTAAAAGACGTCATATGTTTAATATAATAATAATAAAAGGTAGCAAAATATGATTATTCAAAAAAAAATATTTACATGATATAAAATTCACACTATCCTCGCCAACCCGTCTGGCTAGCGTGGCGAGTGTAGGCCAAATTCTCCCGATATATGTTTTGGAAGGCTCCAAGAGTGGAGTCGAGGACCTGTGTTCTGGGCTGCAATAAGTAAAAAATAAAATTCAACACTAAATTATACTCGTATATATAAACTACACTACGACTAAAATTATAACCGTCCAAATGGCGTAGTGTGCCGAGGACACTCGCTGCGTTCTCCCGTTAAACTGCGAAGCTGAACCTTTGAACAAAATATTCTCTAGTCAAAGGGTCACCTGTCACCAAGCAGAGTTTTATCCCACGCTCACGAGAGAACGCCAGAGTCTCCTCGGGCCACGGACCCATAATTTCGACTGCAAATCGCGGTCTTGTTGCTTTTAAGTCGTGCGGCTGACTTTTGAGCGGCCCAGGGTTTCTTATGGCTAGTTGTCACATGTTACGGACAGAGTGTGTCTACACATGTGGCATCCCAAACCAGTACACGGCGTCGTTTGTATGGAATATACCATCAGACCTAACTATCCCCGATGGTTTGAGAATGCAGTGGCTATTAGCAGATGTAAGCGCCCTTGACAGGATGTCATTAATTGCATGGTGTCTTGAGATATTTTTGGCATCATTTTGCTCATCTAAGGACTGGTAACAGGTACTTCTTAGTGTCATTGGTTTGTGCATTAAAGTGAACGAATAAAGTATTCAGTTACAGGCCTTAAATATTTAATATAGCATTAAAATTTGAATTATGTTTATGGTGTCTTAATATTAAAAATAAGTCTATTTGTTTCTGAGATTATGTAAGGGAATTTATTGCTGTCGGCTACAAAAGGCATTGTTTTGTATTCTCACGGGCCGAAGTACTACGACACGTAGGTTGGTTGGCCCGGAATTATCAAGATTTTGGACGTCTGGGGTCACGACCTTGCATCCGGGCGTGACCTTTTTTAAATCGTCGTAAACACTTCCGAGGCCCCTGGGTTTTAAAGGTTCTAGTTTGATGAAGGTACGAGTAACAGTGATGCGATCGTGGTGATGTAGGCAATGCACCTGCAACCGGATTTCCACTTTCATCAGCTTGAACTTTATTTGTAACAAATCTAGTTATTTACTGCATTAAATTGATTTACATTAAATATTTTATTGATTTTTCGAGTCATAGAGTCAGCGAGCTTGCCACAAACTTGTCATACGCCTATAGTAAAGTTAAAAAGTAGGGCAAATTTCGATCAGTTCGCCTACCACCTATTTGTTGGTCTAGTTAAAAGTACTCGTATGTGCCATTTGCAATGATGTCAAATGCCAATTTTTATTTTCATGGAGAACTAATTTTATAAGCTTGCCATTATGATATTTATATAAAAATAACACCGTTTGAAAAGAGACTACTAATAATAAGTTATGGAATCGTTAATAAATAGTCATCAGACACTTGCCAAACCGTCTGGCGAGTATAGACAAAATTCGTCAGAAATTTCTGGAAGGCCCATCTCCAACAGTAGAGGTCTATTATTTTGCATCTTTATATATGTAATACATTGTAATGAATCTTTGCTTCCAACCCAGTTGTGGCTCAAAGAGAAAAAAAAGCTCATCTTGAACTGTTGTTTCTCCAACGATTTGATACTCTAATTACAACCACCTTTGGCTCTTCTGGAATTGAAAGCGTAATTTTAATCTCTAAACTTACATTAAAAATGTGTCTTTACTGTAACGGGAAGAGTACTGATACCAGTATGACAGTTAACTGGTATATGTATCAGTGAATCAAACCAACAATTGATAGTGTACCTAATGTAAAGTTCTTTTTATCTATTTTATCCACTTATTTACTGAATAAACACTTTTTATTATTATTATTTATTAATCTGTGTTCTAGGGGCTGTGGTGATCATGTGATTATAAAATAAATAATAATAATAAAAAGTAAAGCAGGTGCTATTTCCGATGTTAGAAACACCATATCACCATATGTTACGAGGTCTCATTGTGAGCATCTCTAAGCCTCTAATCTTAAACTTCTATCTACTTCGTTTGTCACAAATAAAACTCTATTTTAAACCGCATTGTCAACTCAGGCCAAGTTTTTCAAATAGGAAGTTATCTTAGTTAAGTTTAACTTTACTGGAACCATTGTGGTTTTACTTTAACTCCCAGACTTCCTTCCTAATATAATTATAACCTATATTATACATATTTTTTCATAACGTTCTATGTCCTAAACTTAGTAATAAACAGAAAACAGATTTAACTGTTCCTAATTTAATCCTGGTTTAGCGCAACATATTTAAATAGAACTGTTACTCGTAGTTATTTATAACCACCAAAGCTAATTTATAATATCTTATAACAGAAGCAATGAGGCCAAAATCCACCACACTCGTCTGGATATTTAATTTCTAGGTAGAACGGGATGCATTACATCAAAACCTTGCTTGTTTATAACCACACCTTGTCTCACTATGTCCAAATTTATACACATCAGGTTTTGGTATCATGCTGTGCACACCGCACACGTCAATTCAATTCAATTCATTATTTTGTAAAGCGACAACTTACCTTTTTTGTTGGTTTCAAACTTAAGATATGTACGAGTATTGCAAGAAAACCCTCTGTCCTAGATTCACAAGACTTCTGAAAGAAAGAAAAGGAAAAAGAAAGGGGAGAAATACCCTGGTCTTCTTCATTTACTCCCTACTCCCAACGATAGGTGCTTTTAGTCAATGAATTGCATGATGTGATATGAAGTAGGCTTTAAACTTCATTAGGTTAGGTTAGCTTTTTTACTGAATTTTGTTTAAAGTGAATGACAACGCTATTCGAACGTTTTCCAAGGCGAAATAAAGTAAAAAAAAACGCCTACAGCGACAAGTCGAACATGGGGTTAGTAGCATTGGGATCGACACCTAACCATGCTCTCTGAAAAATAATGGTTTCTCTTAAGGCTCAAACCTGGGACCTTTACAATTTAGGTCAGCGTTCCAACCACTTAGCCACCACCGTTTCCTCAGCCACCTGCAAACTTATTCTTGTCTGTATTATTTTGCTTAATTCACATTTTCTTCATATATCATAATTTATTGTAGTTTAAATGCTTCATGACTCGCCCAAACTGTTGCAGCTGGGTCCGTGTTGACGTGCATAGTAGCTATTAGTTAATGCAATTGTTCTTCAAAGAACGTGTTCATTCCGGTTGCATTGTTATTTTGACCTTTGCTTAACTTGTATTTAAAATACTGGCCCCAAGATGACTCTGATACAAGTTGTGTTATTGTGCGACGAGAAGAAGGCTGAGCGCGCATTATCGTATCGACTCTAATCGGATCTATCGGTGGAAGATTTGTTTGGAAATAAACGAGCTGACAGTAACAGTTTTGTATCGATTTACTTTGACTGAGTACTTGATGACTTTAAAATTTTGACTCAATTTTAAACAATTCATGGATTTATAAAGTAGGCTACTCTACCATCTATGATTCATTTAATCGGAGTTTATCATTAAAGTCACTACCAAGTCTCAACGAATCCTTTAGTATTTTGGTCATTTAGCCCGAAACAGCTATGGTAATCTGGCGTGGCCGAAGCCCGACACGCTGGTCACATAAATCCGTGAAGTCCTGCACGCTGCCCTGAGCAGACTCGGATGACGTAGCGTCCGGGCAAAGTAATCCGGGGAGACGGTCAGAACGATGCAAGAAGAAGGAGCAGATAATATTTTAATTTTATATAATCCAGCAGCTTTCAGATTTCTTCAAACTCCAGTCGTTCAAATTTCGATTTACCCATAAAATAAAAACAAAGTTAACTAATAATGATCATCGTCACAGCTCCTAGACCTCCACTGTTTGAGATTGGCCTTCTTTGGCTTGCAATCGCCATGCCTGGCCAGACGGGCTGGCGGAGGTCTGATATCAATGACAATTTATTAACGATTGCACAAGTTGGTATTAGTGAAACCGGACTGACACACGGCTTACCGTGCTCTTCGAGGTACGGGAATGGTAGTCTTGTGAATATGTGACAAATGTACGTAAGAAAAGTGTATTTCTCATCAGTACATGCCGGGGAGGTTTTTTAGGAGAACTGACTTTTGTAGGATTTTAGGGAAAGCGTTTTTACAACTTATTTTTTAATATTTACCAGGAAAATGTCAAAGAATTTATAATTTGTATCTTTTGCATTGCATCTTAAATTCATTCTTCTAAATTTACTATTCTTATCCTAATCTTAACCCCACAAGGCAAGGGACAAATTCGTAGTTAGTATTCGTAGTGTTACATTTTTTTTATTTGGTTTGTTGAGTTCCCAATATTTTAATAATTATATTAAAAAAAAAAAAAACAATTTATCCAATAAAAATATTTTAAAGTTTGTCAAAAAAGATCGCGTACAATAAGCGTTATCATTATTTTTATTGAAAGCAAGCATTCACATCATGTTAACCGATTCAAATTGAGACCACATGAGAACGCATAGAGCCCAGTTAGCGTTAACTTAATCGTCAAGTAGAATATAAAAATAACGGTAACACAGATAGAATATCATCTAAATTGGTACTAGTATATCCCCGGTAGATACACCAGATATAGTGAATGATCATGTTGTGACGTCACACCATAGCTACATTCATAAAAACATAGCATTCATTGAAAAGAATGTGATTCGTATCTCTATGTGGGACCGTAGTATATCTTGAATTTTAACATAAAACTTCTTGGAAATAATCATCTATTAAAAAGTTAGAATTTTATGATAGTTGTAACTATCGTGAGGAGAGAACAAATGACATCATCCATTTCGGGCTATTTTTATACTACTTGTGCTGTGTAAATGATAAAAAAAATAGTATATTGTAATCTTGTTGTAATAATTTACCCAAAAATGCGTATAAAACATTTATAACAGTGAATACAATTTATCCCGAATCCCCAGAAGCGAATGGTGTCGTTTCTTAGCAATCCATAGATTTACTTACTGTGTAAGAAGAGAGGAGAAAAACAATGGCTCTCTTGACAAACAAACTGGCTTTGGAGGCCCATTTTAATCAGAAATTAATTTTGCGACAGATTATTATTGATTTAGTTAGGTTAAACGAAAGAGCTACGTAAAAACGTTTCTCTAAACTTGTCATGGCATGTATTTTGTCACTTACGTCCCGTGTAATGAAGTTGTTAAAGTTTATGTTTTTTTTTTTAATCTCTCTTTTCTTTATTCGAAGTAAATAAGTTTATGTTAAAATTTGATTTGTACTATCGCAGTTCACGTCCTCACAAGCCAACACTGTGACTTATAACGACAAAAGGAAGGATACGATGTACGTGCCTCACAATACCGGAGACGATATTAACCATCCAGAGTTTTTTACCGACTGAGTATTAGGAAAGAACGGCTCCAGACGACATCGATATGTTTAGCCTGACGACATTGTCATTCTCAGTAGCAAGCTCCTTGCAGTTGCCATAAAAGGCTTACTTGTTTAGACGGATGAAAAGGATTTTGATGCTTTAAATTAAATTGAGCTTTTAACAAAAATATATTTATGATAAAAATAAGTAACTAAGGCTTCTATACTAGAAAATGTGCCGACAATCTGGAAAAACTTTTAGTAAAAGGAAAAGTAGACGGTAAAAGAACAAGAGGAAGAAGCCAAAACGATGGTCCAGTCAGGTGACTAACCACATAATCATTCCAGTACACCAAGGACTGACTGCGCCGAGGACCGCAATCGCTGGAAACGGCTGGTGGAAGGACTGCGACGGAGTCACGATTCCCTACAGTTACATTTCGCACCAATACCGTTAGCTTAAGAAAACTTAGTTAATTGATTTAAATATTTAATCATGACTACGTTTTTGGGTATTCCATAATGATTGTAAAGATTTCGGCCTACTATTGTCAAGATTTTCAAATGGTTCAATTCTACAATTTGTTATTTGGAAAATTGGCATTACGTGTTCTTCGAGGCAATTGTGTTATTCATCACTATAGTTATCATTAAATAAATGCATAATAAAGATAGTATAATAGTTAAAATTAATATGAAACAAGATCGAAGAAATAAGCGTGACATTGATAAGTTAATTACCGCAACAGCTTTTCAACAAGCAGCAATAAGAAACTAATTCAGATACGATCATTCACACCTAACAAGCCCGAGCACTATCAACGATCTATTCAAAACACTACTATAAATATTAATATCCTACATTGAGCATTACGTATTCACAAATTTGATTCGAATTATTTCTTTTTTACAATCATTCAGAACTCGACGTTGACGTACTTTTATGGTTGTAAACGAATTTTGCCCCGGGTCATGTGAATTAGGCGGAACAGGGTGTTTCGACTTTATCTCTCCACTCTAAAGTTATTAAATTTAATTAGGGTTTGTTATTTACATTTATGAATCTTATTTTAATAAGATTTATTGCTAACAAGTTTGGTAGTTTAGTTGTTTCTGTGAGAGCGATTATTACACCCAAGGCTTCCATGACATATCTATGACTATTGTTTTATTATCGTCATAATTCGATAGGGACTAGTGTGGGCGCAGCAAGTCAAGTATCTAACGACTCAGACTGGTTTACCTTGAACATATTTATTTAATAATAAATTTACTAAGCATCGGTATAAAAAGTCCATCTTGATTTCCTGTCCAACCGGGAACAATAAAATCTGAAATAAACTTATTAACTACGAACATGAATTATGCAAATGATGTGACGATTTTTGTCAAACCAAACTATCTAGAAGCACGAACCCTAATTAGCGTGAGTGAATTAGACGTCCACACACGTTATCAAAGGAATCTGTTCATATTTCATAAAGATGGTGAAGCAGCCTGTAGTACTACTGCTCACGAGTATTTGTTTTAGTAATGAACATTTCGAGTTTTAAATAATAAAATTTATTCATAAGCGAGCACTTACCATATTTGAGTGTGCGGCGGTCGGTTGTCCATATGTATGAATGTTAAGATATTCTTATTTATGGGTCTAGTTCAAGGTCGCCGGTAGCGGTATCTTCGCTTTGCATAATATCAAATTATTTATTCGCTTCGCGCTAAAACTGTCTGTGTGTTTCAATTTGAATTTCAAATAAATTCTTGGCATTATTCTCGCCATGACGTGTTATAATTGTAACGTGTGAGATTTTTTACGCGTGAATAATGGATGGATGGTTCGATCTGCATGTGATGTGAGACAGTAATTAGCATGGGCGGCACGTGCCCAGGTGATATTGTGATTATTAATTTTATTTTCTGTAATGGCGCCTCGGCCGCCATTTGTAATTTTGATGAGATGAAGGCGTAATTGGTCGGCGGGTGAAGGACCCCAGTGTTTGCTTTGTTTCCATTATTTTGCATATTCATTCATAACTGTCCATGGTTTGCGGTAGGTCGCTTGTTTTTTCGTTAACCACTTAATTTATGGGTTGCTAATGTATATAACTGGGGTTACTTGAACTTTGTCCGAATTAATGAAATTATTAAGTATTTATTTGTAGCGTGGCTTAAGATTTTAATTGCCTGACTTTTTTGTTCGGTTATATCAACTTTAGACGTAAACAAGTGTCTATTTTTGTAAATAATTCAAGCGTAGATCCTTTATCACCGATTAAAGGTACTAAAGTAAGCTTGTCTAGGCCATTTGAAAAAAAACTCCGATAAACTGAAGTTACCTATACGTATAGACTTCGTGGGAAACATTGTCAGAACCTATGGAGGAATCATGTAGCTACAATATCAAGTGTCAAACTGTTACATAAATTAATTGTAAAAAAGTTGTTGGAAAACTACGCAACTTCTAATGGATTCCAGTCAATGACATATAGACAAGTTTATGATATTCGTGCACCTTGTTCATAAAGGTGTACTAGAGCTTTTTGTTTCTCTTTTTCTTGTTCTTGTATACGAGTTTAAATAAAGAGAATAAGAGAACACATTGCTTTATAAATTCCCCAATAATAATCATGGTTATAATGATTTCATTTCATATGCGTGGAGATCATTTCTATTTTAATACACACTTGTTAAATATAACATGTGTCACCGCTCCTAGCTGGTGCGAGTGATGTAAGCGGAACACGAGGTCAAAGAATAGGAGCAAGTGACACCAGCCTCTAATGACTGACATCAGTAGCTCTAGCACTCTGTTATCGAAACAAGATGGAATCGTGTAAATGTTATTTGTGTAATGCGCTGTCTAAAATTCCATACTTCAACTTCTCGATTCGGTGAAGGTGTTTGTGCGTGGTAGAGCTTGAAGGTCTCCATGTTATAGAAAAAGCATCTTCATTTGAAGTGTCAAAACAAATTATCCCTAGTGATATTATTTCGAACTTTATCTTAAGATTCACGGATAATGACCATGCTGTGTTTATGAGACTCTAAAGTTTTTTTATTGATCACTAATGTTTCACTGGGTTTTTGAAACAAGTTGATTATCAAATTTGATGATAAGCCCACATAATTCTAATTCGACTATAAAAAGTTTCTATGGCCACAGAATGTTATCTGTTTGATTGGCTCACGGCTCCTCCGCAATGTAGCGACATCTTTATGGACGCGATGGCGGATGTTTTTGCAATTTCCAATGTTTTCTGTGACACAAACTAGCGTTTTTAATTCAACCGCGTCCTAATATTATTCTAACGCGTTTTTAATTCAACCGCGTCCTAATATTATTCTAACGCGTTTTTTCCATTTTTTTATTCCTTTAAACTTTCCTAGAAATAATTAAACTCAAGTAGTCTGCAAACAAGATATTCAAGGATCGATAGGATTAGGTAACTTATAATGTTTTTTTTAAGAACGTTCCTATGTCAGCTGTTAAATATTATTATCTACATAGGTTAGCTCTTTTTTATTTTTCAACAACATTTTCAAATAAGTGTTTTCAATAATAAGTGTTTTTCAAATGTTATATTAAACATAATAATTCTGCGTGGATTGCTCATACTCCCGTATAAAGTTGCAAAAAATGTCGCTTTGTCGCCTTCCAAGCGTTCATAAAATAATCAGGAAATCAGGAACGTTCTGAGAAAAATCAATCATTCAGTTTTTTTTTTAATAATTAAATTATTAACAGTTATTCATAAACACAATTGCGGATGACTTCCATTAATAAAATATTTTATTTATTCCACATAATCATATAATAATTACTAAGTTATCAAATCAAATCATTTATTTGTTTCAACACAGGTAATCTAGCTAATATATTAACCTAGTTTATAAAAGTGCAGCTGTGTTCTGCCATGAGGCGTACAAATATTGTATATATATATATATATGTATATTGTAAAGATACAAACATATTATTACACAAAAAAAAATATGTTAATTCACAGTAAAAAAAAATGTATCTAATTCTGTTCGTGGTCAAATTAAAATTAATATTTGGGTCATTTAAAAATTCTTGCACAGAATAATGTGATTTTTCAATTAGAACTTTAGTCAACGTCTTTTTAAATGCGGTCTATGCGGTAAAAGTTTAATGTCGTCGTTAATAATATTAAATATTTTTGGTCCCATACAGATTATACTTTTATACATTAACGCCGTACGTGATCTTGGAGGGCATAATTTATTTCCATATCTTAGTACTCTATTACGTTTATCTTTGCTCAGTGGAAAAAGTTCTAGATTAGATTTTACGAAATTAGCAACTTCTAAAATATAAAGACACGGGAGTGTAAGTATCCCTAGTTTTTTAAAGTACGGTTTACAACTGTCAGTCAATTTTAGTCTACACATTGCCCGAATGCATCGCTTTTGTATTATAAAGATAGCTTCTTTGTTAGTCGAATTCCCCCAATAAATGATGCCGTACCGCAGAACGGATGAAACATAACTTAATTAAGCGACATGTGAAATTTTATTATTATAGTATAAATCAAGCTATTATACATAGTAATTTAATTTGCCCATTTGTATCACTACCAATTGAAGCAAGTATTTTATCTATACTTTTTTTTTTCTTTCGATATTAATTTATGTATATGCAGTGAGATGAAACAAAATGAATTTATTGTTATCTTTAAATAACACAGCTTCATCTAGTCCAAACAGTTATATGTTTATTCGAAGCAAGCAGGTACAGTAATTTAAAAAAAACTAAATTATAAATTAAACTAAAAACTAAAATTTGAAAACATATAAATTACTATTACAAAAAAAACTACTTAATAATAATACTAAAGTATTATTTAGTTATAGTTATATTAATAACTATGTAACTAAATAATACTTTAGTTATAGTTATTAATATAACTAAAAAGTAATATAAAGAAAAAATAAAATAAATATATTATAACTAAAAAAATTGCTTCAAATCGCTAAAAATGGGCAAAGTGCCAAGGATACTGGCAGCATTGCCAAGTTGAATGGCAATGCTGGTCCTTTGGCCCAAAAATTTCACAGTCCTCTTGTCTCCCGAGGTATTGACGAGCTGTTTTAACAACGCCTTAAAATTTCATGTGCACTTAGTCCCCACGGCCCGAGAGTTTCAACTCCAGCGCCTGGGTTCTCAGAGGTCAAGAACAAGTCGGAAGGCGCCAGGGTGCCCACACGGGTGGCATGGCAAACCTATCCTCCATGGAACCAGTGTTATTCCGTCGGGCCGCTTGCCATCGCCGCGGGACATGCCACTGGGTTCTAATATGGCTGGCGAACCCACAGACACAGGGAACCGATGAATGACGTCATTTAGGCTGGCGTGCTTTGGGATGCGACCTGTGCTCTTGCTGCAGGAAAGACCGTGGTGGCCGAGTGCCCCAACGTTGTCTCCACATTGGTAGCGATGTGGAACAGTGCAAGGAGCTCCTAGACGTAGGCTGGTTATAGTGCTTAAATATTTGTTGTCGAACAGAGTTCCAACAAAAGATGAACGGAGAGCCTGCAGCCACAGTCCCGATACCTTTATACCACCAGAAGACGAGCACGCTCTGCCATGTTGGTTAACGTATTTGAATGTTGATCCCGTACCAATTGGCATAACGGCTCGTCCCACCGGCGCTGTGATGTGGTAAGAGTTGGGACGGACGTGTTGGGGCTAGCAAGCTTCCTCTTGTTTATTTATTACAAGGATATTGATTGTTTGTGATACATAAGGGTGAAGCTACAATCGCCGCGTTTAAACCGCTTATTTACAGTATAATCTACATTGCACGATCGCGATCTAATGCGTAGGTTTTACTGGACCGTTGCTAGATATCATCTATACTTCTATTTATTGCTAAAACTTCTATAATATTGAAATAGAATTTTGAAATTTTCTTGATCAATTTGGGCATATGAGCCAGTTTGGAGACATTTATTATTTACTTCACAAATTTTATTAGTTTTATTATATTTTAATTGTTATTATTTTGACTGCTCCTGTCGTCTAGGGTACGACTGTAGATCTTAGACGCGGATGTACTGGGTTTGATCCTAGTCGAAAACAAAATTATGTATTGCTTAGTAGCTAAAGTGCTATATATATTCACTCTGATAACAGAAATTTTGTAAATTCGTAAGTTTATTAAGTTAAGTTACTTTGTAAATTTTACCAGTGTAAATTTGTAATTGGCTTATATTGCATATTTAAATACAATACCTGTAAAATTTTCAAATAATAAATAATTATTTAATATATAATAATATAGTAATTATTTGTTTTAGTTAATATAGGTACTCGTAGTTCGCTTAACATTCTTTAATTAAGACATTGAAGACCTAATCAGAATCCCTACTGACTTCCTACTAACGAGCACAGAATATACCGCTTCGCCGGCACTAGGTACGCTTCTGATCACAGATTTGAGAAACCGTGATTATATTAATTTTTTCGCCAAATGTATGCTGTAAAGTAATTTTTTATATCTCGTAAATATTTTTTTTTTAAATAACTTATTTCATTATTTATTTCACTTCATCAGCTAATATCATAATTTTTTTCGGACGCAGGCGAATTGAATTGAACATTAATATAAAAACGCAATTACTGTTATATAACAATATATAATACATATATAACAATTACATTTATGTCTATTAGGTACATCATCATCATCACAGCTTCTAGAACACACAGTCCTACACCACCACAGTTGGAGAGTTCCAGAATATATATCTGGAGAATTTTGCCAACACTCGCCACGATGGCCAGATGATTTGGCGAGTTGATTTAAATTTATTAGCGATTCCACAAGTTAATATTAGTAGAGATAGGACAGCGCCTTTCCTCAATCGTACAATCACGCATTCTCAATTTCTTTGGACACGTGTCGCGGCGTGGAGATACACCAATTGAACGCCTTGTAGTTCAGGGAAAAGTCGATGGCAAGAGGATGCGTGGTAGGTCTCCGATGAGATGGACTGACCAGGTTAAAGCAGCAATGGATCACCCCCTACATGAGTGCTCCAGGAAGGCTGCAGTTCGAGTCGAGTGCCACTGACACTCAAGTGACGACCACGACCACTCTGCCAAGAGTGTAGCGACTAAGAAGACCAATAGAATAAAAAAATAAAGATTAGCAGATCGAGCCTCGGCATCTACCAATGAGAAATACTTTTCTTACATACATTGGTCATAAATTTAAAATACCACCATTCCCGTGCTTCGGAGAGCACGTTAAGCCGTCGGTCCCGGTTCCACTAATACCAACTTGTGGAATCGTTAACAAATTGTCATTATAAATTGACATCATATCCTCGCCAAGCCGTCTGGCCAGCGTGGCGAGTGTAGGCCAAATTCTCCAGATAAATGTTCTGGAAGGCCCATCTCCAGCAGTGGAGGTCTAGGACGCTTGTTCTAGGGGCTGTAATGATAATGATGAAGAGCAGGACAAACATACTCGTACATTCATACAAAGCTATTTTTTTTTCTTCTCTCAATGGATGATGAATGAGGTGATAAGGAAGGCAAAGGGTCTAGCCTATACAGCTAAGTCTGACGTAATATATCTTTCTTTTTTATGAGTTAATGAGGTCATAATCACATTGCAAATGGTGCAGAATTTAATGTTTTTCTTGGAGTCACTCGCGGCATTATAGCTCATACACGTCAGGCAAAATATGGGAGTCCAGCAATTTATCGTTTTCCATAACTATTCACATTGTAGAACATCATTAAACAAAACAACACCACTTTTGACCAACAATATTCACAGTAAATTAATTTACAAAACAAAAACTTGCACTTGACATGCCCGCGCAAAATGGCGCGAAGGACCATATATATATTTTTTTTCGCATATATAAAGTGGGTAGTTTTGAATCTGTTGCCAAATATAAACACCTTTTACGATTCAATTGCTCTCGTGACGTCGTCGGTGGTAGGTAGGTTATTTATAAAAACTAAAATCAACATTTTTGGCAGTTCTAAATATTGCCTATGCTACTACTGGATATTAATGTAAATAACACAGTGATTTTTCATCACTTCATGATCATATTTATTTACTTTTTTAATATTAATATTCAAGTGTAAGTTTTCTTCATTCTCTTTCTCAGCTTTTTGTTCCTTGTAATTACTCTGAAATAATCGATATTCATTTATAAACGTCAAATGAGCAAACCGTAGTAGAAGTATAACGCTTGGACACACATAATGCACTGTTTTCTATACAGGACGTTCTACAATCGATTTTACTTATAACTCAAGAGAAACATACCCAAACAATGATTGTATTGCAGGCATACTAGAATGTTAGCTATTTAATTTGACATCAGAGTTATAGTTAATGTAAGCAAATAATAGTTTAAAAAAATGGATTTTATCTATAGTTTGTTGTCAAAGTTAAGATTATGCTTGCATAAAATACACATAGTATAACATTATGAATTTGTCTTTGCGGTTCAAGGCACACTGTGTTTACCGACTTAATTGAATCAATTTCTATCGGCCCTATCTATCGACTGCAGTATTTAATTCCACATAGTAAACACCAGCTGGTTGTCTTTAATAACAAGAATTATAAAACCGGTTTCACCAATGATAAGTACAAGATACTTGTTAAAGGTTTTTTCTTCACAAAATATATTTTAGTCCGTAGTTGTTTTCCCACCATGCTGTGAACAGTGGTCATCAGCGCGGAACCGTTCTGGCTACATATAAGTTGGGTACAGTAGGCGCAAGGCAAAAACCACGATACTGCATCACGGTCAAATGAAGACGTGTAATTAGTTGTTTTTTACAAGATATTGGAGTTTTTTTCATTGCCGTTTATGGCTTCAGGCCAACGGCCGTTTACGTTGGCTGGACTTCAAAATAATAGCTTGGCATGAACCTACTTGTATCCCAGCGAGAACATTGCCTTCGCAATAAAAATCAATATCTTTACTGGCATGCCTTAAGTGTAAGTACATATTACAATTAAAACAGGTCCAGTGGGCTCTATATCAATAACCATTATTGCAGAAGCAATATCATACATACCTACTAGTTTAATTTGTTACGCGGCTCGAGTAAAAGAAGCATGGTAATAATCGCGATGCAACAAATTAAAAGTTATTTTACCTTCAAGATATTTTATCACAAAATTCCCATTTTCCTTCAAATCTGCAATAAATTATTTAGCCCGAGGTGACCGGCTGCGCTGCAGACCGAGACGCTTGCCGTGTTAATGTTTTACAAAAAAACAGACTCCGTAAATGAAATGGCCACCAATTATTATATAAGAAAACGGCTATGTTGTAAGAAAACCGCGTTCAGAGAAACCTGTTGGAGACCCCCGCAGCGAGCATCCGCCAGGACATCAGACAATTACTTCTAAAAGGAAAAAACTAAGCACATCCGCAACCCTAACATAAATAAAATGTATTATATAAGACAGGTTGCCGCTAATAGCTGATAAAATATCTATAATTAAACTTTGATGGGCAGAACCTGAAACTTCCTCTTTGAATTGCAATCAAGCTTCTAGCATTTTAAATAGATGTTTATAATATTAAAATCCCCAAGCTACAACGAAGTTTACCAGATTAATAAAGTTTTCTTTGGTATCAGAGTGCAAAATAATAAATTTGGGATCATAAAATCAAACTAAACACTAAAGCCACTATAAAGGCTGTACATAATTTGGAATATAACACTATGAAAAGATACTAAAACTCTTTACGGCACCTATAAGCTTAGTTAAATTACATAAAACTATAATATTTATGGCTTATGCGGATTTAACAGCGAATGTTACGGGTATTTCTTAAAGTCAAATAGTCTAATAAATGCAAACGAATAAACTGACGGTAGTCAGAGAATAATAATAGATTAATAAATCAAAAAATTGAGGAAGAGATGTTATAATTGAGTTAATTCATTTGCTACCTGTGCATTTAAATGTCAACATTCCACACTACAAAGTATAAGCAATAATTATTTCCGCAACCAACAAAGTGTTATAGCATATTTAATAAACATTTCTTAATGTAACCTACCATAACGAGATACTAAAGGTATTCATTCGAAATTTAATCCACCACAAAATTGACTGTTGGACTGATTTGGTATATTACCACTTATATGGCCTATCAAAGCAAAATGGTATTAAATGTCAGATCACTGCTCTCGCGCATGCTTTATTGGCGATATAAATAAAACAGCCTGGAACGAAGTAGAAATTACCAGAAGTGGTCCCATTACCGCACGTAACACTGGGAGCTTGCTGGGGGCGTGTTAGCATAGATCTCAAGCACGCCTTGCTCCACACCAGGTTCTGGACTATAAATTATTCGATCGATCATTGGTATCGCGTCGACACCTCAGGTTAGCTCGAGATCGACTGCAATTTCTCATTGAGACGTTGGCCTTATTCGTAGTGGAGCCTATTAATATAACAAGATTCGATATTCATTCGGACAAAACCCGACTTGTTAAGTGGATATAAAAACTGATAACGAAATACATACGAGACATATAAATCTTCGCTAGACCGATATAAAATAAACTTCAAAGTAAAAATAGAATCACGTTTAAAGTAAAACTCGTACTTAAGTTAAATACATCGAAGTTATTAAAGTCGCAAACCAGAAAAACAAACGTCGTAATTGTAAAGGTAAACATCGAGTCGTAATACGTGCAACCGCAGAGATCTCAGCGTTTGGGGCGTTTACAAATGAAAACCATTCAATTACACTCTTAACACTTATCAACAACCAAATTAACATGTCATGAATATGATTTAACTTTTTCTCCATTACGATAATTCACTGCAATGCTCACGTGTTGCTGTAACCCTAGAATTAAGTTGAGAGTAAAAACCTACGTCGGATCTTTAGCGAAAATTTGCATACATTACAATACTAATTCATTCCGTGAGCTTGTCTGCTACGAAAAAAACTCGGAATTAGTTCACATATTGGCGGCTGGCGCGTGCGCATTACATTGTCGGCCGTCTACGAGATCTTTCATTTTATTACCATAATTATTTAAATATGTAACTATTACCTATTGTGTATCCCATACGCGTTAACCCTGTTTTATATGAATGGTTAATTGATGGATGTTAAATATTATATTAGTATAATTGTTGCGTTGCGGTATACGCTAAGGTACCTACTTCGTTTGATGCCCAGTGATAGGCCATATTCTCTCTGATCTCAAAATCTCGATTAGGTGTAATAAAGCCTATCATAGTGATTTGGCTATTTTCACATTTTTTAAGTGTTTATTAATTTTAAAGTTGTATTTCTTATTGTAGTCAGTAACGTGGCAGTTGTTTTTGAAGGTATCATTATCATTTATGTATTATGTTATAAGTAATTATATTATACTCGTAAATCGCATTCATATATATTATTTATGTAATATTAGTATATATGTGTATTGATATTTAATTAGTTTTTAAATATTATTACGATCGATTATTATCTTTTTTTTATTCGGTCCGTACTTAATTTTAAATGATCCCAATGTCCCAAAGGTTCACGGGCAGAGAATGCCTAGCGGCATTACGTCGCCTTTTGTATTTTGACAATATTTTTTTTAAATAAATTAATTCATTAATTTAATAATAATTCGAGGGTTTCTTTGTTATAATCAGATTTCATACGAAAGTAAAATGGTGCAGACCGCGAGGAATACCTTCATGGTATTATGCTCGTCTATGTACATGTTTTTATATTTTATATTTTGTGTGCAATAGAGAATTTTATTATTATTATTAGCGACCAGAAAGTTGTTTTGTACGCCCAGTTCTTGTATTATTATGTTAGTCAATGTAATGATATTCATGGCGTTTCCTGATGGGTGTGGACAGTAGCTCTCCTTGGTAATTAAGACGAGTTCGCGAACAGCTAGTGATTTCATATTTTATTGTCTATTTAAAACGACTTTGTAACAACTATACGTTTTGAATCGATTGATAATCCATCATTTAAATTCACTTATTAGGTAACTTTTTTATTTTATTACTATTAAAGCCTCAGGTCACCTTCCTAATAAAAATACTCAAATAAACATGAAAAGATCAAAATTATCTTTTTTTTTTTGTCAAATATTTTTTATACAGTATAATAACGGCCAATTACTGAAAGATAGGTGACAAGCTAACTATAACCAATCACGTGGCGTATATTAAAACAATGATTATAGATTATTATAACCATCCTTTCTGCAACCGGCCGTTAATCTTTTAAAACATAAACAACAAAACAATATCAACAAGTGCACCACGAGAGAAACTTTTTGAATTTGCTGAGTTTACAAATCTTGTGCAAGTGTCGGTCAGAATTAATTAACTAAGCGACTCTAAGTACAGCAATAAAGCAGCCAAGCCGTATCAAAAATATCTCCGAAAACGCCTGGAAACCGTAAGTTTTGACTTTGAGAAATTAATTGGCGTAACGAAGAGAGGTCTTTTGTAATTAACGAATGCCAGCCGATGCGTACTGGACGGAGCCAAGTTGGGCCCCAATGATATTATCTTGAAGTAAAATAATCGCAGAACCTACATGATACATACCTATGATCATTGTAGCAGATATTAAAGTTAATTAGACCAAGAATGATAGAGTGAAATGCTTATTAAGAGCATATTCTTAACCGCACTTAAACCTAAGTACTTTTGAGTGCAAATTGTTTAAGAAACATCGTGAGGTAAATTGTGGTGAATTATGACCGGAACCTTCCTGTTTGCTCATTATTTTATTATTGTAGGTTGATGATGAGATTCATGACATGTGTCGGTGAAGATTTGGAACTGGCAGTTCCCTGGAGTACAACATGCAACAGTATTATTGTCTTACATATTATTATAAGGATCTGGCCAAGGAGTTGTCCAAACTGGTAACGAAAAAGTCTGGAGACAAATAGCTGGCAATTATTACCTTATTATTATCTTTTTTTTCCAACTTTATTCCTCGCTACACAGAGGGAAAATGTTACCAGTCTCTGACTCCATCCCTGCAGGGTCGTCTCTAGAGGACATTATTTATTTTTAGTATTCTTTTATTAGGTTTAGTTTTTACGATTAAATAATCTTGTTAAAATATAACGTCATTCTTAATTTTTTTGTTTAATTATTTATTATTGTATGTATCATTTAAAAATAAATAAATTATACTAAACATCGGTTGTTTAATATAAAATAATGACAGATACAAGTATATATTTAAGGCACGGTGGTGGCTAAGGCACGGTGGTGGCTCGGTTGTAAGAACGCGTTCCCTAAATCCTACAAAGATCGGTTCAAACCCACCCGGCATGTACCAATGAGAAAAACACTTTTCTTGCGTACATTTGTCATAGATTTACAACACCACCGTTCCCGTGCCTCGGAGAACACGTTAAGCCGTCGGTCTCGGTTCCACTAATACCAACTTGTGGAATCGTTGATGAATTGTCATTAAAAAATTGACATCATATCCTCGCCAAGCCGTCTGGCCAGCGTGGCGAGTGTAGGCCAAATTCTCCAGATATATGTTCTAGAAGGACCATCTACAACAGTGCAGGTCTAGGACGCTATGTTCTAGAAGCTGTAATAACAGTTATATAATAAAGTGTAATGAGTACAAATAAATCAAGAAGATACTTGATTATTGCAATAACTTTATTTGTATTTGTGCATCGACTATTGATTATTGACTATCAAGGATGCATTGCGTGTTATGTCTAATTAATTTTGCTTGAGGCATTTCTACCGTTTATACGAGTCGATGTAATAATGTGATGGGGTCTCTGGTCCTTGAGATATGTTGGCAATTAACTTCTATTAATTATTGCTCTTTTCAATTATTATAAATTTGCTTCTGGATCATTAAATTATGAGGGCTTTTATTCGTATATTAGTTGCATGAATTAGGTGACCTTTGCATTAATGTTATCAAAATGATTACCTTGCCTATATATATATATATGGTTTGTGTACTATAACAAAAGTGTCTTATATTTTGTTTATTTATGTATTAGGGTACAATACAATACATACATGGTCTTTCACTTAAAACTAAGGCAGAAACTAGAGGACATCACTACATGTTATGTCAGTATCCATTAATTGGGCCTTTAAACAATAAAAAACAATAATAATTGTTTAAATTTAAGCATCGCTGTGCAGCGGGGGAATGCTGCGAGTGTTCTTGGTACACTGCCACATGATCAAGTCATGGGTGAATATTTTTATATATACATAGTTTAGATTTTAGTTTTATAGCTAATTTAGTATTTTAGAATGATTATCAGTTTTATGTTTTCTGTCCCTAATATCTATAACACAATACAACATAAACTTTTTAAACTATCGCGCACATTCACAATAGTTTTTTATAATTTTAACGGGTCTTTACGCGATTTACCTTAGTGACATATTTCTCTTGACGTTTCAGCCAAGTTGCAATGGCCGTGGTCACGGGTCGACCCGAGTGATAGTACCGAGGTGGTTTTTCTCTATATCGCGTTATCCTTGGGTGTTTAGCAGACACCGCGACTTAGCACGCTCGTTACTATGAAATGTTTAGGTTAGTCGCTAGCTTCAGAGGCATCATCATCACAATCATTTCAATTTTCCATTATTATCCAACCATATAACAATTTGTTAGTCATCTGTGTATTAATTTGCTTATCCCATCGTCTTAACAATTTAGATTATCTTTTATGATTTCAACATTGTTGCGTAATTTATTTAGTTTCGAACTGGATATACCAACAGTCTCATCACAGCTCTACCCAAAATCTTCGTTTTTTTATTTCCATAATAAAGTTAAGACAAAACATTAAGCAAGGCAGTGTCCGTGACAAGCGAAATCGTAATTAACGGCTTATATCTCGATCTAAACATGTGAGTGAGTCCCACTAGCTAATAGGACCTATTGGATACATATAACTTGACCTTTTTTTCTATATCCATAATTTATTTACAGACCCAAATATTATGGGTTTAATTTATTTTAAAATTTAGGAGTTTTGGTTTTTTATTTTTTACACTAGTAACCAATTACAATTCCTGACGCTGTTGCGAAGTGTTACTAAATTATCAATCGAAAATTTATGAGAATCAGACACGTCAATCGTCCATTACTTACAGTTAGTAGCTTTCATTATTGTAACATACGTGGCAGCGAGAACAATCGTGCTACTATAATAAAATATTCCTTTAATATTGGAAAAATCATTTAAAGCTCAAAGGCATCAGTTGAGCCATACCTACTTGTTATTTATGGTATGACCTTTTGAATTTATATTAAGGGTCAAACTTTAAGGGTCAAATGGGTCGAGTAGACGGATCAGCAACGGGTTCGGAAGCATTTGGAAAGCACACGGGCCGCCGACCTCGTTCACTTCTAATACATCACAAAACGATATTCATAGTGTACACCATAACTATTAGAAGCACAACTACATGAAGCTTTTTGATAAAAAAATATATATAACAGCCTATTTTACCTAACCAATAAACAAAAGAATAATAAAATAAAAAATATTGACATTATAATAATAATAAAAAGTGTTTATTTATTAAATAAGTAGTACATCTTAGATAAAAAGAGCTCTTTTACATTAGGTACACTATCAATTGTTGGTTCGATTCACTGATACCTATACTAGTAAACTGTCATACTTGTATCAGTGCTCTCCCCGTTACCTATACAGATTCGAGATTATTATTACGCTTTCAATTCCAAAAGGTGGATGTAAGTAGAGTATCAAAAGGTTAGAGGAACTAACAATGTATTACATAATATAACGATGTACTAGAAAAGTAACGATTATAATATATTTAGTTAATTGTATAGCTATTTTGATTTAAGTATTGGCATTATATAAATTCTTTGACTTAAGTACCTATTAATGTACTCATATATGGTGTTGACATGAAGTCATCCTATACTGAATGCTGATGCTTAGTGAGACATTACCACAAAACCTAATAT
Source organism: Tinea semifulvella (assembly GCA_910589645.1). Taxonomy (NCBI): domain Eukaryota; kingdom Metazoa; phylum Arthropoda; class Insecta; order Lepidoptera; family Tineidae; genus Tinea; species Tinea semifulvella. The sequence goes on along the minus strand of OU342587.1, from coordinate 6,007,394 downwards.
ATTTAAAAATATGAATTTATTACTGTTGTAACATATTAGGTTAAGATTTTTTTATTTTTTTTATTTTTTTGACATTTGGTATTTTATTTATAAGTAGGTATCTTTTTAATTTAGTGTCGTCCTGTTTTGTTATTGTTTTCGATGTTACAGGTATTTTCTGTTATTGTATTGCGGTTTATTTCTTTAATAATTTAATCTATTACTTTGTTGTTGTAAGCAAATTTGCACACAATTGATGTATTGTATTTTACAAGCAAAATAAACGTTCATTTCATTTCATTTATGCAATAAAGTATTTGCATTTGAACCGCGACACTATTCTTCTCCTTTCTTCCCCACACACGATGGATCCTCTACCCGCACGGTAAATCCATGGATTTTTATGAAATTTGTCTTCATCTGATGCGTACACTTTTAAGCTGTATTTTTTTATTTTCCCTTCTCTTTTTACCAGAGAATTCTTCGTTCTGCTCATAGCTCATGCGACAACAGATCGTATATTGTACTGTAACTGGGTTAATTTTCAATCATCAGATAAAGATTTCTACTGTTATTTAACTATCAAATTTGTTTATGTTTTCATATAAGTTACTCATCAGTTGATAGAAAAATCAAACCCAATAGAAGTTGGGCGGTAAAATGTGAGCAACCTCCCTATGGATGGGGTATCTAAACGCATCTAAGGCTAGCGTGTCGCATGGTGTCGATAACATTTTCAATTTACCGCCGATTCGAGGACAGTATCTGAGCCGGCCGAGATAACCGATAACTTAGTATTTTACTATCCGAATTTCTTCGGCCACTATAAAAATTGACGACATAACGGAGTTACGGCCGAAACCCGCACACTATTAGTAGCACGTTCTTGTTTCTCTGCATTCCCTATTTAATGAAATAGTCTAAGATCAACCTTTACCGGCAGCTGGTCAATTGCTGGTATTCTTGAACATCGCTTATCATCTCCGCGCACAGTATCATATTAAGCGATCAGTTTTTTTTTTAAATTGTAGTTAACGTTCTTGTTGGGCCGTGGAAACTTGGCAGGTCTATGGTGTTGGATGCAACATTAACAACACATTAGCTCCATCTCACATCCAGGCAACTTTGTCAGGCGAGGGATGTGCGGCGGTTTATTCCTGAAGTTTTTGCACAATTATGCCAACCTCAGTATAGATTACGAATTTGCGGCGTTTGGGGTCAAAACGATGGGACCATGGGACGATGGGACCCTCAGCCAAGCGTCTTGCCAGGGAGTTGTTAAAGTGGCTGACGGAAGGTCTAGAGACTGGAAGGCTGGCAATTTGTTAGTCTTTTTGGGACTATCTCTGATGGGACGTCTCCAGAGGACATTTTTTTATTTATATGTAGATAAAGTGTCGTCACGACTGTATCCCTTCCGGGGTAGAAAAAAAACACGTTTTTTCTTAATGAAGCGGATTCACATTTAGCCTACTTTACTATCTAGCGTACCAAACTTAGCGTCTAAATTCACGGACTTAACCGCTAGACCATAGAGGCAGTTAATAAGTATAAGTAGGTAAGTAAAATATTTAAAAATATTATATTTTTATAAATTTTGGTATTTATTAATTAAGTTGTTTTTAATTTACATTAATTACTACCAAAAATAAATAGTTCCATATTCCTTTTAAAATGTAAGTAATATTATTATTTAAAATGTTCAGTAAATTAGGTATTGTCCTAAAATTTCGTATTTCGTAAGTACGTTCATAGTTTGTACAACACTTGTAAAAACCAGTAGTTAAACCTGTGGTTTGCGTCATAGTTAAAATTAACCGGATTTAAAGTGGGCATTTAGTTTGGGTTAGGCATTTTTTACTGACTTTAAAGAAAGTAGTACAAGCTAAAGATTACAGCTTTAAGCTTTTAGTTTTTTATTAGTTAACTTTTGAGGTTAATCTTATAAAATTAATAAAGTTTATATTCTACAAATGAATTCTGAAATCATCATCATTCATCATTACAGCCCCTAGAACACAGCGTCCTAGACCTCCACTGCTGGAGATGGGCCTTCCAGAACATACATCTGGAGAATTTGGCCTACAATCTGCACTACAATTCTGAAATAAAAAACTAAAATGAAATACTGAGTATAGCTATTTAGATTTAAGTTTTTACATTACATAAATTCTCTGACATAAGTACCCTTTAATGTACTCATATATGGTGCTGACATCAAGTCATACCTTGCATGCTGAGGCTCAGTAAGACATTATCACAAAGCCTATATTTTTTTTTGTATGGAATCAATAATCTAAAGTTTATTCGAAGTAATATACAAACAATATAAAAGAATTACAATATTAAATAAACTATCTTAAAACAAAATCTAAATTTAACCTAAAAAATAATAATAATACATAAAAAATAATAATAATACATACTTACAAAAAAATTGCTCCTTGTGGCATGGTGCCCAATACAGCATTTCCCATTTGAATTAGGATACTTAATTTTTGGGAGAAAAAACTGCCAGCCCTATTGTCACCAGAGACGTCAATGAGCCTTGGAACAATTTCTTTATAAAATATAATATATATATATTTATATAATAGCCTATATATAATATATAAAAATGTTAATATTAATTTATTACTGTTGTAATATATTAGGTTAAGATGTTTTTATGCAAAAAAGAATTTTGAATTTTAAAAAAAACTTTTCAGAAAAATTCAAGCTGCTGAGCAAACCTGAAGATATGCCTAATGCGGAAACAAACAGTATTTTATAAATCACAAATCTATTTTAAATTAACGTCTGATTGCAAGATGTAGGAGAAGCCAATGTTTAGCCAACTTTACTAAGACCATTGTACGGATTTGCCGCACAACACTGCGTTGACAAAATTTACGACTCGTTGAAACAATCAAAATATGCACCCCTATACGGTAGCCACTATTCCTACACCTACATATAAATTTGAATACTCTTATATTTGTTGCACGCTGAAGATGTGTAATGCTCTCCCAGCTATTGCATTTCCCCATTCCTATAACCTGGAGTCCTTCAAACGAAGTGTAAATTAAATCTTGATAGGCCGGCATAACAGGCTCGTCATAGTGGCTCGCGTCGCGTCAGTTGATGCCATCTTGGACCACGCGTACCTCTTACGTGGGCGCAATATTACATGCCATGCTCAGTATTAAACAATATATATATATAGTTACGTGATTATGCACAAAATAAATATATTGCTTCTAACTAGATATTGCATCTTTATCTACCGATGTTATACATTATATAGGTATATCAATATAAAGTCGAGTACAAAAAGCTATTGAGGACAGGCAGCCGCACACCCGCCTACCTATGTCCCTTATTTCAAGGTAAAAAAAAACTAAAATGAACGAGTATAATCTTATTTGTGGCTTAGTGTACATATCGGACACCGGCCAAGTGACGTGCTAAGCGGTTACAACTTACTTACAAACTTTTTGGACAACATAAAAAATAAAAAATAAACTTTGTAAAATTATTTTATTTACCTAATCAACATTGATTTCGTTTTAAAAATATGCTTTATCACTAATATCATGTTTACATATTATGTAAAGTATGTATATAATCTTAAGGATTTTGATCCAGGGACTCAAAATCTACTCGGAAAGTGGATCCGCCACTGGAATAATCTTAACTTTGCGCATTTAGGAAACTATCGTGACCCCTTTCTTCCCCTTTTAAGAAAAATAAGATATGGTCGAGCACTATCCCCCCCAAATTTGTTTCACGTAATAAATGAATGGCCCCTTATCAAATCAGTATTAAAATTTTAATTAGTTAATTTAGGATTAGTAAATAAAGCAATAATCACCATTATGTAGGGTAATAAGTAAATTTCACATCAAAGATATTTAAAAAATAAAATTTGTTAATGATACTTTAGCTTTTTTTCATACTTATTATCACGCTAGTTTCCTTACGTGGTATTCGAAAACTGAGCGGCATCTATCACGGCCAACCACAGAGATAGGGAAGCAGAGGTGATCTAACTGCGGTCAAAGCGTGGCATTTCTCACACACAAGTAATGTTCGCACACTAATACAGAAGACAGGACCGGACTCATTTGCGAAATGTCAAAATATTATTATATAAGTATAATTATGCATATCGCTCACAAATCCGTCCTGAATCAGTGTATAAAGCCCACTTCGGAAGATAGGTTTTGTGTTCTATGATTAAAATAATGAAATGAGTATTTTTAGCTATATGGTTTTTTAAAAAATACAACATAATATAATAAAATCGTTTATTTATATTTTCTTACATATATTATTCAAAGCAATGGCACGCTAATTTTGGACCGGATGGCGAGTGGTATCTGGGTCTCGAAGAGATACCGAACCCCTCTGTACCGGCCGAATGGGCCCTAAATGGTCGGGGGGGGGGGAACGTAAAAATTATGACGAGACAACCGGATGGTAATGCGGTTGAAGTTGCTTGGAGTTTTCTGTAATGTTTATACCCTATTTAAATTTTCAAACATGTCTCTTTTCTTTTATCCAAAAAAGTACTTTTTTTTAAATGGGCCGCTCTCATATTATTCTGAAAAATAAATAATAATTATTGTTTTATAACTTAACTTCCATAAATGTTTTGTAAGTATGAAATAAATCTAAGTATTGTATCTATACAAGGTGGAGTTTTGAGACGGGACAGTAAGGGCAAATATCTTAACCGTTATAGTTACAGGAAAACGTTCCTAGGAGACCATCCATAACTTATTGAGATATTCTGAACTTCATTCACAGATTTTGGAAAAATCTAGTCAGCAAAAACTTTTGTTTTTATGCCGATCGATCCTGTTTCTTATATGGATCAAAAGTCTCTACTGGAGCAACTGAGGTTTGAGTACTAGAAATGACAGAAACCAAACCAAAAAGGCCAAAAAGGTAGCTCGGTTGATAGAATGTATTCCCTAAAATCCAAAAAAGGTCGGTTTGAACCCCGGCATGTACCAATGAGAAATACACTTTTCTTGCATACATTAGTCAGATTTACAACACCACCGTTCCCGTGCCTTGGAGAGCACTTTAAGCCGTGGTCTAGTGGTAACAAACGTTGCCGTGAACTCGGGAGGTCGTGGGTTCGATTCCCACCGGGGGCAAGTTGTACATTGTATAATTTGTCTCGGTCTGGGTGTTTATATGTATAATATGTATATATTTACAAAAAAAAAAAAAAAAAGTATAATATGTAGTTTATCAACCATCTAGTTTCCGTAACACAAGCCTCATAGCTTACCACAGAAATTAGATGGCGCTGTGTGACTTGTCTGGAAATATTTAAAAAAAAAAAAAACTATTTTTACTAATTAACCCGGTTCTACTAATACCAACTTGTGAAATCGTTAAGAAATTGTCATTAAAATTTACATGAGACCCTCGCCAATCCGTCTGGCCAGCGTGGCGTGTGTAGGCCGAATTCTCCAGAAATATTTCTGGAAGACCCATCTCCAATAGTGGAGGTCTAGGTCTCTGTATTCTAAGGGCTGTGATGATAAATAGAGGCGTGAAAGACGGACAAACATACATACATACATACACACATACATAAAAAGCTTTTTTCACGTTTATAATATTAGTATGGACACCCAGACAACCTAAGCGAAAAACGTAAATATATTTTTGGCCTTGGGTAAGAATCGAATCTACGCACTGCGGGCACTCTGTGGATACAATTCCATAGGATTTACCACTAGACCACGGAGGCGGTCACAACAATAAAACGGTAAAAAAATAATATAAAAATTATTAATTTTACAAATTCGACCCTGTGTTGATGGAACTGTCAATGTTGTTGTTTTGCAACAATTTTTACGTTTTTCTCTAATAAAGCAACAAAAATTGTAAGATTATTATTTTAATTTCGTTAGAATACAATGAAATATATCTACTGTCTCTCACATATTTTGAAATTACAAGAATAATCACTAATTTTATTGAATTATGTGTTTGAATGCATGGTGTCAACATTTAAAACTTACTTGTGGAAGGTTATTCCTAGCACTTTTTTATGTTTTGCACTGTCGCACATATAAGCACTACACTAGACCATGATTTAGTAAAATTTTCAAGATGTAATTTTAGTTAAATAATGAATAATCACAATAATAAGTCGAGATGGTTGAGTTCGCTGTTGTTACTTTATTGTCTGTCAATTGCCTTGTAGTCTATGGTTTCAATGAAAAAATGCCACGGTTGCTCGTTTATGCAGTGTGTATGTGAACTGAGGAAGTGAGATAGCTATATGATCTTTGCGATGAGAATGAGTAAGCGCAACTTATATGGTTATACGACTAAATAATATGTTGTCTCTGCTTCCTTAACTCTGTGCGGCCAACATATTATATTTTTAGGTTTTGTTTTAATAAATTAAATCATAAATAATTAATAGATATTATTCTCGTGTCCACTTTACTCGTAAACACATAAACAAGTCGATTGTCAAAATGTCCACGACAAGTGGAACGACAGACACACACAAACGAAGCTATCTATTGGAAAACAGGTGTTACCTACACACACACTCGTAGTATCTATAAAGTAAAAACAGTGGGTTTACCAGCCATGGACAAACTAGCAAGTTCGTATCATCATCGTAGGTATTAGAGCAAAATTGTTAAATGAATTCTGCTAGCCTAACTGCAGCACTCGTTTTTTTTTAATTCTGAATACGACATGTGACATCGCGCCCACGAGGTCTAAGAATAGGAGCAATTGACGCCAGCCACTAACGACCAACATCATTCTCTACCACTATCCCGGCATAAGAAGAAGTTATTTAACACTTTTTCGCTTGTAGGACTCCAGGTTATAGGAGTGGGGAAATACACTGGCTGGGAGAGCATTCCACATCTTCAGCGTGCGACAGATGTAAGAGTCTCCATATTTATGAGTACGCGTAGGGATAGTGGCTATTGTATTTAGATGCATATTTTAGCGGGCATATTATATGTATATGAATATTTGCGTAATTAACTCAAATTAGGTATAAATTTGATTTTACTAAACTTACATAGTAGTAGGGTGAAAACTAGATTATTATTTTTTTGTCTTAATAAGTATAACAAAGAGTAGAAATAAAAGATAGAAGTTCATAGTCTCGTACATACATATCTTCGCGCCAAATCGCTTGCGGGGTACAGCTCTTCTCCAAGCCAATATGAAGCTGCTGACAAAATGCAGGACCTCCTAGATCTTCTCCCTGCATGGTTGGACAAGTGGCGTATGTCCATCAATGTCGGCAAAACTGCCGCATTGATGACATCCAGATGCCGGCTGCCTCCACCACTGCAGCTTCGGGGACAGAACATCGAGTGGACTCCGACCGTCAAATACCTGGGCTGCATTATTAACAGGACGTTGACAATGGGTGAAATGGCCTGCCACGCCGTCAATCAGGCAAAGGCGGCCCGAGCCATGTTACGTCCTGTTATGAATTCCAGCTTGCCGCTCAGGTTGAAGGTCCGGATCTACAAGATGTTCATCCGTTCTCGTCTCACCTATGCTGCGCCAGCCTGGCACCACCTTCTGGCCAAGACCAACAGGGACAAGATCCAAAGTCAGCAGAACATATCGCTCAGAGTGGTTTCCCGAGCGCCATGGTTCGTGCGTAATTCCGTCTTAGCTCGAGATTTGGAGATGCCTACTATTGAGGAGTTTGTCGTTGGCCTGACTAAACGTATGTTCTCTCGGGCCGACAACGGACACTTCAAGCATCTCCAGAACATCGCTCCGTCTTGTGCACGGCCCCCCAACGGGAGACCACTTCCTAGAGAAGTACTCCTGGAGGAGAGCTGAAGCAGTCGAACTTAGCCCCCTGGGTTCGTGAGCCACACGGGCGCTGTTATACTAGTAACGGCGCCCAGCACTAAACGTGCATGAATTACCGGCGGGTGGTTACCCGCTGAGATCCTGCCGGGGAAAACGGGGGACTGTCCCCATCCCCAACCCACGCCCATTACGCATCCGGGCCTGGACGACCCCACTGTCTGTCTGTCTGCGGGGTACGCAGAGACAATTAAACGCGTTGTTGTCACGGTGACAACTCTTTCGCTTCTTCGACATTCAACAACCTCTTCATACATGCCCTTTTGTTTTGATGGCTTTTCAACGCACCTTCAGCTATTGTTTTATGATATTTTAATGCATTCAAAGAAACAATGTATAACATCACAACAGCCCCTAGAATAAAAGACCTCCACTGCTGATGATATGGCTTTAAGAACAGAAGGAGAATTCCAGAAGAATTTGGTCTATCTCGCCACACTGATAGACAGGTTGCAATTACAGAATACCTAATGTTTTTTTTTAAATAATATTAAATAAATAATATTATATTATATGAATATTGTAAAAAAACGTGTAATAGCGCAGATTACATCTCTTTTGCCTACTTTCAATAATAAATGAATTTAATGTCCAGGAATTTTTCGCAATTAGTCTCTGGGAGACCATTCTACGTGACCTGGGCCACATTACCAGAGCTACTCCTATCCTATCTCCTCCAAGAAGGCCATGAGACCCGTCACGTTTCTGCAAACAAAAAGTCCCTGCAGTCTAGAGTCTGGGTATAGCCACTCCATGACCACATTCTCGACCAAAATTTTACCTTTTTTTTTGTAATAATAAATTTTGTCAAGCCGTAAAAGAATACGTTTGAACTGCATAAATAGTACATGAAATATGTTTTCGATGTAATTTCAGAAAATAAATTATCATCACGACTCTCATCATCTCGTCGATTTCTCTAGCCTACCAAACTTAAGAAATATCATAAATAAATTAGTGTGTCTTGACCACGAACGAAACTTGACCGCTAGACCACAAAGGCAGTTATAATTTAAACTCATGATAAATTAAACGCGTGTTTAAAAATCTTTATCTGATTTTTTTTCAGTTATCCATAGTTATATTTTGTCGCTGTTCTCAGCTGTCAGGAACGCGTTCTCACAGCGGCCAGACTGTAAGTTTTTACGTCAACCTGCCTACACGGAAGTCAATCCATTCGGTTCTTTATCTATATAATTCTGCGCCGAATGTTTTAAGTGTCTAATTTACTATGTTTACGATACACTAGTAATGGGAAAATTATGTTTATTACCTCTAACACTCATCGTTTTGGTTCTAGCTATTTAAAATATCGAATGAGATCGTTGCGTCGGATATGCGGCGTCACTTTGACGGACCGCATACGTAATGACGAAATACGAAAAAGGGTAGGTATGAAAGAAAGCATAGGGACAAAAATAAGGAAAGGCATGCTACGATGGTTCGGGCATGTTGAAAGGATGAATGCAGAGAGATTGACGAACCAGATATATAATGCGAAAGTCGTGGGTAAAAGAGGCCCTGGCAGACCTAGACTCACATATTACGACCAAATTAATAAAACAATAGCTGAAGGTGCGTTGAAAAGCCATCGAAACAAAAGGGCATGTATGAAGAGGTTGATGAATGTCGAAGAAGCGAAAGAGGTATGTCGTGACCGTGACAAGTGGCGCTCAATTGTCTCTGCCTACCCCGCAAGGGATTTGGCGTGAAGATATGTATGTATGTATGTATGTAAAATATCGAAACTTTAATGCCAAATATTTGGTGATATATGAAAATTATGGTCAGAATTATCTTTAGTTAGAATTATCTTTAATTAATATAGATTTAATACAATTACTCCTATACGGGATGACCCCCGCCAGTTAGATGGATGACCTAAAGAAGATCGCTGGCAGGGGTTGGATGAGGGTTTCAAAAGACGATGTGCATAAGTAGAGAGTACATCCTGCTGTGGAGAGACTCAAGCTGATGATGATGTAGATGAAATAATAATAAGAAAAATATATGAAAATATCTCGTAGAATTTGGACAGGCAATAAGTTCAATGCACTGACGACACATAATATTTGTATGGGCGGTGTAATGGGCACATAGAGCACGCTTTCCACATTAGACCAAATGTCAATATTGGTACTAGCATTGCCAAGGTTTTTGGCAAACTGACATAAACTACTGTTGGTAAGCACATACACCTAGGGGCAATAAAAATAGGCCACTAGAAAACTGCCTCCGTAGTCGATCGTAGGTTAAGTCCGTGGATTTAGATGCAGAGGTTCCGGGTTCGATCCCTAGCCAGGACACAATAATTTATTTAATTTATTTGTGATATTTCTCGAGTTTGATATGCTAGAGACATCGACGAGCTTGCCATTTGTCATAATAGTAAAGTTGGCTGAATGTGAATCCGCTTCTCTAAAGAGTAGTTTCTGACCACCCCGAAAGGGAAACAGTCGTGAAGATACTACTATACTGAATTCTGTCTATCATTTTTAGCCTCAGTTTTGTCTATCAAGTCTAAATAAGATTTTCAACTAGGTGCCTATTTTAAAAGTTCCTTATGGCAACGCCATGACACTTGACACTTTAAAATTATTGGAAATACTTATATATTAAAATAAGATTATATGTATAAGGTGTAGGTTAAAAATAGTTTTTCGTTATTTAAGGGATTCCATTATTATAACGCTTGCGCTAAGTAACCGAATAGGGGTGCTGGTTCTCAACCAAGATTAGTGTGTTATGTCACCTTTATTTCATGTTAACAAGAGACAAATTTAACCATATTAATGTTTAAGTTATATTGCTTACTCGTATATTATGAGCAAATTACTAGAAAATTATTGTACAATATTAAACTAATATGTTTTTTTTTCTACAACAAAATTTTAGTAGTAACTAGCTTTTGATGACACTATTTCTTTGCCTTAGAGTGCAATTTGAATTTACTTGCGATAATTAAAGTTTATACTGCTACCAATTGGTGTCTAGACTATACTATGTATATATAAGTGTATATATATATATATATTATGTATATCTTTTATGTCGGAACACAAAAATATTTATTAATAATAATAAATACATTTAATTAATATTTAATTTATTTGTTATTTTTATCGAGTTTGGTACGCTGGAGACATCGACGAGCTTGCCACTTATCATGATTGGCCTATAGTAAAGTTGGCTAAATGTGAATCCGCTTATTTTATAAGCGTGGTTTCTGACCACCCCGAAAGGGAAACGGTCGTGATGATACTTTACTTTACTTTACTTCTTTTATATAGTTATATGTACTTTATTAAGAGAATTTCACTGAGCTATTATTCATAAATAATGATCTATTACTAGGCTAGGAATTAAGCCCGATCTATTTTTTTTATATGACGGGATTATTTTGCGGTTTAGTTTATGATCGTACAGCACCAAAATTCTGAGGAAATAATAATTAAATTACCTACACAAATTTCGTAAATATTTAAATGATACTTAATGAATTTCTTCTTACTTTGGTTATGTTATGGCATCAAGATCAAATATTTCTACTTAATACAAAATAAAAGTAAAAAAGTAAAGTATCATCACGACCGGTTTCACTTTCGTGGTGGTCAGTAACCAGGCTTATATATAAGCGGATTCACACTTATCGAGTGCCTTCACTCCGTAGCCACGACTCAGACTTAGCTGTAAAGGCACACAGGGCTAACAGTGAGATAGAGACGGTTTATAGGATTTTAGTCCGTAGGCGCCCTGGGGCTTCACTAGGAAGCTTCACGGATGAGTCGGGCATGCGACCCCCACCGCGTTGGCCCTTCAGGCAGGGGGCGTATCATTGATGATTTATTGATTCACCGTCTATAAAAAAAAAAAAAAAAAAATAGCCAACTATACTATAGGCAAGCTCGTCGATGTCTCCAGGCAGCGTACCAAACTCGAGAAATATCACTAATACATTAAATATTAATTAAATGTATTTATTTACATTAATAAATATTTTTGTGTCCCGACCAGGAATCGAACCCGGTACCTTCGAGTCTAAATCCACGGACTTAACCGCTAGACCACGGAGGTAGTCAAATAAATTTAAATAAAATTAAATTAAAGTTCTAAATAAATCTCAATATCTTAGTTTTGTTTTACACGGTGCGTGCTGGTTAGTTCGCAGAAATAAGCCAAGAATTACGTAGTGAGACAAAATATAAATAATACCTCTTATCACGTCTGTGTCGTATGTCCTGATTGTTCTCTCTTTATCCGATTTCATGAGTTAATCTTCACATTCACATATCAAGAAACAATAGTGTGGACATACCCTTTATTATTTAAATATTTTTTTTAGTTTTAACTTTCTATCGTCTACTAATAAACTTATACACAAGTTAACAGTAAAATAAATTTATCTGTCAATAGAAAAAACCTTGTTTATTAAAAATATATAACATCTAGGTATATTTTTTTGTCATTTATAGGATTTTCAAAATACAATAAATAACAATCAATAAAAGTAGTCATAGTTTTAGTAAAAGGTTCGTTTGCTCCTTTAATAAGATCTAATTTCTTTAATCTCACCTTATCCCAAAAACTTAAGTTGGTGTACATAGGCGAATTTAACGCCGGTTAGACCTTTTCTAACAACTGACCTTCAACTAAAATTACGTTAAATATTCCTTACCTAGATAAATTTAAAGTTTATATTTTGTTTGTTTTAATACTTAACACGATATGTGCATCGCGCCCACTATGACATCTCTAACACTATGCTAGCCTAAGAAGATGCCTTTTCATACTTCGCTTGTAGGACTCCATGAAGTTAATATTTATTTATTGTATCATCACGACTATTATCGTTTGCGGACCCATCAGAATTCGAGGTATATATAGTTTAGATCATACGAATTTATAGTAGTTCAGTAGTCGTCAATCACAACCGCTATTAAAGTTATTATTTGTAATTTTAATGTAAGCTTGGTTATGTTGGGCTAAGCTCGCGTATTTTTAACAGTAAATCAATTTATGGTCAATTTAACAGTAGTGGTTTAATAAACATATATACTACGCCGTCCTTTTTTACATTAGGTTAACTTTACCTTCACTTTAGGCAATTAATTGCTTTAATAAGTATTAAAAACAATTTTGGAACATAATAATATAATTACTTAAATAAATGAAATGTCTTATCCATACTAGTTCTTATAAAAATGATTGAAAATAAGGAGCGATCAGATTATGTCCGCGGCCACAGAGATGAGACTGGTAAAAAAAAATGTCATGTTCTGCTTGCTCGTAAAAATGACACCCGTTTCGTAATCAGCGTGTCCGACACGATTGCTTCTGGATGTTGTATCATCAAGACCGTAACTTGCGAAGAGGTAAAAATCCTTGGATCGCGTAAAATTAAGTTGCGTAAAAAAAATTGCCTACATTATCTTATCACACTGGGCAGATGGATTGTCAATGGACATTTTTTTGAGGTTCCGGCCTCAGTTTATTTATTTAAACTTTGCTTACCTCTCCCTCGCACACACCAACATTTTTGTGGAGAAATAAAGGCCGAAATAAACACTGACTGTGGTAAAATAAATATAATTAAATACACAACACAAATTAGGACATTCTCCCGAAAGCTACATATTGGCAATCTGTCTCTATGACAACCTTCTGTAATCTACTTTTTCCGCCACAATTTTTAAAAAGATTAGTATTAATTAAATTTACCACAAGGAGTAAATTTAAAAATAAAATTACTGTCATTTTAGACATATTTTCATATAACTAGAGTCACCTATGTTTTTTGTAAATACAAATCAGTAGTATATATTTAATTACAAGTATATTTTATTATATATATATATATATATATATATATATATTCGTAAACTAACCTATAAATAAAATGTCCTCTAGAGACGTCCTATCCGAGATAGTCCCAAGGAGACTGGCAACATTTCCCCTCTGTATAGCGAGGCCAATACGTTGGCAGAAATAAATGCCAGCCTCTCCAGACTTTTCCGTAAGCCACTTTGACAACTCATTGTCCAGGCGCCTTGCTGAAGGTCCCCATGGGCTCATCGTCTCGAACCCAAACAGCGCAAAATTGTAACTTCGTAGGTTAGCGTATTTGCGCAACTTTTTATTTATTATAATGACATTATTTCGCCAAAAATCTGCAATATTGGAACAAGATATTCATGGTAAATAAAAATATGTTAATTTTGTAATAAATATTTAATATAATTTAATATGTTACTTTATTTCTGACCGATCGCTCTAGTCGATCGCAAGCCCGAGACACCATTATTTTCCTCTCTCTCCCCAAAGGACGTAAATCCATGGAATGCTAAGAAATTTGTCTTCCATTTCTTATAAGTACATGCCGGGCCTCAAACTTGGGAACTCTGGATTTGAAGACAGCGGTCTTACAATGTCTAAAAAGTAAATCCATATATCTATTAGCCGATCACCGTATTCGTATCACCGACGCGTAGTATCGCTAGAGAGAGGTCATGATACGCTGCCCGATACAATACTTAACACCACAGTGATATACGTGTGGAGCCAGCTTTATTTGATCTCACCGAGCCACTAGTATTTCGGCTTCCCTTTCTAAAACGATTAAACAAAAGACACATATGTTCCTGGAAGTGGCCTGTAACAATATTGGGTTCGGCATCGGCAAGTAGGCAGAAAAGTCAATATTAATAGTACTTAAACAAAGCACAACATGTTACTATGACCGCCGAATTGTTTCAAAGACCAGTGTAGGTAGGTTAGTAAAGGTATTTATATATATAGTTCACACAGCAGTACATATATTCTCTTCTTCTTAGTCGCTACACTCTTGGCAGAGTGGTCGTGGTCGCCATTGGAGTGCCAGTGGCACGCTTAACAAGCCGTCGCCACTCCTCTCGGACCCCGGCTTTCCTAGTGCACTCATGTAGGGGATGATCCATTGCATCGGTCCATCTCATCGGAGACCTACCACGCATCCTCTTGCCATCGACTTTCCCCTGTACATATATTAACACACACATAACATAATACAATTATAACTTATCTAATATACATTTGTATGTACCAGACTTCACCAATATAAAAATAAGAAATTAAAAACTTATTACTTTTAAAACAAAAAAAATAACAAAAAGTAACAAAACTAAATATAACTTCTATTTTTTCCTATATATGTGTAATTTAGCTGTAAGAATTTCTAAATAAATATATAAATTATTACGGCTTTAGACCAGCAGCTTAAAGACAATACACTATTTGCAGAAGACACTGTCCGGGTAGATTTCACACGCGCCCGACGACGGATTCTAGTTAAACAACCATTGACTGCGTGCAACTACCTAGTGTCAATGTGTCAAATGTACTGTACTAAAATGAGTAAAATACTCTCACAATCCATTGGTGTTCTTTAGTGCTTAGGCTGAGTTGCACCAAAATTAAGTCTGTAAATATAACGATTTGAATAAAAATTTACGTCAAATG
Organism: Tinea semifulvella; assembly: GCA_910589645.1. NCBI lineage: Eukaryota > Metazoa > Arthropoda > Insecta > Lepidoptera > Tineidae > Tinea > Tinea semifulvella. The sequence goes on along the minus strand of OU342587.1, from coordinate 5,992,049 downwards.
TATCAGGTTCATTTTGATGAGCCGTCAGATGGTACAATCGACGCCATTTTTAACTGTCATCGTTACAATTATAGAGACTTGGTTTTGGCACAACTCAGCCTTACAGCCAGTTTCTCCAACGTATTTTTGGTACTTAATTATTACTTAAGTAAAAATTAAAAGGTTTATTTTTCCTTAAGTAATAATTAAGTACCAAAAATACGTTCGAGAAACTGGCTGTTAGTCTTCTACTACCAGGTATAGAATTAATAAAAATAATTAAATGTTGACTTGTCACGAATGTCTTCTTCTTCTTAGTCGCTACACTCTTGGCAGAGTGGTCGTGGTCGTCACTTAAGTGTCAGTGGCACGCTTAACAAGCCGTCGCCACTCGTCTCGAACTGCAGCCTTCCTGGAGCACTCATGTAGGGGGTGATCCATTGCTGCTTTAACCTGGTCAGTCCATCTCATCGGAGACCTACCACGCATTCTCTTGCCATCGACTTTTCCCTGAACTACAAGGCGCTCAATGGATGTATCTCCACGCCGCGACACGTGTCCAAAGAAAGTGAGAATGCGTGATTGCACGATTGAGGAAAGGCGTTTTCCTATTTCTAGTTCCTCCATGATGGATTTGTTGGTTCGGAACTTTGTCCACGATATGCCCAACATTCTCCGCCAACACCACATTTCACGAATGTCTATACCTACCTATATGACACGAGAATTAAAAAATACTTTGACATGTTAATTATTTTTAACATAAGTTTTAAGGAATTGTTTAATTAACATGTGGATTATAATTATTACAAAAATAACATATTTTATTCGAAGTAAGATATAAAGAACACTAAATTAAAAATACCTAAAAACTATTCTACAAAATAAACGATTATTTATTACATTTACATAAGCCAAACAAATAGGTTAACTTTTTTTAATGGGTAAAAATAATAATTGTAGATTTTAAATAACTTTAACAGGCATTTCATAGATACAATTTATTCCATAGAAGACATTTGTTTAATTATGGTCCTACTAGCTATGATAGGTATAATATGAAATAAATTATTTCATTCCGGGTCTTAATATCTAAGTCAATGTAACTGCACACAATTTTTATCCATAACTTCACTTACAATAAGGGTTATAATCACATGTTGTTCAACTTTGACGCTTGTTACCGATATTTTGTATGGATAGGCAATTAGAAGAGTGATGATGTTTTGTTAGAGAAAGACCGACTAGTAGGATCTTATTGGAATATTCTATTAAATTCAATAATTCCAATGTCTGATCTCTTTTTTTTTTCCTTTATTTGTAAAAATCGATATTGCAGCTATAAGGCTCATACGTTCGATGCCATTTTTAAGTTAAATCGTTACATTTACAGATACTGCCTCCGTGGTCTAGCGGTTAAGTCCGTGGATTTAGACTCAGAGGTACCAGATTCGATTCCTGGTCGGGACGCAAAAATATTGAATAATGTAAATGAATACATCTAATTAATATTTAATTTATTTGTGATATTTCTCTTCTCTTGCCACTTGTCATGATTGGCCTATAGTGAAGTCGGCTAAATGTGAATCTGCTTATTTATAAGCGTGGTTTCTGACCACCCCGAAAGGATAACGGTCGTGATGATATATTTTTTTCTATTTACAGATACTTAATTTGGATGTAACTCAGCCTTAGCTTGTTTAAACGACTTACTTTTACACTTAATTTTCATCATCATCACCGCCCTTAGAACACAGGATCCTAAACAAACACTATTTTATGTATACCAGCATGACATGTGACCTTGCGCCCACCTCATGGTAAGTGCCGCGCAAGGTCTATGTTAGCAACTGGAATCAGACACTCATGACTGACATTAGTCCCCAACACTATGCCGGCTTGACTGGCAATTGGCATGACGGCAATTCGAGCCTGATCCCGAAACGTGTAAATACACTTTACTGGGTTTACTGGGTGGATACTTCTCCGCCCGGCCAGACTAAGTAAAATACCACCAATTAGTTATTTTATTTTATTGTTAAGAACATATTTCTGGAGAATCTAGCCCACACTCGCCACGCTGGCCAATCGGATTGACAAGGGCTTAATTTTATTACATTATAATTTATTTTATTGAGATGTAACCTTGCATCCACTGATGGTAAACAGAACGAGCGACGAGCAGCTGACACGTCCTAACTATGACTTTACAACATTAATTTTCAACGAAACTTATAATTTAATACAAATAAATAACTCAACTTAAACTTATGTAGAATTCTGTTGTATGTATGTACCCTTTACTATGGGAGTGTTAATATTTATAGTTTCCGTTACAAGCACAAAACATTTGTAATTGAGCTATCAAGCCGGGCCATAATTTCACAAAACTATCGAATGTCCGACAAGGAACCACGTGAGCAAATGGTCACTTTTGGTCACTGGGATCGAGTTACCAATGCCCAATTTATAGCTCTTGTCAATTGAAAAGAAAGTACCTACATGAAAGGAATGACCGTTTGAACTGACCACACTATCATTAGAATTGTGCAATCGATATTTGATAAAGAAAAGGTACCTAAAAAAGAGATGCTCGTTTTGCAACAAAAAATGACAAGTGCTTGAGCAAATGGTCACTTGGATCAAATTACCGATGCCTAATTTATAGCTCTTGTCAAAGTACCTACATGAAAAGAATGGCCGTTAGAAATGACCACACGTTTTGAATTGTAAAATAAAAGATGTTCACCACGATCCAGTTACCTACATATGTCCAATTTAAAGAATGATCGTTACACTGGTAAAATTTTTCCTTAGCTGTTAAGACTATATATTTAGACGTAAAGGTACCGGGTTCGATTCCTAGTCGGGACACAGTATATTATTTATTATATTTGTGGTATCTTTTGAATCTGGTACGCTAAAGACATCGACGAGCTTGCCACTTGCCATGTTGGGCCTATAACAAAGTTAGCTAAATGTGAATCTGCTTCTTTGAAAAAGCGTGGTTTCTGACCACCCCGCAAGAGATACGGTCGTGACGATACCTTATTTATTTTATTTTTTTCTGACGCTATTTAAAAAATACAGAATCTAAATCAACACCTCTGATGGTTTACAACAACCAAATTTTCAATGTATCGAAACTAGAGCTGTAGAAGTGTAGACGAAAGTAGAGTATAAATATAAAAAAGTAAAGAAAACACACACACACACACTTACCTCCAATAGTAAATTGTCCCGCTAACGACGGGGCACCCGAACTAATTTTAAATTGAACCCGAAACATAAATTTTGGAAGTGCCGATGGACTCGAACCTGGGAAACTCACAGCATGATGCCCATAGACATATCAGTCTAAGGATATGCCACTTTATAAAAATATATATTATGGCCCCAAAAATATCATTGATTGGTTTTTTTTATAGGACACGAATTTGTCTTCTCAAAATATCCCAAACCTAAATAGGCAGGAGTGAAACCTGAGCATAACATTCAAATACCTATAAGATGATCACAACATAGTTCGTCTACTATCATTTTTTTATTTTTCATAATATGGCGTCTAGTTGTCGCCTTGCTGAAATTTGGCTAATGTAAAATCTGATGACACTCGCATTATTAAGACGAATCGATTGACATAAGAATTATCAAAATTGGCCAACGCGTTTGATCTTCAGAGTGCTAAAAAAGGAACATTCATACATATATAGGCTGATAAATACATGACCCTTCTTTGCGTCGTGCAGTTTATTAAAAACCAAATTATTGATTTTTTTTTAAATATGCATACATCTCGCGTATATTGATGTATGCACGGAACTTAAAAACAGTATTATTAAAGCCTGTTGTTGCCTAAAATGTTTTTTGAAAATGTAATAATAATAAAAAATACATACCTACATCATCATTGCACCTCCTAGAGCACAGAGTCCTAGACTTTCACTGCTGGTGATTTCTTTCAGAATACATTTAAAGAGAATTTAGCTTACACTCGCTACGCTCTGACCAGACGGATTGGCGAAAGTCTGGTGTCAATTTATTAACGATTCTACAAGTTTGTATTAGTGGAACCGGGACCGACGGGACGGCTTCATGTGCTCTTCTAGGCGAGTATACACCTCGATTCTCATCTTAGCTGGGGCACGCAGACTGCCAACACTAGTCGTAAAATATTTTCTTCACTGCACTCTCTTAACAAATTCAAAAATTTCTTGCCTATGAAAGCTAAAATAACTTTGGTACAGTCCCTGTTGCTTCCTCTGCTCGACTATGGTGACGTGTGTTGTGTGGATCTCACTGAAGAATTATTAAATAAAATGGAACGTCTACTCAACGCATGCATCAGGTTTATATTTTGTCTTCGTAAATACGACCACATATCACCTTTTCGAAACAAATTAAAGTGGTTAGCCATTCGTCCTCGGAGGAATCGCAGAGTACTCTGCATGTTATACTCAATACTTAATGAGCCCGCTACCCCCAATTACTTAAAAGAGTGCTTCACTTATCTTGGCGCTACCCATGACAAAACTCTCCGTTCTTCCTCTAATTCTACTCTGTCCATTCCCACTCACCATTCTTCTTTTGTCTCAAAGTCCTTTGCAGTTGTAGCCGTAAACCTCTGGAATCAGTTGCCTATAAACATCCGGCAGGCCCAGAGCAGGGCTATCTTTAAAAAACTTGTATATGCACACTACATGAAGTCATAATAAACTTAGTTTAGTTCTGGCGTTGCTGATAATTATACTTGTATTTGATATGGTTATAGATAGTATTACATTTAATTTAATATGTATGTATATTATTATTGTTTTTATGTGTAGTTTATATGTATGTATTTGCATGTAGTATTAGTATGTAGATATGTAAATATTATTTATTTGTATGTCTATGTGTATGTAAGTATGTATTAATTTATATATGTCATTATATTGTCTAATTAAGCCTGTAATTGCACCTACCTTTCATTGTTTAATTGCTCTTGTTGTCCCGAAGGTTTGACTGTCATAGAATGCCTAGCGGCATTAAGTCCGCCTTTGTACTTTGTGCAATAAAGATTTAAATAAATAAATAAATAAGGAAGTTTCTCATTGGTACATGGCGGGTTTCGAACCAACTTTTTTGGATTATATGGAAACCGTTCTTAGAACCAAGCCATCACAGCTGTGTACGTGTATAATTACGTATTAAGAAGGTTTTTATGAATCTAATATAAATAAGACTCAGCTTCATGCAGTACAGCAAGACCAGCGAAATCTTTGCACCACTTCCAGCAGAGAAGAGCTTCCAAGACGGTATTAACGGAATTATACAGTATTTTTTATGTAGGTAAAGAAGCAGAATGGTGGATGGTAAGCGTCTTGTTGCGCAATAAAAAAGGAGATCTCCATAAACTAGCCTATAATCGGTCGCAAGCTCGAGACACCATTATTCTCTTCTATCTTTCCCGCACACGGTGAATCCATGGATTGCTAAGAAAGTTGTCTTCATAGATTTCAAAAAATGGGGCCATCTTATTCCAAAGAAGTCATGAAACATGGATTGCCTGTCAATCGCTAGATATAAGCCCGTGAATGACGTCTTTGAGATCAATCTACCGAAAAAGATATAGACAAAAAATATGTCAAATTGCAAAATCAACTTTTTACCCTAATCTATTTTATATCACAGTCAATGTTTTGTTTTTTGTTTTAAAGAAAAGAAATATATTGAGAGATAGAAACTAAACTAGCACAAAAACATCAAGCAACATCTGGGCAAAATACAATGTAATTAAAATTTATGTTTTGCCATTCAAATACAAAATCAATCAATTGAAATCAATGAAACCAGCTCGGCGAGTGTAGGCCAAATTCCCTAGATATATGTTCTGGAAGGCCCATCCCCAACAGTGGAGGTCTAGGTAGTGTGGAGTATGTTCTAGGGACTGTAAGATGATGATGACGGCCGTATCCTTTCAGGGGTGGTCAGAAACCTCGCTTTATCAAAGAAGCGAATTGTCATTTATTTAACTTTACTATAAGGCCATCGTGACAAGTAGCAAGCTGGTCAATACCTTTAGCATACCAAACTCAAAAATATCACAAATAAAAAATTATATAGGTATATTGTGTCCCGACCAAGAATCCAATCATTTAAAATAATTAAATTAATGACGTTTCCTAAATGTCTGTAATAGGTTTACGTGAATAAAGATATTTTGACTTTGATCTCTACGTTAAAATCCGCGGGCTTAACTGCTAGACCACGGAGGCTAATACATATTTTTTGTTTCCTTCATGTTTGTCACCATTATATTCATAACGGTATAGCGTGATTTACGTTATTGCAACGTGCTTATGGGATATTGAAATTGATAATAAAATTTACATACACAAAATAATCTTAGCTCCATCAGTAGCTTTATATCGTAAGCCAAACCGAATCGTGTTATATCTTTTTAAACTTATACAATACTAAATGCGTTCCGATAGTTCATAAACGGGCCAAAACCGATTAGGGATTTCATTTTTTTTTGTTGTGAGAATATTTTTTTTTCAATCACGGTCGACATTTTACTCGGGACTCGGGTAAGCGTCAGGTTGGTCGATAAAATATCTTATGTTATGGACGCGGGTGTCTTTGAAGTCGGATGTTAAGAAATATTTGGAGTTTAGCCCGAACGTAGAGGTACTCTTGTTTAACCTGACCGGACGCTTTAAAATAATTAAAGAAAGAAATGCTTTATAACATTTACTTACGAATTTATTGATTTGTTCTATCGTCTTTACCTCTATACTAATCTACTTTTGTGTTTATCCGAATCATTTGAAAAACTCAATCAATGTGCTTCTTGTTTAATTTATACATTAATGACCTATTTCTTAATAAACAAGGTTTTTGTCTTTTTTATGCATATTCATTGTCATAACTAAAGTTTTCTCCAATACTCTATTTTTTATTATTATTTTTTTATGCTAGCACGACATGTGACCTTGGGCCCACCTGATGGTAAGTGGCGCGCAAGGTCTATGAATGTTAGCAACTGAAGTCAGATACTGATAACTGCCATCAGTCCCTAACACTATTTATTTATTCGTGGGAAAATTTACAGTCTTTACAATATTATGTATACAAAAAATTTACCTATGCATCTTAAAGCCTTACAAATTTTCACTGTTAGCTATAATGAAACAAAAAAATCCTAACAAAATCAGATATCATATAACAGATAATCAATAACAATGAGATATGAAATAACAAAAATTATGAACTGCACTTGGAAAGTCAAGGAAATTCTGGAAATTATTATCTATGATTAAACGAACTGCCTCCGTGGTCTAGCGGTTAGGTCCGTGGATTTAGACTCGGAGGTACCGGGTTCGATTCCTGTCCGGGACCATAATAATATTTATTAATTTAAGTAAATAAATTTAATTAATTTGTGTTATTTCTCGAGATTGGTACGCTAGAGACATCGACGAGCTTGTCACTTGTCATGATTGGTCTATAGTAAAGTTGGCTAAATGTGAATCTGCTCCTTTATAAGCGTGGTTTATGACCACCCCGAATAGGAAACGGTCGTGAAAATAATTTACTTTTATTAGCTATGATTACAGAACTTTGTGGTACCTTTACGTTACGCAGCTTTATTCTTACACCAAAAATAAAGAGTTTCAAGTAATTATGGGACACGCCCAAAAGACCCATAGGATTGTAGTAAGTACAAAGCGTTAAATCCTCAGAAGCAGCACTCGTATAGATTTCACTACCAACAAAAGACACGGACGACTTTTGACTTTCGTCGCGTGGTTAAGCTTCATAATATAATTGAGCCCGAACAAAATCCGGGCGAGAATTACCATACAATGGAACAGTCAGTTCCGTTGAGGCCCGGCAGGTCTCAGAGGGCAAAAAAAAATACACTACCACTAGCGATTTTCCTGTCACTCCAACTATCTTTACCACCGACATTTTTATTAGCTATTTTAGTACTTATTTCATTAGCTTTAGAGTTTAGATTTGTATTGCTTGCATGGGAGTTAAGATGTTTTTGTTTGGGTGGTGAGGTTGGCAGACGTCCATCGAAGGCAGGCCATCATGAGCTCGACGATTGTTTGACGAGTGACACTAGTCAGTAAAAAACTGCAGTATAAGTTACCCAGTGACTGGGCGAGTAAGGAATGTACTCAGTTTTGAGTTATTGAGGTGGTATCCACTTTTTGCTTCTCTTCAAATGTCATTGGATTTTAAGACAACTTTTTAACTTGATCTCAGACTCTGTCGTTCAGACAAGTTTTGTTTTCTTTGTTATAGTTTTAAATTTACTATGTTCAGAAATCATTCATTGAATTTATTTGTTCTTTTAAACCCACTAAGTACTTTTAGCAAGTATTAAAATGTATCATTACAGCCCCTAGAACACAGTGTCCTAGACCTCCACTGATGGAGATGGGCCTTCCAGAACATATATCTGGAGAATTTGGCCTACACTCGCCACGCTGGCCAGACGGCTTGGCAAGGATATGATGTCATTTTTTTTTATGACAATTTATTAACGTTTTCACAAGTTGGTATTAGTGGAACCGGGACCGACGGCTTAACGTGCTCTCCGAGGCACGGGAACGGTGGTGTTGTAAATCTATGACAAATGTACGTAAGAAAAGTGCATTTCTCATTGGTACATGCCGGGTGGGTTTGAACCGACCTTTGTAGGACTTAAGGTACGCGTTCTTACAACCGAGCCACCACCGCGCCAAAAAAAAATGTATACCTACCTTAAATAGTAAAAAAAACGTAACTGCATATGTGGTCTTGCGGTTAAGTCCATGCATTTAGACTAAGAGGTACCAGATTCGATTCCTGGTCGGGACATAATAATATTTATTAATTTCAATAAATATATTTAATTATAATTTGATTTGATATTTCTTGAGTTTGGTACGCTAGAGACATCGACGAGGTTGCCACTTGTCATGATTGGTCTAAGTTGGCTAAAAGTGACTAATATCCGCTTATTTTATTTCTGACCTCCGCGGAAGGGAAACAGTCGTGATGATAGTTTTAAATATTATCGTGAGTACCTACTAGGTACTTTAATCAAGTATTAAATTGTTTGCCTTAAATAGTTAAAAAAAAATAGATACCTACCATTATTATTGATATTTTAAAATCCAAACTCAATCGAACCGTTTAGTATAACTAAGGTTGTTTACACCATTAACCACACACAAAGCTATACCATCTGTTGCGCATTTCCATACATTTTCCTACAACATAAAATTTAAATTTGTTTGTTTTCGTTACCATTGTGAATAACCACCATTGTGGTTTTTCTGTAAATAAAGCAGCTATTCTCTTGCCACTATTTACACATTGTAAGTGGATGTAACTACGGTCAACGTGCATATATGGGCTGCTTTTTCAATTAAAATTAGGCTAAGATTAAGGAAAGTGTACCTTTTTTTTAGATTGGAAAGCGTAATTACAATCGAGCCACTAGCTATCGAGGTTTAAGGCAAGGTTATTTTAAAGAAAAAATTCTATAGAAATCTCTGTAAACATTTTAACTAGCAAAAATACTTTAGGTATTTTTATAAGGACTAAATAGGATACATCATGTTTGATTTTTCGTTCGGAAACGCTGCAGTTGCAATTGACTGCCGGATGACGTCACGTAATAGTATATATACCGCGTTCGAGTTCATAGCAAAGCATTCCAAAGCGTGCATTTTTACTGAATTTGGTTGACTATGAATAAAAAGCGAAATAAATTAAAAACTCACTCTGACTAATGTTTTTAAGTTTACGTCTAAAATCTAAAATAATGTATTTATTATATTAAAATATAAATGATTGCAGTAATTAAAACGAAAATTACTGTAAGTTTATTCGATAAAATTAGAATAAAACAAAAAACCCTTTTTATTATAATAGGGTTATTGTTAACATAAGGTTAAGTGGTTTATGAAATAGCGTTCAGCAGAGTGCATTACACAGTGGACACTTTCTTCGTGGTCGTGTGTCGCATACCGACTCGCAGGTGACATCCGGGTAAAGTTTGTGGACGGCTGATTGATTTACACATTGGTACCGCTTCTGCAGACGCTGTCAGGGTAACTCAGAGCATTTACCACTACATAGGGACTTTAATTATGTCGGTATTAGAATCAAAGTTTGGCAAAAGAATATAACTGGGCATGACTTGCCTGGTGGGTTACTGCTGTACCAGGTATTGTAATCTCATAGGTACTGATAACTAAATTTAAAATGTTATTAATTGATCGTTGTGGTGCAGTTCTGTATATGTTTTATTTTGTCAGATTAAACATTAACAGGTCACTGGAATCTGCTAAGCTGCTGGTCTTCTGCTAACAGCTTACTTATTGGACCACTTTGCTGCTTAGTCTTCTACTAGCAGGAGTAGAATCATTCAAAATAATTAAATTAATGACGTTTCATAAATGCCTGTAATAGGTTTACGTGAATAAAGATATTTTGACTTTGACTTGATGTAATCTGGAGTTCTTCAAACGAAGTGTGTCTAGCAATTAAAATCGCTTCACAGGATCAGTCTATCTATGATCTTTGAATATAAAGATGAGTTTAGACCAAACGAGCCAATATATATTATAAATGTGTTTTTTATTTGCACTTGTTTTTTTTCATTATAATAACAAATGAACAGAGATAGTATTCGTGTATTGTTGAGCTTCTCCTCGCAAAAAATCTATGGAATACACATATTCATTTTTTTCGTAAGGTTTTTAATCTCATTCAAAAAGTTTTAAAATAATACAAAGTATTCACAGTTTAGTGGATATTATATCTGTGGTGTCAAGGAAAAAGAAGATGAGTCAAAAAAAATAAAAAATAGATTTTTGCACCTATTGGTTTAAAACATTCATATGCGTCAATGCAATAAGGAGATGAGTCTATAAACCGTAGTTTATTGTTACACCCCATAATACATAAGGGGCTAGTCGTAACATTATTGTAAATGTATAAATAAGTAAGAGTTCAATCGAGTTATTTCAGTATCGCGCTTTTACCGCCCATAATTCAGTTATGCATAGTGAGATGAGTCGACTCATAAAGTATGCGACTAATGATATTAAACCTTACGTAAATTACAAATTTCTAATTTAAAAAATTAGTTGTTTTCCTAATTTGCCTCCAGTGAAAAGTTCAAGTTTTGTCCTTACCCCCTTTTTCCTTGACACCACAGATATATAATATGAAATATAAGTACTTAGTTTTTTTTTAAACCAGAATAATAGTCAAAATATTTAACATTAGCTGTTTTACCCGGATTTGCCTGTGTAAACGGCGACACGAAATTAATTTCGTTGCGCATTATTTTGATTTTGCTATATCTTCTAAAGTATACCTACATTTAATTTATATAGTGTGAAGCGAAAAAATTTACTACATAAAATGCTTATTAACCCAACTAACGTATTTATAATGATAAGGATTAATACTGTATTTGTTTAAATAGCTTTCCAACTACTGCTTTATAATTGCCCATTTTTAAAAGTATTATAATGGATATAGTATGTTATCCCTAAGAGATAGACCACCATACATTATTTTGTATATTAAAGAGTTTTCATTGAAAGTTCCCAAATGGCTTTTTTTCGACACCTCCAACAAATATAGTTATACATTAACAAAAACTTAACGAATTATATAATAAAACCTTCCTCGATAACCTATTCAGTCGTGAAAACAGCATGAAAATCAGTGCAGTGGTTTTTGAGTTTATCGCGAACAGACAGACAGACGCGGCGGAGAACTTTGTTCTGTAATATGTAGTGATAGTGATAATGATGGTGATATTTACAATTTATCAGAATAAAATGATAACTTAATGACCGCCTCCGTGGTCTAGTGGTAACAAACGTTGCCGTGAACTCGGGAGGTCGTGGGTTCGATTCCCACCGGGGGCAAGTTGTACATTGTATAATTTGTCTCGGTCTGGGTGTTTATATATATAATATGTATATATTTACAAAAAAAATGTATAATATGTAGTTTATCAACCATCTAGTTTCCGTAACACAAGCCTCGTAGCTTACCACGGAAACTAGATGGCGCTGTGTGACCTGTCTGGAAATAAATAAAAATATTTTTGTCACTTAAGGTTTGATTATCCCAAGAACTAAATTGTAATTGGAAGACAATACTGCAATATTAAGGCGCGGTGGTGGCTCGGTTGTAAGAACGCGTTCCTTAAATCCTATAAAGGTCGGTTCAAACCCACCCGGCATGTGCCAATGAGAAATACACTTTTCTTACGTATATTTGTCATACATTTACCGTTGTACTACCGTTCCCGTGCCTCGGAGAGTACGTTAAGCCGTCGGTCCCGGTTCTACTAATACCAACTTCTGGCCAGCGTGACGAGTGTAGCCCAAATTCTCCAGATATATGTTCTGGAAGGCCCATCTCCAACAGTGAAGGTTTAGGACGCTGTGTTCTAGGGGGGCTGTAAGGATAATGGCTGATTGATTTTTGTTTTCACCTTACAAGAATAAAATGGTAAGAGTAACTTTCGATAATGCTTAATTTTTACTTATTTACTAAATAATTACTCGTATGTTTAATCATTATTTTACTGAAACATAAATAAAGATTAAAGAAATAGCTTTCATTTGAGGCCAATCTATTTTATTTGCGAAATAAATCGTCCAAAAGTGGTAATTATTTTTTTATAATAAATTTATACTCCGGGGACTGTTGTTGTTGCTGGCAGTGACTGCTGTCAATTGGTCTAATTCTTTAAACCGTTTAATATCCAGTAGGCGTGAGGTCACATGTCGTGGTAGTAAAAAATGTAAAAGACCTAGATACTATTTTGTAATTACTTGTTGCCCTCATTACTGACTAACGTTTATTGCAAAAGCTGATAAGAAATAGTGATACTGTAACATTATCGGGGTGTGTGCTGGGTGCTTACGTGTAAAACTATTTTAAACAGCTAATTAACTAAATTATAACAAAACAATTAAAATGCCTTTTTCTATTTTCTAGATCTGACATGTTTGCAAATTTATTTACTTTAAATATGTTATTGTAATGAAATTACTGTTTTTTTTAAATATAATAAAATAATAGTGTTAAATTATAAAAACTATTTTGATTGTGTGCGAATGATTATAAAAAATACAATACATCCTTCAACCTCAAAATATGAAAATAAATGAGATAAAATAAATGTAGCTCATTCAACATACTCGTAAGTCAAATAAATGTCACAATTAAGTATATAAAATATATATTTACCTTTTAAATAGTATTATATTTTATTTTATATTATTATTGTTTATATGTATGTATTTGCATGTAGTATTAGTATGTAGATATGTAAATATTATTTATTTAGGTATCTAAGTATGTATTAATTTATATATGTCATTATATTGTCTAATTAAGCATGTTATTACTATCATTCACCACCTATCATTGTTTAATTGCTTTTGTTGTCCCGAAGGTTTGACTGTCATAGAATGCCTAGCGGCATTAAATCCGCCTTTGTACTTTGTGCAATAAAGATTTAAATAAAATAAATAAAAGTATACCGACGACAGTTGCGGGGTGGTCAGAAACCACTAGTTTAAGTCTACTAGCTAACCACTAGCGGTTAAGTCCGTAGATTAAGACGTGGAGGTACCGGGTTCGATTCCTAATCGGGACATAATAATTTATTTAACTTATTTGTGATATTTCTCGAGTTTTAGCGTACCGCTAGAGACATCGACGAGCTTGCGACTTGTCATGATGGGCCTATAGTAAAGTTGGCTAAATGTGTACAAATATATAATAAGAAAATAACATTAAAATAACAAAATATTATATAAATATCTACTTTAATAGCGTTTGAGATTGACAGTGTCAATTTGTTAAAGGATTTAAGGATCCTTTATATATCGTTTACGTTTAAATAGACTACGGCTGCATAATTACGGCCATTAATGCCTAAATTACACTGCTCATAAAAAAAAACGCCGACCATTGTTTTAGCAGTTATAGCTAAAAAATCCTTTACATACAATAATTTGTAAGCATGAATGTGATAGAATAAGCCAAAACAGTCTATTTATTATACCCCTCAAGATTTCTTTCATATCGATTTTCAGCTTTACGTTAGGGCTTGCACTGGCCTACTTGGTATGCGGGCGACGCGCCTGTACAGTCGGTCTGCACCGCCGCGCACTCCACATTAGGCCGCGGCCATATAAAGCCGTCCGTCTGTCGCACCGGACGTGTGTTTGACGCGCGCGACTTATATGTAAATAGTAGCATCCCGTAAATGAGTCGTCAAGAACCTTGAGCCGTTGAATTATATTAAATTACCAGGTCATTAAAAATTTTAATAATCCAATATAAAAAATGCGCTTTATCGTACGCTATTATAACTGGGCTTAAAATGAAAATATGAACGATGTTAATTTTCCAAGACGTTATCACACACTAAGAAAAATCACTAACCTTTAAGTTTATACTGCTAAGCATTTTCGTAAACCCTAGCCACATAGGAGGTACTATCAACTATCAAGTAAGTTGTATTAGGCCCAGTCATTAGATTTTTTTTATGACTTATGTTATCGTGTATTTAATTATTAAGGATTATTTTTTGTTGACATTTTATTTATTATTGTATAAACCATAAACTTAAAATCACGTTGTAAAGTGTAAGTTCAATACTCTAATTAAAGAACTAATAACAATAATAATTTAAGGTATATATGTTAAAAGAGTTAGAAGCCTGTAATTCATCGCTTACTTTAGTTCGTTTACGTTTTAAGGAACCCTTTAATTACCGGCCTTTACTCTAATAAATAAGAACTAAAAAATATTATCATGAAAAAAAAAATCTGAAATTACCATATCCGTATAAACAAACGAACTAGAGCACGTTTTGGTCTGAATCGTCTGGAATCAGGAGAAAAGCATTTTCCTGACACCGTTTCTCTTTACAAGGTCGACGACCGAACGGTCGTGAAATAAAGAAAAAATAAAGAAAACTCGCTTCTGTCAAAATGGGAAAAGCACCCGCTTTGCCCTTCAGAAACATATTTTTTTATTGCTAGCTATAAAATATTTTAATTCTGCGTTCAAAAATACGTCACGCATTTTTTTCGCACGAACGATAAGTAACCACTCTTTTTAATAATATTTTTTTTTAACTTCAACAGAAAATATATAATGCACACCTTTATAATTTAATTTATTATAAATATAACAATCTCGATTCCTGTAATGTAAATAAATACATTTATATAATATTTAATTTATTTGTGATATTTCTCGAGTTTGGTATGCTGGAGACATCGACGAGCTTGCTACTTGTCATGGCCTATAGTAAAGTTGGCTAAATATGAATCCTCTTATTTATTAGCGTGGTTTCTGACCACCCCGAAAGGGAAACGGTCGTGATGATACTATAATATAAAACGACATATAAATAAAAAAGGCATCGAAAGAAGTCCTTTCAGTGATAGCACCAACGTGGCTGGCAACATTTTCCCTCTGTACTCGTATAACGAGAGCAATACGCTGGCAGAAATAATTTCCAGCCTTTCTGTCTCCAGATTTCTCCATGAGCAATTTGAACAACTACTTGGCTAGGCGCTTGGCTAAAATTATATTATCAGTGGTACACTAAATATTTCACTAAAATGAATTTTATTTTCTGCATCATATAGTCCTTATTACGCCACATATTTTTTCACAAACGTTTCATAACGGAATATGTTCAGTTTTTTTTTTTTAAGAATTTTTTTAAAAAGTATTTTATATGTTACTAAAATGTAGTTTAGTTTACCTTGCCACTGACGAACGTTGTAATAATAATAATAATAAAATTCTTTATTGCACATTAAAATACACAAAATAAAATGAAGTACATAGGCAAATGTAAAATAAAATTAAGTACAATTGTATGTTATACCTATAGTTATATTTTTATCTGTATATCTATATTAATATTTTCTTAAATGTATGTCAGCATCCGTAGTCTAGCGGTTAAGACCGTGGAATTAGACGTGGAGAAAACTATTCAAAAACACAAAAATATATATATATATGTATATTTATTTATTGTGACATTTCTACTTAAGAGCGTAAAAAAAATGAAAAGGAAAAAACTATATTTCTAGGAATTAAAATTACGGACATTTTAGAGATATATTAGTGGAAGTTGGTGCGAGAGGAGTTCCAGCAAAATCTTTGCATCACTAACTGAAAGAATTGGGCCTAAGCAGTATTATTATTGTCAATACATTTATGGAACGAGCTTCCAAGACGGCATTAACGGAATCATACAGTATTTGGTTGGGTAGGGAGAGAAGTAGAATGGTGGATGGTGAGCGTATTATCGCGCAATAAAAATTAAACCAGCCTATTGTCGGTCGCAAGCCCGAGACACCATTCTTCTCATTTCCTACCCACACACGATGGACCCGGCACCCGCACGGTGAATCCATGGAATGCTTAGAAATTTGTCTTCGTAGATTTGTTATAGTAAAATAGAGTAAAATCGGTTGTAGAAACGTATTTTCTATTAATCGGTATATAAATGACAGTAATTAAAAAAATAAATTTATTGAAAAATTAATAGACTACAATTCTCAAAAGTACACTCAAAATTAAATAGTCTTTTACGTTAAACGTTCTTAACAATTATCCTTAATATTATCATAGAATCTGACGATCGTGATGATACTTTTTATAATTTTTATAAAACCTTCGGAAATTCTAAAAACACCTGCCCAAATGATCGGATGACCTCGCAGGATATTCGTCATACAAAGTTGAGAAACACTAATTTGCGAAATAAATAAAATACGATTCGATTATACATAGTTATTTATGTTTACGTTATTTTGTCGTCATGGTCACCGAGTATTTCTAATATATATATTTAAAGTGATTAACAAAGAAAAATCTTTAACTTAGTAATATTTGTATTAAGTATATTACTCTACCAGTTAAGTCCGTGGATTTAGACGCGAATGTCTGGTACCTTCTCGAATGAAACTGACAGTTTTCTATGAAGATCTGTCGCTTTTCATTCGAATATTTTGAACCGACGCAAGTCGAAAGAGCTAGAATTAGGCCCCAGGTCGAGACTCATTAATTTATTTGTGATATTTCTCGAGTTTGATACGCTAGCGACATCGACGAGATTGCCACTTGTCATAATGCTATAAGACCATAAAATTGGCTAAATGTGAATCCTCTTATTTGTAAAACGTGGTAACCACCCCGAAAGGGACAAGGGACGTGATGATACTTTTACCCACTTTTATAGTATTCTTTAAATAGGTAATGAGAGAAGCAAAAGCTAAAAGGGATTGGTGATCTAAAAGGGGCCTCTTAACCCAACATTTCTTTGGATAATCAAAATACTGGTACTGGACCCACCTGGAAAATCAATATTGCTTAGATATTTTGCCTCTATGTAATTTGATATAAAATATAAAAGATGTCGTGTAGGATTAAAACAAAACTAAAAAGATGATGATTAAACTTCAAACCGCCAAAATCTTCCACATATCTGTCTGGGACAAGTTGCGGTATCAGGCATGATTGTCACAATAAATTAGCTTATTTTGATACAAGTTAGTAGTGAAACAACTTTTCCAATCTTCTTAACAAGGAACACAAAAACTAATATCCGTATATCACAGCGAGTCTGCCGCATTTAGCTCCATATCATTCAATGAATACACTAAAAAAATTGCCCAATAAAATGATATAGAGTCGGCTATTTTTACATTTACATTTTTTTCGCAAACGTACCGTAAATACTGTAACCTGCCATTGCGGTCACGAGGATTATTTAACGTCTGTGCGATTGTATGTAGTTTTTTATCTTGTATATTTCGTTATAAATTACATATTAACTACATACTTTACTACGTGGGGCACTTTTACGCGATTGACTCTATCTATTCACTTGTATTATGTTTGTAATCTTAATACTTATGAAAATTCTCTCTCTGTCGACCTCTTGTTCCGAGCTCCTTGTTCTTGCTTTCTTTTCTCCAAAAAAGCTACCCTCGACCATGTCATTTTCATGACAATCCTATTCTTCATTAAAACAAAAACCGTGCATCCAAATATACATGTGCCAGTTACAATACCTACGAGACCAGATTTAATATTAAATATTTTAAAAAATAATTAAATTAGGAATTGTACAAAAAATATATTATTCCTAGATGACGTGAGAATAATAAGAAACAAGAATTACAAAATTAATTGATCTGCTCAAGTCCATTAAACGTTATCAATTAAACAGCAAAAAGAATGTTAAAAGAATTTCCAAACCACACGCTCTCCGTTGCTCATAGAAACAATCAACCGAATCGTTCCGACCCAATAGCGGCGGCCATTATTTTGTCATGTTCTTTACTTTACGACGTCGATAATTGTCAGTTTCCACAACTGCTGTACAGTGGATTATTTCTTTGTGTTAGTTTTTCTCGATTCGCGAAACTAACCCTGCCAGCCGACACGCACACGACAAAAAGCTGCCAGCCTCCAAGTCGACACGAAGGCGGCTCCACGCCACTTTATGTCACCATAAAAACGTGTTATACTCATTATTAAACACGAAACTATGATATTTGGAATCGCTTGGCGACGACAAACGGCCTTAGCGTTGCGCAGCCGTCCTATAGCCAATAAATATACGCTTTACTGTTATCTAAAAACAACCTTCAGCTACGAACCGGTATAGCTGAACTACTCGTATTCTACAAAAAAAACAAAAACCAGTCTAAATTAGAGATACGAGTGAGTTTGTGGAAAATGTTGCTGAATTGGAAGTGGAATGGAACCAGTTCGTGTAGGTGTCGAGTGGGTGTTCTGATGCGTTAATACTATCCAGATCATCTGCTGCGGAAATTTACTAATGGCTTTTATCTCTCAATCTTTGAGACAATGGGCCACGTGCCGCGGAATTTAAATAAATTTATGTAGCCGTTTTGATATCATTTGGTGACTGATTTATTCAATATAATTTACAAGCCTACTGTTATAATCAATGTAAATTAGACTCAAGATTGTATACGAAAAAACTTCCAAGCTGTCTATGAAGTGTTACTAAGATTGATTTCGTATAATCCGACAGATCATTTACTATAGTTAAAACATGAGTTTTTGAGTATTTATAAAAGCCTGTACAGTTAAACTTTCGCGCACATTCATAATAGTTTTTATAATTTTAACAGGTATTTATGCGATTTACCTTAGAGACATGTTCCTCCTTACCTTTCAACCAAGTTGCATTGGCCGTGGTCACGGGTCGACTGGAGCTATGCGGTGTAGTCTCGTACATACGGGGCGGTAGATGTAAACCTACCCACTTATCACTTTTAAAAGTTTTTAGAAATCACGACACACGATAAGTTTTGTGCTTTCGAGGTTTGGAGTTCGTGGATCCCGGGAGGATGGAACTCGTTTGAGATGGAAGGAATGGTTGAGTGAAGGTTCCGTTGAGAAAACGTCTTAGATTACAGATGTCTGTGTTCTAGGATCTGCAATGAGGCGAAGTGATAAAACGTGAATTGCTTAAAACGAAAGATTATATGGGTAAGTACTTTCCAATGTAATAATATTACATAGCACCCTTATATGGTTGCGATGGTTGCTATCTGCCGGTGCACGCGGTTCGTGTAGCCGGTGGAATGCGCTTCCGATACCCCTGCTTTATCTGCTACCCTGGTACCTTGATGGCATGACTGTACATGTAGTACACTCATCATCAAATATTTCTGAGCAAAGTCAACTATAAGATAATAACTGGTTGCTATCGTGAGAGTTTTTAATTACTGTAAATATCCAATCGAAAAGTGTAGAAAAAAATACGTAATAACAAATCAACCTACACTCGCCACGCTGACCGGGTTGGCGAGGGTCTGATGTTAATTTTAATAATTCAATAACGATTCCACAAGTTGCTAATAATGGAACCGAAACCGACTGCATAACGTGCGCTCGAAGGACGGGGTCGGTGTTAAAGATAAATTTCCAGCAAGACAAAGTTCTAAGTATTCCATGGATTCACCGTGCGTGTGTCGGGTCAAAATCATTTGTTGTAGAAAAGCGTTTTTACAGCCGAGTCACCACCGCTGTGTTAAATACTTACCTACAACGTATTTTAGACTAAAATAATTAATTTCACGTATGCTTAAAAATAATTTAACCTCCTCCTCTGACCCTGAAACTTAAAAGACGCCATATAGTTAAAGCGCAACAATAACCAATCATAAATTCAGCAGCAACTTGATCTTAATATTTAATTTTCATCATCATCCATTGCTGGATGTAGGCCTCCATATATCGGTCGCCGGTTCTGCGGCAAATATGTCCGGCGTAATTTTGAAGTTATGTTAGTAACTTTAGTTCTGTGACGAATATCAACGTTTCGAATTCTATCCATCAGAGAAATACCAAGCTTACCATATCCAGCGACCTTGAATTTGTGGACCAATCTCACTGTCTGTGTCCACGTCTCTGCTCGACATTAAGGGAAGGACGCACTGGTTGAAGACTTTTATACATATGCCGCTCATCCTACCTGAATGAGTCTGTCGGCTTCTTTGCTGAATTCGACAGCGCCTAGCAATATTTTAGTTTAAAACCACAGAATAAACAACTATACTCAGATAGAATCCAAGAACATTTAAAAGGCACCGAATCCGTACTCTGATAGCAATAAAAACACCATCTCGCAACCCTATTCGCAAACTCAAAATAAATCGCCAATGATCGCGCCACACCTGACATCTATTCCCTGAAATCCATACTTTATGAACGAAAGCGAAACGTCACGATATGCAGTAGAGTTAGAATGGAAATTTATACTGGTTCCACATATACAGAGTGTCCCATAAGTTAACGTTAAACAGGAAATGTGTAATAGTTACAGTTATTTTTAAAATAAAATGAAAAATCTTGGTCATGTTAGGTTCCATTAAAATAGTATTCAAAATTAAAATTATAGATATTCATTACTTCTTTTATTATACAATTTAATGGTGAAATGACTAAGATTTATTTATTTATTTTTCTGATAATTATCTGTGTCTTATCTCACTGTGGCGTATCATATCATCGTATAACCAACGCCTAAACCACGCTTTTAAAGAAGCGGATTCACATTTGTCCAAATTTACTAAGTGGCAAGCTCGTTGACGATACCAAACTCGAGAATATCACAAAAAAATTATTAAGTAGTGATCGGGAATCGAACCCGGTACCTCCACATCTAAATCCACGGACATAACCGCTAGACCAGAGGCAGTTGGCATCATAACGCGTGATTTTGTATACTCTTACTTTAGACTAACAAATTATTCTATTGATAGAAACAAACAACTATTCCTAAGAAATAATATGATGGAAATTACTTACTTTTTTTGGCTTTTCCATACTTTTGTCACTTCGTATATTGTATTGGATACAAATTTATAAGTAAAAAAATAGCTTTTACAAAATTTGTAAATGTGGATATTTGAGTAAATTTAGAATGAAAAACATATCTTCATAACCGTGACTCTTATGAGTACCCTTAGGTCTAAGTAGCAAATTTCCCAGCTGTAATCCAAAAAAAATTGCCAGCTCACCGATCGTGTCATATATAAAAATATCTGCATTTTATCAACTTGTTAACGTCACGTGTGCTTTCGATTTGTCGCCCTAGTCTAAGCCAACAGGAGTCGTTTCCATAAACTATATTCGTAGTTATGAGTCCCTAGCGCCTACTGGGGGCAAGACATTTCAATATTTGATGCGACTGCAGATCGATGCAACTTATAATAAGTATTTACGACTGATTTTGGAAAATATCTCTTCGTTTTTATCCCGTGATTGCTGTGAGTTTTGATGTAGGTAGTTAGAATATTATATTGATAAATCTAGTAGCCAAAATTCCTAATGACTTTATTTACTTTTTCTTTTTCATTACCTTTACAGTTAATGCGGCCTATGAACTGGCCAGAAGAGGGTCATCTACAACAGGCCCAGTAACAATAATTCTACTACCATTCCAGTTTGTGCGAAGCTGGCTCCGCCAAAGAACAAAAAGACCACACGGACAGATTTGGTCATTAGCGACAGACTACAGACAGTCTAGAAAGGCCCTGCCGAACCTTGATAGGCACCTTACACAACGACTTCTAAGCCTAACCAGAGCCAGGCTTCGTACAATGGTAGAGGTGATGATGTGACACTGTGCCTTAAACAAACACTTATACACTCTGAATATTACAGATAGCCCAGTATGTAGAGGATGCATGGCAGAGGAGGAGACGGCTGCGCAAGTACTCATGGAGTGCTCCAGTGTGGCTGCACCCAGACAAAGGTTCCTCCAGACTGCGAGGACACTTCCGGAGGTCAGCATGAATGGTTCTCCTGGCCTTTCTGGTGCAGATAGGTTGGCTCCACTAACGAGGCCCAGGTCACGCGAAACGGTCTCAATGAGAATAATTGGTGAAAATATCCAGCTTATCCTATCCTACATTTACAGTCTGCCCATTTGTCCTTACAACAACTTACAACTTAATAGGTGGTAGGCGGACTGATGGTGGTAATTTGCTCAGTCTGCCGGGGCGGAAAGTATCTACCGTTCGTACCGATAAACTTAGTAAAGTGTATCCACGCGTTTCGGAATCAGGCTCGAATTGCCGTCATGCCCAGTCAAGCCGGCATAGTGTTAGGGACTGATGACAGTCATGATTGTCTGATTCCAATTGCTTACAATAATATTATGATGTTTACGTTTCGGACTCTATCCATTAGAGAAATCCCGAACATGGCTCCCTTCATAGTTCTCTGAGCGACCTTATAATTGTGGAGTAGACCCACTATCAGTGTCCATCACAATACTGGAAGATTGCATAGATTGAGAACTATAAGATGTTTGATAACAGGATGTGGCGTAACTTCCCGAATGCATCCCATCCTTGTTAAATCCGCCTGTTAGCTTCCTTGCTGAAGTTGGCTAATCCTAGTTGGATAGTCTGGCCAAGGTAGATGTATTTTTGCACAACCTCGAGAGAGGCGTTTCCCACGTAAATTAGTATAGGAATCTTCATTAGTATTGTCATATTATTACTCGAGTAGTGAATTTTGCCTGTTCATGACACGATGGGTACAGGTTTCTTAAGATTTAAGTCTCCACTAAGTACAGAGTTTTGTATAGACGACCTTAAAGTTGACGAAGCCACTAAGCAAGTGGACGTTACCCCAATGTCATAGACGCGTAAAGTTAAGTGATGCAACTTCATATATTTTCAAATTTATAACTTAATCAATATTTTTATCACTTTTGCTATCAAAAGCATAAATTTGTAAATCAGACCCTATTATAAACTATAAACATACTTATTTAATATACGAATTATATAATCAAACAACTTGAAATATATGAAACTAAAAATTCCATAACCAAAATTTACTCACATATTTCCCACCATAGGGCTGCCATAAACAACAGCTTTATGAGTTAGTCGTCATGTGGGCCCATTGCTAACTGGACTCTTGCGAGAACAAGATTATTTCGGGCCGAGTTCAAAATGGCGTGACGGCGTTCGTGTGTCCAGCGCGACGATATCGGTGGTTCAGTCGGGCACACCAACCCCTGACAATCTTGGGCCGAGTTTCAGTGGTCGCTCCGAACTACTCCTATCTTCGGTGGACAGGGTACCGGGCGTGCGGTAAACAGGCGGCCGTAGCAAGTGTATGCAGACAAACTTTAGCGCTGTGACACATCACTTTCTTGATGACATATCGGTGGCAATGGACTATCTGGACCAACACTCGGTTAATAGGGCCATGACGATTCTGCTATTGAGTACGTTAGCACTAATGTAGGTAGTAATATCAAAAGAAATGTGTTTTTTATATCTATATTGTTTAAATAATAACGAATTATGGAAGATGGTTGCAAAATTTTGCTCACATTTTATATTTACCTAATCGACCCAGTAGTAAAAGCGTGGGCAAACACACTAAAGCTGATAGCGAGTTTGCTGTCTTTCGCCTATTTGTTATATGTAGCGACAGCGATTCGCGCAATTCACACGAAATCCTAGTGTTATAGCGTATAGTCGAGAGAGGCTTGTATAAAAAGATGTGAGTTGATTCGCACGACTCGCACTTTTTGCACTTGATTTTAGTAGTGCGTTTCAACAAGCGATTTTTGATTAAGACTGGGTTTGACATCTACGAAAACAGTTTTTCATCAACTGGACCCATGGGTCCAGTTAGGAATGTACCCAGGTGATAACTAACAGAATTTTATGACCGATCTCCATTTATAAACAACCAAGCAACATTTGCATTTTAAGTCAATCACAAATGGAGGCTTCCAGTCTTTATTTAAGACATAAATCACTCGCATGTGGACCTTTTGAAGTTTATTTATCAGTGGTTCTATTCTGTTTCTTATAACGCAACCGGTAAATTGTCAAAATAGTAGATTCCTTTAGCTCCTCGCTACTGTCAGTTTTATCGTTAAAATGCGCTAGCATACCCGACCTCATATCACAACATATTATACGAATATCAACTTTAATAGCGGATGACATTGACAGTGTTTGTTCATTAAAGGATTCCTTTAAGAGGGTTTGCTTGTGCTTCTAATGAGTGTACTTTTAAGAAATGTAGTGTATAAAATTTTTGAAAATACAATTACGGACATTTTGGACATATACGACATTTATAACGATTTAAATCTATTTTACTAAAAGAAATGTATGATTAATATATTTCTAAAATGTCCGTAATTTTATTTCCTAGAAATTTAGTAGACTACATTTCTCGAACTCAGACTTGAATAATCTTTAAAAATGCTGTATTGTGCGAGCGAGAGGGATGCCAAAGCGTTAAACGCTTTAAATAACGTTTGCGCTCAAATAAACAGAATTCGTCTAGGTACTTATATGAGAGCACAAAATTAGTTATACATTAATTAAAAATCATTTTAATTATAAACATTGAACTCTAAGAAAACTCAGTTTATTCCTATGACTTAAAAATGTGTATAGCTAGGTTTGTGTTAATGACTGCCACTAAAACATTTATAATTAGTAAAGAAACAGGTTCTTTAAATTAACTACCACGGTTTGTATTTTGCTTTAAAATCATTCCTCATTTAATTCAAGCTGCGCTCTGTCACTTGCAACATCCAATTAGGTATTTATTTTTTACAAAAAATTGCATTTTACAAATTGGCTAGACGAGAAATATAGATCAAAACACGCCCTACAATTATGCGGCTTAAAATCATAAGTAGTAACCTATTACAGTTCGTAAATAAAGAAAAATCCAATCAGAACGTACAATTCAAAACACTCTGCTCATTTCTACCCATTTATTATGTATTTTTGTATAATATAAAAAAGCAGTATCCAACGAAAATAACACATCTTTAAAGGTGATATTTGTAGATAATTAAAATAATCTGTAAAACAATTACGAAATACCAATAAAGCTGCAACCATCATTAAATAATTTATATAATTATTTAAACTACTATCGCGATCCGTCTGTCGATTCCTACCATGACCTTTTGTAAAAATGCGGAGCAGAAATTTGCTGATGTGGTTAAAAGTCAAATTAGTTGCGATATCATCAACATTGTGTTAATGTCGTCCAAGACGCAAATGATCAGCAAAAGCTCACTATCACTGGTGGGATATTAAAAAATGAATTTATTAACAGGATAAAATCTCATATTAACGCTAACATAAAATATTATAATAATTAATATACAATACTCGTACTAACCTAGTGTTTGAATATTAATTATGAATGCATCGAAATCGATAATTCAGTACTCAGTATTGGGGACGTTACAGACAGTCAAGTTATTCCTGAATTTTAGGATTCGTGTGCGGTCAGAGCTCCTCAAAATATTTCTGAAGAAGGAATTCTGGCCGCTCGGTGTTGTGTACCGCAAATACATTCTTGGATTTGCTTCACGCAGCACCAAGGATGTTCCTGGGCCCCGCGCAGCACCTACTCCCTCTGCACCACCCCCAGCAGAGACGCCGGCACCGCCCACTGAAGCTTCTCGTACTACTGAGAAGGTGATCACAGTACCTTGATGTACTTTTATGACCACAAGAAGATGAAGATACGGAAGCTTTAGATTAAATATTTTTAATGATATTTTTATTTGTATTTAAGTTTTAAGGTATTATTATATATATTATATATTATCTATGGGCCATCTGTTGCCTGGATAATAAACAATTTATTATTTATTATTATTAGCAGTAACATATTTTCATTTATTATGTAGGTACTAAGCACATGAGACTTTAATAGACACACGTAGACATCTTGTCGTCTCCTCGGTGACAGCACGGTTGGCTCTTTCAATCACGTGGTGACACAACGTGTGTCTATTAAAAACTATTTGTCGCTTGAACTCTATTGGGCCAGAGTTTCTACCACAATATAGATATACATACGCTGCTTCCTTTTCCTATGTTGATTAGGGAACTTACGTATACGTATGTACGTCGAATATAGACTTGTACAAAGTGTCGTGGTAGACGGCCAGGTATGCCAGACATCTAGGCTCGCGATTACGAGTCTAGGATCATGCGATGGGAGCGAGATTCCATGTCTTCCACCCGTGGCTTATGATTACAAGATTTATCATTATTCGCCATTCCTAATTAACGACTGTTATTTTAATAATACGTCTCATTAAAACAATTTAGCACCACATTTATTATAACTCATTGTAATACTCGTAAATCTAAAGCTAAGTTTCTATGAAATTTTAATTGTTTATTTAATTAGGTTAGACAGCGATTATAGTGCTTATATGTATCTAGTTATAAACTAAAATTTAGGTAATAAATTATTTAAGAATAACAATAAAATGATACGAGTCATGACTTTGCTTTTTTAAATCAAATAGTATGCCCTGCAATGATGTCACGGACTATCTATAGGATTCTAGTACAAAAAGAAAATAGCTTACAATAATTATAATTGAATTGATTTTAATATAATATATATGTACACAAAGTAATTAGATATTATATGTAGTTTATTAATATATTATATACACTAATACGAATGTAAGAAGCGGTGGTGGCTCTATTGTAAGCTTATATGAGAAATACGTTTTTCTTACGAACATTTCGTGCTTTGCCCTTTCATTTGTAAAGGAAGGGTAAAGCACGAAAACTAAATGCAAGCCCACCTCGATCCTTGACGCCGCATCATACTGGAAAATTTTCATGGATACATTTGAACATCATTATAGCATCCCAGATGAACTAGCTGTATCCAGCCTATAGGCCGGACATCTTAGTGTTTTCTCGGAACTTGAAAAAAGTTATCCTTATTGAACTTACCATTCCATGGGAATCAAATATTCCAAAAGACCACAACATAAAGTCTAATAAATATTATGATCTCACTGAGGAAATGATCAGGAACGGGTTCAAGACTCAGCTTTACGCAGTGGAAGTTTGCGTTGCAGCAAAATCTTTGCATCACTTACTGAAAGAATTGGGCCTAAGCAGGTCTGCCGTCAATACATTTATGGAACGAGCTTCCAAGACGGCATTAACGGAATCATACAGTATTTGATAGGGTAGGGAGAGGAGTAGAATGGTGGATGGCGCAATAAAATAAAAAAGGGAGGCCTACTTTTCTTAAACCAGCCTATTGTCGGTCGCAAGCCTGAGACACCATTCTTCTCATCTCTTACCCACACACGATGGACCCGGCACCCGCACGGTGAACCCATGGAATGCTTAGAAATTTGTCTTCTCTAGATTTACAATGTGTGCCTCGGAAAGCACATTAAGCAGTCGGTTTTGGTTCTACTATTACCAACTTATGGAATCGTTAGTAAATTGTCATTAAAAAATAAAATTAGACCTTGCCAATCTGCCTGACCACGCGCCGCCGCGAGTGTAGGCCAAATCGTCCAGAATAATCTCGAAGACTCATCACCAACAGTGGAGGTCTAGGTCTTTGTGTTCTTAGGGCTGTAATGATGACATTACATATTTATAGTATAAGGTATATGTGGTATTGTGTACATATGAGTATGCATGTGTCTAAACACTTATTTTTACTTTATTAAAACTGTTTTTCTTTTAAATCTGACATTATTATTTAGAATATCGTTTTCGTATCTTTTCCGTCCTTATTATCAATATATGTAGTATGTATCAATATATATATAAAGTACATTTATTTTTCTTTTTTTAAATAAGAAATATCGTCTAGCTGTGACATCCTAAATAGTTTAATAGTGCGTAAAGTATCGTCACGACCGTTTCCCTTTCGGGGTAGTCAGAAACCATGCTTATAAATAAGCGGATTCGCATTTAGCCAACTTTACTATAGGCCAATCATGACAAGTCGCAAGCTCGTCGATATATCCAGCGTACCAAACTCGAGAAATATCACAAATAAATTAAATACCTATTAATTACATGTATTTATTTACATTAATAAATAATTTTGTGTCCCGACCAGTAATCGAACCCGGTACCTCCGAGTCTAAATCCACGGACGTAACCGCAAGACCACGGAGGCAGTAATAGTGCGTCGTGCGGTTTAATGGATTCTGAGCTAACGACGCCAGCACCACATCCCAAACGCAACAATTGTTGCTCTATCTGCGGCTTTAATCGTCCATGTCTTCGAACCGTACAAAAATAAAGAGAATATAAGAGTTCTGACAATGTAGATGTTTGTCTTCCTGTATATGTTGGTATCTCTCCATATTTTGTCAAGCTGGGTTATTTCAGTTTTGGACATTCGAACTTGTCGACGAATCTCAACTTCGCTGCCTCCCTTATTGCTGATAGTAGAGCCAAGGTAAAGGAAAGCTTAATAGTATAACACAGCTCAAGTTTCTATTCATAGCTTTATGCCAGTTAAAAATATAAAATTAATAGTTAATCTTTACAGAAAAGGGGTAAATGCAAATTCATTAAGGCCGAGAACGAGTGCGAGAGATTTTTTTAATAAACTCGCTCATAAATTGTACTTAAGAACAGATTCTCACTAACTACGCCCTCGTTATAACTTTTTTATATTCCACTTTCCACTTTTTACACGTTCCCCAGATGTAATTATTGAGTATATTTTTCGAGAACTAAGAACTTTTTTTGTTACAATGTCTGGGTTTGTTACAATCACCTACATACATATACCACCAGAAGTACATATATGTATGTATTTGCATGTAGTATTAGTATGTAGATATTATTTATTTAGGTATCTAAGTATGTATTAATTTATATATGTCATTATATTGTCTAATTAAGCCTGTAATTGCACATACCTTTCATTGTTTAATGGCTTTTGTTGTCCCGAAGGCATTAGGTCCGCCTTTGTACATTGCGCAATAAAGATTTAAATAAATAAATAAATATGTAGGTGATTGTGATGACCGTAGCCTATCCGCACTTAGTCTCCGTAAGGCCTTTGCTACGTTAGCGGAGCCATCCAATCTGCTCCAGGAAGGCCAGACCCGTCACGTTATTGCAGTTTGGAGGAATATATAAGCTAAACCACAATGCAGCACTCCATGAGCACATGCGCGGTCTTCTTCTCCTCTGCTATGCATCCTCTATATTATCTTTAATGTCTAGAGTGTATAGATGTTTGAAAAAAACACATTGTCCGGTCAACATCCATTGCTAAATAAAAATTAAATATGTATAACAATAAATTATGGATGCATAAATAGTTAAAACATATTAGATTTAGACTCGAAGATACCGGGTGCGATTCCTGTTTGGGACTAATCATTAATAACTATTTAATTTATTTGTGATATTTCTCGAGTTTGGTACGTTACATACATCGACAAGTTTGCCACTTGTCATGGTAAACCTATATCAAAGTTGGCTAAATAAGTATTCGCTTTTTTGAAAAAAAAACTTGCTTCTAACTACCCCGCAAGTAATACAGTCGTGATGACACTTTACTTTATTTTTTAAATCCTAATAAATACAAATAATAGATCTAAAAAAACAAAAGATGTTCCGCTCTAACTAGCAAATTTACTCGTTTAATCTGTCATCTGTCCTTATCATATTGACATACAACAAAAGTAACAAAACACATTAGTTATTATATTACTATTATAAATAGCTCTGTAAATAACTAAATAATTCCAGTTCTATAATTTGTTAAGCCTATAGTAAACCCTTTGGAACGTGCCCACGGATACTGCAATCCGGGGTGAGAAATAAAAAGAATAACGCTCTTAATTAAATTTGCGAAAAGGAAAATTTAATAAACGACAGCAGACTGCCTTTAACATATAACGTTGTTACCATTTAGGTACTATTCGGGAGATTTTTTGATACAAAAATATTTTAATATACACACGGTAAAGATGGTTGTCCGTCAATAAAAATCATGGTTATGCATTACTGAACAATTAATTTTATACATTCGAGTACATACATACATACATACATATCTTCACGCCAGATCCCTTGCGGGGTAGGCAGAGACAATTGAGCGCCATTTGACACGATCACGACATACCTCTTTCGCTTCGTCGACATTCATTAACCTCTTCATACATGCCCTTTGGTTACGAAGACTTTTTAATGCACCTTCAGTCAGTGTTTTATTTATTTGATCGTGATATGTGAGTCTCGGTCTGCCAGGGCCTCTTTTACCCACAACTTTCGCATTATATATCTGGTTCGTCAATCTTTCATCGCTCATCCTTTCAACATGCCCGAACCATCGTAGCATGCTTTTCTTTATTTTTGTCCCTATGCTTTCCTTCATACCAACCCTTTTCCGTATTTCGACGTTACGTATGCGGTCCGCCAAAGTGACGCCACATATCCGCCGCAACGACCGCATTTCTACTGCATTAACCCTACTCTCATGCGTATTCTGACATATCCACGTTTCGCTTCCATACATCAGTGTTGGTACCAACATGGCATTGTGTATGGCGAGCCGAGCTTTGTCACTGACATTTCGACTGCCGATCAGTGACCCCAGGGCACCGTTAACACTATTTCCCGCGTTCACTCTTCTTTCAACGTCCCTATCGTACTTCCCATCCGCAGTGAAAACACTGCCCAGATATATAATTTCATTTACTTGTTCTAGAGTTTCATCATCAATCTTTATCGTCACGGTTGTCATCCTTCTTCTTTCAAACACTAGTACCTTGGTTTTTCTCGCATTCAAACGGAGTCCTTTTTCTGCACATCCCTCCTTCATTCTTGTGACTAGTGATTGCAGTTGTTGTTCGGACGATGCCATAAGAACAGCATCATCTGCATAAAGCAGGCAGTTCACCACTAGATCACTCATCTTTATCCCACAGTCACTCTCTCTCACTCTTTTTAGGCATTTGTCGAGATATAGAGTGAACAATCTAGGAGAAAGCACACAACCCTGTTTGACGCCCATTTGGGATTCAAAGCAAGGCGACATACCCCCCTCCACCCGCACACAAGCTTTGCAGCCCTTGTACAGGGACTGTATAGCCTGTAGCAGTTTGTCATTCACTCCATACTCCGGCAATATGTCCCAAAGCTTCTTTCTTACAACTCTATCAAAAGCCTTTTCCAAATCCACAAAAGCACAGAAAACCTTCTGGTTTAAGGCCAAAAACTTCTCTGTGATATTGCGGAGCGAAAAGACTTGGTCAGTGCATCCTCTTCCAGGTCTAAAGCCTCCTTGTGCCTCCCATAAAAGACCTTCAGTCTTCTCTTGCAAGCGTTTCGTGAGAATCTTGCCATACATCTTGCTCGCCAAACTGATCAAACTAATCGCTCGGTAGTTGGCACAGTCCAATCTAGATCCCTTACCTTTGTATAAAGGAACGATGACTGATTGCCGCCAGTCCTCTGGTACTCTTCCCTCCTGCCAGCAAAGGTTGCACAGTAGGTGGAAAGCGTTCCAGACCGGATCGAGTACATAATTAATTATAATACCCATAGACGTAGTTAAAGAAAAAGTAAGTATCATCACGACCGTATCCCCTGCAGTGTGGTCTAAAACCGCGCTAATAAAGAAGCGGATTCACATTTAGCCAACTCTACTATAGGCCAATCGTGACGTGTGGCAAGCTCGTTGATGTCTCTAGCGTATCAATCTCGAAGAATATCACAAATAAATTAAATAATAATCAAATTTATTTATTTAAATTATGTGTCCCGACCAGAAATCAAACCCGATACCTCCGAGTCTAAATTCACGGACTTAACCGCTACACCACAGAGTCATTTATACCTATAATAATTAAAATACTCATTTTCATAGTTTTTTATTGCCATTAGTTATAATTTAAATAGGTGGTAGGCGGACTGATGGTGGTAAATTGCCCAGTCTGCTGAGGCGGGGAAGTATCCACCGTTCGTGCCGAGAAACCCAGTAAAGTGTATCCACACGCTTCGGATGTTTTATGCCCAGTCAAGCCGACATAGTGTTAGGGACTGATGTCAGTCATGAGTGTCTGATTCCAGATGCTGAACATTCATGGACCTAGCGCGCCACTTACTATCCGGTGGACGCAAAGTCAGATGTAAATAAATAAATAAATAATAATAAATAAATATTTCCAGACAGGTCACACAGCGCCATCTAATTTCCGTGGTAAGCTACAAGGCTTGTGTTACGGAAACTAGATGGTTAATAAACTACATATTATACTTTTTTTTGTAAATATATACATATTATACATATAAACACCCAGACCGAGATAAATTATACAATGTACAACTTGCCCCCGGTGGGAATCGAACCCACGACCTCCCGAGTTCACGGCAACGTTTGTTACCACAGTATTACTAGTAGTACTAATATTAAAAAAATAAAAATAAAAATGTCGTTAGGTTAGCAATACAATTTATTGTTATATCACTAATGATTCACTGCTATAGGACTAGTAGGAGATGCACAGATATACGCGAAACACAATGTTTTCTAAGGCAATATTTAAATAAACACTTAGCTACAATAAACCGCGATAAGTAAGGCTTCTTTACTAAACCTCGACATTTAGAAAAGAACAAGTAGCGTCCACAAATAAATTATGTGATTTTCGTTGAAATAAAAAAACCGTTAATTAATTTTAATTTGATAACACATTTTATATTTTTCTGTTTGTTAATAAAATGAAAACAAACATGTGAGTTATAATATAAAATTATAAATTAGAAGATAATTTTGTATTATTCTTTTTTAATATTTTATTTTTATAAAAAATAAAGATTAATAAAATAAGAGCGGTGTGGCTCGGTTGTAAAAACGCCTTAGTTAACATCATAAAGAGGTAGGTTAGAACCCCGGCATATACCATAATACCAATATGAAATACACTTTTCTTACGTACATTTGTCATAGATTTACAACATCACTGTTTTGTGCTTTGGAGAGCACGTTGAGCCGTCGGTCCCGGTTCAACTAATACCAAGGTGTGCAATCTATTATGAAAAAAAAAGAAAGCAGACCCTCGCCATCGCGTCTGGCCAGCGTGGCGAGTGTAGGCCAATTCTGCATTAAATTCTGGAAGACCCATCTTTAACAGTCGAGGTCTAGGAGTTGGTGTTCTACAGGCTGTGATGATGATGAAGAAAAAAACCCTTATTGATAAAGTTTAACACAATATCATTAAATTGTAAAAAATTGCCTCTAAAATAGTCTATAGTGGTAATATTACTTCGAATATAATTCGCAAGTCATTATGGTTTTCATAATTAACTGACACGAGTCCAGTGAGTGCATAAAGACTTTAATAATGATAAATAATTAACTATTTAATAAGTCTCTTTCGTTTATCGTTACGGGCTAACGCAACAGTGATTTTTCTCCGAAACAACCACACTTAAATTATAAATGTGATAATAAGTCTGTCTGAATGTAATTTAGCTTTAGTTTACTTTAATGAAAATAATAATGAACTAGGTTATTAATGGGCAATCCTTAGCTTTGGTCCTAACTTAACCAACTTCTTAATATTCATTTACATATTATTATTCTATGAGCTGATTACGATTGTGGATATTTAAAATTTAAAAGTTTTTAATACTCACCTACAACGATTTAGGGCTGGTAGTGGATTATGGCTCCATATCCTGTTAATTTAGTCCTTCCTCAACAGTTGGATGTTATGGGAAAACGATGATTTTGATGATGAAAGATCAAAAACCAAATAACAAAGTAGCTTAAGTTTAATATTTGTAAAAAGTAAAGTATCATCACGACCGTTTCCTTTTCATGACAAGTACCAAACTCGAGGAATATTACAAATAAATTAAATATTAATAAATGTATTTATTTACATTAATAAATATTTTTGTGTGTGAACAGGAATCGAACCCGGTACCTCCGAGTCTAAATCCACAGACTTAACCGTTAGACCACGGAGGCAGTATTTAGTTTAATATTTGTATCACACTATAAAACGTTGTTATAATTTCTGATGTTTTAAGTGCACATATTATACTTAAAAACAACTACTTTACACCAATATAGCTGCAAAGACTACGAATCATCAGACAAAAGAGTAATAAAATAATACAAGTTTAAAGCCAAAAAAATATTATATTGTGTAAAAAGTTGATAATTATTTGGCAAAAATTGTTAGTTTTTCTGTTGCCAGTACCGGCTGAACCTTACTCCACGTATCATACTCTCATGAATAATGTATAGCGCTCCAAATAATATACGATTACAGTAGAGGAAAATGCACTTTCTTTGTCTTACTATGTTTTTGTCTGCCCACCGACCGAATTCGGGTAATGACCGGCTTTGCAAATGCTCACCTAACTCGATTTGTGTAAGCCACGTCAAATTTTTGAAACATTTACATAATAACACTGAAAATAAAGATTGTTAACTCCGAAAATACTCGTACACTGTAGTTTTATCATTGTTAGTTTACCAATGAATATAATTATTTAAAGTTTTTTTAAAACTAATGAAAAAAGATGAGTAAAAGTTGCTAAAAAAAAAGTAAAGTATCATCACCACCGTTTCCCTTTCGGGGTGGTCAGAAACCACGCTTATAAAATAAGCGGATTCACATTTAGCCAACTTTACTATAGGCTCATCATGACAAGTGGCAAGCTCGTCGATGTCTCTAGCGTAGCAAACTCGAGAAATATTACAAATAAATTAAATAATTTATTGTGTCCCGACCAGGAATTGAACCCGGTACCTCTGAGTCTTAATCTACGGACGTAACCGCTAGACCACGGAGGCAGTTGCTAAAATACTATATTATATTTATTTAATAAGTAAAGTTATTTTTTATGGTATTTGTTGTTGAGAAATTAATTTCAGCAAGTAAATATAGTTGTTGAAACTCATTAGTTCTCAAAACAGGTAATTTTAGTGTGTACAAAGCTTTATTGTCGAAGCTTCTACACGCGACGACAAAGGCCCCACAGGCGTAACAACAAAACGCGTGGATTCATCTTAGCAAGCAGTATTAGGGCTTGAATACACTTAGTGCATCAAAATATTTTTTTATGATTCGAATAATTTATTAAATCTCCTGCAGAATCATGGAAGGATGGGCTTAACAAGGGTTGGAATGTTGAAAAAGGTTGCTGGCAGCGGCTAGATGAGGGTTTGAAAAAATGGTGAACCATGTGTCCAGAAGTGAAAAGATAGCTGGTGATGATTTGTAAAAAATATACAGAAACAAACTCTCGCCAAACCGTCTGGCCAGAGTAGCGAGTGTAGGTCAAATTCTCCAGATATATGTCCTATGTTCTGGTAGACACATCTCCCACAGTGGAGGTCTAGGACTCTGTCCTCTAAGGGCTGTGATAATGATAATGACATGGGAACAAATGTGTAAGAAATACTTTAGTGACGACAACAATAACCTCCTTGGCCTCTGTAAATAGATAAAATAAAATTGGCAACACTGTTAAATTTTAAACTAAGGAAATTAGTTTGACTACAATATTTACATAAACAACATGTGGTTAAGTAATTAATGTTAACTAAATAATTTGTCAATAATGAGAGATCAATGATGTCAACCTGACGGCTTACACCTTATGTTAAATGCTTTCATTTCTATGGTTTAATCATTTTCTGTCTCTGTCTTTTTTCTCCGAAGAAAAAGTGAATAGTGTAGACGAGAGCTTACGTCATTTTGTTATGAGATTCTTAAAACCTATTTATCGTAAGACAGTATTCAGATCACGGCTTGTATTTTGGACTGGTTGACGCCGGCGACTGTGGTAGCTGTTATGTGTGAGGTCTGCTTTCTTTTTTCCTTTATTTTTTTACTTAACGCGACATATGACCTCGCACCTAACTAAAAGTCAGCGGCAAGTTCTAAGGACCCAACGACTGTCGTAGCTTATGTGTTTTAATAGTATACACGGCAATAACGGAAACATCTGACATCAAACAATTAAGAACAACATTCATCTTGTATGTCGATTATTTTGACAAGATTACAATTTAAGTAGAAAAAACCCTTCAATTTAGATAGTTTACATGTGCAAGATGTTTTAAATATCATCGAAACAGTTCTAGTACTAAATTACTTGTTTGATACGAAAACTATATACAGACAGACAGCGGAGTCATCCAGGCCCGGATGTTCAATGGGCCTGGGTTGGGGATGGGATAAACTCCCGTTTTCCCCGGCAGGATCTCGGCGGCTAACTACCCACCGGTGATTCAACGCACCGTTGGTGCTGGGCGCTGTCCCTGCTACAACACTGCCCTTGTGGCTCACGAATCTAGTCTCCTAGATTTGTCTACTTTAGCTCTTCTCCAAGAGCGACTCCCTAGGTAGTGGCCTTCCCTCCGGGGGCCGTGCGAAAGTAGGAGCGATATCCTGAAGATGCTTGTAGGATCCGTTGTCAGCCCGGTAAAACATACGTTTAGCTAGGCCGACAACAAATGCCTCGATAGTAGGCATCTCCAGATCTCTCGCAATTACAGAATTTCGTACGAACCACGGCGCTCTGGATACCACCCTGAGCGATATGTTCTACTGACTCTGGATCTTGTCCCTGTTGGTTTTGGCCAGAAGGTGATGCCAAGCTGGCGCAGCATAAGTAAGTCGGGAACGGATGAACATCTTGTAGATCCGCACCTTCAACCTGAGCGGCAAACTGGAGTTCATTACAGGACGTAACATGGCTCGGGCCGCCTTCGCCTGATTAACGGCATGGCATGCCATCTCACCCATTGTTAACGTCCTGTTGATGATGCAGCCCAGGTATTTGACGGTGAGAGTCCACTCGATGTCCTGTCCCCGAAGCTGTAATGGTGGAGGCAGCCGGCATCTAGACGTATTTAATTTTCCAATTAACTTAATTTCACAGTATACTTTACTAAAAATAAAATTTAGTCTTATCAATAAAAGTGTCGAAACTACTCATTACATTTTTTTATCATTATATACAGCACAAGTAGTACAAAAATAGCCTAAAATAAATAATGTAAATTGAATATAAATTTAAAAATTAAATGATGTAGATCCATTGTACAGTTAGCGATCTGGCAATTAGTCATTAGGGGATTAGTACAATGCATTTTATTTCAAATCTATTTTAATTATAAAGCAAAATAAAAAATAAAATGTATTTTATTTGATATAAATAGGTATATTTATAAGGTTGTAATATATACTTGTAAAAAAAGTAAAAGTACCATCACGGTCATATTCCTTCCGGAGTGGTCAGAAACAATGCTTTAAAGAAGCGGATTCATTTTTGGCCAACTCATGACAAGTAGCAAGCTCGTCTATATCTCTAGCGGTACGCGAAATATTACAAATAAAGCAGTTTTATAACTTGTAAAGTTTAAAAGCCAGCTAACTGTCACGTCGACGCAAAGATACATTTATTTATACACATTACATAACATATACTACATTTAGAAGTTCAATTATAGGTATCAACTGATAGTAACAGTATGAATAAAATACACGACAAACATCATTGACAATAAAGGTAAAAAAATATTTTAATTATATTTAACTTTAATAATGTTAATGAAAAAAGTAACCTTAGAAATAGAGAAGAGGTTTCATCTAATAACTTTAATGAAGTCGACTGTACATACTCGTAGATACATGTATGTTAAAATAAAAGCCTTTATGCTATTAATATACGAAGCGCAGTGTCAAGAAAGTTAAATAGTTAGTTATTTGTATTCATTATCCCTTGCTTGCTGCAACAGCTTACGTGTGAGAGGAATAGAGGAGTGGAAATGCTGTGATGCACCCTTCTACGTTTCCATTGCACTATATTATACGCAATTTTTATGTCTTTATTTAGATAATAAAAAGTAAAGTCTTATCACAACCATACCTATCCTTTGAGAGGTTAGAAACCACGCTTTTTAAAGAAGCGGACTATGCCAACTTAACTATAGGCCCAGCATGACAAGTTGCAAGATTCCTTCATTCTCTACCAAACAGGAGAAATATCAAAAAATTATTAAACAAATCATTGTGTCTCCACCAGGAATCAATATAACTATACTATAACCAGATACCTCCACAACTAAATCCACGAACATAAACGCTAGATCACGGAGGCAGTCTTTAATAATAATAAGTCTCGTTATGTTACCTTCTGTTAGTTAGTCGCTTATTGTAAGGCTAAAAGATCGCACTATGAAGCTATTTAGACATCATTATTAAGCTACATAGTCATGCTCAGCACTAGAATGTAAGCATTCTATTATTGAGCAACTACTACTTAGTAACTCATGTCAAAGTGTTACTAGTGCATGCCTAATTCGAGCGTTCTCAAAAATCATCAGTCGTCCAATGTTAGCTTAAACATACTGCTAAAGTTAAAAATAGCTAGTTTTATATTTATTTATTTAACATTTGGAATACAAACGGAGATCATGGCTAAAGTAAGCATTTAACAAAAGATATTAACAATATGTGAGCCAGATACCATAAAAAGTACTCACTAAGAAGTTTTAGCATGATTATAAGCATGTTTTTAGTACCATGTCTAAGCTTTTGTAGCATGGACCTACAATTGGAAAAGTTACAAATTATTAGCAAGTTACTGAGTTTTGCATATTTGCTACATTCAAAGCATAAGCACTCCTTATTCAATTTAATCTAAAAAATGGCAACAATCATTAAGTAGTAGTAAGTGATGACTATCGACCGTCAGTAACTAATGTTAGTGCTCCTATTACACAAACTCTTGTATACCATCAGGTAGATAAAGTTATGTATCGCTCATTTGTTGCAACAATAAAGTAATCTGCAGAAATACATCTGGAGAAATATGAGAGAGACAGAATTGAATTGATTGACCTTACTTTTAAAACCAGGATGATCATGATATGTTTATTTAAAAGGCCATACCTTTCATCAGAAACTTTGATTTTTTATCTCACGTGTAAAATTTATAAGTTACGCTATTGTTGCTCTAAATGAGCGATAAAATTATACGTAGGTATAAAAAATTATATATGAAATATGCGAGTTTAATTGACCGGTAATTTCTGGTCCCAGCAGACTTGGAAAGTCACTTTAAATTTAATAAAATATTGGACGTTGGATTTTCTCGTGTCATATTAGTGTATGGAACCGCGCTAACTGCTCATTTTGTAGCGGTGAGCCAGTTTGTCCCTCAGCGGTATTGTCGGTGGTCTGCCTGACATTAGTTTACATTAGACATGCTTGCTTTATACTTGCGGCTGCCTGGTAAAATATTATAAGATAATAAACAATTTTGAGAACGGCCGGCATGGGACTCGTACCTAAAATCCAAAGGTCACAGGAATAAATTTCAATCACTCACTCCAGAAACCCTCAGCAGTCAGGAGAACGATGGAAGGAGAAGGAATACAGAATAACCGCTTTTACGGTAAAAATAAATATTGTTTAAGTGGCGATATCCACCAAATAGACTAGTGTATATAGGACAATCTTAATTTTAGCGAAACCCTTGATTTAGGCCTGTATTAATAAATTTATATCTGACTACTTGATTCGATATTTGATAACAAGAGACAATACATACTTGAGTGAGTGTCGGTTCTTCAGATAGATTTATTTATACGGACTACTAACTACTTATTTTTTAATTTAAATTATTATTACATTTCTAAGTCAGTGGCCAAAGTAAGCTAAAGATAAATCAAGTTATCAAATGTCAAAAAATCATTACAAACAAAATAGTTAACAGCCCTCACAAACATCAACAAAACGTATCGAATCGAAATGACGTCTCATTCGTCCACTGTACGTCGCATCAAACAAATCACCATATACTAAATAGTTATGTAACAATTTGAAGTAATATATAGCAGTATACAAAACTGTAAATACAAAATTTTAGAGAACGTTATTTAGGCTGTGGCAGAAAAAAGTTGAGGGTGGTTTTGACTTCTCGAAAATCAGTGACGCAACATTTTGCATGCGTTCGATTTTGGTTGTTATAAATCATTTGGTCTGACACGCGAACAAAGCCGGGATAACGCGGCGTGTCTGTGTGGATTTTAGACAATTTTTGGTTTATCATCATTTTTCATCCTTGGTTCCGCTGACGGGGATAGAGCAACAATTTTACGCTGATCATGAGCTTATTATTTGAGTTTTATACTTGACGAATACATCTGAATCGTAAATCTACTTATCCAAAACAATATAACTTATTTATTAAATTAACGCACATTTAAGCATTTGCTTATAGGGCAGGTAATTAGCTATATTAAAAATTCTAAAATTCTAATCTTCATAAAAAAAAAACAATAAATACTTGTATAAATAATACATCATTACTTAACTTTAAATTTATATGTGAAAACCTTTAATAGTTCTTAGTGAATTTACTGTATATTATTTACTATAATATTGTCAACTGTTGGATTTCCAAAATGAATAAAAAAAAAAATTGTTGAACTGTTTTTTTTTTAATAACGTGATTGTGCGAGCGAGAGGGATGCAAAACCGTTAAACCATCTTAAGCTATGTTCGTCTTGAAAGCAAAGCAATGACAGGCTTTATTTAGGTGAAGCTTGGCTTAAGAAAAAAATATCATAGGCGAAAATTGTTAATTGTGGCGATTACGCCAACAATTGGGTCATTAGACCCAAAAATTAAACACTCAATCTGTATAAAAAATATTTCGTTTTTTCTTTGTCTTGAAAAGTTAGCAATTAAAAGTTAGAACGAATTGTCAGTTTAAAGACGATATCTGCCTTAGAGCCAGTAACTGAATCTTTCCTTAGTAGCATTCGTTCACTTGAAAACGCCCGCATTTCCATACAAATGATATGCCCAAAAAAAATTTCTTGTGTCATAATGATTAATTTTTTATTTATATATCGTGATTTCATAATGTGTAATTAATTTTGTTTATTTTACCCTAGCATAACGACAATCGACAAAAACTTTTTTTTACCTTATTAATTACATACTTTCTATCCCGCCAATTTAAAATTCAGTGTTTTATCTATAATAAAGTACCTGATAATAATAAAAGAACCTAATCGTATAAATAGTGTTTTTTAACTATTTCATACATAAATTTTGACCAATTGAATATTTAATTAAATTATATTTGAATGCTGGGGTAAATCAGATGTTGTAATTAAATGGGAAAAAAATACAATAAAAAGATATGATTATTCAATTATATTTTGTTGAGGTACGCTCCAACTAAGTTGGGGCCTGGGCAATCTCTTTTCTGTATTTAAGTGACGAAATGCTACTAAGAAAGGATTCAGTTACAGGCCCCCACATTTATTTCCCATATATATTATACTTTAAAATATGTATAACGGATGGTAGTGTTTTCTGTAGAAAAACAATTGCCGTCGTCGTCAAGGGAAATTGCACCAGAAAGTCAAACTGAACCCAAGTCGCGTCTACGTGCATCCGATGCAAATTTATACTTTCAACTATAATCGCTTACTCGTAGACAGTTTCCAAGTGCGCACGTGGTGACAACATTTTCATTTAATTACCACACCCGTGGTCAACATTTTATAGCAGTGATGGCTCGGTAACTTTAACAATAGCATGTACCAATGAGATATACCAGTGTTTGAAAACGAGAGTTTTCAACCAGTGCGTTCTTCCAGTGCTGTCGTACGGAGCAGAAACGTGGACACTAACAGTGGGTCTGGTCCACAAATTTAAGGTCGCTTAAGCGGGCTACGGAGAGAGCTATGCTCTGACTGTGGCCTGAGGAAGGTCGCTGGTGGGGGTTGGATGAGGGTGGCAGGAGATCGTGTGAAGTGGCGAGCCTTGGGGGAGGCCTATATCCAGCAGTTGAGAGACACAGGCTGATGATGATGATGATGAATGAGAAATACACTAACTATAACCCAATCCTTTCCTCTCCATTCCGCAACCGAACCACACGCACAGGTTAGAATATGCACCCACATATCGTAGTCACCATCCCTTCGCGTGCGTATAGATTTAGGGACTCATACATATGGCGAGCAATGTGAAATGCTTTTTCTCTGTGTTTCCACTTTCCTATAACCTGGAGACCTTCAAGCGAAGTGTTAAAAAACATCTAGTCCAGCTGGAATAGTGCTAAGGACTGATGTCAGTCATGAGTGTCTGATTACATTTAATATAAATTAAAAGCTACCTAAATAATAAAATTAAAAATAAACTAAACTATAAATAAAAAATGTCCTCTAGAGACGTCCCATCCGAGATAGTCCCAAGGAGACTGGCAACATTTCCCCTCTGTATAGCGAGGCTAATACGTTGGCAGAAATAATTGCCAGCCTTCCTGTCTCCAGACCTTTCTGTCAGCCGCTTTGACAACTCCTTGGCCAAGCGCCTCGCTGACGGTCCCCATGGGCCCAACGTCTCGACCCCAAACGGCGCAAATTCGTAACCGATACCAAGGTTAGCGTATTTGCGCAATTTGAGGTTCTCCGCAGAAAAAGCCGCACTTCCCGCGCCTGACGAGGTCGCCTGTATGTGAGATGGAGCTAATGTATCTACACACGTCGCATCCCACACCAGAGATCTGCCAAGTTTCCACGGCCCAACAGTCATTCCGTCGGGTCTCTTGCCATCGCTCCGCACAATCCCAGATGGTTCTAATATTGCGGGTACTCCAGCAGTGACAAGAGCCCTTCGGATAATGTCGTTGAGAGCCGCGTGACGAGGAATGCGGCCAGCACTTCTAGCACAAGAAAGCCCGTGGTGTCCGAGATGATCGACTGGTTCTCCGCATCGACACTGGTGCGGGTGGACAGTCCGGGCTCCGAGACGAAGGCACACCGCCATGGTCAGTGTATTTCGATCAAGGAGTGTGCCAACCGATGCTGAGGGAAAAGCCTGTAACCAAAGACCTGACTCTCTAGTGGAAACGGCCATGAGGCGAGCCCGCTCTTTCATATTACTGGCAGATAAAATATCTTTCTGTAAAAGTTTGCAGAGCGGCTCGTCCCATAGTCGTTGGATTTTTGGTGAATTTGGAACCGAAACATTTGGACATGCTACTGACCAGGCATCTCTGGCATCTGACAAGTACGACGGCTCAAAGGAACCCAAAGATGGGTTAGTGATTCTCCCGTAGAGCTCGACAGTGTCTGATTTAAGTTGCTAACATTAATGAACCTGCGCGCCACTTACCATCAGCCACATGTCTAGCTAGATATAAAAAATAACACTGTATCATGGCTTCCCAAAGTGTGCGTCACGACGCAACGCCCTGGTGCGGTCAGCCAGTGGAGTCGTCGTGCACTATACAATACTACCTACTGTTCCCGCACCTCAGAGAGCACGTTAATTCGTCGGTCCCGGTTTCACTAATACCAACTTATGAAATCAATTGTCATTATATTTGATATCAGAACCTTGCCAACCCGTTTCACCAATGTGGCGAGTGTAACCAAATTCTCCAGATTGTGTTCTTAAAGGCCCATCTCCAGCAGTGATTACCCTTAGGGGGTTTAGCTAGATTAACTATCAAATAAGATAGAGCGGGAGTTGGTTGTCATTTTCATACAGCATAACAGCGTGTTAGTTACATTATTTTATTTAACTGACTCTCTTGTCGAATAAGAACGATTTTTATACTTTCGTAGCACGCAGTTTGGCATATTGTCCGTAAAACAACAAAATAATATAATCAGTTTGAAAGGACTAAGTTGCTTGACTAATTCATTTTGTGACGATTGTACCAGCTAACGTACGTAACCTAACCGATAAAATAATAATAAAATTATATTTTAAATAAAAATAAACTTGTTATTAATTTGCGCGTAGATAAAAATGGCGGCTGACGGTTTCCGCGCGGCGACAAAGCGCTGTTTATGTAAAACAAATGCGGGTCGACATGTAAACTCCCCGGTACTC
Organism: Tinea semifulvella; assembly: GCA_910589645.1. Classification (NCBI taxonomy): domain Eukaryota; kingdom Metazoa; phylum Arthropoda; class Insecta; order Lepidoptera; family Tineidae; genus Tinea; species Tinea semifulvella. The sequence goes on along the minus strand of OU342587.1, from coordinate 5,947,750 downwards.
CGCTGATTAATGATTCGCACCCATAATGTGTAAGAAATGTAGGTACAACGAGCTACTAAGAAAATCTTTATAAGTAAAAGTAAAATAAAGTATAATCACGACCGTTTCCCTTTCGGAGTGGTCAGAAACCCCGCCTACGAATAAGCGGATTTACATTTCGCCAAATTTACTGCCGGCCAATCATGACAAGTGGCAAGCTGGTCGATGTCTCCAGCGTACCAAACTCGAGAAATATCACAAATAAATTAAATATTAATTAAATGTATTTATTTACATTAATAAATATGTTTATGTCCCGTCCAGGAATTAAACCCGATACCTCCGAGTTAAAATCCACGGACTTAACCGCTAGACAACGAAGGCAGTATAGGTGTGAAGAAATATTTATTTATATATCTAAGTATTTATATTTATATATTATTATTCATGTATTATACATTAGATATAAATTAAAAGCTACCTAAATAATAAAATTAAAAATAAACTAATCTATAAATAAAAAATGTCCTCTAGAGACGTCCCATCCGAGATAGTCCCAAGGAGACAGACTTTATGAGTTTAAGTAGAATATTTAATAGGTACTTCATAATATTACTTAAATTAAAATACCCAATGACATAGTTATATTTTTCTTTTAACTCTGGAGCTCTCTGGATGTAAAATCTCCGTTTTTTACCATAATAACGGTATTTTATTACCAATAGAATACAGCGTCATCTTCTAAAACTAGTGCTTTATTTAACAGCTGCATAATTATATACCTAGTAGGTACCAAACACACAAGATATATCTGCAGTAAAAAAAAACTATCTATTCGTATTTTACCGTATTGTTATACCACGTGCTATAAAAGTACAGTCATCCACATTATAATTTTCATATTAATTTGTTTTGTATTAAATAATTTTGCCGTAAATAATAATCTAATTAAATTACAAAAATATTATATAAATACTTACTTAATATTAAACTTTTTATAATTTCGCGCACACTCATAATAGTTTTTTTTTTTTTTATAATTTGACGAGTCTTTACGCGATTACCTCAGAGATATATCACCTATAAAATCCTAAAAAAAAAAAACAAGATGTTATAAAAAATATTAAATGTTAGAATAAATTAATTGGTAGCAAGTATGGGAATTATTATAATTAGTGTACTTGTTGAAAACCTGTTTAGGAATTTAGGGGTGTCGATTGGCACCCCCTTTAATGCAGCTATTGTAATATCTGACCAACATCCCCCGTGCACGATGCAGCATAAAATTGGACCCAAAATTTAAATCTGACCGTTATTGAATAACCCTGATTTTAAATTCAAAATTGAATTAAACATTTTGATCAATACATTTAGTATAAGTTCATGGGTAGACTCCAACCATTAATCTTATTACATATTAGTGAACTGGTAATTCATCTAATGTTTATATTTTGCAATAACATTCAATTACAATATTCGAAACCACATAACGGATCCGAAACGAAAATCAATCAGACACAAATAAATTAATGCATATTTATTCCGTCGAAAACTTTATTATGCTAAATTCGTCCTTGGGTGTAGTCCACCGCGCATATTAACTCATTATAATTGTATTTAAAAATATTCAAACTGAGTGTTTAAATTATTTTTACAAAACTGTATAAGCGGAAATTAACACAAGCTTATTAAAGTGAGAGGAAAGATGCGCACGCGCCTACTGGGGTATATCCCATTCAGATATCCTTTTTTTTAACCCTAATTTGCATTATTTGGTTCTGATTATTATAATTAGGTTTTTGTTAAAGGTGTTTCCTGTGTTTAATTTATAGCGTCACTTATTTTTTTTCTTATAAATATTTTATAATTGTGACTGTACTTGTCAACAAGTTTTTTAGGTTATTTGTGCACTAATTAATGCAAATATTAATAAAACAGATAAGGCAAGATTAAATTAATAATATTTTATGTCAGAGGGTTGTTAAACTTTCAATTTTTTTTTTTTTTTTTTTTTTTAATCGCCAACGCGTCTGGCCAGCGTGGCGAGTGTAGGGCAAATTCTCCAGAAATATCTGGATCTCATCTCCGACAGGCGAGGTCTAGGGGCTGTAATGATGATAATTATAATGATGAATATTTCGACTACTTTATTATTATTTTTAAAATAAAAACAGTCTCAGTGTACTTTTTAGAAATGTAGTCAGTTTAAATTTCTAGACATATTTTCACTTTCATATACAAAAAAGACAGAAAAAAATGGCAATAATATTTTAAAGGATTTTCTTGTATTTTACTCAAATAAATCTTTAATCAATAATAATAATAATATCTCCTAAATGTCCGTAATTTTGTTTGCCAGAAAGTTTCTCTCTATGGTCTAGCGGCAAAATCCGTGGATTCAAACCTCCGCACCGGGTTCTATACCTGGTCTGGACACAATAATTTATTTAATATGTGATTTTTCTCGGGTTTGGTACGCTGCCTGGAGACAAGCAATAGCAATACGGATATATATTCATTATTAAATCAACTATTTAAACAAATATAAATTAATATAATATTTTTTTTACAAAAGTAGAAAAACCCTTTATCTAGTTTAGATATGCAAACTGTTTAAAATATTTCATGACAACTTTCGAGGACTTAATTAATACGAAAACAATATATTTTATTTTCCAAAAATGTTACTTAATTTCACAGTAATATATAGTTAAAATTTAATTAGTCTTATCCATAAAAGATTCGAAACTAGTATTTACCTTTTTTTAATCATTGTACACAGCATATAGTAGTACATAAAATAGCCCAAAAAGGATCATTTATTATATTTTTTCTATTTATTATTTATCTTTTTCTTCTTAGCTAACTTGCAATAGTCAAGTATCATTACGACCCTATCCCTTCCGGGTATTAAGAAACCACCCTTTTTTTATTTAGCGGATTCACATTTAGCCAACTTTACTATGAGCCAATCATGACAAGTGGCAAGCTCGTACTAGTGTACCAAACTCGAGAAATATCACAAATAAATTAAATATTTTATTGTGTCCCGACCAGGAATCGAATCCGGTACCTCCGAGTCTAAATCCACGGACGTAACCGCTAGTCCACGGAGGCAGTCAATAGCTTGCAATGTTTCATTTTAGTAATATCATTACCACAGACCACAGAGGCAGTAGCCTAGTAAATCGGTAAAAGTTAACCATAATAAAAAATCTATGCAATGCAATGCAAAAGATCAAAAACTCCGCTTGTGTCGTCCAACGAGACGTTAATACAATCATTATACGATTATTTGTTTATCAATAACAAAATTTGCATGTGTTAAGTGTAAGTGAGTGAAGTATTTAGCGAATCAAGTGTCATAATACGGGATTAGCATTTGAATGCGCAGGCGCCGGCATTTTATATGCGAGTGGGTGGAAAAAGATTGTAAAACTGATTAAGTATGAAATTATAATTTTGATTGACGTTAAATAGTTTATAATCTTGTCCGCTACTGAAACATTAGAATCAGAATTAATCATGAGATTTACTGGGTTTCCAATGGGATCGATAAAAATATTTATTTTTCATTATATGTACGTCTTACAGCCAGTTTCGCGATCGTATTTTACTTAATTATTACTTAAGTAAAAATTAACAGGTTTGTTTTATAATAGCCATATAAGTTTAATTGTAACTAGTAAAGTATCATCACGACCGTTTCCCTTTCGGGGTGGTCAGAAACCACGCTTATAAATAAGCGGATTCACATTTAGCCAACTTTACTATAGGCCAATCATGACAAGTGGCAAGCTCTTCGATGTCTCCAGCATACCAAACTCGAGAAATATCACAAATAAGTTAAATATTAATTAAATGTATTGATTTGCATTAATAAATATTTTTGTGTTCCGACCAGGAATGGAACCCGGTACCTCCGAGTCTAAACCCACGGACTTAACCGCTAAACCACGGAGGCAGTTTAGTAACTATTATGTTTAATTCGCTTTCACGACTACATTACTGCACCGATTTTAATGAAATTTGGCAGAAATGATTCCTGAAATTTCGGAATGGATATGGAGTATAAGTTATCAAAATTTAAATATAACCACCTGAAGATTTTCTTCCCTGGCCACTAAATACACGGGTCAAACAGTCTACAATAAACGTTAACTTATTCTATAAAGAAATAGGAAACCTCAATTCGTTTAATTTATTACCCAAAACCCGCATTAAATGAACCAGAAATACGAACTATTTATTAACTTTTTTACTGCACACCCTCGCTTTAAAGAATACTTCATCAATATCAGCGGTTGGCAACTGTGGTCGCAAAGTAACAAATTTTCGAGGGCCTTAATGCAATTATAACTAACTGGATTTATTTTCATACAAGTAGCACTGTACCTACAGATACGTAGGAATGTACTTTTGGAGTTGCAGTGTGCTTGTATTTATCATGAGTATATTTCTACTTTTATTCTCTCTTGAGGTGGTTGCTCGGATTTAAGAACTCCTAACTTAAAAAAAAAAAATGCGGTATGAAATCCGGCATGTTCCAATGAGAAATACTTTATTTGTACTTTTGTCTATCTATTACGTACATTTGTCTTAGATTTACAATTCCTCAGGAAATATCTGAAGTATTTGACCTACACTCACCACGCTTGCCAGACAGGAGGTTGGCGAGGGTCTGATGTAAATTTTTTATAACAATTTATTAACGACTCCACAAGTTAGTGTCCGAGACATGGGAACGGTAGTGAGAGGGAAGACAAATTTCTAAGCATTCCATGGATTCACCGTGCGGGTGCCGGGTCCATCGTGTGTGGGTAAGAGATGACAAGAATGGTGTCTCGGGCTTGCGACTGACAATAGCCTGGTTTAAGAAAAGGAGGCCTCCCTTTTTTATTTTATTGCGCGATAATACGCTCACCATCCACCATTCTACTCCTCTCTAGCCAACCAAATACTGTATGATTCCGTTAATGCCGTTCTATAAATGTATTGACGGCAGACCTGCTTAGGCCCAATTCTTTCTAAATCTATGACAAATGTACGTAAGAAAAGTGTATTTATCATTATGATCGTTTTCAGGTTTTTAGTGAAAGCACTTACAACAGAGCCACCACCACTCACTCTCCCTCTTGCGTTGTATAAAAACCATAATCACGATTGACAATTGTAAAGCCAAACAATTATCAAATCCAACTATATATTTTAATGTAATTTGTTAAATTTGGCCAAACATTTCGTCACATCTTCGGACCCTTTTCGTTTTCCCCTTACAAAACGTACAGACAGATTCATTTAGCGAATTCACCACAATTCTAAACGCATGGTTAGGTTCTGGGGTCTTTAATTAATTGATTAAATTATTTACTCTCGCACGCCGAACTCATTCAGCCAACACTCTATTTTTTCCGTCTAAATAACTTCGGCGAATTATGCTTTTTTGTCTCGGTGAAAATAAATTAACAATTCATCAACATTTGTAATAACTTTAGAATTTTCTAGTTTTTTACTGTTACTACTCGTATAATTATAAAACCGAAACTTTACCAAAACAACTAAAATCCGGGTGGTTAAAGCCTATATATCTCCTATATATATATATATATCTCTCCTATTTTCCTGTATGCTGGAGAGACGTGTACCCACCCTACGCGAATCAGAAAAAAAAATGGAATTATGGTCTAGAAATATGGTGTTAGCAGAGAATGTTGGGCACATCATAGATGGAATTCCGAACCAACGAATCCATACTGGAGATCAGACAACGCCTTTCCTTGACTGTCACAGCGTGGAGAAATATCCATTGAGCGCCTGGTAGTCCAGGAGTAAGTCGATGACAAGAGGATGCGTGATGGGAAGGACCAGGTGAAGGGTGTTATAGACCATCTCCTACATAAGTGCACCAGGAAAGATGCGGTTCGAGAGGAGTGGCGACGGGTTGTCTAAGTATATTTATTGTATCTTATGGTGAATGCTGCTGCTGCCGAGTCGCGCCTTCTTGGTTGCAACTGTGCTATAGCTGAGGTTTCCTTAGAGAGTCCTTCCTCAGTCAGACTAAACATTAACAGGACGTCTGCTAAGCTGCTCGTCTTCTAGTAACAGCTTACTCGTTGGACCACTACGCTGATTAGTCTTCAACTAGTAGAATCATCCAGGAGTAGAATCATTTAAAATAATTTAATTAATGACGTTTTAAAAATGCATGTAATAGGTTTACTTGAATAAAGATATTTGCCTTACACAAAGCTAAGATGCGAGGAGGCGACCAGGAATAAACAGGTAAAGAGGTGCACAGGAATACGATATTTGCGATGTGCCAGAGTAACTTTTGCTGACTATACATAACTTAATGATGATTTCGAGTGACGAAGCTATCCAGGACGAGGGATATTGTTTGTAATAAATATTCCTTTCATCGACTAAGCTAAATCATTTCCTGCTCTTATTGTTGGCAAAAATGTTATTGTTCAACCCTGTAATGGTAAACTGATGTACCAAAAAGAATGATTTTTTTTTTCCATAAATTACCACAACTGGATGACGGTTGTTGAACCAATCATAAAATTTTAACAACACAAAATATATTTTATTTTTTTATATAATTTTTCTTATTTTTTAACTACATACTTTGAACCAGTAAATTTTACGGTCTGGATTGTTTTGCTTTGAAATTAGAAATTCTTAAGACATGATATAAAGAAGCATCTCTACATAGTAGTAGGATCTACTCGCAAAGAACTTAACATACTTGTATGTTGCTTTGGAGTACTGGTCTCACCAGAAGCTAAGGCGCCATTATAACAAGCCAATATTGCGTTAGGAGCTGACTTCGTTATTCATATTTGACAATTTATTTCATTCTTGAACAAACTAGGTCACATGTCGTTGTTTATATAAATTAAATTATATCGGTACCAGGTTCGATTCCAGGTCGGGACACAATAATATTTGTCATGATCGGCCTATAGTAAAGTTGGCTAAATGTGAATCTACTTCTTTATAAGCGTGGTTTCTGACTACCCCGAAAGGGAAACGATCGTGATGATACTATGTTTAAGTTTTTTTTTTATTGTCTACATGTTACATTAGCTTATTAAATATGTTTATGTGCATTATGTATTTTTAGTAGGTATTATGTTTTTACAAAATTTGTACCTAAATGAATACGTTTTGCCACCAAAGGGTATTTCGAGGGGTCTAACGATGACCAAAATCTAGTATTATTTATTGTTGCGGAGAGCGCATGTCATTGGATATGTGTAATCAATCAGAAATAAACAGCTATTGGTTGAAGAATGTTTTTGCATAATGTATGCTGGACAGTTGGATCGGCAATATGTTGATTACATTATCATAATTACCGTATCCACCGGCGTTTTCATTTTTATTTCTGCCTGTTATTGTTTGACTTAATAATTTGATTTTATTTTCAGTTTGTAAATTTAAACTTATTTATTACTAAACGCTACAGACTTTCTTACCAACCGCGAGGCGAGTAAAAGCCTAATATATATTCTGAAAAGCCATCTCCAGTACTGGAGATCTGAGGTTTTAGAACTAATGAAAAATTGAAAATCATATGTTAAGGAAAAACTGATTTTAAAGGGTTATTATACCATCAGCGAGTATTTTGATGACATGCGTGCTTGGTCCTAATTTATTTTAAATGTTATTTATGTATGTCTTAGTTTTATTATTGTTATATATATCTATTTATGTATGACAATGCCTCTTTACAGCAGCTATAATTTAAGTGACACCTTAAACTGTTTTTGTTTTATCTAAAATTTATATTTTAGATAAAACAAAAACAGTGCCTTTTTACAGCAGTTATAATTTACGTGACATTTTAATAATGTTTTAGCTTATAGTGATGTCAATGATAATGATGACAATGCCACTTTACAGCAGCTATAATCTTAGTTACATCATCATAATTGCTTTCGTCTTAACTTGTAGTATGACAATGCCTCATTATAGCAGCTTGATTCTTGGTGTATTTATTTTATAATAGTGTATGTCTGTCTTAGTTTGTGATATGACAATGCCTATTTACATCAGCTATAATTTTAAGATTATAATTATGTATATTTGGGTTATAATGTGCTGCTCCAAATACAAGCTAGTTCCCGGTAAATAAGCTTTTTGTTATATTAATTAATTTTTTGACATGTAAAAGCGCTGAATACATTATATTTATTGTCCTATGCCTACTTACAAAATAAATAAATTTGATATGAAATGATGATAATGACCATAAAATTCAAAAAGAATATAACAATGCTATAACAACTATCGATACATAACTAATAATAACAACGTGACAGATTTTATTGATGTAATTTCAAATTGGAACATAAAGTTACAATTAATTAAATTAAAGGTTAGCGTAGTTTGTGGGCGCCTGAGACTGTGCGCTTGCTCGTCGATCATATCCCGATATCATCGCCAAGCTGTCATTGACATCTACGGATTTAATATGAGTTTTATTAAACTGTGCTACTACAATTTTGGTTTTGTAAAACTATCCACACAGCCGCGATGTGGAACCTTGAATTGCCCAGTGACATTACATTTTAACATAAAAACCACTAAAATTGCTATCCCATCAAGGACTTTAAGTATAACATCTTAAAGCTTGCTTTTGTCTGAAAGTGTCTAAACATATGATATTATTAGGGATCGAGGATAAATTTTGGAGTATGGTAACATCTGCCTTTATTTACGTTTTGGCTCCAAAACTGCGGCACAATAGGCGCGGCGAATCGTACAAACTTTACAATGGAAGGTTATCCCATAAGGTAGGGGGATAAGTGGAGGACGGAACCCTCGTGGACGCTTTTTATGGACATAATATTAAATGACCTTTGCCTTATCAGATAGCTAATTGAATTTATCTAAGTTACGACTTACAACGTTTACCCAAGCAAGAAATTCATTACATACCAGAATTAAAACTTGTATTAACACTTGATACAATTTCTTTCCAAGCTACAAGAATTTTGCTCGGGAGCTTAAAGCTTAATGTCCTGTTGTTTTAAATATTTTATAAGATCAAGAATATAATCAAATTAATATTACGATTACGAAGAAGAAATAGCAAGAAGCTAAGCTGCTGGTCTTCTGCTAACAGCTTACTTATTGGACCACTTTGCACACTGCTTAGTCTTCCACTAGCAAGAGTAGAATCATTCAAAATAATTAAATTAATGACCATTCATAAATGCCTGTAATAAGTTTACGTGAATAAAGATATTCAGACTTTGACTTTGAAGAAATATAACTAAGTAAAATAATATGATCGTTTCTAAAATATACTTGAAAATTACTTAAGTAAACTTTGTACAAAAAGACGTTAAACACCATCCAATAATAACTAAACTTAGAAATAGAAACAATAAAATACCTGCAATCCCAAAAAGGTCAATCACTTAAACAGAGAGAAGTCAAAATGAGAATCGTCCATATGTATGCAATTCGCGGCATATGGCATTTAATTTCACCCTAAATCACACATCGCGACCGCAGCCCCCGTGAAACAACAAATTAGTGTTTAAGAGATTGCCATCAATATGAAACGTACAAACTGTCCAATCCATTAAGAACAAATGGCGTTCTTTAAAACCACCACCGACTGTAATGGCTCTGCTGTACCTTTCAGATAACACATTATTTCCTATACTGTTTCGTTTCGATCTCTGCAAATTTTCACTCAAGTGACTTTACAATAAAGTTCAAAGTAATTCTCTAACAGGGTCCAGGTTGTGACATTTGCTCTGATAGTAGTAGGATGCGTGTGGGGCTGAGTTATAGGTTCGAGCCTCCGAGAGAGCTGCGCTAATCGAAGATTATTATCAGCATCGATTCAATCAAAAAGATGATTAAAAACGATTTAGTGCTTCATATTTCATGGTTTTGAACGAAAGTCTCACTTTCGCATATGACGCGGACATATAGGTACAACATTAGTGAAAAATTACAATATCAATTTATTTGCCGACGATATTGATCCGTATCAAACAGAAACCCATTTACATTACATTTTTGTATGCTATAGGTATAGCTTATATTTTATTGCAGACAGACACAATATAGATATGATTTCATTCAACACACAATAGAATTCAACGCCTGGTTCAAGATAAAATTATCGTTTTAAATTACAAAGGATACAAATTGTTATCAATTGACCCAAAAACACAATCAATGTCAAGGATTTTCGAGTAAGGAACCGATAGGGGTTAACAATCGGAAGAAACCCTTTTACTTTTAACACGCCCTCGCATATTAACAAAGTGAATTATCATAATATTCCTGGCGTTTATGAATAAACTTTTACTTTTCGTCTTCTTCAACTTTCACCTCAAGAATACGTTGATTTACATGTTTTTTCTATGCTTGTTGGATTGAACACGTGTCTTTATGAATCGATGCAATCGCGACATCTTGAGATCGATCTTCCTGTTCGGATTGTGCGCTGATGATGACAATGCGCGAGGCACAAAGCGCGTGGGCGCAGCCGCATTGTGGTGCTGCTAAATGCGCTTACGTTCGTTTTAGAGGGTTCCTTTGTCCATTGTTTGAGGTCTGGTTGAGGGTGGCACTGTGACACATTTATTTTTAGGTGAGTTTTTTACAGTACCATTGTATTGGAAATTAGACAGCGATGTAGAGTTCACGAAATACGATATGATCGTCTGAATCTCTTATATCCTTGCTTCCAAACTCTATTGTGCCACATACCATTAGTGATTTCCAAACCGATTCACTACTCTAAAACTCAAATATTACTTCTTTATTATTACAAAATAAAAACTGGTTAGCTTTCCATTTCAATGAGAACAGATCAAAACGTACGTTACATCCGTTGACCAACGCTAAAACAAGTCGATCGGATAATTGATCAAAGATGGACCGTTAAATCTAACGTTCGGACCGGACTGGTGGTGGACACGTACCTACATCTCTCTTTATCAGCTGATTATAAAATTTCCTTTCATCTCGCGCATGATGAATGAGATGTAACGAAACGGGGATTTGAAAGGGCGATCAGCGATAGACGATACTATAATATAAAAAAGTTGTTTTTAGGGCTCGGACCTATAGTAGAGTGGACATTGTATCGATGGTAGATCCAGCATCCTGTTTTATGCATTGATCCCAACAATATATTTCAATAGGATCGTTCTTTTGGTAGAACTAGTTTTGATAACGTTTTCCTAGAGCTGTTGCGACGTGAGAAACTTGTTACACAATCTAACTGTCGGTGCATAGTAATCAGATAGATATTCTCATGTATTTCTATATTTTTTTATGTCCGTTACTGTCATTTTATTGTTTTTTTTTTATATTAAATTTTTAAAGTACCAATCAACTCTCGTGGTCAATATATTAGCATTGTTAACATTATTATTGCATTAACATAATTACCTAATTGCTGAGGGTCGTTGCGTCCCAAAGAATATACGTAATTAACAAATAGTTTTTCCAGGTTTCCCTTTCGATTATCCGACGAAGACATATGGTGGAAAGCCTAGTCGATATGTCTAGGTGTTTTAAAATAGACACGTTAGTCCGATGTTCAGTCCACGAGACCCTCGGCATTTTTCTCGAAAACCACATCTCAAAAGCATCGATACGCTTTCAGTCGGCACTCTTTATATACCACATACTTCTACTCTTTATGTTAAGAAAATCAAACAGTAAAACGATACTTCAATAAAATATAAAATATGACATTTAACATAATTTATTTTGTAGTTCTAGTTATTTTTAAGCAATAAAACTTAGAACAGATAGAAATACAAGACATCACCGACAGTTTATCAAATTTTGTAACATTAATCCCTCGCTTGCTAGAATTTCACCATACTCGAAAGCCAAATTTACAAGCATTAAAGGCCCATAAATAAGAAGATACCATAAAGTACTACACCCGTTCTCTCGCATTAGATGGGGAATCAATTTTTGGTCAAGAATTCAAATGTAAACTAAAAGTCACCATAAACTTAACAATTTACATATACCACTAACGGATCTCATCGTAACCCGTTTCGAGCATATTAATGCGGTGATCTATTAGAAATTCGCCAAGTTACATGAGACGGACACCACTTTACTATAGAGGAACGCTATTTTTATTCTAATTTACGTTTTTGTTATCTTTGTGTGCTTCTTTAAGGGGTACCGAAGCTGTATTACTTAAAAGATTAAATTATAACTTTAACCTTTGTGCATTACCGTTAGAATTTATCAGAAACGACGCAGTCGTTAGATTTTATGAAATTACTATTCAAATGCAAATTTAAATTAAAGTAAATCATTTTTGCTTTGCAATACTTGTCTGCGATTGTGGCTTGTATTTTACATATTTTAGACATAGATAGCGATTATCGACGAGCATATTAAAACAAGTAATTGAATTGAGTTTAAAGGTCGTTAACCAATTAATGTATTGAAAAACTAAAATGAACTACCGACACAACAAACATATCGAATTTCTATTGTCCTTACAACATGTTCCTATTATTGGATAGGCACAATAATTCCTGAGATTCCGTTAAAATGTTCACATGGTCCCGCGGCGCATCCCTTTCACGGCGAGTCAAGTGATGGGCCTCGGCCTCGGCTAGACAAAGCGACCCTCGGCGGCGCAGCAGCCGGCTCCTTGGACCCAGGTGATGCTACTATCTCCGCCTAACAACAAATTGAAAGCTTGAACTCTAACAATAAGGCTCGAAGTTGCACGACACATAAACCTTATAGTGAGATACCGGGATAAATATACGGGAATGAAGATTAAACTGAAATACATTGCAATAAAATGCAGTGTTGTGTAACATAAGTTTGTGAGAATTATGTCTACTATAACAATGTGCTCGTTGGCCTGTATCTAGTTCACGAAGAAATGTATACCACTGATGTATCATGAACTGGATTCTTAAGTGTATTTATAAAACCACATTTAGCCAAAACAACAAATTAATTAAATTTACTTATTTACAAATATACAGTTATTAGGCTTATTAATAAAATTATTTTTATTTTGATAGGTCAACAATAAAGGTCGGACCCAATCCTTTCGAAGGCAACAATTGCAAAATTGTTAATTTATGCAAAGGGGAAGAGGAAGCAAAAAATGTAAATAAAGATTATGCACCTGAGTGGCGCATGCGGCTGGGATTGTTTGCAATAGAAAAGACTGTTCTTAGCAGGTATCTTGTTTGTTGTCACATTTAAGAATTAATTGTGCAACCATCCTAAACATTTAAGCACGAGCTTATTTTGCATATACATATATTTCCCACATTGTACTGACTACATCTCCAATTTATTGCAAGTCCTTATTAATTTTTTGTTACTACATATTTTGTGCTATGAATTTGTAATTAGAAACCATGACTGGATATTTTGTTTAGGGTGACAAAATTTAAGAAGCAATATTTTGACCGCAAAAAATATTGGGATAATTATTGTTCATTGAGTCGTAAACTTAAGCTTACTATTTTGCAACTGAAAAGAAATACAGACAGAAGATTAGCTAAAAAAATATAATGCATTTGAACAAAAGCTAATTATAGTTTGATAAAGGTTACAACAACAATAGTTTCAAATGGAACAATTTTGCCACCTATAGAGCTTTTTGCTACGCGGTGTTAATTAGTAGATATTTCTCACCTTTTAACAATGTTTTTTTTTTTGTCATATTCGACACTTTTTTGCTTTAGTTTAGATATTTTGGTAGACGAGTACAATCAATCATAAGTTTTTCAACAGGTGTGTTTTAAACATAAAATTATAGCGAAAGAATTAAACTTTTGCATGTTTGGCAAATAAAGTTGTTTTGTATCAAGAAAAAAATGCCCAAGTTGCTATCTTCAAGTTACAATTTAAGTGCCGATTTATGTTTTTTTTGGAAATTATTGAAAGTGAGTTGTTCAGGAACGATTTCATCGTCCGCTATCGTAATATTTTCTGTGGTGCCTAACCCATTAGAACGTAGGTATTTGTGTCGCATAAAAATAATCTATTTGTCATTTCTTCATCAACTGGTTTCGTTTACTATATGGTTTCATCATCTATCAACGAAAACTTTTATCATTTGTTTATAACCTAATAACGATCACTCTTTAAGTATGTTGTCATGACACCAAAATATTGTTACAAATAGTGTCGTCTTTTCGGGACCAAATTTAGTCCCTGTTGAGCATGAAAGTAATAACTTTTTATAGTAAGTTTTTATTATCAATGTTCATTCATGAACAATGGCGTTTTGTCAAAATATATACCTTGACTACGGACATTGACGTCGTACGTTCCGTCACCTTTGCTCCTATTTGGTTCAGTCATTCTATTGTCCCCTTTATAAAAATACTTCGCATAATTTCAATATAGGTACCACTGTCCGATATATTTTAAAAACAAATAGTAATTGACGCTTATATTACTTTAATTAATTTAAATGTATTTTACTACTGATGAGACTTTACTTACGAATTTAAGGTTTCTCGGAATACATTTGATATCTATATGTATCAAAAAAGGGAGTTTCATCCCAACGACCAACCGCAAGTTTTTTAGATTCTATAGAAACGTGTATCCCCAAAAGATTCGACCTTTTCTATAGCAAAATCTCACTTGACATCTCTAACAATAGCTCGGATGGAACCAACCAGTACGATTGGGAATCCAAACAAAATTAAAACCGGATTTCTAAAATCCCGTTTTGTCGCATTCGAAAGATGTTCTCTTTTTGATTTCTATTCGATTTGTTTGTTTTTCGTTCCTTTGTCGACAGTCGGGACTGTGACACGCGTTCGATTTTTGCAAAGTCTATTTATTCCATTGTGTTTCGATCGATTGGAATGACATTTGACGGACGAGACACAAGACATCAGGCTCGGCCCCTGGCGGTTTGGGAGCAATTTTATCTTTATTTAAAGTTCAACTCTTTAAATGAAATAATGCCAAACATTATTCATTCGACCCCTGTGTAAGATTTAAGCTATAGCCATTATTTCACGAGTATGTAGGTAGGGTCTATATAAAAATGCAAAATATGAATAGTAACACTAGAATGCGGAACGGATTACGTGCTATTATCGGCAAACTTAACAACAAAACATTATCCAAATTCTTCTAAAATTACATCTGTTTTAAATATGTTTTGTGGTTTTATTTTCATTTTAAAAGGATTTAGACACGAGCAAGTCTCGAACCCGAGGCTACACAACGGGATTCTCGTTATCATATTGGAACCCGTCATCGTCGTTTAAATTACTTTTTGTGCAGTTAAAAAGAACAAAAATGTTTGTACGGTCAACCATCGCTCCGAGCAACGTTCGTCCGAATTCATTTTTAAGGGCTTCGTTACCCCTTTTCTTACCTGCATTCTTCATTTCTTTTGCTCTATATTTTGAGACCTATTTTGATTATTACACGGTCTCGACTGAAAATAACAGAACACCCACTTTTGTTAACAAAAATAATTAAATATTCCATTGGTCATTATAGAAATAATCATTATATAATTTATTTTAAGGCCAACAATTATTTGAAGAACTTCCATATTACTTAAATAAATGAAAAGTTAATTTAATAATCAAATATTTTTCTAACAACAATTATTATTGTCATGAAACATTTCAAATATACAAAAATCATCAAATGGCAACACCAGAGGCGGAGATCACAAGAATCATGCGCGCCTCCGCGTCCGGCGCGCCAATTATGCCCTGCGCACGCGCCGGCCAAAAAAATCACCACCGGGTTATCCGAACCATTTTTTAAAAGCCCCAGCTTAAATAATAATGCAGTAACACGCAAGAGTATTCGCAAAATGCAATCCGCGAATTTCGTTTCCAAATTCCTGACTGCCTGACTTTCGATTTCGTTTTTTGTCGATACTATTGTCTGTGCCTCTTAGATTTGTGTTTCTGTGTTTTGTGGCGCTTTGTCGGTGTTTTGACCTTCTTTTTACCTGGTTCACCTCGACAGCATCTCATTCACTGGAACTTCTTCAATTTACTTTATATGTAAAAATCAATATCACCAAAACAATGTGCATATTACGTAAATGTGACGACAAATAAACATCATGAGGTTTGAACACTTGAACAAACAAATAGTATTATTATTTCGTCTCACTATAAATACCTATCATAAAAAATATATAAGATCGAACCTTTAGGTAATGATGCAGTTTATAATGAAGTGTCCAAACTTCATGTTACGGTCTCCATGATTACATCCTTAGGCGATGTAAGGTCGCGTATTTTGGAACCCGGCCCTATTATTACTAAAAATACTCCTAATAATATAATAGTTCTGTGACAGCGCTTTAGAGAATAAAAAACATTTTAAAGGACAATTTGAAGAAGGTTAGGGATCGTAATAGGGGACTAAGTTTAGGAGTCGTTTAGGAAATTTGATAGTTTATTTAGTTTTTTTTGTTTCTCTAAAAGTTTTTAAACTGTTGATTGCATGCTAGTGTTGTCAGATAATTGGTTGTAGCGACGGTAACATTTAAGGACATTAGTTTTGATTGGTTTGGAAAGAAAAATTATCGCGTCATAAGGTGTTTAACTAGTCCAAATGGCACATTTATATTGTTCATTACCTCTCGCTTTAGAGGTGAGAGATGTTGGCGCTGTCCTGACAGCAGGGTGCCATATTTACTAGGGTTTCCACTGACTAGATCAATAGATATTTCATCATTTTCTTCTATATACGACTTTACTATTTAATTTCGTATGTTTTATTAATATCTACGAGTATCTATAGTTACTCTGAAATCTTTGATCAATTTATAATGCAGGTTAATCTTTTCTTTTCTTTTTTCACACGTAAGGTGTAAAATATCATACCAATTTCAATTATATTACTTTAATATTTAGAAAAGTACAGTACCTTAGTTTTATTTGTATAAATAAATAAAAGGAATTCGGTATGAACCCTATCATGAGTGGAAGCCACCGGGGGTCCTAAGCAAGCACGTCTGCCTTCGTTGATTTGTGCCTGGTCTCCCGCAGACTGTATTTGTACAGCGACGAAGCCGCGTGGGCAGAGACACCATACTACCTGCGATCACTTGCACTCCTCCTGTCACTCATATAGCGAGGCTTACATGCGTTCAGGGTATTTGTATAACCTTATTGTCTATTATCGGGATAAATTGTTCTCTAATCTATGAAATCATTTTAAAATATGATATCGCTTAAGTACAAAGGATATCAAACACTTTTATTCTAAATTTCTCTGCAATATCTATGAAATAAAGCATATAATAGGGCGACGAATGTATAGTGAGAAGTAGTGACAGATATGATTTTATTCAAGTTGTTGGTAAATAATATAATCGTTTAATAATATAGCGGTGGTGGCTCGGTAGTAAGAACGCTTTCCTTAAAATTCTACAAAGGTCGGTTCAACCCCCCGGCATGTACCAATGAGAAATACATTTTTCTTACGTACATTTGTCATAGGTTTACAACACCAACGTTCCCGTGCCTTGGAGAGCACGTTAAGCCGTCGGTCTCACGAATACCAACTTTAAGACGATATTATCTAAGGGCTATAATGTAATGTAATATAATCATTTTGGTTTTTTTAAAATTTTAAAGTATACTTTTAGACTACAATACATTTATTGAAGAAGAAGACTACAATTATTTTAGCATTCTGGGCTAGCGACCGACTAAAGGCCGGTTTACAAAGAAGACCTTCTCCTTTTATTGCGCAACAAAACTATAACTATCCACCATTCTGCTCCTCTCCCTACTGCTGATTCAATTAATGACGATACAGCTAGTTCATCTGGGACCCTATAATGATGTTCAATTGTATCCATGAGAATTTTCCAGCCCGATTCTGCGCCGAGAATCAAGTGGGCTTGCATTGTGTTTTTGTACAACCTTTACAAATATGACAAATATGGCACGATTCCTCGCCTCTGCCTCGCGCACTCCGCAGCCTAAGGAAGCTTCTCGAGACGACACCACATCTAGATATTTTTGCTGATCATCTGCATATTCTGAGCAAGGCATTCTTTAAATAAATAAATAAATAAATAAATAAATATTTCCAGACAATCACACAGCGCCATCTAATTTCCGTGGTAAGCTGCGAGGCTTGTGTTACGGAAACTAGATGGTTGATAAACTACATATTATACTTTTTTTTTTGTAAATATATACATATTATACATATAAACACCCAGACCGAGACAAATTATACAATGTACAACTTGCCCCCGGTGGGAATCGAACCCACGACCTCCCGAGTTTACGACAACGTTTGTTACCACTAGACCACGGAGGCGGCGATTGTGAATAATTAATTAATTATTTATAAGTTAAAATATTTGGATTTATTTATTATTGTTATTCTTGTATTAATTTATCATGATGTAGAATTGATTGACTTACTCATTTTTTATTCTAATTTTATTGTCTTGTATTAACTTTATTATTATTTCATTGATTTTATTAGTGTTGAATTTTGATTTATTTTATTACTATTATTTATTTGTCTTTTCTTTCTTTTTATATTAATTAATATAACTATTGTTAATTTTAAAGCTTCATTAATATTAATATTTGTATATTAAATTTAAAAGATTATAGGTATATTGACAATCCATTTATAATTAAAATGTATGTATTAATTATAAGAATGACTGCATGGTAAATTGGGCTTTACTGTTAAGCCATGTAATGTTGTATTAATAAATAAATAAATAAATAAATGGTCTAAATATTTTAGTAATGTAGAAATACATTCCATATTTTATATAAAAATCCAAATATTCAGAAACGAAAAGTTTTCATGTACACCAACCTTTTGATAATGTTGACTCTCTGTAGAAGTGCACTTGTTCTTGTGCCCCATTCAGTTTGACTCGAGAGCCTGTGCTGACGCTTTCAAAGCTCAGTTATACTTAAAACCTCGTCATCTACAGTCAATGGTTCATGTCATTGTAGAAATTTACCCCTTTCTTCTCAGAAATGTAAAGTTTGAAATAGAAAGTATTTTTTTAAACACCTGTTTGTATTCTTTGATAGACATTAACTCTGCAATTTACTACAATCTATAGGGTACCTAATAAAGGTGTCTTCGTTAATGTGGAAACTGGAATCTAAGAGCAGGCAGATAAGTGCGGCATCGTTTAACGATCGGGGTCAATACTCATAAAACAAATTACAGACATGTCATTCTAAATTCTGCCGCTTTTAAAACTTTACCTAATTATATTTTTTATATAAAACTATTGGTACTTTAAAAGCTACTCGTGCTAGATTGGAATCTAAATGCGACCCGAAATTAGGAGGCTAAGACAACTTTTAAACCGGTCAACATAAAATTGGAAACCAAACTGTAGTCTCCAAGTTGCGCAAGAGTCGATTTACCAGTTTGGCGCAGGCGCGTGGGATCTATGGGTCTCTACAGGGGCTCTCCGTTCCGAATGGTCACAATTCTAATATTTTGCTTTACACTTAGAACCTTTTACTCTAACGGATTCATTTATTTAGACTGTCCGTTTATTGCCGCGGATTAGGAATCTTGTTGACATAAATTATTACGCGTATACCACTTAATATATAGCCGGTTACTAAAACTATGGAAATAGCATGAGGTGATTTATGAAAAACAATGTTGAAGTACGACTAGAACTGTTATCGATTTGTTAACATTTACTATTAAATTACTCTGGAGGTAAAAAGAAGAAGACACATTTCTAAGCATTCCATGGATTCAACGTGCGGCTGCCGGGTCCATCGTATGTGGGTAAGAGATGAGAATAATGGTGTCTCGGGCTTGCGACCTATAGGCTGGTTTAAAAAGGAGGCCTCCCTTTTTTTTGCGCGATAATACGCTTACCATTCTACTCCCAACCAAATACTGTATAATGCCGTTAATGCCGTCTTGGAAGCTCTTTCCATAAATGTATTGACGGCAGACCTGCTTAGGCCCAATTCTTTCAGTAAGTGATGCAAAGATTTTGCTGGAACTCCTCCCGCACCAACTTCCTATCTAATATCTAGTTCTTAAATTATTATTAATTCTCGACTACTTAAATGACGATTTTTTTTTATATAAAAACTTTCACGTTCATTTAAATTCAAACATAAACCAATAGGTGTATGTGGTATATTAAAGATATTAGCATAAATGTTGTATTTTATCGTATGGTCAAGTCATTACGCATATTATATCAATAATTTTAGCTTTTGCTAAGAGTTATATTTATGTTAATAACCTTTCTAATATCAATTAGAACTTTTTCATAAATTTGATGAAATCAGACTTTTCGTGACATCCAGTGGCAATTTGCAAAGTATTTTTATTTAAAAAAATATTCCATTAATAGTGCTGATGTCTATCATAGTTTTAATAAACTCGTATGTCTGACCACACGAATATATTTAAAGTTATGTGTATTGGCATCTTTATAGCGCCATACACGTGACTATTTGTTTTAAAAATCGTTTTGTTTGAACGTTCAAGTGGCACTTCAAACAAGTTTTGTGTAAACATTTCAATCATTCTTGCTGTCGTTTTTATAATATAAGGTTCTTCTTTATGCACGTTTTCGGTTCCACTTACGTCATTTCTAAAATTATTATCTTACCACCATGTAATCGGACAACTAATAAGTGCTCCGGAAAATACATTGAGGCTACAATTACCCATTACTTTTTGAACTTTGAAAGGGTAGCGGTCGCTCCGAAATTGATGGCTTGTATTT
This sequence comes from Tinea semifulvella, assembly GCA_910589645.1. Lineage (NCBI taxonomy): Eukaryota > Metazoa > Arthropoda > Insecta > Lepidoptera > Tineidae > Tinea > Tinea semifulvella. The sequence continues at coordinate 5,927,022 of OU342587.1, read as the reverse complement.
ATCGTAGACAATTTAGGAACACCTGCTGTTAGACTATGGATAAGTGGTATCTGTCAAATTATTACAATCTCTGGAACTGATACTTGTTCTTCATTTATTATAAGTCATATTTTAACAACAATTTCATTTTATTTCATATTTTTGATATACTAAAATCTCACTTCTAAGTTTGTAGATGGATTTCGCCGGGTTACTAATATGAAAAAGCGAAAACCAACTAACCATTTATTTTTAGTAAATTCACATTTTTACACCAGTCATTTAAAAAACATTTGCTTTTTCCAGTGATAAAATCGATTAAGCACTGTGACTTAGTTATGAAGATAGTGGGTCTTGAAAGCATATAAACGAACGGTTTTAGTCGAAAACGCAAATTCATAAGTAATTAAATGTGCATATTATTTTTGTACAAAAATGGCTAACTTAGTTGGTTTTTATTCTAACCCGGCGATTTCATCATAGCTACTTTACACACACGAACCACCATTGACCTGATTACCATAACTCTTCAGGCGAACAAGACATCCTTCAAAACATGGAACTGAATTGTTGTCTATGACAATACTACTGTTCACGGAGACCATGGAATAGTAAGACAAAGGCCTCACGAGACGAGCGAGTGGAAAAAAGAAAAATCGCATTGAACAATAGTTGCTATCGCCAAGCGTACAAACGTTTCGTCATGTCTCTACATAGCTCTTGTCAATCAGCCGCTGCAATCTTGTATCTATTGGGAGCTGCTAGTTATTCCTGATATTCGGTTATACAAAAAGTACGCATATTTGTACCAATTCCTATTTTGAGTATATACACAAATTATTCTGACCATTGGTAAAACTGCCTTCTTGGTCTGGCGGTTAAGTCCGTGGATTTAGACTCGGAGGTACCGGGATACATTCCTTGTCGGGTCTCAATAATTATAAATTTAAATAATTAATTTTAATTAATATTTAGTTTAAGTGTAATATTCTCGAGTTTGGTACGCTAAAGACATCGAGCTTGCCACTTGTCATGATTGGCCTATAGTAAAGTTGGCTAAATGTGAATCCGCTTTTTTAATAAGCGTGGTTTCTGACCACACCGAAAGGGAAACAGTCGTGATGATGATACTTTAATTGGTAAAGCGATTTTTGCCTATAATTTTTTTATTTTATTTTTTTATTGATAATTGTGGAAAGTTATTTATTATTTACTTAACTTGTATTGTATTTAGTTTTAGTTGTTATTTTTATTATATTTATTTCTTTATTTCGGTTTATTCTGCCTTATTTCTGCGGCGCAATCGGATAGATACGATTAACAACATTATTTTAGCAAAAAAAGTGATGTTTTTTTTTTTTTAAATATCTGTATGGCAATAAGATGTTGTTTACTTGAACACTTCACAGCTTTTGTTGTTTCGTTGAAAACAGATTTATTTACTTACCATTTAACTTGATTTGTTGCAGCGGCTCCAATGATGTCCACCGCATAGAAATGCTACGCCTACGCGGTGCTGCGGCGGGCGGCCTTGCCCCGCGCCGTGGGCTGCGCCTGCGCCGACACCTACTGCGCTGGCCCCCTCTTCCCGCCGCGCCTGCGCCGTGGGTGCCGTGACAAATCTCACCAACACCAGCTCCATTGTTTACCAATTTTCTTTAATATATCGACTATGCTTAATAGATTCTTAGTTTTAAATAACTACAGACCTTACGACAAATAGACAACAACACCTTGGCTTTGAAATAAGTACTCATCTTTTATGAAAAATTGCTAATCTACGTTACCCATAAGAAACCCTTTATTTTTTTTATTGATGTCTTATTCAATAATTTATATTAATATTTTAAATAAGAATAACTAAGACTCAGAAATACAAAATAATAACTTCTCTACATACGAGTAGGTACATATAATTTACCAACAATGTTTATTTTAAAATTACAACCACATTTATTTAAAAAGTATTTAAACATCAGTTGTAGTATGGACCTATAATTGCATTTTAGTGTACAGTCGGCCACGCAACGAACTATACATTAAGTACAGAAATGAAGCCTACCTACGACTAAAGAAGGCTGTACACGAGTATCTGTATAAGGTTACTGCGGTGAAGGGTACCTGTTGTAACCTAACACTTAACACTTGTCACAGTGCGCCTGCAATACCGGCAGATGCGTAAACTGACCAGAGGGCTGTGCACAGAGCAATGTAAAATCTAGAGAAGTCAAACAACTTAATAATATTTTTAAAAAGATGTCAATATGTGCACAAACATATCGTTACGTAAATTTCCTTGCGGTGTAAGCAGAGTTAATTAGGCGATATTTGTCACGATCACCAAATACCTATTTTTTTTTATTTTCTATGTATTATTATTATTTTTTAGGTTAAATTTTGATTTTGTTTTAATATAGTTTATTTAATATTGTAATTCTTTTATATTGTTTGTATATTCTTTTTATTATTAAATAATGGTTTTACATCATTATATCTTGCCAAACCATTATGGTTTGTTGGCGAGAAAGGTAGTCATTAGTAACAATTTATGTTTAATGTTTCTAATTTTGACATTACAATTTATATAATACATATAATAAACTTTATTGCACAAAGTACAAAGACGGTATACTGGTCAAATCTTTAGGATAACTAAAGCAGTTACGACAAGATAAGGCAGGTGCTATCAAAACTAATAGAAAATATTAGACGTCAATATATACTTATGAATAATTACTTATTTATATACTAATACATACAAATAAAACTACATACATGCGTTCTATAAATATACAAAAAATATACAATTATTGTTATGTCATTTTAAAAAATCTTTAGGTATTCTTTAACAAGTGACTTGGTCAACTCAGGTTTCAGCCAACTAGTGCAACTCAATCCAGATTCTAGGAATCATGTGATGTTCTCTCTTCATAGTAATAAACAGCTTTGGGTTGATTGTTGCAATCAACCCCGAGGTACAGATCTAGTGTTGTGTTTTGCATTACTAGTTATATACAATATTGGCACACTGATATAAATATACCCAGTGTTTAATATGAGTTCAGAGCCCACTAGGCATTTACCTCTTTAAATGACTACTTATCGGAGTATTCATTCGTATTCAAGAAAGGTTGCTTCTTCTTTCTGCCTTTTCAACCCGTCTGGTCAGCATGACGTATGTAGGCCAAATTCACCAGATATGTGTTTGAAGGTCCATTCCCAGCAGCGTCTAGATTACGTTAATCATTTTATTATTTTATTTAGGATGCATGTGTTTAGTTTTATGTATCTTTTATCCCTCTATAATTTAGCTGCTCTATATCTCCTAAGGCCACCGCCACATGTACTGCGTCTCCATCATCAATATTATTTTCAGTTACTACAAAATTCATCACACAACCCACGACATTATTAAAACCAGAATAAACTTTATCATATCTAATATAAAGATCAATTTGTCTTTCTCCCTGTGAAGCTATGTATGTGGCCCACAGCTCCGGGTATGCAGGAATAGCCAAGATTTATTATATTAACCATTAATTTATGATATTTATTATATTGACCGCAGTGGACGCGCCTTAATTGACCTTTGCCGTTCATTTGATACGCTTACGTGAACAAAAGTTTATCATTTTTAATATACGTTTGCTCGAGACAAAAATTCAACTAAATTAAAGAAAATAAATGGCAATTTTTCTAAAGTCGTTACACTCTTTACAGCATGGTCGTGGTCCACATTTAAGCATATTGATTTCTTGCCTACGTGGTCTAGCGGTTAAGTCTGTGGATTTAAACTAGGAGGTACCGGGTTCGATTCCTGGTCAGGACACAAAAAATATATTTATTAATGTAAATAAATACATTTAATTAATATTTAATATAAAAAAAAAAAAAAAAAAAAAAAAAATTTGTGTCCCGACCAGGAATTGAACCCGGTACCTCCAAGTCTAAGTCCACGGACTTAACAGCTAGACCACGGAGGCAGTTATTTATTTTATTTTATATTATATTTATTTTCATAGACCTTCTATAGGTCTCTATCACAAATAATATGTTGTCACCTTTATCAGCCGCAAACTTCTTTAGGTACACTATGTATAATTTTTCCGATCTTTTAAAACCCTATTCGTATCACTGACGTGTGTCTCAATGTACTGCGATACGATAACACGATAGACCATACCGGCATAATACATGTAGGTATGTGAGAACTCAGCTTAAAGGGACGTCTATAGAAAATGCTCCAAAATGACACAATTAAATATTCATAAGTACCTAGAAACTAGTACAAAAGTACTAACCGATGTTCATTGCGAAATTAGCCTGCGCATACACAAGTGTGAGATTGTAAATAATTTTACAGGCAGATGTTATGTTGGGCTAATAAAAGGCCCTAACAATCCCTTTATTGACTTTAAATTAATGTCATCAGAAACTAAACATTCTTTAGCATTTTTATAACTTTAGCGTATTTACCATAACAGTATCATCACGATCGTTTCCCTTTCTGACCACCAGAAACCACGCTTATAAAGAAGTGGATTCACATTTAGGCAACTTTACTATAGGCAAATCATGACAAGTGGCAAGGTAGTCGATGTCTCCAGCGTACCAAACTCGAGAAATATCACAAATAAATTAAATATGTCCCGACCAGGAATCGAACCCGGTACCTCCGAGTCTAAATCCACGGACTTAACCGCTAGACCACGGAGGCAGACAATTCCACTTTATATTTACTGTTATAAATACACACTCATATTATGTTTAAGATGCTATCGGGACCCACTCTAAGTCCGCATAGTTTAGATGACGACAATATTTAATTTACTGAGCTTAAAAAATGGCGCAGTGGTGGCTCGGTTGTAAGAACGCTTTCTTAAAATCCTATAATGGTCGGATCAAACCCTCCCGGCATGTACCAATGAAAAAACCCTTTTCTTGTGTATATTTGTCAGAGATTTACAACATCACCGTTCCCGTGTCTTGGACAGCACGTAAAACCGTCGGACCCGGTTCAAGACCCATGAAGAAGAAGAAGAAGAATGAAGAAGACCCATGTCCAACAGTGGGGTTCTAGGACGCTGTGTTCTAGGGGCTGTAATCGTAATGATGAAACAGCTCTATATAAGTGAATATATACAATATTCATTTAGATAGTATATGTATGTATATTATGTAGTTTAAGTACTATTAGTATGTAGTATATATTATTGATAAATATAGTTCTTATTTAATAATGATCAGTCTTAAATACGTATCTAACGTACTAAACTCGAGAAATAACACAACAACAATTATTGTGTCCCGATCAGGGATAGAACCCAGTACCTACCTTCATATTTTTATAGCACAAGTAAGTTTATTGTAAAAGTACTATAGGCAGGTGCAAAGCGCATCGAGATTCCACTGCCCAGTGTTGCAATGAAAAGGTGCGTCTCAACGTAGGTACTTATGTACTTACCTACACTTATATACCTACTTCGAGTATGCTAGGTTTTCCTGGCCTATTCTGTTACTCAAGCGCAAAAGTTATGTAATGAAATACCTTAAATAGCGTAAATTGTAAGAGTAAAACGCTATTAAAAATGGTATTCTTGTATCTGGGGGCACGACAGAATTACAAAGTTACATTTGCCTTGAAAAAAGTCTCGCAACTCAGTTCTTCTACAGTAAAAAGTACCACTAAACAATCTAATTTAATATATTATTATTATTACAGCCCATAAAACACAGCGTCCTAGACCTCCACTGTTGGAGATGGGCCTTTCAGAACGTATTTCTGGAGAATTTGGCCTACACTCGCCACGCTGGCCAGACGGCTAATATGTATTATACTTGTAAAATACATTGTGTTTTTATGCGACGGCCATGTCAATATATTTATTTAAAATATCAAAGATTTTTAATATTGATATAGTCACTATAAGATTTGTTCGGTTTGCTTTGAATGAATCAATGTAATTGAATTATAGGTGTAGACAGGTGCCTAGATATAGGACTATCTACAAAAAGAAATGGGATGCGATCAAAAATACAACCTGTAAAAAAAACAAGTATCGCAACTCAAGTATGTAGAAGAACTTCTACCGTAAAAAGTTGTGAGATCCATACCAAGTCGGTAAATTTATTTAGTCCGTACTTATAAGGGACCTAAATTAAGTTATTACGTAATTAGAAAACCTAGCGACATCTTATAGTGACTATATCAATATTAAAAATCTTTGATATTTTAAATAAATAGATTGACATGGCCATCGCATAAAAACACAATGTTTCTCACAAATATAATACATGTTAAATCAAATTAGATTGTTGAGTGCTACTTTTCACCTGAGTTGCGAGACTTTTTTTTTACAAGTTATGTATTTGACGGCATAATGGTTTCCCCTAATGTGTCGATACTCAAGGAGCTCAAAGTCTCTACTAGGCTGTCTTCCATCTGCCTAAAACGAGTCCTTGAGTATTTCGGCCATATAGCCCGTAAAATATCTTGTAACCTGGAAAGGCTTGTTATCACAGGGAAAGTCGAAGGCAATAGACCGCGTGGCCGAAGCCCCATACGCTGGTCTGACCAGATCCGCACCTCCCTAATGCACGATGCCCTACATGCAGCCGTAAACAGCCCCGGATAGCGCAGCATCTGGACGAAGTGATCCGTGGAGGGGGTCACGACCCTCAGCAGTGAGGATAACGACGCAAGGAGGAGGAATGGTTTCCCCATTACAGACGACAGCAAATAACGTTTGGCATGCGTTTAAATTAAAAATGTCTATTATTGTTTTGTCATAATTTGGTATTACTTTACGTTTTCCCAATGATATTGAAGTTACAATCCCATGGGTGACTTTTGAAATAGTGGAAATAATTATTTTGACGTGGTCTCGAGAGATTTAAAAAAAAGTGTCAATGTGAAGTAACATACCTTAAAGATTTCGGAATAAAAAGTATATGGTAAAAAAAGCATCTTGTTAGGCAGGCATTGCAGTAGAGAGTGATGTCGGTTGTTAGTGGCTGGCGTCATGCTTCCATTCTTGGACCACTCGTACTGCTTACCATCGCACGTTCGTCATAGTACTGTCGCGTTGAGTATATAAAAAAAAAGTTTCTATGTCTTGAAAAGTTGGCAATTAACAGTTAGGACGAATCGCCAGTTTACATACGACATCGTACCATGTGGCAGTAACATATGACAGAAGTCAATTGTCGCTATGGAGTAAGCAACTGGCAGTAACATTTCGACGGATACTTACAAACGCGACAACTGTCATGCGACGCTATCTTTCATCTTTTTAAGTCGAAACAAACGTTATTTTCCGGTCACTTTATCATTGCAATCGACGTTTTAACGATTTAAATTATACATGGTCATAAATTTATCGGTCATTATTACATTAAAGGGGTAAGCAGTTAAGCGCGTCCTTAACGTGTAGGTATGTTAGTTTTATTTGGCTACAACAAGACTTGGATGTTCCTAAATATCTATTCAGATTAAAAGTTACAAGTAGGTACCTTAAGTTTATGATGCCAGCCGCATTCCTCTTCACACGGCTCTGTCTATCTGACGGCTGTCAACGACATCATCCCAAGGGCTCTTGACACTGCTGGAGTACCCGCGATCCTAGAATACTCTAGAATTACGCAGAGCGACGGCAAGAGACTTGGCGTCATAACGTTGGGCCGTAGAAACTGAGCAGGCCTTGTATAGACACATTAGCCCCATCTCACATCCAGGCAACAAAAAGGCTGCGCAAATACGCCAACCTCGGTACAGGTTATGAGTTTGCGCTATTTGGGTACGAGACGATAGGACCATGGGGAAGCATACGCCATTGGCCAAGGAGTTGTCCAAACGGCTGGAGACAGGAAGGCTGGTAATTATTTCTGCCAACGTTCTGCCTCGCTATATATAGACTATATAGATAGTTTATTATTTTTTAAGGTTTAGTTTATAGTTCATCATCATCAGCCTATGTCTCTCCACTGCTGGATATAGGCCTCCCCCAAGGCTCGCCACTTCACACGATCTCCTGCATTTCATCCAACCCCCACCAGCGACCTTCCTCAGGTCATCCGTCCATCTAGCGGGGGGTCGACCCACTTTGCGTCTTCCCGTACGTGGTCTCCACTCTAGAACTCGTCTACTCCATCGTTCATCGGTTCTACGACAGACATGTCCAGCCCTAATTTTTATATTATTTTATTATATATTAGTTATATTATATTAGTTTATAGTTATTTTATTTTATATATTTAAGCGGATTGAGGTTATATTTCAATAAATATTAAAATTTTAAAGTTGAGCCTATTTTAATCAAATTTAACTCGTCATTGTCAAATGCTCGCTGTAATATCATTTTAATTTTGCTTTAATTCAGTCAGACTTAAGGGCTTAACATCCATCTGTGACTTGTCTACCGATCGGTGTTAGTATTGTAATCAAAGCAAGGTTTAAAAATAGACAAAGTAGGCATCATGATATATTTTGTTATTTTTCAAGAATTATTTTAGCCATGTTTTTAGGAATATAACAAATTTTGAATAATCGATTTGACCTGGAAGGTCCACTTTATAGGGCTGCGTTTTTTATTTAATGTAATTTTTGGTTGTCATAGATTTGTAATACATACATACATATCTTCACGCCAAATCCCTTGCGGGGTAGGCAGAGACAATTGAACGCCACTTGTCACGATCACGACATACCTCTTTCGCTTCTTCGACATTCATCAACCTCTTCATACATGCCCTTTTGTTTCGGTGGCTTTTTAATTCACCTTCAGCTAATGTTTTATTTATTTGATCATGATAGGCAAGTCTTGATCTGCCAGGGCCTCTTTTATCCACAACTTTCGCATTATATATCTGGTTCGTCAATCTCTCTTCGCTCATCCTTTCAACATGCCCGAACCTTCGGAGCATGCCTTTTCTTATTTTTGTACCTATGCTTTCTTTTTTACCTACCCTTTTGCGTCGTTATTACGTATACGGTCTATCAAAGTTACGCCGCATATCCGACGTAAAAAGTCCGAGTTTCTACTGCATTAACTCTACTCGCAAGCGTATTCTGACATATCCACGTATAGATTTGTAAGTATATTTATTTAATAAGTAAGGTTATCATATATGTATATGTTTAATATTTAGTTGTAGCATTATTATTCCTATCTAATTGTTATTTTACTTCAACTTTAATTTCACCTATAGTTGTTTAAATTAGTCCCAAAGGTTTCGCTGTCAGAAAATGTGTGCGGGCATTGAGTCCGCCTTTTGTACTTTGTGCAATAAAGTCTTGAAATAAATAAATAGAGGTTGAAAAACACGGAAAAACATTGATTGGCAAATTAACTCAAGTTCCAATATTTATAAATACACAGACAAGAGGGCTGGGCAATATTTGGGACAAAGGATCAGCATTGCCATTATCCTTGGCACTTTGCCTATTGGTAGCGATTTGGAGCAATAATTTTATTTATAATATTTAATTTTTCCTTTATTTTATTTTTGTTTTATGTTGTAGTTTTTTTATTAATAATTTAGGTATATGTTTTAAAAGTTTAATTATTATACAAGAGAATAAACAAATAAATACTCAGAACACTAGGTATTACATATTTTTCATGTTAGCTCATCTATAATTTATTTTGTCATTCTTCCAAAGGTTAGCTGTTAGAGAATACCTATTACTTACTTATTTTAGGTATATTTGACATACACTGTGATAAATTGATATGCGTTTTATGTATAACGTCAGTTCATTCCATTCTTGGGCTTGGCTATAAGACTTGCTTCATAAAAAAAACTTGTACATTTTTACCAGCATATAGGTACTTAAGCTAGTTTGGCTAATAAAATTTAATGCCCATAAACAGAGTTTGATAGCCGTAACAGAAGAAACAAAAAATTGGTTCAATGCAAGAATTAAAAACCGTGAAAGAAATAAGTGGGTGTTATCTTTAAAATCGCATGCGTCTGCGCAGGTCTTTCACTGGCCGTTTTTGGAAGTACACTCATTCACTGAATCGAAACGATTTCCAAAACTCATCAGAGCGCTAAATATGATAAGATTTTAGTATTTAGTGATGTTCTCTGCGCAATATCTACGCTGCGTATTGCTTTCTCGAATTAGTTTTCGGTTTTTATTTAAATGGTAAAAAAGTAAAGTATCATCACGACCGTATCCCTTGGTGTGGTCAGAAACCACGCTTATACAGAAGCGGATTCACATTTAGCCAACTTTACTATAGGCTAATCATGACAAGTGGCAACCTCGTTGATGTTTCTAGCGTAAAAAACTCAGGCAATATTACAAAATATATATATATACTCAGGACTTGTGACCTTGCGCCCACCTGATGGTAGGTGGCGCGTGAGTTCCATGAATGTTAGCAACTGGAATCAGACAATAATGACTGTCATCAGTCTCTAACACTATGCCGGCTTGACTGGGCATGACGACAATTCGAGTCTGATCCCGAAACGTGTGGGTACACTTTACTGGGTTTATCGGCACGCCCCGGCAAACTGGGCAATACTTCCCCGCCCCTGCAGACTGGGCTAATTATCACCATCTGTCCGCGTACCACCTGAAGAAGCAGTTTTTTTTAGGTACCATAAAATAACAATTTTCTATATTATTTACTTGCCTAAAGTTTTTTTTTTGTAACCTTCCTAAGCTTGTTTAGTCTTCAGTGAATCAATAGATTAATTTTCTTATAGGAAATTAAGAAAAAACAAAAATAAATCACTTAATTACTAGCATCGTAGCAGAGGCGGACTTTAAATCCAAAGCTTGCAGGATGGAGCCCCCGATGCTGAATAAGACCAATCTATTCCCTAGGTTCGATACGAGTATAGTATTTGATGATCACCCGTCGCTATTACGCAAACACGTAGACAGGACCTTTGAGAATTCATGTAAGTACTTACTGATCTCGTTTTTCCGAATGTTTAACCGTTATACAATGTCTAGCAGCATTGCCTTGGTGCTTTGAGTAATTAAAAAAAAGTATCATCACGTCCATGTCTCTAGCGCAGTGATTCCCGAAAGGTGGTCCGCGGAACCCTGGGGTTCCGTAGAAGAGACACAAGGGTTCCGCGTTCAAAAGCAGCTCCAGATCTTCGCATTCATCTGTCAGACATCAAGCCCAATTTTAGTGCTACTTTAAGAATTTAAGAAAAAAATAATCCTTCTCATTAAATTTATAAAAACATCCAGGTACTCGTACTTACCTAGTTACATTGTATTTTATTATTTATTAAATGTTTTTTAATTGTTTTTTATGTATATTTGCTCATCATTTTTAAATCAAACATGAAAATATACAAACAACAAGATAATATTTTTTTATCATCGTATTAGCTAGGCCCTAGCTGCTAGGGTTCCTCTAGGAAATTATAATCAATTAGGGTTCCGTGGCAAAAAAATAAATGGGAACCTCTGCTCTAGCGTATCAAACTCGTTGTGTAATTAAGTTTTAAATAAATAAATACATCTAACTTTAAACGTTTTAATATGTTCAAGATTGTTTATTAATACAAATAGTCAAGCATTTTTATTATAATTAAAAACTACTAAAATAGTAAAAAAAAGTTAATTAAATAATAAACTATACATAAAAATGTCCTCTAGAGATAATAATAGTTATTTGACTGTACCTGTCTTATTTGGGCCGACTGGAACGGCATTCCCTCCCCTTATGCACCTGCCCCACTGTCAACTGACTCCAGACTCGGATATTTATTACCACAAACTTATAAAAACAATTAGTTAGCCCTTACCTGCTCCAACGATCAGCTGTCCTGCAATAGAACATTTAGATTACATGCCTGGCCACATCCAATGCGCACATCTAGACAAAAAAAGAAAGAAAGAAAATACTTTATTTATCGCAACAGGTTTAAGGTTACAAAAAATATTTTAAAGAAATAAACAAATGTAGGTACAAACATGTACAAACTTAAACTAAAAAGTAAGAAAAAAAAAATCAAGGTATTTAATATTTATTAACAGTTACTTTTGCTAGCCGGTGCCAGCCAAAGGATAATAACCTAAATGAATATCTACTTAATTAATATATGAATGCGAAATCGAACTAAAGCTAATAATTGTAAAACCAGATTTTTTTATTCAGATACTACGCCATCAACGTCCGGCTACCCACAGGATTAAATTGTCCTTCTTGTCTGGCACCGACTCCAAAAAGAACTGTTAATAAATATAAAATAGATACATAAGTATCAATAATTTCGTTGAATGGCCTTTAAGGCTCTTGCTTTGAGTTTTATTTTTTATTTTTATTTTAAGTTTCTACATATTAGTTTAATTTGAAATGTTTTCAGCAACTGGCTTTAAGTGTACTTTTAAGATAGACCATCTTTCTAGGAAATAAAATTACGGACATTTTGAACATATGTATTTTCACTTTCATATAATTTTAGTCAGAGAAAAATTGCAAATCATTTATAACGATTTTCCTGTTCTTTACTACAACTAACATATGAGTAATATATTACCAAAATGTTTGCAAATTGATTTAAATAAAAGTTATTTATACGATTTCACAAAATTATACTCAAACTTAAAAAAAAATGAAAATTATTGTATTGTACGAGCTAGAGGGTTTGCTTTGGAGGCACGTTAAGCCACCGGCCCCCGGTTTCGCCAATACCTTCTTGTGTTTTTTTTTAAATTGTCATTAAAATTAACATCATACCCTCGCCAACCGGTCTGGTCAGTGTGGCGAGTATAGGCCAAATTTTCCAGATATATCCATCCTCCGTAAGGCCCATCTCTAATAGTGGAGGTCTAGGACGCTGTAATAATGAATAAAAACATATTTGTTTCCTGATTTAGGCCGAAGTAAGTTTAGCAAAACGTCTATGATTATCTCTATTAGTACCTAAATTGCGTTCTACTCGCACAAACCTATAATTAAGCTAAGCAAAAACCATAACTAAACTAAACCTCGTATAATTATAGTTTAAATCACAACGTACACAAAACACCTATTTTACAACAATTAAGAGCAATAATTTTCTAGAAAATTTCTTTAAAAACTTTCGTCCAAACATCAATAAATCAAGTCTATATACAGCCAGTGTTTTACATTTTGCGACATGAAAATTACCTAATTACTAGCCACTACGGCGACACCAATCTGCTATAAGAAACAAAATAAAATTTATACATGACTCCCCTTTACACCATACGATATTATTATTTTTTTTTGTGCTCTATGGGCGACTTTAGCCAACGTTTGACAACAGTATCTCGCTATTTTCCCTGGGTAAGTACTATTTAATTTCTGAATGTAGACCAACCTGGGGTAAATATCGAGATAATGTTATCAAATTTAAGTAGTTGTTTTAATTTATACTATTTAACTGATTGTCAAAAACTTTTGTTTCTTGCTCTGATTTAGCGAAACGTTACTGACTAGAAAATAATTTATTTTAAAAAACCTTAGAACCTCCAAAACATATAGAGTTGATAAACAATATTTAAAAAAAAATATATATAAATTTTGATTAATAAATAAATTTGACTCGTTTATGACTGTGATTACTCTTACCATTTGTTTTTAAACTAAATATAATTTTCTTTAATATTATTTACGGTCAGATGAAAAAAGGATATTGAAAATAATATCTGATTAATATTTTAATATACGTCACGCGATTGGAAGTTAGCTTGTCAGTTTGGTTATTTCAGCCAATGACGTGCCTCATAGGCATACGTTAAATATATCAAAAGATAATCAACCTTTCTGCAATTGGTCGTTAGCGTGTTAACTTTGTATTCACATTCCCACCTAGGCTTTTATACTTTGCATTATTAAAATATTAATGGGGTTACGTTTTATTTTAGTTCCAAAGATGGTCTCGCCGCGTCGCCGTCACGTACACTTTAAAGATGATAAAAAAATGGTCGCAAGCAACACTGAGGTCCGTTATTAATTGCCTAAGTATTAAACGCCTTAATAGTGCAAACTAATTTACTTTTCCTTGCACCACGGATCCTTAATGTATTCCCTATTATGTTATAATTACGTCATATATTTGTATCCTGATCAAGTCTTTATTTATCTTTTACTAGCTATGTATTTAACCCGGCGTTGCCCGTTTAATATCTACTCTAGCGGGAGACAACTTCAGGTGGTAGAGTAATACGAGTATGTTATGTTTAATCTTGTGTTCCAAGAAATATATCTGCCAATTTTTAATAAAATCCGTCAAGTTGTTTGGGCCTAAAGGCGAATCTAACAGACAGACAAATTTGTACCAAAACGAAATTTTAAAATAGACGCCATTTTTAACTTTAGTCATTACAATTACAGAGACTTTATTTTGGTGCCATTAATGACAGGTTCGTAGTTAGATGACATCATACAGCCTATGACAGTTTCTGTAGTTCTGTATGCCTAGTGTGACAGTGAAGTTTCGTAAACGCAACTATAGTAGTAGAGTTTTTTACTGAATTTTCGATGTTCATTGCCTGTTATTATAGCCAAACTTGCAATAACACGCAATGTAAAATAAAAAAACGTAACTACAGCAGTTACGTTTTCCGAAACTTGCATGTTACACTAAGCACACTGTTACTTAGTCGCAAACGTTATTTGTGGATTTCGTTATTTACGGCAGAGATTGCGTCATAATTATAAAATATTATTCAATTCTCAACTCTAAAAGCGCTCGACCTTGACAGCGTCCGTGCAAATATCAACTTTAATAGCGTGATATATATATAGTTAACGGCTTCCATTATATAACGTCTGCGCTTAAGTAACAGAATAGGGCTGCTGGGTTTCTAAGAACAGATCTGCTAAATTGACATCAGACATTTGATATCAACCCGTCTGGCTAGCAGCGTGTTCAGCAGTAAATTGTCCAGAAATATGGAAGGCCTATCTCCAACAGTGGAGGTCTAGGACCTTCTAGGGGGTGTGATGATGATGATGCACAAAAAACGGACCATTTAATAGTAGCTGATTCACGAACTCTTTGTTCAAATTAGTCAATTTGTAACTTATGTCAGAGGGGTAAGGTTTATACTTATTTGTATGCAATTTTAAAACAAAATATTAATGAGAAAAAGAAATATCATTCCTATATGTAGAAGTACAGAGGACCGTTTTCGCAGCTATTTAATCCTTTATATATGTATATGGTATATTATGATCTAGGGCAGAGGTTCCCAATTTTTTATTGCGACGGAACCCTAATTGATTATCCTTTTCCTAGAGGAACCCTAGCTAATTCGATGACAAAAAAAATATTACCTAGTTGTTTTAATATTTTCATGTTTGATTTAAAAATAAAGAGCAAATATACATGAAAAACAATTATATGTATTAAAAAACATTTATTAAATAATGAAGTACAATGTAACTAGTCAAGTAACGAGTACCTAGATGTTTTTTTATGAATTTAATGAGAAGAATGAAATTTTATTACGTATTTTCTTAAAATAGCACTAAAATTGGGCTTAATGTCTGACAGTTGATGCGAAGATCTGGAGCTGCTTTTTTCGACAATTTGTTAATTTTAGGACTCAACGGAACCCCAGAGTTCCGCGGACCACCTTTCGGGAATCACTGATCTAGGGTACGATTGTGGCTACGGTATAGGAATACTCGTAGGTACCTCATACCGTACGTAGTAGAGGGCCGTACTTGTGGTTCGGTTGCGGAATAGACAAGAAGGAATAAGGTTATAGAACACATTGTCGAGTTAGTAGATGTGTTTTTTGTATGTTTTACGTAATTATTTTTTATTAGTTATTCATTATTAGCCTTAAAAGTGGAAAAACTAGTATTATTGTTCATTAATACAAGTTTTACTGCGATATAAAATTGACATAAATATGGTAGATATTTTTTTTTTTAAATAATTTGTGTTCTAGCGATTTGGTACGTTAATTTAGACTCAGAGGTACCGGGTTCAAATCGGTCAGGACACAATGATTTATTTAATTTACGAGTATTTGTGATAATTCTCGTGTTTGGTGTGCTAGAGACATCGACGAGCCATTGTCATGATGGCCCATAGTAAAGTTGGCTAAATGGGAACGCAAATCAATAAAAAAAAAATCTTGATTTTTAACACCTCGAAAGAAATACGGTCTTGATAATAACTACTTTATTTTATTGTTTTATGTCTCATAATAAAATATCTACATAGCTTTCGAACTTTTGTCATGAATCGTACTCGTACAATTGATGCTATAGTTGGTTTAGAAGGTAAGCTAATAAAGTGATCGCCTTTCGTATACGATATCGGCTACTCATCATCATCATCACGTCTGTAATTCCTTGCTGGGTGGTCAGAAACCATGCTTTCTTATTTTAAAGGATGGATTCATATTTAGCCAAATTAACTATAGTCACATCATGACAAGTGGCAAGCTCGTCAATGCCTAGCATACCAGACTCCAGAAATTTCACATGTTGGCTTGTGCTCTTGACCAGGACTTAAACCCTTAATACCTTTGGATATGTTTGAACATTGGTAGAGCGAGAGGAACGGTCGCTCTAGGCGCTAGGTGGGAAGATATGCCAAAAAGCTAAATATATTCAGTGGTTTCTCACCACATCGCAAAGGATTAAGGTCCTAAAATAGTTATTATTTTTTTAGGACAAATGACATGTAAATTTAGAAGGACAACACTTTCAATTCAACTCAAAATAAATACTATAAATAAAAAAATGTTTATTTGTATCATGGCCCGTGCTACGCCTGCAGGCATTCGATTTCCTTCCCAGTTGTAATTCGGTCGTGACATTGCTAAGATAGTGTTGACATATAATTACCATATGCTATAATTAAAAACATTCTAATTAATTGATAATTAATATTAATATAATAATATCACGTCAAATCAATAATTCTTACAATGCATTTCAACAGCGTGGGTAGCAAAAAGGCGTTCTTAAGGCGCTATTCCATTGCTATTGCATTGCTATATATGAAAAAAAAAAACAGAAACTAGAATTTATTTATTTTCATACAAAGCAAAGCTAAGTCAAAATAACGTGTTTGTGCACAGAAATGGGATAGATTGCTCAAACTTCTCCATCATAATTCTTTTTGCACAAAATAAGTACAAGTATAAAAGCGTAGATTAATGCCTACAAGGCATTTTCTAACATCTAACCCTTGGGAGAGTGTGACATTAAGTGTAATGCCGATATCAAGTTTAACAATATCTAATATACTACATACTAATAGATACTTACACTGTTACATGAATTACACATAGACTTATGAATAAACGCATATATACTTAGATATTATGCCAAATATATAGCCTGATGGCGACTCCTCGTCAGCTCGTACTCTCTACTGCACTGCTGTATTTTGCAATGCTCATTGAACCGCCACAAGCGACCTTCTTCAGGTCATCTGTCGATCTTCTGGGATTGTCCCACTTCGCGTCATGCCGTACGTGGACTGCATCCGTTTGCCACATCGTTCTTCGGTTCTACGATATGTGTCCAGTCTATTGCCACTTCAGCTTCTTAATTTATCAGAGAAATACCTATACTGAGCGACTTTGAATTTGTGAGCTAGACCCACTGTCAGTCTATACGACATTACGGGGAGGACGCACTTGAAGATTTTGGATTTTGGATGTGTCAAAGTTTCCTGAATACCGCCCATCCTAGCTGAATGCGCCTGTTGGCTTCTTTGCTAAAGTTAGGCGCATAACTGCATAACCCCATAGTCCAATGATTGAATTTGAAAGAGCCAATCATTATTATTTTTTTGCATTCATTCATTAAAAGTTCGCAGTTCGAACCCTGGAATGTACCAATGAGAATACACTTTCCTTACGTACATTTGTCAACACAACATTGCCATGCCTCGGAGAGCACATTAAGCCGTCGCGTAGGTCTCGGTTCCACTAATACCAATCAACCAAGTATAGCCCAAATTATCCAGACATACTCGTATGTTCTGTAAGGCCAATCTCCAGCAGGGGAGATGTTTTAGAAGCTGTAATATGCTGATGTATCTCTAATCTTCCTTTGACCTAGACCAGGGAACTCCATGTGATATTAGGTAGTAGGTATAGCTAAATCAATAGTTACAATTCTAAAATTAAAGTTAAAACACGCCTTCAATTCTAAATTTATTCATTAACAACCTGCTAATTACGCACGCGGAAGGATAATAAACCTGTTTTCATTTGGATAATAATATTTAATTGACACCCACATAGAAACAGTATCTTTTAAGTTAAAGAAAAAAATAAGAAATGTATTTTAAATTAAATACTATAACCCGACATAAACAAGCATCAACCAATAATACGTCTATATAAATAGGTTTAAAAAAAAAACAATAAAATCACCTGTCATTGTTTTAAAAGGGTCACAGCGAGCAGGCGACCTCTTTTAAAAAAACAATAGCCTAATTTATTCACGTCGAATACATTAAATCGATTATCGAGTTGCAAAAACAAAGCGAATTGATACTAATCCAATCTAAATGTAACCGTTAATCGGGTAAGTCCCAGTTAGGCTTAGATGACAGATGGTACTTTCTTAAAGCAGTTAAAAGGAACTAATATTATAATATACACCTAACTATCTTAAATATTTATTTAGTACATCATGTAAGAACCCTTCGTTCCTCTTCCATCTCCACTCTTTCCATTCCCTCTCATCACACCTCTTTCGTCTCCAAATCGTTTGCTGTCGTCGCCGCAAATCTATGGAATGAATTACCTCAGGATTAGACAAGCTTCTAGTCGTGCTATATTCAAGAATGGGGTGTACAAACACTACCTTTAACTTAAACTGTTTTTTTACTAGCATTGTATCTTTATTGACCGCCTCCGTGGTCTAGTGGTAACAAACGTTGCCGTGAACACGGGAGGTCGTGGGTTCGATTCCCACCGGGGGCAAGTTGTACATTGTATAATTTGTCTCGGTCTGGGTGTTTATATGTATATATTTACAAAAAAAAAAGTATAATATGTAGTTTATCAACCATCTAGTCTCCGTAACACAAGCCTCGTAGCTTACCACAGAAATTAGATGGCGCTGTGTGACCTGTCTGGAAATATTTATTATTATTATATTATTATTATTCACACTTTTACAACGAGCGACGACGCGACGTCTACTTTTGTCCCACTTCCTTCATCACAGTTATTTTCTTATACTCGTATATCTAACCAAGATACTGACCAAATTTTGTATTGCACTATTGTTAAAATTAAGAAATATTCTGGTGGCGGGTATAATTTTAATTGCTTCTACTCTTTATTCTTGTTCTCATATTGGCTGTCTTTGTTCTTTATATTTAAACAAATAAATAAGTTTCTATATTAACTCACGTATGAAAAATATATATTTAGCATAATATATATGTGTATATACGTTTATTTATAAGTATATGTGTAATTTATGTAACAGTGTAAGTATGTATTAGTATGTAGTGTGTGTAGTATATTCTATATTGTTAAACTTGATATCGGCACTAACCTTAATCTCACACTCTCCCAAAGGTTAGATGTTAGAAAATGACTTGTAGGCATTAATCTTCGCCTTTGTACATTTATTTTGTGCAATAAAGAATTTAATAATAATAATATGACTCACCAAACTGTCTCGTCAATTAATCTCTAGAAATATGTTTTGGAAGGCCTAACTTCAGCAGTGGAGGTATATGCTGTGATGATGATGATGGGACGTAGGTTATAGTCCATCCTTGTAATCAAAACAATAAATTTTGATGACTGTACTAATTTATCATTTATTTCGTTAATAAGGTACTTTTCAAGACAAAGAAAAACTAATTTCTCTCTTAGAGATTTCAACAGCAAAAAACAACAATTTGCGACTTAATTTTTATTTCCTAAAAGTTAAGAAAGGACTAATTGTTATATCAGTGTTAAGTTACAATTAATAGCTTGCTAGAATTATGTATAATGTTATTTGTCAATTTTAAGAATGTAACCAGTGTGTAAACTCATAAATAAAAAAAACAGTTCACAGATACATCAATTTTTTTTATTGAAAACACTTCCTCTAAATCTGTGAATTAAATGGATTTTTTTTATTATTAATTAAAATCTAGTCGTACGAAATTAATTAAATTTTTCAGGTTGAGTCGAGAAGAACCCTGATTTGAGATGAAAAGGAAGTTCGGTTAGTTGGGCAGACATAAGTTTATTTGCATGAACTAACAATGTTATTATGTAAATGTTCACGACTCAATCAGACGAGATCGAAAGTCAATCGAGATATTCCAACCAAGTACGAGGTAATCATTAGGTAGGTCATTATAATAATAATATCATAATAATAATAATAAATAATAAATTAGTTTATTTCAAACCACTGGGATTCATATTAAAAATATTATTACCTACTTACAAATAAAGGTGCTTAAATTTAACTTTAATATGTCGGTCGTCTGAAGCTGGCGTCAGTTGCTCCCGTTCTTGGACCTCGAGTACCGCTTACCATCAGGTGGGCGCGGTGTCACATGTCGAGCTCAGTAAAAAAAAAAAAAAAAAAAAAAAAAAAAAAAATGCTACGCGCATTAATATTATTTATTATTCGTCCATAGGAACCTATAGGAACACTTGAACTTGTCTAGGTTACAATTTTTACTTAAATCATATATTTAAAATCATATATTTAACTCTAAAAAAATATAGGTTAATAGTAAATAAAAAATATTGGAACGATTGGGCTGCCGTTGACAAGGAACAGTCAGTTAAGCCCAATGCTGGTTAGATGAAGCTGTAAAGTTTATTAAACATCCTTACACACACTCATACACACACCCACACTAACTCATTTAAACCTTCTCTTTTTATATAATTTGTAATATTAAGTAGGTATTCTAATAAATAATTAGTTAAAAGTATTTTTATCTGCAAGCGCCTAATGTTTTGCAATATTGTTTGCAACCGGAAGTGCAGGGTGTCCAGTGATCCAGGCGTCCCAGAGACCTTTGTTCAGGCCCCTGATTGAAACTCATGTATAACTGATTGAAAATAAAGATTATTTGATTTGATTTCTGCAACTGGCCAACCTATCCCAAAAGCGAGAGAGTGTTAACCCTTTTACGACCAAGAGACATTGCGTTGATTCCGTTTACGCGTTAAACGTACCAGTCCGGGTCAAATTTAATCAGACATTGTATGTCTCAAAAAAATTCAACAATAAAGATTTTATTCCTTTATTTTACTTTTAACAGCTTCAGTTAGTAATGTCCTAATGCGTTATCGATTTGAAGTCAAAGTCAAGTCATAAATATTCACGTAAACCTATTTTTATTCTACAGCTGTTAGTGGAAGACTAGCAGCTTATTCGATTTCATATAACAATAGGCTTTATTTATAATAACTGCCTCCGTGGCCTAGCGGTCAAGTCCGTGGATTTAAACTCGGAGTTCGATTCCTATTCAGGACACAAAAATATTTATTTATGATATTTCTCGAGTTTGGTACGCTGGAGACATCGACGAGCTTGCCACTTGTCATGATTCGCCTATAGTAAAGTTGGCTAAATGTGAATCCGCTTATTTAAAAGCGTGGCTTCTGACCACCCCGAAAGGAAAACGGTCGTGATAATACTTATGCGATAGTATAATATATAGACAACCTTATAGTGAGTCCATCTAATTTTGCTTTTCTCCAGGAACACCTCCCTAGATAGTAGCCTGCATTCAAATACTTACTCCAGCGATCATAACTTGTGCCTGTATTTGTAAGTACTTGATATCCACTAACTATACTATATATACTAGGACTAAATGGTCCAAGTTAGCCAATCTCCGACACTTACCTAGCCATCGCTTACAATAATTTAGAGCGTTGACTTACGCGTAGGTACCCGGGCAAAATTTGAAATTAAAGTACCTACATTATTGCACTGTCTGTAATAGCTGTGTTTATGGCAGTGATGAAGATGGCTGAAAGCGCAGCGTAGCTTTTGTAGCGCAGAGTGCAAAGGCTTTAATGATGACCAAAGTTGAAGGCCTGTTGCCTAATAGCGTATGCAGTAATCGCCAACCAAGGCTTTACTTTTTTTTTCAAACTAGCTGAGTATAATAAATAAATAAAACATTCGACAATTATAGATATTTAAAGAAAATTTCTAGTGGCTAAAGCCAGCAATGATATTCCCATATAACTTAGCTGGCGTCTATTCGAGTAGCGCGGAAAGATCGACCTTTCATAAAGAGCATACTTACCTAACGAATGACCACATCACATGCATTTTTTTTTGTTAATTTAATTTAAAGTCTATGGAATATATTAATGTGTCCTTAGGATATAAACTAATGAAATATATTTCTTTTTAAATATGTGAAATATAATGATGTGCTATATAAGATATAAACTTAGGTGTGGCGTCGTCCCGTCACCGTTCGACGTCCATGTGTCTTGGATTATAGGGAGCGTGTGTTGAAACAAAATAAAAGCTTTGCCTAATCGTGCGCAATATTTCATTATTTATAACAACACACTAGTAAATTGGTAACTTTATAACGACAGCTCATAACATCGGCTCGCCATCATCATTCCACCGTCCCTTTCCGTCACGTTCACGCCCGCTGAGTGATGAAAGCTTAAGTCAAACGTTGTTTTTGTAATACTTAACTGTGCGCTAGAGACCACGTACGAATCTTTATCAAGCAATGAAGAGTCTAAGGCTGATAATTTTGTTGCTGATAATAATTAGTTGATTTTATTTGACGCTGCATATGGCAGACGCAACGTTTAAACATTCTGTGACGTGTCATTTTTATTTTTATTTTATTATTTATTTTGACTGTGCCATAGGTATGTCTATACGAGTAATATAAATGGAGTAGACAATCTTATATTTTAATTAAAATAATTAAAAAATAAATAATTAAAAGCATTTGCACCAACTAGAGGTGTTGATTAAGAACGCGGGATACTTAAGCGTGGTGGTCACAGGAGAATTTATTAGCTGAATGCCCAGTCTACAGATATTAGTCAAAGAATAACCACCTTTGAGATGAGATAACTGCTGTGATTTGTCAGTCTAGTCCCAACACTAGACCTAACTAAACTCTCAAATTGCAGGAAGCAGCCTATTTCAGACATATGTCGCTGTCAGTTAAAATTTACTATTATGCTATGTATAATTTTGATTACATTAGTCTTTAACTTGTAGGTTGGTATGATGGTTATATATATATATATTAGTTATATATGCTTCAGAGAACACATTAAGCCGTTGGTTTTGGTTCCATTAAATACAACATCGTTAAGAAATTGTCATTAAAAAAGACATCAGGCCCTTGGCAACCTATTGGCGAATGTAGGCCAAATTTTCCAAAAATATGTTCTAGAAGTCCCATCTCCAACAGTGGATCAACTTTGTCTTCTAGAAGTTGATGTGATGATAAATATCATAAATTTTATTATAAGTTTTTAATTATAACATAAGGACTGGGCAAGTGACTAATTACATCCATTTAAAAATGGATTCAAATACGCTACAATAACGCGATAAACAGTGCTAACTCTTTGATTATTGCTCGCACAAGTCTTCAAATTGCATTTGACAGTTGACAAGATAATGGGAGTGTTTGTGTGACAATTGAATTGACAGTTCTCGGTGGTGGCGCGATCTCTCACGGGGAACACCGGAAGCTGTCGTCTGGACATCCAACATCACTGCAGATTTCCTTGTGAATTATTTGGATTCATTTCCTGAAAAAAAAACATAATTATTTAATATAAATCTTATCTACTGAATTAGGGCTGATATCGATAAATCTTATGCTTATATATGGTTTATACTTTCCACAAACCTTTCCCTACAAGGATAAAATTAAAAAGTACACCTATATATTTTTTTTTTTAGCACCTTTTATTTTTTGGTTTTAGCTTAGTCTTACTGTGATTTATCCTTAGTAGGTATAGTATTGTGTATACGAGTATAATATATTGTATTGTTAATATTTTATTTATTAATAGGTGGTAGGCGGACTGATGGTGGTAATTTGCCCAGTCTGCCGGGGCGGGGAAGTATCCACCGTTCGTGCTGATAAACCCAGTAAAGTGTATCCACACGTTTCGGGACCAGGCTCGAATTGCCGTCATGTCCAGTCAAGCCGGCATAGCGTTGGGGACTGATGTCAGTTATAACTGTCTGATTTCAGTTGCTAACAATCATGGACCTCGCGCGCCACTTACTATCGGGTGGGCGCAAGGCCACATGTCGTGCTAGTATAAAAAAAAATGTAGGTTATATGTTTGTATTAGTATGTAATTATTAATAAGTATGTATATGTTATCTGCATTAAAACTCTTCAAGTTTATTTAGTGTTGCACCTACCTTGTACTTACTGCTCTCGTTGTTTAAATAAATAAATAAATATACTTTGTATGCTTTTACGTTAGACTAATATATTATTCTATTGATAGAAACAAATAACTTTTCCTAAGAAACCATATGTCCGAAGTGACAAAATATTTTGGCTTCTTCATACAAATGGGCTTATTTAAAATCATCAGTTTGTATAGAGAAGAAAAAATTTGTAAAAAAATTAAGTATCATCACGACCGTTTCCGTTTCAGGGTGGTAAGAAACCACGCCTATAAATAAGCGGATTCACATTTAGCCAACTTTACAAAGCCCAATCATACAACAATCGCAGCAAGCTTTTCGATGTCTATAGCGTATCAAACTAGAAAAATATCACATAAATTAAATTAATTGTTTTGTCCCGACCAGAAATCGAACCCGGTACCTCCGCGTAGTTATATAGATTGCTGACTGCCTCCGTGGTCTATCGGTCAAGTCCTTGGATATAGACGCGGAGGTACCGCGCTCGATTCATGTTCGGGACAATTTTATTTATTTGAGTTTGGTACGCTAGAGACATCGACGAGCTTGCCTCTTGTCATGCTGGGCGTATAGTAAAGTTGGCTATATATGAATTTCTTTAAACAAATAAATCTTTAGAAAAAGGTCGTGATGATACTTTCCTTTTTTCTCATATAGATTTCATATAGGTAGATTTAGCCTAGAACTTTTGCCGCGCAAATCTTGAATATTTTTTTGTTTCTAATATTAAGCAATACCTACTCATTTCTTGTCGATATGGTGAATGCGATATCGTGAAGGCACGTAGGTATATGATGGCAGCATCTCCCACGGTTCAGGTCAAGGCAGCCACGCGATGAGATTCCTAACATTATGTCAATGGATATTACTACCAACTTGCACGATATTAAATAACCTTTGGTGACATAATTTTTTTACGATTGCATTATAGTTTAACCCTTAAAAAGCCATCTACTGCTAACTCACCCCAATCAATGTACAAATTTATATTTGTACTTAGTATTTTTTATGGAATCTGGCCCACATATTGTTAATACCTGTTGTTAAATGCTTACTTTAGCCATGATCTCCGTTTGTATTCCAAATGTTAAATAAATAATAATAATACTATAGCTGTCTTAGAGGTAACGGGTTCGATTCCTGGTCAGGACACAATAATATTTATTAATTTAAATAAATTAATTTAATTTATTTGTGATTTTCTCGATTTTGTGACGCTAGAGACTTCGACGAGCATGCAAGGCATCTGTCATGATTGGACTATAGTAAAGTTGGCTAAATGTGAATCCGCTTCTTTATAAAAAACCTCCATTGTATTATATATTTATTCTGTAGGAAGTTTTAATAAAGATATAAATAACCCACAAATACACACATCAAAAGTGTCTAGGGATCAACATATATTTTTGCAATAACTTTTCTCCTGATTGATATTCATTAAAATTTTCTTTAAGGATTGATCAAATAAAATGTTTTCATTTGTCTACAGTAACGATAAACCAAGTCACCTTTGCATTAGTAAAAAAAATTGCCATTTTCCTAATAAAGGGATTTTTGACATTTGAACCACTAACATTAAAGTTCGAAAAAAAGACTGAAATAACAGTTTTTTTTTTTATTTTATTGGGTAACTTAAACAATTAATAATCCTTGTTTCTACCGCGAACACTAACAACACAAGAACATCGGTTTGGCATACTCAAAATGAGTTCATCCAAATCACGCTGTGGAATGGCCGCCCATGTTCGTTGCAACAACAAAAAAAGGTCTTCTTGCGACTGGATACCCTCCATATTCGGCAGAGCTCTTCTCTGAAGAATATCCCATGCATGCTCAATCGGGTTCAAGTCTGGCGACTGAGCAGGCCAGGGCAGGACATTGATGTTAGCTGCGGCGAGAGTCTGTCTTACAACTCTCCTCCGGTGTGCGGTCGTGCATTATCATGCATTAACTGAAATAAGGGACCGATATGCACTTGTAGAGGAACGATGACGTCTGATACAACCGTCTCAGCATAAATTTGAGCGTTGAGGTTGCCTCTGATCCAAATCAACTCAGTTCTTCCGCCGATCGAAATACCCGCCCATACCATGATGGTTCCACCACTATAAGGATGGACTTCCTGGCAGGATTTTAATCGCTGTTGGCGTCCAGGGGTTCTCCAGTGTCGTATACGTCTTGTATCCGGCCTCATACCAAAACGAGACTCATCAGAAAAGCACACGAAACGCCATTGTTCTTCTGTCCAATTTCTGTGTTCAAGAGCCCATTGATATCGAGTCCTACGATTGTGCATTGCTATAGGTGGTACCCGTAGCGGTCTTCGGGAATGAAGGTTCACTTCATGCAAGCGGTTTCTGACTGTTTGGTCGCTAATTAAGTTCCCTGAAGAGCGATGAAGGCTCACGGCTAACATCATGGCGGTTATTGTTGGAGTTCTTCGAGCTGTGATTTGAATGTATCGGTCTTGTCTCCGTGTGGTGCAGCGATACCGTCCTCCATGGCGCTCAGCCACGGTACCAGTGGTTCGGTAACGTGTCCAAAGTCGACTGATAACACTCTGACTTGTATTCAGAGCTAAAGCCACAGTATGTTGCCGGGAACCAGCTTCTATCATTCCCACGGCTCTGATCATTTCTTCCCTGCTTAAATGACGTCGCCGCTCCATAATAACGTTGGTTTTAATCAGTAGTAGGGAAACAGTAGCACTAATAATGTCTTCAATGCGTCTTATGTTTTTATAGGGAAAATATTGACAGCTGATTTTCATCTTTTACTCGAATTTGATTGACAGTTCCTGTTTTAAATTATGAAATGCACCAAAAAGGATCCATATAAATTTATAAAATCATAAATTTATTACAAAGCCACATCTCAATCACAAGAAATCCGCATAAACATGCTTGATCCCTAGACTTTTTTGATGTGTGTATATATATATTTATTTTAACTTATTTGCACAATGTACAAAGGCGGACCTAATGCCGCTAGATATTATATGACCGTCAACCCTTCGGGACAACGAGAGCTGTAATTTTATTTAAATTAAGTATTTTTTAATTATTTGTTTATTATTTTTATTAATAACCCAGAAATATATTATTATATATTCAATATATTTTGTGATATTTCATCATTACAGACCCTAGTAGTTGACCGCCTCCGTGGTCTAGTGGTAACAAATGTTGCCGTGAATTCGGGAGGTCGTGGGTTCAATTCCCACCGGGGGCAAGTTGTACATTGTATAATTTGAAAATATATTATAAAAAGTATAATATGTAGTTTATCAACCCTCTAGTTTCCGTAACACAAGCCTTGTAGCTTACCACGGAAACTAGATGGCGCTGTGTGGCTTGGAAATATTTATTATTTATTTATTTATTTAGTCCTCGACTGTTGGAGATGGACCTTCTAATATATCTGGAGTAGTTGAGTCAGATGGGTTGGCGAGATTCTAATATTTTTTTTTATAAATAATAATAATTTAATCGTTAATACGATTCACAAGTTGGTCCGACGACGCACGGGAGCAGTTGTGTTGTAAATCTATGACAATGACAAATGTATATTTATATTATAATGTATAATATAATTTATAGGTATTTACTGACATCTAATTTCATAATCTACATATATATAAGTAGTATAGTACCTAACTGACAACGCACTTTTACAGCATTTAATTATGTAGGTAGTATTTATTTTGTATAGTTTTAATTGGTAATGTGATGGCCGTTCAATGCAGTTAATGATCATTATTTTGCTATCCTGCCATGATTGGTAAACTGATGATTGTATAACTGACAAAACCAAGTGTATTTAAGCGTGAGATGCACCAAAATAAAGTCGAATGTATCAGTTTTATTTTAAAGATCGGTCTTCAGCTGGTACAATAGACGCCATTTAGTCGTCACAATTAGAAAGACTTCATTTTGGTACAACCCAGCCTTAATGTAGCTATTGGTAAATAAATAAATTGAATTATTTATGAAGACTTATACTGACGGTACTTTTGGCAGTGTGATAATAATTGACTTACATTTTTTTTTAATTTATTACAAGAACCACTTACGAGTATCATGAAGGGCATATAGTAAAGTTGACTAAACGTGAAACGAGTCAAAAAAAGCGTGGATACTCTGACGTAAGTGATAATATTTTTAAATGTAGGAATAGCTATGATAAATTAAGAATGCCGTATTACTCATGACAATTACTTACTATGCCACGTCCGCACACTTCAAGTGACTATTACTTACGTAATTGCAACTGGAAAAACTAACTCTTTACCACTGATTCTACCTCTAATTGCATAGCGCAATTAACACAACGCATTTATCGTGTTAACTAAATACTAGCTATTGAGACCAATCAGCCATTCAATAGTGTCTTCTCATACATTCCATGACAACTTTTATTTTAGTCTTAAACTTCCACTCTTGGTGATGGGCTTTCCAGAACATTTCTGGAGAATTAGGCCTTGTCTCGCCACGCTGACGCGTTGGAGAGGGCATGAGGTACATGGCGAGGTCCCAAACGCGACCTTTTTCTTGATTAATTCTTGAGTATCAGTATATTTATTTTGTCTAACTTGTTTTGTAAATTTATTAATATCGAACCAACAATGGACATAACATACTGATGATGTTCTCCATGATGCGCGAGGTGATGGTGATATTTTTCTAAAAAATAAATACAAAACTGTATAGTGCATTGCCTTTACCATTGCTAAAAGAAATAAAATTACTTTTTTCAAAATTTATGACAAAGACCTTCAGTCACTGTCACTGATGACGCCGCTCCAAAGAGAGGCGAAATATTTGGCAATAAAATTTTTAAGCTTCAATTTATATATTTTACCAAGTAAGTATATTTACGACGTAACCCTTGCGGGGTGGTCAGAAACCATGCTTTTGCGAGTTAACATTTAGCCAACTTTACAATAGACCCATCATCATCACTCAAGAAATGTCTTTTTGTTATTTTAACTACGTATCGAATCCAGCACCTCCGCGTTTAAAACTAATTTAATATATATATATATATTCTTGGGATAAAAGTATAACGTTTTACAAAAATATCACCGCCTTTGCCATGCGAAATTGCAGAGCGAAAATTCAAGTTTGGTAGCAGCTGACATCTTACAATTACCTCTTAAAACTTATAACTACCCTGCAATAAACAGTCGTAATGATACTCTTCTTTTCTGTGAACCAGTACAAACAGCTGATCAATCGATAGTCAGGTATAGCTTGCAACTTTACTTTACCTTCCCAAAACGATCGGAGTCCAAAAAAGGTGTCCCTCGATCAAATGATACTCAAAATTCAAGCTACACTATTTATAAATAAATAATACACAATTTTAGCTGTTATTTTAAGGGAATAAGGTCGATAGTAGTGTATACTCGTTAAATATTATGTTAACTAATAGTGTTGCATTGCTGACAAGCATATAAATTTTATAGGTATCTCAAAGGTAAATTCTTGGGCTATAAAACTTTGAACTCTAAAATATAATATTAAAGTTGAAATTAATAGTGTGAATGTAAAATATGTCACGACCATTGCACCTGCTGGTTTCAAGGCAATTTTTTTGGACATCGCCAGAAGGTTTAACACAATCAAATTATGTGAATGTTTCGAAAATGGTGCAACAAAAATGCGCGCTGATATACAAAAAAATAAAAGCATTAAGTAATAAAATTATAACATCTAAATATAGAATATTTTTTTCTTTCATATACTTAATTTATATAAATTTATAAAACCTAAAAACTAAATTATTACTATATTTAAAATACAAAAATACAAAAAAAAACCTACTTACAAAACTTAATTTATAATTTGTATCCGCGCGGCATGGTGGCAAGAACGCTCAAAAATGTGTTGTATTAACTATAAATAATAACTAACAATATTTTTTTGTAACTACGTACATATGTATATGTAGGTACCTAAACTGCACCGCACTGAATATGTAAATTATTAGTTAAAAAAATATTCTAAAATAAACGTTCATATAATTATTTTCTTTTACCTAACATAGGTTAGGCCTTAGAATAGATTAATACATAGAAGACCAAATTTTAAATTGCTTTTTGCTAGTATTATAGTTTAAAGGGTGGGTCCCTGTCGAAATATCTTTAGGCAATCACTGAATACATGGTTTTTAAGCCTTATTACTTGTGTCGTCCAAATATGGAATTCTCATACATAAAAAATATGTTAATTAAGTTTGTCACTTACATTTTTTTTGGATAAAAAATATTTGATATACACGTAGGTTTACTAATTAACATTGTAAGAAATAAAAATATAAATAACTATTTCATAAAAAAGTTTAAGGTCGCTCAGCAAGCTATGGAGAGAGCTATGCTCGGTATTTCTCTGATGGATAGAGTCCAAAACGTAGACATCCGTCAGAAAACCAAAGTTACCGACATAGCCTTCAAAGTTAGTAAGTTGAAGTGGCAATGGGCCGGACACGTCTGTCGCAGAACCGATGACCGATGGAGTAGACGAGATCTGGAGTGTAGACCACGTACAGGAAAACGCAAAGTGGGAAGACCCCCCGCCAGATGGACGGATGACCAGAAAAAGGTCGCTGGTGGGGGCTGGATGAGGGTGGCAAAAGATCGTGTGAAATGGCGAGCCTTAGGGGAGGCCAGCAGTGGAGAGACATAGGCTGATGATGATGATTTCATTAAAAAAAACTTATTAAATAATAATGTATGAACTATAAGTTCAATTTAATATGAACCAATTTAGTTTTAAAATATTAAGATATATATCGAATTCGAGGTGTTTTGTACGGTCACAGTGTAGTCGCGATCTCTCTGACTCATTAAGCAATTTTCTTTGTTTCGCAACTTTAAGCTATTTTCTGTATATTTTATAATATTTATCAAGTAGGTATAAGGGAAGATTTAGTAAATTTTCATTTATCTCGCACTTTTGGACTATACTTTTCTGGTTTAAAAAACAGTAAAGTGTAAAGTATAGTAAAGTATCATCGCGACCGTTTCCCTTTTGGGGTAGTCAGAAACCACGCTTATAAATAAGCGGATTCACATTTAGCCAACTTTACTATAGGCCAATCACGACAAGTGGCAAGCTCGTCGATGTCTCCAACGTACCAAACTCGAAAACTATCACAAATAAATTAAATATTAATTAAATGTAATTTATTTACATTAATAAATATTTTTGTGTCGCGACCAGAAATCGAACCCGGTACCTTCGAGTCTAAATCCACGGACTTAACCGCTAGGCACTGAGGCAGTTCTCTGATTTTGATTGCGTAAATATTTCTTAATGCTTAAATAATAATAATGATTGTAGATACCTAACAATAATATAATTATGTTATAAATATTGTATGCCTAATTTAATTATAAACACTTTATTGCACAAAATAACTTAAAAAGTAGTGTACAAGGGCGAACTTAATGCCTTCCGGCATTTTATAACAGCTAACCTTTGGGAGTGTGGCAGAGGATTGCGGGTGCATTAAGATAAATATAATTACTTAAGAATAAAATACTATTACATAAATACTTACATGATATATAATTAAAATAATATATATAATAAACATAAATATATATGATGTATAAATATATAAACACACTAAAATAGGTATACAATCATTCACGATAAAAATTAAGAAAGTAAATAAATACTTATTATCATGTGGGCAGATTGATTTAACAATATTGAATATGAAGATAATGTTTCTGAAATTTTACATGCAAGCAATTCTAAAAATAATTATTATTATATATTATAATTAAATTTATTTTATTTATTTAGATTTTTTATAAAAAATAATTGCAATAGAGGAAGATTGCATTGCATATTTTATATATTTTTCCAATACTTATTGTTTCATTTATATTTCTTGTCAAAATTTGTAAAGTGTTGTTTGAGTACCTACTTATTGTTACTAATACTTGTTGTTACACTTACTTACTTTTATTATATTGTATGATTCTTAAGTTGTAAAACGGGATAAGTATACAAATGCAATTGTTATTTCATATCTCATTGTTATTGTACTGATTTTGTTAGTTTTTTTTTTTCATTTTAGCTAACAGTAAAAAAATTAAGGCTTTAAGATGGCGTATATTTTTTGTATACATAATATTGTAAAGGCTGTAAATTTTCCCACAAATCAATAAATAAACAATAGAGGAGAAGTGGGAAAGCGTTGACAGAACGCGCGGGGTCACTGGGAAATGTTAGCGCCTTAAATTAAAAATAAATGAAATATCCACATCCAACTAAAGCTAAACCTGCAACCTTGGTGAATAAGAGACGACAGCTAAAGTTAATAATAAAAAAAACACAAGTACCTATATCTATTTGGCTTTATACAATAAGACAATAACATTTTAATGCATTTTAAACTTTAAAATTCAACAAAAAATATATATGCAGATATGATTGATTGCTATGATACCAGACAATATCCGACGTTTTGATTTAGTTGGGGACTTGTTTGTGAAACGTAAATGCCTAGGTCAACATTTGTTACATTAGTCAAACTATTTTAATGTTATTTTTATATCTGTAATAGTTAGTAAGCAAGCTGTTTGACCCAGCTTCACCCGTATAGTATAACTAGTGGGAAGCAAAAAAAAATAAACCAGATGCCACCACATTTCGTGCCCAGTATCATCTCACAAGTGGGGTGGTCAGAACACCACAATTTTTTTAAAGAAGCGAATTCACATATAGCTATGGCAAGTGGCAACCTCGTCGACCTCTAAACTTGAGAAATATCACAACCCGTCCTGTCCCGACAAAAAATTAACCGGGTACCTCCGTGTCTAAATCCACGGATGTAACCGCTAGTGGCGGCAGTGCATGTATGATGTATGTCTGTTAGTGCGTCATTTATGCCTATATTACTGGACAGATTTTGAGGAAATTTAGCATAAATTTTCATTGGAAACCAGGCACAAATATACATCTGATCACGTCATATGACTCAATAGCCATTATCTGTCTGCTTGTTAGATTTAATAATATAATAAATAAGTTTATTTGAAACCACTGGACTTTATATTAAAAATATTAGTCTTTTTTGCAGCGTGCCTCAACTAAATACAATTCAATAATTATCACAATTAATTGTGTTTTTTTTTTAATTTAATTACAACATCTCTTTTACCCCAGCATTAAAATATAATTTAATTAAATAGTCAATTGATTAAAATTTATGTATGAAATAGTTACAAAGCACTATTTATACGATTAGGTTCTTTATTATGACCAGGTACTTCATTATAGATAAAACACTGGATTTCAAATCGACGGGATAGAAACTATGTAATTTTTAAGGTAAAAAAAAGTTTTTGTCAATTGTCGTTATGCAAGGGTAAAATAAATAAAATTAATTACAGATTATGAAAATACAATATAATAACTATCAAATAAAAAAGAAATCATTTTGGCACGAGAACATTTTATTGGGCCCATTTCTCTAAGAAAAATGGGCATTATTAATGTTAAAGCCTATCATAACCGACAGCGCATCGTCAAGTAGATCTCTGCTGCTACATAGATACGCAGCAGCAACCCACATTATAGCAGTATACAATCCAATACCTGAACATGATTTATAATAATTTGCCTTCACGCCTAAAAGACTTGACCGATTTTAATTTGTCTGAACACTCCATGTGACTCTACGGCCACCTAACCGAGTTTTTTCCCTGACCACTATATTACAAAGGCAACGCGCCGTAGCTGTTTCCTAAAATATAACTTGAATAAAGCTAATATAACATTCTAATGCATTCAGAAATGATTAATTAGTACAGACAATATCCGACATTTTGATATAGCTGGGGAAACCTAAATGCCTAGGTCAACATTTACTAGATTAGTCAAAATATTATTATATTTACTTTTTAGCCGTCTGCACCGTTATGTGACAATATAATTAATTGAACAAAAAAATCTATTAGTTACTACCACAGACCTATATAAAATATTAGTTATGACCAAGGCCTAAACAAAAATTTATAAATCTTCATGAATTGGTCTTATAATGTGTAAACTGAGCGATTCCTTCCCACTCTGTGCACGTGCCAAATGCGATTGATGGGAGCTCCCTAATTCCTGCCTAGCAGACCACCAACTGATTAAAGATATTGACTTAAGAGATATATTTTTTAATAGTCGTTTGTCAGAGTCATAGTCTTAAATAAACTAACTAATAGACTTTAGCTATTTAGATTAGTTTTTTGGGAACGTTTTTATATCAGTTAGGGCTTATCTATTTGCCCTGTAATAAATAGTTAGTAAGCAAGCTGTTTGACCCAGCTTCACCCGTATAGTATAACTAGTGGGAGGCAAAATAAATAACCCAGATGCCACAACATTTCGTGCCTATATAGAAGTATCATCACATAAGTGGGATGATCAGAAACAAAATTTTTTGTATGTATATGGTATGTTTTTCATCTAAAGACCAATACCTACAAATCGACCGCCCTCAATTATTTATATATGCAATATTGCAGTGTACTTTCGGTATACCTATACCTTATTATTATTCATTAAATACATTTAATTTATATTTAATTTATGTGTGATATTTCTCGAGTTTGGTACGCTGGAGACATTGACGAGCTTGCCACTTGTCATGATTGGCCTATAGTAAAGTTGGCTAAATGTGAGTCCGCTTATTTATTAGCGTGGTTTCTGACCATCCCGAAAGGGAAACGGTCGTGATGATTCTTTACTTTACTAGTTACCGGGTTCGATTCCTGGTCAAGACACAATAATCTATTTAATTTATTTGTTATATTTCTCAAGTTTGGTACGCTGGAGACATCGACGAGCTTGCCACTTGTCATGATGGGCCTATAGTAAAGTTGGCTAAATGTGAAACGGGTATGGTCGTGATGATACCATTTTAATGAAAAACTAGTTATGTAAGTTATTTGAAGAAACGATAAATAAAATTAAAAAATATTTATTTATTTATTAACCCGGTCTATTAATATACATCAGGTCAATTGTGATACATCAATGTTCACTTCCTGTTTTTGACAAATTATCACTGCACTTTTTATCTGTCTGCACCGTTATGTATAACAATATCAATATAATTAAAACAACAAAAAATCTATTAGCAACTGTTAAAATGCAACCGGTGTGAAGTTAGAGACCAAAAGTTTTCTGCCAAGATAACCCGACCGATTTGAAAATACATTTTTTTTTTAATTACATACTATTAGGCACTATTTAAATAATTATTGTGATATGATAATTTCTGACCACATAGACTTATCTATGCAAGTAACTTATCTTTATGGCATTTATCGGGCCCTGAGACAAAATGTAAATAAAGAAACCAGTGGTTCCTAAAATGAAGAAACTGTACAAGCTAATTTTTCATAACTAAAAAATCAAATATAACAAAAAGAAAACTACAGGCAAACAGTAAAATACCTAACATTAAAAACAACAATTTATATATTAAAATTGAGAGTAAAGATAACCCTGCTAATATATAAAACAATATACTTTTACGTATAATAGTTACCCAGCGGTACCTACATCTTTATTTGTGAATATTAAACATACTTCAACAGTTTAGAACCATTGTTATTTGATGAAAATATCAAATTTGAATTTTAAATAAAATTAAAAGTATTACGTAAATAATTCTTAATTTGTTTTTACGGTATACGACAAGGTATATAGAGATACATATGATTATTTTACAAAATACAATATATGATTGTTTTGCTCTTTTGATCTCTATTATTAAGATCCTTTAAAATACTTTTTTGGTCGTTTACTTGCATATTTATTGTGTCAGGGCTCGTTGAATAACGTGTATCTAAAATTTTGGTCAAACCATCGATGGGTCAAACATACCCTATGCACATGAAATTAAAAATAAAATAAATTATAAACATATAAAAAAATAAATTATGACGCTCTTTTAGCGCCTTGACAGCAAAATTAACAACTATGTATATTTTTTTCTAACAATTAAATTACAAACGGAACTTTTAAATGTCACAGAGTAGAAACTGTCATAGTTAGTAATGTCCAGTATCATGAGTGGTAGCAGCACGCTTCATTAGTCTGCTGGTATGCATTGACTTATATAAGTGTATTGGGTAAATCATACAATAATTTAGGCTAACGCGCTTGGTCTGAAATTGCGTGAAGAATAAGCAAAACTTTTCTATCGTGTCGTTGCGAATTGAATAGTGAACTGCAGGATCTATCGTTAAAAAAACTCTCATACCTAAGCGTTTGACTTCAAATTCGTAGTAAACTTGCTGTTTAGAAAACCTACCCCCTTTATTAATATAATATTGTTTTTATCGATTTTCTCAGAAGTTTAGTTTATGCTCATAGTAGATTTTAAATTCATGATTATGTAGGTGCATATAGTCAAGTAGCTTTTTTTACTATCGCATAAGATTAAATTGGTTCTAGTATTCAAAATATACGTTCTTTTAGGACTACTATTACCCCTTTCGGTAACTATAAATCTGCATCTCTTGGAATAAATATTGTTAAAAATAATATTTGTAACTGCAAAGGCATGCTGACTTTGTGCGATGAATTCAATGTTAGTTTTTTTATTATTTATTAAGTCACAATTACGAACGTGCAATATAACTGAATTTGAGTAGTATATAGGTATTTTGCATCTTGTTTGTTAATAGAGTAAATTGAAAAACTTAAGCATTGTCCGATTGTTAATACATAAATATTTATTTGACCAAAAATACAGTTTTAGAAACTATAATCAATAAACCAGAATATAGAGTTAATTTGGGGATTCTTTTCTTAGATGATTTATAGCGCCACCTCTTTTATCGAGAACTATACTTTATTCCCAAATTTTATGTAATCCCTGGTCCTTACATATACGTTAATGATGGTATGTCTTCTTCTGTCATTTTCTTGTATACCCAAACACGTAACGTTTTTGCTAGGCGACATGTTATTTCTTTAGCTTGCTTTTTCTTCGTTTCTTTTGTTTTTGTTTGAAAAACTTGCATTTGTGCTGTTGCAACATTGTAGTTGATAATGTGGTACCAAGTAGGTAAAGTGGCATCACGACCGTAATTGCTTGCGGGGGTCAAAAACGCTTTTTTGAAGAGCTGTTTCATATTTGGCTAACTTTACAATAGGAAATATGCACGCATACCTATATTATACACTAATACTTACATGTTAAAAATGATAACAGAAAACTATTTTCCATACAAAAAATAATCCTATTTGGCTATTGGTAATCACTACTTAATAGGTGGTAGGCAGACTGATGGTGGTAATTTGCTCAGTCTGCCGGGTCGGGGAATTATCCACCGTTCGTGCCGGTAAACTCAGTAAAGTGTATCCACACGTTTCGGGA
Organism: Tinea semifulvella; assembly: GCA_910589645.1. Classification (NCBI taxonomy): domain Eukaryota; kingdom Metazoa; phylum Arthropoda; class Insecta; order Lepidoptera; family Tineidae; genus Tinea; species Tinea semifulvella. Next base: position 5,889,286 of record OU342587.1, on the reverse strand, counting down.
TCAGACTCGAATTACCGTCATTCCCAGTCAAGCCCAGTGTTGGGGAGTGATGTCAGTCATGAGGGTCCGATTCCAGTTGCTAACATTCATGAACCTCGCGAGCCACTTACCATCACAGGTGGGCGCAAGGTCACATGTCGTGCTAGTATAAACATAAAAAAAACTTTCAAAAATACTTCCTATCACACCATGTCTGTGACGTCACAACACATTAAACAAGAGTGTGGTTTGTTTAAAAATTATTTTGTGACGAAACCTATAATATTCTGTAATTATTAATTAATTAGAATATAAAAACACTAAAAGGCACATAAATGTATGAGAGATTTGTTTCTTTAGTGTGCTTTGACGTCACAATATTTTCTACTAAGAGTAAAGCGTTTTTGAACAGCGTTTAGTTTCTGCATAAAATTGATTTATATTAAAGAAATTATGAAATAAAAAAGTAAAGAAAGAGTATCATCACGACCTTATCCCTTCTGGGGTAGTCAGAAACCACACTTTTTTTTTTAAATTAAGCGGATTCATATTTAGCCAACTTTACTATAGGCACATCATAACAAGTGGCAAGCTCGTCGATGTCTCTAACAAAATCGATAAATTTTACAAATAAATTTAATAATTTATTGTACCCCGACCTGGAATCCAACCCGTTAACTCCGAGTCCGTAAATCCACGGACTTGACTTGAAAATTTTGGTTAAAGTACCTATTAGGTACCTATGCATTATTAATTACAAATTTAGCTACAATGTTGTTTATTATTTATTAATTACTGGTTCCGTGGTCTAGCGGTTAAGTCCGTGGATTTAGACGCGGAGAAGAAGGATTCGACTCCTGGTCGGGACACAAATATATATATAATACATTTGTGTTATTTCTCGAGTTTACGCTAGAGACATCGACGAGCTTACCACTTATCATTATTAGCCTAAAGAAAAGTTGTCTAAATGTAAATTGGCCACTTTAAAAAAGCGTGGTCTCACAAGAAATACAGTCGTGATGATACTTTACTTTTATTTTATATATGTATATTTTTATTTTCAAATTTTAAATATATTTAACTCATTGTTTTTAGTAATTATTATGGTTTGGCTGTAAATTTAATAAATGCAAAAAGTAAAGTATCATCACGACCGTTTCTCTTTCGGGGTGGTCAGAAACCACACTTATAAATAAGCGGATTCACATTTAGCCAACTTTACTATAGGCCAATCATGACAAGTGGCAAGCTCGTCGATGTCTCCAGCGTACCAAACTCGAGAAATATCACAAATAAATTAAATATTAATTAAATGTATTTATTTAGATTAATAAATATTTTTGTGTCCCGAACAGGAATCGAACTCGGTACCTCCGAGTCTAAATCCACGAACTCAACCGCTAGACCACGGAGACAGTTAATAAATGCAAGAGGTAGTTATATAGGTAATGTCTTTGTTTTCACAGTTTTGGTACCTCAGGTCTAATAGTTATGTATTGTTTGTTATACAAATTGTATTATAGACTGTTTGTTACCATAATAATAAGTAAAATTTATAAATTGACGAAAAATATTTTGTCATTAATTACAATGTTTTGTAAACGAAAAATCATAAAGCAAACTTAACAATTAGAAAAAATAGCACTTTTCTATTAATTAATTTATAACATCACACACGCATCTAACACATTTTTTTATGTATCCAGCAATCCGTTAACAAAACGAAATAAATAGGCACAAATGACACGCAATTCACAAATAAATTTTAACATAACACACTGAAATTAATGGAACAAAGAAAGGTTTATTTCATAAATCATAAGATTGATGACTTAGTGTTACATTTTTTAAATTTAAACTTCAGAGGAATATTTAAGGTAGTTTTTTCCATATATTTTATTTATTAATAGGTGGTAGGCGGACTGATGGTGGTAATTTGCCCAGTCTGCCGGGGCGGGGAAGTATCCACCGTTCGTGCCGATAAACTCGTGTAAAGTGTATCCACACGTTCCGGGATCAGGCTCAAATAGCGGTCATGTCCAGTCAAACCGGCATAGTGTTAGGGACTGATTGTCTGATTCCAGATGCTAACATTCATGGACCTCGCGCGCCACTTGCCATCAGGTGGAAGCAAGGTTACATGTAGTTCCAGTATAAAAAATAATAAAAATGTGAAGGACTACGAAAAATTTAATAATTTAGTAGCATCATCATCATCACGACCGTTTTCCTTTCGGGGTGGTCAGAAACCACGCTTATAAAGAAGCGGATTTACATTTAGCCAACTTTACTATAGGCCAATCATGACAAGTGGCAAGCTCGTCGATGTCTCCAACGTACAAAACTCTAGAAATATCACAAATAAATTTTCAAAACATTAATCAATATTTTTGTGTCCCGACCCAGGAATCGAACCCGGTACCTCCGAGTCTAAATCCACGGATTTAACCGCTAGACAACGGAGGAGATAATTTAGTAACAATTCAAGAGGAGCCCAAAAGCTGGTTTTCGGGTACCATTTTTACGTTAAATTTAAGCACAATTTCTAGACAAGACAGAAAAAAGTAGAGAATCATCAAGACCGTAATCTGAAACCACGCTCTTTACTATAGGCCCCATAACTAGTGGCAAGCTCTTCGATGTCTAATGAAAGAGCCATGTTTTGAAACATCCACTCTCATTTATACAGTAATTTTCTAACAAATAAAGCGCGTATTAAATATTTTAAAATGTGAAAATTGGTGACCCACAAACATTTAACAGTTCACCGAAAATTGTCGGCGCCCCGGTGCAACGTGTAAAAGATTTTTTCAATCAAAAGTATAAGTTTTTGAGCCCATTTTATTTGTTTTCTGAGGTCTACGAGTAGGTACCTATACTTATCAAACTAACAGCTACTTATATAAGGCAAAGTCAAAGTCAAAATATCTTTATTCACGTAAACCTATTACAGGCATTTGTGACACGTCATAATTTAAATGATTCTACTCCTGTTAGTGAATACTAAGCAGCGAAGTAATAAATAAATAATAAAGACTAGCAGCTTAGCAAATTCCAGTGACCTGTTAATGTTTAATATGACTGAGAAAGGAATCTGCAAGGAAAACTATAGCAGATTTACAAATGAAACAAATACAGAATTACACAACAACAATAAATAAATATCTTGGAAATTCACATGAGTAGGTACCTATATATATAGGTAATACATGAGATTACAATACCTGGTACAGTGGTACCCCACCAGGTATGGCAGAATTAGGACTTGCCCGTGTACGACCCGAAGGCCGCCAAAACGCAAGATCTCTGCTAATTTAAGAACAATAAATTGAACGTGTTCGGCAGAGGTCTGGGCCCCCACAGCAGCACCCGATCACGGACATAACGTATGTGCCAGCCATCCCCCCGCTCAACCAGGCCTTAGGCCTTGCAATAACATAAATATTAAAGGAGACATAGCTTTAATTTCATAAAAAAATCGAGTTTATGTTTCTTAAGAGTACCTATTTATATTGGAATAATGGTAAAAGTAAAGTAAAGTATTATCACGACCGTTTCCCCTTCGGGGTGGTCAGAAACCACGCTTGTAAATGAGCGGATTCACATTTAGCCAACTTTACTATAGGCCAATCATGACAAGTGGCAAGCTCGTCGATGTCTCCGGCGTACCAAACTCGACAATATCACAAATAAATTAAATATTAATTAAATGTATTTATTTACATTAATAAATATTTTTGTGTCCCGACCAGGAATCGAACCCGGTACCTCCGAGTCTAAATCCACGGACTTAACCGCTAGACCACGGAGGCAGTGAGGCATGGAATAATGGTGTAATAAAAAAGTCAGGAATATTTGTTTCGGTTGGGCACATGAATCCTATGGTGCAAAAGGGATATTGCATTCATTATCACTATCACAGTCCCTAGAACAAAGAGTCCTAGACCTTCTCTGTTGGAGATGGGCGATCCAGAATATATTTCTGAAGAATTTCGCCTAAACTCGCCACGCATTGACATTGCATTATTTTCGACAAAAAAAAAATAGGTAGGTAGGTATTTAAATCTTATTTTTTTGTTTTTAATTATATTTTTCTATAAATACTATGGTGGACGTATTGCAATGATTGATCTTAAATTGCTGATTTTGTGGTTATTTCTTAGGTTAGGGAAATATATAATAACGCAAGTTAGGTAGGTGCCTCCATAAAACATGTTTATATTATAAAAATATATATTAACAATAATAATCTTGTTAATTTTACAGTTCTAGTCTCCAGTCTGCAGTGGTCTAGCGGTTGAGTCTGTGGTTCGATTCCTGGTCCGGATACAATAATTTATTAAATTTATTTGTAGTAGGTATATTTCTCGAGTTTGGTACGCTAAAGTATGTATATAAGAAACTTTGTAGATAATTTCAAGATCTACAACTCCGTCTAATATTTATTTGTGACAAAATTTCCGTTTACAAGAAAAAAAAATTAAGGCCCCAAGTACCTACTGCACTGTACTTTCTATTGTAAATTAAAATGTTCATATTGACCGGATATAGTTAAATTGGTAGGTACCTAATCAATAATTGGCGACCAAATGGGACTTGCCGCATTCTCAATTTTTTTTTGCAAGTCAACAAAGGATAGGTATATACAATTTTGCTCCTTCAAAAAAATACTGAAATCCCTTGCAGGGGGGCAGACGCAATAAAATTGAAATTTATTTGTTTATTAGGTATTTATAGCTATAATTATTTGTTACCTTTCTATAGAATTTTTACTTTTTAATATTATTGTTACTTTTTTCTGAATGCGCAGCGCATGATCTCCTATAATTTAGCACGTAAGCATGGTACCTACATAGATCCATATTATTCATGTTTTGTTATAATAAATCGGTGTACCTACATCTTGTTAAAGATCGAATAAATAAATAAAGAAAAATAAAACAAATGAAGTATAATAAAAATAAATAATATGTGTAAACGATCACTAAACTGAATTAATAATAAAAATCTCTAAACTTACATTGTTTTTTTTTTAAGTTTCTGTTTTTTTTTATTTAAGTTAATACCTACAATTATTTATTTTTAACTGGCCATTGGAATTTCGTATTAAAACACTTATACTGGTAATTTTTAAGATAACGATTACAAAATTAAAAAAATGAAAATTATATTGATAAGGGTTTTGTAGAAAATAATATTTAACAGTAATCATAGGAACGTTTTAGAAAAATACCTATATTTGTTTTTAAATATAGCTACTTTATTTATTTATTTAAAACGTTATTGCACGTTATGCAAGGGGCGGACTTAATGCCGCTAGACATTATCTGACAGCCTACCTTAGCGACAATGTCGACCATTTCAGATGTGCAAATTATTAATACCAACTTATGGTAAATATAATAATAATAATAAATAAGTCTGTATACATATATATAATTATATTACTAAAATACATACTAATAACTATGATATCATCATTTCATTTATAGAACCTAGAACACAACGTCCTAGACCTCCACTGTTGGAGATGGGCCTTCCAGAATATATATCTGAAGAATTTGGCCTACACTCGCCAATCTGGCCAGACGATTATATATAATACTAATAATACATATACTACATATGATACGATTACATAACTTATGAACCATTTAAATAATTCGATGTCACCATTTTTTAAACATTATTCGCTTGTCGGATTTTTACTGGTAGTTCATTCCACAAATTTGCGGCGACAACAGCAAATGAGTTGGCTATAAATCCAGTATGGTGAGAGGGCAGAGTTATGAGAAGAGCGGAGACTTATCATTTTTAACTAGATAAAAAAAATACCTTATGTGGGTAGGTATTATGATAAGGATTAAACCTTAGTTAAAATTTCGATACCAAAAAGTATAGGTATGCGTTTGTAAACGCTAATTCAGATTCCAATTAGATTTAAATTATATTCCAACTAAATTTAAAAGTAAGATTTTATAATAATTATTACATAGTACATTTCAATAAAATACGGTTCAAGTGCACATTGCGAGTGTGATTTACATACGTAGGTAATATCTGTACCTAATAATAGATAAATTAACTTCATAATAATAATTATAATTTCTGCACTTTTATATTTAGCGAAGTTCTGATTGGCACAATGTTCTTCTTAGAGCTAATAAGGGTTGGTTTGTCCGACAATTTAATGCAAAACATAAATTTCGAAACAAAAGATCAAAGGTCTATGAATAAAAGTCACTCAGATATTTCAATTTCTATAAAGAACTTTTTTAATATATATCATCATATACGTTGTAGGTACATTATTTTATATAGAAAAAATACCTATTTTTACAAGTAATAAGTACCAAGGTTGGCCACAAATACATACAAAACGAAAAAAACAACAAAACAAGTAAAAAACAGGAATAAAACCATTTTGGCATCGTGTCTGCATTCTTTTAATAATATTTTTAAAATAAATTATGTGTCGGACCTACGTTTGTTTGACATGGCGGGCGCTGCTCTACCGGCGGCGGTCGGAGACCCCGGACCGACCGCGCCGCGCCCGCACAATTTAACATTGCACCTATTGACTCACTCGTGTTCCCCAACAAAAACGACCCGATTTACAATTTGTTCCTCCCTCATCGCTAATCATAAATTTACAGTAATAGCAACATTTACATGTAATCCACACCACAATGACTTCCTACGGAGAGGTAGGCATTTATGAACATCGTTTATAATAACTATAAATAAATTCGATGAAATCGTCCTTTACAAAATGAACAGCGCCGCGCGCTCCTCGGCTGACGGCAAAACAAAACAAAGTAACAGAAGGAGTCGCCGTACTCACCAGAGACAGGTCCGCGGAGCGCGCGGCTGCGCCGGGTTTCTCGTCATAAGCTCTCAGTTATCAATTAGACTATCTAGCTAAACATATCGTAACTGCACTCGCGGCCCTACCCGAGAACCTCAACGAAAACATAAAACGATTACTGGCTTCATCTTAACTTACTCACATAATTAATGACTTCACCGGTACCGCCGGGAGCGGTCGCCCTCGAAATTATAAAGAACAACTTAAATCGATATAGTGTCCTGTCACCAAGTTCTCTTATTTACACAGTATGTACACGTTCTGGGTCCCGCTGGCCGGGCCTCCCGCTAGTGCCCACCCGCGCCGGGGTCGTGCGCGGGCGAGTAGTAGGGGCGGTGTGGCGGCCAGGGGGCGAACTGTTAGTGCGCGGCCAGCTGGTGGCCGGCGGAGGGCAGGCCGTGCTGTGGGCTCAGGCCTGGCGGGGAGTGCTGCAGCGGGGAGTGCACGTCTCCGTGCCCGTAGTGCATGTGCCCCACGCCGTCCAGCATCTCGCCGCCCAGCGTGTTCGGCGGCGTCATCCGCTTCTCCTTCTGCCGCCGATTACAGAACCAGACCCGTACCACCTCCTTCTCCAGCTGCAGGCTATCGGCCAGCGACGTGATCTCTTGCGCCGACGGCTTGGGCTGCTTGTGGAAGTGTTGTTCTAGCGCGCCCTTTACTGACACCTCGATGCTGGTTCTCTTCTTTCGTTTTCTCCCTTGTGCGGCGATCTTGTCTATGCTTGTGGGGCTGCCCGTCGTCGAGTCAGCCTCTTCGAGCCACTTTTGTAATAGAGGTTTAAGTTTGCACATATTTTTAAAACTGAGCTGTAGCGCTTCGAATCGACAAATAGTCGTCTGCGAGAACACATTTCCGTAGAGGGTGCCGAGCGCCAGGCCGACGTCTGCCTGCGTAAAGCCTAACTTGATGCGGCGCTGCTTGAACTGCTTTGCGAAGGCCTCCAGGTCATCGGACGTCGGAGTGTCCTCCTCGGGCTGGTCGCGTTCGTGCATGTGGTGGTGGTGCAGCGCGGGGTGCGGACTGGGAGGCACGTCCCGCAGCATGTGGTGATGTTGTAGCGGCGCGGGCATGGCGTGGTACTGCAGCGGCGAACCCGCGCCGTAGTGTACGGGTGCGTGCCAGTGGTGGTGCGGGCTCTGGGCCTGCAGGTGGCGATGCTCGTGCGGCGAAGGCTTCACGTCGGGCGCCTGGTGCGCGTGCGCGTGCGCGTGAGGGTGCATGGCCCAGGGGTCGGCGGCCGGCAGCGAGGCCCAGGGGTTGCCTAGCACGGGCGCGCCCGGGGACGGCGAGCCGCCCGCCTGCAGGTGGTGCTGGTACTTCATGTCGGCGGGCTCGGCAGAGCGCGGGCTGGCCGCGTGGTAGCCGGCCAAGTTGCCCAGGTCCAGCTCGCCCGGCATGTACGTGGTCGCCGCCATGGCGCCGTAGCGGAGGTCCACGGTGGACGGCGTCGTGCCGGCTCGAAGGCTCTCGAGCCTTCCACTGGCGTCGTCGTATGAAAAAATGGCGCGTGTGTCGCGCTAAGTGTCGGGACCGAGGGCCGGGTTACATTACCGGAGCGATAACGCGCGCGGAGCGACATGCGCGTGCTCGCGCATCGAGAGCGGCGTGCGGACTGGCGGTGGTCGCGCCGGCGCGGTGCAGGGGCGCGGGGCGGTGGGCGGGCCCCGCCCTGCGGCGCGATTTGTTTGCGCGGGCGAGCGCCGCCGCTAATGACGATGTAATTACCTTGCCCCGCCCCGCGCGCGCCGGACACTCCGCACACTCCGCGAGGCGGGAGGGACACACAGACGCTTTCTTTCAAAATAGTCACTCTCAATTTGTGATTCTCTTCACTTTTGATTTTTGACATCTTGAAAATTTTCTGTATCAATTTATAAAATTTTGGAAATAGATATTAATAAAACCTACAATATGCCATTATTTTTTATATTATTAACGTTATTGAATATTTTACCTAATTTAACCAACAATAGGAAGTTTGGAGTAACAAAAAGTAGGTTGAACTTAAAAAATATAAATAGGTGCCTATATTTTTTAAACTTATATTTTTTTGTATGAAATAAATAATAGTTATAAAAGATTATTTAAATTAATTTTAAACTTACCTCACCTACCTAATCTTAAGCAACGTAGGTATCAACAAATTATATTCAGGGAAGTTTATCTAAATTTTGATGAAGTTAGATGGCTCTGGCATAAGAAAAACAAATAGGGATAACAATGTAGGTATATATGTTGTTAGGTTTTGTTAAATAATTTAATTTTATAATATTATTTTTTTTAATAGACAGGTGAAGATTATTATGTTAATAAACGATTTGGATTTTTAATTTGAATTATTATTATTAATTTTCTAAATACACTTGCATTAATTTGTGTAATGTTAAAATATAAATTAAATACCCACTACTTATGCTGTGTGATTGTCTGGAAATATTTATTTATTTTATTTATTTATTTTAAGCAATAAAAATAAATATAAACTGAAACATTACCAAATATCCTCTACGAGCGTCTTATCATAGATAGTCCCAAGAACTAACTTACGGACTTCGACTTAAAAAAATATTTAATTCAATTAGGTATTAATTTAATTCAATTACTAATTACTTTTTGTTGCCTGCTGTTGCTATGACAATGCCTTCGTGGTGTAGCGGTTAAGACTGGTAGATACACAGATTTTGACGCGGAGGTACCGGGTTCAATTCCTGGTCGGGACACAATACCTAATTTATTTATATTTTTCTCGAGTTTGGCAGCGATATCGACCAGCTTGCCACTTTCATGATGGCCCTATATAGGTACCTAGGTACCTCGAAAAGTTAAATATGAATCCATTTGTTTAAAAGCGTGGTTTCTGACCACCCGCAAAGGACACGGTTGTTATGATACGTTTCTTTATTAAAGTAAAAAAAAGTAAAGTATCATCACGACCGTTTCCCTTTCGGGGTGGTCAGAAACCTCGCTTATAAAGAAGCGGATTCCTTAGCCAACTTTACTATAGGCCAATCATGACAAGTGGCAAGCTTTATTAAGGCAAAATTTATGCATTTTTTTCTGTTATAATTAATAAAAAAATAAATTGAAAGTTTTCTAACTAGAATATAAATTATACCTACCAAATAATCACTGAATCATATACCTGTTTAATATATTTAAAACAGTAGATTAACTATAGATTTAAAATTTATATTTTATAGGTTCGTATTAGTTTTATTTATAAGTAGGTACTTTGTTTTTTTTTTTTTTTTTTATACTAGCACGACATGTGGCCTTGCGCTCACCTGATGGTAAGTGGAGAGCGAGATTTATGAATGTTAGCAATTGTAATCAGACACTCATGACTGACATCAGTCCTTATGCCGGCTTGACTGGACATGACCCTACTTAGTACTATTTGAACCTACTTATGTAGGTAGGTATAGGAAATTTGGATTTTTATATTATCTATAAAAAATGTATCAAAATAATAGCTACTACCTAGTGTAAATAAATTATAGCAATACACTTAGGTATGTAATCTAAATTCATCAAATCATACCTATGTATGTCGGGCTCAAAAAATTCATACATCCGTGCTGTGTTCACGTAGCTGGTAGCTCGCTTTAAGACTTAAATTGTCCTAAGCGCTGTTAATGTAGGATTCGTAGCGTGTTTCAAATATATTTATGACGTCATGTAAAACGTCATCAAATGTCATAAAGTGTCTACTTTATTTTTGAAGTATTTTACATACTAATGCAGTGAACTGCTGTGACTGCCTCCGTGGTCTAGCGGTTAAGTCCGTGGATGTAGACTCGGAGGTACCGGGTTCGATTCCTGGTGGGGACACAATAATATTTATTAATTTAAATTATTAAAATTTAATTTTTATTCAATTCATTTGTGATATTTCTCGAGTTTGGTGCGCTGGAGACATCGACGAGCTTGCCACTTATCATGATTGGCCTATAGTAAAGTTGGCTAAATGTGAATCCGCTTCTATATAAGCGTGGTTTCTGACCACCCCGAAAGGAAAACGATCGTGATGATACTATACTTTAATGCAGTGAAATATCAGTCACATCGCTTCTAAGTTTATTTTTAATTTTAATTATAAAAAAATAACAAATAGGTACTATTAATCTAAACCACTGAAAAGGATGAAAAAAGAACACATACGAACGTGTGAGATGTCAGTTTTAAAATGTCACACTGCCTTCATGTCTATTTTATCCTTCTATAACGGCGAATGCTTCATTCAGGAACTTAAAGCATTGTAGAAAGAATTTAAGCTCTTATAGTTACTACGCGAACACAATGTCGAGTTGAGTTCCGTTACGTCACACCTCATGGCGCTGTCAAAATGAATGTAGATATGTCATTAAAAAAGTCGTTTGTGCTAGAGCTATAGTGGATACCTAGATAATTGATTATTTATTTCTATTGCGAGGTAAACGGGTAATTATCCCCTTCCCCAGGCCCAGGCCAATTAAACATCCGGGCCTGGATTATTCCTTTGTTTGTGACAAAATTTTGTTCAGAAATTTTAAATAGTAATTGTCAGTTAAATAATAATATGCCTCCTAAAATTAAGACAAAGATGTATGTATCGCTATGAAATGTGCTAGAGCGAGTAACATTGATTCAGTGATGGTAATTAAGAATCTAGATTATTGGAACGAAAATATTCAGCAATCAACTTCATCAAGATGCAAAACCAAAGCTTTTCACCGCTGGATAAAGACAGCCCACGCCATCTTACGGTAAATAGCAGAACTAACCAAAGATTATAATTACTTCTTTTTCTGTCAAATTACAACGAAAATCAGTGCATTTATTTAGTTTATTTATTTAAATTTCGTTTTTGTGTACCTACCTACCTTTATAGGTACATATAGAAACAAAAAAAAATTAAAATAAAAATCAATTAAAAGCATATTTTTCAACTGTAAATTAATATTAAAATATTTAAAACAATATTTATTAATAATTACAATAATACAACGTCGTTTAGTTTTGTTTTGTTAAATATTTATTTGTTGTTATTTTGCAAGCGCCATCTGTTAGTGCGTAGCGAAACTAACTTGAAAGTTAGCCAGCTCTTTTAAGGGTGAAATGTACCCTTTACTCGCTTACAAGATGGCGTTTTTGTGATATTATTTTATTTAATTCAATGTTACAAATATATCGTAAGTAATTTGTAGGTATCCGGAAAAGTACTTACAACTATGTAGTCGCGTATAAAAAATACGGTGTTGTCCAAAAATTAGCCCGGTTCCAACTCCGGCATCAATAAGAAATACTTTTCTTATGTAGATACATTTGTCACAGATTTACAACGCTACCATTCCTCTGCCTCGGAGAGCACGTTCAGCCGTCAATCCCGGTTCCACTAATACCAGATAGTGAAATCTTTAATAAATTTTCATCAGACCCTTGCCAACACCTCTGGCTAGGTGACAAGTGTAATTTCTCTAGAAATGTATTCTGGAAGTCCCATCTCCAACAATGGAGGTCTAGGACTCTGTTTTCCAGGGGCTGTGATGTGATGTTTAGGGTGCAATAATAAGTAATTAAATAAAATTAAAAATATATATATATATATATTTTACAAGTTTTTTTTAATATTAGAATCGGATTTTATTCAAATAATTACAAACTACAAAAAAATAAATACCTATAAACTAAACCTAATAAACTATCTATAATTAAAATACATATATACATATTGTATTAGACTTTTCTTATCTGCTTATATATATGCATATTATTAAATATCGATATTTGTAATAGCTATCATGTCTAAACAAAATTTATCATTTTGCAGTTTATCTCAGTATAAAACATACGCTATAATTTCACCAAATCCGCTCTAAATATTTTATAAGGAATTCCACGAACGTACCCTATATAATTTCAATGTTCAATGCACAAACAACCTAAAATCTAAAGCCGTTATTTTGGCTGGATATTTCATAATACCAACACCACACTCTCGACGTATCTCTAGTTCGATCGATTCTGCTCGCATCGCATTCGCGGCTACCATTTGCAGAATATCCCATAGTCCAATTGAACTACGAAAATGCTCCAGACATTTGAAGGCAGAAAACAAAAATTATGCGGGTAAAAGAATTAATTTTAAGAAAAATAACGTTTTTTTTAGAATTTCATTGGCAAACCTAACATAAAAAGTCGCAAAAGAAAAAAAAACAGTTTTTTGCTAATAAAGCTCGAGTCAAAAAAATATGTAAAAGTTGTAGGTATCAAAATTATCTTTCGATTGGTGTATTACAAAGTATTGATTAGTGCCTTCTATATGGAGCAAAATGCAAAATACAGTAAAAAAAACACGTTTTTTCATTTTTATTGAATTAACCTAGAAACTTTTACTGTGTAATAAAATTGCTTTTGGCTCCACTTGCCAAAAGCTATATGATTTCTTTTGGCACAATTAATATTTTCAAAAATATGCGTGAAATACCGTTTTTTGTATAAATACCTATTAGACATAATGTTTTCGTAAAATTAATCGTGTACAGCTCTCCGACATTGTAGATTTTACTGATTATTTCTTCGTAAATAGTTGTTATCATATATCTACATTAATTGTAATGTAAATTACCTCCTATACTATATTTATTATTTTCTGCTTTGAATTGTCTGGAAATTAACTTGTCAATCTGTAAATTATTTGGACTACTATGCTTACACACAACATTGATGAAGAAGACTACAGTAGAGATCTGTTACTTAATTATCGATGTACATTGCACGTATTCTAGCCAAGCTTGTAATACTTAACACGCAATGTAAATTGTAACACGTAATGTAAATTGAAAATTGCAATTACGTTTTCCCAAACTTGCTTCATTACAAAATTAATTTGAAGATGCAATAGATATGTTATTAGAACTATTTATCAAAACAAAGTGTAGGTACATAAATATTTTTACACAATTGTTAAGACTTATCCTTAGTAGATAATTCAAGGGTGTGCATGTAGTATAATATTATAAATATTTCCAGTGGTTTTTGTGTGAACGGTAAGCGCTCGTAATCGCTCGACTCGGTCACACTATAGTGTAGAGCTAGCATAGAGTTTTGGTATTGAATAGCCGCTCCGCCTGCGCCTGCGCCGACTACAAATTGATTCTCCACGGACACCGCCATCAGATCGCCTCCGTTGTAACTTCAACTTTTCAATAAATAAGGTATTATCACGACCGTAATCACGTGGTGGGGTGGTCAGAAACTACGCTGTTGTTTGCAGGTTTAAATTTAGACAACCGATGTTTCTGGCATAGCAGACTGTTGAAATGTCACATAAAAATGAATGTTTTTGGCCCTAGTCTGTTTCATTTAGCGCAACATTAAAAAAAAAACCTATTAGTCATGTGCACGAAAGTTTTGAAAGTTTAATTGTGAACCGCTACGGGCCGGAATATTCCAAATAGTATTTTGTTACTTGTCAGCTTTATTAAAATTCAAAAATTAAAATAATAATTATAAAATAATTAATAATTTCTTCTTTAGTGCAACGTGGAAATGCAACCAGTGGTCTTGATACTTTTGATCATTTAATTGTCCTTAGTAGATATTTTTAATTTTTTTATATATATTTTTATGTGTTATAAAAGTTTAGTACTTTGTTTTTTATGAATATTAATTTCGAAATTCGAATATTATACCTACGAATAGATATGAACTTTTAGGTTGACATAACTGTGTCCGTTCGTTATAAAAGTTTGTGTTTAAAGAAACAGACTAGGGCAGGAATCACACCCGGTACCTCCGCATCTAACACTAATGTCTTAACCGCTAGACAACAAAATTATGGATAACTAAATAATAACGTGTTTGAATTTAAATACTAACTCTTTTATGCCTTATTTCCTGCAGTTACCGGCGTTTTGTTAGTCTATGGTACGTACTTTGAATATCAATTCAAATATTTACACCTAAATACTTTGTTTCTATGACCATAAAATGATCTAAAAGTACCTAGTTAAAAGGTTTATCTAAGTCATCAAAGATAGGTTATACCTACTACTTACAACTTACACAACTTTTCAGTTGAATCATGACTTGCAAAAAGGGTGTAAATACCATTCATCATCATCAGCCTGTGTCTCTCCACTGCTGGATATAGGCCTTCCCCAAGGCTCGTCACTGCACGCGGTCTTCTGCAATCCTCATCCAACCCCCACCAGCGACCCTCCTTAGGTCATCCGTCCATCTGGCGGGGGGTCGTCCCACTCTGCGTCGTCCCGTACGTGGTCTCCACTCCAGAACCCGTTTGCCCCATCGGTCGTCGGTTCTGCGGCAGATGTGTCCGACCCATTGCCACTTCAGCTTGCTAATTTTGAATGCTATGTCAGTAACTTTGGTTCTCTGACGAATTTCAACGTTTCGAATTCTATCCATCAGAGAAATACCAAGCATAGCTCTCTCCATAGCTCGCTGAGCGACCTTGAATTTGTGAACCAGACCCACTGACAGTGTCCACGTCTCTGCTCCGTACGACATTACGGGGAGGACGCACTGGTTAAAGACTTTTGTCTTCAAACACTGTGGTATGGACGATGAGAAGATATGTCGAAGTTTCCCGAATGCCGCCCATCCTAGCTGAATGCGTCTGTCAGCTTCTTTGCTGAAGTTAGCAGCGCCTAGCTGAATAGTCTGTCCAAGGTAGATGTATTCCTGCACAACTTCGAGAGTAGCATTTCCCACACAGATTGGCCTCGGCTTGACATGGTCATTGAACATAACCTTAGTCTTATCCAGGTTCATTCCGAGGCCAACCTGCTGAGAAGCCACGTTTAAGCCGTTTAACATTCTGCTAAGATCCTTGAGCGAGCTGGCCATGATGACTATGTCATCCGCGAATCGGAGGTGTGAGATGTATTCTCCATTGACATTTATGCCGCAGTAAATACCATTATTTTATCTCAAATCCTATAGATAGCTGCCGAGATACCTATACAAAATATGGTATTTTTAAAATTAGCCTACTTACAGATACTGCCTATACGAAATTATGTACCATTTTTTTATATCACTTATAATATTGTGCAATAAGAATACATCTCACATTTTTTGTATAAAGGGCACTTTGGTATAAAAAAGGCAATATATAAAATGACATATATTAATGTATGATTTGATGATTATATGGTTTAAAAACTATGTTAATTGACAGTTTTAAAATGCAATCAAAATTTAAATAGTATTTTGTCTTTTCTGAAAAACTAAAATTATTGGATTTATATGTGCCCTGTTTGCAAGCCTTGTTAGCAATTATTTATCTACTTAGATATTAGATATTTTATTAAAGATTTACTTAACCAATTAGGTACCTACTAATATGTAAGTACATTAAGATATGACACTTATAAATTTATGTTTTTATAGCTATTCAGAAACAACTGAACCTGTTCTTAATGGCATTTGTTTACTAAAATACAGAAATTTATATGCAAACGCGGCCATTTAAGTGAAGAAATGTCACTTAGGAAGGATTCAGTATATTTTTTATTCATCCATTCCAGCCCCTAAAACATTGAGGCCTAGACCTTCAATACTGATGGGCCTTCCAGAACATACGTATATCTTGAGAATTTGGCCTACACTTGCCATGCTGGCCAGCGGGTTGGCGAGGGTCTAATGTCAATTTATATGACAATTTATTTAAGATTTTACAAGTTGGTATTAGTGGATCCTTGACTGACGGCTTAACGTGCTCTCAGGGGAGATATATAAGAAAAGTTTGAGAAATACACAGTTTTGGCACATGCCCGGAGTTTGAACCGACCTTAATAGGATTTTAAGGAAAGCTTTTTTACAACCGAGCCACCGTATATAGGATTAAATCACTATTACAATATTAATTAAGGTAGGTGGTGTGTATCTACTGTTAAAGAACGAGTATGAAATACCAACTAAATCTTAAATTTTAATTGCTGCATCGCAAGTTAATAGTAGTCGAGTAAGGTAAGGTATTATTGCAGTATTTTTTATTTTGTTTAGTTTATTTTGGTGCGCCGGCGCAGGATTCGGTAAGGCCGCCGGTAGCCCGGAGCGCCGCTTGATATAATATCGCAGTAATAACACGCCCGATGCGACGGTAAAATATCAAAATAATCACAACACGATCCCAACATTCCGACGTGAAATCTGCTAAGTCAAAAGTTATAAAAAATCTAATTGGAATTATTAAAAAATATAGGTAGAGTCGGTATTTGGCGATTTCATTTAAATTGCATTTTCAACTTAGATTTTGCCACTATAACCTATACCTACGAGTAACATACAATAATACGTTTTAAATAAGTTTAATAATAAAAATAGGTACCTAAGCACTTGTAGCTAAGCGCCATTTGTCAAGATCTAAACATGTAGTTTTAATACAATAAATTCATCAATATTTTCATAATCCATAGATAAAAAGAAAAGTAAAGAATCATCACGACCTTATCCCTTCCGGGGTGGTCGGAAACTATGTTTTTTAAAGACTGGGATGAATCCCCAAAAAAATCATTTAGCCTACTTTACTATAGGCCCATCATGACGAGCGGCATCTCTAGCGTATCAAACTCACTCCAATATCGCAAATAAATTGAATTGATTCTGTCCCAACCGTTTATAATAATAGTAATACTAATAAAATTGGATTAAAATTCAGTAACAATGAACAAAACCACAATGAAGAAAAGACAAGAAAATGTTAGAACATTTAAAATCAAACTAGTCTTAGTAGGTTTTTTCGTTTGAAAACCTTATTGGAACCTTTGTATCGGGCTCCATCGCTATCGTCTTCGTCGAACACAGCACATCGCCAATCAATGTGGCCAATTTGCTAAGGATTTTGTCAGCTGGCCACTCAGACTTTGGGCCATGAAAACATTTAAAACGATTAGTGCGTCGTTTTATTGCAATATTTTCTGGTAACGAAAATTATTGCTTTCAAAGTGAGGTTTTGTAAAATTGGCGTGGGTTATAGAAATTGCTGAAAACGATAAAGTGAGCTTGTAAAATACATTGATTTAAGATTATACCTAAGTAGGTACTGTAGGTACCTACGAGTGTTATCTATACTGATGTCTACTGGTAATTTATTTCATTACAGCCCCTAGAACTCCACTGCTGGAGATGGGCCTTCCAGAACTGGAAAATTTGGCCTACACTCGCTACGCTGACCAGGCGGCTTGGCGAGGATATGATGTCAATTTTTTATGACAATTTATTAACGATTACACAAGTTACGATAACAGACAGCTAACGTCCTCTGTTGTTAATTTAAAAGTGTATTTCTTATTGGTACATATCGGCGTTCAAATTACGACCTTTTTGAAGTTTTGAGGTAAGCATTTTTACAACTGCGCCACCACCGCTACGAAATTGAACTGCATAAATTTCTCTTTCACTCGGACTTGATCCATTGAAAATGTACTGACCATAAAAGCAAAGACGACTTACAATTGCCGTAAATTACAACTTAATACACGCAATAATAATTTATTGATGTTAGTAAATGAGTTCACAGTGCTAGGCAGCTTAAGTTCTGTTGATTACGCCGGCCTGGGGGCTGCCGGCGTCTTTTGGACTCCACCAATTGACAGCTACAAACATTGACTTAAGAGAAGGCTACCTATAGGCTAGGCTTGTTTCTGTCTTAACATGATAATAATAATAATGGTTTTTATTGTCAAACTGGGAAAAAAAAGAGATAAAATTTTGTGAAGATCGTCAGTCTAAAAAATATTGAAAACAAATATATATATATATAGCAGTGCAACGTAAGAACGCAGCTAATGTTCTTGGTACTTTTAATCAAACAAAAATTGTTTGTAGATATTTAATTTAATTTAATTTAATTTAATTTAATACTTTGTGGGTACTATTCGGCGCGGTGGTAGCTCGGTTGCAAGAACGCGTACCTTAGATCTTATAAAGGTCGGTTCAAACACACCCGGCATGTACCAATGAGAAATTCACTTTGCTTACGTACATTTGTCATAGCTTTACAACACCACCGTTCCTGTGCTTCGGAGATCATATAAGCCGTCGGTCCCGGTTCCACTAATGCTAACTTGTGGAATCGTTAATAAATTAATTGTTCGAATCGTTAAAAACAAGCCGTCTGGCCAGTGTGGTGAGTGTAGGCCAAATTGTCCAGTTCTGGAAGGCCCATCTTCAGCGGTTCAGTCTGGAACGCTGTGTTCTAGGGGCTGAAAAAAAAACAAGTTACTATTTTTATTTATTTATTTTATTTCGTCTACTGTAGCAATAAGTAAAGTATTTTCTTATCGTAATAATAATAAAATGTTTATTTGCCAGATTGATTTCACAAAGCTACAATACAATCTCTTTTTTTTTTTCCTAAAAAACTAAATTTTATGTCTACACTGGGACATCATCGTTGATGCAGTGGGCTACGTGGCCAGTCGCACACGGCTGATATTATTTTGTTGCTGGAATTTAATATTTACGAAAAACTACAATGTAAAAGTAGTCAAGTAAAAAATAAAATATTATAATATTTTATTTTGTTTTTACGAGTATATACAAAATAATTTATTTAATATAAATATTTGGGATATTTCTCGAGTTTGGTACGCTGGAGACATCGACGAGCTTGCCACTTGTCATGATTGGCCTATAATAAAGTTGGCTAAATGTAAATCAGCTTTTATATAATACCCCGAAAGGTCGTGATAATACTTTACTTTTTGCTTTTCCTTTATTATTATTTTGTGTTTTAGTTTTTGGTTGTATTCTTTATTATTATTATTTTTTATACTAGCACGACATGTGACCTGGCGCCCAACTGATGGTAAGTGGCGTGCGAGGTCCATGAATGTTAGCAACTGGAATCAGAGACTCATGACTGACATCAGTCCCTAACACTATGCCGGCTTCACTAGGCATTAGGGCAATTCGAGCCTGATCCCGAAACGTGTGGATACACTTTACTGCCGGTATACTTCCCCGCCCCGGCAGACTGGGCAAATGACCACCATCAGTCCATCTGCCACCTATTAAAAGTAGTTTATAAAAAAAGTAAATTAAAATGTAAATCATAATTTGACCAGCGTATTTATTATTCCATATCTTTGTTTATCTTGGATTTTTTAGTCGTTAGTTAACTTGTAATTCATGCTAATATTGTAAATGTGAAAGAACTGATCTGAAGTGAACGATCAGATATATATATATATTTTCAGTGTTAGAGATTGTATTAAGGGTTCTGGTCCTAACATATGATTCAACGGTTACAAGAGTGTCCAATCAAGAAGGTATGTGCACTTAGTTGGTACACGGTACCAGTACATCGGTCGGTTTGGACGGTTGTAGCGAGGTCATACAGACGAAGATACCTACACTAAAATTAGATAGATAACTTATCAACTGGATATTCAGATCTGGACACGCGTTTATCTTTGGAAAACTAGTTATTAATTTAACACTTGTTGTCGTCAAGTGAACTTAATTTATTTTACACTCGTAGGTACCTACAGTACCTACTTAGGTATAATCTTAAATCAATGTATTTTACAAGCTCACTTTATCGTTTTCAGAAATTTCTATAACCCACGCCAATTTTACAAAACCTAACTTTGAAAGCAATAATTTTCGTTACCAGAAAATATTACAATAAAACGACACACTAATCGTTTTAAATGTTTTCATGGCCCAAAGTCTGAGTGGCCAGCTGACAAAATCCTTAGCAAATTGGCCACATTGATTGGCGATGTGCTGTGTTTATTTAACTATAATTCTAAGCAAAGAACCGTCACAGGATCGACGGTTTTGTATGTTCTTATACATTTACGCTGTTGTTTTTTTTTTTTGGTTAACGCAAAATATATTTTTTCAAATGTTTTTATTATCTTATGAGAAAAATAATAAAGACGAAAATAGAAAAACTATTAATTTTACATTTCACTTTTTTTTTAGTCTCCAACACTGTGCCCTCTTGACTACCCATGACCGCAGTTCGAGCCTGATCCCGAAACGTTACTGGGTTAATCGCCATGAACGGTGGGTATTTTCCCGCCCCGGCCTACCCCATTTTTCTTGTTTTCGTTGAAAGTATGTGCCATTTGCAATGATGTCAAATGCCAATTTTTACTTTCAAGTAGAACTAATATTGTAGGTTTGCCATGGTGACATATTTAAATAAAAATAACACTGGTTGAAACAGGACTTACCTGATATTTTTTTACCTTAATTTATTTAGTTATCCAGCTGGACACGCGTTGGGTAATCGATATTTTGTTGTTGGCGTCAAATTGAGACACATATTTCTTATATGTTTCATATAAGACATAAAAAAGCAAAATTATTGTTTTAAAAATATAGATATTAACTTGGAATTTGTAATATCGTACCTACATATAGATAATAAAATAACAGCTGCGCTTTATACCTAGGTTAGTGATGTCAAACCTTAGGGTCAACAAATCAATTTGTTTCGATTGACCGGGCCGTGAAGATATGATTAGGCCCGGAGCGACCACCTCCCACGTGGCCTCTATAGGGGATTTACATGGGTCGATTTTCGCCGCTTCGCTATACCAAATCGTTTCATCGCTATCACTATTTAATACAGTTGATTAAAATAGTTAACGACTAGATAATTCTTCGGTAAATTTTCGTGCAAAATACATTCAGGCTAAAGATGGAAACTATCTACTGAGGTTTACAATGAAGAAAATAAAACTATCTACTTTCCATAACACTGAACTAGACGGCGCAATGTAAATGTTCGTTGAAGTAGACTTAAATATCCACTTCAACAGCGATTGCTTGGTTTATAGCAAAATAAAACTATCTACCTTTTATAACACTATACTTGAAGTAGCTTCGTAGAGATTGGTAGCGTTCTCGCAACGGACAGACTGCAAAATGTTGCTTATGAATAAAATGAATAAGTTAGGGCATTGCATATTTGCCCGAGTGCAAGTGAGAAAGTTTCAAATAAAAAGTTTCAAGTAATCTTGACATTTAGTTTAAAATAATAATCATTCTATTTTTGTAGTATGCATAAGTTAGATAACAAAATAAAATAGTCTTATATTTGTCTTGAACATGCGACGTACTTGAAGTGATGTTATTAAAAGTAGATAGTTTTAAAAACTGATAACTGTTACGTTTTGTTATTTCAAATACTCATATTTTACTTCTTGCAGCGACTGCAACTGACCGTTTACACAGTCGATTTTATTCACCAGCACAGTCTCTCAGTTTCCATTTAAACGGTTGATGAAATCGACCCGTATAAACCCCGTATAAATGTACACTAGGAAAATATAAGTGAAGTTTGACGCTATTTTAGAATGAATCAATAAAGCGTTTATATGCTTTTCTTACCTATACTTTCCATACATAGGTATAACGATAAAGCTTTTAGTTTTTGTTATCAGTGATTTTTTTATAAAAAGAAGTAGCAGGCCATAGACTATGAATTGACGTCATAGCCGGAGCATGACACGTGACCTCACGATAAACCGACGGATGTTTTAGAACGCACGGGCTAAGATCGCACACTAATGAGCAGCAACATAGAACTGCACGATAGCAGGGGCGTAACATAACTATGCTAACTGAAAGTGCCCTATCAATAATTGAGGTAGTCAAAAGCTACCATTCACAAGTTGTGTAGGTAGTCTTCACGGAATGCTCAACGCTTGTAGCTAATATCGACTATAAATCAAGCAAACTTCTAGATTCGCGCGCCAGAGTTGCTGATCGAAGGAGGTATTCTTGCGAGATTTATTTATTAATTTAAATTGTTATTCTTCTTAAAGTGTATTCTTCTATCGGTAAGGTTGCCATACGTCCTGTATTACTACAAGTCCCGTATTCGTACATGCGTGCTATGTAAAAAGAAGCTTGTCGGCGTTGAATGTGTTATGAGTTTTGGGCATCGGACAAAACGTCCTGTATTGTTATGGCAACCATACCTATCGCAGGTCGGCTATCATCATTGCGATATTTTTTTGTTGTTATTTTTTTATTTTTTATTTATTCAGGAAATATCTTAAAACATAATTACTACAATTCTAAAAGTTAAACAATCCAGAAAAGTTTCCACTTAAAAATAAAAACATAGATTTTGCAAAGAAAATATCTGCCATTTCATCCGGAACCACTGCTTAAGGATCTCGAGCCAGGACGTGCATCTGCTCCTGGATCTCTCCTTTCTTGTATATTTTAATATATTAGATTTAATTTGGTGGAGTTTCCGTTTGGATATTGATTGACCCAAGTGTCGATAAAAAATACTAACTTTTTTTGCCAATCATGTTAAGACCCCATCTTTTATCAATGTTTCATACTAAGGCTTATATTAAAAAGTAAAAAATTTGTCGGACGAATACTTGTTATTCTTCTTAAAGTGTATTCTTCTATCGGTAAGGTTGCCATACGTCCTGTATTACTACAAGTCCCGTATTCGTACATGCGTGCTATGTAAAAAGAAGCTTGTCGGCGTTGAATGTGTTATGAGTTTTGGGCATCGGACAAAACGTCCTGTATTGTTATGGCAACCATACCTATCGCAGGTCGGCTATCATCATTGCGAAATTTTTTTGTTGTTATTTTTTTATTTTTTATTTATTCAGGAAATATCTTAAAACATAATTACTACAATTCTAAAAGTTACACGATCCAGAAAAGTTTCCACTTAAAAATAAAAACATAGATTTTGCAAAGAAAATATCTGCCATTTCATCCGGAACCACTGCTTAAGGATCTCGAGCCAGGACGTGCATCTGCTCCTGGATCTCTCCTTTTTTGTATATTTTAATATATTAGATTTAATTTGGTGGAGTTTTCGTTTGGATATTGAGTGACCCAAGTGTCGATAAAAAATACTAACTTTTTTTGCCAATCATGTTAAGACCCCATCTTTTATCAATGTTTCATACTAAGGCTTATATTAAAAAGTAAAAAATCTGTCGGACGAATACTTCTTTGCCACCTATTTCAGCATCAAAAAAGTATCAATTGTAGGTACATAGGTGGTCAAGAGTACCTACATTAATCTTTACACTTGTTTGAAGTGCAAGACTCTATAAAAATATTAACAATAAATAATATAATAAGAAAGGTACAAAGTCCAATGTGAAAAGCTGCATGAGATCTTGACTGTACAATGAATAAAACTTTTAATCAGAGCAATTTATTTAAAGGAAAATAATATATGCGGGATTATCAGTCAAGCTTGTGAGTGGAGTTAGAACTTTGGTTGCTTTTCATTTGCCAATTTTTTTCTTAATCTCATGATTAGGGGGCAGCTGCCCCTCCTAGCACCCCTTAGTGACGACGCCTGTGAGACCTATTTCTAGTTTTAACATAGATAAAAATAAACATGTATCATTTACAAAACGTTGCTCAAAGCGATCAATCTTTCTATCGCAAGTAGTAAGGACACTGTCAGTCGTCTCCACCAGCTTACTTGTAAGAACCAGTATTGAAAAAATATTAAAATAAATCTTTATTTGGTTGTCGAGAATAAGTCTGTAGTTGCGCAGACGCACGTAGGAGGTGCGCGGGTCGCGGCTCCACCCCTTGCTGGAAACCACACGAGGAATGTCGCCCGACGCCATGACACTTGTCAAATTACCTCGACAACTACCCGTCAGACAGTCTACCTAGTTTATCTATCTATAGACTACTTTTAAACTTAGCAAATATTTCGTAGCTGTAGTTAGAATCCCATGTTCATAATCAACACTACCCAGTGTAGTTGTATAACCATTATACATTGCGTAAAAGTATCATCACGACCGTATCCCTTCTGGGGTGATCAGAAACCAATATCTTTAAGAAGCGGATTCACATTTAGCCAATTTTACTATAGGACCATCATGATAATTGGCAAACTGGTCTTTGTCTCTAGCGTACTAAAGTCAAGAAATGTCACAAATAAATAAAAAAAAACATTGTTTCCCGACCAGGAATCTTGCAATTTACAATACAAGTACAAAACCAGAACGGCGAATAGCTACGAGTATTTAATATTATACGATCGTATTTTTAACGACAATAAACTGCCTGGGGTGATAATACCTTTTGTAAGTGGAAAAATAATGCTTTATGCTGCTGAAACTTGGACTTTTAAAGACGGTGATCCTAGCCGTGTCGATTTGAGATGTGACGCTGGAGGCGTATGCTACGTTTCCCTTGGACAGCGCGAAGAACTAATGTGTCAATAGCTCAAAATCTTCTACCAGGCTGTCTTCAATGCCTACAACAAGTTCTTGAGTATTTCGGCCATATAGTAAAAGATCTGGTAATAGGGCCCTGGGGTCACTGATCGCCAGTCGAAATGTCAGTGATAAAGCTCGACTCGCTATACACAATGCCACGCTAGTACCAACACTTATGTATGGAAGCGAGACGTGGACATGTCAGAATACGCGGCAGATATGCAGATACGCAGATATGCGGCGTAACTTTGATGGACCGTATACGTAATAACGAAATACGCAAAAGGGTAGGTTTAAAAGAAAGCATAGGTACAAAAAATAAGGAACGGCATGCTCCGAAGGTTCGGGCATGTTGAAAGGATGAGCGAAGAGAGATTGACGAACCAGATATATAATGCAAAAGTTGTGGGTAAAAGAGGCCCTCGCAGACCAAGACTTGCCTATCACGATCAAATAAATAAAACATTAGCTGAAGGTGAATTAAAAAGCCATCGAAACAAAAGGG
The DNA here is from genome assembly GCA_910589645.1 of Tinea semifulvella. Classification (NCBI taxonomy): domain Eukaryota; kingdom Metazoa; phylum Arthropoda; class Insecta; order Lepidoptera; family Tineidae; genus Tinea; species Tinea semifulvella. The sequence goes on along the minus strand of OU342587.1, from coordinate 5,863,731 downwards.
CATGTATGAAGAGGTTGATGAATATCTGCCTACCCCGCAAGGGATTTGGCGTGATGATATGTATGTATGTATCTGGTAACCTGGAAAGGCTAACAGTAAAATTCGAAGGGAAATGACCGCGTGGCCGAAGCCCCATATGTTGGTCTAAACGGATCCGCACCACCCTAAACAGGACTAAACAGACCCGGATGGCGCAGCATCGTCCGGGACAAAGTGATCCATGGATGGTGTCATAATCCTTAGCATTGAGGAGAACGACGCAAGGGAGGTGGAAATAGAAAAACTGTAGAATAATTTAAAATCACTTTACGCATATGAGGAATTAAAAAAAAAAACACCAACGCAAAACAAAAAGTAACCAAAACAAATTTTGTATAAACCGGTACTAAATCTTGGTTGCGAAAAAAAATATTTTACCAATTACAAGCAAGGGTGAACAAAGTGTCCAGAAGCTATAAAGAGTGTTTTTCGATCTGAAATAATTCCGAAGACGAAGCGGCTGTCACTGGCCACTTATCTGATGAAGAGGTGCGAATTTAAAACATATTGACCGATTAATAACAAGAATGCTTACTCCGGTGGTCAGCCTTTATTAATTATACAATAATTCTTTCTACAGTATGAAAAAACTAATTTTCCAATTGCCATGACATTAAAAATTCCAGTGTTCGTATGTATCGTTTGTATAACTTCCACGGAGCAATTAAGGCAATTACATAATATAATAGTACAATTATAAAATTTAAATCTAAAATATATATACATAATAAAGCATAGAACTAGGTGAAGTTGGTAAAGTGACGCCAGTAAAAAGTAGGTACCACTAAGCATCCAATGTGCTTCTAAATTGAACAGCAATTTATATTACTAAGTCCAAAGTTCAATATAGGTAACAAACATTTATGAACTGATATTGAAAACGCATCATAAACCAAAAAGCTGTATTAAATCCGTCGCATACTTGCAGATTCATCTCGGCTACCGAATCTTACCAACACCAACTATAAATTTTACACAACAACACTGCTTATTGATAGTAACTACAGGTGTTAAAATTCCATAAATGTTGGAAGGGAGTTACGACGTTTTGTTTCTACTGTCTATGTTAAATGCGGAGTTTATTTCATAAGAACATAATTAGTGGGTGGAGTTGCATCAAATACTTGTGCTTCTGGTCCAAGGTACAGGAATTAATCTCTTTTCGAATTAACTTCACCTGAGCTTTATTTCGGCACGAGCTCTCTTAAGGTCGCAGCACACATATCAACTCGGAAAGGGATCGTCAGTTTTCATTAATGAATAATAATAATAATAAATTATTTATTGTACATAACCAAAAATAATGTGGGCATAAGGACGAGCTTAATGCTATAAATGCATTTTATACCAACTAATCTTTGTGAATAGGAAGCCATTATATGTGGGTGCAGAATTACGATTGTGTGACATAATTTACAAATGTAGTGTAGATGGGTGAACTTAATGCTGAAGGCATTCTCTACCAGTTAACCTTTGTGATGGTAAAAAGTGAGATAATAGGGTGATTGAGATTGGAAATGATAATAGTATAGATAGAACATGAATAAAGATAAAATATAAATAAATACTTATGAGAATAATTATTTATTCGAAGTAGATACAAAAATATTAAAAAACTAATTATAAAAAAAACTAAACTAAAAATACCTATGAAATTAAAACTATTCTACAAAATAAACTAAGGGCTTACCACCTGGGAGGGTACCTAAAACGCTCGCCGCATTTCCTCATTGAATAATAATGGAAATATTCTGGTTTAGGTTGTTATGGCATTCGAGATCGCCAAACTCTTGAAAAATTCGTTTACCCAGCTCTTTTATGAATTTGTGGGTATCAAGAGAATATACCCCCATTGTTTCAACCCTAAATGCCACAAAGTTATAATTTTGTTTAATGCTATATTTGATGTGCTTTTTAAATTAGATTAATTATTATTAAATTATATGTGATATTTACTTATAATAATAATGCAAACAAATACTTATATAAAATAGTAATAATAATAATATAATACAATAAGTACATAAATAAACAATATTTAAATACGGAATAAGGATGACTTTTTGGATTGGACGTCTAAGAGACTGTTTTAAGAGGTTCATGATCAATTATTGATATTTTAATCAAGCAAACTTATAGAATGTGTATTTTAATTGAAAACTTTAACAATATTAGTAAGTTGATTGACTACAGTACTTAAAAGTGCATTCAAAAATCTTTTAAAAAATTGAATTGTGCGAGCGAATAGCATGCAAAACCATTAAACCCTCTTAACAAAGAACTCATATCTAAGATAAGATTAAATATTAGTAGGTTCATATTAATATAATATATATTATTCCATAACCACATGCAAATTCTTATTGAATTGAATGGTTTAAAACAATATTATGCTAACTTTTAAGCTAGTCAAATTCCACGCCAAGTTAACATTTACATAAAAAGCATGGTTACTCACAAGGAATTACAGTCGATTTAATACAAAACTAAAAGTTGTTAAACCTTCAGCATAGTTATTAATATTTCTAAGAAAGTAGCAGTCACAAACCGTTTAAAACTTATGTAGTAGCGCGGGGGAGCGGGTTTAATCGTAGGTATCACAGACCCGTAATCAACCCTGTTTTTTCTATTTTCATTTTACATTTCGCGTTATCGTTCAACTAAACAGAAGCTTGTTACATAATAACGAGCAATGTACAATGAAAATACAGAACCCGGTTCAACACTAAAAGTAAAAGAACGGCTATCAGGCATGTCGTGCTAAATTGGTTAGCTCCCGTCTTACACGGCCTATGATTTAAGAATATTAAAGCGCAGCCTACGCGCGCCGTAATTGTCCAAGCTTATCGTCATTAGTTATGGCGCGTAAACGTTTTTCTTTCGTTTTTATAAGCGACATTTGATTGCATTTTCAGGCTCCATCGATGGACCTAAATTTAAGATTGTAACGCCTCCAGTTATTATCCTTTTATAGTCAGGTATATTATATAAAGCTTTTATTTTTTCTACGCAAGGTTCTTTGTCTTTATCTACGAGTACCATATTAGGTATTACTCGTACCTCTGTGAAATCTCAAATATTTTCAACTGCATAAAATAAGGTCTGGATCTACAATAAGTTCAATCGTTCCCGTCTTACTTATTCTGCGCCAGCCTGACATCCCCTTCTAGCCAATACCAACAGGTCATGATCAAAAGTCATCAGAACATATCGTTCCCGTGGTTCGTGCATAATTCTCAGATCCGTCATAGCTCGAGATATGGAGCTGCCTGCCTATAATTGAGGAGTTTGTCAGCGGCTTAACTAGACGTACGAGTTCCATCAGGCCGACATCGAACAATTCAAGCATCTTCAGAATATCGCCTCGTCTTGTCCACGAATGGGAGACCACTTCCAATAGACGTGCTCCTGGAGGAGAGCTGAGGTCGGCGAACCTAGACCCTGGATTCGTGAGCCACACGGGCATTGTTATACACGTAACGACGCCAAGCACCAAAAGTACATGAATTACCTGCTTAGTTACCCACTAAGAGCGGTGGTGTTTCGATCGTAAGTACGCTTTCTAATCCAAAAGGTTAGCGGTTCGATACCCGGCATGTAACAATGAGAAATACTTTTCTTACGTACATTTGTCAAGGATTATCAACACCACCGTTCCCGTGACTCAGAGAGCACGTTAAGCCGTCGGTCCCAGTTCCAATAATACTCGTACCAACTTGTGGAATCGTTACAGAGCCTCGCCAGCGTCGCAAGCATAGGCCAAATTCTCCAGATATACATAGTATATTCTGGAAGGCTCATCTCCAACAGTGGAGGTCTAGGACGCTGTGTTCTAGGGGCTGTAATAATGATAGTAACTCACTGAGATCCTGCAGGGGAAAACGCACAAAATTCACATCTCCAACAATGTCCAAATTAGCCTTTCGGGTCTGGATGACCCCACTGTCTGTCTGGCCTATTAAAGCCTATGTGCAAAACTTTGTAATAAACCGACTTAGTATTTGTGCAGGTAACAGTGGATACCATGAGGTCACATGTCGTACAAATATGATAACGTCATATATCCTTCTTATTATTGGCAATTATTTCTACCAACATTAGCCTCGCTATACAGAGGGGAAATGTTGCCAGTATCCTTGGGACTATCGATAATATATCTCTACAGGACATTTTTGATTTATAGTTTAGTTTATTTTTATTATTTAAGTAGCTTTTTAATTAATATTTATTGTTTGTATTGAATAAACGTTTCAATCCTTCAATCCCTAAGTTCAAAATATTATTACCAGTTTTTATCGGAATCGATTTATTAGAAACACGTAAATACAAGACGAACAGAGAAAGCTTCTTTCGGATTTACAGTAATAGTTAATGGGTTTATACTTTAGTTCCTTTCATTCATAAAAAAATAAATATATATATTTTCTAGTTTAATAAAAAAATATTTAAATCGGTCGAAGAATTCTATAAACGCATAGCATACCATACAAGCGAGCATAATTCTTAGCTCCAGGCAAGACGTGGTCGGTAGTTACTATATGAATCTAAACATAGACATTATTATTATAGACCAAAGATATTATACAAACATGGATATCGCTTTAAGTTCATAAAAATAATTAAAAACTCTGTTTCTCGCCTTATCCACCACCCAAAAAGATATGAATATAAGGCTGAGTAGAACCTCCACTGGTTCAGATAAGTCACACAAAACCGTAATATTTCTAAACAATTGGGCCTACTTTCGCCACGCTGCTGATCAGGCGGGTTCGCAAATATTATAAATGTGAAAAAAACGTCTGTGTTGCAGTATATATGTTTGTCCCGCCTTCTAACTAAACTGGTTTCCTTGAAATTAGAACCCCGAGACGGACAAAGGCTATATGAAGTCATCATATAACTACGATATGTGACTCCTGTGACCTTCACGCCTATAATACTGGAGAAATGGCTTTAAATAAAATTGGTATAGTAGATGTATTCCTTGGAACCCAGGGTTGGATATATCACTGGATGGACTTGAAGGTTTTGTTCAAACAGCTGGTTTGTTTATATACGGTTTACGACTAAACCCAACCTTCTATCTATCTTTGGTTTCACTGGAGAACGATATTACAACTGTCAAACTCCATTAGAATATTTATGGAACAAAAAGTGCCCGCTAACGCAACATCTAATTAATTCAAGATCAATGTTATAAACGGTCGATTGACTGTACTCTTTCTTCCTAAATTAGGCCTTAAAACCATGTGTATAAGAGACATATGTATAGATTGATAAGTGGTCGACTGTATTGATATAGAAGTGCCTCCTGTTACATAGTTCAAAGCTGATATTAATACTGCAGACCATCAGCTACTGGGTGATGTAGGGATAGCAAAATAGCCTGTTAATTAAACTTTTAATTATAATAATAAAAAGCTTTAGAGTCCTAGCACTCTCTCTCTGAAGATTACAGCGGCTGCAGACTATTACTTAAAGCACAAACATTATAATAATAATAAATGATACGAAATGGTTACCTGTTTCCAGATATTGAAGGATTTATGATTGCTATTCAAGACCAGGTCATTGACACCAAAAACTACCTAAAATACATCGTAAAAAAGCCTAATGTTATAGACACGTGTAGACGTTGTAGAATTGCACCAGTAAATATCCAACATATAACAGGCTCCTGTCGTGCTATAGTTTAATCTGATTACAAACATAGTCATGATCAGGTAGCTGACATAATTCATCAGAAATTAGCACACAAATATAAACTTACATCTAAAGCATTCATGCAACTACTACAAATACACTCCTGACGTCGTTCTTAAAACCAAAAGCTTTACTTTGACCAAGCCATTCTCACAAATAAAACAATACATTCAATACACTAGTTGGCAAAATTAACAAAACGACTACACATTATTGACATTGCTATCCCAAATACATAAAAGTCGCAAAGAACAAAAACAGAAAAATAATAAATATACCGAACTTAAAGTTGAAATTTTCCACATGTGGTACATGCGCGACGTCACAATAGTTATGTCATCTCCAGTTGTCATCCCTAGAAACCTACAGCAATTCAATTACTAGATTTTTCCCCACACACATACTTTTCATTACAGAAAGCCACAATGCTAAACACCTTCAGAATCGTTAGGAAATTTCTACAAACAGAACCAGATCACCATTAAAACTTCTATTTATTTATTTATAATAGGGTAGCCAACAGTGCTAACATCACACATTTATTTGTAACATTATCATCATCACGACCGTCAGAAACCACGCTTATAAATAAGCGGATTCACATTTAGCCAACTTTACTATAGGCCAATCATGACAAGTGGCAAGCTCGTCGATGTCTTCAGCGTACCAAACTCGAGAAATATCACAAATAAATTAAATATTGATTAAATGTATTTATTTACAATAATAATTATTTTTGTGTCCCGACCAGGAATCGAAACCGGTACCTCCGAGTCTAAATCCACGGACTTAACCGCTAGACTACGGAGGCAGTTACTAGAGTCCACTTATTTGTACTTATCACTAAATCAGAAGTTAGATGTTGCACCTATTATAGTCGACCACCACATTACCACAGTAGCCTTTATAGCCTAAAAAAAATAACAATATTATAAAAAAAAATAAGTATAGGTGTAAAAACTGAATATTATTCGAAAAACTAAAGCTGAAACAATTTTTTAAATATATATAATAAACATACAATTCCTTTTAGAAAAAAAAAACTAAAATATTACCTACTTCATGTAATAAAGTAAAATAAATAAAATTTTAATTATCACATTCACTGACCAAGGAAATATCATTGTAACAGATCACCATTAAAACTTATATTACTCACTTTTATAAATAATGCTCCCTTGGTCTTTTTGATTTATCTTCTTAAGTAATTCAGATAGAAAAGATCCGTGATTGGTTATCAACCCACGAAGAGTACATCACTGGACTGCCACTGGACTGCGTGGACTTGTATGGGGTTACGGACAGGGGTATAGGGTTCATCACCCAGTTATTACCAGATGTCTTGTGTAAGTATCAAAGTTGAAAAAATAATCTTTAGTTGTTCCAAAAACATACAAAATTTCCAAGTATCAAAATAAACGATATCGTACACATACTTTTTTTCTGTTTAAAAACAACGTTCCTATATTCCTCTTTTTCTTTATATTTTATTATCATCGTATGTTTTAATTTTGCTGACTGTACCAGCCATATTGCAAACTATACCCTATTACGGGAACCACAATTTGCCAACTAAATTGACAGGAATTATAAAAATCAAGCTCAACCATGGATCGGTATACACCTCCCTAATTACGACAAATTTTAGGTAGCTTTATCGGATATAATAAGGGATAACGAAAGAACGCTCAAATGTTAGTTTTATTGCAAATTTCCCATGGACATATACCTATCGTACCCTGACAATATCAATGAGAAATGAATATACTAATACCTTACTTTTGTAATATAATAAAACCAACGTTTTCATGTCTCGAACAGAACGTTAAGGCTTCGGTCACGGTCGGTCTTCCTGTTGGATTATGGCCAAGGAGGTCAAATACCTTTTTACTTACTATGTATTTGTCTGTGTAATTCTGTATTTGATTCTGATGTAGCTAAATTTTCCTTGAAAATAGCATTTATTGAAATCTGCTGACCATCTTACTCTATGGACCGCTTTGAAAGCTATGATTGTGTGTGTGACACAAATTACTGTGCAATAATCAAAGAATAAACATTAATAAATTTTACGTCGGACTTAAAACAATTTATCTACTGTATTTTTTTTAAATGGACTTGCCACACAAATATACGAGTGTATCCATAACGTTAAATATTTACTAACTTATAATTTTCCCCCTTTAGGTAGGAAATTGCAGAAAACAACGCATTAAGCTATTTGTTCCAACTAATTTGGTATGCATAACTTTGATATAACGACCGATATATCTTGCGGGGTAGTCATAAAGATTATGCAGTTTGAACGATTGTCTTTTGGAATATATTTGCTTTGCGAATCATCCTTTACATATAAATACTTTTTTGTGTTGCTTTTCGACAGTTGTGAGCTCTTGCAACGATTTTAACTTCCAGAAGGCTGGAAATTATTTTTGCCAATGCATTACTAGCCTTGCTATACAGCATGGAAATGTTGCCAGTGCCAGTTGAGAGGACGTTTTTTATTAGTTTATAGATTTGGATTAAACTGCAGAGTCAGCATTAAACGCAACAAGTACGCAGAGATCAACATAAATCACCAAGCCACTTTCTCCCGTTTGCAGTCAAAAAGATGGGTCCGTGGATGCTCTGGCGTTCTCTGGTAAGCTTTCGGGGAAAAGCTCTGCTTGGTGATGGGTGACACTTACGAGTAGAGAATATTTTGTTCGAAGCGTTAGCCTCGCTGTTCAAAAGGGGAATGCAACGAGTGTCCTCGGAACACTACCCCCAAATTTTTGCCGAATTTAAAAATCATTAAAAAAATTATAACTTTGTGGCATTTGGGGTTGAAACAATACAAAACAAAAGCTGGGTAAACGAATTTTTCGAGAGTGTGGCAATCCCAAATGCCATAACTACCTAAAACAGAATATTTCGATTATAATTTAACGAGGAAATGCGGCGAGCGTTTTAGGTACCCTCCCAGGTGGTTAGCCCTTAGTTTATTTTGTATAATAGTTTTAATTTCATAGGTATTTTTAGTTTAGTTTTATTGATAATTAGTTTTTTAATCTATTATATTTTAATATTTTTGTATCTACTTCGAATAAAGATTTTAATTATATTTGTGTAGATTATTTATAATTATTATTTTGTGTTTAATTTTATATTATTTATTTATCTGGAACTCTAACATTATTAACAGAAAATACAATATTATCAAATTTTACACAATACATAAGACCAAGAATGGGTTCACAAATTATATTATGAAAAAACATTTTATCGAATAAACATATTTTTAACTATTTGGATTAATATATTTTAAGTTTTAACATTGTTTTCCATCCATATCGTGTAACGACAATTATACAGAAGCCAGACTTTGAAACGCCCATGATCGCTGCAAACTAATTGTTTTGTGAATTATAGAGTAATAAAAATAATAAGGGACGCCTCCTGCGCCCGCGTAACCGATCAGTCTTGCGTTCTTAATCAACACTCGGTTTCGTATTTTTATTATACAATGCGTGTTATCGTTAAACTAAAAACAAGTTAGGTGCTAAATAACAGGCAATGTGCAACCAAATTCAAGAACCCGGGTTAAAAACTGTGAGAAGAAGAACGGATATCAGCTAAACAACCGGCACTCGATAACAAATTTATGTTCTTTTTAAATTAAAAATATTGGAATTTTGTCGTTTAGACAAGTTAATTACTCAGTTTTAATGTCATGTTGCCATTTAAAAGTGATGTTTCAAAGTTTACAACTAGTAGTAGTAAGCGTCCAGATGGAATGACATTAGTTCCTTGGAGATTGGGTCAATCCCTGGTATGAGATTTTACCTGTTGGGATTCCCTAGCCCCTTCCCACCTTCAAGGAACTTCTGTTAGAGCTGGTGTTGCAGCGGAACAAGCGCAGATCAGCAAGCGTCGAAAATATGAAACTATTTGCAATAGTTACTTTTTTTCGACGTTTACTGTAGAAACGATGGGCCCGTGGGATCGGAACTTAAAGCCTTTTATAAAGAAATTGTCTCTGTCTCTGGTGACAATAGGGCTGGCAATTTTTTCTCCCAAAAATTTAGTATCCTAATTCAAAGGGGAAATGCTGCTAGTGTATTGGGCACCATGCCACAAGACAGCGATTTGGAGGAGCTATTTTTTTTGTAAGTATGTATTTTTATTTTCTATGTATTATTATTATTATTATTATTTTTTAGGTTATATTTAGATTTTGTTTTATATAGTTTATTTAATAGTAATTCTTTTATATTGTTTGTATATTACTTCGAATAAAAACTAGTAGTAGTATATCCAATCCACATTTAGTTAATTTAAAGGTATATTTAAGTTGAAACTGCAATTAGTTCAACATTTAATACACTTAGAATATGTCAAAAACTGTATTTTTTATCTTTACCGTATATAATATTTATGTAGTATATAAATAGTATAACTTATTTATGTAGTTTATATATGTATGTGTGTATGAATTCGTATGTAATTATAATCAATAAATAATATTCTATAGACGTTTATTTTTAATATATTTAATTTTAGTTGATATATTGCACGTACCTCACATAAATGTTCTCGTTGTCCCGAAGGTCTGACAGGCAGAGAATGTCAAGCGACATTATGTCACACCTTTGTATATTTATGTGCAATAAAGTTTTAAATAAATAAATAAATATTAAAGATATTATCCTCAGGACCTGATTGGCATTCATGATTAAATATCTGAAAAAATGTGGATCGGATCCCTTTTGCGTAACTGGGTCCAACTATAAGATCAGTCTTATTTTATTGTATTAGAAAAAAAATTGGTTGCAGTGTATGTATTAATGTTATGTATGTATGTATTCTTTATTATGCTGCATATCCATGTCTCGCTTTCATACATCAGTGTTGGTACCAACATGGCATTGTTTATGGCGAGCCGAGCTTTGTCACTAACATTTCGACTAGCGCAAAAAATAATATAATATTACATATTTCCTCAAATATTGATTCTCATGAATCAATATTTGATTATCAATATATATATCTATATATATATCTCAAGCTCTACTATAGGAATAGGAAAACATTTTTTTTGGATTTTGAATATTCTTGTTACAAATACCCACGGGCTTATTTAGAGATGATGGCAAGAGACCTGACGGTATGACCTTAGTTGCTTGGAGTTTGGAAAAATCACTAGTGTGGGACGTCACATGTGTAGACACGCTGGCAACTTCCCATCTTCAAGGAACTACTGTCAGAGCTGGTGCGACGACAGAACAAGCTCAAAACGTCAAGCGCCGCAAATATATAAACATTTGCAATGATTATATATTTGTGGCCTTTGCCGTTGAAACCATGGGACCGTGGGGCCTCGAGGCAAAAACTTTATTTAAAGAAATATCAAAAAAACTAGTCGACGTCTCTGGTGACCCACGGGCTGCCAGCTTCCTCGCTGAAAAGATTAGTATCGAAATTCAACGAGGAAATGCTGCCAGTGTTTTATGCCACTGGACAATGGCCTGGGGGAAATTTTTGTATTGTAAGGTTTGAGACATTAGGTTGCTAAAATTTGTATTATATTTAATTTGTTATTTAGATTTAGTTTATTTTTTAGGTTAATTAATAATATTTTAATTCTTTTATATTGTTTGTTTCAAATTGTTCTAAAGAATTGTATTTATCAAAAGCTTGCTAAAGCCCGAGGCTATCGCATCTCTTAAACAAAACCGTAATGACGGTATTAAAAATATCCCTCTTGCTTTGTTTTATAAAAAAATCCTTCAAAGCGGTGCGTAAGTTTTTATTTTTTATAATTTTAATTAAAGGGTTCACTGTTGCAACTACTTTCGCAAATGGCATGTTTTTTCTTTTACTTTTATAACATATTTCATACTTTGCTTTATTAGGTTTAGATCGATTTGCCGCGACGTTGCCGTGAACTCGGGAGGTCGTGGGTTCGATTCCCACCGGGGGCAAGGTGTACATTGTATAATTTGTCTCGGTCTGGGTGTTTATATATAAAAAAAAAAGTATAATATGTAGTTTATCAACCATCTAGTTTCCGTAACACAAGCCTCGTAGCTTACCACGGAAACTAGATGGCGCTGTGTGACCTGTCTGGAAATATTTATTTATTTATTTATTTTCGTAGTATTTTTATGTGAACTTAATGAATTGACTGCATCCGTGGTCTATCGGTTAAGTCTGCAGATTTGAACGAGCAGGTGCTGGGTTTAATTCCTGGTCGAGACACAATAAATTCATATAAACTCGCTTGTTACAAAATTGTGGTTTCTGACCACCCCGCAAGGTTTACTGTCGTGAGATACTTTTTTTTACTTCTATTAATGAATTAACGTGAGTACAATAAAATGAGCTGACTTCGTGGTCTAGTTAAGTCCGTGGATTTAGACTCAGAGGCACCGGGTTCGATTCCTAACACGAAATAAATATAACGTGCAATAAAGTTTTTAATAAATATATAATACAATATCATATACTTATATATTTATATACTACTTACAGTTACTGTGAGCTATTTAGAAGTATGATAGGGATGTTGAAAGAAGAGTGAACGCGGGAAATAGTGTTAACGGTGCCCTGGGGTCACTGATCGCCAGTCGAAATGTCAGTGACAAAGCCCGACTCGCCATACACAATGCCATGCTGGTACCAACACTTATGTATGGAAGTGAGACGTGGATATGTCAGAACACGCATGAGAGTATAGTTAATGCAGTAGAAATGAGGTCGTTGCGTCGGATATGCAGTGTTACTTTAACGGACCGCATACGTAATGACGAAATACGCAAAAAGGTGGGTATGATAGAAAGCATAGGGAAATAAGGAAAGGCATGCTCCGATGGTTCGGGCATGTTGAAAGGATGACTGAAGAGAGATTGACGAACCAGATATATAATGCGAAAGTTGTGGGTGAAAGAGGCCCTGGCAGACCAAGACTCACTTATCACGATCAAATAAATAAAACAATAGCTGACGGTGCAATAAAAAGCCATCGAAACAAAAGGGCATGTATGAAGAGGTTGATGAATGTCAAAGAAGCGAAAGAGGTATGTCGAGATCGTGACAAATGGCGCTCAATTGTCTCTGCCTACCCCGCAAGGGACCTGGCGTAAAGATATGTATGTATGTTTGTATGTATTTAGATATTCACCTATTCAGTCTTCATTCCATTGGCATAATTTATAATTTGAGTTATTGTAGTCATGATGATGTTGTTAGTGACTCACCCGGGAATCGACATTGACCTCAAAGACCATGGCTGCCATCTGCAAGGCGGTGCCGCTGCAAAACGAACAGGCAAACCGTTTTGTAATATGCCGATGATACATATCGAATTGCAACCCGCTTCGACGTTTTGCTACCGGCGTTTTCAAACTCCACACCCATAATTTACTTAAAATCCTATAGTATATTTCACTTAAATTATTAAAAAACAAAAACATTTTTTTATTTATAAATCTTATAGAGTTGAGGTAAATGTAGATATGGGGAAAATGTAGAAATAAAAGCTTAAAACATTTAAAACGTTAGTAATTATATAAATGGCAACACATTTTTCATCATATAAGCAAATGTCATAAATAGTGACCCTAGATGGTCTCTGTAAAATTCATTTGTTTTTCTGTTATTTCCCCAAGAGTGACTAGGCGAGGTGTAACCACTATTTGTAGTATTTATCGATATTCTTGCACTAGAATTCGAATGCGTTATAGTAAACTGCATAAAATTAGGACAAAATTACATGGAAATTACAACTCGTTACAATAAGTAACAATGAGTAGTCTTCGTTTTTAATTTATCTCTTGTTTTTATATGCCACACTTATCCCAACTCACCTGACAATACCAGAGTATTCTCACGACCGCTATAATATCTTTATTAGTCTAAAACCCGCTGAAAAATATAATTTTAATCTTCAGTAGTATTTTCGTCATACGATAAGAAAAAAAGCTCTACCAGCTCTATATAAAAGAAAGAATATTACGTGGGGTATTATTAACTACAACGCTTATGTAATGAGTCAGCATGGTAGTAAAGTACAACCACGACCTTCTGGGGTGGTCAGACACTGCGCTTTGGAATAAGCGGATTTATATTTATATAAACAATTAAAGTAATGTACAAGGCGAACTTATTGCCTTTCGGCATTTTATAACAGCTAACCTTTGGCAGTGTGGAAGAGGATTGCGTGGTTTATTATTATAAATATTACAATTACATACACTACATATTAATTGTACTATTACTTAAATAATATATCATCATTCATTCATTATTACAGCCCCTAGAACACAGCGTCCTAGACCTCCACTGCTGGCGATGGGCCTTCCAGAACATATCTGGAGAATTTGGGCTATATAATTTTGGCGATATAAAAATATACATACAAAAATAGGTAAGTATAGAATTGTTTATATACAATAAAAATAGTATAATAGATGTAGGTACTAAGAAGAGTTATGTTGTTTGTTGAGAAAGTGAGCGATAAGATGATTTTAAATATATTAATAGACGGCGCCCGTCTGATAACCAGAGGAAGTTTGATCCACTCTCGAGCAGCGAAAGCTGTGAATTATCAGATTCATAGTTAGCTAACTTTACTATAGGCCTATCATGAAGTGGAAAGCTCGTGGATGTCTCTAGCGCACCACACCCCGAAAAATATCACAAATAAATTATAAATCTTAAAACAGCAATCTTTTAACTTTTTGACTAGTTAGTTCTTTTTAAGTCTTCAGGACTTTACTCCTCATGCTTCGTATAAAAGAAGATACTGTCAAAAAATCTCGTTTTGTCAAGAATGTTTTGATATTTGCTTATTCATTTGAAATTGATTGTACCAGACGCACAGGAATATCTTTGAAGGTAAAACTTTATTAAAAACTGTAATAAGTAAAAATAATAAGTCATCTTAGAAGAAGGGGTAATTTGAAAAGTGAAAAAAATATATACTTTTTTTGTCCTATAACGACATGTAACCTTGCTCCTACTTGATAGTAAGTGGGACGGAAGTTCGAAGAATGAAAGAGAGCCGAGCTTCTAAAATATATGAAAATAAAATATACAACATGCATACAAGGCATGTTGGACAGACTGGATTGGGACTCTTTCTCACCATTATCTTTTAATAATACACCTCTCCCCTTCTGCCAATGTGCTAAAAACCTCGGCCTTTTTATGACAAATGATTTGTCATGGGTCTACCAGGTGTCCGAGATCAGTAGGAAAATCTTTGCCAGTATACATTTGTTAAGACGATTACAGAATTTCATTCCGTTCAAGGCGAAGCTTACGTTAGTCACTTCCTTGTTACTCCCTATAATAGACTATGCTGATATTTGCTACCCTGATCTCACTGAAGAGCTACTAAATAAACTGGATCGCCTTCTCAACTTATGCATTCGCTATGTATTTGGCTTGCGTAAGTATGATCATGTTTCTCATCTTCGAAAACAGTTAAAATGGCTCAATATCCGATTTCGCAGGTCTACTCATCTTCTTGTCTTGCTATACTCCGTCCTTTATAACTCAAAAACACCTTCGTATTTAAAAACACAATTTGAATTTCTATGCGACTCGCACGACCGCCCTCTCCGTTCCTCTCATAACAATCAACTTAAAATCCCACCCCACACTTCTAGCAGGTATTCGGATTCTTTCACCGTATCTGCTGCTCGCCAGTGGAACAAGCTCCCACTGACCATCAGACAAGCTCCCTCCGTTCACATCTTTAAACAATTACTCACCACCTTTTTTCTAAATAAGCAGAATAGTGTCTCCTAGTTCATTATATTAATCACTTATGTTATGTATTTTATCCTTATCATTATTATTATTCTAAATCAACTGTTACTTAAACCATGTGTGTACTAATTTAACTTAATTATAATATATATAGATATGTAGGTATTTATGTATATATAAATAAATAAATAAATAAATATTTCCAGACAGGTCACACAGCGCCATCTAGTTTCCGTGGTAAGCTACGAGGCTTGTGTTACGGAAACTAGATGGTTGATAAACTACATATTATACTTTTTTTTTATAAATATATACATATAAAAACCCAGACCGAGACAAATTATACAATGTACAACTTGCCCCCGGTGGGAATCGAACCCACGACCTCCCGAGTTCACGGCAACGTTTGTTACTACTAGACCACGGAGGCGGTATTTATTCAGTATATGTAATATTAGTATGTAAGTCTATTATAATAAATTGCACCCTTCGTTGTTACCTCTCCACACTCCCAAAGGTTGGTTGTTAGAAAATGCTTAGTCATTAAGCCCGCCTATGTACAATATTTTTTAGTGCAATAAAGAATTTTTGAAATTGAAATTGAAACTTTTGAGAAGACACGACAAATTACATAAAAACAATTAGGCTTGTTTTTAGATAACAGATTGGTGTGGGAATATCTTTGCAATAATCGTGATATGTATAACAAAAAAATCAAATTTTAAAATAATCATGTGCGCACAAAAATTTACAAACTTTGCTGGCGCCACTCTATATCATGCTGTGATCGCAATTTGATAACCTATGCCACTGACGTACGTGACTACGGTTTAAAAAAAATAAAAAACACAAATTCGCGAAGCATCATCAAAGTACATTTTTTTAACGACAAATGGCCGGCTTATTTATTCTTTAGTTTCTTCCTTCTTTTTACATATCGTTTTTAAGTATTTTTATAAACTTTTTCCGTTCCATTAAGTGAATTCTACGTAGTTAACAAAGACACATTGGTACTAGGCGGCATTAGGACATTATATATTTTCGGACCACTTTAGTCCGGAATATCAAATCTTTGATAAATTCCACTCACTCTATATATATTCAAATAAATATTTGAGGAATATTAGTTGTGTTTTTAATAGAATTATTTACTACTAGTTATTTCATCTGTATTTCTTAATAGCCTTTGTACTTAGTGCAATAAAGTTTTAATAAATTAATATAGTCGTAAATAGCTTTTGGTACCTTTAATTTCTGCGTTTTATAGTAGTTACATAGAACAAAAATATAATTGTCTAGTACAAAAACAATTTTGCGTCAAAGCTGTTATATAAAGTGTAATATAATAATATAAACTAATGTGCACTCAGAAGCTAAAGTTAAGATAACAGATTGGTTTAAGGCATTTGACTATAAAGCTACAGAACATATTATTATATTATTGTTATTATTATATTTTATTACTTTATTAATAATTATAAGTATATTATATAATCATGTTATGTACATGTATTAATAATATATTATTATATTAATAGTATATATATTTCATTTTCTTTATATTATTTAACTATAGTTATAAGTTTTTAAGTCGAATTTATTATTATTTATTTCCTTTTCATTATATAAACTCTGGAAGTTGGAGCGGGGCTGCCTGTAGCACGGGTCCTAACCGGCCTTGTACGGGAGCCTCGATGTCAATTTTGTAAAAAAACTATTTTAAAAGAAATAAATACATTTTTGATTTTGATTTTGATAAAGATACATAGCTTAAACAGTTTTTCATGAGAGCAAGGCTTTATTTTAAATGAAAAAATCAAACAAAGGCCATGTTTGTTCTTGACAGAGATCGGTCAGTAACTACCGCATACAAGTGAGCTATCGTCACCTAATTACAAATTCCGTGGAGTATACCGTACGAGGAGTTATTACTTGGCTGGACATTGTGATTCCGTCAGGTCGCGGCTGGCGGTTCGTTGCATACCCAATCACTTCGACTCTTCACTACTAGGGTTGACCTAAAAATCATAGGTGTATTAAAATGTTTTAGGTAGAAGATAAACATTAGTCGATAAACGATTTACCTTGGAAACTCATTATTCCCAACATTCCGGTGAAGTTAAATCTAAGGAGAGCGACATTTTTCCGATTGAAATCTCCTTTTCTAAAATACGCTATTAAAATAGTGGTGATGGGTTGCCTAATATATATAAAATATGTTTAAGAGGGTTTTATCCCTCTCCCGCGCACAACCCAATGTTTACAAAGAGTTTTCAATTTTGTGTTTTCTTTTAAGAAATGTTGTCTATCAACTATCTAGGATTTATTGGTATACATCACTATATTTATTTGTATACATCATTATAAAACAAAGTTCTCCGCCGCGTCTATCTGTCTGTTCGCGATAAACTCAAAAACTACTGCATTGATTTTTATGCTGTTTTCACCAATCGATAAAGTAGTTCTCGAGGAAGGTTTAAGTATATAAATTGTTGAGTTTTTATTTACATTAACGATATTTGTCAGAAAAAATAAGCAGTCTGGGAGCTTTCAACAAAAACCCTATCTAAACCTTTTGAGATATAACAAAATAATGTATAGTGGAATTGTGTATCATATATAGGTCTACAGAAAAATCTGCAATAGCGTATGTGTACGTAAGGATGACATACTATATCCATTTTAATACTTTGAAAAATGGGCAATTATAAAGCGGTAATTGGAAAGGTATTTACACAAATGCGGTATTAATCCATATCATTTTTAATACGTGAGTTGGCTTGAGCAATTCATGAAGATTATTTTTCCTTTACACCATGCAAATTAAATGAATTCCTTAGGAGATATATCAAAATCAAAATAATGCGCAACAAAATAAATTTCGTGTTTCCGTTTAGGGCAAAGCCGGGTAAAACACCTAGTTTTAAATTAAAATTAACAAAACTTTTATAACATAACAAAAAAAAAATAGAGTAGCAGCCCTGAAAGGAGCAGAGTCCATTGTGAGTGCGTGTACGCAGCTCTCACAGTGAAAATGTTTGGATATAGTGTATCTACGTCAACCACCTACAAATTTATATAACACTTCTGAGTACCGGCTTGAGTTATAAGCGCTGGCGTCTATTTTAGTCTTATCCCTTAAGAGGGCTTAACGCTTTTGATTTAGAAACTATTTAATTCTGAGTGTACTTTTTAGAAATATTGGCTTTTTAGGAAATAAAATTACGGTCATATAGACATCTTTTCACTTTCTTGTACCTACTTTTAGAAAAACAGCAAAAACCTTTATAACGATTTTCCTCTATTTACTAAAACATTTTTTTCTCGGAACTTGAAAAAAGTTAAGCTACCGTTCCGTGGGAATCTAATATTTGAAAAGAACACAACATGAAGTCGAACAAATATTATGATCTCACAGAAGACATGATTAGGAACGGGTTCAAACTCAGCTTTACGCAGTGGCACTTAGTGCGAGAGGAGTTCCAGCAAAATCTTTGCACCACTTACTGAAATAATTGGGCCTAAGTACATACACCTTTTGTTATCAAAACAATAAAGTTTTTAAATAAGAATAATAAAAAAATAAGCAGGTCTGCCGTCATTTATGGAAGCATTAACGGATTCATACAGTATTTGGTTGGGTAGGGAGAGGAGTACGATAGTGGTTGGTAAGCGTATTGTTCACAATAAAAAAAAAAATTCAAACCAGCCTATTGTCGGTCGCAAGCCCGAGACACCATTCTTCTCATCTCTTACCCACACACGATGGACCCGGCACCGGTGAATCCATGGAATGTTTTAAAATTTGCCTCCATGACGACATTAATAATAAGATATATATATGTCCATAGAGATAATAATAATAATATATCTCCAAATGTCTGAAATTTAATCTCCTAATAAGACTACATTTCTTAAAAAAAAAACACTTGGACTTTAAAAATCTTTGATAATACTAGATTAACCCGTATTAAATGAATAGTCTCACAAAAATACATCAGCGACTTGGTTAGGTAAAGTAAAGTATCATCACGACCTTGCGGGGTCGTCAGAAACTAAGCTTTTAAAAGAAGCAGATTCACATTTCGCCAAATTTACATAAATAAAATAAATAAATAATAATAAATATTTCCAGACAGGTCACACAGCGCCATCTAATTTCCGTGGTAAGCTACGAGGCTTGTGTTACGGAAACTAGATGGTTGATAAACTACACATTATACTTTTTTTTTTTTGTAAATATATACATATTATACATATAAACACCCAGACCGACACAAATTATATAATGTACAACTTGCCCGCGGTGGGAATCGAACACACGACCTCCCGAGTTCGCGGCAACGTTTGTTACCACTAGACCACGGAGGCGGTCATAGGACATAGGTCCAGTAGCAGAATCGTGGACACTGACAGTGGGTCTAGTCCACAAATTTAAGTTCACTCAGTGGGCTATGGAGAGAGCTATGATCAGTATTTATCTGATGGATAAAGTCCGAAACGAGGAAATCGGAAAACCAAAGTTACCGATATAGCCTTCAAAATTAGTAAGCTAAAGTGGCAATGGCCTGTCGTAGAACCGATGAACGATGGAGTAGACGGGTTCTAGAGTAGAGACCACGTACGGCAAGACGCAGAGTGGGTCGACCCCCCTCTAGATGGACGGATGACCTAAGGAAGGTCGCTGGTAGGGGTTGGTCGAGGGTGGCAGGAAGTGGCGAGCCTTGGGGGAGGCCTATATCCAGCAGTGGAGACACAGGCTGATGATGATGATAATGACTATAAGTCCATCATGACAAGTGGCAAGCTCGTCGATGTTTCTATATAACGTACAATACTAAAGAAAAACCACAAATAAATTATTGTGTCTCGACCAGAGATTTAAATATTCGTACTTAAAAGGAGTACCTCCACTCCGTAGCCACGGATCAGACTTAGCTATAAAGGCATACAGGGCCAACAGTGAATTAGAGACGGTTTATAGGGTTTTAGTCCGTAGGCGCCTTGAGGTCTCCTTGTGAGGCCCTTCATGCTGGGGTCGTATCATTGATGATATTGCGAATTTGCGTCTTAAAAAAAAAGGAGGCAGTTAAGAACAATAATCTTTTTGTCTATGGTTTTGCTTAAACGACTTTTTGTTTATATTTATTTTATTTACCTCAGTTTTTCTGCCAATAATATAATAACTGCACCATAGTCATATAAATAATTGTCGTGCATCATGCAATTGCTATCACCATCGCCAATGCCAACGCAAACGCCAACCTACATTCTCGTAGATACTTATAGGTATTTCTGCACCCTCCCAATCTAGGTACCTAAAGAGTTTCCAATAGCAGATTTCAATTTATAAAATTTTATCGTTGGTATTGACGTAAGCCTTTAACGCCAACGCACGTTGTTCACCCGTCCACTGCGTCATCGTGGAAACTTAGACCAAGCAATTGTCAAATTTTGATTTATATAGAATGTGGCGCCGCCTAGTAGTAGGGAGGGAGAACTAAATCTTGTCTGTGGTTATAACATGTGGCACAAGCTCCCTCTTCGTTCTGCTTTCAACAATCAACTCAAAATCCCATCCCACTCTTCTAGCAGATATTCAGATTCCTTCCCTGTGTCTGCAGCCCGCCAGTGGAACAAACTACCACTGGCCATTAGACGAGCACCATCTGTTAATGTTTTTAATCAATTAGTCACTAACTTGTTTGAATGCGAGAAAAACCAAGGTACTAGTGTTTGAAAGAAGAAGGATGACAACCGTGACGATAAAGATTGATGATGAAACTCTAGAACAAGTAAATGAAATTATATATCTGGGCAGTGTTTTCACTGCGGATGGGAAGTACGATAGGGACGTTGAAAGAAGAGTGAACGCGGGAAATAGTGTTAACGGTGCCCTGGGGTCACTGATCGGCAGTCGAAATGTCAGTGACAAAGCTCGGCTCGCCATACACAATGCCATGTTGGTACCAACACTGATGTATGGAAGCGAAACGTGGATATGTCAGAATACGCATGAGAGTAGGGTTAATGCAGTAGAAATGCGGTCGTTGCGGCGGTTATGTGGCGTCACTTTGGCGGACCGCATACGTAACGTCGAAATACGGAAAAGGGTTGGTATGAAGGAAAGCATAGGGACAAAAATAAGGAAAAGCATGCTACCATGGTTCGGGCATGTTGAAAGGATGAGCGAAGAAAGATTGACGAACCAGGTATATAATGCGAAAGTTGTGGGTAAAAGAGGCCCTGGCAGACCAAGACACACGTATCACGATCAAATAAATAAAACACTAGCTGAAGGAGAATTAAAAAGCCTTCGTAACAAAAGGGCATGTATGAAGAGGTTGATGAATGTCGATGAAGCGAAAGAGGTATGTCGTGATCGTGTCAAGTGGCGCTCAATTGTCTCTGCCTACCCCGTAAGGGATCTGGCGTGAAGATATGTATGTATGTGTTGTTTCTTGATAAGCAGGAGCACACTGCATCCAGTACACATTGAATATTTGGCACGCAATATGTTTATGTATGTTTATTTGTGTATATACATAGATAGATAGATAGATAAATTCTTTATTGCACAGAAAATAAAACATTTTACAGTACATAGGCGAGCTTAATGTCTAAAAACATTATCTAACAGCTAACCTTTGGGAGTTGTAAGCAGGGATTGTGGGTGCATGACCACTAATGTTTGACAAAGAGTTTTATTGAGAAAACAACTTATAACTAAAAGAAATATATATATATATATTATATATATATTATATATATTATATAAATATATAAATATATATATATATATATATATATATATATATATGGATATATAAATGTACAAATAATACATACAATAATATACGGACTCTGTAAAGTTATACATATGTTATTAAATTTAACTGTAGGTATTATGTAAGTTCTCAGTACCATATCGTATGGTAAAATATCAAGAAAAAACACATTTTATTTTTATTTAGGCGCGATGTTATTTGGTAGCGGGTTCAAACATCAAATTTTGAATATAATACTATTCCTATATAGAAGATATACTTACATAGGCTTGTTTGTTAGTATCTTACTATCCACCTGGCGGCGCTAGTGTTCGGATGACACAAGAGAGACGATACGCCACTTTTTCGCTGTTGCCACTCTTTTCCCAATTAGTTACTATACTCTTTGATCGTGCCTAAACAATTGTAGAAAATTCGGGGCCTGGTTTTTTTTATTGTTTTCTTTACGTCAATCGGATTTCAATCTCATTATTTTTTTTTATTCCCTGAATATTATCCCGCACACGTGTGTGGGAATTTTAAGCAGAATACATTTAAATATTTACACAAATCAAGAATAATAAATATTTTACAGGACAGTCAGTCTACAACTATTAGGCAAGGATGAATCGCTTTCAAAATATTTTATTTAAGAAAAACATTATTTTCCATTACACTACGTACCTACCTATCTATACATCACTAACCACAACTAGTTTTTTTTTTTTTAATATTTATATAATTCATAATCGATAATTTATGGGCTTCGCTACATACAGTAAGATACTGATGGGTATATCGATGATATATACGTAGACTAATCATATGGTAACGTGGCCATTTCAGTGAACCTACTAATTACAGAATAAAACTTTAATATGCAGAATAAAATTTAAATAACTTGTGCTAATTAGGGCATGTAACTAAATCCTTCCTTCATGGTATTTGTTTACTGAAATGGCCGCGCTCATACAAAACACATCATATCACAGCCGCTAGAATATAAGTCCTAGAACTCCACTGTTGGAGATGGGCCTTCCAGACGGTCTGATGTAAACTTTAATGACATTTATTCAATGATTCCCCAGTTAGTTAGTATTAGTGGAACTGGAACCGACGCGACGGCTTAACGTGCTCTCCGAGGCACAGGAACGGGTGGTATTGTAAATCTATGGCAAATGTACGTAAGAAAAGTAGTTCTCAATGGTGTTCGACCTTCGAACCTTTTTTTTTTAAATATGGAAGCGTTCTTACAACCGAGTCACCACCGCTCTGTTCATACATATATATATCTGTATTTAATTAAACAAATGCCACTAAAGAAGGATTCAGTTACCGGCCCGGCCCATACATTTAAAACAATACTTGAATATTTATTTATCAATTCAATTAAAACTCAAAATCAAGACAAGACATCATCGTAAAAACATTTAATTCAATTAAATATTGAAAGCATTGATCTAATATGAACATTGGTTTAACAGAAGCATAATATGAACACGCTCTTTGTTAAATAATTCATTAGTCCTGCATAATGTATCAGGTTTTTTTCACGTATTCACTACATATTAAATTTTGTTCTCCGTTCATACTGATTTTGAGTTCTTTTGCAGTTTAACTTTACATTGAATTTTGTCAATGAATTTTGTTTGTGACTGTGAATTTTTAATGTGGATAATAAAGTCCTTCAGCACGCGTGGAGAGTGTAGGCCAAATTCTCCACATATATGTAAGTGGTCTAGTGGTAACAAACGTTGCCGTGAACTCGGGAGGTCGTCGGTTCGATTCCCGCCGGGGGCAAGTTGTACATTGTATAATTTGTCTCGGTCTGGGTGTTTATATGTATAATATGTATATATTTACAAAAAAAAAGTATAATATGTAGTTTATCAACCATTTAGTTTCCTATCTAGTAGATGGCGCTATGTGAAAAAAAAAAAAGGTACAGGAACGCTCAGAAGTGGAGGTGTAGGACTCTGAGTTTACTAAGGGGCTATGATAAATGAATAATTTCAATAGTAGGCTGCTCATACAGCCGAATTCAAAAAGCACATAAAATATAATAGCATTAAACAAAGTTATAACTTTGTGGTATTTAGGGTTGAAACAATATTCAATATTTTCTTGATACCCATAAATTCGTAAAAGAGCTGGTTAAACGAATTTTTCAAGAGTGTGGCGACCCCAAATGCCATAACTGCCTAAAACAGAATATTTCCCTTATAATTCAACGAGGAAATTCGGCAAGTGTTTTAGGTAGAATCGTTTTAATTTTATATATATTTTTAGTTTAGTTTTATTTATAATTAGTTTTTTAATCTATTTTATTTTAATATATTTGTATCTTTAAAAAAAATTACTAAAAAAAACTTACATATATATTTTAATAAGATCAAATTAGTCTCCTCACATAAAATAAAAAAATAATAAAATCAATTAAAATTACAAGTTTTTATTGACAGTTGACACAATTATTTATTTAATTTATTTGTAATATTACTTAAGTCTGGTAAGCTTAAGTTGTTAAGCGTGCCACTAGCACCTAAAATGGCGACCACGGCTAAGAATAAGATATATTTTGTGAATAAATCGCTAACCATTAGAATTGTAAAACTTGTAGCCAAACGTATCTTGACAAAAGGAATCAGATCATAATTCATGCCTAAGAAACTCCTTATCGCATAAGAAAATGATTCCACCTTTTGTTACTACGCAAGAGAAGCCAAGCTAGTACAGAAATAAAGCTTCAATGTTTTTTGTAATATCCGTACCTACATTTTTAAAATAAAAAGTCTCCGTGTAAGGTCTCGTCAAAGTCGTAGCCAGGAAACCACGTCGTCGTAGTTACGTGCCACCCGGCCTGCGCAAGAGTATACGTATACATACTTGTACATACCCTTGTTTTATGTTATTAAGTTATAGACAGATTAAATACTGGTTAAAACGCTGAGTATATCATTATTTATATACCAGTAGCATTAAATATATAAGAAGACAGGGCAAGAAGCCGAACGGTATGAAAATCAAAGCTAGGCCATTGGTTACAAAACGAATTAATCTAGTATATGTATATGTATTGCCGGTTATGATCATGATGCACTTTCAAACTGGTTATATTACTTTGTTGTTTCACGGACAACGTGCTAAAATATGTAAAAATACGTTTTTTGTTCGACAAGATAACCTCGAGACAGTTTAATGAAATAATGTAACAACATTTTGTATGAAAATGGCAACTAATGCCCGCTACACCATATTTAATCTCGTTAAATACAACAACAGCATACTACTCTGGCCGTATTTTGTTAATTTTATTTTTCCATTAGCGCTATGACCGATCTTTTTTGGCGCTATAAATACATGTAGGTATTGGAAGACTAACGGCCGGTTGCAAAAAGAATGATTAAAATATTCAATAACCAACACTTTGATATACGCCACGTGATTGCTAGTTAGCTTGTCATTTTGGTTATTTCAGCCAATGACGTGCCTCATAGGTATGTGTTAAACATGTCATAAGATAATCAGCCATTAGCCTGTTTTGTTTTTTGTAGTTAACATTTATTTTATTGGCGACAATAAATTATTTCTCATTTTTTTCTATGTAGGGCACGAAAGGCTGCAACCAAAACCTTGCCACTAAAAATCATTTACCAAATATTACTTATATTTTGTGATTTATGTATCTCGTTGATTGTAGCCAACCTAGCGAGAGTTCGCTGAATTCTTCAGAATTATTCACGGAAAGTAACAGTGGATGCATTGGTACTCTGCCAATATTTTACTGGTGTGGCAGCAATGATGATGTCATAGATGATGTCATAGCGTACCTTTTTGATAGGCCTAACAACCCATTGATACAACTTGACCAATAATAATGCGAAATATATAATACGCAATCGATTATTATAACTTGGTCGCGTTATATATGTTAATAAAATCATAAAATAAAAACAAACAAAGAGTCTAAGAGACTGGGAAGGAAGTGCTGCACGACAAGAAGAAGTCAACGCACGTAGACACGATCCCAGCGCACGTACTTTATAAAAATCACTATTTCCGGCGCCGACAACTAGATAAGGGCTTTGAACAAACAAAAAAATATATAATACGGCCCTTATAATGCTATAAAAAGGTGTAGATTTTAGTACTTTGTGAGAACTTTACAGTGTGAGTGGAATTAAGAATCATGGTGTGAACGTTAATAAATAATGCAGCAAGGTGGTGAAACGGTCATGTATCATCTGCTGGTTTTGACGATGTAAATGTGACCAATAAATAGGACATATTATAAACTAGGCAAGTCTATATATTTCCAACCATCCTACTCCCAGTTTTTCGGACAAGTTGTGGCTTTGTTGTTGTTGGCTAGCATCAAAAAAAAGAGACATGATTTGATGACTTTATGACAGAGAAGAGTAATAAGTACTAATGATTTTTAAACACAAATAATGTGACCGTATTTAACAAATCACCAACAGGAAGATTACAATGGGGAAATACCTTATTTTTCCTGTCTGTACAGATAACCACTTTTTTTTTTAATTTCAAAATTATTTATTGTTATTCAAAATTAGTTATTGCTTATTCTAATTACAGTTGTATGTACATGTCATGATGATGCAATCAGCCCATATTATGGGCATTCAATATGCTTATGTCAATAGATATTTATTTACAATATTTATTTGTATATAGTTTATATTTAATATTGTTCTTGTCAATTTATTGGAATACAATGTTAATGTTAAAATTTGCATGGTAAAAATTATTTTATTGAGTGAAAACAGTTGTCAATAAGAATTTTCTTTAACTCAATAGGTAAAAATCATCGATGTACATAGATAGGCATATTCGATTCAAAACGCACTTTTAAAATGTGCCGCTTACCACCTGTATACCTACTAACTTTGGGGGTCAATTCTTAAGCACATGCAATATTTAATAGAAATTCTGTCACAATGCAAAGACTAAAATATTATTATTAAGCGCTCTCGACTCTTGCTAGCTCGCGACTGTTGGTGCAGCTACATGACTTCGATTGGTTATGCATCGATGTTTCAAATAGACAATACAGTTTTATTTTTTAAACTAACACCCATATTCTAAGATCTTTCCTCAAGGGATCCTTCACTCAACCACTACTTCCACCTGTCAAACGGCTTCCCTCAAGAGGTCGATATTCTTAGTTGTAAAGTTCTCAAACCTCGAAATGCATAAATATTTCTGGGAAGATGAGTTTTTTTCTGGCAACATTGAAGATTACGTTCCCGTAATCTAAATATCCATATTGTTGGAATTACTACAACCTCTAGCACTTTTGACATCCATAAGTCAGTCTCTTTCATATTATGAATATTAATGTGTCACGATAATTTTTTTCATTTTTGAACCAAATCTGAATTAATTGAGTTTGTCAATTTGTTTTATTTAATAATGTGTTCTTTAACTTTAGTACCAACATCATCACGACCGTTTCCCTTTCGGGGTGGTCAGAAACCACGCTTATAAATAAGCGGATACATATTTAGCCAACTTTGACAAGTGGCAAGCTAGTCGATGTCTCCAGCGTACGTAACTCGAGAAATATCACAAATAAATTAAATATTAATTAAATGTATTTATTTACATTAATAAATATTTTTGTGTTCCGACCAGGAATCGAACCCGGTACCTCCGAGTCTAAATCCACGGCCTTAACCGCTAGACCACAGAGGCAGTTTATACAATATAAAATTAGCCGAAAATAATATAAACACGCTTCTAGGAGTTTTAAGGTACGTCGCGTTATTTGACAGTACTATTCCTCGGGGCTAAGTGAGGTGCCTCCGTTTGACAGCTGGAAGGAACAGTTGAGTGGAGGAAACGTCTACGAATACAGGTGCAGTATCCAAAAGATACGAAACAAAGGCTTGAGCAATATGTTTTTTTTTTATTCCTATTTCCAATGACATGTAGAAAAACAATAGAGTACAAAAACGATATTACTTAACTCATGTACAACGACAATTTGGCCTTCTACATCGATCATGTGCGCAACCTGGAACGCTTCACTCATACATATCGCTTCATAAACCCATGGATGTCCATAACAAACACTAAAACCATAGCCGTTAAGGCAATAAAAGCTTAACACGTTCCGGAATTGAAATTTGCATTTAATTCTTATTAGACCACAAAGTCATTGCTGACTGGCGACACCTAATTAGACAATTTGCGTATCCATTCGTATACATTTACCGCAACAACAGAATCCATAAACGACACAAGTCGATCACTTTATAACAAACTAAATTGTTACTAAACATAACAACTTTGAGGTGAAAATAGCTTAACATCCCATGGCCATCTTAATGGTAAGCCAAGACGGTGGCGGTATGCTGATTTCTATTGTAATGTATGCAAAACGCTTGTGACCGCAGCAATTAGGCTATCGGGATGTACTGAGATCGTGCTAGTTAGTTGTCAAGCTGAATCGCGATGATCAATTAGTAGGGATCGGTGGAATGACTTGATTATTGAATCACGATTTCATTGTCGATTCATGAGATGCCAACGATATGCGTGGAAACGATAAAACTAAGTATTTGTCGACGCGTTGACTGGGAACGAGAAAGGAGTTACCTACAGCCCACGGGCACATTAGCATCTGCCAAAAACTATACAAATTTACAATTCAACACACGTTATTAATAAGAAAGAAAGGGTAACTCGATTCGTGATCAAACCAAAACTCCTACGCCGGCCCACAATGTAGGGAAGCTCTAAAACCACGAACAAAATAGTCGAAAAAGGTAAGTATGCGGTCGTGACGGGAATGTCGCTGATGTTATGTATTTCAGGGCGAACTCATTGTATTTTAAACCGCCATTGTTTTCGTATTTCGCGCCTGCAGCCATCCTTAGAATGCGAGTTTAAAGTAACAATATTTTTTCAAGGATATTTATTTGTCCGTCGAGAGATGTCCATCAAATCGTTACGGCCGCGCTGCGAAGGACTATAAATACTGTTCGTTTTACCGTTCAAAGTTTGACGAGCACTGACGAAATATGGGAACAAAGAGTGTCATCGTCTCCTGCCAGTCGTAAATGTAGTGATGTCAACGTTTGCGGAATGTAAGTTGTACCGAGTTTGGTTAGAGTCTAGTTCTGGTCGGCGAGTAGCTGGCGACAGCTTGACGGGAGCGTCCGCGCATGTGACATCTAACGAGGGAGTACGTGAGTGTACTGCGCAAGGCTGCGCCCGCGCACGTGGCCGCCGCCTCTCCCACGGTTGGCCACTGCTACTGCAGCGATTGATTAACGGTGCTGTTCGCGCTAAATGCGTTCGACGTGAGAATGGCCGACGAGCTAATATGTAGGTTCGGTAGATTCGGGTCGTGCTTTCGCAGTTGCGTGACAAAATTGCAACTCGACGTGGAAGGCAAATAGCGTGCGTGTAATTAGCATGTGTATTCAGTAGCTTAGAAGTTCTGTGTGAAAGAATATAAATCCATCAAGTAGTTACACGAAGTAATTTGCAAATATTCCCCTATGTGTATGAAAAGTTGTATAATAATACATTTGTCGTAAAATAACAGATTTAGTAGTGTTCTTAACTAATTCATTACATTATTTTACACTAGATTAAAAGCTACGAATTGTCGAAAGGGGTTATTTTGTAAAAACTAAGTTGAAAGTTACAAATAATATCATAGAAGTAAACCTTTCTGAAGTTCAAAGAGGCAAAAAATAGCACACGTTGTCAAAGGAATAAATAAAAAACATAGACATATATATTGTGGATTGCTCTCCTATTTAGGTATAGATAAATTTTGGGTCCAGATAACGACTGTATTTTTTGTAGTTGTCAACTTTTTGGCTCTAGTGAAGTAAAGTATATGTATTTTTTTTTTTGTCAGCCTAAAACACAGATATACCTCTATTGTTGGAGATTCCAGGCCAGGGATATTTTTTCTCTGGACTATTAGGCCTACTCTTACCTTGCAGATCAGACGGGTTAGCGCGAGGGTAATGACTTACGAGTATTCATATTATTTTTACTTATGAACAGTAGAACAATGTCTGTAGGTAGACTCTATATATTGACACCCACAAACTGTATTACCGGGGATATTAAATCCTTTTGACTCAGATGATGCCTAACCAATCATCGATCGATAAAAACATTTTAAGGTATTTTTAATTCAAATTCAAATTCAAAATAATTTATTGTCAGAATTGTTTACATGTAAAATTTCAGAAAAATTATCTTCATATACATTAATGTTGAACCAATCTGCCCACATTAGGCATATAATATTTAATATTTTAACTAAACAATATTATATTATTATTATTGCTTTTAATAAAAAATAGTTTTAAATTTAATACCTATCTCAAATTAACATATTATTCAAACATTTTATTTTTACTATACCTATCATTTATTTACTAATACTAATAAAAATCGTATGTAGTTACAAGGTGCAAATGTCATAATTAAAACTAAAAAAATAACAACCAGCAATACAAATAACAAAAATAGGTACTCAATTTAATTCGCTGTCATTTAGGTAGTCCATAATATTATAGTAATCCTTTTGGATCAATATGCTGCTCGGTAGTTTATTATAAATTTTTAGGTGCCATGTGAAATATGCTGCGATGCATTAGTGCAGTGTATGAGTAGGAGTCAGCATACATGTACGAGTATTCTAATGGAACAAGAGCGGTGGTGGTTCGGTTGTAAGAACGCTTTTTAATCCAATAAAAGTGGTTGAGGTTTGAGAGAAATAGTTTACTTACGTAAATTTGTCATAGATTACTAACACCACCGTTCCCGTGCCTCGGGGAGCACGTTAAGCCATTGATTGCGGTTCCACTAATACCAACTTTTGGCTAGTGTAGGCCAACACTATTCTCCAGATATATGTTCTTGAAGGCCCATCTCTAAAAGTGGAGGTCTAGGAGGCTGTGTTCTAGGGGCTGTAATAAATAAAGAAAACACCATGCCGGGTCCATCGTGTGTAAATATGGGAAGAGAGGAGAAGCTATATGGGCTGATTTGGGGTCCTTTCTGTTTTTTGCGCTATAATACCTATTTATTTTGCTTGTAGGTCCATATTTATAATGTCTCTGACAAAAACATACGAAATGCAAGTGGTAAGCGACTCGTAGACGCAGTGGCGAGATGTGTCGGGTGGTATCAAAGTGATACGCGAGGCAGATCCACAGCGGATAGGAGCCAGGACGAGGCAGTGGAAAGGACGTAGAAAACCTATGGACCCAAAAGTTCCCACCAATTAATAATATACATATTGTTCTCTATGGACAACGTTAAAGTTTAATTAAAATAATTAAGACTTAAATAAATCA
Source organism: Tinea semifulvella (assembly GCA_910589645.1). Taxonomy (NCBI): domain Eukaryota; kingdom Metazoa; phylum Arthropoda; class Insecta; order Lepidoptera; family Tineidae; genus Tinea; species Tinea semifulvella. The sequence goes on along the minus strand of OU342587.1, from coordinate 5,832,110 downwards.
AAATACTCGTAGTTATATGAAGAAACTTTTAAATTAAATGCTAGCAAACCATGTCTGATGAATGTGACGGTTTTTTTTTTGTATACTAGCACAAACGCCTCCGTGGTCCAGCGGTTAAGTCCGTGGATATAGACTCGGAGGTACCGGGTTCGATTCCTGGTCGGGACACAAAAAATATTTATTAATGTTAACAAATACATTTAATTAATATTTAATTTATTTGTGATATTTCTCGAGTTTGGTACGCTGGAGACAACGACGAGCTTGCCAATTGTCATGATTGGCCTATAGTAAAGTTGGCTAAATGTGAATCCGCTTACTTACAAGCGTGGTTTCTGACGACCCCGAAAGGGAAAACGGTCGTGATGATACTTTACTTTTTTTACTAGCACGAAGTGGTACCTTGCGCCCACCTGATGGTAAGTGGCGCGCGAGGTCTATGAATGTTAGCAACTGAAATCATGACTGACATTAGACTCTAACTCTAACTATGCCGGCTTGACTGGGCATGACGGCAATTCTAAACAATTCTGAATAAACTGCAACAAATAAAATGTGTTAGATGTGTTTTCATGTGAATAAAGATATTTTGACTTTGACTTTGATGAGAAAAGGAGATGATTTCGAAACCTACCCCTAATAACAATCAGTGCAATTCATTGAATTTAAAAATATATTTGTTGTATTATTATAAGGATTAATTATCAAAACGAAGAGATATCATATATATATATATATATAATATTGTCATTAATTGAAATAATATAAAAGTCAAAATTAATCAGGAGAAAAAAATATTTATAATAACCGTAACTTACAATTTAAGAAACTTCGACATATCTTCTCATCGTCCATACCACAGTGTTTGAAGACAAAAGTCTTCAACCAGTGCGTCCTCCCCGTAATGTCGTACGGAGCGGAGACGTGGACACTGACAGTGGGTCTGGTTCACAAATTCAAGGTCGCTCAGCGAGCTATGGAGAGAGCTATGCTTGGTATTTCTCTGATGGATAGAATTCGAAACGTTGAAATTCGTCAGAGAACCAAAGTTACTGACATAGCATTCAAAATTAGCAAGCTGAAGTGGCAATGGGCCGGACACATCTGCCGCAGAACCGACGACCGATGGGGCAAACGGGTTCTGGAGTGGAGACCACGTACGGAACGACGCAGAGTGGGACGACTCCCCGCCAGATGGACGGATGACCTAAGGAGGGTCGCTGGTGGGGGTTGGATGAGGGTTGCAAAAGACCGCGTGCAGTGGCGAGCCTTGGGGGAGGCCTATATCCAGCAGTGGAGAGACACAGGCTGATGATGATACAATTTAAGATACGACCGAACTTTCTTATATTGCCTCATCATTTAAAGCACATTTGTGACAATTACCGAACAATACAGTTATCTTTACCAAATTTTATTAAGCTTATTACTATTTCACGTGTGTCCATCTAACGGAGCGAGCTCGTCAGAGACGCCGCCGCGAAAGCCTTATATCTGCCTCCATCTTGCAATTACGAGATATTCATTTCGTATGTAAACTTGTGCACCGCGCACGTGAGTGTAAGACCAGTGGTATAATAATGTTGTTCATGATTAGTTACCGCTTGACTGCCTCCGTGGTCTAGCGATTAAGTCCGTAGATTTAGACTTGGAGGTACCGGGTTCGATTACTGGTCTGGACAAAATAATTATTAAGCCGCGGTGGTGGCTCGGTTGTAAGAACGCTTTCCTACAAATCCACCCGGCATGTACCAATAAGAAATACACTTTTCTTACGTACATTTATCATAGATTTAAAACACCACTGTTCCCGTGCCTCGAAAAGCACGTTAAGCCGTCCCGGTTCCATTTGTGGAATTGATAATAAATTGTCACTAAAAATTTACATCAGATCCTCGCCAACCCGTCTGGCCAGCGTGGCGAGTATAGGCCAAATATAATCGCCAGTGATATTTCCTGAGTTTGGTACGCTAGAGACATCGACGAGTTTGCCCCTTGTTATGATTGGCCTATAGTAAAGTTGGCTAAATGTGATTCCGTTTCTTTATGAGCTTGGTTTCTGGCTGCCTGCCTCCTTGGTCTAGCGGATAGTCCGTGGATTTAGACTCGGAGGTTCCGGGTTCGATCCTGGTCACAATAATATTTATTAATTTAAATACCTACATTTAATTAATATTTAATTTACATACAATTATACACTTACGATGGACCCGGAGCCCGCAAAGTGAATCCATGGAATGCTTAGAAATTTGTCTTCTTCTTTGCAAGATCTGACATAAAAGTTGACATATACATATTGTTTTATAAAATATTTAAAATATCAAAAGTGCAACCAAAACATTATCATTATTCCCAAAAGAAAATTGTTTGATTTTTGACCTCAGTTGTAATGACACATTCGGAGGCATTATTGACTTCACATTCTTACGTTATTTCAACTCCGAGAAACATCAAGCAATATGTAAAGTAGTACAATATAAGTGTAAGATTGTATTGTTTAGACATTAGTCTTGGTTTAACCGGACCGGTTCTGCGGCTGACTGTACAGAAGGCTCCATAGCCTATTCTCATGGATTTCTTTTGTCAAAGACTGTTTTAAAGGTTTTTTAATACACGTTTGGTATGTTATATGTTACATTGTCAAGTGTATTATTTAGAATTTTTTAGTAAGCCTTAATGGAAAATTAAATATTTATGTTCATTCATTCATTACAGCCCTAGAACACAACGTCCTAGACCTCCACTGGGCCTCCCAGAACATATATCTGAACAGATATTTGGCCTACACTCGCTACGCTGGCCAAACAGGTTGGCGAATATCTGATGTCAATTTTTAAAAACAATTTATTGTTATTAGTGGCATCGGGACCAACAGCTTAACGTGCTTTCCGAGGCACGGGAACAGTGGTGTTGTAAATCTATGACAAATGTACGTAAGAAAGGTGTATTTCTCATTGGTACATGCCGGGTGAGTTTGAACCGACCTTAGGACCACTAGGATTTTAAGGAAAGTGTTCTTACAACTGAGCCACCACCGCATTAATATGCATTAATATTTTTTTATAATAAGATTATATATAAGTTTAAAATTGATCATGTTATTTAAGAACATTTAAAATAGACGAGTATTATTATTGTATTGTCTTGTAGTGTACACTGCTGTGGATTGCAATCCAGAACTTCTGTCAAATATTAAGTATATATCGTGTAATGGTAGTAATCTGTTTGTTGTATCTTGAAAAAATAAATAAATATGTTTATTTATTGTAGATTAAAATATGTTGGTAATATTAATTTAACCAATGCTAGAGGCAGGGGATATCTTGTTGTACAGCCCGCCGAGGCTGCTCATCAAGACGCATCAAGCAAGGGATCCCTGATGGATGAAAATTTGATATTAAATAATAATTATTATCGATGGAAGTAAACCGGTAATTTTTCATCGTCTATCGGCATGACCTTTGCGGGCTGTACAGCAAGATGGATTGGTTAATAAGGCGATTTAGTAGCATTTAAATATTTTTATTATTATTGCCAGGGTGGCTCTAATTCGTGGAACGTGGTTATCGTAGCGATCCTTCGTAATAATCAATACAGACTCTTGTGGGTGTCCGGACCGTGTCGTCGTATTGGAGATGAGTTCTAAATAATAGTCCAGCCGGCTTTCGACCGACGATTGGCTGGATTATAAAGGATTATTTATATTGCGCAATATTGCTTACCATTAACATTTCAAGCACTTTGCTTCAAGCCACTCAATTCAATGCGCAAAAATTTAAGGATGCGCCTACATTATATTCCATCAAGACGAGCATAATTTTAAATGTTCCGATTTAACCTCTAACAATAGGCCGCTATCTTTTAATTCTGACTTATCGTACTGTGCCAGTGCTGTCACATTAACTTAAAACTATCCATTATATTTCCTGCTAAATCGATTACCACGACGATGTGCCAATTACCTCAGCATTTGATAGCTAATTTTATTATATCTCGGACATCACTGTCTTTCTTGTGCTAGAAGTGCTGGCCGCATTCCTCGTCACGCGGCTCTCAACATCATCCGAAGGGCTCTTGTCACTGCTGAAGTACCTGCAATCTTAGAACCCTCTGGGATTGTGCGGAGCGATGGCAAAAGACCCGACGGAATAACTGTTGGCCCGTGAAAACTTGGCAGGTTTCTGGCTTGGGATGCGACATTAGCTTCACCTCAAATCCAGGCAACCTAGTCAGGCGCGGGAAGTGCGGCGGTTTCTGCTGAAAACCTCAAGTTACGCAAATACGCCAACCTTGGTACAAGTTACGAATTTGCGCCGTTTGGGGTCGAGCCAAGCGGCTGACGGAAAGGTCTGGAGACAGGAAGGCTGGCAATTATTTCTGCCAACGTATTAACCTCGCTATACAAAGGCGAAATGTTGCCAGTCTCCTTGGGACTATCTCGGATGGGATGTCTCTGGAAGACATTTTTATTTATAGTTTAGATATTTTTATTTATTATTTACTTTATATAAAAAGTAATTTTCATTAGGATAAATAATCTGTGAAGGATTGAAGGTTTTTCTATGGATCTTGTACCATATATGCAACTTTTCGTAGGTACCTATACTTTCTTTATATGGTTAAATTTTATTATTTGTATTGGATTACAAAAAAAACTAGTAAATATAATGATATTATACATACAATGTAATTTTCGATGTATGAATAGAGTTGCCGCTTTGTCAACATAGCGCGACTCCTAAAACAAGAGGCAGGTCAATATGAACACACATCACACTGTCTCGTTCCGAACTTACATTTATAAGTGGACTTATATCAAAAGACCCAACGCAAAAAAACTTTTTTAAATCTTTAGTAGATATAATTACATATAACATAGCACGATCTGGCCCCAAACACAACATAAAAAAAACATAAACAATTTTTACCAAAATAAAAATCAGGTCAATATGGACTTCACAGTATAGTCACGAACTCATATTTAAACATTGACTGAAAAGAGACATAAAATTTTGTTAATATTGACATATTCTATATCAAATCTGGTTCTTATAGCATTTTTTGTGCAAAGCAAGTGGCAATCTCGTCGATATCTCTGGTGTACCAGACTCGAGAAATGTGCCTCGGAGATGCCGGTTCCACTAATATCAAATTGTTGTTTTTTTATAAATAGTCATTAAAATTTACATCATACTCTCGCCAGTCCCTCTAACGTCAGAAAACATGCATTATATTTATATAATATACATAAATAAACATTGTACAACGTATGTTATTATAATTTGGCGATAAAAGTTAATCTCATAAATTATTGCTATTTAGTGTTTTGTACATGTAAAACGTTAATTTTAGGAAAAGTAAAGTATCATCACGACCGTTTCCCTTTCGGGGTGGTCGGAAACCACACTTATAAATAAGCGAATTCACATTTAGCCAACTTTACTATAGGCTAATCATGACGAGTGGCAAGTCTCCAACGTACCAAACTCGAGTATTATCACAAATAAAATAAATATTATTTAAATGTATTTATTTACATTAATAAATATTTTTGTGTCCCGACCAAGAATGGAACCCGGTACCTCCGAGTCTAAATCCACGGACTTAACCGCTAGACCACAGAGGCAGTTAATTTTAGTTTAAGTGATAAACAATAGCATTGAATTAAACTTTGTAACTTTATATAGTGACAACCTACTAATAACTTGAATTGGTTGGTGGAAAAAATAAATTTACAGTTCAGCTGTATCCTACCATAATGGTATGCAAATAATAGTACATGTCAATTACAACTAAAATTATAATTGTCAACACTTATAATGTAAAAATTCTTGGATACTATAAAAACATTGTTCTTTTAACCATTTATTTAACAGCTTCTTAAATTTAATTATTGATGTCAATTGTTTTAATTCTATAGGCAAACCGTTAAATATTTTAATACACATTTGGTGACTATTTTTAGAAACAATGGTAACTTTTGTAGCAGGTTTCCATAAATTGTATCTATATTGAGTCCGAACATTTGTTCGCCCATCCTCGTTAACAGACCGAAAAAGACTCGGGTAGTTTTTAATAAACGATAATAATATGTTTTTTTAAAGCATAGTGGGTACTTAGTATTAAAAAAGTTACCTCTAATATAAGTCAAATATCAGTGGGTGTATAACCAGATTAGTGTTGGAGTGCCATCGGTTCTTGGTAGCTGGTATTGTCATATGGCGTGTAGCACCTTACTGGTAAAAGAAATTACTGCGTCAATAATTGCTCTGTAACAGTTTTAGGAAATACAGTGCGAACTAAACAGCGACACTAAATAATAATAATTTAATATTAATTAGTAATTTGAGGCAACTACGAGGCCTATGGATAAATCAACCTTATTCAAAACCTTAGTCAAAAATATGCTATACGTATATAAAATATTAAAGGCATAATAACTGCGCATTTCATAGTATTATTGAGAGTTGTATGAGAGAATAAACCATAACATAGAACATACCATAACTTTCTACTATGTACTTAGATAAGTATTTATTATTTATGTATATATTTTTCGTTTCCAAATCGTTTGCGGTGGTGGCTGTGCATCTTTGGAACCAGTTACCGGTGGACATCCGTCAAGCTAGAACACTATTAAGGAAACTGGTCTATGCGCACTATTTAAATTTACCATAAGCTTAATACACTCTCTGCTATATTTATTTCTCTCATTATAGTCATCATATAGTAGGTATATTATATTTATGTATATTCATAGAATGTATGTATGTAGTTTTATTTGATTTCTGTATGTATTAGTATGTAAATATGTATTTATTCACTGGTATATATTGAAGTCTAATATTTTTCTATTAGTTTTGATAGCACCTGCCTTATCTTGTCGTAACTGCTTTAGTTGTCCCAAAGGTTTGACCAGAATAGAATGTCGATCGGCATTAGATCCGCCTTTATACTTTGTGCAATAAAGTTTATAATAAATAAAAATAAAATCAATAAATATTTATTTAATATGTAGGATTATATTTAATTAGTATATGTTTATATTTCATTATTGTTGATCACAATAGTATTTCTGCACCCGCTTATAATGGCTTCCCATTCACAAAGGTTAGTTGGTAGAAAATGCATTTATAGCATTAAGCTCGCCTTTGTACCCACACTATTTTTAGTTCTGTAAAATAAAGAAGTTATTATTATTATTATTGTCGTAGAATGGAGAAAAAAACATTCTTTATTATTTTACAGTATAGTATTATATATTATTGTCGTCTGTGTAATAGTCCTATGTCAATTTATATGAAAAAAAAATATAGGCGAAAATTGTTCTTAGAACGCAATGAATCTAAAATTAAAATTGAGTATAAATAAAAATATAAGTCAATAAATGATATATACTGCGTGGAATTTATTAAAGAGCAAATATTTTTAAATTATAATCTAGAATATAAATAGAGAACAACGTATTTTTGTTTATATTATTCAGTAAAAAAATCTTAAGTTACTGTGCCGAAAATTTTCCTAAAAATATCGCCACTCATAATACAGAGCCTAATTAAGTAGGTAGAGAGAGGTCGACGATCGCGCGAACGTTAACTTACATAATTCTTTCTCTCTCTATTTTGTCTCTCGAGTGTTGGCGATATAAATTAATAATAACACTCCCCAGTCTTTAGGTATTTATCACGATGGATACCGCAATTTTCAGACGCGGCCTAATTGACCATGCAGTCGTATTTTATTTTTCGGATAATGATTTTTAATTGATTTCAAATAGAGGTTCTACTAATAACACCTGAAGCCTAAAAATCATTTGTTCTTTTAACAATTACACGAGGTATAAAAATATACCTAAAATTTTTCTTTAAAATTACCTACTTCTTTGTACTGAAAAGTTTATTATTGCCTCATAATATTTATTTATTTATTTATTTAAATCTTTATTGCACAAAGTACAAAGGCGGACTTAATGCCGCTAGGCATTCTATGACAGTCAAACCTTCGGGACAACAAGAGCAATTAAACAATGAAAGGTAGGTGCAATTACAGGCTTAATTAGACAATATAATGACATATATAAATTAATACATACTTACATACACATAGACATACAAATAAATAATATTTACATATCTACATACTAATACTACATGCAAATACATACATATAAACTACACATAAAAACAATAATAATATACATACATATTAAATTAAATGTAATACTATCTATAACCATATCAAATACAAGTATAATTATCAGCAACGCCAGAACTAAACTAAGTTTATTATGACTTCATGTAGTGTGCATATACAAGTTTTTTAAAGATAGCCCTGCTCTGGGCCTGCCGGATGTTTATAGGCAACTGATTCCAGAGGTTTACGGCTACAACTGCAAAGGACTTTGAGACAAAAGAAGAATGGTGAGTGGGAATGGACAGAGTAGAATTAGAGGAAGAACGGAGAGTTTTGTCATGGGTAGCGCCAAGATAAGTGAAGCACTCTTTTAAGTAATTGGGGGTAGCGGGCTCATTAAGTATTGAGTATAACATGCAGAGTACTCTGCGATTCCTCCGAGGACGAATGGCTAACCACTTTAATTTGTTTCGAAAAGGTGATATGTGGTCGTATTTACGAAGACAAAATATAAACCTGATGCATGCGTTGAGTAGACGTTCCATTTTATTTAATAATTCTTCAGTGAGATCCACACAACACACGTCACCATAGTCGAGCAGAGGAAGCAACAGGGACTGTACCAAAGTTATTTTAGCTTTCATAGGCAAGAAATTTTTGAATTTGTTAAGAGAGTGCAGTGAAGAAAATATTTTACGACTAGTGTTGGCAGTCTGCGTGCCCCAGCTAAGATGAGAATCGAGGTGTATACCAAGGTTCTTAACCTTGCCGGAGAATGCAATTGGCACGCCATCATACCGAACAAGGTCAATCGTGCTCATATCTACTTTAGATAGTAGTCGAGAGCTACCAATGATAATTGATTGACACTTATTCGGGTTGACAGCGACGCCAAACCGCGATGACCAAGAGTAAACATTACATAAATCGGAATTCAGCCAAGCTATTGCACTATTGAGTGTGTTGATATCTGTCTGGACATAGAGCTGCAAGTCGTCGGCGTACAAGTGATAATGACAGTGAAGAGAAGAGGTGATGTTATTTATAAACAATGAGAAGAGTAAAGGAGAGAGAATGCCACCTTGTGGGACGCCTGCTTCTAAGTTACACCAGCCCGATAATGCCTCGTTTATACGCACTTGTTGTCGACGACCACAAAGATATTGTGTAAACCAATTTAAAGTTTCTGATGAGATCCTAAGACGAGACAAAATAGCGATTAGCAATTCAGGATCAACTGTGTTAAAGGCATTTGTGAAATCAATGAGTACTAATACAGTGACTTTAGTATCATCCATGCCGTTTCGGATATCTTCAGTTACTTTTAGTAAAGCTGAAGTTGTGCTATGACCGGGGCGAAATCCAGATTGGAGGGGGTTAAGGAGCCTATTTTCTTGAAGAAAAAGTGATAATTGTTTGTGAACAATAGACTCCAAAACCTTGGATAGGAATGGCAAAATCGAAATTGGGCGGTAATGTGAAGGAAGTGTTGGAGAAGTAATTTTAGGAATTGGAATGATATAGGCTCCGCGCCATAAGGATGGGAATTGGCCAGAGGTAAGGGAAAAATTTATTATACGAGTAATGACAGGTAAAAGTAAATCAATAATAATGAGGATCATAGCACGACCAATGGAATCACATCCTATTGCTTTAGAAGTAATGGAGTTAATCGTCTTAAGGATTACATCATCAGAAACTTCTGTAAGGCCAAAAGGTTCAATGTCGAGTGTCGGCATCTGTGAAATCTCCACCAGAGTTCTACTTTTAATAGCAGCATCAAGCATCGGGGCTGAGGCAAAATGAATATTGAGCTGATCGGGTGTTACAGAACCAACCGAAGGCTGGCTCTGCGTACGACCCAACCCAAGAGATTTAAGGAACAGTGAACAGTGACGTATTGTTGTCGTTATGTAGAGTGGGTGTACTGCTACATAAAGTGGATTTTATTTGAATAACCGATCTACCTATATGTACTGAATGATCTAACTTTCCTCGTTCTTTCTAAAAACCTAAACGCGAGGTTAAGGTCCCTTTACCCATTGTTAGTTGCGACTGCTTATTGTTGTATTTTGTTAAAGAACCCACGTTAATAATAATACTGAAACAATACGAGACTTCTCTTCGAAATATTACACCGCTATCCGAGACATTGATGCGAGGGGATCGCAAAAAACCGACTCCCGCATATTTAAGACGACAGACGAATCATATCAATACACAGAATGGAACGTTTAGCGAACGTATAAAATACAAAAGTCATTGTTTTTTTGCAAGCGCTTGGAAGCACACAAGTCTGCGACTGGAATACCAACAAGGTAGCTGATGCGCAGGAATTCGGACCTGCCATTCCGCACTCATTCGCCAAAATCCTATCGCACGTCGCTTACATACTCGCCGACAGAGACGTATATCCTCTTATAATTTCTTTACCACAGTCCATAGAACACATAGACCTAGACCGCTACTGCTAAAGAAGAGCCGTATGAAACATATCATTAAATAATTTGGGATACCTCGCGACAATCCAACCATACCAACGGTTTTCTCGACAAAAGCAGCGTGGCAAGCGAAGGCCAATTTCTTTTGATATGCAATCTGAAACGAAATGAAATTAAATATTTATATAGCAGATAAAAACGTAACATTTGTTGCAACTACATGACATTTGTTGTTTGTGTTTGTACCCCCACACCAGTGTTTTATCCTTCAGAGGCCTTAATCTAGATCTGGAAGGCATATATGTAATGTATGTATGTATCCTATCTACCTACCTGCGCTTGTTTTGGTTTTGTAAATAATTTATTATAGAGTTTTAGGCCTGTGTTAATATAAATAGATCTCATGTTTGACATTGGTTTTGAGATCTATTTGAGGCATAAAACTCTATAACAAATTATTAACAAAACCAAAACAAGTTCAGGTAGGTACATAGGCGAGTCTAATGCCGTAAATGCATTTTATACTAACCTTTAAGATATTCGTTTTATTTTTATACAAAAAATCAACAAAATTAAAAACATAATAATTAATCCATTACTCACATCACCATAAACACACAAGCTAACACAATACATGAATACACTAACATCACACTCGTACACACGCTCATTCGTTATTCTTTATTTTGTCATCGGCATTAGTTATCCAGAAATTTTAATTTATTCTTGTTGTGTAATAATCATATATTACTCATGATTTATTTGCACCAATATGTACAATTTATATTTTAAAAAAGTTAAGTATTATAACGACCGTTTCCCTTACAGGGTGGTCAGAAACCATGCTTATAAAGAAGCGGATTCACATTTAGCCAACTTTACTATAGGCCAATCATGACAAGTGGCAAGGTCGTCGAAATATTATTGTATCCCGACCAGGAATCGGACCCGGTACCTCCGAGTCTAAATCCACGAACTTAACAGCTAGACCACGGAGGCAGTGTATTTTTTTAATAAAATAAAGCCAAATATGGCAAATGTATTACTTATAAGGTATATGTTTTTATTTCTGTAATGAGCTGGTTTTAAATAAATATATAAAACAAAATAGATTAAATTTGGGGTTGATAAAAATGATATGGAGTTTATTGTCACAAAAAAAAAAAATATCATCTCACTTTAAGGCCAGAGAGACGGCAAAAATGAATCCTGTTATTTGACCAGTGCATAAAATTTACGTCTATGCTCAGCCGGCCATTGAAACTATAGAATCAGACGACACACAAAACCGTGTGCTTGTTTTAACTTTCAACATTATTAACTTCGACTCAGGATTAAATTTTAATTAAAGACAGTTCGTAAGTAATTAATCAGATGGGTAATTCCGTAACCTAATCACAACTTATAAACTATCCATTGCGTTTTGCAAACTTTTTTATTTCAAACTTTATTGCACAAAATATACAAAGGCGTGACATAATGTCAATTGACAATCGCTGCCTGTCAGACCTTCGGGACAACTAAAAAATTTATGTGAGGTAGGTACAATTAAAAATTAAACAAATTGAAAATATATAGAATAATTATAATAAAAGTAAAGTATCATCACGACCGTATTTTTTTAAGAAGTGGATTCACATTTAGGTAACTTTACTATGGCAAGCTCGTCGCCCTACCAAACAGCGGCAAGTATTGGCTAAATTCTCCAAATATGTTATGAAATGCCCATCTCCACCAGTGGAGGTATGTATGGGACTGAAAATAATGACGCGGAAGACGTAAAGGAAGATTGTTAGTAAAACTGACAAATCCAACAGTGAATTGGATACGCAATAGCCTTATTTGATAACTTGTAAACTTTTATTTTGAAACCTAAAATTTTTGTATGTTTAAAGATTTTTTTACAAATATCAACATTGATTCTTTAAAATATAGATCACGTTTGAAATACCGACGACGTTCACTGTTGATTTAAAACCACGAATAATTTCTTTATCTCGTTTTCACATTGGTCAATAAATCAAATGAATTAAGAATTTCGACAATTTGTTTCTTGTAGGGATTTGTAGTTAGTAAAGATTATGTAAGTTTGAAAAACGACGCGCGTGACACTACTAGATGACTTCCACCTAGAAAAAACGAACGTGTAATATTACACATACATTATACACTCTTACAATACATAGATATTAATTTGACACATAGCACGGACATCAGCAGCCGACTAATAACGGCTCCGAGAAACGTAAAAACAGTGAACGGGGAACGGTAGTGTTGTAAAAAGTAAAGTATCATCACGACCGTTTCCCTTTCAGGGTGGTCAGAAACCACGCTTATAAATAAGCGGATTCACATTTAGCCCACTTTACTATAGGCCAATCATGACAAGTGGCAAGCTCGTCGATGTCTCCAGCGTACCAAACTCGAGAAATATCACAAATAAATTAAATAATAATTAAATGTATTTATTTACGTTAATAAATATTTTTGTGTACCGACCAGGAATCGAACCCAGTACCTCCGAGTCTAAATCCACAGACTTAACCGCTAGACCACGGAGGCAGTTAGGAGGTAGTGTTGTAAATCTATGATATCAATTTTCAATTTATTTATTTTGTAAGTGGGCATAGGACAATAATAAATATAATGTATTCTGCGCTTTTACATGTCAAAAAATTTATTAATATAACGAAAAGCTTATTTTTGGGAAATAGCTTGTATTTGGAGCAGCACATTAAAAAATATATCTACGAAAGAAAAGTTTTAATCACTGGTACATCTCAGGGTTCGTTTTTTTTTTTTTATATATTTCCAGACAGGTCACACAGCGCCATCTAGTTTCCGTGGTAAGCTACGAGGCTTGTGTTACGGAAACTAGATGGTTGATAAACTACATATTATACTTTTTTTAAAATTTGTAAATATATACATATTATAGGTACATATAAACACCCAGACCGAGACAAATTATACAATGTACAACTTGTCCCCGGTGGGAATCGAACCCACGACCTCCCGAGTTCACGGCAACGTTTGTTACCACTAGACCACGGAGGCAGTCAAAATCTGCGACCCTTTTTGTATATATCGCTAATAAAATCACAGAAAATAACGGATAACTTAAAATAAAGAATACAGTCAGTGAATTATTAAATTCTATGGAACTATTGTTTGCGTGTGACAGGGATAAAAGTGACAAAACACATTTGTCTCCTCGATTAGGCTACGTTTTATTAACCACGCTTTTTTGTAAGTAGCGGATGGACTTTTAGCCAACTTTACTATAGTGCCATCATGACAAGTGGCGAGTCCGTCGATATCTCTCATCAGACTAGAAAAATATCACAAATAAATTATTGTGTACCGACCAGGAATCGAGTCCGAGTCTAATCCACGGACTTAACCGCTAGACCTCGGAGGCAGAGAAACGTTTATAAATAGCTCCGAAATAGAGTATGCTCGAATAGGATAATCACGACATGTGACTACGAGACCGCGTGTGTCCATAATATCGTTTGGTTACAATTATGGAGAAGTGAACTTGTACTGAACCCTATCCTTCCGTAACAATTAGCGACAGGCGACTGTAATTTAGTCGCAACAAGACAAACATCCTCGGTAGAACATTATAGCGGCTACACACGAGTGGTCAATTATCACAAAACACCTCTTCATTATTTGCCTTTCCAATGCCTTATTTCATACTGAGCAACCTGATGCCGCAACAATCTAATAGTAAGCGGTTCGCAAGGTCCAATAATGGGAGTAACTGTCACCAGCGCACTGATAAATGTCATCTTAGTAGTCACAAGATGCATTTCCCCACTTCGCTTTAACGACTCCAATAGGTAAGAATCGGCCCACAGACTGGTAGAGCATTCTACATCTTAAGGATGCTGAATAAGTAAATTGCAATTATTCTTTAGTTCTCCTTTTTCCCACACTCTTCTCCAGGGGCCCTACCTCTGCACAGAACATACAGTCACCATCACTTCACATACTATATTTGTAAACTTATTATAATTTTGGTATGTTTATTATTGAAAGACATCGTCTTCCATTAAACAGCATAACTCATATAGAAGAAAGGGTTCATCATAACCAAACACATTAAATATATAACAAGATGGAACAAAAAGCCAAACTGTATGAGAATCAAAGCTAGGACAAATGACTCTAAATTAGGTAATTAGTCTATAACAGTGCATTGACGGTTATGGTCGAGCTCGACGTGCACTGACAAATTGTTTTTTTTGTTTCACGGAAGTATGAAACACATTCTTCTTGCTCGTTCTATCTTATATTTGATCTCTTTGACCATGAACCACCTATTCTGTTGTGTTAATAAACAAGTTTTATAAGTTAATCTGTCCATATCGAGCCGGCAATAGTATACATATCAAGATAGCTTAACATATGCTTAATTTCATTTGAAATCTGAACGTATAGATTAATATGAAGACCTTCAACCTAGTGAGAATTAAATGGACATGGATTTTAAAATAAAATACACTGTCACCCGAAAAAAAAACAATGATAACATTGACGAACTAAACAATGGCAAATCGTCCAACCTCGGTTCCCTTTTCGTCAGTCTCACTTAGACTTAGTTCGTATTAAATAAATATTTATACAGTTGACTTAATTTCACAAATATTTTATTACTTATAGGTAAATTAGACCGAAAAAAATGATAGAATTGTGTGACCGTGTGTGACCCACTTTAAGATGCTATTGAGCGTGTAGCATACAATAAATAATGTATGTACCTACTGATTAATTATACCTATTTATAATGAAGTGTGTATTGTATATAGATCCATAGTACATACAAAACAAAATGTCTATCTATACATATATTATTTAGATACTCGGATATCGAACCATCATCACAACAAAAAATAACATTATTTGAAAATTTGGATAAATTTTAGTAAAAACGCAATAATATTAATAAATTTAATATTTTTTAAATTTATTTGTGTTGTTTCTCGACTTTGGTACGGTATTTTTATTTATTTACATTCATTTTACATGGTAATATATATACATAGATACTCCAATACACCATAGATGAGTCAGACGTTATTAATGATATAAAAATAACACAATGACACTGACGAGCTTACCACTTGTCATGATTGGCCTATAGTAAAATTGGCTAAATGTGTATCCGCTTCTTTTTGAGTGTGATTTCTCACCACCCCGGAAGGGAAACGGTCGTGATGATACTTTACTTTTTACGAAATATATATTTACGAGTAACTTTTTATTTAAGCTTTTTGAAACTAAAGTTACTTTAAGTTGTTTCCTAAAATAAGTAAGTAAGTAATAAATGAGACCATTATTATCATCATCATCATCTGTTATTAATACCTATCATTTTTTCTTCTTCTTTACTTATATTTTTCTTTATTTACTAATTGCTGTTTAACTTCACTATCTGACGTTACCTATTTATATAATCTGTAGTTTACGTCGTTGGTAACATACTTAACAATTTGTTTCTTTAAATGTAATTATATATTATATATTATATGTGTGTGTTACTGTTTGTAAACCTAAATAAATTAAAATCAAATAACAGGGCCTAGACCTCCGCTATGGGAGGAGTGCCTTGCAGAAATTTCTAGAGAATATGACTACACTCGCCACGCTGGCCAAGTGTATATACTCGTAGTACGCTGGCCTGATCTCAATTTAAAAGACAATTTAAAAACGGTTCATTTTTTTTTTTCGTTTTTTTCGAAATAAAGATATTTATTCGAAGTTAATTAATATAAATTAAAAGCTACCTAAATAATAAAATGTCCTCTAGAGACGTCCCATCCGAGATAGTAGAGAAACTGGCAACATTTCCCCTCTGTATAGCGAGGCTAATACGTTGGCAGAAATAATTGCCAGCCTTCCTGTCTCCAGACCTTTCTGTCAGCCGCTTTGACAACTTCTTGGCCAACCGCCTCGCCGACGGTCCCCATGGGCCCATCGTCGCGACCCCAAACGGCGCAAATTCGTAACCGGCACCAAGGTAAATTATTTAATTTATTTGTAATATTTATTGAGTTTGGTACGCTAGAGACATCGAGAAAGATAGAGGCTAAATGTAAATATGCTTATTAAAAAAAAGCGTGGTGTCTGACTACCCCTGAAGATATACGGTCGTAATGATACTTTTATATAAATATATTTTTGTCAACTCATACTAAATACTTGTATTTGTCTATTATTACTAGTACCAACTTAGTAGATATATTTAGTTGTAAGCCTAGCTAGACGGTCGAGTCGTGTAACAATGGTGTGTGCAGCCGGCGAGCTCGGCCGGTCGTCACGCACCTCTCGACAACTACTCGCAATTGAATGCCATTGTTTTTCCTTCAATAAGCACTTTTTTTCCGAGTCTTTGGACAGCCAATCGTCGACGAGCTCAAATGTCATTGGTTAAAATGTCGTGGGCGGGGAGCTCGCGAAATCTTAGCGCCTTTTCGCGACAATCTTGATGTTCGAATTACTAATGTTTGTTTTGGAAATGGTGCCCCGATTCGGAGATGTACTCGACATTAAGTGCTAGATCATAAGTCTGAAGATCTCTTCCCGAAAATCTCTATTTAATGAGATGTCAATCTATCGCAAAATTATTCATTTTATTTTGAAACATTTCATTATCATGACCAATTAATTTCAGCAGATAAAATCTGTCGATTTTCTGAATATGCACCTGTGAACTGGCAAATGGTCTATCTATTTCATTTACATTATATCAACTTTGAAGAAAAAAACATTATAAAAAATGTCATGTGTACGCCGTAAAATAATTTATTTGTATACAATAAAAAAAACAATAATATGAAATTAAAAAAACACGTGATTTTTATTATTACCTAAAACTTAACTCTATAAAAAATATTAGATTTATCTTTTTTTTGAAAAGTTAGTAATTAACATTTAGGAACAACTGCCAGTTCACAGACTATATGCGAATATATCGGGTTTAGGTTAGGTTAAGTAAAAGAAAATAATGACGTAAACACGCAACTAAAATCTAAATGAGAAGACTAAGACCAAATTACTCCTAAAATCGATTCAATTTCAGAGACAAAACAAGCTTGCGCATCACTTTAAAATGTAAAAGTAAAGTATCATCACGACAATACCTATCCCTTCCGGGGTGGTTAGAAACGAATTCACATTTCGCAAACTTCACAATAGGTGTGAAGTGGCAAGCTTATCGATGTCTCTCAACGTACTAAACTCGAGAAATATCACAAATAAATTAAATACATTATTGTGTCCCAAACAGGAATCTAAATCAAATTTAGGGTCTTAACCGCTAGACCACGTTTAGACTTTAATAACCTAATTAATACAAAAATATCTGTTATTCATCATTATCATTACAGCCTACAGAGATGGGCCTTCCAAAACATATTCGTAGGTATATCTGGATAATTTGGCCTATACTCGCAGACGGCTTGGCGAGAATACGGTGTCATTTTTTTATGACAATTTATTAACAATTCCACAAGTTGGCATTAGTGGAACCGGGACCGACGTCTTAACGTGCTCTTGGATGCACGGGAACGGTGGTGTGGAAATCTATGACAAATGTACGTAAAAAAAGTGTATTTCTCATTGGTACATTCGGGTGGGTCGACCTTTGTACGATTTAAGGAACGCGTTCTTACAACCGAGCCACCACCATGCTATTATTATCAGCTTGTTAATATTCGGACTATCTTTTATTATTATTATTTTACTATAGTCAATTCATTATTCATTATTCTGAAAATTGAGTAGGGGTGTAGATAAGTTAAAATTTAAGTTTGAGAAGCCCTGTTTTAGACTAAAGTTAGATTTAGGTAAGACAATCATATGAGATTTTAAATTTATAGGATAGGTTTGAAGTTAATAATGTTTCAGTACATAAATAAAAACAATTTGGAACACCCATGTCGTGTTCGTGTTATTTATGGAGTATTCGTGAAACATGAGCGACCGCGCCGTCACGACCTCTATGGGAAACATACTGCACTAATCTCTATAAGGAATTGAATTAAACTTTTAATAATATATAATACCTTCACATTTTCTACTACTTCTGTTCTGGGGCAGCAATCTCGACATTTTATAACGATCGCTTTTAAGGTTGCCATTGACGAATAGTTTTGCCCAAAGCAAGACCAATACTGGCCAAATGTTGGTATTGGTTCCGCTTCTTTAT
Source organism: Tinea semifulvella (assembly GCA_910589645.1). Taxonomy (NCBI): domain Eukaryota; kingdom Metazoa; phylum Arthropoda; class Insecta; order Lepidoptera; family Tineidae; genus Tinea; species Tinea semifulvella. The sequence continues at coordinate 5,813,318 of OU342587.1, read as the reverse complement.
AAGCGTGGTTTCTGGCCACCCCGGAAGGGAAACGGTCGTGATGATACTTTACTTTACTTTGTGAAAAATCATCTAGTCAAGCCGGCATAGTGTTAGGCACTGATGTCAGTTATAAGTGTCTGATTCCAATACTTAACATCATAGACCTTGCGCGACGCACTTACCACCATTTTGGGAAAAGGTCACATGTCATGCTCGTTTAAAAAAATATATAAAAAATCCTATACCGCATTTATCGAGCTGTGAGACGAAATGTAAACAAACTACCAAAAAGGTTTTTATAGTCTGAATTATGGAAATAGCAATAACAAGAATAATACAAAAAAAAAATGTCAAACTTATACTGTAAAAGTATGTTTTATTTATAATATTATTTTTAACTAAATTGACTTTCTATTAATGTTTGCAACTAAAAAAACGACCTAAATTGACAATGGTTCTAAAATTTGAATGCATTTTAATACTGACAAAAAAAAATATTAACCATTTTACGAAAAATAAATACGATTATATCGTTTTGTATTTAGCAGGGTAATCTGCCACCTTAATACCTACTCTCGCTCTCGATCTTCTTGTTGACACGAGATTTCTTCCAAACATTTATTTTTAATTATTGTTATTTCCTTTGTTAAATAACTGTTTTGTAATCTGTGATTTTGGTAACCACTGGTTGATTTGTTTACATTTTCTCTGAGGGCCTGATGAATACATGTAGGTATATGAAAGACTAGGCTGCCCGAGAATGTAGGTACCACGACACGTTAAAGACGAAAACTCTGCCACGCTATTAAAATCGCTTTAGCAGTATTTAGGAACCTACCTATTGCGCGGGGGTGTTAGTATTTTTTTTGTCTATAAAAAAACAATTATTTAATAAAAACAGACAAAAGTCTTTCGCTTTATATAATACTATCACATGTTTTGTTTTTACACTAGAAATAACTTTAAATAGATATACAACAACACTGCAGTTAGAAAACACACATGCACGTCACATTTCATTATAGGTATCTATAGTCGTAGTTGTATAATGGCATAGAAAATACATGGACTCGATATTTTTTATTAAAAATATAAATAAAGACATACATAATCGTTTATTCGAAAAAAAAATTTACACAATATAAAATCTAACAGTAAATTATAAATAACATAAGCTACAAATAAACTAAAAAAATAAAAACTAAAATTATAACCGTTCGATGGGCGTAGTGTGCCGAGGACACTTGCTACGTTCCCCCGTTGATACGCTGCCTCTTTGAAAAAAAAATATCTACTCAAAGGGTCACCCGTCGCCAAAGGGAGTTTTTCCTCAAGCTCACGAAAGAACGCCAGAAAGTAAAGAAAAAAAGAAATAAAGTTGAAATAAATTTGTGTATTTCATTTTGACCTAAAATTACAAAATAATCTATCGAATTTTGTATACCAATTCAAAGTTTAAGCTTTAAATTTATAGGAGCTCTTGTACCTAATATAGGAAACTATTAAAAACTACACACGTGTTACCAAAAAAATAATAATGTACATATGAAAATACAAAATAATAATTAATAACATAAATAGACACATTCATAAACCGACCAATACTATAAATATTTATTTAATTTGTAATAGTTCACTGTATTTACACTGTATGTTGGTCTAATCAAAGTTGAATAAATAAAAAAATCACCAAACCCCCTCGCCAACCCATCTGGCCAGCGTGGCGAGTGAAGGCCAAATACTCCACATTTTTTGATCACCATTTTAAATCTCCAACAGTCTAGGTCTGGGACTTTTATGATGAAATAATAAAAAAATAACAGAACATTAAACGGGGGAAATGTTTTAAAATAATTTCCTTTCCAACTCCTTCTTTGTTCGTTCAAAATTTTCTAGATCAAACATTGGCACGATGCATGCGGTGTAATATTTGGCACGAAAACCTATACTTCTCTCCCCTTTGCTACCCTATTAATGAAGTGTCAATCAATGTATTGTACAACGGTCACGTGTCAAACTAATGATTTCCTTCAATAATCGAAAGACAATCAAAAAGGATTGTCGTCGGCTGTCGATACCTCCCTTCGTTTTGTTTGTAATTCGATCACAATATTTTGATCGTGAGAATTTAAAATCGCAATTTAATTTGTGTTAGCAATACCTCCGCGGGGTGTCATTTAGCAATACAAATTAAACAAGAATGTTTACCCACAAATTACATAAATCTTAGGGGTTTATACTCGTATGTACCTAGAATGAATGAATTTAAAACCACTATTTACATGGCGTATAACAAAATGTTAAACATTGATTATTTTAATTACCTATTCGAAAACTGAAGGATATTTTTCTTTTAACATTTTGTGTCCGCAATCTTAGAACCCTCTGGGATTTTGCGGAGCGATGGCTGTTGGACCGTGGAAACTTGGCACGTCTCTGGTGTGGGATGCAAATTGACACATCTCACATCCAGGCGACCTCGTTAGGCGCGAAAAGTGCAGCGGTTACCGCTGAGAACCTCAAGTTGCGCAAATACGCCAACCTTGATACAGGTTCCGAATTTATTATGTAATTAGCTTTTAATTTATATTCAATGTATTTTAATTTAATTCGAGTAACAAAATTAAATTAACTCTAATACATTCCACATCTATAAGTCTGTCTCACATTTTTTTATTAACCTTGTTATCCTGCCAAACATTAAGTTAGAAAGGTCGCTCATTAGTAACAGCTTATATAGTATTTTGAAAGTTAACATAAATTGATACTAAGTATTATGAGAGGTTGTGACTCGGTTGTAAAAACGCTTTCTCTAAAATTCCAAAAAGCAATTCTACTATTCTACTAATTCTACTATTCTATTCATGGTCTACACTCACAACGCTGGACAGTCGGATCTTTTTACGATTTTACAAGTTGGTATTGGTGGAACAGCCTTCCGACAGTTTAACATATATATGTTATTATAACATATATATATTATATATATGTTAAACTGTCGGAAGGCTGTTCCACCAATACCAACTTGTAAAATCGTAAAAAGATCCGACTGTCCAGCGTTGTGAGTGTAGACCAAATTCTCCATAAATATGTTCTGGAAATCCCATATCCAACAGTGGAGGTCTAGGATTCTGTGTTCTAGGGCTTTGATGACGATGATCGCTTTTATACAGGTATTGTTCGGGTTCGATTCCTAGTCGTGGTACAAAAATATTTATTAATGTAAATAAATACATTTAATTAATATTTAACTTATTTGTGATATTTCTCGAGTTTGGTACGGTGGAGACATCGACGAGCTTGCCACTTGTAATGATGTTTTTTTCTTTATAAGCGTGGTTTCTGACCACCCCGAAAGGGAAACGGTCGTGATGATACTTTACTTTACTTTGTTGATTCGATACCGGAGTTTGTACGTGGAAGGGCTATATATTGTCATTTAGATTAAAAACCAACTGATAATTGTCGGTAAGAAATTCGCATAAGCCCAGACAAATGAGTTTAGTATGTCCGGATCCCGGGGCGATAATCCGGGCCGGCACAATAAGCCGGATCACGTAATGAAAACGGACCGCTTGCACAAACATCACCGCGATAGATGTCGCTTCTAAATTAAACTTTTTTGCGTATACATTATGGATAAATTGCTTTAGTAGATAATTTTACTTATGTATTAATGGCGTTAATAAATAAATATAATGACTTCTCAGTTGTAGTAAAATTCAGTTAACATTTAAAGACGTGGTCTAGCTGTTAAGTCCGTGGAGTTAGACTCGGAGGTACCGGGTTCGATTCCTGTTCGGGATACAAATATATTTATTAATGTGAATAAATACATTTAATTAATATTTAATTTATTTGTGATATTTCTCGAGTTTGATACGCTGGAGACATCGACGACCTTGCCACTTGTCATCATTGGCCTATAGTAAAGTTGGCTAAATGTGAATCCGCTTATTTATTTATTTTATAAGCGTGGTTTCTGACCACCCCGAAAGGGAAAACGGTCGTGATGATACCAGATACCTATACCATGTATAATTATTGTATTTTATGACACATTTACATACAATATTCACTCAATCAAAGCGTAATATTGAGTCATTTTGTTTATGGTTATAAGCTTAAAGCCAAAATAAAATATAGCCTGCATTCTTAAGTTAGGGCAATCTTGACTTGGCATTTTTTAGCCAAATCTACCACAATTAACATACCTAAAACACATTAATTATAAAATTGTTAATAAGAGAAGCAGAGATTTGTTTATAAAATATTAATTAAAAGCGTCGATGCACGAAATCCAGCACCCAAGGACACTTGAGGACGGCGAACGCGCGCATACACGTACACAAATATTCGCCCTCTCCATTACTGCCGCCCGATGCACTGCTATACCAATATTTATGTTTTAGACACGTTTAAAAGATAATAAAGGACTTATTTATTATACGGTTCACGAAATAAATCTTGATTTGTTTAGCTATGATAATTGTTTATTTTATTTGCATATAAATATACCCTTTTGGTGCGGTGGTAGCTCGGTTGTAAGAACGCTCTCCTTAAATCCTACAAACGTCGGTATGTTCCAATGACACTTTTCTAACTTACATTTGTCATACCTAAATTTGAAAAACCGTTTCCATGACTCGGAAAGCACGTTAACCCGTCGGTCTCGGTTCCACTAATACCGACGTGTTAAATCGTTAATACTCGAAAATATCATTTTAAAAAATGTCAGCTCCTTGCCAACCTGGCCAGCGTGGCAGTTTATAAGCCAAATTCTCAAGATATTTGTTCTGGAAGGTATATCTCCTTCTAGGACGCTGTGTACTATTTGCTGTAATGAAATAACACTTTTAATAACATTTCGCGTTCCTAAGTTCTTTCCATTAACGAGCTCTTCGGTCATCGCATAACTCATTCCTTGCAATCCCCTCTCATAACACAAACTTTGTATCAAAGTCTTTTGTCGTCATAGCATCATCTCTCTGGAACGATCTTCCGGTCTCCATCCGACATGCTACAAATAGACTAACCTTTAAGAGACAAGTTTTATGGAGCCAAAATAAGACCTCCACATAAAATTAAACATGTACCTAAAAATCTTTATTTTTTAACATACTTAACACATAGGCTTCTTCTAGATAACTTAGGCCTTCCACAACATAGTTCTGAAAAATTTGGCTTACCTTGGTTGGCCAGGGTTTGATGTCAATTATAATTGTAATCATTTCTGCCAATGTTATGATAGCCTTAAACGAAATGTTACCAGTGTCCTTGGGACTATCCCTGAAGGGGCGTCTCAAGAGGACATTTTTTATTTATAGTTTATTTTGTATTACTTTTAGTTTATATTTAATTTAATTTAGAGATTATAATGATAATTTTATTAACGATTCTATAAGTTGATATTAGAAGAAAGGTGGTGTTGTAAATCTATGTCGTACGGACGTGTACGTAACCACGACTATTTATGAAATTTTAGAAAAACTTTCTTACTACCGGACCTTCACCGTTTTTATTTGTTGCCTCAGCACCACAGCTTTACTCGTATTTGAACAGATACCTTTTTTTTAGAATGATGCCAAAAAGCAGGTTGTATAAAGGGACTATGATTTATTTAGCTAATAAATAAGACGTGTGAACAAAACACACATAAATCGAGGCAGGTAGAGGTAAACCCCTCGATAACAGGTGCCACGACTTAATAAAATACAAAATTCAACAGAAATCAGATTTAATCTTTTTTATTTGCAGTTAAAAGAAATTCGGTGGCAGCAAGTTCTAGGATTTTTAAGAATTTTAATTATATTTAACTTTAAAATTAAGATATCAATATGGCCGTAGAAACTTGGCAGGTCTCTGGTGTGGGATGCGACATGTGTATAGAGCGGCGGTTTCTGGTGATAACCTCAAGCTGCGCAAATACGCCAACCTCGGTACGAGTTATATAGGAGTTTGCGCCATTTGCGGTCGAGACTATGGGACCATAGGGGCCTTCGCCAAGCGCCTGGCCAAGGAGTTTTCCAAACGGCTGACGGGGAAATCTGAAGACAGCAAGGCTGGAAAATACTTCTGTCAACGTATTGGCCTCGCTATACAAAGGGGAAATGTTGTCTTCTCAGGTCTGATAGGACGCCTTTATTAGAGGACATTTTTTATTTATAGTATTTTTTATTAGATTTAGTTTATAGGTATATAGATACCTAATTATGTATCGTATGGTAAACTAGTAACAAACACACAATATTTTTTTAATTTTCCCACTTAATTGGTTGCTCAACTTACTAAATCTCATAAATAGAATTTCGGATATAATGCTGTTTCTATATAAAAGCCATACCTATAATAGGTTTGTATGGCACTTTAAGTATCCTACCATCTACCTGGCTACGCTAATGTCCGAGTAAACAAGAGTTTATTGCGTGTGTTGCCACTGTTTTCCCAATTAGTCACTCTACACACTCTTTGGTTTAAACCATCGCGTCGCGTTGGCAACACTATCCTACGTTTATAAGGAAGTTTAACCTAAACTATGGATCACAAAGAAAACAAATATCTATCACATTATCTCAGTTGTTTGACAAAATTGTCAGTAATGTATGCAGAACAGATTCAGAGCTATAACGGTGCGGAGATTTCAAGAATCATAAATATTTTATAGGTGTTTTCAATTTGATTTGTAAATCCATTGACGTGTGTGGACACGTCCGCCTGATGTGTACCCTCATTATTCTTGTTTGTCAGATCGATTTCCAGAAAAATCTATGGTAAAAAATTCTGCTCCCTTCTAATTACCATCAGCTTCGTAGGTTCTGACGCACTCGCTAAGACGCAATAAACAAAATAAGTACAGTCAACCAAACTCATATTGTTTTTCATATCTTGTTTTTTTTTCGTGTTCTTTTCTCTCAATGGATGATGAATGAGGTGATAGAGAAGGCAAAGGGTCTAGCCCATACAGCCAAGTCTGACGATATATATCTTTTTTTGAATGAGTTAATGTGGTTATCATCAAAATCCAGATGTTGCAGAATTTAAACGTTTTCTTTCTTACTTACATTCTCATAGAATGTTTAAATTAAAACTTATGTAACTTAATAACATGATACCTTTTTTTATATACGAACACGACATGAGACATAGCGCCCGCCAGACGGTGAGTGGTAGGTCCAATAATGGGAGCAACTGACGCCCGACAGAGTCACTACCATTATATTAAGATGCTTTTTCACACTTCGCTTGATGGACTCCAGGTAATAGGAATGGAGAAACACTGGCTGGGAGAGCATTCCACATCTCCAGCGTACGACAGATGTAAGAGCTTCAAATTTATATTAGTGGCTACGGTATTGGGGTGCATATTATACCTAAATATACCTAAGCTCGTATAATTTAGGACTAGGATTTATTTTGGAATTAAAATAATACAATTATATTAAAATACAAATTGACAAAAATAACGTGGAAACCTAAAAAACATTCTTTAAAATTTTAATACATAATCAAAACGAAATCAAATTCGGCTAACTAAACTTTACCTTAACAAAAATAAACAAATATTTTTAAAATATGTGTTCAACGATAAAGTAACGATTAAGCAAATAAATAGCTATCATCATTTAGATGTAGTTCTGACAAATAACTGTCCAAGTTACGAATTAGAAGAACCTGTTGGACCGCAAATATTTGACCCGAAAAATAGTATTACATTTTATTTGGCCTGCCTCTGTCTGTGGATTTAAATCCATAATTTTTTTAAATTTAATTTCAATAAGTAACGATGAGCCTATAAAAAGCAAAGTTTCTGAAGCGATACGGTCGTACTGATACTTTATATTTAATTTTACTTTACTCGTATCTTCACTGCCGATGATAAGTCAAAACAAATTTTTCATGGTTTGGACTCTTTCGCTACGTTCTGGCAAGGAGGGTCTGATGTTAATTTCTTAACAAGTTGTTATTAACTTGGTGTAGAACTCGGACCGTCTTAACGTGATATTTGAGTAACGGAAGGGCTGGTATTGTAATGTATTTGACGTACTCGTGAGATAAGGCCCATTAGTACTGTTAGAAAATTAATTACGAATGCATATCTATTAATTAAATTAGTCAAAGACTACAACACTACTAAGTCTTTAGTATTAGTTTTATTACGTAATAAATAAATAAATTAATTAATACAATATAATTGCTCCACCAAACAACTACAACAATACTCATGTTAAGTGTTAGTTTTATTAAGGTAAAAAAAATACAATTAAATACGAACAAATTGCTCCACCAAATCACTATAGCATTTTCCCTCTGAATTAAAATACTGTAAAAATCACACCTATTATCAGTTACGTCAATAAGCTTTGGAATAATTTCGTTATAAAAAGCTTTTAATTCTGATCCCCACGGGCTTATCGTTTCCACCAAATACACACATCAAAAGTGTCTAGGGATCAACATATATTTTTGCAATAACTTTTCTCCTGATTGATATTCATTAAAATTTTCTTTAAGGATTGATCAAATAAAATGTTTTCGTTTGTCTACAGTAACGATAAACCAAGTCACCTTTGCATTAGTAAAAAAAATTTGCCATTTTCCTAATAAAGGGATTTTTGACATTTGAACCACTAACATTAAAGTTCGAAAAAAAGACTGAAATAACAGTTTTTTTTTTAATTTTATTGGGTAACTTAAACAATTAATAATCCGTGTTTCTACCGCGAACACTAACAACACAAGAACATCGGTTTGGCATACTCAAAATGAGTTCATCCAAATCACGCTGTGGAATGGCCGCCCATGTTCGTTGCAACAACAAAAAAAGGTCTTCTTGCGACTGGATACCCTCCATATTCGGCAGAGCTCTTCTCTGAAGAATATCCCATGCATGCTCAATCGGGTTCAAGTCTGGCGACTGAGCAGGCCAGGGCAGGACATTGATGTTAGCTGCGGCGAGAGTCTGTCTTACAACTCTTGCGGTGTGCGGTCGTGCATTATCATGCATTAACTGAAATAAGGGACCGATATGCACTTGTAGAGGAACGATGACGTCTGATACAACCGTCTCAGCATAAATTTGAGCGTTGAGGTTGCCTCTGATCCAAATCAACTCAGTTCTTCCGCCGATCGAAATACCCGCCCATACCATGATGGTTCCACCACTATAAGGATGGACTTCCTGGCAGGATTTTAATCGCTGTTGGCGTCCAGGGGTTCTCCAGTGTCGTATACGTCTTGTATCCGGCCTCATACCAAAACGAGACTCATCAGAAAAGCACACGAAACGCCATTGTTCTTCTGTCCAATTTCTGTGTTCAAGAGCCCATTGATATCGAGTCCTACGATTGTGCATTGCTATAGGTGGTACCCGTAGCGGTCTTCGGGAATGAAGGTTCATTCATGCAAGCGGTTTCTGACTGTTTGGTCGCTAATTAAGTTCCCTGAAGAGCGATGAAGGCTCACGGCTAACATCATGGCGGTTATTGTTGGAGTTCTTCGAGCTGTGATTTGAATGTATCGGTCTTGTCTCCGTGTGGTGCAGCGATACCGTCCTCCATGGCGCTCAGCCACGGTACCAGTGGTTCGGTAACGTGTCCAAAGTCGACTGATAACACTCTGACTTGTATTCAGAGCTAAAGCCACAGTACGTTGCCGGGAACCAGCTTCTATCATTCCCACGGCTCTGATCATTTCTTCCCTGCTTAAATGACGTCGCCGCTCCATAATAACGTTGGTTTTAATCAGTAGTAGGGAAACAGTAGCACTAATAATGTCTTCAATGCGTCTTATGTTTTTATAGGGAAAATATTGACAGCTGATTTTCATCTTTTACTCGAATTTGATTGACAGTTCCTGTTTTAAATTATGAAATGCACCAAAAAGGATCCATATAAATTTATAAAATCATAAATTTATTACAAAGCCACATCTCAATCACAAGAAATCCGCATAAACATGCTTGATCCCTAGACTTTTTTGATGTGTGTAGTTACTATTGCAAATTGTTTATTTATTATATATTTTTAAATTAATACAGTAAAGGTCTTAAACTTAAAAAAGGTCAAACTTTAACAGTCTAGTAGGCGGGTAGCATTAAGATTCGTAGAAAGGTCCGTTTCATAAAAGTGTGAAAAAAATCCTGTCCCGTTGTTACCTGTTAGATTAATTGTGTAACTTGTGTCAGATCAACACGTGTTTTTATCATCTACACATCAGCATTTAATATTGTTCGTTTTTTGTTGCCGAATAACAATGTCCTTTTTGTTGTTTATCTGCCATTTTAGGAGACGGAGATTAATTTAGATTCCATTTTGTTTTTATTTTATTTTGTCAATCTTTGGCACATATTATAATTTACCTAGTTAGTATAATGTAACAAATACAGAGTCCTGCTGGAGATGAAACTGACACGGCCTCTTTACAGCCACGATCTTATTTAAGTAGTTTCTAAGTTAGTTAGTTTTACTTGCTTGTAGCAATAATGTTGTGCATAGCATACATAAATATGGATTATTGCCTGTTTACGGTCCAACCATTATTACCACTTTGATTAGTACATATGTTTTGAAAATTGTATTGATTTAATTAGTTCTGACTGTATCCAAGTTGTTTTGAAATGGAAATAAATTATTTTGATTTGATTTGATTTTGATTTGATGGACAATCCGGGACCAATATTCGGAGGACTTTCATTCTTTGCCACGCCTTTGGCCAGGTATGAAGTGATTTTTTTAACTATTTTACAAGTTAATACTAGTTTATAGGTATTTTTGTCATAAATAATTTGTCCGTACTTGTCTTCATTTTTAAAAAATCAATAACTATTGTTCGAATAGAGCAAACATAAGTATGTCTATTTATTAAAAATGTTTATTAGTTACTCAGGAAGAAGTAAAAAAGTGAAGTATTATCACGACCATTCGGGGTGGTTAGAAACCACGACTTTTAGAGAAGCGGATTCACGTTTAGCTAACTTCACTATATTCTCATTATGACAAGTGGCAAACTCATCGATGTCTCTATATACCAAATTTGATAAATAGCACAAATAAATTTAATAAATTATTATGTCGGGACCAGGAATCAGACCCGGTACTTAACCGCTAGGCTACGGAGACAGGAAGAATATTTATAATTTTGGAACGCAATATTAAATAGAGATAAAGGACATTATCCGACCTTCTGATGGTTGAAATGACAAACTGCTACAAAATGGCGTATATGTTCCAGAACATTACAAGCAATACGCTTCTCTCAGCTACTATCGTTATTGTACTATAAACAATAACGTTACCAGTCATTCTCAACCTTTCCTGTATCTCATACATAATTTTTAAGCACACTTTTGTCGTTCATTTTCATCTGTTTCTTTGCAGTCATACTATTCAACTATTTATTTATTTATTCGTGGAAAAATTTACAGCCTTTACAATATCATGAATACAAAAAAATATATGTCATCTTAAAGACTTACAAATTTTCACTGTTAGCTATAATGAAAAAAAAACCAACAAAATCAGTACGATAGAATGACATATAAAATTACAATTGCATTTGTATACTGATCCCGTTTTACAACTTAAGAATCATACAATATATATGCAAAGTTTAAGGACGGAATTTGCTTCATTATTTGACCACTGTATTCTTTTAAGGTCACCTCGTCTATTTGGCAATGGCAACCCGAATAACTCTGTGTTTCCTTAATTGATGATAAGAACACGTTCCTTAAAAAATCTTACAAAGATCGGTTTAAACCCCGGGTACATCAATGAGAAATACACTTTTCCTAAGTATATTTGTCATAGATTTACAACACGAGCCGTTCCCTTGCCTCGGGGAGCACGTTAAGAAAGAAAGAAAGAAAATACTTTATTTATCGCAACAATTAGGTTACAAAAATATATATATATGCAGGGCATAAATCTAAATGTAAGCCTATTCTATATTCCGAAACATGCATACAGGTGTTGCGATAAATAGGTGATCAGCTCAGCATATGCTACAGCCAAGGCTGCAGCGCTGATTTTCAGCTGATGTCTTAGGTTAAGCCGTCGGTCTCGGTTCCACTTATACCAACTTGTGAAATCGATAATAATATGTTATTCAAAATTAACATCAGAACCTTGCCAACCCGTCTGGCCAGCGTGGTGAGAGTAGGCCAAATTTTCCAGAAATATCTGGAAGGCCCATAATCTCTAACAGTAGGACTACTTCTAGGTTCTAGGGGCTGTCATGAACTAGTAGCCTAATTACGGTTAAGACGTGGAGGTACTGGGTTTGTTATATTTCTCGAGTCTGGTTTACAAGTACTAGAGATTTCGACAAGCGTGTCACTTGATGATTAGCCAGTAGTAAAGTTGGCTAAATGTCCACATCTTCAAATGCGTGGGTTCTAACCACAAGGATTGATAATTTTCTCTATTCAGTTAGTCTAATTATTATCTTAGGTACACATTCATAAAGCATTGCTGTGCTTAGGTATTAAAGCAATTTCTTTAAACTTCACGGTATGATTTATTTTTCACAGACCTAATTGCTCCTATTATATTTAGCACCTGCCTCACATAACAAATGCTCTAAATTGTCTCTAAGGTTGACTGTCTGTAAGTCCGCCTGTGAATTATTGCATAATGTTTTCAAATAAATAATAATACGGTACGGTTATAGTTAATACCTTAATGTGTAAGTTTTAGCCATAAACAACGTAAGATAATAATAGGACTAAACAAAAACATTTAGAAAAATTAGGTGTTTTCTAAACGAAAATCAGAATGCAAGTGCTCTTTATATGTCTCAGCTACAGTCTTATATTTGAAGCACACAGCGCATACTGGTTAAATATTTAAGCTAAGTAATTAATATTGTTAATCTACAAAGTTTGGGAATCTATTTTCACGGTTGAATCGCTGCAGATACAAACCTCGCCGCGCGGTCTCACAAAGCTGCGCCAAACAATAGCCGTGACCCGACCTGCGCCCGCGCAACATACATAGCTAACGGCATCTATTATCGACCCCCTAGAAATGGTCACCTTTTGTCGAGGTACCATAAAATGTACGTTTTTAAGTAATAATATTTTTGGCGTTGCGCAATAAAAAGAGGGTTATGGAACATAAGCTACGTCGGTCTCGGGACAATATTCATTATTCTTTCACAAATGATGGACACACAGTGTATCCATGGATTGCTAAGAACATAGAGTCATCTATCCATACTTAAGATTTTAATAAAAAATGTTAGAAATGTTCATGGGAATCCTAAGACGGACATAAGCTTTATGACATCATCATTTAAACACTACATGTTACCCCACGGCCACTTGTTTGTCAGTTTATCTCGCCTTAAGCCTATACTGAACTGATTTTGATGAAATTTGGTATTTTAGAAGTTTATTCGAAGTTAATTAATATAAATTAAAAGCTACCTAAATAATAAAATTAAAAATTAACTAAACTATAAATAAAAAATGTCCTCTAGAGATGTATTTGGTATTTATATTATTTAGTTATTATTATTTACCCCATTGTCGAAAATAAGCTATATAACATCATTGTCTAAACACGACATGTGAAGGATTTTTTGTTGATCTTAAAATGTTTATCACGGGCCGGGTAATACAACATTGTAGGTAGTTTACATATATATATATTTATTTATTTATTTAAAACTTTATTGCACTATGTACAAGGGGCGGGCTTAATGCCGCTAGACATTCTCTGACAGCCAACCTTTATTTAGTTTTTTATAATAAACGCGTTTAATCGTGAGTTACGAGTCTATTTTTAGGGACATATTTCTCCCGAAGTTTCGGTCATATTGCATCGACCGTAGTCACGAGACCGACAAGAGTTACGGAGTTGTATTTCTCGTTGATTTTGGGTGACATATGATATGATCCTTAACTATTTAAATTTGTATATACATCGGTAATAGGTGACATAGTTAAAAGGTCGATAATAGATGCCGTAAGATTATTTTCAATACTCCCGCGCCGACAGTTTTTGACAGCCGCAATTTTTTGACCCATTCTTTCATAGTTTTTTAACGTGATATATGACGGTCAACCGTTTTTTGTATTTTCATAAGAATTAGTTTTAGGGAATGATTTATATGGAATGAACTACCGGGATTGTTATCAAAATGTCACTCCATTAAATGATCCGAGTGTATCACACCTATTGTTCAGTGTTTTGTAAATTTTTGGAAGCTACAAAGTTGAATACAACAATGATGTCACTTTTAGTTAACAGATTTAAATTAAATTAGTTTTAATATAAACTGTTAAAAAAGGCGTAGGTACCGGGTTTGATTCCTGGTCAGGACTCAACAATTTATTTATGATATTTCTCGAGTTTGGTACGCTAGAGACAGAGTAAAGTTAGCTAAATGTAAATCCGCTTTAATTAAAAGCGTGGTTTCTGACCACCCTGCAAGCTACGGTAGCAATGATATATACTTAACTTAATAGATATTTATTTATTAAATTTAATATAATATAAATCAACAGCAAAAATTAAAATAAATTGCAGACAATCATAAAAATAAATAAACTTTAGTTAAATAACTTTAGTTAAACTTAGTTTATTATTAAAAAAATATTGATCCAAAAAAAAAATATTACTTAAATAAATATATTTTTTCTTAAATACTTTTAAACAATAGCTCTATCAAATCGCTGACAGCAAACAGAACTTAATCACTCAGTCTTCTCATATACATTTTTCTTCTATTTTCTGTTCTCATACCTAGTTAGTAGTAATTATAAATCAGTAAAAAAACAATATATCTTCTTGTTAACTTTTAAGTAGGTATAATAGTAAAAATTAAGCACTCATCTTCTTTGGACGGAAACATCTACCTATCAATAGGTACCTTACCTAAATTAAAATTATCTTTACTATTTAAAAAAAAAACAATTAAAAATAAAATTGAAATTTTTTGATAAACAATCAATTAACATTAAATATTCAAGAAATATGACTAAAAAAGTAAGTATCGCGTAATTAAAATAATATTCACGAGAATATCAAAATAACCGGGAATCAAATTTAATTTCCCGGTTTCATTTGTCTAAACTGGAAACCGGGAATTCCCGGTATTTTAAGTATGAGATTTCCCGGTTCTGAACCTTATTTATTTAGTTAATAAATTTATCGTATTAGAAAGTATAAATAATTAATACTACTTAGAAGTATAAATTATAATAAATATAATCTAAACCTAATAAAAAATAAACTATAAGTAAAAAATGTCCTCTAAAGACGACCCTTCAGTGATAGTCCCAAGAAGACTGGCAACATTTCCCCTCTGTATAGCTAAGCTAATACGTTGGCAGAAATCCTGTCTCCAGACTTTTCCGTTAGTTTTAATTTTAGTTAATAAATAAATAACCTGTTTGTCGGTAACTCTATACAGAATAGCAGTACAATCTACATTGCTTATTTGCTTCATCAGTCATGTTAAATCAGAATACAATACTGGCTCAAGCGTTTAGCGTCTAACTAACCGTAAATTATATTACATTGCCAATTACACTATATAGCTAGCTTAATGCTGAATATTATCTATGGCAACCTCTCGAAATTAGAAGTTATGTTTGTCTTTGGATTAATTATTAATGTGGATTAATAATAAAGCTTAAGGTTGTTTATCCAACATAGTTGATAAACAAATTTCATATATAGCTTATAACGTCACGTCGATATGATACTATTGGTGGATATTGTTCTTCCTGTTGGTGGATCGAAAGCCTACGAAACGCACTCAAAGTATATAAAAATAACATTTTATAATCCTACTAGCTGACCCGTGAGACGTTGTACTGTCTTGACTATGAATATTGAATTCGAATTGGTATCTATATGTATATATTTTAAAATGAATCGCTTTTTCCCTTGGTCATCACATCAAGCGTGAACGGATACATCAATTTCGCAAATTCTTCTTTTGTTGTGTTTATTATTTGACAGAAGTACGAACCTTTCCATGAAAGAAAAAATACGGGAGTTGAGCGGAACTGTGTTAAATGACATTTGCAGCGCGCATGTCAAACAACTGAAAGTTATGTTAAGGTACATGCGTTACGGACCCGTTTTAATAATCCACCCTGTATAGCTTCAACTATCCGTATTTTATCGGCAAATGAGGCTAAGGAATGTGTGAAGAGGTGTTTCGGACATGTAGCTTAGGAGGTATTTTTTTATTAATACATTATAATATATACAATGACTACAACTTCAGATCAACTCTCAATATCTTCGATGTTGCGCCGACATACATTTTAAGTTACTATAACGTTTAAGGAGACTATTTGTTTGCAAAGACGCAAGAAACAGATTCGTAATATGAGAGTTATGAAGGAGTAAGGAACAATTGCAGAGGTGCGCGCACGCAACCAATAAGCTTGGGAGATGCGCCTCGATATGCTAATCCCGGCTACCGTATTGAACCGAGCTATTGTTCCAGCCAACTTTGTTATTTGGTTATTTTGTTATGTTATTGTTGATAACAGAAGCCGGCCCGACAGTTTTGCCAGATGGCCAATTCCCAACGCCACTAAACTTACACCCGTTTTTTAGACGTTTCCTCAACTGATCTTATTAGTCACTCAATTATTATTTTTAGCTATCATACGGGTTCCCTCATGGGATGCTCAAATCGGTATTTACTATTTTAGTAGTAGGTAGTACTATTTTAAATATTTCCGGTAAGATAAGCTTTTTTGTGGCAATATTGAAAATTTCGTTCCTGTAACTTATTTTGTCAGAATTTTGTAACGAAATCTGATTTTAATTAGTTTGACAATTTGTTTTGTTTAAAATTGTTATTTAACTAAATTAATAACACATAAATACAAGTTATTATTAATATAAATATTAGCCATTAATAATATAATTACGCTACAAGGTTTCAAGGTTACATAATTGTAACATTTAAAGTTAAAATTGCAACGATTGCACCAGCTGTTGAAAAACTTAAAATAAAACGGTTCCTTTTTTAACTCTATCTGTTACATTTACAGTGACTTCATTTTGGTGCACCTCAGCCTTAAATTAGTCGCTTAAAAAATTATAACATCATAACACCACCGTTCTCGTGCCTCGGAAAGCAAAAGTCAAAGCTTATTCAAATTTGGCCTTTTTGGCGGGTTCTTTTGTACAGTTACAACGTTGTAAATATAATTATTTAATAAATAATAAATACAATTAAATTAAACAAAATTTAAATTATTATATTATATTATTATTTATTAATTAAACTAAAATTAAAACTACACCAACATTAAAAAGGGTTGAAAATATAATAAGTACTGCACTGAAAATGTAATATATGGTGAGCGTACTAAGGCGCGGCGCGGTGGCTCGGTAGTAAGAACGCGTTTCTTAAATCCTACAAAGGTCTGTTCAAACCCACCCGGCATGTAGCAATGAGAAATACACTTTTCTTACGTACATTTGTCATAAATTTACAACACCACCGTACCGTTCCCGTGCCTCGGAGAGCACGTTAAGCCGTCAGTCCCGGTTTCACTAATACCAACTTGTGGAATCGGTAATAAATTATCATAAAAAATGACATCATATCCTCGCCAAGCCGTCAGCGTGGCGATTGTAGGCCAAATTCTCCAGATACATGTTCTGGAAGGACCATCTCCAGCAGTAGAGATCTAGTACGCTGTGTTCAAGGGGCTGTAATGAAAATAAAAAGGGTGCCTGCTTTTCAAACCATTATTATCGGTCGCAAGCCCGACCATTATTCTCATCTCTTACCCACATACCCAGCACCGGCACGGGCCATGTAATGCTTATAAATTTGTCTTCTGTTCACGTAATTTTTGTCACCATTACCTACTCGTAAATTATTTATCCCATAATAGGTATTGGCTGTAAGTCGACGTTTAACAGGAATTTTAAGTGAAATGATTCCACTAACACCAACTTGCAAAATCGTTTAGCTCTTGTCAAAATAAAGCTAGCTTAGCTAGAGTAGGCAAAATTCTTAAGAAATAAAGTTCTGGAAGTACTATCCAGCAGTTGAGGTCTGGACTCTGTGTTCTACGGACTGAGAAGAATGCTCGTCAAAATAACATATTACCTTTTATTGTTTTAGGATGTTTTTTTATAATTAACTGGCAGCTCTACAGCCTTGTATATTTATACCCGTAACTTATGGCTCTCGGTTCTGTTGGGTAAATTCGCGGCGGATTCGGATGCTGTTTGTTGTGAAATCAGAACGTTTATCAGTCGGCTCCTTTGTCATATTTATTTCAATTGAAACCATTCTTTGTCCTTCTATAGACGGCGAACTCTGTCTTGCGCACTGCTTCCCAACTGGAGACCACTTCCTAGAGAAGTATTCCTGGAGGACAGCTAATGTAGTCGAACCTAGACAACCTGGATTCGTCTCCCGCTGAGATCCTGCCGGGAAAAACGGCGGAATGTCTCTATCCCCAACTTACAGCCATGACGCCCCCACTATCTGTCTGACGGCGCGGCGGTAGACGGTAACCCTGTACAGCAGTAGTGTGCCTCGAAAACCCTGTGATCCTAGTGTGTACCCTTAAATTGACATTAAAATGAAAATAAGTCTAGGAAATAAAATTCTGGAAATTTTAGAAATCTAATATAAATTAAAAGTATATGTAATATTAATGTAAATGTATTTATTTACATATTATTTAATTTATTTGTGATATTTCTCGAGTTTTGGAGACATCAACGAGCTTGCCACTTGTCTTGATTGGATATAGTAAAGTTGGCTAAATGTGAATCCGCTTATTTATAAGCGTGGTTTCTGACCACCCCGAAAGGGAAACGGTCGTGATGATACTTTACTTTCTAAAAGTATATCATTATTAATATTTTTCTCTATCTAAAATGTAGAGAAATAAAGGCCGAAACAAACACTGACTGTGGTTTTCGGGAAGTTACATAATTGACACTCTAGTATGACAACCTAGTATCATAGAGACAGACAGACAGACAGCGGAGTCATCCAGGCCCGATGTTCAATGGGCCTGGGTTGGGGATGGGATAAACTCCCGTTTTCCCCGGCAGGATCTCGGCGGCTAACTACCCACCGGTGATTCAACGCACCGTTGGTGCTGGGCGCTGTTCCTACTACAACACCGCCCTTGTGGCTCACGAATCTAGTCTCCCAGATTTGTCTACTGACCAAGATTTAAATATAAAACGTAAGTCCATCTACTTGTTTCACAACATAAAGTGAAGTAGGTATATGCAAGTAATAATTCCAAAATGTTTGTAATTTTATTTCCACGATACTTGATATACTTCTCAAAAGTACACTCAGACTTGAAAAACCTTTGAATAAATTAGATTGTGCGAGTGAGAGGTATGCAAAACCGTTAAACCCTGTTAACAAATGCGCGTATTTAGTCTAGCATAACCGAGCTAACATTAAAAATATAAAATATGATACGAATATCAACTTTGATAGCGGTTAACATTAATAGTGTCGTATCGTTAAAACAACTCATTTTTGAAGAACGTTTGCGCCTTAAAAAACAGTATTTGGCTGCTGAACCCGCTAATAATTTCAAGCGTATGCTCCATACTACAAAAACTCTGATAGTTCATCGAGCATTGCAGTTTAACTTATAATTTTTCATTGTTGTTTTGTCATTTGACCAGGCCACTGTAACCCTACGTAACTTGAATCATTAGGTTTTAGTTTGGTTTTATTTAATTTTATATTTCAATCGTTTGTTTAATTCTCTTAATTATTTAGGTTTAAATTTTGCTAACTCACCCCAATCAATGTACAAATTTATATGTTCTTGGTGAGTACTTTTTATGGAATCTGGCTCACATATTGTTAATACCTGTTGTTAAATGCTTACTTTAGTCATGATCTCCGTTTGTATTCCAAATGTTAAATAAATAAATAAATAGCAGACACAACAACGTTCAAGTTCAAAATATCAAAATTACTACATATTATAAAACAATATCAGTTAGAAAATGCGTAACCGGCATTAAACTCGCCTATGTACACTTATTTAGATTTTTTGTACAATAAAGTATTCAAATTCGCGATAAACTAAAAAAACAACTGCACCGATTTCCATTTTGTTTATACCAATGGATAGAGTGATTCTCGAGGAAGGTTTTAATGAATAATTTGAAAGAAAGAAAGAAAGAAAGAAAAATATTTTATTTGTCACATTAACAAACATAAAAAAAAAAAGTAAACTTAAAATTAAAAGTGTGTGGTGACAAATAGGGAATCAGCTCAGCATTGAGCTGCGACGCTTTGAGAGTCACAGCGCTGATTTTCAGCTAATCCCTTAATATACAAGCATAAATGTGTCGAGGCTCTAGTACAGAACTATAATAGTAAATAATATATAATTTATTATATATATTACACAAATAAATAATAGACAAACATAATAAATGCATATTTATGAATGACACAATAACGTAGCATACCATAATATATATCATATATATATACACATAAATATATACATATACACACTTACATACAAACGAATAGAACAAATCACATAAAAAATAATTAACCATAAAATTTTAAGTAGATATGCTGCTACAGTAGCAGTTGAGATGCCAACAAATACATTTTATATTTATTTTTAAAAGTCACCACCGACTGTACGTCGTGCAGAGGTGGAGGCAAGTTGTTCCAAATCTTTGCAGCAGCATACCTAAAACTCCCACGGAACGCGGAAGTCTTACACCGGGGAAGACATAGTAGCTTAAGACTAAAACGCGCACCATATCGCCTGGGGTTTTGTGGCCATTTCAGCTTATTGAAGAGGTACGTTGGGGAATTAAGTTTAATTACGCCAAAAAGCAGACACGCTAGATGTACCGTTCTGCGTGCGCTCATTTTTAACCGCTTATTTTTATTGAGAAAAGGAGTAACATGAGTTCTGGGCGGTATAGGGTAACAGTACCGAGCACAGGCATTTTGGACACGCTGGATTAAACGTTCTGTTCTTGCCAGTAGACAAGGACCGTACACAGTGTCAGCATAATTGAATCTGGATAAGACTAGGGATTCACACAAATTTCTTAAGTTTTTGTATACACTAAAGAAGTTGTTGAAGATGTCGGCAAAAAATAAGCCGTCGCGTCCAAGAGCTTTCAACGAAAACGCTTCCAAAACTCTTTGTGATATAACAAAATAATGTATGGTGGAATTTTGTATCTTATACATTTTTACAGAAAAGTCCGCGATGACATATAAAGGTCAGCTGTTAGATAATGTTTTTAGACATTAAGCTCGCTATGTACTGTAAAATGTTTTATTTTTTGTGTAATAAAGAATTTATCTATCTATCTATTATATGTCTATCTCTTAAGGATAACATATACATTAAAGTGGGTGAATATAAAGCGGTAATTGGAAAGTTATTTACACAAATTTCATGAAGATTGATTTTTCCCTTTACACCATGCAAATTAAATGAATACCTATAGCAAAATCTAATTAATGCGCAACGAAAAACCGGGTAAAACTTAATAAAATCTTCCAAATAAACA
Source organism: Tinea semifulvella (assembly GCA_910589645.1). Classification (NCBI taxonomy): domain Eukaryota; kingdom Metazoa; phylum Arthropoda; class Insecta; order Lepidoptera; family Tineidae; genus Tinea; species Tinea semifulvella. The sequence goes on along the minus strand of OU342587.1, from coordinate 5,791,803 downwards.
CATTAAAACATCAAGGCTAATTAATATTGTTTAAAAGTCAATATAAGTCGAAATTAATTAAAGTTACATCGAAATTAACAAAACTTATAAATAAATGCAACAACAATTCCTTAAACAGAAGCGAATAATTAGATAAATACTTAATGGGACGTACTGATTATATCAACAATCGAATCGGACGCCGCTTTTTTACGAGTATTATGACAATTGTGTATATAAAATTAATGACACTTTAATTTACTCATTTTGTATCTCGCTATCTTTATCTCCATCTACTGTTTGGCATGTAGAGAATATATAGGTTTTTAAATTAAAATAATTATCACCTCAACTGGTTTGTAGTTTGGAATAGATCATATTTTTCATGGACTATTTTATTTTATACCTAAGAGCGGTGGTGGCTCAGTTGTAAGAACGCTTTCCATAAAAAACAACCGACATAGCCCCGCTCTAACCGCGGCATGGTAATTAGAAACACACTTTCTTTACGTACATTTATTATATTATTATCTATTTATTTATTTCACGTAGTGATGGTAAAAGGCCGGATGGTATGTCTCTTGTACCATGGAGTGAGGGAAGATGTCATGTTTAGGATGCCACCTAATACCTTTGCCGCTTGCCACATTTCCTCTACATCAAAAAAAATATTTATTTATTTTATTTATTAATAAAATCCAAAACAGCAATACATTTTACAAAGTAATACAATTAAAAATTTACATGCCAAACCAAAGAATTTCATCGTTTAAAATACATTTATAATCTGATCTACAAGTAAATTACATGTAATTTTGAATCGAATTTAACATTAAATTAAATACAAACATAAATAACAAATTATTAATCACAAACTGAAATAAAAATTACGTCCAAAATATATATAATAATAATAATGAAACAAAACAAATAAATAATCAAAATGTCACAAATTGCTATAAACACATCAAGTACTATGTGAAATAATATGAATGAGTGTGTAAAGTGTGTATGTGTGTGTATGGGAATGTATTACATTAGCATTATATATTTATCATCAATAAAAAAGATTTAATAGGACTTTAAGATTTAAAAGGCCGGTTCGGCTGCTCATACAGCCGAATTTAAAAAGCACATTAAATAAATAGCATTAAACAAAATTATAATTTTGTGGCATTTGGAGTTAAAACAATGGTATATTCTCTTGATACCCACAAATTCATAAAAGAGCTGGGTAAACGAATTTTTCAAGAGTGTGGCGATCCCAAATGCCATAACTACCTAAAACAGAATATTTCGATTTTAATTCAACTAGGAAATGCCGCGAGCGTTTTATATAAATAAAAATCCCTGGTGGTAAGCTTAGTTTTTTTTTATTTTTAGAATAGTTTTAATTTCATAGGTATTTTTAGTTTAGATTTATTTATAATTAGTTTTTTAATCTATTTTATTTTATTTTTAACGTGTATAGAATATGAATTATAGCATTACGATAAATGAGTAAGAAGCAAGTTGTTTTAATTCTAATTCACCATATGCCCAAGGATTTGCCCAGCGGGTCGTTAACGACACTTTCCAAAAACCCTACTTTCCTTGTTGTTTTTTTTAAAACAACTTAGCACGTTCGTTTTTATGTGTCTTAAGGTATCATATCTGATTATGAAGAAAACCATAATCTAAATAATTATGGCCATACTCGTATATAGGTTAAATGGAAAAAAAGGCTGAATCATTTGAACTGTAAGTTTGAGATGGCCATCTTTGGTATCGCTTGGAAAACGATGGACACCTAGATTTGTGCATAAAAGCTCAACACTGCGGCAATATATATATATATATATACATAGTATGTATATATATTATAAACATATATAAATATAATATAAATCGTAAAAGATATACAAGTTTTCTATGCAACTTATATTAAGCTATATTAGATGCCATATATGTATATTGATACAAAATCAGTGATACACACCATTATTTTATCAAAGTAATTTGCACAACGGATGACGATAAAGTCTGGAGAGCCTCACTATTACATAGGGGAAATGTTGGGACTAATACTAACGTCTCAAGAGGTCATTTTTTTATTAGGTTTTGGTTTTTTTGATTTAGGTTATTCGTTATTTGTATTTAATAACTTCGTATAATTATTATAAAATTCAAAATTCAAAATATATATTTTTTTTTTGAATTTAATAAAAAGCTGTTTTTTATCTTTCTTTAAACGGACAAAATTGTGGATGCTTCAAAATTGAGGGCATCTTCCACTACTTGAGAGATGGTACCAACATCACTACCCTTTCAGAAACCACGCGTTTTGAAGAAGCAGATTCAAATTTAGCCAACTTTACTATAGGCACATCATGACAAGTGGACATCGATGTCGTGTATGTCGATGAAGCGTGCGAAACTTGAGAAATATCACAAATTCAATTAATTATTTTGTCCAACAGGAACAGGAATCGAACCCGTTACGACCCGATAGACCAATAAATACACAATAAAATGTGCTATAACTTAATAAGGTCATAAATCTGGTTAACAAGATCAAAATTGCTAGAAAACTAATCGATACGGCACACTAATAAATATTTTAGGTAAACAATTAAATTGAGTAATGGATATAAATATATAACCTATGGTATATATACATTTTTCAAACATTTATTCATTCACCTGTTTAGATTACTGTAAATGAAGTACTTGTCTACATTAACGTTTTAGCCATGTTCTACTCTGATACATCTAACTAATCACCGGAGGCAGTATCAAGACAACTCTTATCTCGGACTGACTTTGCAAATCCACTTCGCTTGCTAATATACAAATACTGCTATACTCGTGTATATAGTATAATTTTGCTCTTGCCTCTTATTCAATTTATTTTGTTTTAGGTAAATAATCATTAACCTATTGGTTTTCACTTATTTATTGTTATTATTATTATTTTTCTTTTATTTTTGCTAGTCACAGTTCAATTGCACTATTAATTTGAATCTAATTACTATATTTAACTCTTATTTCTGTTTTAATTGTAATGTCTAAATAATATAAAATCTCTTTGGCAATATTTGGGCCAAAGAATCAGTATTGCCATTCAATGTGGCAATGCTGCCAGTATCCTTGGCACTTTGCCCATTGGTAGCGATTTGGAGCAAATTTTTTATTTATAATAATTTTTATTTTGTTTTTTTCTTCATTTTAGTTATGTTTTTATTTATTAATTAGGTTTATTTTTATTAATAGTAATTTATGTTTTAAGATGTAAGTTTTTAGTTTAATTAATATTTTATTATTTTTTAAAATCATTGTACCTATTTCCTTCGAATAAAAATATATATATATATACTATTAAATCTCTTTGGCTTGTGTATATTGCTACTTTGTTTATATGTTTACTATAATAAGCTGTGATTTTTTTTTAATAAATAAATAAATGAACCATGCATGCAGTCTGCTAGGGATATTACAGACCATATTTCGGGCGAGTTTGACCTACACTCGCTACGCGCTGTCCAGACGCTAAAATTAATACCTAATTAGCGAATATTTTCACTGTATCTTATCAAATGACCAAACTCGATTAAATAAAGATACAGCAAATCAACATTTTTTTAATAGTTTAGGTCCCCTCTCCGAATGGTCTCACTTAATGCGATTCATTTCATTAGTGGAAAACTTTTTCAGCTACGGTCACCTACATACATATGTATGGGCCACGGGTCGGGGAGACTAATAAATTTGGTCCAACTTGTTTTTGGTGGTCATCCTGAGAAAACATTTGAACAAGATAAATTCCGTTTTAGCTTAACAGGGGTTGATATGAGACCACTTAAATAAATAACTGGCTCCGTAGTCTAGCGGTCGAGCCCTTGCATTTAGACTCGGGGGTACCGGGTTCGATTCCTGATCGGGACATAGGTAATTTACTTATTTATTTTGTGATATTTCTCGAGTATAGTACGCTAGAGATACATATACTTTCCACTATCATGATAGGCTTCTAGTAAAGATGGCTGAATATAAAACAGTAATATGACAATGCTATTTTTTTTTTTAAAGTTGTTTAGACCGCCCCGGAAGGTATACGGTCGTGATGATAATTTATTTAAATTAATAGAATAATATTCAAATAGCTATATTTACTGCTTCCGTGGTCTAGCCGTTAAGTCCGTGGATTTAGACTTGGAAGTACCGGGTTCGATTCCTGGTCGGGACACAAAAATATTTAACAATAATAATTATAATATAACATTTAATTAATATTCTATTTATTTGTAATATTTCTCGAGTTTGGTACGTTGGAGACATCGATGAGCTTGCCACTTGTCATGATTGGCATATAGTAAAGTTGGCTAAATGTGAATCCGCTTTTTTGCATGGTTTCTGACCACTTCCAAAAGGAAACGGTCGGGATGATACTACATTTTTGTTTTTGCTAATTATATGTCATAATAAATGATATTGCTTCTGTAATAATTAGTACGAAGAATAATAAATAATGACGTCAGTCCTTACAACTAAAGAGTGAAGGCGCTGCTGCATTACTAGCAGTGTACCTCAAACGGCTCAAACACCCAGCTTATTGGCAATGACATGCTTTTGCGCCGTTTAGAGATGAAACTCTCGGGCCGTGGGGACCAAGTGTACAGGAAATTTTCTAGGCGTTGTCAAAACAGAGGGCTGGGCAATATTTGGGCCAAAGGATCAGCATTGCCATTTAATGCAATGCTGCCTGTATGCTTGGTACTATGCCTATTGGTAGTGAGTGATATGGAGCATTTTTTTTGTTTTTTTACTGTTTTAAGTCTTATACGTGCGTCGTTTACTAGTTCACCGCGTAATGTATTTGTACCGTATCTTCCCTTTATGTTTGTCTATCAATATCAGATTATTTGTTTATGTATTAGATGCTCTGATTTCTAACGTAGCTTATTTTATATTTATTCACAGCTCCTAGAATTCAGAGTACTAGAGTACTAGACACCGCTGTTAGGGGATAGACTTTATTTTTGAAGAATTTGGCCTACATTCGCCACGCTGCCTGGCCAGACGGGTTGGGCGAAGATCATCTGATGTTAATTCTATTAGTTATTATTCTACAAGTGGTATTAATGGAACCGGGGGCGACGGCTTTATTTTATTTTTATTTATTGATTTTACAAAATCACAACACTAAATTAATACATATTTGACGATAGGAATTTTGTTATACATTAGCCAAAAAGATTTTTATTTTATAGACAGCACTTAAATTAAAATTGAGCCGAACCTAACATCAAATTAAATTAAGTCAAATTATAATTTAAATGAAATTTATTATCAAAACTACAACAAATTGTCAGTAGCGAGTGCAACTAAATCTATACCGTAAATAAATAAGGAAAAAAAAAATCATCTAACTAATAACTTTATGGACAGCAAGAGAGTTTGTGGATACAAATAGGCATGCAAGTACAAATCGAGTATTTTTTAGTAGTAATATTTGACCAATGGACAATAAAGGTTTAGTAATACATGAAGATAGTAATAGATATATATGTATAATGTAAATAGTATATGTGTAATAGTATATATAGTCATGTGTGTTGGGCTCTCCGAGGCCCGGGAGCGCTGGTGTTGTAAATCTAAGACGTAAGTAAGTACGTAAGAAAAGAATTTGTCATTGGTGTTTTTTTTTTTTTATACTAGCACGACATGTGACCTTGGCCCACCTGATGGTAAGTGGCACGCAAGGTCCATGAATGTTAACAACTGATGTCAGACACTCATAACTGCCATCAGTCCCTAACACTATGCCGGCTTGACTAGATGCTTTTTCACACTTCGCTTGAAGGACCCCAAGTTATAGGAAAGTGGAAACAGAGGCTGGAAGAGCAGCATTCCACATCTTTATCGTACGACAGATGTATGAGTCGCCAAATTTATACGTACGCGAAGGGATGGTGACTACGGTATGTGTGTACCGGTGCCGGGCGGTTTAAACCGACCTTTGTAGGATTTTAAGAAAAGCGTTCTTACAACCTAGCCACCACCGCAATATGTTTTATTTTATAGAAGGGTAAAAATCTAAAAGAGTCTAAAAATTGAGACAGAATTTCGTTGTAGACACAGGCACAGGTTTCGTTAGATATTGGTAAGAAAAAATATTAGTTGAGTTGGACAGCGTCCCGGAGCCGCTGTAACCCGCGGGGACGCAGCGGGAGTTCGCGCCACAACTCCGTCTTTCTTTTGTATCATAATATATCGTCGGGTTAGAAATAAAAGGCAATTACTTGCGACCAAATGCTGCAGTCTTACTCCAAAACATTGTAATGTGTTGTATTTACATAACGATTTTTTTAAAATTATTGTTAGTATGTATTAAATAAGAATGTAACTATTAGAGTTGCGCATTTCATGACTCAGCTTAGTCCGCCAGTCCTCAGTAAAGTAGGTATCTCTTTTAGTTCCTCAGCTCCGAGCCCCTGTCTCGAACCAGAGAAAGGAAGCGCTCAGTTCTAGGGTTTTGTGGTTCAAGGCAGTCGTTGGATCGCTTTACTAATAAACTATGTAAACTGGCTTAACTTACACGTAAATTAAAAAAGTGACATTTTATTCATCCTTTTATGTTTTATGTTTAGATATGAATGTCTTTTTGTATTTCATTCTTAATATTGTTTACTGCATGCTGTGTACAAATGTTAGGTTGGCAAACTTACTACTTATTTATATCACTGTATTTTGTTAAATGTTTTGTCTGTTAACTGTTTTTGTACCTTAATCAATAAATAAATAAAGTTAGGATAAACTCCTTGAAATATTTGCTCCATAAAAATAGTTTAGTATAAACTAAAATATTAAGAGTAAGGTCCCTGCCTACTTAGTATAAATGAGCGACGAGTATGTCTCTGGGCGCCGTTTAATCAACATTCCACTTCGTTATTGAAAGCGTCTCGGTTATTACTTAGAAATTATTTTAAATATTTGGTTTCAAATTACCTACCAATTTTATTTTCATATTTATTTACTACTTTTTTGCAGCTCTATTGTTTCGCTAAACCAGCGGCCACAGTCTATTACTTTAATATATATATATAGGTACATAAATATATAGTCGATCATCTCAGACACCACGGGCTTTCTTGTGCTAGAAGTGCTGGCCCCATTCCTCGTTAAACGACTCTCATCGACATGCGAAGGGCTCTTGTCATTGCTGGTGTACCCGCTATCTTAGAACCCTCTGGGATTGTGCGGGGCGATGACAATTGCCGTGGAAATTTGGCAGGTCATTAGCTCCATTTTACATCCAGGCGAACTCGTCAGGCGCGGGAAGTACGGCGTCTTCTGCTAAGAACCTTAAGTTGCGCAAATACGCCAACCTTGCTACTGGTTACGAATTTGCGCCGGTTTGGGGTCGAGACGATGGGCCCATGGGGATCTTCAGCAAGGCGCCTGGCCAAGGAGTTGTCAAAGCTGCTTACGTAAAGGTCTGGAGCCTCGCTATACAAAAGGGAAATGTTGCCAGTCTCCTTGGTACTATCTCGGATGGGAAGTCTCTAGAAGACATTTTTTATTTATATTTTAGTTTAGTTTTAATTTTATTATTTAGGTAGCTATTAATTTATATTTAATGCATATTATTTAACATCGAATAAATAAATGTGAATTTCTGGCATTTTCGATTACCGTCATAATCTTCAAAATGTGTATGCTGATGTGGCCGGACACATCTGTCCAAAACCGATGGAGTAGACCGGTTCTGGAGTAGAGACCATGTACGGGACGATCCCCCATATAGACGAATGGCTTGAAGAAGGTGCGAACTGGAGATCGTCTAAAATGGCGAGCCTTGGTGGAGGCCTATATCTAGCAGTATAGAGATACGGGCTAATGTTTTGTGACTGTCAATGTGCGTACGAATATCAAATATAATAGCGTTTGACAATGACAGTTTTCGTTATTTAAGTGATTTATTTATATGACGTTTTCGCTTAAAGAAATTGACTTCGGCCACAATGCAAATTAAATCTCTCTTTAATCTGACATATATAATCTGGCAGACCTCACAACACACACTCAGATACATGACACCGAAACCCTTGAACATCAGGTTCACAACTTAACAGACGCAATTACCGCTTCCTTTCACACTGCATGCCCCCTTAAAACGGTCGACAAAACGCCCAAATCAAACTGGTGGGGACCGGAACTAGAGAGGCTCAGGAAAAGGGTAAGAAAACTCCACAATAGAGCCATGAACACCAGGCTCGATATAGATTGGGAAAACTACAAACTGGCCCAATCTACCTATAAAAAACGCATACGCTTCCGAAAGAACGAATCGTGGCAGAAGCATGGTGTTGATAAAGCTATTCGTGACTGGATCAACAACATGCTGGAACATAGAGCGATACAATTTGACATAAATGGTGTCAAAAGAGGCATAGCTGCTAAAGGATGCCCGCAAGGAGGGGTGCTTTCACCGCTTCTGTGGAACCTAGTAGCCAATGATCTTATAACGAAACTGAATAATAGCAACTACTACACCGTAGGATATGCTGATGACCTCGCGATCCTCATTAGTGGGAGGGTGACTAGCGTGATATTTGATGTCATGCAGTCAGCCCTTATTCAACACTGGTGCATGGAGAACGGCCTATCGGTGAATCCAAATAAAACAGAACTAGTGCTATTTACGCACAAACGAAACCTAGGAACATTTAAACTCCCACAACTGTTTAACACAGAAATCAAACTTTCTCCAGAGGTAAAATATCTGGGCATAACCCTGGACTCTAAACTCAACTGGAACAAGCACTTGACTATAATAAGCTGAAATCAGCCAGCCTAGCAATGTGGCAATGCCGCAGAATGTTGGGTAAACAGTGGGGCATCAGCCCGAAGATCATGCTCTGGCTTTACACCTCAGTTATTAGACCATTTGCTACATATGGAGCGTCTGTGTGGTGGCCCAGAACCACTCTAAAGACAATCCACACTAAACTACAGCAGTTTCAAAGAATGGCCTGCCTGTCGACCACAGGATGCATGTCCACCGCTCCGACGAAGGCGCTGGAGATGATACTGGGGATTCCACCTCTGCATCTGCACGTCCAACAAGAAGCAGCAATTGCGGCGACAAGGCTGACCACTTTGAAACTTTGGAAACACAACCCGAACGCTAAACACACTACCATACTAGACGATGTCATACAGGAACAACCTCTGATGGCATCCATTAATGACAGAATCCCTAAAAGGTTCATCTTTGACAAGGGATACAACGTTCAACTACATGAAGAGAGTAATGACCACTCTGGGCCCAAAGAACTCAGGATCTACACTGACGGCTCAAAAACAGACACCGGCACGGGTGCTGGTGCCTTTTCCATGGACTTGAACATTCACCTATCAATCCCTCTTGACTCCCACAACAGCATATTCCAAGCGGAATGTGTAGGCATCCTACAAGCAGCGCAAGCTGTACTAAGGAGAGGTGTCAAAAACTTTGAAATTCGCATTCTTTCAGACAGTATGGCCGTCCTTCTAGCCCTCAAAAGCAATTACATCAACTCTGCACTGATTCTCGACTGCCACCTTGCCCTGGAAGCAGTGTGCAGAGACAACAAAACAACGTTGCAGTGGATAAAGGGTCACAGTGATTCACTGGGTAACGATGCGGCTGATGAACTGGCCAGAAGGGGGTCATCTACAATACCGATGGGCCCAGGACCGGCAATCCCCCTACCATTCCAATTCATGCGAAGCTGGCTTCGCCAAAGAACTGACAAACTGCACGAGCAGATGTGGGCATCGACCACAGACTGCAGACAGTCCAGGGAGGCCCTTCCCAAACCAGACAGGCGCCTCACACGACATCTCCTGGGCCTTGACAGAGCCAGGCTTCGAATAGTGGTGGGGGTCTTGACGGGACACTGTGCCTTTAACAAACATCTCCATGCTCTGAACATTACAGATAGCCCACTGTGTAGAGGATGCATGGCGGAGGAGGAGACGGCCGCGCATGTGCTCATGGAGTGCGACAGTGTGGCTGCGCCTAGACTGAGGTTCCTCCAGACTGCGAGGACTCTTCCGGAGGTCTGCAGGAACGTAACGGGTCTCCTGGCCTTCCTGGAGGAGATCGGATGGCTCCGTTGAAGGAGTGAAGGTCACGCACAATGGTCCAATGGAGACTAAGTGCGGAAAAGCCATCGAAATCACAATCACATCTGACATGCAACGAAGGTGTAAAACACATTATATACCTGGTTTAGGTAGTGCGAAGTTTATATGAACGTCTGTGGATATGCATAGGTCTAAAAGTGAATAGGTAAAATAAAAAACCCCTCTGACCCAATTCAGATGAACAAATTTACGACTGCTTATAAACCATTAAAGCACAAGAGCAACAAATAACCAAGTCATACAAATCATTTAATATTAAAGCAAAACGAGGATAAAAAACTAAAAGCAAAGACCTGTGTCCGCTCTTGACGGAGGTCGGACGTCAAATGACGCGGCAGTCGCGTGCACGCCACGCTGCTTCCGCCGACAGCGACAAACGAGCAGCACTTCCTCTCGCTTCCGGTCTAACATTATGAAACTACCCTCTTTTATCCTTTGTTCGTATTTTTTATTATATTGCTTTAAAATTGTACTTATGACATTTTATTTAAATACCACTTGGGTTTCGTTATTTTATCTTATAATACAGTATTTCAATTTTATCTCTCTTTAGGCTGAAATATAACAGTGATTGTAATAACAAAACTTAAATAGTTCTAAAATTCGTCTTGTTACTTTTGTTTTACATTAAACTGATGGAGACAGATGATTTTACTGACTCTGTTTTTTATTATATTTCCAATAAAAATATATAGTATATATGAGTATACTTATACATATATATATATAAATTATTGAAAATATAATTAAGGTTACGTAGAAAAATTAACTAGTCACTAGGATATTCTTAGAAAAAAAAACCTGGATAATGATTAATATTAGAAAATAACTATATAGAAACTTCCCGGATTTTTTTATTATTAACAAAATATAAAAGTAGTAAGTATTTTCTCCCAACATAAAAAATAATAATAAAAAACCATAAAAGTCGTATTTGCTCGAGATTGAAATTATAAAATGAATATTAAGTTTTATTTCCCAATAAGATCTATCGACAAATAACTCAACGCAATCGTAAATCACGTCGACAAAAAGTAGTGTCCGTCCATTAGGGCTCCGGAAAACAGCAATTTCTTAGGCGCGGTCCTTTGCTACTTTTTTACGACTCCCAAAAATGCGCGGAAGTTATGTTTCAAGGACATTAAATACAGGTCATTAAACTCGATTCTTCCGCAACTATGGAGGACCAACTATTTATTATTGTACGCTTTGACAACCATATCCAGTAGCTAGATTCTGTTTTTTTAATCGCAAATCGAATTATCAGTTCTAATTAGTCCCAAAGGTTTGTCTGTCAGAAAATGTCTACAGGCATTAAGTCCGCCGTTTGTACTTAGTGCAATATAATTTTAAAATAAAATAATAAATTAACAACGGGACATTGGCAATGTTAAACGCTAATAAAGTTAATATTCGTATAATAAAAAATATCATTACAACCGTATCCCTTGCGGGTGGGTGGGTCAGGAACCACGTTTTAATTTTTAAATGAAGCGGATTCACATTTAGCCAACTTTACTATAGGCTTATCATGACAAGTGGCAAGCACATCAATGTCGCTACCGTACCAAACTATAAATATCACATAAAATATTGTGTCCCGACTAGCAATAGAACCCAGGTACAGTGGACTAAGAAAGTGGTCTATTAATTTTGATAAATATTTCTTTGAAATTAAAATATTGCTTAGTTTGCGTAATAGGTTAGTTTAGTTGTATATAGTTTCAAGGAAGAAACAACCTTAGTGTAAGATAGAGTGCAAATAAATCTTAACCGTAAGGTGGTAGACCACTTTTTTGGTCGACTGTACCTCTGCGTCGGCAGGCAGATTCCATTTTGTAATTTTAATATGAGCTCGGCGAAGCCCGCGCATTACTAATGATAAAACTGTCAGTAAATCAGTGACATTTAAATATAACGACACCAGGGCAAGATACCAAACGGTATGAAAATCAAAGCTAGTCCAATCCGTACAGAATGAATTAGTAACAGACGTGCTTATTTTGTTTATAATATGTCGACCTGCGTGCGGAAGTGTAAAACACGTTCTTCTTCGAGAAGAGATCCTCGTGTCAGTTCTAGAACTTTCTAGAAGTTGTCATTAAGAAATAGTTCGGTTACCCAATCGATTATAATCTTAAAAAGACTAGCCATGACATTAGTTCCATGCTATATCCATCAGGAGACATATTTTTTTAACTATTAGCTGTAAAATTTTGCTAGTTGACATTAGGTGGCGTAAAAAATAATGTTACATTGTTAATGTGTTCGACTTGAAAGCAAAGCACGGCTCGCTTTTTTATCGATTTTTTTTTAAATTGTAGGTATAGAGCAACGCTAAGTCAAACGAGTTTTAAAGCGAAATAAAGCGCTTAAAGCGACTAGTCAAACACATGTTCAGTATCAAAATGTGCTTTATGCCCGCCCTATCTTATATTTGACATCGTTCCAGTAAATGAAGGAATCCTTTATTTTGGAATTTTAACGGCTGCGGTTAAGAAAACAGAATAGGGTAACATTAACATCCCTTACTATATTGTAACAAACAACTTTGCCTTTTATGTGGTTATGTTAAAGTTGCAAATCCTGTGTTTGTGTTTGTGTTTGTAATAGATATTTAAATAGGGTTTTCAGTAGCTGAGTTATGTTTGAGGAAACGTGGATTGTCATTATTTTATGACGTCTTCATTTGGGGGCGATTTGATTCGCTGTTCGAGCCAATGGACTGTGAATGTGTTAAGTTTGCTAACAAGGGGGACCCTGTGAACGGACAATTGTTGTTTTATTAAAGTATTTAATATCGACCTACGACATGTACCTACCTACATACTTAAGAATATTAAACGCTTGTGCTTCCCTCTCACTCGCGCAATTAAATATATATATAAATAAATGTCTGTGTGTATGTGTGTATCGGAATGAAACTTTGGGAATATGTTGTGTGAACATCGGCGAAGGTTTCTGACATAGTACTACTGTTGTCCGATAGGTGGCGCGCATCAGCGCTGATTTGTGTGGCATTCTGACCGAGGGTACATTGATTGACTGATTGTACGAAGTTCGCCGGGTCAGCTAGTAATAAATAGTCAAGGTTAACTAACAGTAAAATACAAATATATATAAACATTTTAAATAAACAAATTGTTATGTCCGTTACGAACGACGTAAACCACAAATTATAATGTGTAGTACTATACTAATATAAATATACATCAAGTATATAACTTTTGAGAAATGTAGTCTATTAACATTTGTAGCAAATCAAATTAGGGTCAATTTTGACATATTTTCAATTTCATATACCTACCTATTTTTAGACAGAGAAAAATAGCAAAAACGTGTATAACTTAATAAATAAAGTTTACTTTAATGATGGTCTCTTATTTTTGTATTAATTCAATATTATTATATTTATAAATACTTTTTTTTTTTAAAGACGGAGATTCCAAAATCGCCTGACGATACGACCCTAGCCTGAAGGGCCACCGCGGGAGGTCGCATGCCCGAATCACCGTCAGGAAAACCCTATAAACCATCTCTGTTTCACTGTTAGTGTAATGGATTGCCTAACGAAATAAAACAAAATAATATTATTATTTTTACTTTTAGTAAGCCTACAGTGGCCCTTTTTAAAAATAAGTGTTATCAGCGCCATCTATTCAAATAAATCTGAACCACTTATTTAATTATACTTACTAACGCCATCTATGTGCAATGACTTAAACTACGACATACTGATTGAGATGTAGTCTAGTAGCTGTCTCACAATTGTAGTAGTTTTGCTGAATATTGATAGATGACGCTAATTACAGTTGACAAATGTTTGGGGATAAAATGGCAGTTTTTTATTATGATTTACGAATAAATTTCCATAAATTCTTTCTGAAATCTTTGTATTGTAATTACCATTTGATTTTAAAGGTGACTTTAAAATGATAATGTACAGCATCAGTCAGATAATTTGATGACCGGAAATAGGTACCTAATGTTAGCCGTTGTCATGGTTTTGCCACTTGTTACGATAAGCGATAGGAAAATAACAAATAGTTTACTTCTGAGTTGTATGGTTGTATACATGAAAGACAAAAGCTTGCCTTTTTCAGGGGCATTAACATCAATCAATTATTTATTTCGGGGATCATTAACTCGTTTGACATGCCAGAGTCATGGTCATCGAAGCCTTTTCGATCTATTCGATTTTCAAACTTAGACAATGACGCACCGAGCCTAATATCTGATTTTAGTCAAAAATGTGAACAATTTTGTGTTATTTAGTTACTATTTGTGGTTTTATTCATGTGTTGTGTTCTTCTTAGTATCTGCGAGCATCTTTATTGTTTAGTATCGGATTCTGTGAGTCGTTGGAGGGTGAAGGCGGGGGCGTGTGAACATGAGCGTGTCCGTTCGAAGTGTTTTGGTAGAAGGACCTCAAACTCCAAAGTCCAAGGGCCCGTATACGTATGCTAGCACTCCGAGAGCCCTCTACAACAATGCCAAACTAAAAAGGGAAACACTATGGTAAGCTTTTTTTAATAACAAATAATTAGGCGCACCACACACGCTTGGTTGTACCTGACACTTTGCCTACACAGTTCAACTGCACAAGTTAACCGGTTGCAGGTTTCCTGTACATGTAACTACGAGTAGAATAATTATGAATTTAGAAAACAACTAGGTATATCTAAATTCATATTTTTTCGAGTTCAGTTTAACTATGCAAGCAAAACTGAGCGTGTGTGAACTTCACTGTTTACTTCGCATGAAATGAGGCGATATGGCTTTTGTCATTATTATTTATTACAATATGTATCTCCATTTTTAATTGAAGTTTCGTTAAATAAACATGAGAGTGCTGTTTTCTTTGCAGTAGGTAACCATACTTTGCACCACTTTTCACGGAGTCTTCGTTTAAGGTTATTTTTGTTTAATAAAACATGAGGCTATGATTTCAACTGAGAGTGTGTACAAGTTTTCCGATCATTATAGATATGTCCTCTCTCAGCCCAAGTTTACCCGTACAGTCCAACTGTCAGGTACACCCTAGCGTGTATGGCGCGCTGTACAGTACGGTTTTTTACGAGTATATGTAAGTTGTCATCTTCATAGCCCATAGACCTCCACTGCTGAATATGATCCTTTCAGAACATATTTCTGGAGAATTTGGCCTACTCTCGCCACACTGGCCAAACAGAAAGGTAAAGTAGCGGTCAGATTAAAAAAAAAACACTTGCCTAGCTGTATGGAAATGTTCGTGTTGGTTATTTAACAGATTATTTTAATAACAAAACAAGTGTTTGACTGTACAGATGAATTGTCCTACAGCGGCATCGACTGAAATTAATATTGCCGAAGCACGAGTCGAGACTAAATTTTATATATGGGCAGTGTTTACTGCGGATGGGTAGTATGACAAGGATGTTGAAAGAAGAACGAACTCGGGAAATAGTGACAAAGCTCGGCTCGCCACAATAATAATACACAATGCCACGTTGGTAACAACCACTGATGTATGGAAGCTTAACATGAAAATGTCAAAAAAAAACATGAGAGTAGGGTTAATGCAGTTGAACTGAAGTCGTTAAGTCGGTAATGCGACGTCAATTTGGTGGTCCTCTTACGTAACGACGGAACACGCCACAGTTCGGGCATGTCAAAAGAATGAGCGACGAAAGATTAACGAACCAACGTATAATGCGAAAGTTGTGGGTAAAAGAGGCCCTGGCAGACTAAGACTCACCTATCACGTCCAAATAATTAAATAAGGTACCTACTGCACATGTGCAGTAAAGAGTTTACATATACTCAATATTTTATGGTTAATTATTTTTTATATGATTTGTTGTATTCACTTGTATGATATATATTATACTATAACGCTATTGTCATTCAGGAATATGCATTTATTATGATTGTTTATTATTTATTTGTGTAATATATATAATAAATTATATTATTGTTTATTATTGTATTTCTGTAGCAGAGCCTCGACACATTTATACTCGTATATTGAGGGATTAGCTGAAAACCAGCGCTGTGACTCTTAAAGCGTCGCAGCTCAATGCTGAGCTGGTTCCCTATTTGTTTTAAGTCTACTTTTTTTTTATGTGACGAATAAATATTTTTCTTTCTTTCTTTCTTTAAATACAAAAAGGCATGTTTTAAGAGGTTAGTGAATGTCGATGAAGCGAAAGAGTTATGCGTTGACCGTGGGAGAAAAGGCAGCTGGTGTGAAGATATCTATGATGCACGAGACGATATAGGCTACGATAAGATGTTATTTCAATATATGTACAAATAATTGAATATTTCGCATCATGACTGCACTTGAAAGCATCTCCACAGAAATTATTCGCAATTTAAAAATCGCGATCATCTCTTTTGCGTGAGAATCAACCAGTACCACTTTAAAACAATTTATCTGTAGGTTCCTACTTAAATAAAAGTTGGCTTGTTTTCTGCGTCTTATATTTTTAATAACCTTCAGCTTTATTATTAAGGTGGTAACAATTTATTAACCTCAAGGTCAATCTTAACATGAAACACACGAACTGATAAAAAAAGGCCCAACATAGAAGGACTCTCATTGTAAAAAACTTTTAAAATGCAGCAGATTTAACTAGTAGGTACAGTAGCCATAGACGTTTACCAAATATTCAAGTCGGCATTAGTGTTAGGGACTGATGACAGACAGTGAAAGATAAATGGATTGTAGGCACGTTTTTAGAGTTCTAAAGTACGAGAGTACGTAGTTTTTAGTACGTATTACGTATTCTTTCGTAAATATTTTTCTTCAAAACCTTCAAACTAAAGAACTGCAATCAATCAATGCTACCCCGTGGCGTGTCTAAGAACATATCTTTAAAATGGTTGAACTTATGCAACATTACGAAAATAAACTAGCTTTTCTAATTTGTTTTTTATGTACATACATACATACATATCTTCACGCCAAATCCCTTGCGGGGTAGGCAGAGACAATTAAGCGCCACATGTCACGGTCACGACATACCTCTTTCGCTTCTTCGACATTCATCAACCTCCTTATACATGCCCTTTTGTTTCGATGGCTTTTCAACGCACCTTCAGCTATTGTTTTATTAATTTGGTCGTAATATGTGAGTCTAGGTCTGCCAGGGCCTCTTTTACCCACAACTTTCGCATTCTCGTTCGTCAATCTCTCTTCATTCATCCTTTCAACATGCCCGAACCATCGTAGCATGCCTTTCCTTATTTTTGTCCCTATGCTTTCTTTCATACCTACCCTTTTTCGTATTTCATCATTACTTATACGGTCCGTCAAAGTGACGCTGCATATCCGACGCAACGATCTCATTTCTACTGCATTAACACTGCCCAGATATATAATTTAATTTACTTGTTCTAGAGTTTCATCATCAATCTTTATCGTCACGGTTGTCATCCTTCTTCTTTCAAACACTAGTACCTTGGTTTTTCTCGCATTCAATTTTTATCTCGTTTTTATATATTATATAATATTTATATAGCGGTGGTGGCTCGGTTGTAAGAACGCTTTCCTTAATATCCTACAAAGCTCGGTTCAAACCCCCGGCATGTACCAATGAAAAATACACTTTTCTTACGTACATTTGTCATAGATGTCCTTCACTACCGTTCCCGTGCCTCGGAGAGCACGTTAAGTCGTCGGTTCCGGTTCTACTAATATCAACTTGTGAGATCGTTAATAAATTGTCATTAAAAATTACATCAGATCCTCGCCAACCTGTCTGGCCAGCGACGCAAGAGTAGGCCAAATTCTCCAGATATATGTTCTGGAAGGCCCATCTGCAATATTGGAGGTCTAGGACTCTGTGTTTTAAGGTCTGTGATGAGATGTTATGTGCTATAATATTGAAAAAAATTAAGGTTATTATTTTGCTTACTGCGTTTCGGAGACTGAAAGGTGTCACTCTCCCAAAGAAAAAGCCAAAATGGATTTAAATCCGCGGTATTAAATTGTGTAATTTTGTAAGTCAGGGAAACTAATACAGGAGGTTTTTATGCACTTTTAAATATCAATTATAGCAAGGAGGCGGAATTTGTACAGAAGGCTTGAATTAATTTCTAATGCATTTTTTGGCAAGAAGACTTAAAAATACTCACCCAGGTGCCATTGATATTTAAAGCCAATATTTACCTATAAGTTAGTCTGAAGCAATGGTCTGATAAGCTTTACTCCTAGTAAAGTAAAACTTTTTTTTGTTTTGTTTTGTACACTCTTGATTATATATTTTATAAGTATATATTATGTTTGCTTTGTAATTTTACTGTTAGGTTAGTAAGTTTCATTTAAGTCTTTAGCTTTTGTTAATTTTGCCATTGTAATGTTTAATTACGCTTGTATAAATACTATGCTTACATCATTATCATTATCAGAACTACTTATAGGTTTTCTTTTATTTTGTTTATTTATTATGTACCATATTTCTATGTAACCGTTTGTTTCCAAAATAAAGAAAATAATAACAATAGAATAACAATAATTATTGCACTAATTGCGAGTGCAGAATATATGAGTAAATAAAAAAGGTACTTTACGCATATAAAGTAAGTCGTTTAACAACACTCAAGCTGTCTGGTCATTTGCATTTTTCCGTCTAGCAGAATCCCATCAGTAGCAGTGATCAGGCAGTCTTAGCATTGGATGATATGATAATCTACCTATAATTAAATATTGCTAATTTCATAATACCTACAATGGCGTTGTAAAGCATAATGTCGTCCATGTAAAGCAGGAGCCAACAGCCTTAACCTTGAAGTGTTTTGGGCGGACCGGTCAGTCAGTTTGGGCAGCGTTGTCATGACAACCGCCCTCATACAACACGCTTTCGATCAACGCCCTCCTCAAACTTATTCCAACATTTCACGAAATTCTAATATTAAAATGTTAACAACCTTTGTTTTCTTACAATATCAAGTTATTCAAATAACTGAATACCTATTTGAATAGTTAATTGTAGTGGACAGTAGTAAAAATAAAAAAGTAAAGTATCATCATGACCGCAATCCCTTCCGCGGTGAACAGGAAATGCTTTTTAAACAAGCAGACTCTTATTTAGCTAACTTTAGACACTATATAACAAGTAACTAGCTCGACGATGTCTTAAACATACCAGACTCGAGAAATATCACACAAACAAATTAACAATGTTGTTCTCCGACCAGGAATCAAACCCGAACCGCGTCTCTCCGGTCAAATAAATTTAAAACGCCATTTAGCATTACGCAGTATGGCTTTTAGTACTGATGTTGAGTATAGTGACGTCAGTCTATATCACTTCGTGTAGATTGTGGCGTAGCTAGAATAAGAATGAATATATTAACATGATATAAAAATATACAGGCAAATGTCTAGCAACCATTTCCAAAATTTCACAGTAAGTAATCGTAAATAATTTAAAATAAATAGGTGTTATGTGTTTGGACTTTAACTTGGGTAAAACTATTTTATTTTATTATTAACTAGCTGTTTTACCCGGATTTGCCCGTATAAACAGACAGACAGACAGTGGGGTCGTCCAGGCCCGGATGTCTAATGGGCCTGGGTTGGGGATGGGGACATTCCCCCGTTCTTCCCGGCAGGATCTCAGCGAGTAATCACCCGCTGGTAATTCATGCACCTTTAGTGCTGGGCACCGTTACTGGTATAACAGCGCCCGTATGGCTCACGAGCCCAGGGGATCTGGGTTCGGCTACTTCAGTTCTCCTCCAGGAGCACTTCTCTAGGAAGTGGTCTCCCGTTGGGGGGCCGAGCGCAAGACGGAGCGATATTCTGGAGATGCTTGAAGGGTCCGTTGTCGGCCCGATAGAACATACGTCTAGTCAGGCCAACGACAAACTCCTCAATACTAGGCATCTCCAGATCTCGAGCTATGACGGAATTACGCACGAATCATGGTGCTCGGGAGACCACTCTGAGCGATATGTTCTGCTGACTTTGGATCTTGTCCCTATTAGTTTTAGCCAGAAGGTTATTTCGTAGCACATTATTTTAATTTTGCTATATCTCCTAAGATATTCATTTAATTTACATGGTGTAAAGGGAAAAAATAATCTTCATAGAATGCTCAAGCCAACTAACGTATTTAAATTGATAAGGATTAATACCGTACTTGTGTAAATAGCTTTCCAGTTACCTCTTTATAATTGCCATTTTCTCAGTATTAAAATGGATATATGTAGTATGTTATCCTTAAGAGATAGGCATATGCCAACGCGGACTTTTCTGTAGACCTATATAAGATACACAATTCCAATATACATTATTTTGTTAGTTTTAAGGGTTTAGGTTTTATTATTAGGTTTCTTATATCCCTCTCGCTCTCACAATCTAATATTTTCAAAGATTTCAAGTCCCAGTGTAATCTTGACAAATGTAGTCTATCAACTTACTAGAAAATATAATTACGGACATTATCGACATATTTTATTATATGACCGCCTCCGTGGTCTAGTGGTAACAAACGTTGCCGTGAACTCGGGAGGTCGTGGGTTCGATTCCCACCGGGGGCAAGTTGTACATTGTATAATTTGTCTCGGTCTGGGAGTTTATATGTATAATATGTAAATATTTACAAAAAAAAAAGTACATTATGTAGTTTATCAACCATCTAGTTTCCGTAACACAAGCCTCGTAGTTACCACGGAAATTAGATGGCGCTGTGTGACCTGTCTGGAAATATTTATTATTTATTATTTTTTTTTATTTTTATTTTAACTTTCATATACCTAATTTTAGACAGAGAAAAATAGCAAATATATTTATACCGACGTTCCTCTATTTTATTTACTAGTTATTTTAAGTATTGTTGTTTGAGTATTAATAAATAAAATATGGAAAATAATGAATGTATGTAAAAAAAAAATTTGAGCGGTGGTGGCTCGGTTTTAAGAACGCTTTCCTTAACATCCCAAAGATGTGGGTTCGAACCCCGGCATGTAATGAGAAATACACTTTTCTTACGTACATTTGTCATTGATCAAATATTCCAAAAGACCACAACATGAAGTCGAATAAATAATAAGATCTCACAGAAGAAATGATCAGGAACGGGTTCAAGACTCAGCTTTACGCAGTGGAAGTTGGTGCGAGAGGAGTTCCAGCAAAATCTTTGCATCACTTACTGAAAGAATTAAGCCTAAGCAAGTCTGCCCTCAATACATTTATGGAAAGAGCTTCCAAGACGGTATTAACGGAATCATACAGTATTTGGTTGGGTAGGGAGATGAGTAGAATAGTGGATGACGAGCGTATTATCGGGCAATAAAATAAAAAAGGGAGGCCTCCTTTTCTTAAACCAGCCTTTTGTCGGTCGCAAGCCCGAGACACCATTCTTCTCATCTCTTACCCACACACGATGGACCCGGCACCCGCACGGTGAATCCATGGAATGCTTAGAAATTTGTCTTCTACCACCATTCCCGTGCCTTGTAGAGCACGTTAAGCCGTCGCGTCGGTCCCGGCTCCACTAATACCAACTTGAATCATCATTAATTTATCATTAAAAATTGATATCAGACCCTCGCCAACCCGTGACACGGCCAGCATGACGAGTGTAGGCTTAATTCACCAGAAATTTCTGGAAGGCCCATCTCCAACAATGGAGGTCTAGGGCGCCTAAAGTGTGATGAGAGCTGGGATGATGATGATGATGCAAAAAAATACAAGGTTATTTCAATGGTAAAAATATGAATGCGTTAGATATCACCCCTATGTAATTTCATTGATTAGTTAAAAGATAAGGTCGTTCAGTCACAAGGCCAACTATTAGAAAAGTGCTTACTGCCTCGAGAAGTAACGATTAGTCATTAGACCAAGAGCCCATGCTTTTTTTTACACATAAGTTTTCCGTAGTTTTTTTTTTATATTTATGAGTACCTACTTTGTTATTTTCTTTTTTTGTAATAGGTATACATTATTAAGGTTAAAAAAATTATCTACATAATTAACACAGTCTTACATCCGTATTCGAGAACGTTTTTTTAACGGTTCCTTAACTTAATTACTCCTTTCAACTGTCAAACGGATTCCCTCAAAAATCCAAAATCGGTATTCTTAGTTTTAAAGTCGCCAAACCTCGTGAGGCATAAATGTTACAATTTTAAATATATTCCAGTGAGATGAGTTTGTTTCAGGCAACATTGATTTCCCGAATTATTCGGTTTGTTAGAATTACTACACGTTCTAGCACTTGTGACATCCATAAGTCTGTCTCTTTCATATTATGAATACTAATATGTTGCAGTTGTACTTAACGAGCTTGCTATACCGAAGTACCTTAAGGACAAGTTTGTTCTCTCGTCGCTTCATGACACGTCTCTTCGTTCGTCCCACAATTCTGTTTTATCTAATACCTTGTCATCACACTAGCTTTCAGTCTAGTGGCTGTGAATTTAATTACCAATCTAAATTCTCCAAGCGCCTAATAGTTACAGCTCCCAACAGCGTATGTAAGAAAGATATATTATTTATTTTTATGTATCATTTTAATATGTATTGTTTTATTTTGGGATTAGTTTATTCAATATTATTATAAGTTTTATTATATTTTGGTCACATACTGCAATAAAGTCTTAAAATTAAATAAGCTGACTTCTTGCGAATGTATCATCACACGTGTGAATCTATTAGTGTCGATGATTTAATAAAAGTAAAATATAATGCCGGCCAAACAGCATAGTAACTAATTGGAAAAAGAGTGGTTACTCACGCAAAAAATTCTCGTTCACCCGAACATCATGGTAGGTATATTATATTTATGTATATTCATAGAACGTAAGTATGTAGTTTTATTTGTATGTATTAGTATGTAAATAAATATTTATTCACTAGTATATGTTGAAGTCTAATATTTTCTAATAGTTTTGATAGCACCTGCCTTATCTTGTCGTAACTGCTTTAGTTGTTCCAAAGGTTTGACCAGTATAGAATGTCTAGCGGCATTAGGTCCGCCTTTGTACTTTGTGCAATAAAGTTTATAATAAAAAATAATAAAAAAAAACACTAGCGTAGGAAACTTAAAGCGCCATACATTCCTATTATAGGTCCTTTTAGAAATAGTATTATATCCGAAATTCGATTTTTGAGCCCGCAACCAATTAATTGCGCGCAAAAAATATTGTGTATTTTGTTACTAGTTTACCATACGATACATAAAAATTTACACAATACATTAAAATAGTACTTTTTAAGGTTGTATAGTTCGCTTGTTGGATGAATTGAACGAATTGATTGAATTAATGAATAAATGAACATTTGACTACCACCTACCGTCGATTTTTTGAATTTCGTTATTTGTCGATTGCTTGTTCTAAGTTTCCATCACAGATATAGATCTAACTAGATTACGCGAGTCCCTGCATTTGTATGAAAACCAAGCGTGCCACTTTTGTTGTACCTACTGTGACGTCACAAGAGCATTTTAGTGATGGGAATCTCCAGTCCGCGCGAAACCGATATAAAATAGTTCCGACGTTGACAACATATACTGTTTATTGTGTAATATTAGAGATTTTTAAATTTTAGAGAAGGGTTCCGGTGCATCGAGCCGTCGACCACAATGTCAATCTACTAACTCCATCATTAGTTGACGTTTTCAGTACATCAATAGTCGGTATTGCTTTTGTAGTCAGTCGTCGAAACTTTTTTGTTAAAACTGCCCTCAATAAAATGAACAGAACAAATTCGACTATGTTTTGTTGGAAACTAATTTTCATGCCCCATCGCTTCAATCCATTTCATTTTAACGTTAGGGTCACTTGGAAACCTGTAATTATAATTAATAATATTCTGAATTAAATCACTAACAGAAACTAATTGCAATAAAAAAAAATATTATGTGTCACAAAATATCCCAAGGCGAACATTATCATTCCTCTGTTTCTAAAATCGATATTCGAATCGAGCAAGTGTACAACACTATTTGCTTCATTTGACAGAAAAATGATAATAGTGACCCTACCAAGAAGCTTCGCGACGAATGAAAGTATCGATAGTTCCATTTTTATTGCGTGTTTTAATAAACAGGCTCTACAACTTTGCAACTTTAAAAGCGGCAATGTATTATGAACATGCGGTGCACACTCAGTTACGTAGTTTTCTTAGTAAAACCCACAACAAACATAACGTGCATAAAATAATTGATTCTAAAATAAATGAGACACAATTTAATTACAAAATTACTTACCGATGAAAGGAAACGTTTCCATTATTCCGTCAAACTTTTCTTGTAGAGTTTTTACAGCTCAATACCGCACAGTGAGGCATTTTTTAGATTTAGATTGACGTCCGTTACCGACAACGCGGACCGCAGACTAAATAAAACCGCATCGAAAGAGGTGCATTGCACTTCCTTCTGGCATGCGAAGTACATACACTCGAGTCATCTAGTTAGATCTATATCTGTGGTTTCCATCCCCTGATGCCGGCTCTTGCACTATTTCGAGAAAGTATTTATAAAAGACCTATCATTATGCGTAAAGGGGCAATATCAAAAGCGGCTCGATTGACCAACATGAGTTTATAAGGCTGTTGATGACGTCAGTCAGAAAATTCTCAGAAACAGGTCTAAATAAGTTTTCACGTTTTTCAAAATATGCGAAACTTGACGCTTTTATTTACATTATTATTTTAATAATTAAAATGTATCTGTGATAAAAACCCTATTTTTATTCCAAGCATATTATACTTTACATGTGACAGTTCAATAATAATAAATCGTATGTTGTTAAAGTAATGTTGGATAAGTAAAAAATAAAAGTAAAAAATGTTTTTTTGTGTTGCCTTGCGCCAACCTGATGGTAAGTGGCGCTCAATGCTAGCAACTGGAATCAATGACTGACATCAGTCCCTAACACTATGCCGGCTTGACTGCGCACGACGGCAATTCGAGTCTGATCCCGAAACTTTATTGGGTTTATCGGCACTAACGGTGGATACTTCCCTGCTTCAGACTGGGCAAATTATTACCATTAGTCCGCCTACCACCTATTGACATACTAGCGTACCAAACTCGGGAAATATCACTAATAAATTAAATAATTTATTGTGTCCCAACCAGGAATCGAAACCGGTACCTCCCAGTCTAAATCCACGGAGCTAGACCACGGAGGCAGTTGAAAAATTAAAATAATTATAAATATCTTTATAAAATGTATTTATTTAAGTTTCATTCCATAAACAACCAGCTTATCGGAGTTTGTGCCTACACGTGGAAATGATTAACTTTTATAAATATAAAATTGACATTGCCCTAAGTTTCCACCGCTCAATGTGACACAAATGTCTCTTCCCACGTTTCTTAATAAACACTTAACTTTGTTTCCATTCGATTACATTTTTTGCCTATGGCTAGCGCCGGTGACAAAATATTATATCTTTATTTACTAATTTATTGTAATCTCATAGCATATGCATATGCAAAGATTAGAGAATTAGTTAATAGCACATTAGGTTCTTTTTTAATAATCTATTTTTATTTTTGATTTACTTTACAGTTATTATGTAGAAATATTTTGAATGTAACAATTAGTTACTAATACATTATTGACTAATTAGTAAATACTGTTTATTGTGATACAGTAATATTTTTTATTACCTTATTATTATAATATAATTATTTTTGATGTAACATTTAGTTACTATTATGTATTTATTATTTTATTAACTAATATATAAGTTTGTTAACGGAATTGCACGGCAACATTTGGGTACTTAGGAAGTAATTGTTATGTTTAGCTTGTGTGTGTCTCGAAGGTCATTCTTAGTGTTCAGGTTCTCATGGTGTGACGTGTCCGGTGGTCACCCCTTCCTTAGAAGGTCATTGCAGTGGTGGCACGTGTGTCGGGTCCCGGTCCGCACCCTAAGGGCCTGGTTGAGCGGGGGGATGGCTGGCACATGCGTTATGTCCGTGATCGGGTGCTGCTGTGGGGGCATGGGACCTCTGCCGAACACGTTCAGTTTATTGTTCTTAAATATACAGAGGTTTTTGCGTTTTGTCGACTTTCGGGTTGCACATAGGCATGTAGTCTACCTTAATTCTGACTTACCTGGTGGCTTACTGCTGTACCAGGTATTGTTTTCCCATAGGTACTAATAACTAAATTTAAAAGGTTATTAATTGATCGTTGTGGTGCAGTTCTGTATATGTTTTATTTTGTAAATCTGATATAGCTGAGTTTTCCTTGCAGATTCCTTTCTCAGTCAAATTAAACATTAACAGGTCACTGGAATTTGCTAAGCTGCTGGTCTTCTGCTAACAGCTTACTTATTGGACCACTTTGCTGCTTAGTCTTCTACTAGCAGGAGTAGAATCATTCAAAATAATTAAATTAATGACGTTTCATAAATGCCTGTAATAGGTTTACGTGAATAAAGATATTTTGACTTTGACTTTGACTCATAGCTAAATTTAAAAGGTTATTAATTAATCGTTGTGGTGTAATTATATATAAGTTTTATTTTTTAAATCTAATATAGCTGAGTTTTCCTTGCAGATTCCTTTTTCAGTTAGAATAAACATTAACAGGTAACTCTGGAATCTGCTAAGCTGCTGGTCTTCTGCTAACAGCTAATCTTTGGACCACTTTGCTACTTTGTCTTCCACTAGCAGGAGTCGAATCATTCAAAATTATTTAATTAATGACGTGTCACAAATGCCTGTAATAGGTTTACGTTAATAAAGACACTTATACTCGTATATAGATTTAAGTCATTAAATCTTATGTGTAGATGAATCATTATTCTAGCATATAATATAATTCTGCTGATTCTCGTTTAAATATAAAATTAGGTTTGTTTTTAAACTTTTACAGTGTCCAATTACTTCAAAAACTTTTGACAAAAAGTTTTCATTTGAAGTCTTCAAGTCCTGCTTATCCCTACACAAACTAGCGCTTGCGCGATAGTGTGCCGCATTGAACACATTTTTAAATTAAAAGGCTGTAAGTAACATGAAAGAAGTATGAACAGTCGTCGTTTGTACGAAAGTGTGGCGACAAGTGACCAGCGGCCGCCGGCCTTCCTAGTCACCCGCCAGTGGTCGCGAGCTCTACACCGCGCCTACATCGCGCACCGGACACGACACAACAACACCAAAACTATTCACATCAAATAAACTCAATAAATTATTACTCATTTAAACCATCAGTCAACAATTTCATAGAAATTCCATCGCGCGGCTTTTGTAGATCAACCTGAGTCGCCGAAATGTTTTCCTCCGCGTTGCCATAATGCCACCGGTGACCACTATAACCTCCGAGGAGCGACCTAAATCCAGTGCCTTCACTGTACTCAATAATGCCGACTTAGAATCGAAACTCACCGTGACCGGATACAATGGTCCTCCGGGAAGGAACGTAAATATCGTGAAACCCCTGCAGAGGGAGGATGAGGCGAGCAGGACTCACCTCACCAGCGCGGCCAAGGAGGAGCTGATCGAGAAAATGGCCGCTCCCATCGGCCCACAATCTATATTGGATCCTAAATTTTCAAGAGCTTTGGACTTTAAACTTCGAAGACTAAAAGAAAAAGAGATTATTCAGGCAAATTTGAGAAGACCTACACGTTATCGAACGAAAAACGGTTTGCTAGCCGCTTCCAATCCTAACATAAGTGTCACAGATCACACGTCTCCAGAAAAAATGTTGAGCCAATCGCATTCTCATATCGATTCATTAGCACCTGACGAGAAAATGTCTACCAAAGTATCTCCCCACATGGAAAAATCTCCCTCGCCAGGTCGTAAGAGTAGGAAAACTCCTGGGTTGGTTGAAGAGAAGCCACGGTTTGTGACTACTGTCAAATGTGGTCAGTTCCTGCTTCCTCCTCCTGAAGTGGCGTGTCTGCTGGGTTTGGAGACGTTGTATCCGGAAGCTGAGCGGGAGAAGATTGTGTACTCCTATTCCAGCAAACCTAAAGCCGTGGCGCCTCGCAGCAAGCGGTCGGTGGAGGACAAGCTGCCACACGTGCACCAGAACAGCCTGGTGTCTCAGCGACCTCATAACAACGTGTTCAGCGGAGTGCGCGCCCTAGTGGCAGGAGTCGTCGGCATGAGGCAACTAGTTGAACAAAATATAAAAAGCAAGTACGTATTTCAAAAGAAATCTGTACGAAAAGCTTTAAATATATGTAATAATATAACTGCAAATACTGTGTTGCATTTTTCCTATACAAAAATTTTAAAAACGCAATCGATTGCACTTAAGTATAGGAAAATTATTATTGATGATACCTTATCTAGGTATGGAGTAAAATGTCATTGATTGATTAATGAGTTGATTACGGAGTTATAAATAACCCTCACTTTTATTTTCAATAATATCGATCGAGCTATAACAAGTTTAAAAACAGCTTCAACTCTAAGTAATTAGGTTTCACATATATAAATAAATTTCCGTATCTCATTATGACAAGTAAGAAAATTACATGTTAAAAAATGGGTTGAGATCTAAGCTATACAGCGTGTTTATACTCTGCTCAAACTTTCCCATTAAGCGATATAGTTTTCACTTATTGAAGATGTTTTGAAAATTATAACATTGATATTCATCTTAAAAAAAAACGACAGTTGAACATTTCTCTTCTTCTAGGTACTTCGGAAAAATAAACCAGTTTTTATTTTATCTTTACGCTAGGTCAGAGGTTTTCAAAGTGTGCGTTGTCGCGACGCCCTGGTGCATCGTAGAGAGTATATCGCGGCGCCAGGGAGGTTAACTAAACTTAGGTATTCGCAAAAATGTGTGGCATCACCGACTTTATGCCACATTGATTAAGTTGGCCTTGTATTATACCTATATTACTAGCTAGGGCGCCGTGACAAAATATTAAACCTATACGTGCGACGCGAACTGAAAAAGTAAGGGAACACCTATATAGGTGACAACCTCGTTCCCTTCTGATGGTAAGCAGATTTATATGATTCCCTGTTATTACAAAAGCAAGACAAAAATCATAGCGTATACTATTGCAAGTAGGTAGCAATACTCGTAAAGATCGTTGGATGCTATTAAAAGTGACACATTTGTTTCAGTGGCAATGTGGCGACTCCTTACAACAACCTTATGCACGACAAACGAGTGGTGCGAGGCAGCACCTTCGCATCTCATCCACATGCAGCCGTAAGTTATATTCATATCCTCGTCATGGAATGGGACAACACAACTTTTGCATTGTTTTCCACCGAAAGAGTGCTCAAAGCCTGTTGCAGCCATAAGTGATGCGAGGCAGCACCTTTACATGTCATCCACAAGCAGCTGTAAGTCATATCAACTAATATCCTCGCTATGGTATGGACACGCGTTTCTTGCATTAAGTAAGTGCGAGGCAGCTGCTTTGCATCCCATCCACATGCAGCCGTAAATCATATTAACTCATTTCCTCGTCATATCCTTTATTTATCATATTTATCATGATCCTAGAGAAACGAACTTCATTTTATAGGTCGAATGAATGCAGTATAGATATGTTGCGATATTGTATAATAAAACCAGCAAGTGACGTACCTAGTAAACGGATTCTAGAGTAAAAAGCACATATGCATAGAAAGCCCTCCCCTTGCCAAGTGGACAAATGATCAATGTCTCTGATGGGGAGGGGGAATCGATTATTAATCAAGAAAATGTTGACTTAAGTGATAACCATCTTACAATGTGCAATGTCTAACTCTTTTGCAGTTGTTGCCGCAAACTTGTGGAACAACCTGCCTGTAGATGTTCGACAAGCGCCAAACAGATCGTTATTTAAAATAATGGTCTTTACACGTTTCCTAAATAGCTCCCAGTAACTGTAAGTATTATATAAATATGTATGTATTATTATTTATATGTACCTATTTATTTATGTATTCTATTTATATATAATGATAGTATGTAGTCTATTTAGTGTATACCTACTGATTAGTATATAGTTTTGTATATAGTATATTAGATTTAGTATTTATTTTGTTTTTTTCACAGACCTAAATGCTCCTATTATACATAATTAGCACCTGCCTCACATAACTCACTCTAAATTGTCCCTAAGTTTGACTAGTAAGAATGCCTAGCGGCATTAAGTCCGCCTGTGTACCTAGTGCATAAAGTTTTTAAATAAATAAATCAATGGCGTGTGTCTTAACTTTATTAGGCGCTGATAATATTTTCAAAATCAGCTTTACATAAACAAAAAAAATAGCACAGTCGTGTACAAGTATATATAACTTTATAAGTGACTGGAAAAAGAAATATTCTGTAGCTTTTTTAGATTATTTTTTATAGCTTTTGATTGGTCAATTAATAAATAAAATAGGCTAGATTAGTCTCTAATGTGCCGACAAAAATAATACTGTCCCATAATAAATTGAGTAATACAATTATTACTAAATGAAAACAGTAATATTCGAATAGATATAGGACAGCGATAGATTTACAAAACATATTGAATGTGCCCACTCTTGTAAAGTTTAGTTCGGAACTATTTATTGTATTTCAATGCGTTCCATATTTTGTACCTAACCTTGCTATAGTAAATGAAAGGGTACAAAATTTGTCCAATAGTTCGATTTTTTATGTCGATACAACAAACGATTTTTTTCCAACTGCCAATAACTGTGTTTTAATCATTTTAAATGTACTGTATCTTTCAAATGTAAAATTTTATTAATCCCCTCCAATGCTTAAACAGTTAAGTAAGCACTTAAAACGCTGCCGACTTGCATGTCTTCAGGTTCAGTTGTGAAAAGGAAACATGCTAACCCCACTTGAACGGGGTTAAAGTTTAAAGATGTCTCCCCTACTATTGTTAAATTCGTTCACATTAAGTGGATAAATATGTCGATTAAATTAAGCTAAAACAAAAACTAATAAATTAACTAGTTAAACAGAAACTAAACACATTTTAAATTTAAATAAAATTAACACAAAATCAATTTCAAAATTTATAAAAAATAATTTCTAAATTAAACTGGGGTATGTGGTGTGGGAACAGATAAGATGGTTAAGTGGGTAGGTCATTTCTCGGTATTGGGTAAAATATTGTATATATGAATATTGTATTGAGGTATGGAGTATTGTAATCATCATCATCATCATCATCATCAGCCTGTATCTCTCCACTGCTGGATGTAGGCCTCCCCTAAGGCTCGCCACTTAACGCGATCTTTCGCTACCCTCATCCAACCCCCACCAGCGACCTTCTTTAGGTCATCTGTCCATCTGGCGGGGGGTCGTCCCACTCTGCGTCTTCCCGTACGTGGTCTCCACTCTAGAACCCGTTTGCCCCATCGATCGTCGGTTCTGCGGCAGATGTGTCCGGCCCATTGCCACTTCAGCTTGCTAATTTTAAAAGCTATGTCTGTAACTTTCGTTCTCTGACGAATATCAACGTTTCGAATTCTATCCACCAGAGATACACCAAGCATAGCTCTCTCCATGGCTCGCTGAGCGACCTTGAATTTATGGACCAGACCCACTGTGTCCACGTCTCTGCTCCGTACGACATTACCGGGAGGACGCACTGGTTAAAGACCTTAGTCTTTAAACATTGTGGTATAGACGATGAGAGGATGTGCCGGAGTTTCCCGAATGCCGCCCATCCTAGCTGAATGCGTCTGTCGGCTTCTTTGCTGAAGTTGGCTGCTCCTAATTGGATAGTCTGTCCGAGGTATACGTAATTTTGCACAACTTCGAGAGTGTCGTTTTCTATGCAGATAGGCCTCGGCTTGACATGATCATTGAACATGACTTTCGTCTTGTCTAAGTTCATTTCGAGACCAACCCGCTGGGATGCTACGTTTAAGCCGTTCAGCATTCCGCTAAGATCCTTGAGTGAACTGGCCATAATGACTATGTCATCCGCAAATCGGAGGTGTGAGATGAATTCTCCATTGATGTTTATGCCGCAGTAATTCCAGTCTAGCATTTTAAAAACATCTTCCAACGCGTTCGTGAACAGTTTCGGAGATATGACATCCCCCTGTCGCACGCCTCTGCGCAGTTGGATAGGCTTAGGTATTGTAATCAGTTTATTTTAATTTATTTTTTTATTATTTATTAAAGATCGCTATTAACAACATGGTCGAAGCGACCGCCTAATACACATGAATTCTACAGTGGGATTGATTATTTTTAAACATATTAACCGTAATTAAGAAGCTGAACACATCCTGATAATGTTCATAACTGAGGCACATTTTTAGTGTTGGGGGTAAATTGAAGCGAGATCTGTCATTATCCTAAGCGCTGCAATCTATTAGCAGGTGACTAACAGACACCTCAGAAGTACATCTGTCGCATTTATTTTTTGCATTTTTTGTTATAAGGTGGATGTGTGTTAGGTTGGTATGTCCGATTCGTAGTCTAGTTAGTACATATTGGTCATGTCTACATGTCTGGGGGACTGGAGTTTTAGCCAATACTGAACTACGGACTAGGGTTAGAGATATAGTATTGTTGGTTTTCCACATAATGTCTCAGTAGATATTACCTCCAGCTTAATGACCTTTTTAAATTCTGTTGCTGTCCATTTAAAGCATGGATCAATAGTAGCATTAGTGGCTAGCTTTGCTTCATTATCCACCTTTTCATTACCTACAATACCCTGATGACTTGGAATCCATACCAATTCTACCGTACACTCTGTAATCAGATTTTATCATGATCGTATCGATTCCAATCGTCTTCTCCACAGTTCTCCGTAGTTTCACACATAGGTATTATGTCGATGTTGGAAATAATTTGTGTGTTTGGCCTGACCCCGATATAGCCAGACGGTCAATGCGCCAATTTTATAGTCATTACCTACTTTTATTCGTATTTTATTTATTGGGTCACTGCAAAACGACCAACTCGTTTTGTCGACTTTCGGGTTGCACATAGGCATGTAGTCTACCTAAATTCTGACTTGCCAGGTGGGTTACTGCTGTACCAGGTATTGTATTTTCATAGGTACTGTTAACTAAATTTAAAAGGTTAATAATTGATCGTTGTGGTGCAGTTCTGTATATGTTTTTATTTTGTAAATCTGATATAGCTGAGTTTTCCTTGCAGATTCCTTTCTCAGTCAGATTAAACATTAACAGGTCACTGGAATTTGCTAAGCTGCTGGTCTTCTGCTAACAGCTTACTTATTGGACCACTATGCTGCTTAGTCTTCTACTAGCAGGAGTAGAATCATTCAAAATAATTAAATTAATGACGTTTCATAAATGCCTGTAATAGGTTTACGTGAATAAAGATATTTTGACTTTGACTTTGACTTTGAAAAAACTCGTTACCTATTTGAAAAAGTTTCAATACAAAAGTCGCTTATATTCTGTAATTTGGACATAAAGTAAAGTATATAGTACGACCGTTTTCCTTTCGGGGTGGTCAGAAACCACGCTTATAAAGAAGCGGATTCACATTTAGCCAACTTTACTATAGGCCAATCATGACAAGTGGCGAGCTCGTCGATTGTTTGGAATGTTGGATTGGATGTTTTGGAAAAAATAGAAAAACTAAAAACGTCGTGTATAAAAATTAGTTAAGCTTTAGCTTAAAAAAAATATTATTATTATTTAGCTTCTGAAATGATAGTTATGATTGGGTAGATCATTCGAACATTAATTTAAAAAAAACAATCATCATTTCTCGGACCGAAAAATAAATAACATTAAAAAATGACTTTCGTGTGATTTATTTTATTTGAAACAATTGAACATAATAAAAGAGATTATAATTAAATGGTTAGCCATTATTACATTGGGTTAGCAACAAAAATCAGCTGTTAAATTATTTGGTCAGCAAACAAATATTTGGCTAGTAATAAGTTAAAATCAGCCTTGCAACCCTTGTTTTAGCATGCAAATTTTGACATTAACATTGTATTATAATAATTGCAATAAATTGACAAGAACAATATTAAATGTTAACTATATATAAATAAATATCTATTAACATAAGCATATTGTATGTCCATAATATAAGCAGATTGCATCATCATGACATTAACATACAACTGTAATTAGAATAAGCAATCAACACAATAAAGAATTTTGAATTTGAAATTGTGCTACAAACAATCTTAATATTTTGATGCAAAATAACTACTTGGTCAGCAGGGCCCCGATTCTCGTGCTTGTGACATGCAACTGACAGTTTTCTATGGAGATCGCTTTTCATTCGAATATTTCGAACCGACACGTAAGTCGAAAGCGCCAGAATTAGGCCCCAGGATTTTACAATTAGTTAGCAGAGAAAACATGTCTATAAATTATCTATTCTATATTATTCATACTTAAAAAGAATGGGACAAATAAGCTACGGACGACCGACATTAGTCCAATGCCGGCCTAAAAGTTTAATGTTTGCTGCACAAAAATGTAATCAACAATTATTATTATATTTGGTTATCCAAAAGTTCATTGAGCAGTCCAGACATTACAGTAATTTTAATTGATTTAGAAGTGCCGAGTTTTAAAGTTGCCGAGTAATTTTGGCTGACCAAATTTATTTTTCTGCTACAAAAATATGTATATTTTAATACAATAAAATAACTAATAGATACGATCTATTCTTGTCCTTCGTTAGAGCTATGCGCTAAATAAAATTATAATTAAACAATCAAAAAATTTGTATTTTGTGACTCACAGTTTTACGACCAAATATTTAAACTAACGATACTCGCAGATTAGAAATTTGTGCCTAAAGTAAAAAAGGACTGAAAATTTACTTGAACCAAGTAAACAACCTTAATCCCTTCTTAGTAAATTGCTCTAGCATAAATTACCTACCTTGTTTCCGGTACAAAATACTAATTTATTTAACCCTACAATTTACAACTTAGGGTTAAAATTACCCTCGTGCATGACCTGCCGTCCTCTATCTACTCTATACGTATCTTCATCGCATTGTTTTTTTTATTTTGTTAGTACCTAATGGGCACTAATTATTTTAAACTAGCTGTTTCACCTGACTGCTCTCGTGTAGTGTAGGTTGATGTTCAAAAAATCCTACAGCTTTTATTTATTATTATTATTATTAATTTTTTTTATACTAGCACGACATGTGACCCTGCGTCCACCTGATGGTAAGTGGCGCGCAGGGTTCATGAATGTTAGTTAGTTAGCATGAATTAATTATAATAAACATTTTATGCTAAAAGAACAACGGCGCAATTATAACCTGATAAAGTTTAATAAATATTCAAAAGATACTTTAATAAGTTTTTATTATATAATAAGTAAATCGGTTATTTTTTTCCTAATATTAATATTATATCAAAAGGCCCCAGAATTATACATTACTTTATTAGAAGTTTAATTTAAAATTTCGACTTTTGAACTCATGGCCCTGTTACATTAGTTTAAAAAACGAACTGTTGTGTTGCCACTGTATTAAATAGTATTCCCAGTACAGACGTTAAATAAAGCACATTTAGTATTGGTTACTTAGAAGATTAAAGAATCATTGCAGAAGAACTTTAAAAAAAATTACATTACCCAACGACATAAAGAATCGTCCAAAAAAGCTCAAACTAAATAATTTAAATAATCATTGAAGATATCTTTATTGATCGGCTTTCTATTAAAATAAAAAGGAACATGTTCCGCAGTTGTTTCCGATTCCTTTTTATATTTTTTTATGTTAAATAAGTTTAGGTAAATTCATGTATGGACTCTCGCTATTTTTATTCAACTTGTGTTTTTAACTATCTAATTAATCGGCATATAAATTGCAAATGTTGGTAATACCTAGTGTTAATAGACCTCGACTATGACACGAATGATCAATAATTAAACCTGATTGGGCACGAAGGTCTGAAGGCAAATAGGTTAATAGGGTAGCTATGTAACCCTCAGCTTTTGAAGGTTAATTTATGTTGGGATTTATTTATTTTTTTGTTGATCTGAAAAGAATGAAATTCGTTATTAATAGTTATTGATTATTTGATGATGTTATATTAATATTCTTAAGAAAAAAGTACAGAGACGAGCTATAATGCCAGTGGCATACTTTACCAGCCAACATTGGGGATCGAGAAAGGTATAGATAGATTGCGCAATCTAGGTCTGAAATCAATTAAAAGATAAAAACTACATCAATTTATTTTTACATAAGTAATTATAATATTTTTTAAAGAAAAAGTTAACTAAAGTATCATCACGCCGATGATCTCTAGCGTACCAGCGTAATATTTTTTGCTACGAAAATATCGTAGCCTACGAAAAGATTGCGATGCCTAGCGATCATTATTCTGGTTTTTGGCTAAACATTTTAACACAGTCCGGCCGCTAAAAGAATGCTGAGAGAAAAATATGGGTGCTCAAAATTCTGACACTAATAATTATTGAATAAAATATCCACGGTTACATTATGTGGCTGTCTTCAGCTGTCGGTAACACCGTTATATGGGAAAAGTTGTGCAAAGAACACACAAAGCTTTATCGATCTTATCCTTAGGAGCGGAATTGAAATTTAGAAGGGAATTTAATCTTGAAAAAAAGATTTTCTATACGTCACAGTCAGGGGCGTCGCTCATATCATACACTCAATAGTCGAGGCGTCGCGTCGCGGCGTCGAGGCGTCGAGGCGCGGGCGTGGCACCGCATCTATTTATTTATTTTATTTCAAAACTTTAATGCACAAAGTACAAAAGGCGGACTTAATGTCCGTAGACATTCTCTGACAGCCAAACCTTTGGGACTAACTAGAACAACTGTAGGTGCAAGGAAAGTATAAGTGATTATGATGTAATTAGATATAAATACTTATATAATAAACTTACTTATATATAATCTACTTATAAATATATACACAATAATAAACATACATATAAAACTTACAAATTTTGTTAGGAGCTATTTAGAAAATGTGAGTAGACCAGCTTTTTAAATGATGATCTGGTAGATGCCTGCCTTATGGTAATAGGTAGATTGTTCCACAGATTTGTAGCAACAACCGCAAAGGAATTCGAGACAAATCCGAAATGATGAGATCTATAGGTTTTGTTTAATATTACGTACATGGCAGGCTAATATAGTCCAGGCACAGTCGAAACAGAGATGCGGCGCTGCAACGCTGCCGCCATTTGTCATGTCGTTTCGGGTGTAACCGCGTTAAAAGTGAGCATAGCCCGCGCCTCGACTTTTCACAAAGACCATGTCTCGACCTCGCCTTGGCGAGTCTATGCCACGCATTTTGTCGATGAAACGAATTATTGTAGTTTTTGTTGTTTTTGTCAGTAAAATAAATTCTGCAATAATAGTTTGTAGGCATAATTTACGAACAAAGAAAATATATCAAGGATTTTTCATTCACGCTGGTGCGTGTTGCGTTCCCCCATTCTAAAAAAGGGGTCAGATTTTAACAGCTTTACTGTAATGAATGTTATAAGATCGCAACTGCAAAGATCGGAATGGTATCCATACATAGCGGAGTAACCACGATGATACATTTAGCATTAATTAAATTTCATAATAGGGTAGTTGACTATTATTAAAAATTTCGCAACTGTAAGGTTCGGAATGGTACATTTACGTTTTTTTTTTAATGAATGTTTAGTTCAATTATAATGCCTTAACAGAAATAATTTTTTTTGACACTATTGAGCCACGCGGCCACCGTACCTGACACAATTTTGTTTGCCGTGCCTAATAATACTGAGTCCCTAGTATAGAGGAATGATAATCATAACTTGAAATTAGTAAAAAAATAAGATGTCTGCACTGATCTTTTGTAGTTATTATATTAAAATATTAGTTTGAAACCATAATGCATATTTAATGTGGTAAACTTTTTACCACAATGTGGGTCAATGTTAACATTCATAATAAACATAAATCATTAGATTGTATCGTGAAAATTTGCTGTATAAAATGCAAGATCTACGTGTTCGCGTTTTGTATTTTTCACTCTTTTTGATATGGTTTAAGAAAGCTTTTTTTGAAATAATTCGTCGAGACCTAAAAATACTGACATATTTATTAGCGACGATCTAATTGAGGCAATGGCAATTAGTCCTTCAACCTGTCATCATTACACAAGAAAACCTCTGCCATATTTATTTTCGTCTATTTAACTCGTAGATCTTATATATACTATATCTATTATTTAACCATAGTGAGAAAGCAAAGGACCCTAGTCAAATGTGTTGCAAAATATTTTAAGTAGGTAGTGGGAAAATAAAATAAAAACAATTATATTAAGACATAGGTCCACATTTTATTAGTAATAGTTAGCCTAAAACTACGTTACTTAATATAGTGAGGTTTAATGGTTTTACCTTTAGATTAGTTTGCCATAAAATATTCTAAATTACGCATTAATAAGGTGTTAGACATTGTTTAAACGAGGCTTTACAATTTCCATACAAATTAATTTATTACCATATACTCGTATGTAGCCTGTTAGTCAACTCATTTTAAAACCCAACAGGTCATTCATAAATGTAGGTAGATCTCAGTATTAAGTTGCCTCAAAATTTCAACCTCTCACGTGACAATACCTTAAAGGAATTTAACTACAAGTACAGTAAAACTTCATTGTGGCAGGTTTGTTGTATACCTTTTAAATTAAAATGTTATACTAACACGCTAGGTCGTTTTAAAATGACATTATATTTATGTACTTATAAGCATGTTGCAGCATAATAAACCTAAAAAACACGCCATTAATTTTTAATCTGCAATAAACCAAATTTTAATAAATAAAAACAGTAATTAATAAGTATATAAAAAAGAAAAGTATCTTTACGACCGTCATCCGGGGTAGTCAGAAACCACGCTTTTAAAGCAGCGGATTCATATTTAGCCAACTTTACTATAGGCCAATCATGACAAGTGGCAATCTCGTCGATGTCGAGTTAGAGACCACGGAGGCAGTATGTTATGCATTAAATATCAAAAAAAGAAGTTCAATAGCAAGCTAAAGATAAAGCCGCTATCTATTAGCTGTGCTTCGTGTTACAGAATCGTACGAAGCATCAATCAGCCACAGCAGGGAAAGCTAGGATTTAAAAAATAACCGTCACAAATATTGACGTGGCAAATAACAGCTAAGTATTTCCAGGACATTTTACCATTTTTAAATGTTGTAACTATAGTCTAGTCTAAAAGCAGTGTTACTCTCGTCCGTTTTTTTTTCATCCATCCGACAAATCCATACAACACTGCAAGTCCGGTAATAAACACGGTCTGTTGTTCGTTGTTGGTTGATATTGTGTTGATTATTCCTTAGGGCGATGGCATGGAATCGGTTGCTGCCCGCGCGGCCCGCACGAGACGGCGCGCGCTGGCCAAGCGAGCTGCGGCCGCCCGCCTGCGACCGGCTACCCCTCCGCCTGCGCCTGGTCGCCGACACCATCCTATACAGACTGAATATTATCTCGAAGAGGTTCGTAACTATAAAAAAAAATACTTTCCATAAAGTCCTCGAACTCCACTACAAAAGATTGGCCTAACAGAACATATTTCTAAAGAATTTGGCCAGAGTTCACGCTGACCAGACGTTTAAGGCATTTGAAATTTTTTTTTTGTTACTTTCCTCACGTTTCTGTAGAAAATGGATATAATTATTAAATTTAATGGAAAATCGTCACTTTACTGAAAAATTTTCATTGAAATAGACATACATCTACGTACTCGCATAGAGAGGCTAATACCATCGATGTACATAACGTTCAATACAAAACGTGCCGCTTGCCACGTGTACCAACTTTTGGGGCCAATTCTCAAACAATGATAA
Organism: Tinea semifulvella; assembly: GCA_910589645.1. Taxonomy (NCBI): domain Eukaryota; kingdom Metazoa; phylum Arthropoda; class Insecta; order Lepidoptera; family Tineidae; genus Tinea; species Tinea semifulvella. The sequence continues at coordinate 5,751,936 of OU342587.1, read as the reverse complement.
TGTCACATGCGATATTTATCGTAAAAATTTAAAATTTATTTACAAAAATCACACTCGGTGTAAATGCTTGCTAGCTCGACTGTTGGCGCAGCTACATGACTTCGATTGGTTTTGCGGGAACGTTTTTATATTAGTGACGGCATATTTTCGATGGCTAATACAAACAATAAACGTATCGCAACTTTCGCAACTACGCTACATTATGTCGTCTAACCAAACAAGCAGCGCTGTTAATTGTGTTAACACGCAAGACGGATTTAATTGTTGTTAAGTTACTATTTTGCGCGGTCGTAATGAGCGTAGGCGACTGACTATGATTTTGAAAACAGCGTCCTAGAAATCCACTGTTGGAGATGATCTCCAGATATATGATCTTCCAGAACTTATATCTGGAGAATATGGCCTACACTCGCTACGCCTGGTGCGAGTATCAAGTCAATTTTTATTGTCAATTTATTAACGATTTCACAAGTTGGTATTAGTGGAACCGGATAAGACGGCTTAACGTGCTTTCCGAGGCACGGGAACGGTGGTGTTGTAAATCTATGACAAATGTACGAAAGGAAAGTGTATTTTTTATTGGCAAATGCCAGGGATAGGATTTTTAAGTATAACGTTCTTTCAACCTAGCTACCACGGCTCTGGATTTTGGTTGCTCAGTGTATAAATAAAGTCATACAACAGTCAGAATTTTAGGCTCAATAAGTAGTTAAATGTAATACGTTTTTGCAGCTGTTTGACAAAGGTCAAGAAATGGAGATCGGCGTCCAAACAGACCTCTTCGTGGATCGACCAGCAACCCCAGTTTATGTTCCCGCCAAAACTGGAGTCGACAGTTACACACAAATATATCCTGGAGACGTGAGTATTACTACATACACAAATTCTGGTTCTTTCAATTCATAGGGTCCGCGGGTCTAAAGCGAAGCCAGTTCGCCGATTACAAGCTGGTTCAATTTGGTGGCGCAGCCCCCACCCAATATGAGAAATAGACAGGGAGGAGAATTTTCTTAACAATCCATATTGATTTATCGTGCATCAGCTTTACGCAGTGGAAGTTAGTGCGTGAGGAATTCCAGCAAAATATTTCCATCACTTACTAAAATAATTTCCTCCTGCCGTCAGTACATTTTTGGTACGAGATTTCTGAACGGAATAGCAGAATCATACAGTCACAGTATTTGGTTGGGTATTTTGTTCTATATATTTGTATATACGAGTATATAAAAATCAATTGACGTGTGTGAGTCTCGATTTTCCTCGTAAATGGCTGGATTGTTAAGAAAGAATGTAATTAGAAAAAAAACAAAGAATCAGACGAATAATTGGTAAATTTGTATGGAAATTGCCACTATGGAAATTCTCCCTGATATTTTGTCGGTACATACATATCTTTACGCCAGATCCCTTGCGAGGTAGGCAGAGACAATTGAGCGCCACTTAACACGATCACGACACACGTCTTACTCTTCGTCGACATTCATTAACATCTTCGAATATGTCGTTTTGTTTCGAAGTCTTTTTAATCCACCTTCAGCCAGTGTTTTATTTATTTGATCGTGATATGTGAGTCTCGGTCTATCAGGGCCTCTTTTACCCACAACTTTCGTAATAATATCCGGTTCGTCAATCTTTTTTCGCTTATCCTTTCAACATCGGTATTCTTTTTTTCATGCCTTTACGTCTATACTATAACTTACCGATTTAGATGAATATTGGTAGATATCTTATTTAGACAACAGGAATTGACATATGACGTCATCATTTAACCTTGGCATTCGAGCCCACGACGGTTTATGTCTGCCTGTTTCGCTTCAGGTGTTAAGAAGTTCACAAAGTCGTCTAGTTGTACAATAAAACCCAGCTGGTTCGGTCACAAAGCCGAGAGTTTATTCTCTTATTTTCTTTATCTTCGAATGTGTATTTGAGCCAATTGGTCACGAGACCAATGACTATAGTAAATTGTACTGTCCCACAGCTATTCGACTTTGACCTTGAAGTCCAGCCAATTCTGGAAGTGCTGGTGGGTAAGACCACGGAGCAGGCGCTGGCTGAAGTAGCTCAGGAGGAGGAGCTGGCGACCCTGAGGGAGCAGCAGAGGAGATTCGTCGAGCTCAGAGACTCAGAAAGGGCAGAGAGAGAAAGACTTGCTGCACAGGATAACAGGCTGCATCAAGAAAAGGTATACAACTTCTACAATATAGTCATAGTCACTGCTCGAACAAGATGAGTATTTAATAATAATAATAAAATTGATTGTTATAAACAAACTCAGAAGACGGCATAAAAGTTACTGTAGTCCTATTCTGTTACTTAAGTCGCAAACTCTATTAGTGGATTTCGTTATTTACGTCAGAGATTGGGTCATAATTACAAAATATTATTCAATTCTCAACTCTAAAAGCGCTCAAACTTGACAGCGGCCGTGCGAATATCAACTTTAATAGCCTTATATATCAAGGGTACAGGGCAAAATAAGGAGTGTCACAAAAACAAAATCTTGTGTAATTTAATTTTTTTATATTTGAAAGTCAACAACTTTTTTATGTATCTGTTAACCTTAAAACCTAATAATAGGAACTTTAGTTTACCTTATAGAAAATTAATATTAGGCACATTAAGTACTTTGTCAAAAATTTAAAACAATAAAAATTATTAAAAGTTAAAGTAATTCACTTTTAAACAGTACAAAATCAAGGATTGTCCAACATTTCCCATACAAGGAATGTCCAAACATATACATACATACATTAAAAATTATTTATGAGTAATGCTATCAAAGTAAGCCTGGGTCGCATCAGAACAAAATCTCTTTAAATCCATTAGGTCCTTGTGCTTTTCTGCACTAATAGGTAAATAATCTTGGTAAGCAAAATCTGGTAATGGAAATCCATTTGAAGTCTCTGGTTGGGTCCCATTTCTTCCTAATATAGGAGACTTCTCCCAATGGCCATTGTTCAGTTTTGATAGTTCAAATACTTTCGCGGCATTCTACACTGATATATAAACACATATTTATTTAGTTGTATTGTATTGCATTCCTTTCCGCTTCCTAAATTATTTTGCGGGTACCATTGGGTGGCCAACAAAAAATGGTCACGTACGCACGGGGTGCGCGCACCGGCAGAAGCGATCGAGGTCTCGCCGCGTGTGCGCGCAATTTTGTGGTAAAAAAACATTCTCGTACGACAAACTGTGACAAAGTGTGTGTGATCCTAATTTATGGACTGGGGTGAGCTTTCCCTATTTTTATCCTATTTTATATTTTTATGTACGTTTAATACTTGGCGGTTTACACGCAGCATTTTGCGTGGGACAGCTGAGCGTGGGTCTGAGTCAGCCGGTGCAGGCATCTTTTTTTTAAATACAGTCCACTCAAAACATCTGAAACAGCACATTTCTTGGTCCATTCGACAACGGATGCCTTAGATGTACCTCAGTTGTTCGACGTAATTTGTTTGCCTTTTTTTTCTTTGTTTAAAGTCACAGTTAACACTTTTCAAATTATCGGTATATTATTTTTATTTCCACATATTTATTATAAGTAAATACACATTTTAAGCATTTATGGTATGTCCTTCCCATCCATATTAGTTATTTATGTATTTACACATTCATTCGGTTATAAATTGTATAGTTTTTGTTCTGTGGAAATTGAACATTCCGTTGTACGAGTAGTTTTTTAAATTCGTTTTTTTTCTTGTCGCGTTCACGTTTCACGCGGTATCGTGGCTTAGGCGTGACCTGGCGGTGTTAGTAGCGCGGTATCGTTACTTTAGCGGGCGGTCCAAGGTTCGATTCCGACCTAGGAAAATCATTTTTTTTTTGTTCACATTTTTGTTTTATTTTTAATTTGGAATATCCCATAATTTATTTCAACGGTTGTATTTATTTTTAAGTTTTGGATTTTTTTAGTTATTTTTTTTCTTTCGGTTTTTTTTATATAAATATGTCGTCGGCTTCCTCTAAACGTATCATTTTAGTAAAACTCCAATATGATATGGCTATATGTAATTTAAATGTAACTTATGATTTATTAAATAAAATTAAATCTGACCCGTCACTTGTTAAAAACTTTCAAGTTAGGTATGCCGATTTGGAAAAGGTGTATCAGACTTTTATGGAGTTACATTTAGAGTTGCAAGTCTTATCTGGGGAGGATTTTGATGCCGATGAACATAAGGATAGGTTTGCCACCTACACGGACATGTACTATGCCATTAAGGGTAGTCAAGCGGGTTCATTTGTGGACAACAAGGTTGGGCATAGCAAGATGGAACACTCGGAACATTCTAGTGCAGGTAGGGCATTGTTGCCAAAATTACAACTACCTACTTTTTCGGGTAAAATCGAGGAATATGCTTCATTTATCGATCTTTTTGAGTCTTTAGTGGGTAGTGACTCATCGTTGAGTGATACTCAAAAGATTTATTATTTAGTCGGTGTTTTAGACGGAGAACCTAAAACTTTAATTAGACATTTGTCTATTACGGGAGAAAATTATTCTATTGCATTGGACTTATTAAAATCTCGTTACGGTAATAAAAGATTGATGGCGGATAAACTTTTGTACAACTTGTTGTCTATTACGTCGGTGAATAAAAGTTTAAATAGTTTACGGAATTTTTTGAATATAATTTTAGAAACTACCAAGGCATTGGAAAAATTAAAGTTCCCTGTAGCGGAGTGGTCATATTTATTATTGTACATTAATTTAAATAAAATTGAGTTAACATTGAAAAAACACTTTGAAGCAAAGTTAGACGGTAAGGAGTTGCCCACTTTTCAAGATTTTATTAGTTTTTTGGAAAGTGAGGTGAGAATTTTGGAATGTACTTATCCAACTACTACTGCATCGATGGATCGCGGTAACAAGGCAGTAGGTAGGTTTTCGGGACCAACTAAAAGTCATGCGGCGTTTCAAACAACAAGTCAAAAGACTGTTGCTTGTAACTATTGTAAGCGTAATTTTCATCATATTGCCCGGTGCGATCGGTTTATCGCATTAAAACCACGTGTGCGGAAACAACATGCGGTTACCAATCGGTTATGTTTTAGGTGCCTTAATTCTCATTCCATCTATAAATGCGGTGCGTCTAACTGTTGTTCTTCTTGTCAGTCGGATAAACACCATTCGTTACTTCATTTTGATTATGCGGAACGTAGCGGTACAGTTACAGGTCCTGCGGATGGACATATGGGTAGTCCTGCGGAATCTGCGGAACCGGAGGCGAGCACTTCTACTGCTCCTCTCCCCCAGCGAGCGCTACATGCGGTTGCCCCGTTGCGGTGTCATCGTACAGTGTTGCTGTCGACTGCGGTTGTGCAAATGATGGATGGTGGCGGTCATTATTATAATGTACGTGCTCTTCTGGATAGCGGTAGCCAGAGCACTTTTATTACAGAGCAGTGTGCTCGAAGATTCGGTTTGCGGTATTTTAAATCTGACATTGTTGCGGTTACAGGTTTAAGTGGTGCGGTTGTCAACAATTGTCGCGGTAGTGTAATGTTGAGTTTACGTCCCTGTCACGTGACTCAACCTGTACTTATTACTAAAGCTTCTATTTTAGGCAAGATTACGGATAATCTTCCTAGTTTTTCACTTCCTCCTAATTTAAGGCAGGAACTCAGCGGTATAATTCTTGCGGATGAGAAATTTTATGAAAGTCGTCATGTAGACATTTTAATCGGTGCGGATTTACTTGGTAGTGTCATGATCGGAGGCGGTATTCTTCGATTTGGTGACAACTTACCTTGTGCGGTTAATACCATTTTTGGGTATGTATTAATGGGGCCTGTGTCATATAATGTACCAGACCACTATGCGGATTGTGCGGTATCACAAACCTTTATGTCTACAACGGATAATAATTTGGAGAAGTTTTGGGAAATTGAGGAGATCCCTCAGGATATTCGGGATCCTAGGGATGTAGAATGTGAGAAAATGTTTACTAAGTCACACGGACGTGACAGTAGCGGTAGGTATGTGGTACGTTTACCTTTTCTTTCGGAGCGGCCGAAGTTAGGCGATTCGCGTCACATGGCCTTAAAGCGGTTTTATTCCATGGAGAAACGGCTTCAATCACAGCCAGAATTTCGGGATAAATATTTAAAATTTATGCGGGAATATTTAGACCTTGGTCACATGTTACCATGTAACTTGTCAGATGGGGATTTGGCTCAATCTGAGCATTATGTTATTCCGCATCACGGAATTTTCAAGTCGGGTTCGGATAAAATTCGAGTTGTATTTGATGCGAGTTGTCGGACAAATTCTGGTGTGTCCCTCAACGATTGTTTGCACGCGGGTCCAAAATTACAATTGGACATAATGCAAATCATTTGTAGGTTTCGGCTTTTCCAGGTAGTTTTTACTGCGGATATTCGGATGATGTTCCGGCAAATTGTTATTCATGCGGAAAATAGGAGGTACCAGCTGATCTATTGGCGTGACTCACCACATGACCCCTTGCGGTTGTATGCTCTCAACACGGTGACGTATGGGATGAAATCTAGCCCTTACCTGGCAATTCGAGTGTTGAAGCAATTAGCGGATGATGGTGAGGCTCAATATCCAGCGGCAGCGCGTCTCCTGCGGTCTGCGGTTTACATGGATGATATTTTAGGCGGAGCTGGTTCTCTGGAGGATGTTCAGCAGCTCAAAAGTGATCTCAGCGGGTTGTTGTTATCAGGCGGGTTCGAGTTGCGGAAGTGGACGTCTAATGACAGGCGGTTGCTGTCAGACATACCAGCGGAGCATCATGAGAAACCTCTTATTTTTGATAATGCGGATGACGCGGGATTTGTGAAGATACTTGGTGTTCAGTGGAATCCTTCTTCGGACATCTTCACTTACCACACAAATATTCCACAGGGAAATATTTGCACCAAGCGGACGATTTTGTCGACGTTGGCGAGGACATTTGACCCATTAGGATGGATTGGTCCGGTCGTGTTTCAAGGAAAGGTCCTGATGCAGCAGCTTTGGTTACTCGGTCTTGGTTGGGACGATGTCCCTCCCGAAGATCTCTGTCGGCAGTGGGCGTTGATTGTGGGCGGTTTACCTCATATTCAACAGGTTAGTTTGGGGCGATGTGTTTTACCAGCGGTGGTGAAGCATACCGCACTGCACAAGTTTGCGGATGCGTCGGAACTTGGGTACGCTGCGGTTGTGTATCTAAGGGTGGTGGATTCATGCGGTATCGTGAATTCATCACTAATCATGGCGAAGACTCGTGTTGCACCTGTTAAATGCAAGCTTACTGTACCAAAGCTGGAGCTTTCTGCGGCAACACTCTTAAGTAGGTTGGTCAAGTATGTCTACGATGCGGTTAAAGATCAGATTAGGATTGATGAGATTGTATGTTGGTCAGATAGTACCATCGTTCTTTCTTGGTTGCGTATATCACCTCACCTCTTACAAACTTTTGAAGCGAACCGTGTTTCGCAGATTAATAATGTCGGATTGGATATCGTTTGGCGGCACGTGCCGACCAATCTAAACCCAGCGGATGTAGCTAGCAGGGGTTGTAGTGCTAGCGAATTAGTAAACCATCACCTGTGGTGGGAACCACAGTGGCTTGCGGCCGATGCGGATCATTGGCCATCAAGTTTGGTAGGTTTGGCGGATATCGACCTACCAGCTTTGCGGAAGCCCAAGGTGTTGGTACACAGTGCGGTATTAGATATATCTATAATTGATCGTTATAGTTCTTTAACAAAGCTACAAGCGGTTGTAGCATATATTTTGCGGTTTGCATCTAATGCAAAAAATAAAGATAATAAAATTTGCGGAATAATTACTGTTGCGGAACGCAAACTAGCGTTGCTGCGGTTAATAAAGTTAGTCCAAGCGGTGGACTTTAGTCAGGATTTAGAGGCTTTAAAATCGAATAAACAGTGTTCGATGCGGTTGCGGCGGTTAATGCCATTTCTTGATGGTGACGGTTTGATTCGGGTTGGCGGACGCTTGCGGAATGCGGACCTTCCATTTGGTTGCAAGCATCCTATATTACTGCCAAAATCAAATAGCTTAACGAAATTAGTAGTAAATCATTATCATGTTGCGCACTGCCATTTAGGTCCTACGGCTTTACAATCCGTTTTACAGCAACGTTATTGGATATTGTCGGCGAGGCAAGTCATTCGGGGTTGCATTTTTAAATGCATGCGGTGTTTTCGGCTTCGGGCAAAGCCAGCGGAGCCATTAATGGCTGACCTGCCTCGCGACAGGGTAAATGCGTGCGGATTGTTCCACACGGTACAGACGGACTTTGCGGGTCCTTTTATTATTAAAACATCGCGGTTGCGGAATTGTAAGACGATTAAAGCATATTTATGCGTTTTTGTGTGTTCTTCTTCCAAGGCGATTCATTTGGAAGTTGTTAGTGACCTATCCACTGAAGGTTTTTTAGCGGCTTTGACTAGGTTCACGTCTAGGCGCGGTCTTCCTAGCGTCATTCGTTCTGACTGCGGTACGAACTATGTTGGTACAAATCGACATCTTAACGAAGTCCAGCGGTATCTGGCTAATAAAGAGGCGCAGTCAGATTTAAGTATAAAGGCGGCTCAACAAAATGTTACTTGGCGGTTTAACCCGCCTGCGGCTCCACATTTCGGTGGTTTATTTGAAGCGGCAGTCAAGTCAGCTAAGGGCTTGCTGAAGCGAGTTGTAGGTGAGCAAGTACTTACTTACGAGGAGCTCGCTACCTTGTTTACACGGATTGAGGCTGCTCTTAACAGTCGTCCACTTTGTGCGCTTTCTTCAGACCCTGCGGAATTTGAGGTCCTAACTCCTGCGCACCTACTAATTGGTCGACCTTTATCAGTAGTACCGGAGTACGATTGGGGCGATGTTGCCATGTCTCGGTTGTCACGGTTCCAAATGTTGCAACAAATGTCTCAACATTTTTGGAATAAGTGGCGTGATGACTACTTAAAATCATTACAACTGCGGTATAAGTGGACATCGCAAACGGACCCTCCCAAGGTAGGCGACTTGGTGTTAATAAAGGAGGAAGACGTTTCCCCCTTAAGGTGGAAGTTAGGGCGTATTAGCCAACTTCTCCCTGGTAACGACAAGGTAGTCCGAGTAGTTGTTCTAAGAACACCTTCTGGTACACTTACACGACCGGTCGTAAAGTTGTGTCGGCTACCTATCCAATAGGTTTTTTTATTTATTATTTTTTTGTTTAGTTTAGGTTTTTGTTATTTTGCGGTTTTGCGGTTATTTTAAGTTATGTTATATATATTTTTTGCGGTTTCTTCTTTTTTTTTGCGGTTTTATTTATTTTAATTTTATTGCGGTTTGGGTTTATTCCATTGCGGTTTGATTTTATTACATTGCGGTTAATTTTACCTGGTTGCGGTTAGGATTGTTTTATGCGGATTACTTTTTGATAAAGGCTTAAGCCTTTCTCGGGCGGGGGAATGTTCAGTTTTGATAGTTCAAATACTTTCGCGGCATTCTACACTGATATATAAACACATATTTATTTAGTTGTATTGTATTGCATTCCTTTCCGCTTCCTAAATTATTTTGCGGGTACCATTGGGTGGCCAACAAAAAATGGTCACGTACGCACGGGGTGCGCGCACCGGCAGAAGCGATCGAGGTCTCGCCGCGTGTGCGCGCAATTTTGTGGTAAAAAAACATTCTCGTACGACAAACTGTGACAAAGTGTGTGTGATCCTAATTTATGGACTGGGGTGAGCTTTCCCTATTTTTATCCTATTTTATATTTTTATGTACGTTTAATACTTGGCGGTTTACACGCAGCATTTTGCGTGGGACAGCTGAGCGTGGGTCTGAGTCAGCCGGTGCAGGCATCTTTTTTTTAAATACAGTCCACTCAAAACATCTGAAACAGCACAGCCATTGTAATTGGTTATGTGTAAAATAAATCTAGGGTGTTCTCGTACGCTCATTATTTCTCTTTGAGACTGTATTGGAAATGAGCACTTTTTCACATACTGATTTTGAAAAAAAACGCAATAATTCCTAAGTATTTCACCCTTTCCCACTTCAATTACGTCAAAAGGTTTGGGTCTTTGGCGACTTATTCTTAGCAAATCATACCACTGGTATGGAACTTCCATGTGGGTTTTTAAATTAACCAGGCCCATATTCTTGTCACATTCTAAGTAAGAATGCCCTCGGATTGGATAGGTAATTTTTATTGAATCCAAAAGTTTCATTTATGGACAACAAAATGAATGAACCTTGTTACTGTATAATTCTTGTTCTGTCCACCTGCTGAATCACAATATATTTCTAAATATTTGACCCAAAGATCCAAGTAGTTTGCCAAATAGTGAAACCACTATCATACCACTTCATCTGAACCTTTGCGACCACAGATTTCAGGATAAGTGTAGAAATAAGAACTAGCATCACTCAATACATGCAAATTAAAGGAAATACATTGATAACTGACGCTTATAGTAAACATCATTAGTAGTGATATTCGGCAATGAATCATTTTTTTGGTAATCCATTGCAATGGCTTGAAATTCAACATCTGTTTTGCTCTTAATTCTAGAATTCTTCTTCCGGTCATAAAATGTTTGAGCCTTTCTCTTATGTAAATTGTTCAGGATAGTTAAGCGGTTTAATTCAACATTATTTTTATCAGTTATCAACGCCTTTGCTTTTATTGTGAATTCATCACAGGTACTACAGGTACGCGGGTAGCCAAATGATATATTAAATTCTGTATTGAATATATTCCTATAAGTTTCATAAGGAATATGATTTAACGGTTCAGATGCATATGCATCAAAATTGACAGTTGGACATTCCTTTTTACGTTCCGTTACACCAAGGACCTTCCTAGTTTTGTACCTGTACACGATTTTAAAAACACAGTGTAATATCTGACTATGATTGTTTTTACACTTTTTGCTTGATTAGATATAAAAATACGGTGAAAATGTAAATGTTGCCATCATTATTTATTTTTCAAATTTAAAGTGACATTCCTTGTTTTGCACCAGTACCCTTATGTAGTTAACGGATTCCATTATATAACGTTTGCGCTTAAATAACAGAATAGGGCTGCTGGTCACAGCTCCTTTATTAATCGCCTACGGAAGCTACTCACAAACCACAGTCTAATCAGATATTCAAATTAAATTAAATATGTTTATGTGCCAGAATACATTAAGACACAAGACTGCCTCCGTGGTCTAGCGGTTAAATCCGAGGATTGAGCCTTGGAAGTACCAGGTTCGATTCCTGGGACACAATAATATGTATTATTTAAATAAATAAATAAAATTTATATTCAACTTAATTGTGATATTTCCCGAGTTTGGTACGCTAGAGACATCGACGAGCTTGCCACTTGTCATGATTCCTATAGTAAAGTTGGCTAAATGTGAATCCGATTCTTTATAATCGTGGTTTCTGAATATCCCGGTAGGTAAACGGTCGTGATGATACTTTACTTCTAATAGATAAAAACAAGTACAGATGTAGTGCATAATGGTTTTCCGTCGTATTTTATCAGAAAAGTTCATATTTATCGTGCTCTCTCAACCTCATTACTAGAGCTGTCTTGATGATATTTAAAAAAAAATCACACCTAAACTATGTAAAATAAAGGGGTGTTTCTACTTTAATCTTATTACAATAATTTATCTAAAAAAACTCGTATAACTGTGAATACAATTTAGCCCAAATACTAAAGATGAATGATGGTCTTTGTCTTTTGAATTAGGAACGTCGTGTAGCGGAAGCGCATGTGGCACAGACTGCGGCGGTCGAGGCCCGTTCTATGGCTGCTGCCGCGGTATTAGTGCAGGGTTACGTGGCTGAACTGCTTCCTGGAGTGCTGGCAGGGCTAAGGGAACAGGGATACCTTATGGACAAAATTGAACGAGGTAAAAAAAATATATAATCATGTGACCACTGCTGGATATAGGCTTTCCTCAAGGCTGGCTATTTCACACGATCCCCTGCCACTCTTATCCATCACACCAACAACCTTCTTGAGCAGCCGAATTCTAGTTTTTTAGCCGCAAATGTTATGTAAATTATGAGCAGTGGTGGCTCGGTTGTAACGCTTTCTTAAAAATCTTTAAAAATTCCCGGCACGTACCAATGAGATTCACATTAATACCAACTAGAACCAACTCAGTAAGCCAAATTCACTAGAAATTTCTGGAAGGCCCATCTCCAACAGTGGAGCTTTAGATGTTCTAGGATGTGATGATGACGATGAAGGGAATACTATTAGAGTTCGTATTCGTACGGACACTGTCAGTGTATGATTTATTATAATTTTGACGTAAGCTCGGTTTTACTCGGCTAACTCGTCTGGTGTCACACAACCACACACGCGATACACACTCAATTCAATTCAATTCAAAAAATCTTTATTGCACTAGAAAATATCGTACATAGGAGTGCTTAATTACCAAGGAGCTTCTAACAACAAACCTTTCACGATGGAATTGATATTTTTATGTTATTAGTTAATTTTTTATCTTATATTATTCTTATATAAATTATATTTTTAATGGTTCTTTCTGTTGTATGTTGGGCATATCGTGGACGGAGTTCCGAACCAACAAATCAATCCTGGAGGAACTAGAGATAGGACAACGCCTTTCCTCAATCGTGCAATCACGCATTCTCACTTTCTTTGGACACGTTTCACGGCGTGGAGATACATCCATTGAGCGCCTTGTAGTTCAGGGAAAAGTCGATGGCAAGAGAATGCGTGGTAGGTCTCCGATGAGATGGACTGACCAGGTTAAAGCAGCAATGGATCACCCCCTACATGAGTGCTCCAGGAAGGCTGCAGTTCGAGACGAGTGGCGACGACTTGTTAAGCGTGCTACTGACACTCAAGTGACGACCACGACCACTCTGCCAAGAGTTGAAAATTAAATAATATTTTGTAATTATGACGCAACCTCTGATACAAATAACGAAATCCACTAATAACGTTTGCGACTAAACCAACAACTTTTTCGGGTGATACGGATCAAAATAAATGTCTATATTTATTTGTTAAACATTCATTTTTACCTTGTAACGTTGTTCTCAATATAGTTTTTATTTTATTATTATTTTAATCTAGCGTTAAAACTGTCAATTTAACGTTTGTTTAATCCACTACAATGTAACTAAATTATTAAAATTATATTTTAAAAAGCAATAGAGTATAATAAATTGGTCCCAGAAAGGTTTTTTTTTGCTATTTTTATATACTCAATAATCAAGAAATCTTGTGGTCTTAATCTTTGTCTATTATTTATCAGGTGTCGACGATGAATTCATGCCGTGGTTAGTGCAGGAAGTGTCGAACGAAATTGAATCCATCATTACTAGCCGTGACGTCATCACAGGTAAATCACATTTGTCATATTGCCCGGCGAACTTCGTACCACCTAAGAATCAGTGAAATAATGTTGCTTTTTTTTAATAAAGAAAAAAAAACTTTAAAAATTCCAATGAATAGAGATCGAAATAGACGTTTCATACAAAATGTACAAATTTATGCAAAAAGTTATTAATTAAAATATATATATTATTCTTGAATTTATCGATGTGTTCGGGGCAGAGATACATCCAACAAATCAAAGATCATAAAAATCGGTTCAGCCGTTCTTGTTATAAATGGTAAAACTAACTTTGTGTGATACATATTATTAAGATTATCTGAGTTCATCAGCTAAAGATCATCTTGTATTTTTAGAGATAGTTCGGGATGTCGTAGAAGGTCGGGCTGAACTGTATCGAGTGTCGGGGGATAAAGAGAAGTCAGAGGTGGAAGATTCAGAGACAGAACCCAGCGCACCTGATGAAGACCAGGGAGAAGAAGAGATATAGGTAGGTTTCAAAACAAATGTGTGCCCGACATCGGATATACCACAGTTTTTGAAGATTAAAGTCTTCAACTAATGCGTTCTTCCAGTATTATCATACGGAACAAAAGAGGGTCACTGACAGTTGGTCTGGTCCACAAGTTTAAGGTCGCTCAGCAAGCTACGGAGAGAGCTATGCTCGGTATTTCTTTAATGGATATAGTCCTAAAGTGGACATCCGTCAAAGAACCAAAGTTCGCCTAGAAATAGAACCAAAGTAAATCGCGCTTTTTTGTGATCTTTTCTTTAAAGTGAACGAAAACGATACTCTACCGCATTTTACAGCAAAATAAAAAAATAAAAAAAATGGCAATAGCCTTTAAAATTAGTAAGTTGGCAATGGACTGGACACGTCTGTCGCAAAACCGATGTTAGAGTAGACCGGTTCTAGAGTAAAGACCACGTAGAAAAAAAGGAAAATAGTCACTGGTGGGGGCTTCTCATTAAGCCAGCGACATTGGCGTATGATCGTGTCAAATGGCGAGCCTTGGGGAAGACTGATTATGATGATGATGACGATGATCAAGTAACATATTCGTTGCGTGTACCTATCACTGGTGTTAAGCGGTTCAAAAAATGGAAGCATTTGATGTTATTAATGAAGCTCACGGATTATGCAAGTTACCGCAAAAAAATCAAGTTAATATCAAATATATTTATATTTTCTTTAAAGATTATTACGTCCATCGATCAATATGTCATGTAGGTCAGTCTCTAGGCGTAAAAACATCAATATTATGGACGTTTATTACATTAAATTTCCTTATTTAATTGTAGCAATAATTCAATTAAAATCAACCTGCTCTGTGGCCCCTACATAAAATTTTAAACTTCATAATGGTCCTAAATATTTTTATTGTTATAACAATTTTCGACACCCAAACACGTGCAGCGGCAGCTTATGTCATACACTTGATACATAATGCACAAACTCATACAAATTGTCCGAACGCATTAAAATAAGCACCCACACTGGCCGGGTTCTTGCGGGCCGATTCGCGACGCTTGGCTCAATGCTGTCATTAGAACGCACTGCTATTCATATTAAAAACTTATTTGCACTATATTTTCAACCTTATTTTTGATTAACTAAAATTTAATTTCGCATAGTTCCAAAATTGTTATTTCTAAACTACGCTCAAACAATTTTGGTCTTTGAAATTTATTCGTAAAGTTGAATTTATTTTGTATGAATATTATTCAGCTGGACTGTGGTGTAACTAATACATATAGGGGGATAAAATAACGTGGCATTGTGGTTCGATCGGGAACAATTAAGATTGATACGGTGTGATGACATTATAATATCATTTTGATACGGGGTGCGCTGCGGGGTGACACCCGGTCGAAGATTTTTTTAAGTGACCTGACCGAAGCTGACATTTTGCACAAATGATTTTTGAAGTACGCACGTGCAGTTACATTAGGATTATTGCATATGAAAATAAATACTAAACTATGAACACTTTGTTATTTTTGTCATTAATATAGTAGACAGTAATATTCATCGATAGTAAAATATTATTAGTAAATATTTAAATGTTAGAGAAATATTTAGTTTTTGTGTTGAAATTAATAACTTTCTATGGTTAAAATGTCTACTAAATCAGCCATCCATTAATATGTGAATTAGCGTCCGAAAAACTATATTTGTAGGGCGAATTCCTTAATATAGGAGATACCAACATGACAGCCAATATCATTTCTTACTTTTCCAGTTTGACGAATTACTTTTTTACACTTTATTTGCACACATCATGATACTAGCAAAGCTTTCTCTCCGAATTGCATTTTTTTCAAGTGTTTTGTCCAAGAGTGTGCTAGGCCTACAGGTTATAGGAAGGGGACAAACCCAACCCTCTATTTATAGTAGAATGTTACTCATTAGGGTCTGAGCATATGTACAGTCAGCATGACGCGTGCCAGGCTCGTGTCATGTTCACACTTGTTTTTGCACTTGCTACATCAAGTCAATTTCAATACAAAATGTCAAGTGTCAAATATTTTAATTTAAACAATAAACTTCATTTGTTAATTATAATATTGCTATATAGCAATGCACACGCGAAAATAATAGAAAATGTCTAGATAGTAGATAAGTAAAAAGGTATTAAAAAGGTATATGTATGTAAAACAATAGTGTATTGATTTACTAATACAAAAACTAAATATCATAATATTAAACATAAATAATTACATATAAATAAAGTTTTTTAGATCATCCAGTTATTAGAAAGATATTCTCCTATAGATGATAAAGTATAAGCGTCGCGTCGTTAGACAGATCTTTCGTATTTATAATTACAAAGGAAATAAAAATACATTTCGGTAACGTTCCAAACAAGTATTATTCCTGGATGTCTGGATGCCCCGTCAAGTCTATTGTTAAAATACAGATGTAATAAATATTGACAATTACATTGTTAAGTTAGTGAGGCCCACGTGCACTTATATTGACAGATCCGAGGCGTTATCTACCAAACCCGATTGGCGATCTGCTCAAAGTTAATTTTCCATTCAATCTCCCTGCACCTTGCTCGGCTGGCAATACAATCAGCAGAACACAAACAAGGGCGTCCCTAACATTGGTAAAAAATAACAGAGATATGAACATACATTTCCCTAATTTCTCGTGTACTAATAGTGATAGAATTCAGATTTAAAAAATCCTGTGTTAGCGTTTTATATTGTCTGAACTGAACTGTAAGTTTTATTATGTGTATATTTATATTATTATTAATTTAATCTACATTTATTTATTCTGTAACGTAACAAAATATTTTTTTTCCTAATAATAAGTGTTACATGACATTACTTAGTAGTGGCATATTATGAGTTATGACCCAAAGATGTGAAAGACTATGGCTGTTAAAGTGCTAGAGAGAGAGGATAAGTTAAATACTGATAGATAAATCATTTTTAAAACACTGGCAAAATGTTATTAATATCAAACACAAAAAAAATATGACTTTATTGATCTCTTCTAACTTCTAAAGCGCCCTGTAGCTGTGTTCTGTTACTTAACCGCCAACGTTATATGGTGGAATACCTTAAATAACGGAACTGTCAGTGTAAAACGCTATTAAAATTGGTATTTTCGTATAAAGGTTTCCACTATAGATGACAGCAAAATAACGTTACGATGAGTTCATTAAAAACAATACTATTATATATTTCTTTTAGTATTTGCTTATTTTTTATTTATTGCCTAATGTGTGTTATAAAACCATGTTTAATGTAAATATATAATCTTAGTTTAATTAATATCAATGTTATTTTAACTTTATAACAATTAACTTTAATATAAATTCGCGGCGGACAATTTAAGTATTTAATTCACGTTTTCCCAATGATTTTGAAGTTGCAACCCCATAATAGTGAAAAACTTTGAAATAGTGGAAAACGCTATTTTGACATAAGGTCGGCTATGATCGGAGAAACTCGGGCTAAAAGTGGTAGTAAATAACAGAATTCACTATTTTGACAATCTAACGTTAGCGACTAAGTAACAGAACAGGGATGCTGTAAGCGTTCAAACATGTTTGTCAAACTTCACGTTTTTTTCAAACAATGGCGTAATCGATCAAACCAACCATCAAACAAATTTATACATCTTGACTGATTTTGACTCTGTTAATTAAAATAGTACGAAGAACATTAATTAGAACATTAGTTTTTACTTCTTCCTCCGTAATGTTTTGGCAAAATCTTTAATTAGGCAAAAATTTTAGTAGTATTTTTTTTATTGCTGCGGTTCTAATACCAAAGTATTATTAGAATTATAATGTAAATTATTTACATTACATAAGAAAAGTGAATTTCTTATTGCTACTTGCTACCCGGGGTTTGAACCGACCTTTTTAGGATTTTAATGACAACGTTGGTTTAGTACCGTCCGTAGTAAAGTCCGTCAGGAATGATATTTTGTTTAAAAAACACCGCCGTTCACGTTCAAACATGTTAGTCAAACACGACGTCAATCCAGACTTTCAACAAACGCATCAAACGAGCATTAAACTCATAGATTGTTTGACAAAACAAGGCCGCACATTATCAAGTTGTTTAACAAACACGTACAGTTTGTCAAACTTCTTTGATCGCCTACAAAGGCCTTTAGGGACGCCCTTGTCCACAAGGGTGTTATCACCCAATGCCGCATTAACCTATGAGATTTTAATTCAATAATGGCGATAAGGCGCCCTGCAGGAGCCCGCTCTTATCAGATCCGACAAGGATTGCCGCAGAGTGGATTAATTTTGATAAAATTTGTATATTCAATAAGCAGCCAATTCAGATAAAAATACTAGTAGGTTTTAGACAAAATTATAAAATAATACGGAAATAAAAAAAATACCTATCAAGCCATTTCCAACCTCATTCCAAAGGTAATCATAATTAAAGCTGTGTTGCATAAACATAATGTATCTGTAATTGTGACGATTAAAGTTAAAAAAGTTTCGATAGTTTCAATATATTATATATAATATATAATATTTTGCAGCTTAGTCGTAAGCTGGTACAATCGACGGCATTTTATACTTTAATCGTACATCGTTTGGTGCAACACAGCCTAAATATACCGTTTGTCTAACATATTAGGCTGAGTTCTATGAAACGTAATATTAATTTTAGACTAAAACACTTCGTATGTTTTTGCTAATGTAACTGTTGTATGGAGAAGTTTGAGGATTATAAGCACGGTTTATCGATGTCAGTCTGGGAGATATATTGAACTAGTGCATCTTCATCCGAGTTAGGAGTCCCGTCCACGATATTTTTTTCGAATTTTGTATCTAATTTCAATTGTTTTTATTCACCCCAATAGATGTAGGTACACAGCTACATAAAACACATAGCCGGCACTTATACTATCAAATTACTTAACAAATTCACCTTCCGGCCGACATTTTGGCAAAATAAATATTTTTGTTCCACTCACCTCACTTTAATGGCGGTAAAATAACAATTGCGGATCTCTAATCCACCAGTACAATTTCAACTCTATTGACCTACGTTCATATACAACACTTGGGATTGTATTTTAAACATACATTGCGTATTATTGTTAAATTAAACCCAGATTGGTTTAAAACAACGCGCAATATATACTGAAAATAGAGAACCCAAGTTCCAATAAAGCAAAATAACGCCAACTTGTAGCCAACTCTAACAAAAATAAAATTTGATTCGATGAGTACAAATTTATATTCTAAAATAACTTGGCAAAATTCGTGATGGTTGATTTTTTTAGATTTGCTTATTGAATTGCAACCTTAAATACATTATTTTATAGTTGTAATTTGATAAATATTAGTTGTATTATTTACGCAGCTGCAGGAACCCCTCCGCCCGACATTGAAGCGCAGGATTTCGCTTTAACTTAATATCGCCTCTCTACAATACAATAATAATGTAAAGAGCTTAAACGTTTACATTTGGAGCACTTAATAAAAGCACAATTTACCACTTTTATAGTGCGACCAAAAAAATACAGCTTACCTGAGCCCATAGTGTGGAATGCAAGTTTCTGAAAATTGCTGTAGTTACTTTTATTAATTTTACATTTATTTTAAGTTATTTAAAATTTCTGTGCTAGTATTGTTTTACCTGTCTTTTGTGATGGAACCTCTTTTGTACTTTTATTTATGTTGCTTTTTTATTTTTATTATCATACCTTTTCTTTGGAACTGAATATCTAAGGCTATGTCTATTAGTCAATTTGGAACTGACATCCTAGGACAAGTTATCTTGGTTAGGAGTCAGGGACCATCTTAAAAATGCCCATCATTGCGGATTACATTCAATCAAAAATTTGATTATTTGCTTAGAATGTTAAAATTAGGGAATATATTATATAATGTTTAGTTAACTTTGTATATAGGTAACAATAAGAAAGCTCAATAAACGTTATTATTATTATTGTTATAATAATACCTAATAATAAAAAACGTTTACTTTTAAGCTACTAATAGGCCATGGATAAATATGTAACTTGCCTAGTAGGTACTTAATAGTGTTTTTTTTATTTTTTTGTGTTCTCATTTCCCGATGGATTATAAATGAGGTGATGGGGAAGGCAAAGGCTTATATAGCCAAGTCTGACGTGGTATACATATCTTATTTTTGTGACTTAATAAAGTTATCATCAAATTCCAGATGTTGCGGAATTTGATGCTTTTCTTAGAGTCACTCGCGACATTATAGCCTAAACATGTCGGGTATAATATGGGAGTACACAGCGCGGGGAAACCGCAAAAAATAAACTGCGACTTGTGCCCCATATGTAAATACCAATTTATCGTTTTCCACAATTATTCACATTATTGTAGCGCATTATTAAACAAAACAACACCACTTTTGACTAACAATATCCACAGCAAATTAATTTACAAAGCAAAAACTTGCACTTGACATGTCCGCACAAAATGGCGCGTAGGACTCTACAGTGTATTTTTTAAACTTATATATAAAGTTAATTGTCGGTCATTACTTACGAATTATTTACCAACTGTATAAGTAGTTAAATAAAATAACTAATGTCTAATAACTATAAATAGGATTTATAATAAATATATTTAAAAAACTATTATTTTCACACTTCCTTAAAAAACAAAATGAACCCTAATCTCGACATCTTGACATATTAGTATTTATTATATTTATTTATATAAGTATTATATAGATTGTATTTAGGTATATAAGTATTTGTGTAGGTCGAATTTATGTAATATGTATTAAATAAAGTATTTATATTTTTACGTACTTAATTATTTAATTCTAATATATTTACATTTACCTAAAAATCTCATACACCCATCATATAAATCTATCACTCTCCCAAAGGTTAGCTGGTAGAGAATACCTTCATGGTATTATGCTCGCCTATGTACATATTTTTATTTTGTATATTTTGTGTGCAATAAAGAATTTTATTATTATTATTATTATAATATAACCATTATTTCTTACTATCATTTTTCACTATCCTCCTTACGACATATTGGCCGATTGTAAATTAGAATACAGTTTTTAAATAAATGTATATAAATTTACACATTTACTTTATCGATTTAGGTCCAAAGATTATTTAAAAGATAATTCAAAATATTTATTAAATTAATTAGATTTTTTAAATATTCAACTATCAAATACGGTATATCAGTCTATAAAAATCTTTTGGTTACATTTTTGCATAAACAAAATTGTAGTATTCTTTAATTTGTGAGGCTAAGCTCAATATCGTTTGAACAAATACAGGCCTCATATTCATTAAAATAGCTAGGGTTGCCACTAAGGTTGCGATGCATTTTAGTCCAGTCTTGTCTATAATAATAGATATTTAAAATTTATTTGTATGTAAATGTGTTTGTATACATTATAGGAAACTTTATAACATAAGCTAAGAGCAAGGTAGAGAGATTAATGACGTCGTTGAATTTTTACGAACACATTTGTGCAGTCAATAATTTTAATAGTTCGGCTAATAATCTGATATTTAATTCTTAATTAATACAATCTAATTATAAAAGGTCCTATATTAAAACTAAAATACTTAAGTATAAGCTTATCTTTGCTACTGAATTAAAATATTAATAGCATATTTAGGCAGTTTTAGGATGCAAATAATAGTTTTAAAAAAACCTGCATCTTGTTTTCCATAATTATTTACATTTTAGCACAATATTAAATAAAACAACACCACTTTTGACGAACAATACCCACATTAAAGTAATTTATAAAACAAAAATTTGCACTTGACGTGTCCCCGCAAAATGACACGAAGAACTCTTTTTTTTTTAATACTTTATTATACTCGTATCATGGCCCAGCCCTGAGACCAAGGCTTACAAAATTTGTGTACGGGCAATGTGCACTTGTGCGTCATACACCGACTGCGGATTAATTTAAATCTATTTAAATACACACCCTATTTGATTTCAGATTTATGTCATCTGGATTCATTTTTAATAGACTAACATTTAAATAGGTGTTGATTAATAAATTGTTTACGACAGAAACTTGAAGAAATTATATATTGTATAATTATCCAATTTAAGGCGAATACCAATTTTTTTAGGTAATGTAACCTCTTCGCGAGGATTATCGGATGTAGTTGCTTCTATGACGGAGAGAATGCTACGGAACTCTTTTGTATAATAAAAAATTAAAACTACGCGGGACACGTTTACGCGATTGACTCTACCTATTCACTGGTATTACTTGTATGTTTGTAACCCTAATACTTGTAGAAATACTTTCTCTGTCGACCTCTTGATCCGAGCTTCCAGTTATCTTTTATTTTTTAAAACAAAATCCCGACTATGATTTTTATGTCAAAAGTCAAAATTTTTATCTTTATTCACGTCTCTATTTATGAAACGTAATGTAATTATTTTGAATGATTTGGTCCAATAAGTGAGCTGTTAGCAGAAGACCAGCAGCTTATGACAATCCTATTTTCAATTAAAATTCAGTAAACCCATAACCTACATGTGCCAGTTACAGTTTCTATGCTTTTTTTAATGTTTCTTTGCTGTAGACATGATATATTTTTTTCAAAGTGAAAGGCAAATAATATTTTATTCGAACAGTGCCAGGTCTTCATATTTGAAAAAGCTTTCGATAGCATTGAATATTGGGTTTATTTTTATTAGGCTTGGAAACCTAATATAGTTCCGTGTAAAATTTATTTATTTTTTTGTTTCAGATTTAAAGAAAAATAAAGAAGAAAACTGAATTGAAAAGCAACACAAAACAAGTAAATAAAATCTAAAGTAACATTGTTGTAATAAATTGGAAATTTTTTATAACAAATGACTATTAAAATATATTTAGTGTAGAAAGACATAAATTAAATTTCTGTTAGTATCTTTTTTGTAGATGCTTAGTCTAAAACTTTACTGAATAAAACATTGTAGTTGTTTTTTTAAAATGCCTTATCCTTATTACTTAAAATAAGAAGGCAATAGTGCCTATAATATATTTGTATAATCGAATAAAATTCCTTTAATAATAACATTTGTACATTACGTAGACATATTAGAAATTAGAATAATCAATTTTGTTGAATTTATATTAAATTTATTAGAAAAATATATTGTTTTATTTTATTAATTATATACATATGAGTAGTTAGGTATTTACCCACTAATGTCATGACATATTTTATTTTTTAAACGAAAACGCAATCTAATCAATACTAAAACTGGAACTGAACTAATAATCCTGAAAACTAATAATCCAGATCTATGGTGTTATAATAACATTAACTTAATATTAGATCGTTACTGTAAATAGGCCGTGTCAACCAAATATAAGTTCGTGGCTGCAAAAGAGCCAAGTCAGCTTACAATCTAACTATAATAATAAATGTCAAATCTTGATACTAGTTCGTGGTTGTAAGCGGGCCGTGTCACCTTAAATATTAATAATATGCCAATTAAACATATATTTATGGCTGTAAATGGGCCGTGTCATCTTATATTCTAAATAACATTACTTACTTAACGTTACTTGTCATTGCTTAAGTACCCGCTATCTCAGAACGGCATGACCGTTGGGCCGTGGAAACTAGGCATGTCTCTGGTGTGGGATGCGACATGTGTAGACACATTCTCACAGCCAGGCAACCTCGTCCAGCGTTTGGAGTGCGGCGGTTTCTACTGAGATCCTCAAGCTGCGCAAATAGCCAACCTTCGTACAGATTCGAATTTGCGTCGTTTGTGATCGAGACAATTGGACCATGGGAACCCTCAGCCAAGCGTCTGACCAAGGAGTTGTCCAAGCAACTGACGGAGAAATCTGGAGACAAGAAGGCTGGCAATTATTTCTGCCTACGTATTAGCCTCGCTATACAGAGGGGAAATGTTGCCAGTCTTCTTGGGACTATCTCTGATGCGACCTCTCTTGAGGAAAATTTTACTTTATAGTTTTTTTTATTAGATTTAAAAAAAAATAAAAAAATATTTCCAGACAGGTCACACAGCGCCATCTAATTTCCGTGGTAAGCTACGAGGCTTGTGTTACGGAAACTAGATGGTTGATAAACTACATATTATACTTTTTTTTTTTGTAAATATATACATATTATACATATAAACACCCAGACCGAGACAAATTATACAATGTACAACTTGCCCCCCGGTGGGAATCGAACCCACGACCTCCCGAGTTCACGGCAACGTTTGTTACCACTAGACCACGGAGGCGGTCAAGATTTAGTTTATAGTTATTTAATTTTATTGTTTTTATTTAAATAACTAGATTGTAATTATTATTTTATATTTTATAAAAAATATTTTTCTAAATAGAATAGGGTTATTTCTATAAAAAAAATAACATTAATTTATATTCGTATAATCAAACCAAACCAAATTCGTGGCTGTAGAGATATATAATAATAAAACTAAATTGTACATTGCAGCGACTTAAGCGTCATCATCATCATCATCATCATCATCACAGCCCCTAGAACACAGACGTAGACGAGGTGGCTAGGGACAATGATGTCATCTTTATGACAATTTATTAAATACAAATTGGTATTAGTAAAAAAATCAAAAATCAAAATCAAAACATGAAATTTGGAGAGTCTTAAATCTGTCGCACGCCAAAGATGTGGCAAGCAAACCATTTTGTTTCTCCATTGTTTTAACTTGGAGTCCATTTGGCGAAGTATGAAAAAGCATCTTGTTAAGCCGGCATAGTGATGAAGACTGCTGTTGGTCGTCAGTGACTGGTGTCAGTTGCTTGCATTCTTGCACATGTTGTGGTAAGTATAAAATATATGTATATAAATATAAACAACTATTTTCATAAATTATGTTTTCATTAGACCAAAAATAATCGAATAGAGATTGTATAGTGACTTAGCATAAGATTAACAAATCCCTGGTTGTAATAATGGTGAGGGTTCTGCACCACAAGTCGTGGGGTCGCGACAAGTGGAGCGCACGTGCGCCCGCGCAAGGTGCGTGCTAAATATCGCGGGGTTAACAACATTTGCTTGTAACGTACTATAAGCACCGCTGCGAATTTACGAAAAATTCATCTAAACTCAAACAGATATCACTGCTATAGCCTGTTTTAATTATTTTATTTTATAGGAAATTAAACAATTTTTAATATCTAATTACATAATCCGTGACCGCCTCCGTGGTCTAGTGGTAACAAACGTTGCCGTGAACTCGGGAGGTCGTGGGTTCGATTCCCACCGGGGGCAAGTTAAACATTGTATAATTTGTCTCGGTCTGGGTGTTTATAAGTATATATTTACAAAAAAAAAAAATATAATATGTAGTTTATCAACCATCTAGTTTCCGTAACACAAGCCTCGTAGCTTACCACGGAAATTAGATGGCGCTGTGTGACGTGTCTAGAAATATTTATATTTATTTATATTTATTATTTATTTAATCAAGCATATATCTACATACCATTAGGTAATATGTTTTCGCATATAAGAAACTATATGAAGCATGCTACAATTAAATTATATTACATTTACAATTAAATAGTAAAAAAGCAAGTAGTAAGGAAATACAAGTAATTAAGTATGAAATTACAGTTTAGGTAGTTTCGGAAACACTTAAAGAAACTATACTAAATTTTATTTTATTTTATTTGGGTAACTTACAGCTAATACAACAAATAATAAAAAAAAAAAAAGCAATAAATTAAAGAATATGTTAATGACTACAAAATAAAAGTTACCACACAACAAAAATACAAACTAAAAAGGTGCACGCTTAAACTAAAAACAGTTATATATTTAATGTTACAAAATTAGAAATTATTTTGCTCCTCACGGAATAAATACTATCACAAACTAAGTCAATGTCTAAACTGTGACTTAGTAAATTAAACAACGTTACTGCTCTAGGTATATAACTATTCTTACTATTATTGCTATGTGCGTGAGGTACACATAGTAGGTCTGAAGCACGCAAGCAACGGACTAGTGTCCTAAGACCAATCATATCTAAAGGTAGCTGTAGTGAAGTTAATAGATCCAATTCGTAATAGGCAAACTAGTTTATGAGCACAACAAATGACCTCTATACCTAGATGGCACTGATAAGAATGTTGCTTTTTTAAGGGTTTTATTGGAACACACAAGTTAAACCTGGATAGACGCTGCGGAGAATCAATTTTTAAAGTCTACGTCTCCCAAAGTCTCGGCTGCAGAATGTCATGTCTTTTACACATTGTGTCGTAGTTGCTTTCGTATCGCTCACACTTACATTGCAGAAACCTCAGATTACGTTGGATGGCTTCTATACGATTGATAATATACATAGAAATCCAAACTTGGGATCAGTATGCTAACGTGCTTCTTACATATGAGCTGTACAAGATCCTTATCATATGTATTAGCTTTTTTGACAATAAAGTTTACGTACTTATCATAAAGCAATTTTAACCAAGGTCATGAAATTACTGTACTTAAAAGTTGTAGTTTCTTGAGGGCGTACCGCGTAAGTATGATAAAGCATTGATTGTGCGCGTTAGAATCATACAGTTTAATTTGTTTAAGACAATATTGTATAAACCTGCCCAACCCAAGTATTATTCAACAACACAAAAACATTTTATTTTAATATACTGGTTTACTTCCCCTGACTTTATGAGGTTTTCTATCGGTTGGCGAATCATAAGATCGTGGTGGTATGGGACGGCTGGCAGATGACACGCCCGCCATACCACGCGGCACTAGCTTCACGCCTCGCCTTAAATTGTGTAGGATTAAGAATCTACTAGACCCTGTAGCTGCAGCTACATGTAGCACAGAGGTCGTATGTATCCTACAAATACTATCTCCAAACCATTGCCATTATTTTGTTAGTTAGACCTTCTCGTGAACTATTGTTTTATCACACAAATAAAAGGAACTTGCTTAAATCACTGACTTACGGCCAGTTGCAAAAAGGCTGATTATCTTTTGAAATATTTAACGTATGCTTATGAGGCACGTCATTGGCTGTAATAACCAAAGTGACAAGCTACAAATCACGCCACGTATATCTAAATATTGATTTTAATCATCATTTCAGCAACTGGCCGTTAATTAATTAAAATTAATCTCTTTAAAAATAAAACAGGTACATTTACAACGTGTTCTAAAAACTCCACTCTGAATTCCAAACAGCTGGCAAATTATTAACTTCAATAATATAGAACTGGAAAAATAGTTTTAAGTTTAGTTACCTAATATTTGAAGAAATAATAATGTGTCAGATCTAGTCAAATTATCAACTCTACATGATTACCCTCTGAACTTTGTATTCAATAACAATACTTTAATCACTCCACTAGTGAGGCTGTAAGGGGTGTTCCCGGTTACAAATATAACAAAAATAGCAACAAATGAGCCCTCTGCATCCCTCCCGACCTCCCTATATATTGAGAGGAAACCAACCCTCAAGGTTAGTTGGTCAGATAAATTACTCGAAACAAGTTGTCATAAAGTGTGGTCATAGAAAAAATACCTTATTAAAAAAATATTGTTATTTACACAGTGAAAGTACCTTAAAATGTCACTTGTTTTGGCGCGAAGAGGACTCCCGCAAGGGCGAGTTTCCCGCGCTTTTCATGCAGCTGATTTACAAGATTTGGATATTAATAAGAAATATAATGTAAGTAGTAGTTTAGTTGCAAAATAAAGAATCGGGCTCAGACTATCTCAGAAAAAGATAATTACTTTGGCTGAAATTTCAATTAAAATTTGCCTGCTTTCGAAAATATTTTATTTTGTTTAGCATCGCCAATTTGTAATAATCAACGTATAAAGTAGGTATATTTGCATTTTGACATACAAGCTATCTTAAACATTTGTTTCTCACCTTTATATTTGAAATGTGTCTGATAATCGAACTACATAATCAGTATTTGTCATTATTCGAATTATATTGTTCAAATTCGTCGTAAGAAAAGTATTTAAGTTATAAACATAAAATATAAATCTTTTATAACAGGTATATAATTTTTGCTTTACAGGTATTCCTAGACTTGGACGAGCAAGGCTTTATAGTTCTGGTAGATTCCCTTGGCTTAAATTTGCCTCCTAAAGCTTTCACCTCCTGCGCCTTAGCAGGCGATGTCCAGAACAAAAACCTGGAGCTATGTTGTGAAGACGACCTGCTCAGTTTGAGGGTACTAAGGGACCTCGCACCTGATGATGTACTGGAACTTTGGTTCTCGGAAGATACTCTCGCTAAAATCGACATGCCTTTTCTTACTCCAAGGAATATTAGAGGTATGTTTGTTAACCCTAACTTACTAATGTATGTTTGTTACTCTTTTCAGGCAAAAACTACTTAACGGATTTTGATGAAACTTTACAGTAATATAGCTATTACATCAGAATAACACACGTCTTCATCTGACCACGAAATATGGTCAACGGCTTATGTCTAAATGACATTATCCATCTTAGGCTAACTTTGTACTACCTACATGTGCTTTATACAATTTTTTTTTTGTAAATAGTAGTTAGATGCTTCTATTGATAAGACCAACGTTATTTGTGCAATTATTTAGAAAATAAAATATGTAGTTTACGTATCAATCAAGACCTTTAGCTGTCGTGACATTTAATCATTTTTTACACCTAACTAATTATATAAAATAAAAGGTATTTTTCTACTTAAATTGTAATCTTGTTAGAATAATTTATTTAAAAATGCATATACATTTTAGCCCAAATCCCCATACAAGAGGAATGATGTTCTTTTTGATTCGCCTTTATGCCTATACCTACATCATATAAATAATAGAAATGATTTATAATAATATCAACTAATAAAACGGTAGATTAGATTAGAATTACCTGTGTCCGTTCGTTAAAGGATTTGTTTATATAACGTTTACACTAAAGAAACTAATTGAGCTATATTCGTGAATCTTTCTTCACTCATACTCGTAGGTTTCATTCAACGCAAAACAATAAGAAAAAATTAAGTCATGAAAAAATGGAGTCACGTCGTCTTCACAACAGCTCTAGGTTTCTGTTCTGATCGTCACCTAAATAATGTCAAGCTCAGACAATGTACGAGTAGTTAATTTTCATCCATGGGTTCCAAATTAAATTGAAAGCGGTTCAGTAGTACCTAATCGTAAGTTCGGTTATTCTCGCATTTAAATAAAAAAACACAATTTTAACACATTAACTCTTGCGCTTATAGAAACAAAATAAGGCCACTACACTAGTATGTATAATAATATAATAATAATAATAAATATTTCCAGACAGGTCACACAGCGCCATCTAGTTTCCGTGGTAAGCTACGAGGCTTGTATTATGGAAACTAGATGGTTGATAAACTACATATTATACTTTTTTTTTTTTTCGTAAATATATACATATTATACATATAAACACCCAGAACGAGACAAATTATACTACGTACAACTTGCCCCCGGTGGGAATCGAACCCACGACCTCCCGAGTTCACGGCAACGTTTGTTACCACTAGACCACGGAGGCGGTCGCTTGGTAACGACAGGATATAATATTTATCACCATCATCACGACCGTATCCCTTTCAGGGAACCGCATTCACATTTAGCCAACTTTACTATGGGTCTATCATAACAAGTGGCTCTAGAAATATCAAATAAATGTGTCAGTCAGATTAAACATTAACAGGTCACTGGAATCTGCTAAGCTGCTGGTCTTCTGCTAACAGCTTACTTATTGGAATACTTTGCTGCTTAGTCTTCCACTAGCAGGAGTAGAATCATTCAAAATAATTAAATTAATGACGTTTCATAAATGCCTGTAATAGGTTTACGTGAATAAAGATATTTTGACTTTGACTTTGTGACCCACGGACTTAACCGCTAGAGCACGGATGCAGTTTTATTATTGTTTTCTTTTTTAGGAAAGAAAAACTACGTCTGTCATGAGTGCGGAGTGCAGTTCGAGCAACCAAATCCATTAAAAATCCATCTCTTTTTATCATGCCAAGAGTTCAGCAAACACAAATTCTGGAAGAAATTCCTGGTCAAAATAAAAGAAGAAAACTTACCCCTAAACTTATCTCTGGACATCTCGAAGAACGCCAGCTACGATCGACCAAAAAGTCAAGAAAATTTAGTTAAAAACATTAATCAAAATTTCATTACCAGATGTAACTCTGAACCGCCATCTTCGGCATTTAGACCTTACAAAATTAGCCCAGAGTTTTATTCACATTTCAATAATAACACTACGTTAATTCCCGGGTTTTTGGGGTCAGAACTAGCTTATCACCCCGCCTTCTTGCAACGAAACCTCGTAGCAAACCAAGCATTCAGGGACTGGCATTTAAAAAACGTTGATACTGTATCCAAGTCCTTAGAACGTGTATCCGTCACCAACCCCGCAGAAATGGAGACTTTGGCTACAAATTGGGGAAAGTCCAAGGAGGGTCATTTGTGTTTGTACTGCGGAAAAGTTTATTCGAGAAAGTATGGGCTTAAAATTCACATTCGCACGCATACTGGATACAAGCCCTTACAATGTAAATTCTGCTTGCGTCCTTTTGGCGATCCCAGCAACCTGAATAAGCACGTAAGACTCCACGCTCAGAGTGAAACCCCGTACAGTTGTAATTTGTGTGGAAAAATGTTAGTAAGGAAAAGAGATTTAGAAAGACACCTTAGATCTCGACATGGAGATCACGATATGTCGATAACAAGTATTAGTTCGCCTTCGCCTTAAACGTTTAACTAATTTGTAAAGAGAGTTCGTTCTAGTCACGCTAATAAAGTATTATTAAACCATGTTACTTTTATTTACTTACCTTATTACCTCTACTTGATGAAGATTGTCTCAGATATTTTTATATTTTTTTTAATAGAAAAGAGTATCATCACGGCCGTTTCCCTTTCGGGTGATCTTAAACCCGCTTATAAATAAGCGGATTCAAATTTAGCCAACTTTACTATAGGCCAATCATGACAAGTGGCAAGGTCGTCGATGTCTCCAGCGTACCCAACTCGATAAATGTCACAAATAATTTAAATATTAATTAAATACATTAATAAATATTTTGTGTACCGACCAGGAATCGAACCCGGTACCTCCGAGTCTAAATCCACGGACTTAACCGCTAGACCACGGAGGCAGTTTTTAATATCAATAATTAGTCTACCGTTTGAAACAATTTTTATTTTTATTATTTGGGTGCGTTTAAATAATGGGATACGAGTTTTCATAACTAAGTAGGTATATCAAAAATAATCATGTTTTGGTAAAAAATACGATATACGGGTTCCTACGAGATTTCGATATGACACTACAGCACCAGGTGAAACAGCTACTCGTATTTTCCTATTTTATATTGGACAAAACCTAAAAGAATAACTAACCCTGATATCGAATCCGATTATAATGTTTGAGCTAAAAGATTTCATATCTGCTAACTCTATTTTAAGTTTACGTTATTGTGATTCTAATCGAAGCCAAAAATAGTCAATATATATTTAAGATGAAGTTAACTGATATTCTATCTATAGTCCATAACTAAATAATATTGACCAAAATTACGGGTTCAAGAGTTAACTTTACGCAGTGGAAGTTGGTGCGAGAGGAGTTCCAGCGAAATCTTTGCATCACTTACTGAAAGAATTGGGCCTAAGAAGCAGGTCTGCCGTCAATACATTTATGGAACGAGCTTCCAAGACGGCATTAACGGAATCATACAGTATTTGGTTGGGTAGGGAGAGAAGTGGAATGGTGGATGGTGAGCGTATTATCACGCAATAAAAAAAAAGGAGGCCTCCTTTTCTTAAACCAGCCTATTGTCGGTCGCAAGCCCGAGACACCATTCTTCTCATCTCCTACCCACACACGATGGACCCGGCACCCGCACGGTGAATCCATGGAATGCTTAGAAATTTGTCTTCTTCTATTGTACTAAAGAGGTAGAGGATAGGTTTGAAGTTGGATAAATTTAATAAAAGAATTGTAATTTTTTTGTATTTTTTTTATTGTTGTATGGTCTTAGCCTACTATCCCGAGACCTTGGCGGCGATTCTCTTGTCTCTCTCCTCGGCGATGGTGAGTCGGATACCCTTTCCGCGCGGGAGGGAGATGTACGCCTTCGTGCCCTTTCCAATGATGAACACGTTATTTAACC
Organism: Tinea semifulvella; assembly: GCA_910589645.1. Taxonomy (NCBI): domain Eukaryota; kingdom Metazoa; phylum Arthropoda; class Insecta; order Lepidoptera; family Tineidae; genus Tinea; species Tinea semifulvella. The sequence goes on along the minus strand of OU342587.1, from coordinate 5,719,939 downwards.
TGAACAGAAAAAAAACTTCCATCAATTCCTATTCTACTGCTGAGCGCAGGTTGAGGGTGTGTTCAGGCTGGCAGAATGGGCTACAAGCATGCTGTCCAGCAGCCATAATTCCATTACTTAGACACAAACGTTAGTAGTAGTAGTTCCACTATTTTACATGTTTTTTTGTGTTCTCTTCTTACGATGGATGATGAATGAAGTAATAGGGAAGGCAAAGGGTCTAGCCCATACAGCCAAGTATGAGGTTAAAAAATATATATATTTGTTTTATGAGTTAGTGAGGTTATCATTAAATTCCAGATGTTGCAGAGGAATTATTATTAATTAACACGTCAGGTGAAAAATGGCTAACTTTTTGATTTAAAAAATATATATTTCACGTATACCGTCCGTACGTTTCACCCTCCCATTTTCTCCAATTCCATCCATTATGGGTTATGTTATTAGTTATACAAAATAGTTTACAAATTGCCTCAGAAACTCAAATACCAAGTCATCCGGTTGCTTTTTCCAGAATGAAATTACGCACCATTGCTTTACTATAGGGGCTGTAACAAATGAATGCTTGAGTACATACCTAGTGGCGAATGTGTGTCCGGTGGTGTCCTTGATGTGCACAATATCAAAGGAGCCAGGATGTCTCTCTCGGGACACGATGGTACCCACTCGACCCAAATTGCGACCTCCCGTGATCATGCACAGATTGCCTGAAACAGAGTAAATATAATTTAGATACTGGTTTTATACTTATAGGCGGAATGGTTTATAGACAATATCTTGCCAAATCAAGGAATTTTGAAAAATAGATAAATAAGTCAACTAGGATGTAAAACAAATATTTAAGACCATGCTCAAAACATTAATTTTGAATATGATACTGACAGTTGTTCCAAATCAAATATCACGATTTGGATGCTCAGATTGTAACATCAATTTCAGAATTAGTTGTTGTGCGAAAAAGAGGACGGGTGTGAGTCGCGCAGATATTTATAGCCATCACTCAGTGTTAAGACATCCAACAGGATCCTACACCAATTTATCCCATCCACATTCATTCCAAAATTCCTACCACCAAGCCTGGTAGTATCGTCTATGGATCGCGAGTAGTTTCGTGATCTACCACTAGAGGCGCCCAAGTTGGCGCCAGTACAAAATCTACGCTCGGCCCGTGCGGTTCGAAAATCACCGCGATTTTAGTGTGAAAGCTCCCAAGCCGGGTTGGACTCTAAATCGTGCCTAAAACAGTTCCGAGAAAGTGAAGTGCGAGAAGAAAGCGTGCCCGCAGTGAAAACCTGGCTATTTTCCCGTGGTATGTCCTTTTTTCTTGTCCACTTGTTGGTTCTAGCAGATCCTTGCCATTTGCTTTAGTGACTCATTTTCCAGACAAAGTAGCAGAGTAGACCGCCTGACCGATGGCTGGACCCGTGTTACCCAGTACGGACCATTAATTGTTCCATTCGAACCGGGTAAAACCATTCAAATCATAAAAATACAGTCCATTCAAAAAATCCTACTATAACACGTGGTGCTCAGTTTTTGGTCAAATCTACTTTGCTGCTAAGTTTCACGTGCTAAGTAATTTTGTGCTCGAATTCTATAGTTTTTAATCAATTTTACACTATTTTTCTAACTATTTTGTTACCTTTTAGGCCTTAAAGTTCAAAAATATTTTTCGTTAATTTTTATTTTTCGGCTATTGTTTTTTTTAATTAATAACTGAATAATTATGTCTAAACAAGTAGAAGCACATGTTAAAGTGCTTATATCACGTTGTGAACATTTATTTCGTTCGGTACAAATATTGTACGATTTATCGAAAAACGCACACAAAGATAAATCGGCGGAATCGCAATTTCGTTCTAGGTATAAGGATTTAGGTCGTATTCGTGACGAGTATTACCAAATAAATGATGAAATATATATCAAATCATTAGAATTAAAACCAGAAACGGAAATCAATACAAATAAGTTGTCTGCGTTTGATGATTTATATTATCGCATAGAAAACGTTATAGATTCCTTAGAACCAAGTACAAGTACCGCGTCAAATAAATCTATAAGCTTAGACAATAAGATTCCTCAGATTAGGTTACCAAAAATAGAAATACCTAAGTTTGACGGTCAAATTGAGAACTGGCCTACCTTTATAGACAGTTATATTCCGTTAATACACCAAAATTCATCTCTTACTGATGTAGAAAGGTTTCATTACCTAATCTTATGTCTGTCAGGTCCAGCACTAGGTATTGCTAAGTGTTTACCGCTCACTGAACAAAACTATCAAATAGTCTACTCATCTCTCATTGAGCGTTACCAAAATAAACGTATACTTGCCACTACTTACCTCGACAAAGTGTTTAACATGCAGCAGATAACAGCACCTACTCATGAAAACATCAACAAATTATACAATGTTCTTTATGAGTGCGTAAATGCTCTTAAAGCCCTAAATATAGACAACCTAAGTGAGTTTTTGTTGTTCTATCTATCTGCACGTACACTAGACTCAGATACAAGGAAACGTTTCGAGTTACAAAACATAAGTGATATTCCCACTTTCAGGGAATTGCAATCGTTTTTACAAAACTACGTTAAAGCACTCGAAGTTAGTAAAGACACTTGTTTAAAACCATCATTTAATAAACGTAATTTAAATCAAAACAATTTAAATAAACAATCTTCTAAAAACTCTTTTGTTACTTCCACTAAAACTGATAAACAAATAAGCTATAATTGCCCTTGCTGCAATTTATCACATAGCGTTTATCGGTGCTCTAAGTTATTAAATTTGACTACTGCATCTCGGTTACAGCTTATAACTAAACATAATCTTTGTCACAACTGTTTACGTGTAGGACACGGTGCAAAGGTATGTCCGTCTAAAACGGGTTGTTTGGTATGCGGCGCGAGACATAATACATTGCTGCACGGCGATCAATCTCCCGCGGTTTCGTCTGCTCAAAGCAGTAATGTATCGTGTGCCATTCAAGACGATCAAAACGTAGTAACGCCTGTGTCTGCTAGTACAAGTACTTCAGTTGGTTTAGCGTGCGCGCGAAAACAAATTATGCAACTTCCGATTATTGAACGTACTATCAAAATATTAGGTACTGCCTTAGTACACGTGCGTGGTTATAACGGTACCCTACATACAGCACGCGTTCTTATTGATAGCTGCTCACAGGATTCGTTCGTTACTAGTAAATGTGCTCGTAGATTAGGTCTCTTTACCCGTCGTTGTCACTATTCCGTTGCCGGTATAGGGCAAAACGCAGTATGCGATGTCAAAGGAATTGCAAACTGTACAATTATGTCCCGAGAGAATGTAACGCCTAAATTTAATATTTCTTGTTTAATTATACCTAAAATTACCTCGTTTATGCCTTCTGCTAAACTCCCGTCATCTGTCCGTCAACATTTTCAACATTTAAAGTTAGCAGATGATGGTTTTGACATACCGTCGCATATCGATATGCTTCTCGGTGTCGAATTATTCGACCAGTTATATAACGGCGAGCGCTTCGCGCCCGGTCCTGGCTTACCGTGTGCGCTGTCTAGTGTCTTCGGCTGGGTTATTACTGGTCAATATCAATGTGACTTACCTTCAACCGATCAGAGGATCCTCTCCTTAGTGACGTCGACTCGAACTGTCGACGAAACGCTGAAGCGGTTCTGGGAAGTCGAGGAGCCCCCGCTCGCTCCGCCTACGCTCACAGCTGATGACTCAGCTTGTGAGCAAATGTACAACGAGTACATGTACCGTCAACAGGATGGTCGTTTTATTGTGCCGCTTTTGCTCAAAGCTGGTGCAGGTTTAGGTGACTCGTACCGTCAAGGCCTAAACCGGTTTCTTAATTTGGAAAAACGCCTTGCTCGTGATCCAGAATTAAAAACACAATACATTAAATTCATGCGCGAATACGAAGAGCTGGGACACATGCAGCCCACGAGCGAGCCCTCCGCCCGCGCATCGTATATCATACCGCACCACTGTATCGTGCGCCCGAGCAGTGCTACGACCCCAGTGCGTGTAGTATTTGACGCTAGCTGTCAAACCTCCAATAAAAAATCATTAAACGATATTGTTTACACCGGCCCTAAGCTACAAACTGATATCGTCGATTTAATTATAAAATTTCGACTTCATAACGTCGTATTTACTGCCGACATTAGCAAAATGTACCGGCAGATGCTCATCAGGCAGGAAGAGAGATCCTACCAGCATGTGTTGTGGCGCGAGGATCCCTCCGCCCCGCTCCGAGAGTACGAGCTCACCACGGTCACGTACGGGGTTAGCAGCTCGCCGTACCTAGCTATACGGACGCTGCACCAGCTCGCGGCTGAGCACTGTGAACAGTTTCCCCGGGCAGCACAAGTGTTGCGCGAGGAAACGTTCATGGATGACGTCACGACTGGATGCTCGTCACTAACGGAAGCGATCCAACTCAAAAATGATCTAGTCACTCTTTTAGGCCTAGGTTGTTTCGAGTTACGTAAGTGGAGTTCCAATAACTCACAACTACTCATCGACATACCTGCTGAGCATTGCCAATATTCAAAATCATTTGATGACACCGAAATTAATCTTAAAATTCTCGGCATCAAGTTCGATCCAATAAAAGATTGCTTTTCTTATTCAGTTTCTGAAATAAATACAGAGGATACGAAACGTTCTATTCTCTCATCTGTATCTAAAATCTTTGATCCACTAGGCTGGATCTCACCTGTTGTTTTCTCCGCCAAGGTGCTATTACAAAACTTGTGGCGATTAAATTTAGGTTGGGATGACACCGTTCCATCTCATATTGCAAAGCAATGGCATGACATTTCTAATTATTTAACTAAATTAACAGAAATAAAATTACCTCGCCTAATTTTACCGCCAAATTCACCTTCTGTGTATTTGGTGGGCTTCTGTGATGGCTCATCCAAAGGATATGGCTGTTGTGTGTACCTGTGTACAGGTCACCGTGACCGCTTCACGGTAAATCTATTGGTAGGTAAGTCTAGGGTTGCGCCGCTTAAAACTTTAACGGTAAATCGGCTCGAGCTGTGCTCAGCGGTGTTACTCGCCGGCTTGTTACGTCACGTGTTTGATCTGTTAAAAACTAAAATTAAAATTAATTCCGTGACGGCCTTCACCGACAGTACCACTGTTTTGTCTTGGTTAGGCACACCCCCGTGCAATCTCAAAACTTTCGTTGCTAACCGTGTAGTAAAAATCACCGACTTGATCGACAAGTCGTCGTGGCGTCACGTGTCGACTCACGACAATCCCGCAGACTGTTGCAGCCGTGGATTGACGTGCAACGAGCTAGCTGCCCACCCCCTGTGGTGGACCGGTCCGCCATGGTTGGCCAAACATCCTACATTTTGGCCAAATAGTTTATTAAATACTTTGCCGCCGGAACAAATTCCAGAACTAAAATCAGACGTAATTTCTAGTAGCTTGCTTATTGTCGCTGCACCTTCATTTACGCAAGTAATTGAAAGATTTTCGTGTTTCTACAAGCTACAAAGGGTAGTCGCGTGGTGCCTGCGTTTTCGTAGAAATGCTGGGTCTACCATGAACGCTCGAATATTCACACCGCTGTCTGTAGTCGAAATAAATAATTCCGTGCGTGTTATTATTAAATTAACTCAGTTTAATCATTTTCAAACTGAAATAAATTCTATCACTTCCGGTCTGCCTTGCGTAAAGTCAATTCAAAAATTATCACCTTTTCTAGATACAGATGGTATCCTGCGAGTGGGGGGAAGGATCGCCAATTCTAGTTTATCCGACCTTACCGTACATCCGTATTTATTACCTAAATCTTGTTATTTATCTAAATTAATAATAGATTCTTTACATATCCGTTATTTACATTGTGGCCCTCGCCAGCTACAATCTATTATCCAAAGACAGTTTTGGATATTAGGTATTCGTCTTTTAATACGTTCACGTTTATCTAAATGCGTCACCTGTTTTAAATCCAAACCGGTTCCATGCCAACCGAAGATGGGCGACCTCCCGGAAGCCAGGCTTCTCCCGGGACGTCCCTTTCTTAACGTAGGGGTCGACTTCGGCGGTCCGTTCGTTGTAAAGGAAAGCAGGCGTCGCAACGCTCGTACGTATAAGGCATATCTGTGTCTCTTCATCTGCCTCTCGACTAAGGCCGTGCACCTCGAGGCGGTGACAGAACTGTCAACTGAAGCGTTTCTCGCCGCGCTAGACCGTTTCGTTTCTCGTCGAGGACTGTGCTCTAAAATAGTTTCCGACTGTGGCACAAATTTCGTCGGTGCTAATCGCTGTCTCAATGAAATTTACGACTTCATTGCCCGTGAAAAGACAGACATCGCGGACAACTTGTCACATCGTCGTATCCAGTGGGATTTCAACCCACCCGGTGCTCCACACTTCGGTGGTATTTTCGAGAGTGGTATTAAATCCACCAAATACCACTTGAAACGCATCGTGGGTTGTCAAGTTCTTACGTTAGAAGAGCTATTTACCGTCTTCACGAAAATCGAGGCTATGCTAAATTCGAGACCTCTGTGCGTATTGTCTACAGAACCACGTGAGTCCGACGTGCTCACGCCTGGTCACTTCCTAGTAGGCGCGCCGCTCGTCGCTGTACCCGAGCTTGTACACGACGAGACTTATCATCCGCGGTCTCGTTGGCAGATGCTACAGAAGCTTACTCAGTCTTTCTGGCGCGTCTGGCAGCGAGACTATTTACACACGTTGCAGCAAAGAAACAAATGGTTTGTTTCCACACCTAATGTTAAATTACACGATGTAGTTATGATGATGGATCCAAATCTACCACCCTTGCAGTGGACTTTAGCTGTTGTAACTGAACTACATACAGGTGCCGATGGTACGGTGCGTGTCGTTACTGTTCGCACGCCCAAAGGGCACTTCTTCCGACGACCAGTCGTTAAGATCTGTCCTTTACCTTTAAATTAGTTTTCTGTTTCTACTTTTTTCTTAGTTAACCTAGCATTTAATTTAAGTTAAGTAAATAGTTAAGATTTCGAGCACCAAATTATAGTTTAGTTTAATATTTGTTTTGAAATCTTAGATGATTTCAAGTGGGGGGAAATGTTAAGACATCCAACAGGATCCTACACCAATTTATCCCATCCACATTCATTCCAAAATTCCTACCACCAAGCCTGGTAGTATCGTCTATGGATCGCGAGTAGTTTCGTGATCTACCACTAGAGGCGCCCAAGTTGGCGCCAGTACAAAATCTACGCTCGGCCCGTGCGGTTCGAAAATCACCGCGATTTTAGTGTGAAAGCTCCCAAGCCGGGTTGGACTCTAAATCGTGCCTAAAACAGTTCCGAGAAAGTGAAGTGCGAGAAGAAAGCGTGCCCGCAGTGAAAACCTGGCTATTTTCCCGTGGTATGTCCTTTTTTCTTGTCCACTTGTTGGTTCTAGCAGATCCTTGCCATTTGCTTTAGTGACTCATTTTCCAGACAAAGTAGCAGAGTAGACCGCCTGACCGATGGCTGGACCCGTGTTACCCAGTACGGACCACTCAGGTAAATACCCCATTTTGAGGTTATAGAGTTTGTTGTAAATGAAAAAAATTGAGGTATAAATCACTAAGTTTAGGTGGAAAAAGATCAGATCAGTACATTATTTAAAAAAAAAACATATTATTCAAGAAACCTTTCAAGAAAGCATTCAGCTTTTACATTATTATAAAACTTTTATTAGTCTCCCAAAAACAGGTGTAACTTGCATTTGCAATTCTACAAAGATCTGCAGTCATATTCCATTATTTAAGCGCAACGTTAGATTGTCATAATAGTGAATTCTGTTATTTACTACCACTTTTAGCTCGAGTTTTTACGATCATAGCCGACCTTACATCAAAATAGAGCTTTTCACTATTTCAATGGGGTTGCAACTTCAAAATCATTGGATGAATGAAATTCTTAAATTGTCCGCCGCGAATTTATAATAAAATTAACAACATTTATATTAATTAAACTAAGAATATATATTTACGAGTACATTAAACATGGTTTTATAGCTTTAGTTTAGTAATAAATCAAAAATATAGCAAATACTAAAAGAAAAATAAAATAGTTTTTTTAAAATGAACGCATCGTAACGTTATTTCGCTGTCGTCTGTATTGGAAACCTTTATACGAGAATACCAATTTTAATAGTGTTTTATACTGACAGTTCTATTATTTAAGGGATTCCACTATAAAACGTTGGCACCTAAGTAACAAAATAGGGCTACTGGTCAGTGTGGCTGACAGAGTGTATGCAATATTCTCCAAAAATATTATTGGCTTATAAATAAATAATACTAACTAGACACTCGGTAAAGTTCAAGATCTTGAAAGTAATATTGACAATGATGAGAGTATAGCAAAAATGTGGGACTGCCACGTTTGTGGAAATGTGAACATGGAGATTTGTATGAATGTCAGACTGTGACTTGTGGAAATGTGAAACTAAGAAATTATTGTGTATCAATGGAATTGTGCAATTGCAGAATGAATTTGTGGTCTGTGGGATTTGTAGGATTGTTAATTTTATATAATAATAATAATTACTATTATTGATTAACAGGCGAGCAGCGCATTGTTGATCATATTGTTCTAGTGTAAAGTTTATAAAATTGACAGTTATCAACATAGTCTATGTCGATTGACACTAGTCACTTGTCCAGTTTGTCTTTAAAAGTGTCTACAGTTGGGGACTTCAATATGTCTTCTGGTATTTTGTTCCACATATTTATAACTCTGTTATTCACGAAGTGATATTATACGCTTGTATTGCTGGATTTTCTCATGAATTTCATTCCGTGATCACGACAGGGAAATATCATTGTGTTAAACCTAAACATTTTTGTAATATATAGATAAATAATAATTTATGGGTTCTAGTTTCATGTATGATGATACTGACCAGACTCAAGCTTGATGAAGTCCATGATCTTGGCGGTGGCGATGTCCAGTTGGATGGAGTCGTTGACCTTGATGAGGGGGTCAGGGTACCGAAGTGTGCGGCCGTCGTGGGTCACTAGGTATGGGACATTTTTGGGGCCCATGTGCACCTGCTTCACTTTGCACAACTTATACTGAAATAAGAAAATATTATTCACATGATATATGAGATCCAGATCACTAAGAGAGGTAATGGTCAGGATATAAGATTGCCTTCCTCAAAATAAAAAGGGTGCAGTTCAAATCTCTGTATGTAGCAATGACATGACCGGCTGTATTACCTACAGGCTAGACATCTTAGTCTCGAAACTTGAAATATGAACTTACTGTTCCGTGGGAATCAAATATTCCAAAAAACTGCTTCATGAAATCCAACAAATAATATGATCTTACAGAATAAACTATCAGGAACAGGTTCAAGACTCAGCTTTACGCAGTGGAAGTTGGTGCAAGAGAAGTTCCAGAAAAATCTTTGCACCACTTACTGAAAGAATTGGACCTAAGCAGGTCTGGCCGGTAGGGAGAGGAGTAAAATGGTGGATAGTGAGCACCTTGTTGTGCAATAAAATAAAAAAGGAGGCCTCCTTTGTAAACCAGCATACTGTTGGTTGCTAGCTCGAGACACCATTCTTCTCATCTCTTACTCACACACAATGGACCTCGCATCCCCACAGTGAATCCATGGAATGCTTAGACATTTGTCTTCTTTCTTCTTTACCACTGTTCCCGTGCCTCGGAGCATAAACATATTCTTATAGAATCACCATTGCTTTTGGTAACATATTTTTTATATAGAAAGTGATATTCATTTGGTTACTTATTGAAGATCGTTCTTGAAGATCTTGTACTATGTATTTAGTATAAATATAACAACTTTCAACGTTTCTCTTAGTAGTTCTACTTTGGGCTTATAGATGATGTCTCATAAGTCATTATCAAATTGATACCTAGATACCTGGGGAATAGAAGAGGAAGTGACAGTTATCATAAAATGAATAAAATTTTACTCATACCTTTAAAATAATAATCATAATTGACTTGACCGCCCCCGTGGTCTAGTGGTAACAAATGTTGCCGTGAATTCGGGAGGTCGTGGGTTCAATTCCCACCGGGGGCAAGTTGTACATTGTATAATTTGTCTTGGTCTGGGCGTTTATATGTATATATTTAAAAAAAATAAAAGTATAATATGTAGTTTATCGACCATCTAGTTTCCGTAACACAAGCCTCGTAGCTTACCACGGAAATTAGATGGCGCTGTGTGACCTGTCTGGAAATATTTATTTATTTTATTTATTTAATTAAAGGTAATCTAAAATTAATTTATAGGCATTAGAAAATTCTGTTAAAACAATTTAAAAGTACATGAGTAAATGTTTTTATTATATTTTTTAATATGATCACTACCTAGCATCAGACATTCCCGGTTTGACCTTGACTTATTAGACACTGTATAGGTTAATAGACTACCATCTCCATAATGTGCATTAAAACCAACTGAATACCAACCTTGGCCTCTTCAGGGGTAATTCGGTGAATGGTAAATCTACCTTTAACGTCATAGATTAGACGGAACAGTTCATTGGTCTTCTCAATGGATACAACATCTAAAAACAAACCATAACAATTTACATTTGGTTACATAGCATTTAAGTTTAGTATAGGTTCACACAAAAAATCTCTAACCCTATTCTGTTAGTCGCAAATATTATTAATGGTTTTCATTATTTACATCATAATTACAAAATACTATTCACTTCTCAACTCTATAAGCGCTTGACCTTGATAGTGGCCGTGCAAATATTAATTTTAATAGCGTGATACATATATAGTTAATGTATTCCATTAAATAATGTTTTTCATGGATTCACCGTGTGGTTGATGGGTCCATCAAAGAGAGTAAAAGAACAGTGTCTGTGGATTTCAACCGACAATGGGCTGGTTTATAAAGCGAGCCCTATATTTTTATTGCTAGAATTCCTTTGCCAACTCCTGATCATTTATTCTGTGGAATCCTAATATATCAATCCCAATGTATAGTGAAATGGTAAATATAGTTAAATGTTTTTAATATTTTGTTCATGTGATTGGCAGTTAGCTGACATTATTTTATAAATAGTATAAGACATCTACTATATCGTCAACTGTTTTTATTTATTATTTTCTAGTTCATCTATTAGAAACTATTTTATATAATTCTAAATGAAAGAGAAATGAACACTAGGTTTTATTGAGCATTTTAAAAGATAATAAACTTGAGACTCACCCATGAATCCAGCAGGGTATGTGGGGTCAGTACGGACCTTTCCATCAACTTTGATAAGTCTCTGCTTCACAATTTTTAACACTTCATTTCCAGTGAGAGCGTACTTCAAGCGGTTCCTCAGGAAGATGACTAGCGGTAAGCACTCCCGCAGTTTGTGAGGACCGGTGGATGGTCGCGGCGCGTACACGCCACCAAGTTTGTCCAACATCCATGCTTTAGGCGCGTTTAAACGCTTCAAATGCTTTTTGGGGCCTCGAGCCTGCGATATTCACACGATATTAATAACATTCGACGACAATTTCACTGAACTTATACGAAACTTAGCATAAACTAACCTAAAATTTTACTCATAACAAACCACTATTTATTTAACAAAACATTAGGGTCACTGCATCACGTATACTAGACTTTAAAGTAATTACATAATGTTTACTATAATATATATATACAGGCAAAAATATTAATAAATACAATTTAGCAAAACAAATGACAACTCAATAATTTCACCAAGTTATTAGACAGACTAGATAAAAATATATAAAATTAATTAGACCAAAGGTTATACTTAGTTGTATAACGGGAAATACGGGACGAAAACATTCATTATAACCCGGATTTTAATAGATTTTTTAAATATTACACAAAAATCTCACCATGTTGGAAGCAAAACTTGACAAGAAAAGAAATGTCAAGTTAGGGTTACCATATAAAAAAGTACGCCTAATTTATTGCCAATTTAAAAATAAATAATTACATTTTACGCATCCTTTTATAATAGTTATTATCTATTTATTAACGATTTCAGATAAAATCAAAATATGCCTTGGTTTAAGGAAATAAAGTAATAATAAGGATATGCCTATATTATAATTATTTATTGGTTTCGGGTTTTTTAGCTAAACTAAGGAATAGTATGTTTATTTCAAACAAAACCTTAAATTAAATAAACTATATTTATACAACAAAAAATAAATATAACAAAAAAAAAATACTTAGAAAATATCAATAATAAAATAAATAAAAGTATGTCTAAGTGGGTACATTTAAAATTAAATATGGACTTGGTTTCTTTCCTCTTTTATCTCCCTGTTATTTATCTAACTTACATTGCTTCTGATATCATTTATGCCAAAATATCATTGGTATTGGGAGTTCTTCGCGCCATATTGCGTGGACATGTCAAGTGCAAGTTTTTGTTTTGTAAATTAATTTGCTGTGGATATTATTGGTCAAAAGTGGTGTTGTTTTGTTTAATAATGTGCTACAATGTGAATAATTATGGAAAACGATAAATTAGAATTTAAATATGGGGCACAAGTTGCAGTTTATTTTTTGCGGTTTTCCCGCGCTGTCAACTCCCATATTTTACCCGACGTCCCGACGTGTTTGAGCAGTGGATGGTTCCGCGAGTGACTCCAAGAAAAGCATCAAATTCTGCAGTATCTGAAATTTGACGATGACCTCATTAACTCATGAAAAAGAAACATATATTACGTCAGACTTGGCTGTATGGGCTAGACCCTTTGCCTTCCCTATCATCTCATTCATCATCAATCGGGAGAAGAGAACCGAAAAAAAATAACCACTGGTTTTGGTGTATTATACGCATTATTTTTTGAGTGTTTTGAAATGAATACGAATTTCCACAATAAGCTCCTGATATTTTAAAAAAAGATATCCTATTAAAACGCTGTAAAGATAAGTTATGTTGTTTCTTGGAAATTATACTTAACAACAATTACGTTCCCAATGGGGAAATCAGATGTATCAGGCAAAGATTTTTGTAGATGTCGCTAGCGGCAATGGTACCTTGTAATACAGCTATATCACATATTTTATTTTTGTATTTTTTTATTTTTGAACGACTAATTAAGAAAGCGCTCACCGTCTTTAAAAAGAAAAGAGGTTTTATTAATAGAACGGCAATTTTATGATCACCATATATTAAAAACCTCGATTTGTACACTTTAAAGCTGCTTACTTCGGCATAATATCCAGAAAAATAATAAATTTCGTAATAAAAATACAAGTTTTCTATGCAATTGACAGTTATATATGGTTACTCACCTGGTCACGACAAAATATATATATATATATTTAAAAGTAACACTATATAAAATAAAATATGTTCGGTGACGCAATAATAGGCAGATTAGACACTTTTCTTTTTTTTTTCTTTTCTCATTATTTATTATATACTTACCTAATTATGAAGTCCTTCCATATATGGACGCTATACTTACACATTACAATTAATAACTTTTTATATATGTTTACTTTATATATAATAATATAATTTAATATTTATAGAATAAGCAGCTTTCAATTCTAGTTTTGTTTCTATGTAAGTTTAAGTTTTACTTTTGTTTTACCTAAATATTGTGTACCTTTAATACTGCCACTGTATTTTATCTGTCCATGCAACATGTACTGTGTGCGAGACCACGAGGCACGGCTTGACCATTTTTTATATTCAACGTCATTCATTTATTTGCTGCGGCGCGGGCGCTTGCAGTGAGTCTCGCCTATTCGTCGTACAGTAGGTTATAAAAATAATCTATTAGTCGGAGGGCATTGCAATGTTTAATTACAAGAGCTAAATTAATGTGTCAATAAAAACATATCTCGTTTCTGTAGTAACGTCAAAACAATATGTGTTTGCTTACTGTGTATATGTATTTTAGCTTAAGTATTTTAGACAATAAACGTTTGTATTATTTATTTATTATTATATCTTATATTAGGTACCATCTATCATGCGCCATCTATCATGATAAAACGTTAGTGATACACCCCATTGATGAGCCACGGTGATAATTATTTATCTTTGTTAATTTCTTTTTTATATTTCAACTATTTTACTTTGTGTCAAATAATATACACAGTAATTTGTATAAGTACGTTTGTTAATAATAATAAAATAAAATTTATTTCTAAAAAAAAAAAACCCTTTTATAAACTAAGATGTATTGATATTAACCAATATTAACTAAACTTCGTAAAATGAAACATACAAAAAACGTTTGGTTGCACTCAGTTTTTTATCATAGGATACAGGATTTTGATTTTTTTAATAATGAAATATTTTAAACTTCTTATATATTATAGTAATAAAATCATTACATAAAAAAAATAATAATAATTATTTCCTACTTTAATTATCCTCGACTGTCCGACTTTAATTTACATTTATTGTAATGGAACGTAAACAAACAATTAACCCATGGTCTGTGAAAGTTCTTCGCGCCATTTTGCGTGGACATGTCAAGTGCAAGTTTTTGTTTTGTAAATTAATTTACTGTGGATATTATTGGTCAAAAGTGGTGTTGCTTGGTTTAATAATGTGCTACAATGTGAATAATTATGGAAAACGATAAATTGGACTTTAAATATGGGGCACAAGTTGCAATTTATTTTTTTGCGGTTTTCCCGCGCTTTCAACTCCCATATTTTACCCGACGTGTTTGAGCTATGGTGTCGCGAGTGACTCCAAGTAAAGCATCAAATTCTGCAGCATCTGGAATTTGATGATCCCCCCCAACTCGGTTATGAACTCTGTTATGAACATATATTATGCAAATAAATTACGTGTTTAGGACTGATGTATTCTGTACAATGTCCTTTAAAGACAATTAAAAAAAAAAAAAACCATGGTCTGTGAATTAACCTCAAAATGTTTGCATCTTTTCTGATTAATTGACTTTTATAATGTTTATACTACACAGTGCATGCGATTTATTAAAATAATAATCGCAAGACAATATTTTAATGTTTTATATTATATTGGGTATGTCAACAAGTTATATAGTTTAGTTTTTTAAATATATTTAAAATAATGATACTGGTTGTATAGATATGCTTTATTGTATTGTAAATAACAGTTTAGGAAAACCAAGCCAAACTGTTGCTGCTACTACATCTATTTCTGTAATTGTATTGTATATTATTTTCCAGGTACTTGAATAAAAATGACTCGAAAAAAGCCTGAAAAGAAAGAGTCTGCATCAGAAGATGATTTTGCCTGGTCTCCTGCTTCATCTTCTATTGATAATAAGTAAGTGGAGTCAGGCTATTATTGGATTGTGTATATGGCCAGTTGCAGAAAGTCTGATGATCAGTGGAAGTTGGTGCAAGATGAATTCTAGCAAAATCTTTTCACCACTTACTGAAAAAAATTGGTCTTAGTAGGTCTGATGAACGGTGGATGGTGAGCAACTTGTTGCGCAATAAAATATAAAAGGAGGCATCCTTTGTAAACCAGCCTATAGTTGGTTGCAAGTCTCACCATTCTTCTCATCTCTCCTTCTCAATCAATGGAATGCTTAGAAATTTGTCTTCTTTTTCCTTCTGGTTTCTAACTTTTGGCATGTTTATGTTCTATTTACATTATTGGCTGAAATAACCAAAGTGACAAACTTATTACCAATCACATGGCGTAAACCAAAATGTTGATCATAGATTATTTTAATCATTCTTTCTGCAACTGGCTGATAGTATAATATATTAGATCTATGATGGATGACTAATGAGCCTGAGTTGGAACATTCCTCCGTTTTTAACTTCTAGAATTTCTGCACATTGTAATCAAATAATATAATAAAACATTTTTTGCTTTATTTTAGTTCTTCAAGGGAAAGTACACCACCACCACCTCCACCACCACCTGATGATTCAAACAATAAATCTAAAAGTAAAAGTGCCAAAAAACGGAAGCTTAAGGAGGAACCATTAAGCAGTGAATCTGATTTTAGTCCTAAGAAAAAGAAAATTAAAACAGAGCCAGAATCTTATTCTGATATAGATACAATCATCAAGAAAGATAAAAAGAATAAATCATACCAAAATGAAAATGGTGATGAGAGCACTATTAATGACTACCTCAACAAAATGGTTAAAAAAGAACGGAATTCATTGGATAAAGAGAAAAGCAAGAGTATCGTAGATGACAATATGGGTGAAGAAGATATCAAATATGATAAAAAGAGTAAAAGAAAGAAGAGTGCAAGTAATTCCGAATCTAAAGATATAAACAATGCCACAGAGGAATATGATGCAACTCAGAATAATAGTGTAAGTAAGCGAAAGAAAATCAATGAAGTTAATGACAGTACAGTAGTAGACAGTAATGATACTGACAGTTCAACAAGAAAATCACTAAAGAAGAAACATAAGAAATCAAAAAGTTTTGGTAATGAGGAAGATGAAATGGAGGCTGATATCAGTGCCATCCCACTTAGAAAGTCAGTTGTACACGACCTTGACATTAAACCTGAGTATGATGAAGATCATAATTTAAATAACACAAAAAGTTTTATTGAAAGATCACCTTGTTCTAGTGCATCTTATGATGAAACTAATGGTTTTTATAGTTTAGATAATGTAAAAAATCCCAATGAGTCTATATTAAAAACGAAAGGCTCCAACAAAAGGAATTCATTGAATAAAGAGAAAAGCAAGAGTATCGTAGATGACAATATGGGTGAAGAAGATATCAAATATGATAAAAAGAGTAAAAGAAAGAAGAGTGCAAGTCATTCCGAATCTAAAGATATAAACAATGCCACAGAGGAATATGATGCAACCCAGAATAATAGTGTAAGTAAGAAAAGTAAAAAGCGAAAGAAAATCAATGAAGTTAATGACAGTACAGTAGTAGACAGTAATGATACTGACAGTTCAACAAAAAAAACACTAAAGAAGAAACATAAGAAATCAAAAAGTTTTGGTAATGAGGAATATGAAACGGAGGCTGATATCAGTGCCATCCCACTTAGAAAGTCAGTTGTACACGACCTTGACATTAAACCTGAGTATGATGAAGATCATAATTTAAATAACACAAAAAGTTTTATTGAAAGATCACCTTGTTCTAGTGCATCTTATGATGAAACTAATGGTTTTCATAGTTTGGATAATGTAAAAAATCCCAATGAGTCTATATTAAAAAAGAAAGGCTCCTACAAAAGTAGGATATCAAATAAAATTCAATTTAATATATCAGCCCAACCTGACTCGGATCTTGATGCAGACAGTAATAAGCCTCATAATGTTCTAATAGCAAGTTATTTAAAACTAAACCCACATTTACAGTCAATCTCTAAAAAGATACCAAAACAAGCTGCAATAACTGAGAATGATGATGTCTGGGAACTAACTATACATGATGAAATTGATATTAAAATGTTAGAAGATACAAATATAACAATTGGCAAAAAATGTAAATTAAAGTGTAATGATGAAACTTATGTTGGTCAAGTGGATAGCACCTCACTAACAACTTGCAACATGCTTGAAACAGAAGATAAATATTATATAAAATCGAAATATGTAAATGGTTGTATAAATCTACATAAACGTATTCCTAAGGTACCAAGTGCCATAGAAGATGACAGTATAGTTGAGAAGACTAGTTATACGCCAATGCCTCATGTTAAATGTCGCCATCCATTGTTTGGACCAAATTATAAAGCTGCCATAAAATTTCAGGAAAAGTTAAATGAATGTGTATCGCTAGAAAAAAAGAAGAAAAAACGTAAATCATCGCTATTATAACAATTATTTAAAATCAAATTTAAGAGAGTTACAGCCAGTTGCAGAAAGGCTGATTATATTTTGACATGTGTAACGTATGTCTATGAGGCATGGCTTTGGCTGAAATAAATGACAAGCTAACTACCAATCACGTGGCGTATATCAAAATATCAGATTATTTACTTCTTACATTTTCAAATCAGCTTTCTAGGAATAAAAATTAAAGACATTTTAGAGATATATTAATCATAGATTTGTATTAGTAAAGTATAGGAAAATATATATGTTTTTGCTATTATTCTCTGTCAAAAAATAGATATATGACAGTGAAAATATGTCTTTTAAATCCTAAAAGGCTTATTAATCAAATTTTTAGGAGGAATTTCTTTAAATACAAAGTTGCTGGGTTTGATTCCTAGTCAAAAACGCAATAAATATTTAATTTGTGACATTTCTCGAGTTTGTTACATTAGAGTCATCAACGAGCTGGCCACTTATCATGTTGACCCTATAGTAAAGTTGTGTAAATTAATAAAAATAATTACGGTCGTATAGATACTTAAGGAATCAGGAACGGGTTCAAGAGTTAACTTTACGCAGTGGAAGTTGGTGCGAGAGGAGTTCCAGCGAAATCTTTGCATCACTTACTGAAAGAATTGGGCCTAAGAAGCAGGTCTGCCGTCAATACATTTATGGAACGAGCTTCCAAGACGGCATTAACGGAATCATACAGTATTTGGTTGGGTAGGGAGAGGAGTAGAATGGTGGATGGTGAGCGTATTATCGCCCAATAAAATGAAAAAAAGGGAGTATCCTTTTTTAAACCAGCCCATTGTCGGTCGCAAGCCCGAGACACTATTCTTCTCATCTCTTACCCACACACGATGGACTCGGCACCCTTACGGTGAATCCATGGAATGCTGGGAAAAAATAAATCATTTTTAATATTGACATACAAGACTTATTGTTAAATATTATGTTTTTAGTTATTATAATATGGTTGCTGGTTTTAACCCAGTAGGTACTAGTACAGTAGTCAAAATACTAGGTCCTAGTTTCCTAAAGGGTGATTATATTGAAAAAGTAATTGAGGCCCCATAATACAGCCTTATATAGCCGATATTGCTACTACCAATACGTAAATAATGCGTAAAAAATTAACTTGTGTAATTTAATAACTCTTTCGGAAACTTTCCTTATGACACCTAAATTAAGAATATGTTTTATAAATTTATTTATAGGTAACCGGATTGCGTTTGCTATAACCAATGTACAAAACACTATATTACTCATATTTTTACTACTGTAGACTTAACACTATCAAACACCATTATTGAATCAATATCAAATCGGTTAATGTCTTAAATCTCATACTTTATTTTATTTTATTTTATATCATTTCATTTGATGTTTCTGATTCGATCATGAAGTTTGGTCATGCTAAAATCGTAGTTATAATATTATTTTATAAAATATATTTTATTTATTTAAAAACTTTATTGCACTATGTACAAAGGCGGACTTAATGCCGCTAGGCTATATATATAAGGAAGGTAAAGGTGCGTTTCTCTTTATTTTCGCTACATATTCGTACAAAAACCAACTTGTGTGAACCTCTAAAGGCAAATTGTTACCATTCTGCCAATAATAATGTTAAGTGCTGTATGGTTTACCTAATAAAATAAACAAAATGTACAGTATCATACAATTTTTATTTTAAATTTCTTATATTTAACTTAGCAGATTTTAAAAGAGAAATAAAAATATTATATCTATTGATGACTATTTGAGGATTTTATTATTTTAGATATTAATTACATTTTACTTTCTTCTGGATGAATGCATGAATAATATCTTCGAAATTATTATCTACATTAAATCCTAAATTAATAGCTCTTTCGGTATTAAAATATCTTGGGAAAGAAAGCAATATTTTGCTGATTGCTTCATCTTCTTTAAAATGCAAGAATGATACGACGTCGTCACCTGCCATGGTCCGAAGAGCAGTTACCATTTGGCTAACTGTAACAGTAATTCCTGGTAAATTAATCACTCGCCACGATCCCAAACTTTCCCTCGATACAACAGACGCATGAATTATATTCTGAATTACTATAGTAGGACTGCAAACCCAAATAGGTAAATCTTCAGATACTGGAATTACGCATTTAACTCTATTTAAAGGCTCCCGAATCATTCCACTAACAAATGAAGTCACTGCTTTATTCGGTTTTCCAGAACGCACGGTCACTGTTGGAAGTCTTATAACCCGTCCATCCACATACCCCCTGCGCGTATAATCATTTATTAACAATTCGCATAACGCTTTTTCCATCCCATAGGAATTCTCGGGAGTTACAGCTGTGTAATCGTCTATTATAGGTGGTTGGTTACCTCCAAAAACGCCACATGTGCTGGTGAAAACTAACTTTAAATTCGGTGCTTTTCGACGAACTACTTCCAATAGTTGGCGCGTGTTATCAAAATTAATTCTCATCCCAATATCAAAGTCCACCTCAGCATGACCGCTTACTATAGCAGCCAAATGGAAAATAACACTGCATTCTGAATCTATTATTTTGTTTAATATTTTTGGATCGCCGAAGTCTGCAGTTACACATTGGACACGGGGATCGTATGGTAAACAGACTGGGATAACATCAATTAACAGGAGCTCGTCAAATTTTAGAGGTGTGTCTGTAAGCAGCGCTTTTGCTAACTTTTTACCAAGAAATCCTGCCGCGCCGGTAATAATTATTTTCATTATGAAACTATAGATGTGTTCACTGTGTACTGATATCTGAGTAAAACTAAATAACTTATCTTAAGGTCAATAAAAGTTGGTACCTACAAAATATTTATTGTTTATCAAGTGTTTGGGTTATAAGCACGTAGAATAATCACCACGGGTCTGGCTGTTAGGTACCAGCGCATGTTTAAAAAGGTACTGGTTCGATTATTGTCATGGAGGTTAGGTACATACTTTAATCATTTGTAACTTGCATTTTGTATTTTTGTTGCGATATTTTGTGTTAAGTTTAACGATAACACTTAATGTAAATATATAATAAAGACATAAAAAGCAGTGTGGATTAAGGAATTTATAAAGCACAAATAAGGTCATGCGTGAAATACTGTTCTTGCCTCTGGGATGGTTTCGTTAAGTACCACACATATGCTCTTAATGTCCTGCAGAGGCAGGTCATTCGGATAGTTAGATACTACAGTGTCTAAAACTCTCGAATCTGATTAAGTTCGCGGAGATGTGGCCTCCCTCAGTGTATTCTACAAGCTATACTACGGTGAGTGTTCTGAAGAGCTCCACAACCTTATCTCTTTTTCTCTATTCCGCAACCGAACCACATGTACAGTCCAAAAAAAGCACACACATATTGTAGCCACTATCCCTACGCGTACATATAAATTTATTTATTTATTTATTACAAAAACCACAGCTCATTACAGAAATAAATACATAGGTATACCTTATAAGTAACACATTGGCCATACATGGCTTTACTTTATATAAATAGTACTTATTGGTGGAAATAAAACTAAACTAAAACTAAAAACTAGAAGTAATAATATAAAGAATACAAACAAAAACATAAGCCAATATTCATAACAAATATAAATTTGGGGACGTACATATGGCGCACGCTGAGGATGTGGAATGCCAGTGTATTACTCCATTTCTATAGCCTGGAGTCTCAGTTGTCCAAGTGCAAGTGTCAGTTGCTCCCATTCTTGGACCTCGCATACCGCTTGCCATCAGATGGGCGCGAGGTCACATATGATTAGTATAAATAAATCCATTAACCAGCATCAAAGTATTTATATGCTACATGCTTTCTGCTTTATTCGTGTAGGTATTTATGTATCAGCTGGATACCTATCTAGAATTAAGTTCTTGGTCAACAGCTAATAAAAGGATAAAACTGCACTAGTATGTAAGTATGACATAATACCGTATAAAGTTTACCTACTAGGGTAAGTGGTACTTATATAAATATAGGTTAATTTCCGGGATCATCTCTATAGTCAATCAATTTCTTATCTATTAGTTGAACTGAAGTAATGCTTATAGCATGGTTTCTGTGATTTAAAAGGGTTTATTTTTGGTTTTTAGCGGTATCATCTATAGATCTAACATTATCAATCTCCCGGTTTATGTCAGTATAACGGTAAATGTGGGTACTAGGTGCAGCATAACTCTGTAGGTGCAGTGTTACAAAAAACCTAAAAGGTAAGCAAACCTATTTGATAATTTATCGTCATTTATAGCTAACAAGGACATTTTGAACTGATTAAGGCTGAGTTCGTCCAAAATGGTTGACGATTAAAGTTAAAAATAGCGTTTAAAGTACTATTTTTATTTAGAAAGTCAGCCTTCAATTTTAACTTTAATCGTTACAATTACTGAGACTTTGTCTTGGTGCAACCCAGCTTAAATATCTAATTAATTCGGTTCATTTTCTTTAGTTTCATTGCCAAACACACCAAATTTCCGAACGCTACGGTCAATGTCTTGACAAGGTCACCTTGATATGTCAAAATAATATAGTAATTTAGGTATTTATAAACCGGTAATAAATAAACAAAATAATCAGTTATCTTACTTAATTTAGGCAATGTACTTTTACTTGACCTGATGTTGTGATTAACTTGTTAAAGTTACCTAATTTTGGTAAGTAAAAACCATAATAATGTTTTCATAGTTTTTAATGTAGCCTGTTAGATTTATTGTGATTTAATTTATCATTTAGATATTTAAATAGGTAACGCCACTAAATATTTATTTATATGTGTATTGTGTACTGATGAAATAATAAATTGCACAACTTGTAATAAAGGTTAAATGTAAGAACTTTTTAAACAGCACTAAATTGTTAAATTTTGAAATTTGATAAAATAACATTTTTCTTGGTAAATATAATGCAAAATCATTTTCTAATAGCATGACTGACGATCTAGCGCCATAGTCATATATTATTATCTTTGTTATTAATTCTCAAGACAGATGATAAACTTTATGCATGCCTATTCCACGCCTAATCAAATCTTTATTATTAACCTACACCAAAATGACAAAAAGTTGTATATACAATTTACACAAACATGATAGCTATTTATTTCACAGAGTACCCACTTATTTAATATTAGCTACTTACCTAATAATAGTGGTAAAAAATGCTAAGCACCATTTTTAACTATTGTTATTTATTAATAATTATCAAATAAAAAATATATTACATTTTGCAATGAAAATTGGATTTAAATTTACACCATTTAAATTTATTCATAAGCTATAAAGATTAATGTTGCATTTGATATTTATGAAACAAGCTTCTAAGATGGCATTAGTGGAATCATACAGTATTTAGTTGGGTAGGAATAGCAGATCAGAATAGTGAATATCTTGTTGCACAAATAGAAGACATCTCAACCTCGCCAATCAGTCTGGCAAGTGTAGGCAAAATTCTCTAGATTCTCCAGCAGTGGAGGTTGAGGACTCTGTGTTCTAGGGTTTGTAATGATGATATTGAATGCAACATTATCTTTATTGTTTTAGAATTAATTACCACATTTTTTCTCCTCCTTCATCCACATAACTAGTTAATCCATAGATTGCTAAGAATGTTCTGTTCTTGGTTTACGGGTAAAATGCATTAAGTACCCTTGACTCCATACACACTTAATTTTGATTTGATATTGAACATACAATAAAGCTCTTAAACTTTCTTAGCTTTTTCTTAGCTTAAACTTTTGTGAAAAGAAACAAAAAAATCTGGTTACTTCCTTTTTCCATATACTTGTAGGAGATGTATGAGTCTATAAATATCAGTATCAAATTTAAATGATGAGCAAACATCTTATTTATATAATATCTTTACCTTATCAATTTATTCAGTTTTTAAGAAAATTTGTTAAAAATGTTATTGTAAAATGTAAAGTGTTGGTGAAGGTTTGTTTCTTCCTTTTCATTTCTATTTAAAAAAAAACTCAATTTTTAATTTGAGTTAGTATATATTTATTATTGTATAGGATTTAAAAAAAATGATCTGTATATTTAGTGTTTAACTAGTGAACTAAAATAAAAAACAACTTAAACAGTAATAATAAACATTTGTGTAAGGTCAAAGGAAGGTTGTACCAAATCAATTAAGTAAACTCTGTAAGTGCTTAAGCTTCTTCTGACATTGGTATATTTCTTCTCTAGAGTAGGTATATTCACTTCTAAAAAATATAATATTTTGTGTGTGTTGCAGATTGTTAGTAGATTTGAGAGGGCTTATTTTATCAGCCTCTTTAAACCCGAAATATAAAAATATAACTTATTTATATAAAATAATATAGCACATTTGTACAAAATAATAAACCACCTTTTTTTTAATGAAGTGGAATCATTTAGCCAACTTTACTATAGGCCCATCCTGACAAGTGGCAAGCTCTTCATGTCTCTAGCGTACCAAACTCGAGAAATATTGCATATAATTAATAGTCGGTTGCAAGGCCGAGACACTATTCTTCTCTTGTCTTTCCCAAACGATGAATCCGCAAAGAAATTTGTCTTCCTTTATGATGAATTCAAAACACTCAACTACGAGTAACGGATTGTCGATATTGTCGAAACCCTCAAAATGGGCACTATTATTGTGGATTTTCAGTGTTACTAAAGTTATAGTAAGTTCTTTTAACATAGTTAGGAAGATTATTAGGTTAAAACAATAATAATACTTTATTATTACCATTTAATCTATAATCTGCGGTAGGTACTATAATAAAACGCCATTTAGGTGGTGCACGGGGAATCTGTGGAATGCTACGACAATCATTCCTTAAAACAGTACTTAGGAAATATTATTTAAAACAATCTCTTACTAAAGATGTATATGGTGTATAGTATAATATAGTCTGTGTAGAGTATATGTACATATTTTTATGTATGTGTATTTATACTAATATGTACTATAAGTGTTTTGCTCCTACCTCATGACTGCAATGTTTTACATTGACCCAAAGGTTGGCTGCTAGAGAATGCCTAGCGGCATTAAGCCCGCCCTTTGTACATGGTGCAAATAAATTTAAATAAATAAGTTAGAGAAGTAACAACTCTAGTCTTCCGTGTAGACAGTGAAACAATAGGCGTTAAACAAAGGTGACCACAATTGTCTCCTAAACAAAACCTTGCTGAATAGTCGACAATATCATATTACCTTGTCACGGTACTTCATTTAATGTTTATATAAGGAAAGTGCCACGTATAGTTTGCTTTTGAAGCGACAGTCGCTGACCGGTACTCATGTTAAGTTAATATGCCGAAAATGCTGACGCGTGAAATAAGCGACTATGGAAGAAAGTATCAAGAAAAGGCGGTCATAGAAAAGGTTAACTATAACTATTTGTTTATTGACATTGTCGTCATGCTTGCTATGTGTGTGGTTTATTATTTAGTGGTAGGTTTGCGATGATTATTTTTATTAAGAAATTCTTGACCTTTCTTTAATCTTAGGTTGACAGACAAGAGTAAAACTTCTTGTTATTGCTTTCGAATGTAATATCAACTGTACTCGTATGTGTACTGTTCATTATCCATCGGCGTACATACAGTTGAAGACAAATCAAATTTGTATGTATCAATTAGTCTAAAAAAAAATACACTCCTAATGTAAACATATTGCTATCTTAATCAATAAACTCTTTTCAGTCTAATGTAGGTTTTTTACTATTGTTATTGTCAGAAAGCGATGGTGGAAAGGCGCATGCAGGCGAGCCCCACCGTACTGGGGAGACCTGCAGGTGCACAGACTCGTGTGCTTACCCTGAACCATGGGGAACATCAAGACTCCACTCTATACAGGTATTATTTTCACCCATCGTAGTTCTATAACAGGGTAGAGCGAGTGCACATTCTCATTTTCTCCGATACGTTTTGCGGCGTAAAGAAACAACCATCGAACACCTGATAGTCCAGAGAAAAGATCGTAAGAGAATGAGTGCACTGGCCAAGTCAACGCTGCAATGAACCACCCTCTACACGAGTTACCCGGAAAGCTCCGAGACGATTTGCGATGGCTTATCGACCACTCTGTGAAAAGTGTATTTACTTTTTGTAATTTCAATTTTACTCATCAATTAAATAAATATTTTTTACCAACAGATTGGAGAAAGGCTGCTATCTGCAATTTTGCCCCGGTCCTAGTCTACTTGGTCGTAAAGTTTTTGTATATACCAACTATGTTATGTCTAATAATCGTAAGTAGTACAATATCAAGTACATTATATTGCATGATCTTTCTGATAGATTTTCTCTTGTTAGCATAAACTACCAAGCAACTTTTATAGTCTTTGTAGAAATCATAAAAATCTAAAATTAAAACAAATACAAGATGGCGCCAAAATTAATTTTTGATTGCGTTCCAATACAATAAATACTAAGAAAGTGAAAAACTATAGTAATAAGAAATAGATACAAAGTGCTAGAGCGAGTTAGAATAACTGACCGGATAAACAATTTCTTTTTTTTTTTTAAATATTGGAACCCAATCACGGTGTATTTGTCGTTTTATTGCTCTTAAACTTTTTAGAATCAGATAAAAATGGCGATCAGTCGGAGTTTATTCGCAACCAGTACTACTCTCTAGAATGGCATCGGGGTGACCAGGAGAACCCCTGGGCCCCGCCCTTGGCCCTGGGCACGGGAATATTGGTCCAAGACACCGATATATTCTGTGAGGTACTGCTCAATAAAGCTGGCAGTTTTCACTTCTACTTTGTCTATGAAAATGCGTAAGTGTTAATTAATTTAACATCCTTAAAAATTTAATAAAAAACACCTAATATTTCTACTTAATTATTATAAACTTAACAGTATTAATGCCAAATCAGCATTACTACGCCTTTTGTTATTAATCGAGTTATAATGTTTAAGACATATTTACAGGGACTCAACCATAGGTCCACAAGGTTCTGGATTCTTTCACGTAGCCCCTACACTTCGCTATGGGGTGGGCAGTCAAGACACTTTGCCTCTGGACTGCATACAATGTCAGACAGTTCTAGCCAAATGTTTAGGACCTCTGCCCACTTGGGAAAGCAAACTCCGTGTTGCCAAAGAATCTGGATATAACATGATACATTTTACTCCTATACAGGTATATTTTTAATAGTTTAACGTTATTATAGTCTGGCTAATGAAAGTAGATAACGTAGAACAAACTTTTTTCGTGATTTCATATTAATTAGTCTGATATTCGGGCCGAAACAATCCAACAATTCTTTTAAAAGACCTTAAGGTATAAATGGTGTAACTAACACAGTTTTGTTTTGTAAATATATCAATTTAAAAAACATATTTTTTTTTAAATATTAATCTTGACATGTAACATCGCTCCCACATGATGGTAAGCGGTACGCGAGGTCCAAGAATAGAAGCAACCCTAACCTCAGACGACCGACCTCAGTCCCTACCACTATGCCGGCAGATTAAGATGCTTTTTAACACTCCGTTTGAGGGACTTGTTATAGGAATGTCCGGGACAGCATTCCACATCTTCAGCGTGCGACAGATGTAAGAGTCTCCAAATGTATATGTACGCGTAGGGATAGTGGCTACGGTATTGAGTTCTAGGATTGTAGTAAATTGCCTTCACAGCAGCCTGTTGATGTGATAAACTCAAGTCATATGTGGTTTCAACGAACATAACAGAAAGTCAATTTTTAGGAACTCGGAGGTTCAAATTCGTCGTACAGTTTATCGAACCAGCTCCGTCTGAATCCAAGGTTCAGTGGAGACACGGGGAGAGATGCTTCATTCACTGATGTGGAGAATATTGTCACCAAGATGAGGACCGAATGGAAGGTAAGATCATTGTTACAGCCCCTAGTACACAGAGTCATAAACTGAAAGGTTTGGCTGATATTTTTGGCAACTTTTAACTAGAAACTATGGTTAAAACCATAATCCGTGAGACGTTAACCGTTACCAGGGTTAAACTAAATTAAATGGTGATGTGGCCAATATCGATATATATATATATATATATATATATATATGTATATGGTCTAGCGGTTAAGTTCATGGATTTAAACTCGGATGTACACAGAACAATATTTATTAACTTAAATAAAAATATATATATTAATATTTAATTTATTTGTGATATTTCTCGAGTTTAAGTCTCGCTGGAGACATCAACGAGCTTGCCACTTGTCATGTTTGGCTTATAGTAAAGTTGGCTAAATGTGAATCCGATTCTTTATAAGCGTGGTTTCTGACCGCCCCGAAAGGGAAACGGTCGTGATGATACTTAACTTTTTTATTATCATAAAGTTTCGTTCTTTCCCTTCGTTTTAGATGCTTTCAATTTGCGATATAGTTCTGAATCACACGGCGAATGAGTCTGAATGGTTGCTGGAACACCCTGAAGCGACCTACAATGTTGCCAACTGTCCACACCTTAGACCTGCATTGTTGCTGGATTATATCCTGACCAAACTGACTGAGGACGTTGGGAGAGGAGACTATGAACACAGAGGGATTCCTCGACGAGTCACACAAAATGAACATTTAGACGTAAGTGATTTAATAATTCAATTGAGCTGACTATTTTTTGTTTTAAAATAATCATATAATTTATTCCTTTATTACATGTATTGTCTGTGAATAGCTACTTGTCATGATGGGCCTACAGTAAACCTAAGTGTAAATCCGCTTCTTTAAAGCCGTGGTTTCTGACCACCCCGAAATCCCTTTTAACACGATCGTGATGAATTTATTTTAGACATTTTATTTGTCATTTATTTTTATTATCACTGGTAGATTGTAAATTGACTCGGCCATTATAGCTACGAATTTATACTTAGTTGACACGCCTTCTTTACAGCCGTAGCTGTAATTCTATTTAAGTAGTTTCTAACCCCGCGTTCGTTTTATCTTTTCAACATCTCGTAGCAACTTCATAAACCATCGCGAAATCTCGTTTTTGTTAAGAAATACCACTTTTTTAACAATGCTAACATTTAAATAAAACGAGCGGTGAGGCTACTTTTTGACAAGTATTTTCGTTCATGTTTTATCATACCATGTCATCCAATACACATGATATTATTATGGTCTTTGAATTTATTACATAAAATCGTTTAAAATACCTTTACAATGTAAACAAATAAATAAATATTAAATATTTCCAGACAGGTAACACAGCGCCATCTAGTTTCCGTGGTAAGCTACGAGGCTTGTGTTATGGAAACTAGATGGTTGATAAACTACATATTATACTTTTTTTTGTAAATATATACATATTATACATATAAACACCCAGACCGAGACAAATTATACATTGTATAACTTGCCCCCGGTGGGAATCGAACCCACGACCTCCCGAGTTCACGGCAACGTTTGTTATCACTAGACCACGGAGGCGGTCATACAAAACCATTGCATATGTTAATGACATCTGCCAAAAAGTAACATCAATAACCCTTCTTTCAACACGGTACTGACATACGAAATTAGCATCAAATGTTAGAATTTTCATTAAACGAACGAAAAAGTGGTATTTTCATGCTAACATTTCTTAAAACGAACACAGTCTAATATAGTTAGTTTTATAGGCAGTAATGTTATGCCTACCATACATAAATATGTCTTATTACCTTTTACGGTCCAAGCATTATTACCAATTTGTTTAGTATAGGGTGTACCAACAAGCGCGTCGGATTTATTTTAAAGAAAAAATTGGCTTGTTTTTTTGCACCAAATAAACGCGGATCTTTAAACAAATATCGTTGCGTTCTGGAAATGTTTAATTATTGACCACGATGCTGAATGGAAGTTCCTGGATTCCCATACTGTGGCTATATCGAGTTACTGACAAGGACAGCAATGATCTTATGATCCATCAGCGTGAATTTGGTCTCAAATTTCTAATTAAACGCCTGTCGATTCATTTGGCGATTATTGCAACCGAAAACTTGACGTAATTGGCGAACTGTATTCGCAAAACTTTCGCTATTCATAATGTGTTTTTACAATTATTAAACGTTGTTGGTTTAAATACTTTTCTATATTCTTAAATCGATTGGTCTGTACGTGACAAAATGTTTAAAAAAACACCGTATAACTAGTATTAACGAAATGGCGGCAAATTTAAATCCGGCGCTATTGTTGGGACATCCGTTATATATATGTTTTTATTGATTTTATTATCCAAGTAACAAGCGAACCAAATAAAATATTTGATTTTAATGATGCTGACATGGAGCCACAAAAAAGTATATATAAAAATCTTTTCAGGCCCTGAAACACCTGCTCGTGTCCCAGTTGGTGCCGGATGCCAAAATCCATGAGCTGTACATCTGTAACGTCAATGATATTGTGCAGGAGTTCTTCTATCTAGCTCGAAACAAGTCAGTACTGTTAAAATGAATCTTTATTACTGATTAAATTCAGGATTTTTTTAATTAAAACATAGGGCATTAAACAATAGGGCCTATTCTGTTACTTAAGCGCAAACGTTATATAATGGAATCCGTTAACGTGCAAATATCAACTTTAATATCACGCTATTAAAGTTGATATTTGCACGGCAGCTGTTAAGCGCTTATAGAGTTGAAAATTGAATAATATTTTGTAATTATGACGCAATCTCTGACTTAATTAACAAAATCCACTAATAACGTTTGCGACTAAGTTTTTTTCTTTAGAATAGGGCTACTGGAATATAAAAATATTTTATAGGTTGATAGTATGACACAAAAATAACTTTATTTAATTCAGGGTGCCTCCAGTGAAGGACGGTACAGAAGATCGTCCGGAACTGAAGTTGATTCAGGACCAACAATACCGAAGACTTAAGTCACATGTCGACATGGAGGTCGCTCTGCAACTCTACAATGTGTATCGGTAAGCTACGAGTAAACCAAAGAACTGTCACTAATTGGAAAAAAGAGTGGCTACCCTCTCGAAAAAGTGGATAATAACCTTGTGTCGTCTGAACACTACTTTCTTTGTTGCACATAGGAAAGTAGTCTTATCTTAATTCTGACGTACCTGGTTACCGCTGTACTTATTTATTTATTTATTATTATTAGGTACACACTACAGAAATGAGTACAAAAAAAATAATCAAATCTTTATGATGCAATTCCAGTACTATCTCC
Organism: Tinea semifulvella; assembly: GCA_910589645.1. Taxonomy (NCBI): domain Eukaryota; kingdom Metazoa; phylum Arthropoda; class Insecta; order Lepidoptera; family Tineidae; genus Tinea; species Tinea semifulvella. The sequence goes on along the minus strand of OU342587.1, from coordinate 5,689,020 downwards.
AGAAACATGTGCACACAGCATGCAATTATGAAACATTTACAATATATTTAAAAACTGCCTCCGTGGTCTAGCGGTTAAGTCCGTGGATTTAGACTCGGAGGTACCGGGTTCGATTCCTGGTCGGGACACAAAAATATTTATTAATGTAAATAAATACATTTAATTAATATTTAATTTATTTGTGATATTTCTCAAATTTGGTACGCTGGAGACATCGACGAGCTTGCCACTTGTCATGATTGGCCTATAGTAAAGTTGGCTAAATGTGAATCCGCTTATTTATAAGCGTGGTTTCTGACCACCCCAAAAGGGAAACGGTCGAGATGATACTTCACTTCTTTTATTTGAAAATAAAAATAACAATACACTACCCACAGTGAGTAGTTCATAAATATGACCGCCTCCGTGGTCTAGTGGTAACAAACGTTGCCGTGGACTCGGGAGGTCGTGGGTTCGATTCCCACCGGGGGCAAGTTGTACATTGTATAACTTGTCTCGGTCTGGGTGTTTATATGTATAATATGTATATATTGAGAAAAAAAAGTATAATATGTAGTTTATCAACCATCTAGTTTCCGTAACACAAGCCTCGTAGCTTATCACGGAAACTAGATGGCGCTGTGTGACCTGTCTGGAAATATTTATTTAGTTTGCCCAACAATCCACTAAAGAGAGCGACCACCCTATTTATTATATATTTTTTTTTATGTAAAAATACAAAAGGCGAACGTAATGCCGTCAGGCAATTTTCTGACAGTCGACCTTGGGGACAAAGGAGATATTAAATAGAAATATGAAACGGTGCAAAAATAATATATAAATGAGACCGATTTTGTCTGTTATATACATACATCATATATAAACCTACATATACATACATACATATATAAAAAGTAAAGTAGTATCATCTTCGCCTTTTGTACATTGTCCAATAAAGTTTTAAAATAAAATAAATAAATATTTTTATTACAAACATTTATTAATACTTTAATTTTTTAAGTTAAGTGAGTAGGTATTTGTTAAGTTAGCTTAAGTTTGGGTATAAAAGTTACCGCTAATTTCGTTATATACTTATATATATTTTAATTTTAGTTTAGTAGTAGAAAATATTATTTTGTTTTGACATAATTATACCATATTATTATTACCATGACAACGCCCATTTACAGCAGCATCTATTGGTGTAGGTAGTACTTATCTGGTAACGACGAAGGCTGTTCTTTGCTGATATTCATTCGCTATCATGATTAGTAAAATAATTAATTTGATATCTGACGAAACCGAGTGTACCAAATGTATGAAATGGTAAATAATAATGAAATGAAATAGATAGCCATCGTATTTATTATTCAGACGTAATTATTTTTTAACGTAAATATATATTTTACACATTTGTATAATTTATATTTAATACACAGGCATGGTTTGAAAATTATATCATCTTTTTCATTACCAGCCAGGATTGCTACGACGAAGACACGCGGCTGAAGAGATGCACTGAAGACTTCAGGAAGAAATTGGAAGAACTAAACAACAATATGTTTAACGAAATACAAACACATCTCAACTACGCAATCGATAACTGTATCGCTGGAATGAGGTAAATTCACGTAACTGACTATTAAGATAATAATAATAATAGATTGCCCACGTTCGCTTCCATAGCGGGTTTGATTTTATTATTATTATTAGGTAAACCATACAGTACTTAACATTATTATTGGCAGAATGGTAACAATTTACCTTTAGAGGTTCACACAAGTAGCATGCATTTGGTTTTTGTACAAATATGTAGCAAAAATAAAGAGAAACGCACTGCCGACAGACAACCCAAACCCATAAATACATACACTTTAACCCATATAAGCTCGGGCCATCCGCCAGCAACACGCCCCTCCCCACCACACCACAGAACTATATGTATACATATTTGTATCCTAGATTTAGTTGACTACAGATAGTAGAATACATGAGACATATCTGAAATATTAACCCACTATTTGCCCATCACAAGTTATCATTGCTCAATTTACCAATATTAATATTTATCCAAGAGTGACACGGCAAGGTAAGGGTAAGGTAACGCTTGCCTAGATTGATGCTGGAATTAAAAAGATCAAGTGATTTCTGAAATTATTTAATTTATTTCTGATATTTCTCGAGTTTGGTACGCTAGAGACATCGACGAGATTTCCACTAGTCATGATGGGACTATAGTAAAGTTGGCTAAAAGTGAATTCAATTCATTAAAAAGATATGAGGTTTATCACTATCCTGAAAGACATACGGTCGTGATGATACTTTACTTTTTAATAAATAATAAACATTAATATCATTGTCATTTTAACACGATAGATGGCGTATGATAGATGTTACCTAATATAATTGTCATTTAAATAGTTTTAATATGCTGGTTAGATGGTTTACAATTTATATTTTTTTATGATATTATGGTGCAATCCTTCAATGGCAATCATAAATAATTTTATGTATTAGTTTTGGATGTAATACCTAACTTAATATGAAAATAAAATTAGACTACAAACTAAACACATTAGTATTAATAACTTAATTCGCAACGAATATTGTGGCAGATAACAGTGAGACCACTTTGCTGCTTAGTCTTCTACTGGCACGAGTAAAATAATTTAAAATTAATGACGTTTCATTAATGCCTGTAGGTTTACCTGAATAAATATATTTTAACTTTGATCTATTTTTCAGTTATTTCCGAATCCAATCGGATGGGCCTAAAATTGAAGAGGTGACATTAAAAAATCCCCTTGTGCCTAGGTAAGTAATCATTTCCAAATATCCTTTATGTACTTTGAGATTACATTATAATATATAAAAGAAACATGTAAATATTTAACAATTTCATATTTTATTTAAATATTTATAACATTATATTTAGTTTAATTTTAATAAATGTTTTTTAGATTTCTTCTAAATTTACTGAATTACCTACACTTATTTTTTCTTAAATACCTTATTTTCATCATATCTACTTTTATAGATATTTCTTCTTGCGATGCAAACAAATTATGAATTTATTTTAAACATTACTTTAAAGGCAAAAAAAAATGGCGGCAAAATGTTTAAACCCTTTTTTTTTTTTACTAGCTGACATGTCTACTAGCCCACCTGATGGTAAGTGGCCCGCAAGGTCCATGAATGTTAGCAACTGGAATCATACACTCATGACTGACATCAGTCCCTAACACTATGCCGGCTTGACTGGGCATCCCGAAACGTATGGATATACTTTACTGGGTTTATCGGCACGAACGGCGGATACTTCCCCGCCCCGGCAGACTGGGCTGGTAATCAATCTCGTTGAAAGTATGTGCCATTTGCAATGATGTCAAATGCCAATTTTTACTTTCAAGGAGAACTAATATTGTAAGATTGCCATAGTGATCTTTATGTAAAAATAACACCACTTGAAACAAGACTTACCAAAGAGGTAAGGTGGTCCTTTGGGCTTGTTAAGATATAGATCAAACATCAGTTTTTTTAGCCTATGGTGGGTCATAAATGCTAACCTTTCGCAAGATTGTGCTAATATCAAGAAAAGGACGACCTCCGTGGTCTAGCGGTGAAGTCCGTGGATTTAGACTCGGAGGTACCGGGTTCGATACCTGGTTAAATTAAATTATTATTTAATTTATCTATATCATTTCTCGAGTTCGGTATGCTGGAGACATCGACGAGCTTGTCACTTGTCATGATTGGTCTATAGTAATGTTGGCTAAATGTGAACCCGCTTCTTTATAAGCGTAGTTTTTGACATTTGCCAATGTGTATTTTTTTTACAATTTTTTCAGCTACTTCACATATCCAGGTCCTTTGGGCTCATTTATAGATATGGAAGAAACTGTTTATTCTCCTGATGGTCGGTTTTTTATGGCCCATAATGGCTGGGTCATGAATGCTGACCCTTTGCAAGACTTTGCCAATATTAAGGATGGAACTGCCAATGTTTATTTGAGAAGAGAATTAATTGCTTGGGGAGATAGTGTAAAATTGAGGTAAGATTTATTTATTAATTGCGGCTCGGTTGTAAGAATTCATTTTTTATATATTTATAAAATTTTATATATTATAGAACACAGTGTTCTAGACCTCCACTGTTGGAGATGGCCCTTCCAGAACATATATCTGGAGAATTTGGCCTACACTCGCCACGCTGGCCAGACGGGTTGGCGAGGATTGTTGAGATTGTAAGAATGCTATCCTTCAAATCCAAAAAGATCGGTTCGAATGCCAGCATGTACTAATGAGAAATACACTTTTCATACGTACATTTGTCATAGATTTACAACAACCGGAGGGCACGTTAAGCCGTCGGTCCCGATTCTACTAATACCAACTTTTGGAATCTTAATTAATTGTCATCAGATCCGTGTAATTTATCAACAGATTTCATTAGTGTGTATGTACGACAGAAGGATCAATTTTAACGGACTAATTAAAAAAAAACTTTATATCCTTAAATTTGCTGTTTTTTATAAATATATGACACTGTAGTTTATTTGTAATCGCATTTTATTATCTGAAATCTGAGAAAGACAAATTTCTTAGCATTCCATGTATTCTGTGTGTGGAAAAGAGAAAGGAGAAAAATGGTGTCTCGCACTTGCGACCGACTATAGACTGGTTTACAAAAGAGGCCTTCTCTTTTTATTGCGCAACAACGCTCACCATCCACCATTCTGCTCCTCTCCCTACCCAACCAAATACAGCAGACCTGTTTAGGCCAAATTCTTTCAGTAAGTGGTGTTCATTGTAATGAACATCTTTATGTTTTATTTACTAGGTACGGTGACAAACCGGAAGATTCTCCATATCTATGGAAACATATGCGTGAATATGTGGAATTAACAGCCGAGATATTTGATGGAATAAGACTTGATAACTGTCACTCTACACCGCTATACGTAAGTATTATTGTTAGGCATACAACTTCACATTGCTTGTTTTTTTTTTATTTACAGCCCTTAGAACACAGCGTCCTAGACTTCCATTGCTTGAGATGGGCCTTCTAGAACTGGATAATTTGGCCTACACTCGTTACGCTGGCCAGACGATTTTTTTTATATGCGCTCTACCTACCAGCTACCTTGACAGCGGCCGTGCAATTATAATCTTTAATAGCGTGATATCTAGATAGTTAACGGATTCCATTATATAACGTTTGCGCTTAAGTAACAGAATTAATACGAACTTGTCAAATCGTTAATAAATTGACATCAGAGCCTTGCCAATCCGTCTGGCAAGCGTGTGTAGGCCAAATTCTCCGGAAGGCCCACACAGCCGTGGAGGCCTACAACTCTGTATTCCAGGGGCTGTGATGATGATTTATAATATGATCTTGTAGGTAGCAGAATATCTGCTGGACTGTGCCAGGAACGTAAACCCGGAGCTGTATGTGGTGGCCGAACTGTTCACCAACTCCGACCAGATAGACAACATCTTTGTCAATCGACTCGGGATCACTTCTCTCATTCGAGGTAGGTTTAGGAAAAACAGTTACATAAAGGACAATAGCAGAAATTGTCCCAGTAATTTCTCAGGTATTAAAAATCCTATAATAATTAATAAATATTTATGAAAATTTATATTTATTAAAAGCCGGAAAAAAAAAGAGATATTTTAAAAATCACTGCAATGCAAGTAGGGAAAACTTTCATTATTTAAAGTTAATATTTGTGTGGGGAAGATTTCCAAACTCCTTCACCGGGTGGTAGATGAGTTGATGACGAGCCAGCTCTGTGAAGTCCAAAAAAGGAGCAAAAACAGTTTCTACTTCCAGCAGCAGCTGACAAGGTCTTAGTGGAGTCGACCCCAGAGTTCCAGAAGAAGACCAACTCTTCTGGTGCTAAAACTCTTTTCACACATTGAACTCATAATCCAAGTAACAGTTCCGACCGATAAATACACGCGCGTGGCTATTCAGCAGACACTGCTGCAGTAAATAAAATTGAGCACACACGGTGTGACGTCACAGAAACACAAAATTGTTAAAATCCGCGCGCGACCGAGGCTGAGGTGTCACTGGACCCACCGTCACAGAACTGGCTTTAACAATTTGTTCGAAAACATTTAAATTTCTTGTCGGGAAATGTTTAATTTATTTTACATGTGTTATTTTTCGAGTTTGGAACGCTAGATTCATCGACTAGCTTGCCACATGTAATTATGGGCCTATAGTAAAGTTCGCTTAGTGTGAATCTGCTTCTTTAAAAGCGTGGTATAGATCGCCCCGGTCGTGATCATGCTTTACTTTTACTCACCTCCATGAAAAGTTAACTTGCGTCATGGAGACCAGTTAATTCTCTACAATTAATGAGTGAGTGTAGAGAATTACATTAAAATATTTATAAAGAAACTCAATAATTAAAACCTAACAATACATATAACTATCAAACAAATGAGACTGCAAATGTAAAAATTGCTGTAAAGGCATACATTTTATTTGTCATTATCACCTCAAAGAAAACATGAATTAACATCGAAGTATATTTCAGAGGCATTATCAGCATGGGACAGTCACGAACTAGGTCGTCTCGTATATAGATATGGAGGGAAACCTGTCGGGGCATTCCTCAAAGGACCTCGGACCTCCGCTACACCAGACATCGCGCACGCCATCTTCCTAGACCTCACACATGACAACCCCTCGCCAGTACAGAAGAGGTATAACTTTGGTCCTTCGAGCCGGATGATTATCTCTAACGATGCAGTAGCTCTGCGTGACCAGAGATCTTTCTGATATTCTAAGAGCGATCTTCACCTTCATATGCCTGATAGAATAGATTACCCGAATGATTTTTTCTAATGAAAAAAAGCTATAAAAGTCATTATAGTTTTATTAAAATCGATATTCCTGAGTGTAAAAAGTAGCCATCCACACTGTTTAAGCCTTAAACACATTTTATTAGGCAAACTTTTTAGGCTTTTGCTACTGATCATGACACGTGACATCGCGTCCACCTGATGTTATGCCAGGTCCAAGAATGGGAGAAACTGACGCCAGCCTTTAACGACAAAAATCGGTCTCTACCATGCTGGCCCAACAAGATCCTATTTCACACTTCGCTCCAGGTTATAGGAATATGGGGAACACACTAGCTGGTAGAGCATACCACATCTTCAGGGTTGTCGAGGATCTGTTGTCAATTTTTAATGACACTTTATTAACGATTCCACAAGTTGGTATTTGGTGGAACCGGAACCGTCGGCTTAACGTGCTCTCCGAGGCACGGGAATGGTGCTGTTGTTAATCTATGTCAAATGTACGTAGGAAAATTGTATTTCTTATTGGTACATGTCGGGGGGATTCGAACCGACCTTGTAGGATTTAAAGTAAGCGTTCTTACAACCGAGCCACCACTGCGATGTATGTATGGGGTGGGGATGCATATATATGCTTATATTAAAGTTATTTTTAGATCTGTGTTCGACTTGTTGCCATCTTCTGCGTTGGTGGCAATGGCGTGTTGTGCGTCCGGCAGCAACCGAGGCTACGACGAGCTAGTACCACATCATGTAAGTATAAAGGTCATTTCTAAAAGTGGATTTGACCAAATTAGTAAATCATTATGACAGCCCTTAGAATACAAGAGTCCTGGACCTTCACAACATATTTCGGGAGAATTTTGTTACAAAATTTGATACTTTTTTTGGCGTAATTCGCGTCAATATCGCCTAAACACTTCGAGTATATGAGAATTTATAGCACGAGAAAACCGCAAAAAATAAACTGCAACTTCTGCCTCATGTATAGAATCAAAAGAGAATGCCCAAAACCAGGCCCCAACTTTATTGGAGCGTGCCTCAACAAAATTTAATTCAATAATCATATATTTTTGTTGATTTTTTAAAATGTAATTTTAACATACCCCACCCCTGCATTAAAATATAATTTAATTAAATAGTCAATTGGTTAAGATTTATGTATGAAATAGTTACAAAACACTATTTATACGATTAGGTTCTTTATTATGATCTGTACTTTATTACAGATAAAACACTAAATTTCAGGGATAGAAAACTATGTAATTATTAAGTTAAAAAATTTTGTTTGACAATTATCGTTATGCTAGGGTAAAATAAATAAAATTTATTACAGATTATGAAATCAAAATGAAATAAAAATGAAATCATTATGACAAAGAAAATTTCTCTAAGGAAAATGGGCATTCTCATTTATTGTTTATTAAGATTGTAACATTATTAAACAAAATAACACAAATTTTACTAACAATATCCACAGTAAAGTAATAAACAAAACAAAAAACTTGCACTTGATATGTGCGTCCATAAGCCGCTACAACTTTAACCCTCTCTTGCTTTTATGAGAAGGTGGTAGAAATTGATGTCAATTGCTTCTATTCTTACTCCAGTCCTGCCACCATAAGATGTTAATTAGGCCGAGACCAATCGTGGAAAAAGCTACTTTCAGAGTTGTGCAGGAATACGTTTACCATGGACAGACTATTAAATATCAAAAAGCTTCTTGTGTCAAATTGTATAATAAACTCTGTAGACACAAAAAACTTAGATTATAATATGTACAAAGACATAAATAAAACTATTCTAATCAACAAATCATATTACACCATAGAGGATGCTTTAAAAGAGGAATATATTAGGGGACATTCTTTCATATTTATTATTATTATTTTAATTATGACATTTAGGTTACTTTGATAACAAACATAAGTTTTTTATAATTTTTTTTTTTTTTTTAGTTTACTGACATCTAATTTAATAACTTAGGTTTAAGTAGTATAGTAACTGACAACGCTCTTTTACAGCAGCATCTATATTTAGGGAGTGTATAATTTACATAGTTTTAATTTGGTAATGATGATGGCTGTTCTTTGCACTAATGATCGATCTTTTGCTATCGTTCCATGATATGTAAACTGTTAATTGTATAACTGACAAAACCAAGTGTAGGTCATGTATCTTATCGTGAATAAATGAATTGAATTGAAAAATTCAACCAGTGCGTCCTCTGTCGTACGAAGCAGAGATGTGTACTGACAGTGGGTCTGGTCTACAAATTCAAGATATCCCTCAGCGAGCTATTGAGATAGAATTCGAAAAGTTGATATTCATCAGAAAACTAAAGTTACTGACAACGCATTTACAATTAGCAAGCTGAAGTGACAATGGGCCGGATACATCTGCTGTAGATGATGTTTATTGACTACAGAGTACTGTGATGAGCATATTATTATTTTTAATTATTTATTTGATCCTTGTTTTGTTTTTTTTTTATTTTATTTTTTTCTATTACTTATGTTTCATTTATATTTCTTGTCAAAATTTGTAAAGTGTTGTTTGAGTACCTACTTATTGTTACTAATACTTGTTGTTACACTTAATTACTTTTATTATATTGTATGATTTTTAAGTTTTAAGGGATCAGTACACAAATGCAATTGTTATTTCATATCTCATTGTTATTGTACTGATTCTGTTGGTTCTTATTTTTATTTTTTTCATTATAGCTAACAGTGAAAATTTGTAAGGCTTTAAGATTAGATATTTTTTGTATACATAACATTGTAAAGGCTGTTATTTTTTTCACGAATAAATAAATAGAACAGACGACAGAGATGGGGTTCTAGAGTGGAGACAACTCTAATAGATGGTAGGCGGACTGGTGATGGTTATTCGCCCAGTCTGCTGAGGAGGGGAAGTATCCACCGTACGTGCCGATAAACCCAGTAAAATGTATCCATACGTTTCGGGATCAGGTTCGATTTGCTGTCATGTTCAGTCAAGCCGGCATAGTGTTAGGGACTGATGTCAGTCATGAGTGTCTAACTCCAGTTGCTAACATTCATGGACCTTGCGTTCCACTTACCATCAGGTGGGCTCAAGGTCACATGGCGTGCTAGTATAAAAAAAAACTCACGGTACGACGCAGTGTGGAACGACATATATGGAGGGTTGCTAAAGACCGCGTGCAGTAGCGAGCTTTGTAACGCCAACATCCATTCAGTGAATCGATACAGGCTGATTCTATAGGTCGGATACTACGAAATGATTTTTATTGACAGTTTTTCAAGTATTTAAATATTTATATATTTTTAATTTCTAATAATTTTAGATAAATTTAGGCTAACCTGCAACCTCTTCAATGATAATGATGTCACATATATTTTTTAGTATAAAAATTAACGTGAAATATTTATTTAGATTCACGTGGTAGACGAAAACCGTCAGTACGCGGAGTGGGCGGGCGAGTACTGTAGCAACACTGAAGGCAGCAAGGTGTATGCGCATGCGCAGACCGGAATTATTGCTGCCAAGAGAGCGCTCAACCAACTGCATTACGAACTTGGCAGCAAGGGATACGATCAGGTATATAAAAAACAAAATACTTTGATATTTTTTAGAACCTTCCTGATTTTCTAATTAATTTATGTTAAAACAATTATTATTTTTTAACTGGCAATTGCAATTTTATGTAAAAAAAACAACGGGAATGTATACTTTTTAATGCATGGTACCTAATACAAATACAAATCGTTTATTAACATTAATATAATTGTCAGTTGCCTAGAAAAAAAATACTTTTTTTTAATATGCAGTGTGCTTGCTTTTAGTGCACAAATCAAGGTGTTCTTATATACGGGTTGACTTTGTATGCTCTTATTTTAGACTAATATGTTATTCTATTAATAGAAACAAACTACTTTTTCTATAACAAAAATAATTTTGCTTCTCCATACATATTTTAAAATAATCAGTAGTAGGACCATACAAAATCACGCTGTACTCGTATATGGTGATCTCTATATTTACTGTTCTATTAATTTAACCTTGTTTCTTTTAAAGTTGCTTAATTCGGCGACGCAGGCATCTTGCCGTTTCAATTAGTGTTGCCGAAAACAAGACCAAGACTGGCTAAGTCTAAGTCTGACTAAGCATCGGAATTGGTGGTCTTGTTCTTGCAGTCCTAATCTTGAACTTGGTCTTGGTCTTGCGCAAGACTCTTGCTCTGACTTAATATATATATATATATTTGCAATATTGTCTCTTTATTTAATTTTTAAGTAGTTTTAATTTTTTTATAATCCCTTCGTACTATATGTTTAGTGAAAATAATCTTATTTCATAATTGGCTGGGTGTTAAGTAAACATTTGAATGTAAATAATAATTTGTAAAAGACACTTGGAATATGTAAATAAATAAATAATAAAACTTAATTCAAATAGGCGTGAAGACCAATTAGACAGACGGATAAAAATTGCCGTGGGGTCGCACTGATGTGTTATTCTATAGGCTATATGACTGTAAAGTTTTATTCAGTCGTTTTTACGTGAATTTTTTATTTATTTATCGTACGTCATAAGAACATTGAAGTCTTGGCTTGGATTAGCCCAGGGTGCTGACTCCTCAACATTCTTTAGAGGACGGAGAAACTTCGGAATGGATCTGAAAAGACCATCTGAATTATACAAACATCTACGTATAAGCAAATATCAAATTCTAACCAGCTCCCAGGATAATACAATTTCATCCCTTCCAAGAGACCCTCTGGTCTCAGATATGGAACCGAGACTACTATTCTTCAAGAAATTCATGACAGGTGCCCAGACTGACAAAAGAGGCATTGGCTGGGAGAAAAAAGAAAGTGACAAAGAGGTTATAAAATCCTTCCTCAGGAAAGATGAAGAGCATGAATACAGAGTGCACGCGATGACTCTAGAAGTTCAAAATGACTGGCTAACTTTGGGCGATTTTTGCATCCCTCCAGCCCTAAAGTGGCGCACACTAATGTACGATTGGTCTCCGGCGTTGCTAAAGTTCTACCTAAACGCTTTTCAAATGTCCCTCCCGGACCAGAGTAATCTGGTAAGGTGGGGAAAAGCTACGGAAAAGAACTGTACATTGTGTGGTGCTGCCATAGGAACTGCTAGACACACACTTGTAGGGTGCGTTACTCTTCTAGAAAAGGGCTATTACTCACGCCGACATGACAAAGTCCTAGGTGTTATCCGTGAAGCAGTAAGTCTTTCTATTGCAAGAGCCAGAAAGGGACTGACTACAAATAAAACTTTGACCACATTTGTAAAGGAAGGGCAAAGCACGAAAACTAAATGCAAGCCCACCTCGATCCTTGGCGCCGCATCAGACTGGAAAATTCTCATGGATACATTTGAACACCATTATAGGATCCCAGATGAACTAGCTGTATCAGCCTATAGGCCAGACATCTTAGTGTTTTCTCGGAACTTGAAAAAAGTTATCCTTATTGAACTTACCGTTCCGTGGGAATCAAATATTCCAAAAGACCACAACATGAAGTCGAATAAATATTATGATCTCACAGAAGAAATAATCAGGAACGGGTTCAAGACACAGCTTTACGCAGTGGAAGTTGGTGCAAGAGGAGTTCCAGCAAAATCTTTGCATCACTTACTGAAAGAATTGGGCCTAAGCAGGTCTGCCGTCAATACATTTATGGAACGTGCTTCCAAGACGGCATTAACGGAATCATACAGTATTTGGTTGGGTAGGGAGAGAAGTAGAATGGTGGATGGTGAGCGTATTATCGCGCAATAGAAAAAAAGGAGGCCTCCTTTTCTTAAACCAGCCTATTGTCGGTCGCAAGCCCGAGACACCATTCTTCTCATCTCTTACCCACACACGATGGACCCGGCACCCGCACGGTGAATCCATGGAATGCTTAGAAATTTGTCTTCTTATTTTATTGCACTTAAAAACTTAACAGTTGAGTACAAGGGCGAACTTAATGCCTCTCGGCATTTTATATTAGCTAACCTTTAGGAGGGTAGTCATAATAAATTTAATTTCTTTTCAGGTTTATGTAGATCAGATGGACACGGACGTGGTGGCCGTAACTCGTCACGAACCTAGATCCCGCCAGGTGAGTCATATTAATAAAGATCTCAATCAAACCGAGTTTTTTCTAATAAATTTTGTACATACCAGAACCAGCCCTCCTGTCACCAGAGCAGACAATTAGACTAGGGGTGATGTTTTTAAAAATGTTTTAGCTCTTGATCTCGACGGGCCTAGAGTCTCTACAGCAAACGGCACAAACACATAGTCTTTGATTATAGATATACCACGTGGAATTTATTAAAGAACTTTTTTTTATATTATGATCTAGAACAACGTTTTTTTATATTTAGTAATTAAATTCGACAAGCGCCTAACAGAAAACTTTTTTAAATAATGGTCTACTTGCATTACTACAACAGCTCCCTACAAAGTATATAAGTACTTATTATATGTAGTATGTGTATGTGTTATATGTAGTGTGTATATGTATATTGTATATATTTTTGAATGTAGTTTGGTATGTAAGTATATCCTTTTATCTAGAGCCTAATTATTTCCTTATTATATCTATATTACGTGTGGCACCTACCTTACACCTTGAACTTTCTACATTATCCTAATAAAGGTTGGCTGTCAGAGAATGTGGCATTAAGCCCGCCCCTTGTACACATAGTGCAATAAACATTTAAATAAATCTTAAGTTACGGTGCAGAGTTTTCTTAAAAATATCGCCACTCATACCGAGCTTAATCAAGTAATAATAATAATAAATTATTTATTGTACAGAACTAAAAATAGTGTGGGTACAAAGGCGAGCTTAATGCTATAAATGCATTTTCTACCAACTAACCCTTGTGAATGGGAAGCCATTATAAGCGGGTGCAAAAATACTATTGTGATCAACAATAATGAAATATAAATACATACTAATTAAATATACATATCTATCCTACATATTAAATAAATATATACATAAATAATAAATACATAGTAGAAAGTTATGGTAAGTTATTCTGTTTATGGTGTAAAAAATAGTATAACTTGTCTTTAAATAGGTAGCGAAAGTTTGACGATCGCGCGGACTTTGACTTAGGTACGTAAAAAATAGCCTTGAGATTCGAGCGAGGTTGCCGCCCCGCGCCATCTTAGCCGGCTTGTGACTATTACTTAGGTATTTATCACGATAAATATTATGACTTTTAAACGCGGCCTTATTTACCTTACAGTAGTGTTTTGTTTTTCGGGTAATGATTTTAATCTTTAAAAAAGTTACCTTTTTTATTTCAAAAAGTGGTTTTACCAATAACACCTGAAGCCTAAAATAAATATTGTATTTTCAGACGGTGATTTTGGTAGCATTTACTGCATTTTCATCTCCCGAGCCGCATTTCAATGGACGCTACGTGAAACCGCTCAAGTTTGAGGGAAAACTAGACGAAATACTTCTGGAAGCAAACTTACGTCACACAGATCACCGGTATACAATGTTTATATTTAATTTGCACTGGTGATAAATAGTACACCCTTAAGACAGAACAAAAATACAAAATGGATGTTAAATTACTGTTTTATTTGTAAAAAGTAGTATCATCACGACCGTTCTGACCACGCTTATAAATAAGCGGATTCACATTTAGCAAACTTTACTATAGGCCAATCATGACAAGTGGCAATGTCGCTCGTCGCTGTCTCCATCGTACCAAACTCAAGAAATATCACAAATAAATTAAATATTAATTAAATTTATTTATATACAATAATAAATATTTTTGTGTCCCGACCAGGAAACGAACCCGGTACCTCCGAGTCTAAATGCACGGATTTAACCGCTAGACCACGGAGGCAGTTTTAATCTAATCTAATTAAATAATTTCAAAATTCAATTTTTCATTTCAATTCGAGAATCCATAAAAAATCCAACAGTATCCTTTGATCAAAGTCACCGACTATTGTTACTTTAACGGACGCATTTGTGCTACTGGGCCTTACACCCGTATTCTAAGACATTTGCGCAAAAGCTCCATCACCCAATTATTACTTCCAGCTGTTAAACGCACAGATTATAAAGGCTATAGATGACATTGTTTATATGTATATTTTTTACTAATGTAATAAATACATATCCATTGTAATATTATAAAAGTGACTCTTGTACATTACTTTTAAGTTTTTTATGCAATAAAATTTTTATATATATCTTGAAAAGTCATTAAAAAATATATATATATATATATATAATAGGCGTGAAGGCGAGACGAAACATACATACAGACACACAGATAAATTTCTTTCACATTTTATTACTACGGATATCTTGGATGGTTAAAAATATCAAATTTTAGTATCTCAATATTATAAGTAACATTCTTAGTTTATGTGCTATATGAAACAGCCTTTTTAAGCATACTACTATGCTTGTATAGTAAATAAAATTAAAAATAAAGAAAATTTGCATAATTCTAAACATTATTCAATTTTTTCCCTACAGTGTAAACGGCCCAATTTTCCAGAAGCACCAATCGTTCACCAAACACAGTCAGTACATCAACGGTCTCTCCGAGTACGAGGTGTCAGTAAAACAGAACATCCCCCTCGCACAGTCGACAATCTTCCAAAACAACGAAACTTATGACGACAAATACACACTCTTGGAATTCAAAAACTTCCTACCCGGCTCAGTTGTGGCCATACGAATTTCCATGAAGGATAACACTCTACCAGCTTTCCAAAAGCTTCACAAATTCGGTGACATAATAAACAGATCGACCGATACCTTAGAACTGCTCGGGTTAAACAATATCGTATCCTCTCTTAATCAAGGCGATTTTAACGCTTTGCTATACCAGTGTGATCAAGAAGACAGGGATAATGGAGGAATAGGTGTTTACGATATCCCTGGTTATGGACCTCTAGTATACGCAGGTCTACAAGGTTTCACATCTTTGCTAAGTGAAATTCGACCCAACAACGATCTGGGACATCCCATCTGCAGCAACTTAAGAGATGGAAACTGGATGATAGACTACTTGTGGCAAAGATTAGACAAATATCCTAATCTGTGCGAAATGAGCAAATGGTATCAAGCGACTTTGCAATCGCTCAAAGAAATACCCAGATATTTAATCCCAGCATACTTTGATATGGTTTTAAGTGGAATTTACGAGGCTTTATCCAGAGCGTGTGTGGCTCAGATGAGTGATTTTATTAAGAAAGGAACAGTTTTCGAACGTGCTTTGGGTCTTGCCAGCGTGCAAGTGGGCGGGGTGATCAACTCTGCAGTGTTGCCAGCGTGTTCCCCACAGTTGCCCCCGCCGAAGCCTCCCGCGAAGCCGCTGACACTGTCTGCAGGGTTGCCACACTTCACCACCGGCTATATGAGGTGTTGGGGAAGAGATACCTTCATCGCTTTGAGAGGAATGTTCATACTCACTGGACGTTATCAGGTGAGATTTTTATTCGTAAAATTTCAGCATCTTAACGAAATTGATGTCTATGGTTAAAAGGAATTATTAACTTTGTAAAAGGTATAAAACTTTCAATTCCTCTTCACTGTACTAGCAGATATTCGGATTCTTTCACAGTTTCCTCAGGTCGCCAATGGAACAGACTGCATTTGCTTATCAGACAGGCACCTACTTTAAACATATTTAATTTTTTTTTTTAAAAGCAAGATGATATTTAATTTATATACATGACAAGGATTATTGTTATTAGTGTATGTACTTCATCATCATCAGCCTGTGTCTCTCCACTGCTGGATATAGGCCTCCCCCAAGGCTCGCCACTGCACGCGGTCTTTTGCAATCCTCATCCAACCCCAACCAGCGACCCTCCTCAGGTCATCCGTCCACCTGGCGGGGGGTCGTCCCACTCTGCGTCGTCCCGTACGTGGTCTCCACTCCAGAACCCGTTTGCCCCATCGGTCGTCGGTTCTGCGGCAGATGTGTCCGGCCCATTGCCACTTCAGCTTGCTAATTTTGAATGCTATGTCAGTAACTTTGGTTCTCTGACGAATTTCAACGTTTCGAATTCTATCCATCAGAGAAATACCAAGCATAGCTCTCTCCATAGCTCGCTGAGCGATCTTGAATTTGTGAACCAGACCCACTGTCAGTGTCCACGTCTCTGCTCCGTACGACATTACGGGGAGGACGCACTGGTTGAAGACTTTTGTCTTCAAACACTGTGGTATGGACGATGAGAAGATATGTCGAAGTTTCCCGAATGCCGAAATCCTAGCTGAATGCGTCTGTCGGCTTCTTTGCTGTATATGTACTTATATATGTATATAGAGTATTATTTATGTATGTTGATAAATAAATAGTTTGTGTATGTAACTGACATGTAAATTTATTTTCATGACTTTTTAATATGGATTTCTTTAAATACCCAGTGGAAGGTATAGCAACTTTTGCATTTAGTTTAATATGTAATTTCTCCTTCTAACTCTGCACCCCACAATTTCGTGTCGTTCTCCCAAAGGTTAGCTGTTAGAGAATACCTACAAGGTATTAAGCTCTCCTACGTACTTTATTTTATTTTGTATATTTTATGTGCAATAAAGAATTTTATTATTATTGAAAATAGCCTTAGTCAATAGATATTCATTAAAACATTTAAAAATGGTTATGGGGGTAAGTGTTAATTATTTACTTCCTTTTGAAATTGACTATTTAAACCTACAGTCTGAAATAAATAATAAATATATCGTTTGTATTATAATGAATAGTTTGTTCATTAATTTATAAAAATGACTAAGGTTGCACCTACCTTTACATTGATGTAATGCTAAAATATCACGTCAATTTTAAATTGAATCTTAACCTGCTTTTCGGCATAAAAGATTTATTATAAGTATTAAGAAACGTTGAAACTGAAATAAGTTCTACGCATGAGATGATCCCTGAAGCCAGAATAATAGCTTCAAGGTCAGGAGTAGTAAGGACTTGGATAGACATTACTTTATTATGTTTGCTTTACTTGATTGCAAGCTAAATCCCGCCCATTTCAAAACAAATATTTAATCCAAGTAACATCGGTTTACTATGGTTATGATTTTCCAAGACGACGCGCGTGCATCTACGCGTGGTTTGCTTTTTGACAGATGAACAATTGTCAAATCTAACTGTGCAATTTGGTTAAATTGCTTTACTTCATGTCAATTACCAACTCTGTTTTATTAATCGAACCTAACGAAGACCACATCATATGGTTGGTGGCGCTCGTTTATGATGTTAGCGCGGCTTACAACTGGAACGCGGGGCTAGTAGAGGCGTGCGCGTCTAGTAGAGGTGCGCGTGTCGTCTTACTAAATCTTTGGTTATATATATATATATATACTAGTATGTGTTTTTATCCTCGCCAAGCCCTCTGGCCAGCGTGGCGAGTGTAGTCCAAATTCTCCGGATATATGTTCTGGAAGGCCCATCTTCAGCAGTGGAGGTCTAGGACTCTGTGTTCTAGGGGCTGTAATGAATGAATGAAATGAAAATGAATTTTTATATAACTTTGGAATTTTGTCCAGGATGCTCGTTTTCATATCCTGGGCTTTGCGGCCTGCCTACGTCACGGTCTGATCCCGAACTTGTTGGACGGAGGAAGGAACGCGCGGTACAACTGTCGGGACGCCGTCTGGTGGTGGCTACAGGCCATCAAGGACTACTGCCAGGACTCTCCTCAGGGTCACAACATCCTGCAGGTAACTTTTCAATACTTATTTTAGGATTCTGCGAACAAATATATTTTAAGTGTCCAAGCAAAGTTTAAAGGTCATTAAAATTATAAAACAAACAAATTACTTGATTTTTGTTTAAATCAAATATTATTATTAATAATAATAATAATAAATACGTTTATTTGAGAAGTACACCGGTACTACAAAACACAATATTACAAAAAATTATACAAAATAGGTTAGTCTATAGATGAGTCAGGTTAGTTTGCACCATTCAACACTTAGCAGTAATACCCAGCTTACTATATGGTCTTTCGATCGTCTCTGTTCATTTCAAAGTTAAACACCCAGTGTACCTACTAAGGATTGGACTTTAGTTAACGTCGCAGCGGTCGGGGGTGTGCTGATTGTCAATTCAAATAAAGATATGTATTGTAAGGCGCTAATTAAAATTATGAACTGATTTTGAAAAAGTTTTGCAAAATTAATCCTTGAAATTCAGGAAGGGATTTGGGATATAAGAAATCAAATAATAAAAATGGACACACACAACTGTAGGATTTTTTTTAAGAAAGTCAGGTACACTGATAGTCAAGGAAGACGAATACTTAAGTCTGTTGTTTGAAATGATTATGTATTTATAGTAAAAGTAAAGTATCATCACGACCGTTTTTCTTTCGGGGTGATCAGTAAACACGATTATAAAGAAGAGGATTCACATTTAGCCAATTTTACTATAGGCCATTCATGACAAGTGGCAAGCTCGTCGATGTCTCCAGCTTACCAAACTCGAGAAATACCACAAATAAATTAAATGTATTTATTTATATTAATAAATATTTTTTTGTGTCCCGACCAGGAATCGAACTCGGTACCTCCGAATCTAAATCCAATTTAACCGCTAGACTACGGATATAGTGCTATACTTTTTGTCCAATATTTGTGTTATTACATAAGAATTTGTATTAAGGACGCGGTGTCCCGGCTGTACCCGAAGGACGACAGTACGGCGCTCGGTCCGGGCCAGGCAGACCAGCCACTACATGACGTCATGCAGGAGGCTCTCGATGTTCACTTCCAGGTAACTACAGGTTCAATGCCCCAAAACAAAGAATTACCCCCTAGCAAAGTATCATCACAACCGTATCCCTTAAGGTGTGGTCAGAAACCACGCATTTATAAGAAACGAGATCACATTTAGCCAATTTTACTATAGGCCCATCATGACAAGTGGCAAGCTCGTCGATGTCTCTAGCGTACCAAACTCGAGAAATATCACAAATAAATTAAATAAGATTTATTTATAATTGCGTCCCGACCAGGAATCGAACCCGGGAAATCCGAGTCTAAATCCACGCACTACGCTAGACTACGGATCACCTCTTCTTATTGAAATTCACAATAATACCCACTGATATTATATTTCAAAAATCGGATAGAGTGAGAAGCAAATAATAGTGTGTGGAAGAAAAGCGATTTTAAGTAATAAAAAAATAGTTCTTCCACAGATGGATCTGGCACCCGCACTGTTAATCCATTTTCTCTTTTACAATGAATAAGTATTATTAATATATTTTACTAAATACTGCATGGAATTAATTAAAAAGTAAATATTTTTATATTATAATCTAGAATAAAAAACTTCGTATTTTTTATTCTAATTATTGAGTAATAAAAACTTAATTTACGGTGCAGGGAAGTTTTCCTAGAAATATCGTCAAAACGTTGACTTCTTTCTCTCTCTATTTTCTCTCTCTCGGCGACATTACTTAATAATAACACTCACCAGCATTTAGGTATTTACTTATTCACCATGCAGTAATGTTTTGTTATTCGGATACTGATTTTTATCTTTAAAAAAAAGCGACCTGTTTTATTTAAAGAAAAAGGTTCTACTAACGATATGCCTGAAGCCTAAAAAAATATTTGCTGTTTTCACAATTACATTTGCGGTATACAAAAAACCTCATATTATGACCGCCTCCGTGGTCTAGTGGTAACAAACGTTGCCGTGAACTCGGGAGGTCGTGGGTTCGATTCCCACCGGGGGCAAATTGTACATTGTATAATTTGTCTCGGTCTGGGTGTTTATATGTATATATTTACAAAAAAAAAGTATAATATGTAGTTTATCAACCATTTAGTTTCCGTAACACGAGCCTCGTAGCTTACCACGGAAATTAGATGGCTCTGTGTGACCTGTCTGGAAATATTTATTATTACTATTATTTTTAAGAAGCGAGTTTACGTTTAAACTTAAATTGACAACCATCAAAAATACATTCATATATTTCCAGGGTCTAGTGTTCCGTGAACGTAACGCCGGTCGTGCTATCGACGCGCACATGTCCGACAAGGGATTCAACAACCAGATCGGAGTCCACCCGGAAACTGGATTCGTATTTGGAGGAAACGAGGCCAACTGCGGAACCTGGATGGACAAAATGGGTTCTTCTGACGCAGCAGGGAATAGGGGAAAACCCGCCACCCCCAGGGACGGATCTGCTATAGAAATCGTAGGGCTATCCAAAAGCGTGGTCACGTGGCTTGCGGCTTCGTACGCCGCGGGTAAGTATCCTTACCAAGGAGTCATGAGGAAGCATAGGGACGGCTCAGTCACCACTTGGTCTTACGTGCAATGGGCGGACAAAATACAGGTCAACTTCGAACGATTCTTCTGGGTACATCCCACCCCGGCTGCTAATGATTTGAGACCAGATTTAATACACCGTCGAGGTATCTACAAAGACAGTCACGGCGCCACCCAGCCCTGGGCGGACTACCAGCTCCGGTGCAACTTCCCAATAGCAATGGCCGTCGCTCCGGAACTCTTCAACCCTCCCCACGCCTGGGTCGCACTCAACAACCTCAAAACATTACTCGTCGGACCTCTAGGCATCAAAACCCTCGATCCTGACGACTGGGCGTACTGCGGAGATTACGACAACTCCAATCAAAGCTCCGACCCTAAAGTAGCCCACGGGTTCAACTACCATCAGGGCCCGGAATGGTTGTGGCCGATGGGCTACTATCTTAAAGCACGCCTGAATTTCGCTCAAAACAACGGCTGCTATATCAAAACCATATCGGAGATACGTTCGGTTCTTTCCGCCCATGTAGCGGAGATACAGAGCAATGCTTGGAGAGGTCTGCCAGAGCTCACCAACAGTGCAGGAGCCTACTGTTCCGATTCGTGTCGCACTCAGGCGTGGAGCTCTGCAACTGTACTCGAAGTACTTTATGAACTAAAGTTGTGGGAAGAGAAGCAACCCCTGCAGCCGCTCGGGGATGACAACTGACGTCGGTTCCGGGTCGTAGTTCACGTTATCCCCTACCCTCTGACCTCCAAAAACTCCCGCAAACGAAAAGGCCTCGCCAAATCCACGGAATCTCTCTCCTCCCACTACAAGAACGGCTACGACCATCTCTACTCCGAGCCCTACGGCTGTTACGATAAGAAAGCTAACAAAAAGCGCAAACGTAAAGGGTTCTTCTTCAAGAAGAGAAACAACTTTGATGAAACACAACATTATCCGAAGAAGAACTTCTTCGGTTTCGGACGAAAAAAAGGAAAGACTAAGAAATACAATCGCGAACGGAAAGCGTTTCCGGACGCTCGAGACTGTAACGATGGCGACAGTCTCAAGCGCTCCAGCTTCCACGAAGTTTGCCAACAACAATACCAATCAGCCAAAAATGTCTCCAAAACAATTTACAACAAGTTGCGATACGGCTACGATTATAAGCTCAGCTATTCTTGCGTAGTTTACAGCGATAGGTATTTCCGCTATCACTTGATGTTGGATACTAAGATAATGCCGATGAAATGTTTGGTGTCGAACGACTTGGGTGCGCCCGTGCTTTACAAGAAGTTTACCAAACTGCAGAAGAATCATTTGGACTTGTTTATCAGTCCGAGCAACGTGTTCCAAGAGGATATGTTGTCGTATACCCGACACTACATGCCCATGCACACGGCCTGGTCCATTCGGCCATACTGCGCCAACTCGGGACCGCTCGTCGACTTCGGAGATGCTTATCTCTTCTATCATATCGACAGGCGGTTCTTTCACAGATCAATATTTGTAGACTTACAGATTTTATATGAGAAAAGCAGACGAGTGGACGTTAACTACAAACCGCTGTTCGATATGCTGACTCGATGCAAAGAGTTAACGGACTACGACGAATATATTTACGCCTATGCGCGGCTCGGGGATATGACGCACAAACAGTTGCAGCCACTATTTTATTTAGAACATAAGGATTTTAGTCATAGGCTATCGGAAGAGGGGTGTAATAGTAAATGCTTATCCGAGTACGATGTTGCGAAACGCAGGAAACAAGTTAAGAAGCTCGATCTGTATCAGCCTATGAAAGGGAAAATGGACGGTATATCGAAGTTCCCTGTGCCTGACTTTGCGCTCTCCGACGACCAGATGCTGATGAGAAAGAAGGGAAGTCTCTATGAGAAAATAAAGTGCGAACCTGAAAAGATTTACGATAAGCTGATGAAGGACTCTCCCCGGATCAGTGCTGCCAACCTCGCGCACGCAGAAATACATCAGAGCATCAAGAACATAGACAAAACTTATTCGACGCGGAAAGTTTTGAATACAGAAGTTAGGAGAAGAAGCGTGTCTATGGATAGGCAATCGACAAAGAAGAGTGTTTATAACAATGGCCGCAGCGCTACAATAAGTTTGGATAAAACTTATGATATGAAATCGAATCAGATGCCTTTAGATAGGAATAATATGATATTGATGGAGCCCTTGTTATTGATGCAAACTTTGAGCGAAGATCGAGAGCAGATGAAAAGGAAATCAGCTACAAAAAATCAGAAAATAATCGTGAGAGTTATTTTAACTTATAGTACTATAATGTACGTGTTGATGTTTGTTACATTTTATTTTTTTAGTCTTGAAGGTGTTGATCAGTTATAGATACACAAGAAGTTAATGTAGAATGTGCATGTCAGAAGGAAACTAGCAGCCAGATTCTATTTCATTAAGCGCAAACCTGTCTGGCCAGCGTGGCGAGTGTTGGCCTAATTCTCCAGAAAGAAGGCCCATCAGTGGAGGTTTAGAACTCTGTGTTCTAGAGGGCTGTAATGAAGCGCAAACCTTATATAAATTTAATTTTTTAAAAATGTTCACGAATTCTTGAAACAAGTGTTTTTTTAGACTTTTCTTAGATGATAATAAATTTCAGATCAATGGAGAAATTTTGGTACAATATACAGAATTATGGCTAGACGGGTTGGGTCTAGCCAGAGCGTGGCGAGTGTAGGCCTAATTCTCCAGAAATTCCTGGAAGGCCCATCTCCAACAGTGGGGGTCTAGGACTCTGTAATGATGATGATACAGGAATAAAAAAAACACTCACATGTGACAATGTCAAAAAAACCGTTCCATTTATCGAAGCTGACGGAGCTAAAAAATGTAACACAGCTTAAATGAAACGGTTGGTGTCGCTGGTTTGTGATCTTAGTGCGTTATGTTTTAGTAACTGGAACGCGAGGATAAAGAAATCAATGTCACCAGTTATTAAGATTAGATATTCGTGTAAGAAACAAGACGAAAATTCCTGGTTTGGGCTCCAACGTGCAATACAATTGGAAATATCGTCATGATCGTAGAACAGTGTCGGATTTTAAAAAATACCCATAATTTTGCATTATTTCGATAGCAAATAATAGGAATTGTTATAATTTGGTTAAAAAAATCTGATTTTATATATAGTTTTATATTGTTTGTGGTCTGTAATTTATAGTGCAAATGTTAGAAAGGGTTCCAAAATGAAATCTTGAAATCTTTGCACTTATTATGAGACTAGTATTAACTTAAAAAAGAAGTGACAAAAAAACAGTTATAATAACTTTGAATAGCCGCCATGTAAATTTATATATAGCAGCATCCGTCACTGTTCTACGATCATGACGATATGTGGTGTCAATTTTGTTCACATCTAGTAATTTTTTATATAAATGTTTCATTTTTGTATTTATTATTGTAACTAATTTCTACTGTATAAATAAATAATAATAATAATTATTATTATTAATATTCTGACGCAAGCTTAGACAGTAAATTATTGACTCCACTATTTAAACCATCTTACGTTAGCGCTTAAAGAAATAGACTTCGACCGCCGGGTTTCTATTATTTGTCATTTTAAAAGTAATAGGCTTTACTATTATGAATTCAGAGGGTTTGCATGCCTCTAGCTCGTAATCCATTATTTTTCAATTCTGAGTGTAGTTTTGAGACATAGGGAATAAAATTACGGACATCGGGAGTCCGCGGGTCTCAAGGAAAGGAACATTTCGCCCATTATAAGCTGGTTTAATTTGGTAACGCAGTTAAGATGGATTCGTATTCGTGTAGATTACCATAAACAAATACTATTTTTTTTTAAATTTTTATTTAAAAACTTTATTGTTTTGTTAACAAAAGGCGTATGTAATGCCGATTGGCATTCTCTTACCATCAACCTTCGGGACATTGTATAAATTATGGTAGGTTTATAAAACAAACATAAAATAAAGAATATTTAAATAATTTTGATGTTAATTTAAATAACGTACTTATAACTAAATAAAAAAATACATAATTTTAATACTAAACTACATAATAACTAATATATTTTGTTACTTATTTTCACTGTCTAAAATTAAGGAAATCTTTATTTTAGCCATTAAAAAATAACAAAAATATTTATAGCGATTTTCCTCTATTTTACTTTGACAAATATATAGAAAGAAGACACATTTCTAATCATTCCATGGATTCACAGTGCGGGTGCCGGTTCCATCGTGTGTGGGTAAGAGATGAGAAGATTGGTGTCTCGGGCTTGCGACCAACAATAGGCTGGTTTAAGAAAAAGAGGCCTTCCTTTTTTCATTTTTATTGCGCGATAATACGCTCACCATCCACCATTCTACTGCTCTCCCTACCCAACCAAATACTGTATGATTCCGTTAATGCCGTCTTGGAAGCTCGTTCCATAAATGTATTGACGGCAGACCTGCTTAAGCCCAATTCTTTCAGTAAGTGATGCAAAGATTTCGCTGGAACTCCTCTCGCACCAACTCCCTAATAATTCTCCAAAACTTCCGTAATTTTATTCCCAGTAAGTAAATAGAATACATTTCTCAAAAGTAGATACGTACTTTAAAAATCTATAAAATAAAAATCCTATAATCTGGAGTCCTTCAAACGAAGTGAGAAAAAGCATCTTTATGAGCCGGCATAGTGGTAGGGACCGATGTCAGTCATCTGAGGCTGGCGTCAGTTGCTCCCATTATTGGACCTCGCGTAACGCTTACTATCAGGAGGGCGCAGTGTCACATGTCTATATAAGTACATAAAAAATAATAAAATAAAAAAATGGATTGTGCGAGCGAGAGGGGTGCAAAAGTGTTAAACACTCTTAATAAAAAATTGCTTTAAAATTGAAATTTTTGTGCCATATATATTTTTTTAAATATGATGACTTTAATCGTTTTTAATTATGGTGTTGTTAACATAGATTAAAACAAAAGGTAGATACGGTACGAAGACATTGGTCTTAAACTAACAAACTACCGACCATTTCCAGAAATGCTGATAATCACGTTATTGGCCGAAATAACTAAAAGTGGCGTAAATTAAAATCAGAGATTATTGAAATCATTATTTCTCTTGAATCAGTAATCAAGCTGTAAGTCTCTCCTTTTATACATGGCGTTGCGCGCAAGGTCTTTCAATGTTAGAAACTGGAATCCGACATTTATCCGACAGTCCATAACACTTTGCCGGCTTAATTGGGCATGACGACAATTCGAGCCTGAACCCGGAACGTGTGGATACACTTTACAGTGGTCAATACTTCCCCGTCGCGGCAGACTGAGAAAACCATCAGTCCGCCTACCATCTATTTGTTGTTCTCATTGAAAGTATGTGCCATTTGCAATGATGTCAAATGCCAATTTTTACTTCCTAGGAGAAACTAGTATTGTAAGCTTGCCATGGTAATATTTATATAAAAATGACACCGCTTGAAACAGCACTTATTGAATTTTCTTATTCGCGGTGATTGTACTTTGTGACTTTGCGTTTTTTCTATCGGTTCCGCATTATGTAGTGAACGATATAGTGCGTACCGTATCTTCTCCTTTTAATTTATCTAAGGTTTTTTAAATAGTTGTAGTATGCATATTAATTATTAATTTATTATTTCCTTATTTTTACAGCAAATACAATAAAATTGGTCAGTTTTTGCAAAATAGAACATAAATTAACTTTGATAGATTATATTTACACATTGTGATGTCACAAGTACAAAATAAATAGTAAATGTTTTATACTTTAATGAATTTTATTATGAAATTAAGAATTTGTAATTATTTTTTAATAAAGCAAAATATAAAAGGTGTGCTTTATTAAAAGTGATAAATAGAAGTGTACGAATTGTTTTATTTTTATAAGTTTACACTCGGTTTCCGAAAGGATATTAATCTTTTTTGTTATTAAATTATTCCAAGTATACTAAATATATTGTATAATATATAAGTATTGGTATAGTTAACATTTTCCCTATACACCCGTATAATAGTACTCATTGGTTAAAACCATAGTCCGTGAGGTAAGCTTGACAAGTAAGTGACAGATAAAGGGTTACCAGACGAAATTAAACAGTAATTCGGTCGATATCAATAATAAAATATACATATATATTACTTTAAAAAGAAACAATTAAGTAATTCGTGTCGATTTTATCAACGAAAATTACAGCTATCTAAAGTGATATATTATGGTTTTTTGTGTTTGAAGTGAATTTTGTTTTTTTTTTCTGAAAAGTAAGTTTTGACAATATTTCTTCGATCGATATGCATGAGTAATTGAAACCCCTGTAACTCTACCTCGCTTTGTTCACAAGAAACAGCGGATTTAAAAAAAAATACGTTGATTTTTACCTTTTTAATTGATTATTAAATTTAATTTATAAAAAAAAACATCTTGAATAGATAAACGCCACTGGTATGTAATTATTGCTGTTTTTTTTATAGCACGACCCCAAGTGTTGCAACACACAAAATTAATTTGAAAAAGTTGTCTCACGGATTATGGTGTTAGAGTCGGGACTCTACACCTACACCACTCAAGTCCTATAGCCGTGGCAATAACGAGTATGTAAAATTTTAAAATGATACATTGGTATCTTATTTTTGTATTCTACGAGTATTATATAGAATGATTATTTTCCTCACCCTCAACCCACAAAATATTCTTCTACCTCCCCGTAATGTAAACTTAAATAATTTTCATGTATAGTATATCCAATTGTGCAATAAGTTAACGGTCGAAAAAGTCAATATTATTATTTTCAAATTATTTTAATATCAACTTGATTTGTACAAGTGACTTTAGGTACTTAGGCTGAGTTGTGCTTACATATTGAATACAAATATATGATAATTCTGATCCATTAATTTAGGCAAAACTAAATATCCTTGTACAAGACAGCTGTACTGTCACTTTTAGTTCCAGTTTTAGCCGTAAGGACTTGAGTGGTGGCCTAACCGCATGCATTATAATTATAAAAAAAAAAAAAACTTCATAGCTTTCTTAGTACCTATCTACAATTCGGAGATTATCTGCAAACAATTTTAAATTGACCCACCTATGCTATTTTGTAACATCGTGTCATATTGCTTGCCTTAAATATTTTAAGATTTTCTTATATTGTGGTATTTAGGTAATTTATAATAGGTAATATTTTTAATGAATTTGTTGTGTCATATTTATAATAAAGAATATTTTATTGAATGTTTTGTTTTGTTTTACCTATTACCTATTATTCAGACACATTGCATTAATCTTGCTTTGGCTAATCTATGTATGGCAAAGCCACTTTTTCGCTCATCAATGCGACAGAAGAGATATTTTATCGATATTTTCCCCTCTGAACCCTAAAAAAGACAGACACGACAGCGACGAGAATAGACAAAAAATTTCTACCCCAAAAAAAACATTATTTTTAAAACGAAAAATATTGGAAAAAAAAGTCTGAGCAACACATTTTTCACCAGACTCTTGTGCAAGACCAATACCAAGACTTGGGTTGATCTTGCTTACATATCACATAGACGCAGTAGGTAACAGAGTGTTTGCTTGCTAGAACTGCAATAGACTCGTATAATTAGGTGTAGCGAATTATTTCTTAACAAATATATATATTTTTTAAATGGGGTGTATCAGGCAAAGCTTTTTGTAGATGTCGCTAGCAGCATTGGTACCTTGTTAACACCTATGGCGATCATTTTTTAAATGTTCCTGTAGTTTTTTTTTTTATATAACAGAAAAATATAATATAATATTAAAAGACGAATTAAAAAAAGGAACACACACCGTCTTTAAAAAGAAAATAGGTTGAATTAATAGAACGGCAATTTTGAGATCACTATATCTGATTTCGCTTGGAAATCTCTATATTTACACTTAAAAGCTGCTCACACTGCATAATATCCAGAAAATAATGGTTTTCGTAATAAAAATAAAAGATTTCTATGCAACTGACAGTTATATTAGGTACCATCTATCATGCGCCATCTATCGTGATAAAAAGTTAGTGATACACCCCATTAAGATTTACATTCCCCTGCCGTATTCTGTTACTTTGTCGCGAACGTTATTAGTGGATTTCGTTATTTACGTCAGAGATTGCATCATAATTACAAAAAAATATTCAGTTCTCAACTGTATAAGCGTTCGACCTTGACAGTTTCCGTGCAAATATCAACTTTAATAGCGTGGTGTATATATAGTTAACGGATTCCATTATATAATGTTTGCGCAGAATAGGGCTGCTCTTCGGCTTTGATGTCAAAAAAAAAACAACTAATATAAATAAATATACTTCCCTCTAAACATGCGTTAATATATGATGGTCGAAAAACGGCCCTTAGAATAAAAGTTAATACATTTGGCTTACACCACCTACTGTCAAAGATACCTAAACTCTGTTCGTCGAGAGTTGGTAAATATTATGATAACGTCTCGGACAGCGATTGTCGCTTGATTATGACTGTATGTAACTGTATGACGGACACGCGCTACTAAGTATCGTGGTACGAGGCACGAAATTGTCAAACGCGAGGCTGGCCGGCGGGCGTGAGGCATTATTTGTAAAAATTAGCCTGTTTTTCTAAAACTCGCAAAAAGACTATAAAGGCATATAATAGAAACAAAGACGGGTTACTATTTATAGTAAGAACGATCTACACCGATCAAGTATCTATATAAATAAAATATGCAAACACAATTAAATAACGTGGTTGTACAATGAAATATGTAGTAAATAATTGTTTTATTTTTGAGTTAAAAGGAAAATATTAAGCAAAATAAACGCAAATCATGCGACACCACCTACTCACGGAGTAAAGTCGCTGCAACGCGATCCCAATAACATTTTAATTGGATTATAATACGAGTATAACCATAGAAGAAAGGAGTATAACTAAATAAAATCAAATTTTAGCCCAGGAACATATTTTGTTAGTCAACCTCGTCACATCACACGACCGTTACTTTTGTAAGGATATACTTATTTTTTAATGGATGTTTTTAAATTGTTTACATTTTTTACTTTTAAGTAGTTTTATTCATTTAATTTAAATAAATGTACATATATATATGTCCAAGAGCAAAACAAAACTAAAAACAAAATTATAATGGCATGTTGAATAATTTTTGGATCACTAACCCCTGACACTAGGACCAAGGAAATACTTAGCCCTAACATCCAAGTAAGGTTAATAAATTTACTGAATGTATTTTTTTCTATTTTCTAGTCCATGGAGACAGGATCTATGGGTCGTTATAATAATATACAAAATACAAAATCATCTGAGCCCATATAAATAAAAAAAAAAAAACTCTTTAAGAATTTCTAACATTCAAGAGGGGGAAAAACCCAATGAACAGTGACCAAAAATAATTTATGTAAGGTTATATCTCTAAATTTTTGGTGTAGGTATATTGAGAAAATATAATTACCTTTTATTGTTATTTTTATATGCTATCAAATTATTTCTGCGTAAACGTTATGAACTTTCAAAACGCACACTGATTTGACATTTAATAAACTGACAGTTCAATGATCCATCACAAAAATGGCTGCAATGAGAGTTTTTAGTCGTAATTTACCATATTTACGACAACAATTTACAGCTTTATTAGGAAACACTTCACCGTCTGTGAAATTCATATGTGTAGTAGTCATTATAGGTTATATATTATCGTTCTTTGACGATGTTATTGATGTTCTAAGTGTTACCCCAGGTTACCTACTTCCACCGTCTTTTCAGTTGTGGTCTACTTTCACGTTCTGGTTCCTTGAGATACATTTGTGGGAAGTGTTTATAGACATAGTGACTGTAGGATTATGTGGGAAATTAATAGAGCCGCTATGGGGGCAAGGGGAGATGATGAAGTTCTTTATTTTGACCAACTTTGGTGTGGCATTTTTGACTACATTTTACTATTTGATGATCTACGCTTGTACTGGAGATGCGAGTTACTTGTTCGAGATCCACGTGCACGGGCTAGCAGGGTACATAGCTGCTGTGAGTGTGGCTGTGAAGCAGATCATGCCAGATCACCTGCTTATTAAGACTCCTCTAGGTATGTTTTTATATTTTAGTACAAAGTGATGACGAATCTATTTACAGACCAGTGTTAATATGTAATGCTCACATTAATTGAATTACAGTTGTGTAAGATATCTCTCTAACATAAAGGTTTAGATTATATTGGTTTAAGTCATTAAAGTTTAAGTCTTAATCATTATTTATCAAAGTTTAATATTATCACAGCCCCTAGAACACAGTTCAAGACCTTAACTGATGATGATACTATTTAATTTATTAACTTTAAGCAGAACAGTTTTCATACTATATATATCACTTAACTAATTAAATTTTGATTTAAAGTTTGTAATTTTCAGGAAAGCTGACAAATCGCTCTCTACCGTTACTAATTTTGATAACAGCCATAATATTGTGGGTCATAGGCGCCCTGGAAGGTACGTACCCCTGCATGTGGGGTAGTGGAACCATTTTGTCCTGGATGTACCTCAGATTCTGGCAGAGACACACTAACGGCACCAAAGGCGACATGGCTGATAATTTTAGCTTCGATAAGTAAGTTTTAGTTAAGTTATTTTTTTATACATTAGGCAAATAGTATGCTGGACAACCTACAGATCACTATTCTGTCCATTGTATTATTGGCCCATTCTCTGTCGCCTTGTAGCAATACTAAGGCACCTAATATACCCACACTGCAAGTTGGGTTTACTTTCGTTTTTAGCATGTGTAATTTATTTGACTTTGTCCAAGTAGCATAACAGAAAATATCCATATGTTACTCAACAGTACCATTAATACGGAAATGTGATGTGTGTAAAAATAACATCAAAATAAAATTGTTTGTTTCCAGTTTCTTCCCGACTGTCCTCCAGCCGGTGGTGCGTGCGGTGCTGGCACCCCCTCACCGCTGCCTAGTGCGACTTGGAGTTTGTTCCCCACCCACTCGCCGGGTGCATCTCTCCCAGACCCTCACCATACCGGGGGCAGAGCCACAGGACCTAGAGAGGAGGAGGTATGTACACACCTCAATAATGCCTAAAATAGTCAACAATAACAAAGAAAAAACTTGAATATTTATTATATTCACTTGTAAATGCAAGCTGTGGGAACTTTCTCACAATTTTGACTGAGCTTTATGTAGTTGGTGTAAGAGGAAGAGAAAATCTTTGCACCACTTATGAAAGAATTGGACCTAAGCAGGTCTGCCGTCAATACATTTATTGAATAAACTTCAAAGACGGCATTAATGGAATCATACAGTATTTGGTTTGGGTGGAGAGAGGAGAAGAATGGTGGATGGTAAGCGTCTTGTTGCGCAATAAAATAATAATGGAAGCCTCCTATTTAAACCGGCCTATGGTCAGCCTCATGCCTGAGACACCATTCTTCTTACCTCTCCTTCCCACACTTGATGGACCCGGCACCCAAATCCATGAAATGCTTAGAAAATTGTCTTCTTCATCCGACATGTTTCTAACTGCTTCTATTATCACAATATTTATCATTTACCTGTATTTTTACATCATGGTCATGGACTACCATGGTATTGTGAATATGTAAAGTTTATTACAAATATACAAGCCGTGAAGCTTTAGGCGACACGATAATCTGTTCTATATTCTATGAATGAAAATACTATCATAGTAAAGACACATTGATACTAGCCTGAATTGTGGGCTTGTTTCTTCAACTATTGAGTTTTTGGTCCACTTTACATGTCATTCAGCACAGATGCTACATTTGATTCCAGAATTATAAAAAGAAAATAAAAGTTTCTAGTGTCCTGCTAGTCACACTCATTAAAATATTATTGACATATTTTTTGTAAAATAATAATGACATAGTTTTGGCTTTTATTCTGAAAAGAGTACAATAAAATTTACTTTTAAAAGAGACTAATAAGACAAGAGACGTTAACTAGCTTGCCATTAGTCATAATGGGCCTATAGTAAAGTTGGCTAAATGTAAAAAAGTATGATTTCTGTACACCCCGGAATGGATACAGTCCTGATGACACTTTACTAGATCTGTTTAAATGTTAACTTAAATCTAGAGTCAAATAGAATGGCCCCTGTAGACCTATATTGTATTTAATATAGTTTAATAATTAAATAAACATGCAACAAAACTAATAAGCATTCTATTACAGACAAATAGCACTGAAAGCTTTGAGCGAACGACTTTCGAAGACATCTGAGCAGACCAGACAGAAGAACCAGTCCACCAAAGTCAACATGGACTCCTTGAGGAAGACTCAGACCCATGTGATCCCACAGTTCCCCACAAACCCCATGGAATCCACATCCCAAAACATCCTCCCACCTGTCACTGTACCTGAATCTACCCTCATTGATATCCCTTCTTCAGTTCAGACAACGAAACAATCATGATCTATGGTTAGAGGTAAATAATTTGAAAAAGCCAATGTGATAATTTGTCTTAATTCTCTTAGGAATCCTTAAGATGGTTTAACACTTTTGCAACCCTCTTGCTCGCACTATATTTTAAAAAATTGTACTTTTATATAGACTGCCTCTATGATCTAGCGGATAATTCGTGGATTTCATAATAATTTATTTGTGATATTTCTCGAGTTTGGTACGCTAGAGACATCAACGATCTTGTCATGATGGGCCTGTAGTAAAGTTGGCTAAAAGTGAATCCGCTTTAGAAAAAAGCATGATTTCTGACCACTCCAAAAGAGATATGGTCATACTAATGATACTGAGTTTATTTCTCTTGAGAAATGTAGTCTATTAACTATGTAGAAAATAACATTACTAAGATTTAAGACATATTTTTACTTTCATATGTCTATTTTTAGACAAAGAAACAAATCAAAAACATAACGAAATATGTATGTCTAAAATGTCAAAAAGTGTATAAAACACTTGAATAGTAAAGTATCATCACGACCGTTTCCCTTCCGGGGTAGTCAGAAACCACGCTTCACGCGGATTCACATTTAGCCAACTTTACTATAGGTCAATCATGACAAGTGGCAAGCTCGTCGATAACTTGACTAGACTTGAATAGTCTTTAAAAATGTTGTATTGTGCGAGCGAGAGGTATGCAAACCATTAAACCCTTTTAAGTTTTAGGCTGAATAATATTGTCGGTCGAATGACTAATAGGCGTAAGTGTATTTGCAACTTTTGCAGTAATAGCAATTAAATTTCCCTTTAATTAAATCACTCTCTAGTAAAATTGCAAAAATACACCTACGTCTTTTGGTGATTATAAACTCCGCCATGTAATGTTTTACTTCCAATCTGTCAAATTGGGAGTGTTCATACATCCAAACCACCAATCTACAATGTCATGAAGTTTGTGCGTTACTGTTAGCTAATACTAAAAGTTTGATCATACATCAATTGTACTTATTAACTTATGATATTCTTACACATCAAAATTGTATGTACCTGATATGATTGTTGGATAGGATTTACTTAACATTCTAGGTTGGGTTCCAAAATTACATAAATATTTGTTCTGTCAAATAAATAATTCACTCTTTGCGTTCCGCTTATATAAATGTTAGTAAGAAATGCTGTTTCTGTTTACATTATTATCAAAATGTATGAGTATGACAGCTTGAGCTAACAATTCATATATGTGATGTTACGTGGCTTATCTGGAATGCGGGGACTGAAAGGGTTCTAGTATCTCCAAATATATATAATAAGGGTGTCTTTCGCTCTATTTGCCATAGACAAATATTCATTATTATTAATTGCGTTTCAAAATAATTATTCTGTAAGTTCTACTCGCTCTAAAACTTAATAGCTAATAAGTATGTTTTTTTTAGGAATTATTGCTTATATGCTAGGATGAATATTTTGAGTTTTGGAACACAATATTTGAACAAGCTCATAAAAAATAACCAATAACTATTCTTTAAACTCTTTGTATTTATTTTATCTATATTGTCACATTGCGCTTTCAGATAAAGTATTAATAAAATTTACAATATGTGCTGTAACCCTATTTTGTTACTTAAGCGCAAACATTATATAATGGAATCAGGTAACTATACATATATCAGACTATTAAAGTTGATATTTGCACGGATGCTGTCAAGGTCTAGCGATTATAGAGTTGAAAATTAAATAATTTGTAATTATGATGCAAGCTCTATATGACGACCACTAATAACGTTTGCGACTAAGTAACGGAATAGGGCTGCTGCAGGTCTTAAAAGTTTATATAACCTCAGCCTAGAAACATCGACGAGCTTGCCACTTGTCATGATTGGCCTGTAGTAAAGTTGGCTAAATGTGAATCCGCTTCTTTATAAGCGTGATTCTGACCACCCCAAAAGGCATACGGTCGTGATGATGATACTTCTTCAATCTTTATTGTTTAATAACAAAAGGCGTATGTATGCCAATTGGCATTCTCTAACCATTAACCTTTGGGACGTTGTAAGTTAATAATAATAACAACGTTTATGAAAATTTAAGTTTGCTAAAATTGAAAACAAAATGGCGCTGACTGACAATAGTGTTGCAATTATTTTTATTACTTTATTGTAGTATTTTTATCTAAATGCGAACTTATTAAAACTTAAATAATTATAGTTGGTTGAGATTGAAGGATATTGATGTTGGTATAATGATTAATGATTGAAACAGAATATGTTAATTAATTTTATATTTATATGCATTTGTTGAGATGTTTGCGGTGACAAGTATAAATAAACGTGTAAATATTCGAGATATTGATATATGTAGGTTAATAAATTACACTAATTACATTTTTAAACTTGTATTTTATTTTATAATATTACCTCAAGAAACAGCAGAAATAGGTAAATAAAAAAATATAGATAAAGAATGTGAATTTTAAGATGGGAAAAGAAATGTTCATTCTATGTTCGACTTAAAAGCAAACCTTGTTTTTTTTACCGAATTTTGCTTAAATTGTATGAATACTATAGAACAACGTCAAGTGGAAAGGCATTCAAAGCAAAAAAAAGCGCTTAAGCGACAAGTCAAACACAGGGAAAGAAGGAAATATGTAGTTTAAATAACTTAGGCCTGGCGCAGCAGTCTCGACATTTCATAACGATCGCTAACTTGGCAATTTAAGGTGGCCATTGACTTCAAACAGACCAATTCGCGTGGTCACTTTCCGAAATTTGCTCAACAGTCAGCTAATTAAGTGGACCACGTTTGGATGTGTAGTGAGTGCCTACCTTTAGTCATTTAAAATGTCTGAATCGTATCGAAGCAAACTATTAAGAGACGAAAGACAGCCCGCAAAATTCTTCTTTTCTTTAATGGCGTCAGATGTCGTATAGACAACAATTCTGCCAATGTCGAGTATATATAGCCCGTAAAGTTATCGAATATCATCGCTGCCATTTTGGCATTTGCTTCTAATGTTGCAAAAGAATAAATATTATCGCCATTGATATAATACACGTTTTAGGGCATAAAATTAATTTGGAGCTGCCCGAACTATTAATATTGACCAAATCAGCTTTTTTATTTTGTAAATGGCAATATTTTTTTATGACTTACCGACCGAAAACGCTAAGATAGATAGTCTGTCGAAACTGCGAAGTGTATCAATTTTGCGTTTTATAAAGCAATAACGCATAATTAAATAAATTTGTTCGTGAAACCCAATTTGACTTAAGAAAAACATAAAGATAATGTTTCTTAGCTAGGAAATAAAAATAAATATAGGTAGAAAAGAGAAAAACACAGATGTAAGTTACATCGGAATCCATTCTTTCGATATTCACTAAGAACTAGGCCTGGTTTAGTGAAACGCTTATGAGTAGATCTATAACAATGCATAAATTTTAAGTACAATCTACTTTAATACACGTAAAATCGTCATTTAATCCCGTAAGTATAAAATTGCAGTAACAGGAAACAAAATGTCCGTCAAGTACATTGTTAATAAGGTTACATTTTTATATATATTAACGGTCGGTATATAATAAAGGGTTAAAAATCGCATGAAAATGTCACTTGATTTTTTATTTATTAATTGAGACTTCTGTCTGCCTAAAGTGAATTATATTAAATCACTTGATATGATACCACTTGCTTAAATCCGACTAGTGATGTCCATTAAGATTCCTCTGCCTGTAGTGATGTCTAAATATAAATATAGTCACTTTTAAATATCCAAATAACAATAAAAATGTCACTACCAGTTGACAGACAACGCTAGTGATGTCTTTTAATAGAACATTCTCAGTCTATCGATAGTCGTAGTTTTAAAACGTCCATCATCACAGTAACACGGTTTGATTCAACTGATGATGTCCATTGGTTGAGTCTCCCAGGTACCAATAGTTTATAGTGATGTTAAAAATATAACTTAAGTTGTCTTGAAATGTCCATGATCACTTGAAATTCGTTTTAAAACGTCTTTTATAACCATAAATCACACAACCATTGGATGGAGTCAATTAGTGACATCCATTAGTCCGGACGGACCTTCGGCAACTGATAGATGTAATGTTGTCAAAATTATAATTAGAGTTGCTTTAAAATGTCCATGATTATTTAAAATGTGGTTTTAAACATCTTTTATCACAATAAATCTCACAACCAACTGTTTGAGTAACCGCTTGTAACTAGTGACGTCCATTGGTTCAGGAGTCCTCCAGTTACAGTTAGTTGTAGTGATGATAAAATGATAATTAGAGGTGCTTTAAAATGTCCACAATAATGTTTTAAAATATCTGTTATCACTGTAAATATCAACACAATTCGTTGGAGTCGACCAGTAATATCCATTGGTCGGAGTCTCTAGTCTACCGATAGGTGTAGTGATGTCAAAGTTTTATTAAAATTTCAT
Organism: Tinea semifulvella; assembly: GCA_910589645.1. NCBI lineage: Eukaryota > Metazoa > Arthropoda > Insecta > Lepidoptera > Tineidae > Tinea > Tinea semifulvella. Next base: position 5,651,055 of record OU342587.1, on the reverse strand, counting down.
TGTCTTCCATCACTGTAATGTCACCAAAATTCATTGGAGTCGACTAGTAATGTCCATCGGTTGAAGTCTTCAGACTACCGATAGTTGTAGTAATAAAAAAAATATAACTAGTTTCTTTAAAATGTCCATAATCACTTGAAATTCGTTTTTAAATGTCTTCATCACTGTAAATGCCACCACCATTGGTTGGAGCCAACTAGTAATGCCCATTGTTCGGGGTCCTCCGGCTACCGATAGTTGTAGTGATGTCCTGCGGCAGGTGGCCAAGACCCAGCTGGGTAGTAATCTGCAGGCGGAGCGGGTGGAGCCGGAGGGGGAAGCACAACTGCAGCTAAAATAATAAAAGTTTTATTTATAATAAAGTTAAATACACTTTAAGCGTTGCTCGCACAGCCAAGATTAAAGCATTTTCTAGCAATTTTCAAATCTTATAGTTTAAAAAAAATGTGATTAGATTTGTTTTAGTAAAATAATACATTATTCCTTCTATTTTTCTTTGTCTATAATTAGGTGTATGAGAGCAAAAGTATGTATAAAATGACAGTAATTTTATTTCCCAGAAAGCTGATTGACTACATTGCTCAAAAGTACACTCATCATCAGACTTGATGTATCTAAAATGTTCAAGCGAGAGGATGCAACAACCATATGGACGATAAGTTACCTAAGTAACATTTTAAAATATTGTGTTTTGTATTACTCACGTGTGATTGGTTGCGGTTGCGTATACGGTTGCGGGTACTGCGGAGCCGTGTAGTACGGAGGCGGCACCGGCGGAGGGGTCTGAAACCACACATATGTATAAATCGACACTACTATTGATAAGTTTCAGTTGACATAAGAAAATGACAGATAACCTATTGCTTATTGTTTAAAAGCGTTTTACGCTTGCGCTTCCCTCTCGCTCGCACAACAGTCAACAGCTGGCGCAGTCGAGATGAAACCATATTCGTATAGATTATCATAAACCTATACAACCAATAATTTTATATTATATAAAAAAAAATCTTAGCATTCCTTGGATTCCAGGTGCCAAGTACATTACAGGTGCGTGTGGAAAAGAGAGCCGAGAAGAATGATGTCTTGAGCTTAAGACTGACTATAGGCTGGTTTACAAAGAAGGCCGTCTGACCTGGTAGTAACTGTAGTATTGCTGGTTGATGTCAGTCTGTATGGGCACGGTGATGAGGTTACTCCTGCCCCCCCTCCGGGCCGGCTCGGGGACTCGAGGGTCGGCACTCACAGCTCCTAGCTGAATATAAACAATGGTATCTATAGGGGGGAAAAATACATAGGTTTTTTTACATGATGTTTTAATTTATCATCTAACTCAGAACTTAAGCTACCATTTGGCACTTTGCTCCCAAACATTTACATTGGGGATTGCTGTTTTTAACTTTTTTTAGACTAAACTTTTCATTATCCAAAACTATTCTCTGATTAAAACCTCACTTAAAACCGCATAATAGAGAATATGCATTTTTTTTATTGCCTTTAAAGATACAAATTATTGGACCTGCTTAGGCAAAGTTGAGCAAAGATTTTGCTAAAATTCCTCTCGAACAAACTTCCATTGCATAAAGGTAAGTCTTAAACCTGTTCCTGACCATTGCCAGAAATTGACCAGAAAAGTGTATTTCTTATGGTACATGCTGGGGTTTGAACCAACCTTCTTTGGATTATAAGGCATTCTTACCGAGCCACCACTGCTGTATATGCATTTTAATACTGACAAATGAAGATGTTGTCTCAGGGCCTGATGAATTAATCAGCAATTAATGTCATGTATGGACAATTAATTTGAATAGTAATTAAATTTTAAAATCTTTATATAATTTTTATGTGAGGAGGTTTGGACCCCTACTTACTGAGATAGGTTTGACGAGTGTGACTGGGTTAGGTATAACGGCAGGTTCCGGTTCTGGCTTCGCCTCCGATCCTGAGACATGTCGGTGGTTGATGTGAGCTTGAAGATCTCTCTAAAATAATCAATGATTGATATAATCACAATAAAAAATAACATAATTAAAACACTAAATTACAATAGTTGCAACCTTTGGTATAAAATTAAATTATTTATTTGCATTGAACATGGTAGTAGTCAATATTTTAACAAGGATTGTTACGCTTTGCATTGCTCTAGTGTACTTTTGAGGAATGTAGTCAATCGGCTTTCTAGAAAATAAAATTAAAGTAATTTTACACAAAGAAAAAGCATTTATAACGAAATGCTATACTTTAATAAAACATATGTATGACTGATATAAAATTTTATTTCCTAGACAGCTGATAGATTTTTTTTTTTAAAGAACTCTTCGTAAAAAAATCATTTTAAAATTTCAACTTTGTCCATACTTTATTAAGGTAAGTTACTCTCTCTAAGCACTAAGAAAATAAGATATTTTTAATATTGTCTCACCTGTGATAAATAAGTTCTTCTACATCCTTCATTACCGTATCTAGTCCCAGCATGGGTACACATATACACAGTACCCAAACCTGTTTGTTCTACCCGTAATACCTGAAAAGTTAACATTGAATTTTATTAACGATTCCACAAGTTGGTATTAGTGGAGCCGGGACCAACGGCTTAACGTGCTCTCCGAGGCACGGACGCAGTGGCATTGTAAATATATGACAGAGTAAATATCAAAGGGTGCCACGAGCCAGGCTCATTACGTAGTGTGGGCTCACTATTAATTCACAATTTAATTTAAACTCCTGCAGTGTACTAGAGTCGGAATTGTTTATTAGGTTTTTATATAAGTTTTGTAGAACACTGAAAATAAAATTATTATTGTTATAATGTACATAAGTAATGTCTATTTCTCATTGGTACATGCCGAGGGAGTTTAAACCAACCTTGTAGGATTTGAAATCTCCAAATATACCTACCAAAATAATTATTACAATTTTCTGTACCTTATCTTTACAGCGAGGACATGTTGAATGGTCATCTCTAGCACAAGATAAGCAAAACACATGCTTACATGGTATCTGAAACAAAATAGTTATATCTTAAGATAAAGATAAGTTCTTGAAATGTGGATTAATTATGGCGGGTTCTGTATAACTGGATGGACAGACCTTAATCTACCCTCGGTCTTGTGGTGGTCAGTTAACTATTTAAAGAAACACTCATTATAAAAATATATATATATAAATAGAGAATTTAGTTTAACAACTAAACAAAAACTACTCTATAAAATAATCTAAAGGCTTACTACCTGAGAACTGTGGAATAAATGCTCACCAGTTTACCATTTTTATATATTTTTTTTATATTTTTATTTGTATTGCAATCTGTCTAGTCAAGACATTCGGCAATATGTATGTAATACTATAGGTCTTGAACGGTTTGCTTCCATTGATGCGACCGTATTGATACATTAATGCACTGCAAGTCATTGTCATTGGAAATTAAATAATCAATTCATGTGGAGCTGTTCTCTTCAATCTTCTGAATCTGAATGTTCTATCCATAAGGTTGCTTGCCAACTTATTTTGATGATTTTGTTTGATTGCAAATGCACCCTGGTACGTCAAAGATGATATAATTCACCATGACCTTGGCATCCCAACAGTCAAAGAAGAAATTAAAACTCAAGCTACCAATTATGGCAAACACAAAATTATTATGAAATACGATAGTTTTTTTTTTTATATTAGGGTTTTAGGGCAAGTGTGACAAATTTGTTTTAAGCCGGCTCTTTGATGAATTTGTGAGTATCTAGTGAATATACCGCTATTGTTTCAACTCCAAATTCCACAGAGTTATCAATTGCATTTATAAATTTATAAAGTGCCTGTCTTTTTGTCAATAATAATAAAAAACACAATTCTATAAATATAAATTCTTACCATTCTCCCATAAATGAGGATAGGCTTAGAGCAAATGTCACAGCAGTATATCATGGGGTTGAGAACTTTTTCTCCAATGAGTGTGGCGCGGTGGTTCCACTCCAGCCTCAGCATGGGCTCAGGGGGTCCGCGTTGTAGGGTTGTGAACACAGGGGCTTCAAGTTGGGATATATCCGAGGGGACTTCCACTGTAAAAATAGGTTTTTTGTTGTCATTTTTGGTTAAGTTACTGCCTTTAAGGCCCTAGATTTAAAAATGATAGCGTTGTAATAATCTTTGCTTTAATTTATCTAAACTCAGATCTAACTCTGCTAAGATAGGTTACACTTAATTACAGATAATAACAATACAGATAACTTTTTCATGATGAAAAAAAAAATGAAATGAGGGTGGTACTAAAACTCTTCCCTAAACTTTCCTTGTCAAAACTAGTAAATATAGATGGATTCCAAAGTGTCCCCATTTATTTTTAAAGCTTAAACTTACACTCGCTTTTAGCAGATTCATCCTGTTCAACGTCGTCTTTGGGGTCCTCAGCTGGCGTCTCCTCGGGTTCCTGAGCCACTTCTTCTACAGAGCATTCCTCTTCGTCAGATGAAATTACTTTTTGAGCTTTTTTCCCTCGGCCCCTGCCTCGGCCTCTGCCCCTGCCACGACCACGACCTCGGCCTCTTCCACGCGCATTTCTTTTCTCGCTGTTCATTTTAATTTGCTAACACTAAGAACTATTATTTATTTTGCAAACACCATTAACCTCTTAAAAGAAATCAACGCAAAAAAGGTATTATAACTTAATTATATGTCTTGAACTTTCGTCCACTAATAAAAGGGAATTTCTCAAGTTAAATATAAGTAATTTACTGCTATAAGCATGTTACTGGGGTCAATAAAATAAATTATAAAGAAATAAATCCCATTTCAAACAAATATCGTCCGACACGACAAAATAGTGATGTACACTACTGTCAAATTATGATCAAAGTTTTAATTGAATATTTCTTAGCCTAAGGTTGCACCAAAATCACTAACTATTAATCACGATAGATGGCGCATAATAGATGGTACCTAATACAACTGTCAGTTGCATAGAAAACTTGTAATTTTATTATGTACGAAATTTATAATTTTTTGGATATTATTCCGATTGATCAGCTTTTAATATCGAAATTTCTAAACGAAATCAAAGATATGGTGATCTCAAAATTGCCGTTCTATTATTAAAACCTTTTTTATTTTTAAAGACTGCGTGCGCTTTCTTAATTCGTGTTTTAAGGAAGGTAACGTTAATTTAAAATACATCATTCTGTTATAAAAATTAAAACTACATAAACATTTAAAAAATGATGCGATATAGGTGTAAATTAAGGTACAATTGCCGCTAGCGCATCTACAATAAGCTTTGCCTGATACACCCCATTGAAGTATCTGTAAATGTAACAGTATCAGATTTATTTTGAAGGTCATCCGTCAGCTGGTATAATCGACGCTATTTTTAACTTTAATTGTTACATTTATAGAGTCTTCGTTTTGGCACACTCCAGCCTTATTACACCATAATGAAGTCTCTGTATTCGTAACAATTAATGGTGTCGAATGTACCAGTTTTATTTTAAAGGTCTATCGTCAGCGAAATTAATCGACGCCATTTCTAACTTGAATCGTTACGTTTACAGATAATTTGTTTCGGTACAACCCAGAATTAGTCTACTCATAGAAAATATTATCTGTCAAATAATTTGGAAAGGTTAAATAACAATACAACCAAATATGATTACACTAATAATTTATGGATGAAGTTTCTTCACATGCTTGCAAGCTAAGGCCTATGGGGCGGGCCCGTTCGGGTGCAGTTCGTCTTGGAGGACAAGCACTCGCGTCGGCTTCTTTTACCCCGGCCTGAAGGTGGCTGGGGAAAGAGCCACGAAAGCAAGGTGTGGCTACACCTCGGTGCTCAGATTTCCCGGTACAGGCGGCGCACCTCCGGTGGCCGTAGAATTATGAGTAAATTATGCATCTAGGTTACAGGCCTTGACAACCCGGGCGAGCATTATTTAGAAATATGTTCTGTAAGGCCTATCTGCAGCAGTGGACGTCTAGGACTTTGTGTTCTAGGGACTATGATGACGATCTAGGTTACCGACACAATAAAATAGATACCGGTACTGTATTTTAGTACAATTTCAATTGATTGAATATTTCATTGTGGACATCACTATTTCATGGTAACGTTTAATTGAATGCAGAACGTAAATTCTATCATTAAAATTCATTAAATATTACTTGATATATTATTGCAATTAATCTTTAGTTTTTATATATCTTAGGATAAATTACATAGTTTATTATTATTATTATTATATTATTCTGTGTCAAAATTATGTATGATAAATGACAAGAAAGGAACGGGAAAATTGAGGTTTTAGGTTACGAAGTTTTTGTTTTTTGTTTTGCCGGCTTTTTTCATAATTTCATTAAAAGTTGTGTTGTTATTTGTGGAATGCCGATTTGGGTAAAAACTATAACATGAATTCATAAGGGGTAAGTAAAACTGCCATTGCTTTTATGTAATCCTTTTTATACGTAAATAATTTGGCGGGCCACACTGGTTTTGATTTTAAATGTTTCTGACACAGACCGCACAGATTATATAGTAATATGTACTACATGCAGACCGGTTGCTTACAACGCAATACCAATACCTTTTTATCACTAGCTTATTCTAATGAACTGAATAATTGTTTCTTGTCTATCTATTAATACTTTATCCCTTTTACAGTTTCAGAGCCTTTTGTGATCCGAGATCCGACCATCTACGTCCTCTCCTGAAACTTCTCCTTCCAAAAAACCTAAAAATCCTGAGCTTTTACGTATATCTCTTAAAAACAATACAATTTGGGGTTGGCTTTAGAATCGAGACGCACGAATTAATTATAAATGATTGTTGTATTTGATAGATAATGAAGCCCTGATGCATGCACTAGTAGATTTATTTGAGGGAGACGCCCCGTTAAAAAAATATAACACTTTTAAGTTTTTAGGTTAAGTTGTAAAAAGTGGTAAACATAATAAGAATTGATGTAAATCAACATGATATTATAACATACATGGAGGTATATACTAACACTAACACACTAACATTTATTTGGCACCATACTAACTGTCTTTTATACACTAAACATAAAATTTATAATTTGTTCTATTGTATTAAAAGTATTATTAATTAATATTTTTGCATTGGATTTAGGTCCTTCAATTTTTTTTTTATTATTTATGGTCATGGTTTTAAGTCCTTATGTCTTCAATAAAAAAATATTTTTTTTTTTCTAAGTATACAAGTTCTCAAGCCGGATTCGTCACTGCTAAGGTTAGTTTAGACTCAATTAAGTTATAGCAAGATATCCTTGACACTGCTAGGTTAGGTTAGATTCAAATAAATTAGGTCATATCCAAAAATCCTTTAAGTCAATTACGACACTGCTAGGTTAGGTTAGACTCGATTAAGTCATATCCAGAAATCCTTTAAGTCGGATACGACACTGCTAGGTTAGGTTAGGTTAGACTCGATTAAGTCATATCCAACACACATCACAGCCAACTCGATTAACCGCGTGCACGAGCCGAGTGAGCGAAGCAAACATGCCGCGGTAGCGGTCGGCGAAGTGCCAGAACCGAATTGGTTTCGTTTCAGTAGTTTTATTCTCGGAAACAATTGCAGGGGCATTTATAATTATAACTACACAGAAAGCCTTTAGTATAGTTATAATAAATATATGGCCGTATAAGAAATCCTTTAAGTCAGATACGACACTGTTAGGTTAGGTTAGACTCGATTAAGTCATATCCAGAAATCCTTTAAGTCAGATACGACACTGCTAGGTTAGACTCGATTAAGTCGTATCCAACACACATCACAGCCAACTGTCATTATCAAGTAAACCGAATTGGCTCAGTTAGGTTAGTCCTTCAGTACCCAAAACCGAATTGGTTCGATTAGGTTGGGTTAGGTTACCTCGATTAACCGCGTGCACGAGCCGAGTGAGCGAAGCGAACGTGCCGCGGTAGCGGTCGGCGAAGTGCCAGAACCGAATTGGTTTCGTTTTAGAAGTTTTATTCTCGGAAACAATTGCAGGGGCATTCATAATTATAACTACACAGAAAGAGTGACTTAGCGTTGCTCTATGGTTTTTATACATTTTAAGCAAACTTTAGTAAAAAAAGCGAAAATTGGTTTTAATTCGAAAGTAGCACTAAAAACACAGATTCCATGGCCTAAGAAACATAATACTAAGGCAGTAATCTGTGCCATTGTTAAAAAAAAAAAACAATGGTTAATTATTTTCTTATTTTATTTTATTGATTTTAATTGTTTTTTGTTGCTCGTGATATTGAAATGTTTTTAGTTTTTACGTTTTTATTTACTTTACTAAGAGTATAACATTGATAAATAATGTTGACAGTCTACTAGTTACTAAAAAGTTAAAAATGCGTCTTGTTATGTTTACCTCTTTTTACAACTTAACCTAAAAACTTAAAAGTGTTATATTTTTTTAACGGGGCATCTCCCTCAAATAAATCTACTAGTTCATGCATCAGGGCTTAATTATCTATCAAATACAACAATCATTTATAATTAATTCGTGCGTCTCGATTCTAAAGCGTCCCCCAATTTGTTTTATACCGGCACCTTATCTCGCTGCTGGCAGTCACATTTTTTAAGTTGCTTTCCAATATCAAAATAAAATTTATGTTTAATTATGTTATTACTGTCAAGTGCTGGAGTGAATAAAGTAATACCTATCTATTTTAACCATTTTCTAACAGAATATTTTTAATATTGGAACTCAAAATATTATTATTTAATGTAAGAAGTTATAAAAATGAATTTAAATTGATTTAATGTTCTCATATTATAATCAGTCTGATAAATATTGAAGTAATTTATAACTTGAAAGAATTTACTGTCACATATTACTATTTAAAACAAATACTTAGTACCTAGGTATCTTACTCTTTTTCCCCACTAAATCTGGCCAGTGTGATGAGTAGGTAGTAATTATCTAGAATTTGAGGAACTTGGTGTTATAGGACCTATGATAATACAAAAAAAAATCTTACTAGGTGCTTTGAAGATATTAATTTTTAATTAGAAGAAACTTTTACAAATTAATTTCATACACTTTTTGTATTATTATATAATGAAAATATGTAGAGTTATCTTGATAATTTTTCCTGTTAACACAGATAATTTATATTTTGTGCTGCACAGCTAGATTTTTGCATCATCATTCTTGTTCATTGTATATGTATTGCTGTATAAGCAGCACATTTGTTAGGATGACCTAAAATTCATGAGGTCAATGTCAATGACCCCAAATAAACTTGACAATAAAATATATTCAGATGCTTGAGTTTTTTATTCAATTTATGGGCTGTTTTGTTGAATTAATGGGTTCAAGTTTAATTTTTTTCATGTGTTACTATTTTTGTATCTGTTACATTACATAAATGCTCAAAATAGTTCTACTTGTGCTGCTCTATTTATGTACCCTTTAAAGAATACACTAGTTAATTTTCCTTATCTTTAATTATATCAACTAAATTAAAAGAATAGTTTAAATATAGATTCAATAACATTTACATAATTACTGTTTGGTATTTATGTAATTAATGCTTGTAGCATGTCATCTCGTCTTTCAATTGTTTCAATGTTGAATTCTTGCACTGAAATAAAATAATTTTAATGCAATAAATCTGATACAAAACAGAGATTCACGACTTTGATTGTGGCGCCCAACCCGCCTTTAATAATACACTATTTTTTTAGTATCATTTTAGTAGTTAACTTTTATTGAAGAAATAATTTTAAATTTGTAGAACCATATGACAATACCTAAATCATTACAATTTGGCCTTCTCAGGCTCTTTTGTATTGTCACATTACATTGTTTTAATTATAATATTTAAATTATTATTATTATTTTTACAATACAATATGAATTGAGCTAAGACATACATATATTTCCACATACCAGGCATTTTTGTACTAATAAAATAATTTATCTTATAATAGGCATTTGGTTAGTTAGTTCATTTTAGTGTGTTATAAAAACGAACACCAAGTCCCAAAAAATACTTAGGTACTTTTACTGAGGCGAAGGTGAAACAAATCATTTGTGCTTATTGCGTGTTACAATTTATTTTAATTCCATACATAAATCGTACTGGTTAACACGTCTGAAACATGAAATCTTGAGATAAAAGAAATACGAGTAGGAACAAACAAGGGTGGGAATTTAACTCCATCATATTTTATCGAAAAAGTTAATTAATCGTGTTCTCTCAATTAGCTTCAGTACCATTTGACACTAAAGAATAAAGTTCCATATTAATGGTTATGAAATGTCACTCATTTAATACAATAATTTATTGACACTTCGGGTGCTGTCGTATTCCGATTGAGACCTGAGTTTTCTCGATGGAAATACATGATGTACTATATCACATTATAGTTTTTTAGATAACATCGCAAAGGTTTGATGAGAATCGATGTGAATGGCCGGCGACCGGTCATGTGGGCGATCAGTTATGAAATCAAATCTACTCAAGAACACTACACTTCACAAACACCCTTGTCTCTTATTTTATTGTATTAAGGGTCATTTTAGAACTGAAAACTACGAGTGTAGTTGCATTTGGATATTTTATCTTCTCGTTGAATTAATGAGGAGTTGTATTGTGATATATACAAATAACTTTAGCTTTATTGTTTTTATTACCGTCCACATAATATTACTAAGACGTTTATTATGAAACCGCAAGGTTTGAGATCCTAATCTAGCTAGATATAGTTTTATTACTCAGTCTAAAGCGGCACTGATTACGTGAAGTTGCTGAGCGAAAAAATTACGAAAAATTAATTTAAATAATTGTATGGTTTTGTGGTCTTATGCCTTCTGCTGAGATTTGCTATATTTTGTTTCTAATGCTTCTTTGCATACAATATGCAGTGTTTAGCATTATTATTATTTTAACATTGTAAACTGAATAAAATGTAACGATTCTTATATACCTAGGCACTGGGAGGTACCTATAGGTTCATTTCTAACAGCTAGATCCATATTTTCTCTTGCCCAACCTAACCCGCTGTGACCTACGTGATAGCTATCTCCAAGTCTACCAAGCGCAGTCTGGTACCGTTATCGCATGAATTGTTTATCTTCCACAATAGACTTGCAGATTATAATAAAATGAAAAGATATTGGCCAAAACCAGTCCCCAACTTTTTTGCACTGTGCCTTAATAAAATATTAATTAATACGAGGGGCGTTCAAAATATTCTCGGTATTGATACGTTACAACCTCTTTTATATATATATTTGTTACTGGCCGCTAAGATTCATCCATTGACATTAAAAAAAAGTAAAATTGGAACCGAGATGTTCTTTTGTTTTTCTGCAATTGCCGAACAAACATGAACACCATGAGCGAATTAACAATTTTAACGAAATTAGAGCACCGATCCGTCATAAAATTCTTGACAAAACAGGGTAAAAATCAAAAAACCATAAAAGAGGAAATGGATTGTGTTTACCGTGAGTCTGCTCCTTCTTTATCTACTATTCAAAAATGGTCAAGCGAATTTAAGCGTGGAAGGGAGAGTATTGAAGATGACCCTAGACCTGGCCGGCCTGTAGTGGCTACCTCACAAGAAAATATTGATAAAGTGGAAAAACTTATATTGGAAGACGGCCGAGTGAAGGTAAAATCTATAGCTCAAGTAACCAATCTCTCTATTGGTACCGTACATGACATTATACATGACCATCTTAATATGTCAAAAGTAAGTGCAAGATGGGTTCCGCGAATGCTGACGCTTCTTCAAAAGGATATGCGTGTGGCTTGCTGTTCAGATTTTATCGACCTGTGTGGTGAAAATCCCGATGAGGTGCTGCAAAAAATAGTTACTGGAGATGAAACCTGGGTTCATCATTATGACCCAGAGAGCAAACAGGAGTCCATGCAGTGGCACATTAAGGGTTCAGCTCATCCCAAGAAGTTCAAGGTAATCCCGTCAGCTGGCAAGGTCATGGCCACAATATTTTGGGATTGTGAAGGAGTTTTGCTTATCGATTATAAAGAAAAAGGTGTAAATATCACAGGGCAGTACTACGCTAACGTTATACGTCAATTAAGAGATGCGATCAAAGAAAAGAGGCGAGGAAAGTTAACCAAAGGTGTTCTGCTTCTGCATGACAACGCCACTGTCCATACTGCTCATATTGCCAAGGCAGCTATTGTTGAATGTGGGTTTGAAACTGTTACTCATCCACCCTATAGTCCGGACTTAGCCCCAAGCGACTTCTTTTTGTTTCCCAATCTTAAAAAGGATCTGCGTGGAAATAAATTTTCTGACGATGAAGCGTTGAAGACGGCCGTGGAGGAGCATTTTTACACCAAAGATAAAAAATATTTTTATGAGGGATTAAAAAAAATAATTGATCGATCTTATAAGTGTATGAACATAGGGGGGGAGTATATTGAAAAATAAAAATATCAAACTTTTCGTACTTGTTTGTTTTTATCCACATACCGAGAATATTTTGAACGCCCCTCGTACCTATTTTGTATTACAGTATAATCATAACTATTTTTTGTGTTTTATTTAAAATTTAATATTAACGTCTCCCCAGCATTAAAATACAATTTAATTAGTCAATTAAGATTTATGTTGGTATTACATACAAAGCACTATTTATACGATTAGGTACTTTATTACAGATAAAACCCAGGATTTCAAAGTGTAAATAATTTTCTAATTATATCGGCGGGATACAACTATATAATTTTTATTTTTTTAAACTTATAAATAAAATTACAGATTATGAAAACAATATATTAAACGATACGAGTATCAAATAATAAAAAATCATGGCACGAGCACATTTTTTTTGGAAACGTTTATCAAAATAAAATGGGCATTCTTGTTTGTATTTATCGAACTTTGCCTGAATCCTGAATCCTTCCGTAGTGGCATTTGTTCACTTATAATACAGAAATTTGTATTGGAACGAATGCCACTAAGGAAGGATTCAGTTACCGGCCCTTAGTCAATAGTGCAATCGGCGCCAAAAACTACTAAAGAAGACTATTAGTAAGTTGGTAAGGTTTACTACCTTTTCAGTAGGTTCTACCAGTTACACCATCATTTGCGGACTACCTATGCCACCGGTTTCTATGCTACAAAATAGCATTCGTTGCAGTTACGCAACCACTCTGGTGACCATAACTAAAATATTATTTTACGACTAAAGAAAATTGTTAATACAAACTGCCTCCGTGGTCTAGCGGTTTAGATTGTACATTTAGACATGGATGTAGCTGGTTCGATTCCTGGTCAAGAACAAAAAAAAGATTATATGATATTCCTCGATTCTGTTACGCTAGAGACATCGCCGAGATTGCCACTTGTCATGATGGGCTTTTAATAAAGTGAACGTGAACCTTTGTTTTGTGGTCATCCCGCAAGGGATTACGGTCGTAATAATACTTTTTGTTAATGGAAGCTATTTATCGAGGATTTTAGTAAACCCGTAGTACGATCTGATTTTAAAAGTGTCATGTTAAACCATTAGAATTAACTTTGCTGTATTATATTCAAATCTGATTTTACCTCTAGGAAGATAATAAAAATGCTTTTAACATAAAAGTTCCACTAACATAGTCGACCACAAATCACGTGCCAGATTACCAAATGTAGTACGTTCCTAGGTTCTTACAACTAGTATTGTAACTAAAATGTCAAATTAAACAAGTCTTAATTATTGTATCATTTATTTCCATTACAAATATTCAGTTACAAGTTTCACTATTTTACTCGTAAAGGCGCGCAACGACTGACTTGTCTGCCGTTTTCTTGTAATCTCCCGCCATATGAAGGCTCGTGAATGGTCGTTATTGGACCAATCAGACATCAGCACCCGAATACGTTCGCACACGACGCCACCTACTTTCTTAACTTATATTTAAATACTAGCATAATAATATGTTAACTATGTTACATTAAAGGTTAATTCTAGGAAAAAATATTTTGGATTGTCTTGAGAATGAGTGATTTGTGGTCGTAGTTTGCCCTGAGGAGGCCGCAACAAGGCGGTCACGGCCGGTTGTCGCACTGGCACGTCTGCGGCTTCACGTATAGCGTAAGGAAGGTTTTCCAAATATACTTATCATAATTTAGTTTCAACTACTCTCTGAAGAAATACTGATGACGTAGCACAGATGCCGATTTACGACTATTTATGAATCAGACGTGACCATACCTTCAATGATTATCAAAAACCAAAAAGTTTTACACTGGGACAAAACACTTGTCAAGTCTGGGTCTATAGTTCCACCCGCGACTCGTCCTAATTGTACCTTTACGAAAGTTCAGTGAATATACCTCCGTAAAAGTATTTGCACTTGCGTTGAATGTTGAGTCCCATTCTTTATCCGTATGATTTTTAGCCTTATTTACAAAGTCATATGTGTTTATGAAAACTAAAGTATCATCACGACCGTATCCCTTTTTTGGTTTTACTAACAAAAATTAAATACTACGGAAAACCATTATGCACTACATTCGTACTGTACCAAACTCGAGAAATATCACAAATAAATTTTTGTTTATAGTGTCACGGAGGCAGTCCTAGACCACGTTTATAGTTCTAATAACACTAACCTACAGTACGGTTAGCTCAACAAAGACTTGGTAAAATGGCTCTTATTACTTAGTTATGTTTTATCTAAACATATTTATAGCAGTCTTCAAACGCAGTACTATTGCAAGCAAGTCATGGCCGTTTGTTGCACTCTGGTCACACTAAGTTGTTTATTACGCCGTATATATGATCATATGATATATTACATCACGAGTATTAGATGTTTGTGTTTATCCAACAAAAACTAATTAGTTAAATCAATTTATAATGTTTTGCTTACATTTATTTATGTTTTGTAAAATAATGAAACCTGACACACCAAGATAGTATTATATATCCCTAATTGAAAACAATAGTTAACTCCATCAAGAGAATCCATTCTTAATTAGGAACCTAAAATAAATGTTTGATCTAAATATTAAACAAAACAAAGAACACAGCTAACTCAGTAGTCTTTTGGATCGATGATACATTTGAAATAGATCATGATTAATGTGCTGAGTGTACAGTCACCTCACCGTTTCTTCCTCAATTATTGTGTCACATATCGAATGAGTAAAAAGTTTTTTGGCATTAAACATGAGTTTCCTAGAACATTAGCGACATGCGTTACACTTTTTCCCAGTAAAATAAAAGTTGTCGCAAAAAAGAATTGGCAAAGTGTTGTTGTGCCTATGAATTTTATCTATTTTATGTGTTGACATTCTCATTGTTAAAATTGATTGGCTCTTTCCTCAATCTTGCTTGAGAATTTAACATTAAGTGCCTTTTCCTTATATTTTTAACCACGTGGTTAATACTTTTATCATCCATGCAAACATGTCAACCATTTGCCGAATTTTAAAAAATATTTTGCCTATCAAGAAAGTAATTGAATATTTTCCGTTATACCTACTCGTTATTTAACTAGTATTAAATAATATAAAGATTGATAACGAATATTTCCTCCCACATACAGCTTATAGCTAAATTCCCCGTAGGTCCAGTCTAACTGTATCCATGATATATGGTGCACCAGATTGTGGGTCGTTACAACGGTGCACCAACCTCCTTTCACCTTCAGCTGGAGCCCTGAACTCAATCGTGATCACTACCATTATTTACCATTGTTTACGCTAAATCAATAGCTAAATTATCCATGCCCACGATGTCTTAATGTAAACTAATTACTGGTTATTAATAGCAGGGAATTAAGTCGTAAAGTATTTACTCCTTGAAGGTAAATAAATAAGACAAAGTAGTCCCATTATTGTTCTTTAAGGCCCACAACGTTTTAAAGAGCTCATAGTGAAGTATTTCTATGCATATTGTGTTAGTTTAAGTACTAGTTTGACTATACAACATAGTCTGCTGGTATTTATTGCAATTTTGTCGTCCGTCCGTTGTTCGGGGTCTTCTAAGAATAACCTAACCTATTTGTTAGGCATATTATCTACTGTCACACAGTCGTAAATCGTTACATTGTATTATTTATTGTAAAACAACAGTTCCATTCTTTTCTTTTGCAATACCTTTTGGAAACGTATACACTCAAGAGGGTTTAACTCTGTTGCATCAAACAATCCAATATTTTCAATTATTTTTCAAGATAGAGTGTGCTTTTGAGAAATGGAGTCTATCAACTTTCTAGGAAATAAAATTACGCACATCATTGACGCTAGCTTTCCTTTATTTTATTAAAACAAATAAATTAATAATATATCTTCAAAATCTCCGTAATTTTCTTTCCTAGAAAGTTGATAGACTTCATTTTTCAATAGTATACTCGAGACTTAAGAAATCTGTGAAAAAATGGATTGTGAGAGCGAGACTGTCTTAATGATTCATCTTTTGCATATTTATCAGAAACACCATCTACTGACAGACTAGGTACACACATATACTACACTATACCCCTGTGAATTTGGAGTGAAATAAATAACGTTTAGGCTAATTAAAGATTGTATTCCCCCTTACCTTCCTACTCCTACCTTACCTATCCTACCTTACCTTACATTATAAGTGCTTTTGATGTCTTAAAGGTTCGACTGTCATAGAATCGCTAGCATCATTATGCCCGCCGTTGTACTGTGAAATTGGAGTGATATACATAACGTCTAGGCTAATTAAAGACTGTATTCCACCTACCTTAAATTATAAGTACTTTTGATGTCCTGAAGGTTCGACTGTCATAGAATGCTTAGCAGCATTATGCCCGCCTTTGTACTGTGAAATTGGTGTGATATACATAACGTCTAGGGTAATTAAAGACTGTATTCCACCTACCACATATAAGTGCTTTTGATGTCCTGATGGTTCGACTGTCATAGAATGCCTAGCAGTATTATGCCCGCCGTTGTAATTTGTGCTATAAATATTTAAAGTATATACGAATATGTATTGGATAATCCAGTAATTTAATTAATTATCAGATTTATCTAGTTACTTTTACGTCTTACAGGGACTGGTTAACGGGACGTGCCCAAACACAGATACGATGTTGATGTCATTCATTATCTATCACACGTAATGTATGTTCTACTAATTATTGCAATTATATCTTATTGGAACCGGTTCCTCAAGGCTGCTTTTAAATATTGACTTATATCGCGGTATAATATTGCATGGATCAGCTTAAAAAAAATATCGATTTTCTGCGGATCTCGTAGCGTGTTACAAAGATGCCAATCATTATAACATCGACATGGGTTTTAAGAACATCATAGCAACTAGATAAAAAATATGCACATATGCACCTGCTGTTCAATATAGCTTGATTAGCTAAGATCAATGCTGTTAAAGTAAATGAAACTAATTTGTGTGTTCTTTTAGTTAAAAATCTGTCAAAAGAATTAAGTGTAGGTAAAACAATAAATAAATATAAATATTTCCAGACAGGTCACACAGCGCCATCTATTTTCCGTGGTAAGCGTAGCTTGTGTTACGGAAACTAGAGGGTTGATAAACTACATATTATACTTTTTTTTTTTTTAATTGGTATATACATATTATACATATAAACACCCAGACCGAGACAAATTATAAAATGTACAACTTGCCCCCGGTGGGAATCGAACCCACGACCTCCCGAGTTCACGGCAACGTTTGTTACCACTAGACCACGGAGGCGGTCAATATAGACAAAAAAATGATTGGAATCCATCAAAGTAAAAAGTAGGTGTGTCATTTTGCACGAATATCGGAAATTCATAAACTACACAGTATCTCATGTTTCATAGTTTATTTGAGGTCACCTGATTAAATAAGACAAAAACAATAGTTTTACACGTATGTAACGAGCTGCAACTTATTGGGAAGGACAAATCAAGATTTGCAACAAAGAATAAATAATTGTGTCTTTTGTAGAAACATATTTTAACAAATGCCTTAAATATAATAAACACTCAAAATTGACATGCGTACGTAAATATTATAATCAAAATATATTATATTTTTCTGTTAGGTAGCAGAGATTTATTTTAGTCGAATCAATATCGCAGTTGGTCATGCTAGGGTTACAAGATAATTCGTATTTTCATTGCACTATTATTTTGTCTTAAATTGTCTAACATATATAGTATATATATATATACATTCTTTACAAACCTACTACCTCACACAAGCACACATTACGCTTTTATTAATTTATTTAATTCCTATATATTTACGACATACATTACACACTCATATTAAAAACACAAGCATACCAACAGTTTTTTATTATTATTATTTTTATTTGTTTTTAAATAACTGGTTTGCATTTTTACTTCTAATATGTTTTTGTTGTTTAATAATGAATACTATAAACCTCTACTAAAGCTAGTCCTCACATGACAGGATGTCCTAGCAGACCAGATTTATTGTTGTTACTAACACCTTTTACTTACCTTTTTCATTATGTATTTTTTTTACTTTGTACTTACTAACCCTTTTGTTGAATAAATTCATTTTAATTTTTATTATACACGTTTACACCGAATTTCATCATCCCAATGAAATATTTCAAATTTTTTATGTCATATTCCAAATAAAAATGTTTGTAATCCTGAATAAAATAAGTATTAATATTTATTTTATATTTTGTAAATATTTTTTAGAATAAATTAATTATTCATTAAAATAAACTAATAACAAATAAATAATACATACATACATAAATATATACAATATTACTTACATGGCGCTTGTCGGATATCTCAGATTTGCGGCAACAACTGCAAATGAGTCGGACATAAAACTTAAGTGGTGAGATGTTACAGCAAGTACAGCGGTTATGCGATGACCGCAACGACCTGTCGTGGAAAAAAGAGAGGAAGGAGAATTTGTTCTAATAAATAAATAATACGATATCTATAAATATGTACTGAAGCTAGGAAAAGAATAATGTTGGTCTAATTGGGTCTTTATAAAGACTTAATATATTTTAGTACGACTTATTAAATATACCACCCAAGGTACCAACCTAATAAATAAGGATAATTTATATGAAGCCAACCTAGTGCAAGCTGCGACCTCATAGCTTGATTCGATCAAAAGCTGACGCAATTTCAGACACAATTTCACTCCCAAGGATGAACATATTTCGCATTAACTGTCGCAAATAACTGAAATTATTTGGCAAGGTTGCATAAAGACTTGATATAAAAACTACAATAAATTACATTAGCAGTGCTTCCGTAACCGTAATACAGTAATGGACTTGATATTTTTAACCGACATCTCAAGAGAAGGATTTTTGCAATTCGTAGTCATTTATCATGTACTCATAATGGGAGCATAGGACATGACGAAAGGACTTTTCAATTCAAACATGACAATATCAAAATCACCTACATTTGGGAACTGATACAGCCGTAGATTGTAAACGACATTGACCCACTGCTTGAACTCCATTATAATATTTATCGAAATTTATTGAAAACATAAAGAAAAGACCAACTGGTGGAATATTTTTAGTTTAAATTGGATCAACTTGGTTACAAATGTAATAATTATTCTTCAGTTGCTTGTTATTAGCCTTTTCAGCATGATATGTTTATTAAGAATAATAAGCTGCCCTAATAAATGAAATATAATGAGTGTATATTTGTATTTTTCTTTGTATTAAATGAATAGGTACCTAACTAATAATATCAGAAATACAGAACACATTGTCCCTTTGTAAACAGTTTTACTTAGATACATAATGCATTTAAAGTCGTTGGTATTGTTTTTTCCTCAACATTGTCCTGTTTAATGTCTTCATGATTTACTGTGTCGTTAATGTAGGTAGTTTTACACGTCTGTTATTACATAATTGCTTATAAGCTGCAAAAATAATATTTAAAGTTGATGTAGTTGTGCCCTAAAGTCCTATTATTAATATTAATTACTTTATTGCACTTAACTTAAAAGTATCTACAAAGGCGAACTTTAAGCCATTTCGGCTTTTTCTACCAGCTAACCTTTGGGAGAGTGAGACAGTATAAATATGTGGGGTGCAATTCTAACCAATAAACTACATAAATAGCTCCTTCTCTACCATATCTTGTTGTTAATCTTCATCTCTTCTCTACTATGTGCATAAACTAAACTTCTAAACAGAAAATTCTGTAAATTTTGAATAAAGAGAATATTGGTGATTTTTTAAATATTAGATCCTGCAATTTACCATTGAATGGTGTAAAAAAACGTAGTTTTCTTATAAATGCATGGGAATTTATCGGGCCTTGAGACAACATTAAAAACAAAGAAACCACTGGTTCCTAGACTTTAACAAGCAAAGAAAATTACAAGCAATACTTGATCCAGGTTATTTAAGGAGAAAATAACAAAAACAAAACAATGCACAAACAGTAAAACTGAATATATTAAAAACTTCATTTTCAATTTTAAAAAAATATATCTAATTACTTTAATTTAACAAAACTGCCTCCGTGGTCTAGCGGTTAAGTCCGTGGATTTAGACTCGGAGGTACCGGGTTCGATTCCTGGTCGGGACACAAAAGTATTTATTAATGTAAATAAATACATTTAATTAATATTTAATTTATTTGTGATATTTCTCGAGTTTGGTACGCTGGAGACATCGACGAGCTTGCCACTTGTCATGATTGGCCGGCAGTAAAGTTGGCTAAATGTGAATCCGCTTATTGATAAGCGTGGTTTCTGACCACCCCGAAAGGGAAAACGGTCGTGATGATACTTTTTTTTTTTTTTTTTTTAAGTATACATAGACTACATAAATACTCATCAATACTTATTATAGTAGATATACATATAATGAAGTTAATATATTATTAGGAAGTAGAATTTGTGGAGTTAAAATATATATTGTTCTGCTTGTTTAAAAGTAAAGTATTAAGTAGTTTTTAAAAATGTGAATGGAAGGAGCTTGTTGGAAGTTTATTCCACTGGCGAGCAGACGATACGGTAAATAAATCTGAATAAATAAATACAAAATTACTAAGTAAAAATGTTTTTAATGTCTTTAGATAGGTAGTGTTTTGTGTATTTCCTTAATATTATATTACTTGGTTTTGTAATACTACACATAAATGCACACGAGTCCTTCTTTAAGATGTTATTTTTAATGAACTGAGGTTTGTATATACATATAATTTATTTAGTTAATATTATAAATATATAAGATTTAGACAAATAACTGCTGATCCACTAAATAAATTAATAGCCTAACGGCCAGTTGCAGAAAGGTTGACTCTTTTGACATGTTTAACGTATGCCTATGACACACGTCATTGGCTGAAATAACCAATTTAGTGACAAGCTAACTACCAATCACGTGGCGTAGGTATATCAAAGTATTGATCATAGATTATTTTAATCTCTGCAACTGGCTGTAAGACAGAAAACAGCTGTTCAAATTCAACTTCGTTTATTTAGCAAATAGTAATCAAGTTTTTTTTTAAAACATATACATATTTAGGTTCATAGAATAAAACTAAACCGAACAATAAGAAATAGTACTGATCAATCTTATATTTATATTTTTTAACATAAAGAAGTCAAACATATTTTTTAAATTGTAATTTAAACGGCACACTAAAGTTAATAGACAGTATAAGCATTTACGGAAAAACTACCCTTTATGTACAGACTTTCAGCAAAGACAGACCGACAGTGGGGTCCGGTCCAGGATGATAAATATTTGGTTCGGAATATTACCTCATTTTGTCCGGCAGCATCACATCAACTATATATTCGTCGGTAATTAAGCACATCCAGTGCTGGCGCCATTACTGGAACAGAGCCCGTGTGGCTTCAGAAGCTAGGGATCTAGTTTTAGCTATTTTATCTATTCTCCATGTCCTCTAAATGGTCTGTCATTTGGGAACCGTGCTCCAGACGGAGTGATGTTTTGAAGGTACTTGACGAATCTCACTGTAATCAGGTTTCATTTTACAACGTAAAAAATCCAATACCAATTGTCTATAGGCTATTTGACAGGTTTTCAAAATCCATTTTATATTATGCAGTAGAGTTTAAGGAACCCAGTAAAAGTTATTTTTTTTAATTCTGGTACATATTTGCTGAAAAATAGCAAATTGAAAAAACAATATTTAAAAAGCATGCCAAACGCTACTTTGACAATATGGCGCCTCAATCGGGTCTGTGACGTCACTTGCCTGTGGCACATGTCATCCGCATACATTTGTCGTAAACAAAAAACAAAAGTGCGATTGGATTTACATTTTATCAGTGATTTATGTAATAAAATGAGTTACAAATGGTGTGCAGTTCCAAAATGTAGAAATACGTCGTTGAAAAATCCGGAAAAACTATTTGTTAGTGTTCCAAAGAATGTCAAAGTGCGGCGAAAGTGGTTGCAACTTTCTCGGAGGGATCCTAATGACATAGCGAATAGTACAAATATTTTCTTCTGTGAAGACCATTTCAATGTAAGTAAAGATATTAAGAATGTAAATGTTTTCGTTATTGATTTGAGGTTATAATAATACCTCTAATGTTTTTAACAGAATGTCTATTACAACTCACTTCAAATACTTCCGATGTTTTCCATAATATTAGTTAAAAATTGTAGCTACAGAGTCTTATGATTTCAATAAGCATTATACTAAAAGATCCCGACTAACTTGTTTGTTTGTTACAGATGGAAAATGACATGGCAAATTACTTACAGTACAAAATGGGTTTCAGCCAGAAATTAATTTTGAAAGATAAAGTTTGGCCTTCTAAATTTCATTGCCAGCCAGATCGCATTAAAAGAATGTGTGATGCTGGTCCTTTACGATCTACATTTGTCAAACGCCGAAGAATGGAACTTGTTAAACAATGTGAAGACATTCAACAACCTACAACTCTTAAGAAATTTTTATTAATGACAGTGTTGCTTTAACATTTTAAACTCTCTTATACGCCTTATGACTCTTTCCACATGAATCCTTAAACTGGCAATAATTTTTGTTTGCCGTACTTCTTTAGATAACTTTGACCCAGAGGCTACACTAGGAGGCCTTAACAGTTTGATTCCTTTTTTACTTAATGTTTGTTCCACATGCTTGAATCCTTTATCAGCTAATATGACAGTACCTGGATCTAGATAATCTAGAAAGTTGCAATTTTCCACTTGCTCTTCCCCCAAAACCAGGAGAAATATAATTGATGAGACCATTAGGCGTACATGACATCAAATACTTTACAGTATTACCTTTCTTATAATCTGACCAAGTTAATGCTTGAAAAAGGGCTTTGGAAGGCTTTTGTATGTCAATTTCCAGGCAATCAATAATACAACTTGCATTGTGATAGTTGTGTCGAAATGAAATCGGTAAAGTCTTTCTGATAGATTGTTTATTTAAGTTAACAATAAAAAGGCGTAAAAAGCTAGCTAAAATTGGAATATTTTTCAAGAATAATTTACTGTTATATGATACTGTCAAAGTTCAGAAAAACTATTTTTTTTTTTTTCAAACACATTAATATATGTTCATTTGGTATGTGGGTGTGCTTATGGATTAAATGAATTAAAAAATAGCAGTCAACAGGGATTCCAATATACATCATTGGTTTTTTTACAATTAGTGTGATGTAGTTTTATTAGTTGTGCAAACTGCATTCAATGCTTCTGAAATGCAATTTTGCCACACCTTTCTGGGATGTCATATATGTATCCAATCACTTAGTTACGCATTCTGTTTATATTGGAATTTTTATAATTTATTAAATAAAACATTTGAAAACCTTTAGTATAAATTTTATTTTTCCTTCGTTATTAGTTTTGACAATAAAATATATTCTATTAATGTAGCTACAATTAATAGAATAAAATATATTTTATTGTCAAAACTGTGTATATTATTCAATGTCCACAGTTTTTGGTTACATTGTGGTAGTAGTAAACCTTACTACAGCTATCCTTTTCGAACATACAATAATTTGAGTAGGTAATCTGCTTTTAAATAGCTTGTAGGTAGACAAGGTTATATTATTATTGGTCTGTTTATGAATAGTTTGTGGGTCTACAAACTATTCAAAAACAGACTAATAACAAAAATACTTTAAAACTATTTAAAAACAGAATAATAAGATTACTTTTTGAACTTTATATAACATGAACACACATAATATTACACTAGTAATCACTATAATATTCACTTAAATTATAATATAGCTTAGATAAAAGCCAGGTTTTTAATGTGTACTTCAATGTATTACCATTTAGGGTTTTTAACCTTAATGACAAATGATTAAACATTTTTATTGCAATTATATATGTACTTTTTTGGTACATTGTATTATTTATTTGAGGTATACAGAGATCATATTTATATTTATTACTAATTCATGTTTTTTGATGTAACATTTAACACTGCAGTTCATTCCCCTGCCTTCCAACCAGTACGGTGAAGCCATAGCTAAGAACATTGTCCCTCTCTATAAAATTATCTTTGTTTCATTACAAACAGATAACATTCTAATATGTATATACAAATTACAGTGAGAAACTTTTCATCTCTGAATGTATTACGGAGGGACTTAGTAGTGTATTTATTATAAATTGTTCTTATACATTTTTTCTGTAACATAAAGGTAGTTTGAATATTTACACTATTACCCCTGAATATTATACTATATGTTAATTGAGGATAAACATAGCCATAATAAGCACTTATTAATATTTTTAAGTTTTTAATAACATAAGAATAAATTTATTTATTATGAACTTATATTACTACCTAAAATATTTTTAATTAGGTACTGTAACACTACGAATTAACAGTGGAAAAATATTTGCTTTCCAAAAAGATGCAACATTTATTAACAAATTACTCACATATTCATTGTCATAGTCAACTACAATCACATCCACTTTTTTTGAATCTTCAGTCAGGGTGAGCCACACAAAAGTAACCTTTCCTCATTTTGGTAACAAACATTTGCAGTTGAATTTGAGCCCGGTACTTTTCTGAAATGTTGCCATTACAAATGTAATTATTTTTGGTACTTTCACTTCCGCAGGGCTTCACTCTCTTTTTCAGTATATTTTGCACGGTTTTTATCACTGAGGATTCTAATCTTCGGCCTCTTTTCATGGCAGGCATCTCTGGGGCTTTTGCTCCCATGATCTCTACTAAAGATCCTAGAGGCTATTATTGGTTTCACATTGAGGAGCTTGCTTACACAACTGTTCCACAGTCACATATTTCAAGGTTGTACCTACTCTTGAGAGCCTTGGTTTTTTCCAGAAACATTCCACCTCAGTGCAAAAAGGTTCCTCTGTGCGACGATGGGTCCACATGAGGAATGCCACTGCATGTTTACAGCCACCAGCTGAAGGTGCACAGTCCAAGCACTGACAGCTAACAATTTCACCCTTATTCTCGTCTATCACCATAGTGACATTGTAAGAGCTGCTCCTCACCTTGTGCTTAGGACAAATCTTACAGTTTAATGTGCAAAGATCTGGCTCGCGACGCAGCTGCACATTTCCAATGGCATCATCTCCATATGTTTCCCTTGCAGACCTGCAAAAGTAAACAAATTATCGTTTATGTTCACGAAACTGCGCCAAACTAACTTAACATTTATAACCTATAAAAGTCCTTGCTTGTTGTGGAAGTTCATCATTATTTCACTTTCTTATGATATAATTTAAGTTACTACTAAAGTGTTACGATACTTACTTTGCTGTCTTCACATTTTTTAGCTCCGAGGCATAAAAGTCGGAATTATTTTTGAAAAATAATCCGTCTATGATTGCGTCGACTTGGGGCAGGTTTCTGCTGTCTGCTTTTACAAAATCTTTGTCCATGGTAAAAGTACTTGACAGAATTTGTAAAATATTGAAAATAAATCACACAAAGTATTATTTATGCGTGTAATAGTGTATTATCTATGCGTTGGCACGAGGTTTACAAGCAGGTGACGTCATCATAAACTCGACCAACCAGGAGCGTTTTGTGTCACGTGACAAACATTTAAAAAATGCATTTTTAATTACGGATTTTTAAATAAATTAATCATTAATATCAACTATAATTAATAAATACCCATTTTTAAACTCTTAATGTATACTGATAACAGTAATTGACACTTTATTTTTCGTATTGTCAAATAGCCCATTCACTAGTATTGGCTATGGCAGATGTTGTTTAAATCACATGCCCTTGACACACTTGAACGTGTGATATTGTCCGTTCGTCCGGAGTTATGTGCGATAAACACGCTCGTTGGCTTAAAACACGTCTTCAATAGAATTTTCTCTTAATCCATTAATCTACAAATTTTAAAAATAAATAATGGTAAACATTTGAAGAAATAATTAATCAAACATTGGTAACATGTAGAATTTAGACTAAATAAATTATTTACGGAGATTCAGAAGCGTCTATAACTGGTTATTGCACGCATAAAGCTGTTTCCGGCACGCCTCGTATTTTTAAAATATATTTCGCACTTATCTAAATTTTGTTTATAACTCGCTGCGTAGAATGAGCATGGAAAAAGACTGGTCGCTATCTGAAGTATCATTATCATTTTATAGAATATACATTTAATAATGATATTATTATTAATTTAAATAGGGGCCCGTAAAGTAAGGCTTATAAGCATTTTATATACTTCTCATCCCTATGTCTTTTTTAAACAGTCTGGTAGCTTACTCTCTTTTTTCAAACAATTTGTTAATGTCTGAATTTTAAATATTATGAATGTGTTGTTGGTAGGTACTTGTGATCGTCTTGTTGAAATACAAAAATATATAAAGAACTAAACATTATGATCTCATGTGTTCAGCCTATTTACATTAGCTTACTATCATTCCATGATTATTTTCTGGTAATTATATGTACGGTCTAGCGGTTAACACAACAATACTTATTATTATTAATGCAAATAAATATATTTGATTTGTGATATTTCTCGAGTTTGGTACGCTGGAGACATCGACGAGCTTGCCACTTGTCATGATTGGCCTATAGTAAAGTTGGCTAAATGTGAATCTGCTTATTTGTAAGCGTGGTTACTGACCACGGAGACGGTCGTAATGATACTTTACTGTTTAAATGTACGGTAGGTACAGTATATTAAAATTTCCAATTAGGTCCAAATAAGTTTCAGGTGATCTTTCAGGCAAACACTGCTGGCTTTTTTTTTTTTTTAAAGGTATAATATTTACGCGTTTCCATAAATTGCCGGCTTCAGCATTTTATATTTTGACATGTTTGTTAGACTTGCTAGACTATCCATTACTACCACATAAATACATTTAAGCACGTTCATTATTTATTTACTTATTCATATGCCAATTTCATGTCACTGCTTCATAAATCGATGCGTTTTACGTGATTGATTGTTATGGCGTGTAAACAGACAAGAGATAATTGAATACAATCATTCTTGTTAGATGCGAAAGTTACGTGAAATTCCAACGAGTTTCCGCCAACAGATGAAATTAACAGCTGAAGAAAGATTTGAAATAGGACGAACATACTTTTTTTTTGTTTTTCCATTAGTTGTTTACTTAGCACTCGAGCTCCACAAATCTCTAGTTAACCTACTTCCAGAATTACCAGTTCGTCCTCAAATATGCGGAATTAAATCGCCTGTGACGCTTCTCCAGAGTTATAAATTTATAAATGTTGTTACACTACTCAAGGCTGATCAAAATTGCCAAATTAATATGTTAACAAAGTCATAATATATTTGTCGTGTTCGAGGTTAAGAGGAAATACTATGTGGCCAGCAAGTCGCGTCGCTTTGCAAATATTTTCATTATAATTTATATTGTATTCTAGTTAGCAAAAATATTTACACAATAAAATATATAATTAATACGATTAGAACGAATAATTATTACAATTTCCCCGCTGAATTACAATTGAACTGTTTCTTTAGGTAAAGAAAGAGTAAGCCTTCTTGTCATTGGAGTAGACAAGAAGTGGTGTTATGTTAAATAAGAACAATACTTATTAGATGTACGAGTACTGCGTGGAATTTATTATAGAGCAAATATGTTTATATTATAATCTAAAATAAAGATAAAGAACTACGTATTTTTAATTTTAATTATTCAGTAATAAAATCTTAAGTTACGGTGCAGAGAAGTTTTCCTAAAAATATCGCCACTCATACATAGCCTAATCAAGATCAAAGGTCGACGATCGCGCGAACGTTGACTTACATAATTCTTTCTCTCTCTATTTCGGCTCTCGGCTGTGGGTAAGATCAATTAAATAACACTCCCTAGTTTGTAGGTATTTATCATCGTGATTTTCAAACGCAGCCTTATTCACCATACAGTAGTGTTTTGATTTCCGGATAATTATTTTTGTCTTTTTTAAAAAGTCGTGATGATACTTCTTTTTTTATAAAGGACACAGAAAAGTGTAAACATTAAAAGATAACTAACATTTCCTACTTACAACTATGTGGAGAGTTATCTTTATAATTAAAATAATAAGTTCAGAGATCAGAAAAAGGTCGCGATGTGTTGTGTTCATGATTTTCATTAATTCAATTAATTTAGCATAAATATTCCAATATTTATCAAAGTACTCGTATTGCATCGTTACTTTGCAATTTATTATTATTAATCCTTTCTGGATTAAAATTTAGTTAGCCGATTGGAAATAGCTTATAGGTGGTTTTTAACAGCTTCAACCAATCCACTGCGTCTTTTGTGTGACTTTTAAGAATATCCGACACAGAAACTGCTGTAATGGGCCTACCGGAATATATATTTCAAGTCAATAGATCAAAATTTTATGGACAAATTATTTACGACTTTACAAGTTGGTATTTGTGGAACCGGGGCCGACGAAGGCTTAACGTGCACGGAACGGTGTTGTGTACTCGTATATCTATAAAAATAAACCAACCGCTTTTTTGGATTTTAAGAAAAGCGTTCTTACAACCGAGTTGAACCGAGCCACCACCGATATGCGCGTGATTGGATAAAACTTTATTTCTCCATCGTCGTTCCTTTTTAGGTGTGAATTCTGGTCGGGCCCTCGGGACACAATAATGTATTTGTGATATTTCTCGAGTTTGGTACGCAATAGATATCGACGATCTTGCCACTTGTCATCATTTCAGCGTGTTTTCTGACCACCCTGAAAGGAATACGGTCATGATGATAATTTTGGGGCTGTCAATGTCAAATGCTATTTGAGTCGATTTTCGCACGGATCTTCCCAGAGTCAATCGCAATTAGATTTAATATTTTGATTTAAGTTCGCCTAAACTAAAACTAAACTGACAGTAAATAAAAGAATCCACGATTTTGACAATTTACTGTCACTTTTAACCCGAGTTTCTCCAACCATAGCCGAGCTTACATCAAAACAGCGTTTTCCATTATTTAAAAGGTCACCCATGGGGGTTGCAACCTTAAATCATTGGGAAAACGTAAAATGAATATTGTCGTCGGCGCATTTATAATAATATTAGCATTTATATTCATTAAAATAAATGTATATATATATATATATAGAGAAAGAGAGAGAGATATATTATATTAAACATAGTTAATGAAGCATAAATATGGTAAAAATCATAATAAATATAATAGACATTTTTTTAAATTAACGCATTGTAACGTTATTTGCTGTCTGTAGTGGAAACCTTTATACGCAAATACTAATTTTAATAGCGTTTTACACGGACGGTATAATTATATTTAACGTTTATATTTATCGATTATATATAACGTTTGTGCATAAGTAACAGAATAGGGCTTCTGGTTTGTTAATATTTGTGAAACCCACGCGCTTTGACCGCTCGGGTCATCCGGAAATCGGTTACAACGAAATGGCGCGGCTTTGCCAGTTATACGAGTATCTGTAAAGTTCGTGAACCGTGACTTATTGAAATACCTAACATGATCTATCCCTTAAGGTCTTACCGTTACTCGAGATTATGCAGATCAAAGGCCTCATGGCGATGGTAATACAAATAGCATAGCAAACTAACTCGTTCTAAAGTTCTCGTGTTATTCTAATGTAACCTATCCTTTGTTACAACTCCCGTAAAGTTTTTAAGAATCTTAACTGACAAAATAAGGGTTTGTAATCCCGTGTGATTGATGTGCTGGATTACTCATACTCAATCCTGCACCATTAATATAATTTCTGAATAACAGTGAAACAAAATCTTTTTGTTCAGAAAAGCAACATTTATTAGACATGTTATTTGCATCTCTCTCGCTCGCACAATCCAATATTTTCAAATTATTTTCAACTCTATGTATACTAAGTATATTCCAAAATGTCCGTAATTTTATTCCCTAGTATGTTGATACTAAATTTCTCAAAAGTACACTCAGACCTGAATAATCTTTTAAAATGTTGTATTGAGCGAGTGAGATGGATGCAAAAGCGTAAAATCCTCCTAACTATTATTAACACATACCAGTATATGAAGTTACAACGAGTACGAGTAACTACTTATTAGGAATAAATAAGTATTTATGTGACTAATATTTACGAGTCTTTCTTCTTTGTTTTAAAAAAGGCTCTTGCGAACTTTATTCCACCCTTATCTATCTAAATCTTACTTAAGTACCAAAAGTTAACACTTTTGAATACTAAATTTGTCGCTATTTTTTAAAATTGCGTATCCGCGTTTTAGATACGGGATCTCGCAGACCAATAAGTGAAGCGGGATGTAACAAAAAAATGTAGTGACAATAAAAGTATTGAAGTGCGCAAGCGCCACTTTCTTGTTGCCATCCGGTCCTGGCGATGAACGCGGAAGTGTTGACCGGAGCTCTGAAGGGCAGCTGCTTCCTGGACACACGCGGAACCAAATATTCCACAAACATTCACCTTTTCTTTATCACCACTCGATACTGAACACGTTAAGGTTAAATGTTAACACTCTTGTCTTGTTCGAGAAAGTTTGTGTGCGTCTTAAATTGTTTATTTAAAGGTTTTTTATCTTTTCACCTTTAGCCGATGATAAATTGTTCGGTACTGATGTGCTTTCCATTGTTTCCTGTTTCATTCTTTAAACAACAATTTTGTTGCTGTTTGGTTAAGCCCAAGTAATGTATTAATAGCAGTAATGCATAGCATGTAAATGATGCGAAAACTTGAATTTTGTCGCTAATCAAAATTTTACACGTTATCTTAGACGTTTTCTCAGCGGCTCCTCCGCTCAATTATTTCTTCCAGCTTTCATACTGAGTGGCGTCGTGCATGTCACTATGCGCGAGGATCAGAACTGTCAAACTCGTATCTCGACGGACCTTGAAACCTCCTTGAAGTGTATTTATGTTATTTTCGGATAATATTTAAACTTGTATTTATTATTTTCTTATATTAACTATTAAACACACTTAAAACAAATCAACGACTGCCTCCGTGGTCTAGCGGATAAGTCCGTGGATTTACACTCGGAGGTACCAAGTTAAAATTATTTAATTTATTTGTCACTTTTCTCGAGGTCGGTACGCTAGAGACATCGACAAGCTTACCACTTGTCATAATGGGCCTGATAAGTTGGCTAAATAAGAATCCGCTTCATTAAAAAAAACGTGGTTCAAATTCATTCAAATCAGATTACGTTCCAAAACTATAAAATTTCGTGACAATATGAACTTGAGTATTGTGTTCTGTGGATATGAAAGAGTCAGAATTATGGATGTTAAAAGTGCTAGAACGTGTAGTAATTCTAACAAAATTAATATTTAGAACACGTGAACGCATTTTTCAATGTTTTTAGAAAAAAAAACTTACAGGAAATATTTATAATAGTAACATTTATAACTTTCGAGGTATGGAGAGTTTACAACTAAAAATACGGATTTCTAAGATCCCTTCCATTTGTCAACTGGAAGAAAAGGCTGATTGGACCAGCCGTAGGGAAAACGTTTTAGATTACGGATGTTAAGACTGTCTGTTGAAAATGTCTCAAAATCTGCTTCTAAGATAATAAAAAAATAATTTAAAAAACACGTTTATGCACACTCACACAAAACACGCACTCATGCATACATACACAAAACACTACCACACTCATACACGCACCCACACTAAACTCATTTAAACCTTCTCTTTTTATATAATTTGTAATATTAAGTATTCAAATAAATAATTAGTTAATAATATTTTTATCTGCAAGCGCCTAATGTTTTGCAATATTGTTTGCGACCGGAAGTGCAGGGTGTCCAGAGATCCAGGCGTCCCAGAAACCCTTGTTCAGGCCCCTGATTGAAACTCATGTATAACTGATTGAAAATAAAGATTATTTGATATGTAGGATGTATAATAAATAAATAATAATAATAAATATTTCCAGACAGGTCACGCAGCGCCATCTAGTTTCCGTGGTAAGCTACGAGGCTTGTGTTACGGAAACTAGATGGTTGATAAACTACATATTATACTTTTTTTTTGTAAATATATACATATTATACATATAAATACCCAGACCGAGACAAATTATACAATGTACAACTGCCCCCGGTGGGAATCGAACCCACGACCTGCCGAGTTCACGGCAACGTTTGTTACCACTAGACCACGGAGGCGGTCGTATAATATCCTAATATGTTAAAAACATTACGAAAGCACGTGTTGTTATTGTTATGTTTTGTACGCAATACGAGTGCACTGCAGTAAGTACGGTGTCATATTTCTCATTTGAAATGGTATCTAATACATGTTTGACACGGTAAATACATAGTCGACCTAGTTTTCAGCATTGTTTTAGCACACCACCGCGCACGCGGCTTCTAGCCAAAATCTATTTCGATTTTTATCTACGTGGTTAACGCTCGTGCCGCTCGAGCGATCTCTGGATCTTCTTAATTTTTGCAATGTTTACTTTTACTGACATCATCATAGATCGTACCATACCCGAGGCGTAGTAATATACAATCAACATCGCGAAAGATACCACGTGAATCCGATAATGTTAACTTGACATTTGACGCAAATATTTATTTAAATTATTTAATGCATTTAAAAAGTACTACATCGGCGAGCTATAATGCCAGTAGGCATCCTTTACCAGCTAACCTTGGGGATCAAGTAAGGTGATAGACAGGATGAAAAATTAAGAATTTCTAATAAAACCACAGTTAATAAGTTACTTAATTATAATATACTACACATATAAACATACATATACTATTAATAAATATACATACGAGTACATCATACTCAGAACCCAGGAAGGTTCAAGACTCAGCTTTACGCAGTGGCAGTTGGTGAGAGAGGAAGTCCAGCAAAATATTTGCACCACTTACCTACTACAGGATCAGAATGGTGGATGATGAGCAATAAATATTTGTCAATATGCTTATATAGTGTTAAAACAAAGATATATTCAGACCAACTTTGGGAGTACAGAACTAGGATCAAGACCAGCTGTTCTGGTGCGAGACCAAGACTTGAAATACGCATAGTTTTGACAAAGAAATTCTAAGCTGAATTTAAGATATGTATAAGAATTATTAAGAATGTTATAAAGTACTTACGTAGACCCAAATATGTGAGGTAACAAAGATTTTCTCGTTTAAAAATTTAAAAAAAAATTAAAAAGTATCATTATTCCCTGTACTACCCTGTAATATGGATTTAACTTCCTAAAAGTTTCGAAACCATCTTTTTTAATAATTGGTTTTAATATGATAGTGTAAAAGTGTGTGGAAGCATATTGAATGTTTGGAACTTTGCCCAATTCAATCTCAAACTTGCGTCAAATCCATTTCTAAAGTCAGAATCTACTGTATCGGTGTCATAAAAAATTGCAGATGTTGACTTTATAACATTTACGTTTATCTTATCGGCTCTATTAAATTTGATTACTTTTAAACATCCTTACAATAATATTTTATTGACTTCGCGTTCATTACTGGGTATTTAAAGTTGCGATTTTACTTTATTACCCACTATATCCTAAACCCTCGCCAAACTGTCTGGCGTGGCGAGTGTAGACCAAATTTTACAGAAATTTCTGGAAGGACCATCTCTAACAGTGGAGGTCTAGCACTCTGTGTTCTAGAGGCTGTTATCATGATGATATCCTGGGTTACTTCAATGGGGTGTATCAGGTAAAGCTTTTTGTAGATGTCGCTAGCGGCACTGGTACCTTGTTTACACCTATGACTGATCATTTTTTAAATTTATTTGTAGTTTTACATTTTTATAACAGAAAAATGTATTTTAACTTAACGTTACCTACCTTAAAAGACGAATCAAGTAAGCGAACACCGTCTTTAAAATAAAAAAAAAGGTTGACTTAATATAACGGCAATTTTGAGATCACCATATCTTTGCTTTCGCTTGGAAATCTCGATTTGTACACTTAAAAGCTGCTCCGTCTGCATAATATCCAGAAAATAATAAAAATACAAGTTTTCTATGCAACTGACAGTTATATTAGGTACCATCTATCATACGCCATCTATCGTGATAAAAAGTTAGTGACAAGTTGCGAGTTCTGGTTTGGGATTTATTTTAATTATCTGATTTGGTGTACCTGCGATTTCTACAAACTGCCTCATTCCTAGATGAGCTCAGGAGCAGCAGTTTCTTATTGCACCAAAATGAAGTCTCTATATAATTATGAAGGTTAAAAATGGCGTCAAATGTATCAGTTTTATTTTATAGGTTAGCCGTCAGCTGGTACAAGCGACGCCATTTTTAACTTTATCATTACAGTTACAGATACTTAATTTTGATGCAACTCAGTCATAAAAAAAAATTGCCACTTACAAAATCTAAAAAGCTGATTTCGCCGGGTTAAAGCGAAAACCAACTAGCTATTTTTTTTAGTAAATTCACTTTTTTACTCCATAAATTTAACCGGCTGTTTCGTCGCTAAAGAGTTTGCGAAATCGCTAATTTGATAAATGAATTCGATACGATTCCGACATGTTTATGACTAAAGGGACCAAGGAACATAATACAAGGTAGGTAAGGCTGACCATACGTCCAAACGAATGCCGTTTTAATCAAACTTTCCGAATTTAGCAGATTGATGATCGAACATCTACAGTTCGCAAAGCCCGTTTTAACAAGATTGTCAAGCTAACGGTATGAAGTTGAATAAAAAAGAACGCTGTCCCGAGTATACATACTTGAATAACAATAATAATTTATTTATTTTATGTATTTAAAAAACTTTCTTGCACAAAGTACAAAGGCGGACTTAATGCCCGAAGACAATCTCTGACAGCCAAACCTTAGGGACAAAGAACAATTATAGGTGCAATCATAGAAATAATAATAATACTATAATTATAAAAGTTAATTTAATAGGATTAATATATACTTGCCATTGTTATTTATTCTGTTATTTAACATATTATTTTTATATTCACTTTCACTTGTAATATTTGTATGTGAATAAAGAGTTCTCCCGCAGCGGTATACGGTGCCAAAGTTTCATAGGGAGCTCTATTTCAGTGCAAACTCTAAATTGCTTACGCACACGGTCGGTCAAAGCTCCGACTTGACGTGCATATGTCACGATTCTATTTAGATTTTGCTTCCTAGTTTTTAGTTTTTTTTTGTATAACTCCCGAAAATGAAACACGTTACTTTGAACTTTTTGGCCGAGACCTTTGAAATGAAACTTTTCTCTATTTCTCGGAAACTACGATATTACATGTTCGTTCATTATGCTTTAGAAAAGTAGTAGGTAATTAATCAGTATTTTAGTTAAATATACTCGAATTTCATTTTAGTATTTGTAACGTATTAAAGTTAAGTATCATCAGGACTATATCCTTTCTGGGGTTGTCAGAAATAACTTTTTTTATAAAGAAGCGGATGCACATTTAGCCTAATTTACTATAGGCCCATCATGCCATAATGTTAAGCGTTATTCTGTATTTATAATTTATATACTGTTTTTAAATGTATGTTAGTTGTAAGGTATATGGGCCATCAGTTAACTGATAATAAATTATACATATAAACTGCTATAGTATAGTATATATACTCGATATATACGCTCGATAAACGCCATTTTTTTTTTTCGATAAATTTCGATCTCCACATAATCTACAGCCCGAGAAGAGTATTCAAATGGTTTTCTTAAAGCAAAAGTTAATGTTTACCGAACGTAGTAGGAAAGTAACAAATAGCTTACTCGAAACACGAAGAAAATCCACAAAGTGCATTTTCTATTCAATTTAAAACTTTTAACTAATCCGTTAAATCTACTGTTCACAATTTGAATGACTAGTTTTAAGAGAAAGTGCAACTTATGAATATTAACTGTCGACAAGGCCTTTTCATTATGCACCCTTACAAATGGGCATATGCTATTAAAGTTGTTTTTAACTGCACTTTAATAACACACATTTAGTTAAATAGGTTCTCGTCTGCACTCTCTTGTATTTATAAAATGTTTACGAGTAAATATAAAGATAGATAAAAAGTAAAGTATCATCACGACCGATTCCCTTTCGGGGTGGTCAGAAACCACGCTTATAAATAAGCGGGTTCACATTTAGCCAACTTTACTATAGGCCAATCATGACAAGTGGCAAGCTCGTCGATGTCTCCAGCGTACCAAACTCGAGAAATATCACAAATAAATTAAATATTAATTAAATGTATTTATTTACAATAATAAATATTTTTGTGTCCCGACCAGGAATCGACCTCCGAGTCTAAATCCACGGACTTAACCGCTAGACCACGGAGGCAGTTTATATAGTATATATATATATATTAAAGATAGATAAAAGCTCATATAAGTACCTACCTAAGTATAAATATTCAAACACGCATACAGGTATCTTCTTTAAATTCTAAAAACGATGTCTGAAGACTGGATATATATTTTTTATTACACGACTGCGCGACGCAAATCTTATCACCCTATATGTATGTACATATATACGAGTATGTATGTATGTTTGTTGTTTTCTGGAACACTGGAGACCAAACGAGTTGGCCGATTTCGATCATTCTCACGTCAATCGATTCGTCTTCATCACACGAGTGTCATTGAAGATATGACATTAATAAAATTTCGTTAAGGCGACCACCAGACACCATATTGTAAAAAATAAAATGTCGACGAACTATGTTGAGTGGGGTATCGTCGAATAGGTATTTAAAAATTATGTTAAGGTTTCTCTTATCATTTTTCATTTAGAGTAACCATTTAGGATCTGTAACGATTTAAAGTTGGTTAACAACCATTATCATTTAAAAAATTAATGTAAGTCCTACTTATGCCTACCTATCTATAATAAAGATGTAACATAGTTATTATAAAAATGTAAAAAAAAGTATCATCACGACCGTCCCTTTCGAGATGGTCAGAAAGCACGCGGATTCAAATTCAGCTAACTTTACTATTGGTCTATCATAATTATTATATTATATTGTTTTCTGGTCCACAAATTCAAGGTCCCTCAGCGAGGTATGGAAAGAGCTATGCTTGGTATTTCTCTGATGAATAAAATTCGAATCGTTGATATTCGTCAGAGAATCAAAGTTACTGACAGCATTCAAAATTAGCAAGCTGAAGTGGCAATGGACCGGACACATCTGCCGCACTGTACGGCCGTACGGGACGAAACGTCGCGACGCAGAGTGGGACGACCCCACGCCAGAAGGACGGATGACCTAAGGAATGTCGCGGGTGGGGGTTGGATGAGGGTTGTAAAAGACCGCGTGCAGTGGCGAGCCTTGGCCTACATCTTGATGATTGTTTTCTTAATAATGGGTCCACTAAAGGTCGATAGATCTTTACCATAACGCAACGTCCTGTTATATTAAACCTACTCAACTATAACCTAAAAAATTATTGAGCACTTATTCAAACACGTTGTATATAGTTGTTGCAAGACTTAATTTTTCATATAAATTATTGTCTACGCACTGCATGCTATGCACAGTTGAGCAAGCAAACTATGAAATTGAGTTCAAGAGAGCCCGGCGAGTCTTCGTCTCATGAATTTATGAAAACCGCGAATTTATTACCAAAGCAAAGAATTACCAAAAATGATAACCTGAATGCAGCAACTTCCATTTAGCTAGTCACTTAAGACACATCTACGGTCGGTTGCAGAAAGGATGATAATAATAATCTATAATAATAATAATCAATATTTTGATAAACGCCACGTGATTGGTAGTTAGTTAGCTTGTAACTTTAGTTATTTCAGCCAACGACGCGTGCCTTGAAGATAATCAGCCTTTCTGCAACCGGCCGCTAATGTTTACAAACTGTCTACTATTAAAATAAGGATGAGCAACTAATTCGTGATACCTATGTGACTTTTAGACGTTGTCCGACTTTTTAATTTGTCCAGATTTTTTGAATTAATCTTCTACCATGCTTACGAGTATTCTGTAACTAAGTGGGTCATGTTTTTTATTTTGTGACTAAAATTTCCGAACTTTTATTGAAACTGAATAAGGACTTCTAAAATATCTAAATGTAACTATATGTGGCATGATATTACAGCAAATATGTACAACTCAATGTACCTACAAAAGCAGGATTAATTTTGATAAACAGCGTAAGGGATTAATTTTTTATTCTGCCTACGTTCATCGTAACCATC
Organism: Tinea semifulvella; assembly: GCA_910589645.1. Classification (NCBI taxonomy): domain Eukaryota; kingdom Metazoa; phylum Arthropoda; class Insecta; order Lepidoptera; family Tineidae; genus Tinea; species Tinea semifulvella. The sequence continues at coordinate 5,612,514 of OU342587.1, read as the reverse complement.
ATTGTAATCAAATCCTTTTTAACAATGGGTAAACCTGCATGACTGATGTATTATTTGCTTCTTTTGATACAGGATCCTTCCCGAATCGAACCCGAATCTTGTTATAACCTGTTGCGACTTGTCTGCCTGTATTTCCTTTGTTACTTACGTGCTCAGTATACCGTATACTTATACTATCGCTCTCTCGAAATTTTGGTAAACTTTGGTGGTCAGAAACCACCTTTAATAATGACGAGTAAAACCCATCGATGTATATAGATAGGCCCTCACTGATATAAAAACGTTCCCGTAAAACCAATCGAAGTCATATAGCTGCACCAACAGTCGCGAAATAGCAAGCGTCGAGAGCGCCTAATATTAATATGTATATCGAGTAAAACTAGTCTTTTTGTATGCATTGTGATATAATTTCCGATGAATAAAGCATGTGGCATTAGCTTGCTTGAGAATTGCCCCCCAAAGTTGGTAGGTACACAAAGCAAGCGGCACGTTTTTAAGACTGCGTTTTGTATTAAGTAGGCTTATCTATATACATCGATGGTAAAACCCCTGCAGAGATATTAGAATATTGTGTTGCGTCATCCAAGATGCATGCCGAAAGCTTGTTTTAATTGATATGTTACTGCAAAAAAAAATTAATTGACGATGATCGGCGATGAGTGATAACATTGACATGGCTAACGTTTAAAATGTAATTGGGAGTTGTAAAAATAAAATATTATAATAAATATTCTATCATAAATTGTGTTGTTAGGTACAAGGTCAAAAAAGATAAAAGAATTTCTAATATCTTCAATAAAATGTCACTGTGCCAATCACTATGGTTTCCCACTCTCTCCAACAATATTATGGTTTACCCTATATCGTATTTTATATAAGTATCGTACATTATTATTATTTATAAAGTTACGAAAGCTCGTATCATTTACAGCTAATTGAATATAAAATATGATAAATTAAAGACAAAGACAAAACGTGGTGTTGGCTCGGTTGTAAGAACGCGTTCCTTAAATCCTATAAAGGTCGATTCAAACCCACCCGGTTGGTACATACCAATGAGAAATACACTTTTCTTACGTACATTTGTCATAGATTTACAACACCACCGATCCCGTGCTTTGGAGAGCACGTTAAGCCATCGATCCCGGTTCCACTAATACCAAGTTGTGGAATCGTTAATAAATTGTCATTAAAGATTTGACATCATGTCCTCGCCAAACCGTCTGGCCAGCGTGGCGAGTGTAGGCCAAATTCTCCAGATATATGTACTGGAAGGTCCATCTCCAGCAGTGGAGGTCTAGGGCTGTTTCTATAATATTGGCGAGTTCTTCGAGCGGAATAATAACTAAAAGAATTTGTATGACATATTTTATTTTATTTTTTGTTTGTTATTATTAACATAAAATTATTGTATGTATTGACCTAAATTATGTAATGATGACTTAATGATAAGAATATATTTAAACTAAACAATTTTTGCATGCCACAACAATGGCTAAATGTGCAAAGCCAATTTACTAACCATATTACTGTATGTACCACATTTAAAGCAAATAAACGATTTTGAATTTGAATTTGAATTTGACGCTGTGTTCTAGGGTCTGTAATGATGAAATCAAAGACACGCCTCATACAGAAAGAAATCAGGAGTTTAATTCCTCATAAAAAATGTTTTAAGACACTTACGAGGTTTTTACTCGACGATAATATTTACTAGACTTTAACCACTAGGAGTTGGAAAATGAGATTTTTCAGTAACAGATGCACTATACCTTTTTTTTCTTAATTTTTCATCCTGCCTATCACCTTTCTCGATCCCCAAGGTTAGGTGGTAAAGATTGTCTACTGGCATTATAGCTCCCCTGTGTACTATTGCATTAAAGAATTTAAATAAATAAAAACATCCTCAGATTTACGTAAATTAAAGAGTCAAGATAAATTTTTGACATTCGTATTAAATTCGAAATGGACATTTTTATCGTCATTGCAATGCGTGGACTCTATCTTGACAAACAAGCCAAAGGAAAACAACTTCTACAGAAGTAGTCTGTAATATGTAGTCTTTAATACCTAGTTTTTTTTTTAAATGTACAAGTAGAGATTATTATTAGTCTATCAATGATGTAAGGGCTTGAATCCATCACGTTTACGTACTGTTTGCGAACAACGTTTCCTTTTAGGCAGCTTGTATTGACCCTTTATCAGTGGCTTTTAAGACAGTTAAAAAATAAGTCTTGCAACAACACAAATTTTAATAAGTGCTCAATAATATTTTAGGTCATAATTTTAGTTGAGCAGGTTTATTTATTTATTTACAAACACGTAAACCTAACATTAACAGCCTAAGCCAATTCGTTAGTAAGTGTTCTTCACATATATTGTTACATACAAACAAAAATACCCAAATAATTCACAGTAACAATAATAACTAAGAACGATATTAATCCCCACTATATCCTAAAAAAGTTTTTGCCGCATCTTGAACTGAGTCTCCCTAAATTTTAGTGATAATTTATAATGCTGAGCGATGTGCGCGTCACTGGCTCCTTAAATAGCGGCTGCATAGTACAATGTAACAGGGCGTTGCGTTGTAGGTAAACTCTATCGACCTTTAGTTGACCTTTATTAAGAAATCAATATAATATAATAAAAATAATATACGCAGTCTTCAGACATCGTTTTCAGAATTTAAAGTAGGGTATCTTGAAATGTGTGTGTTTGAATATTTATACTTAAATGTACTTTTATCTATATTTATATTTAATATATACAAGAGAGTGCTGTCGAGAACCTATTTAACTAAATGTGTTATTAAAAGACCGTAAAAAAATGAATTAGAAATTACGGCTATGTTATTAGTACAAGTATAAAGCATCAGTAGTATACTTGTACTTCTGAAGCAAAACAGTCAGTAGTTAAATTCTGTTTTCTTAAGCGCAAACCAAATAAAGAGCTTTATTCTCCTTTAATGAACGGGCACTGTTAACGTTGACTCTTCTTCTTGTTAGCCTCCCGGATCGCAGCATTCCTGGTGAATTTATGTAGGGGGTGATCCATTGCAGCCTTTACCATCTCATCGGAGACCTACCACGCATCAACTTGCCATCGACTTTCTCCTGGACTACAAAGCATACGATGGATGTTTCTCGAGGCCCGCGCCGCTGTGACACGTGTCCAGCGTTGACTAAGCTTCGCTAAAAATGTTCTTGGACGACCTTGAAACCTGATCCACTAAATTGTCCGTTCTTTTGTGTCCTGTGGTCGGAGACTATGACCGAAACAAGTTGATAAACTGTTAAATTTGTTATAGGTAGAACTGTAGATGAACAAACAGACAAAATTTCTTTCACATGTATTAGTAATTTTAATGTGCATTTTTTTTACCTATAAGCTTGTACGTTGCAATACGGATTAAATTACCGCATGTGGTTTCACCCTAATGCCCAGGTAGGCACACAGAACCAGTTACGACAGGTGGTACACCTACTCACCCTTTGTGTTATCCCAACCAGAATCGAAGGCGTGACCCACTCACTGACTATGAATTAACGTACAGAATTCCATCATTTGGATTACTGGTTTTGTTGTAAGCATTTGTCTATTGCTTTTTTTTTAGTAATTTAACGATTATCATAGATCTATTTTTTAATCCCTAACGCGGGGAACTTATTATTTAAAATATTGAAATAAAATTTTACCAACAATAACACCTAATTTTAAATATTATTCGTGTCCGCGCAGTATAGTGGCAAGTGGCGTATATTCCCCGCTATGCTGATTCTCTGAGCGGGGAATAAACAGCAACTCACTGAAGCATTATTTCGTCAGTTGATGAGCGGTTTTGCTTATTTGGTGTGACGAAACTACATCATATTCGTTTTAGATTTAGTGTTTTTTTTTTAACTATTAGTACTTATTAGTTACTGTATACCTACTCAAATTTATAGTTTAATTCTATAACCTTTTGTTTAAATTGTATCTACTAGTTTATATATTCAAATGTGTAAATTTTCCAATAATAATAATAATAAAATAATACGTATTAGCGCCGCTTGCCAGACTGCGCTTTTGGCTGCGGCTCCTGTTTTAGCGTCATTCCCCTGAGGTGTGACAAAGCCAGGGGCTCTTAGATGATCAGCGTCATACCATCAGCAGGGGTCTTGCCATCATCGCGGACTATTCCAGTAGATTGCAGTATAGCTGGAACCCTAACGCTGATAATCCCTTTTATGGTACGAACGGACACTTTTATTAAAATAGTAAATAAATTAACATAACAGAATATGCCTATTTTACTAAGCGCATCATGTACGTGGAAACTGGCAAGTTACTAGACTTAAATGATTATTTTCTTGACCAAAAAGCCAAACTTGCTACCTACCGTAACTGCTGAGCCACGGAGGCAGTAATAAACAGAATATTTGAATAACAAGTGGGCAGCACAATAGTAATACCTGTTTTAGTCTGTGGCAATTAATTAGGCGACCTAAGGTCTCGGTATTTGCTATAAACATTGTAAACTGTAGATTACAAATACCGAGCGACCTAAATTCCATCCAAAACTATTAATAACGAAATCTAACAAGATATTGTTGTTATTCTAAGACCAATATAAATATTAGTGCAGTAAAGCCAACCGAGACAAACAATCGTTGTATGGGCTTAGTAGCTACGGATGTATCTTTCCAACATTTCATTAATTACAGCCCCTAGAATACAGCGTCCTAGACCTCTACTGTTGGAAATGGGTCCTCCAGAACATATGTATATCTGGAAAATTTGGCCTACACTCGCAACGCTCGCGCTGTCCAGACGGGTTGGTGAGGATTTAATGACAATTTATTACCGATACCACAAGTTGGTATTAGTGGAACCGACGGCTTAGCGTGCTCTCCGAGGCACAGAAACGGTGGTATTGTAAATGTATGACAAATGTTCATATTAAAAGTGTATTTCTCATCGGTACATTGCTGGGGATTGAAGCGACCCCTAGTATTTTAAAGATAGCGTTCTTACAACCGAGCCACCACCGCCTTTCGAACATACCTAGATCAAATTGAACAAATGCAAATTAGATCCTTAAAATTGCTTTTAAGAAAAGATATAAAACTCAAGTATAGGTAAAATTACGATAAATTATTTGTATATTCAATCTGTTTGGGAAATGCCACTCTCGAAGTTGTGCAGGAATACGTCTACCTTGGACAGACAATTCAGCTAGGCGCTGCAAACTTTAGGCAGATATGCCGACAGACGAATTCAGCATGGATAGGCGGCATTCGGAAAACTTCTACACATCCTCTCATCGTCCATACCACAGTGTTTGAAGACTAAAGTCTTCAACCAGTGCGTCCTCCCCGTAATGTCGTACGGAGCAGAGACGTGGACACTGACAGTGGGTCTGGTTCACAAATTCAAGGTCCCTCAGCGAGCTATAGAGAGCACTAGGCTTGGTAATCTCTGATGGATAGAATTCGAAACGTTGATATTCATTAGAGAACCAAATTTATTCACATAGTATTCAAAATTAGCAAACTGAAGTGGCAAAGGGCCGGACACATCTGCCGCAGAACCGACGACCGATGGGGCAAACGGGATCTAGAGGGACGGATATGGGACGACGCAGAGTTGGACGACCCTTCGCCAGATGGACAATGACCTAGGCTAGGTGACAATATTATAAAGGTCATCGTCGCTGGTGGGGGTTGAATGAGAGTTGCAAAAGACCACGTGCAGTGGCGAGTCTTGAGGGAGGCCTATATCCAGCAGTGCTTAGCATTATTGTTATTATTTTGACATTTGTAGTTTGACATGCTAAAATATAACGATTTTTATACAGGCGAAATATACAAATATCCTTTGACTCAAATATAGCTCAGTCCACTTGTCTTCTGAGGCGTTGCTGCTTGGACAAACGCCTTGATGAAGATACAGACTACACTATTACTACTAGACTAGATACAAAGATATATAAGAAGACAATTACCTTAGCAAATTGAAAGTATCTATTAACACGTACAAGCGTGACTTTATCTTTAACTCCTACCATATGACTTACTAACAAAATTAAAGCCTTTTTTTCACGCCCTCTAATTGTCAGTTGGGCCACTTACAAAATATCAGAAGAATATGTTTACCTCTAGAATAATAACGAAGTATGCGCACGATAAGTGAGGCAAGTGACGTAAAGGAACTATGCCACTCAGATGTAAGAATATTAACAGTTTGACAGCTAGGAATTTGCTCTCGGGATTTTTATTTATTTATAGCGTTTTATGTAATTAATAGGCTTCACAATGCTAATGCAAAAAACATAATAAATGTTCTAATTATGCACACGAACTGTTTTATGCCTCAAAGTTGACAGTTTTTTTGTACGAGACTATCGTTCTATGCATTATTATTATAAAAACATAAATATACCTATGTTTACTTTTAATATTCGATTATTATTAATTTATTTTTATACTGACACCGCGCCCACCTGATGGTAAGCGGTACGCGAGGTCCAAGAATGGGAGCAACTAATGCCAGCCTCAGACGACCGACATCAGTCCATACCACTATGCCGGCCTAAAAAGATGCTTTTTCACACTTCGTTTGAAGGACTCCAGGTTATAGGGATGGGGAAACACACTGGCTGGGAGAACATTCCACATCTTCAGCATGTGACAGATGTAAGTCTCCAAAGTTATATGTAGATAAAGATAAGATAAATTCTTTATTGCACAGAAAATAAAACTTTTTACAGTACATAGGCGAGCTTAATGTCCAAAAACATTATCTAACAGCTAACCTTTGGGAGTTGTGAGCAGGGATTGTGGGTGCATGACCACTAATGTTATGTACGCGTAGGGATAGTGGCCACGGTATGTGAATGCATATTTTGGCCTGTGCGAGTGATTCGGTTGCTCAATAGAGAAGAAAGGATAAGGTGGAGCTCTTCAGAACATTCACCGTAGTATAGCTTGTAGAACACGCTCAGTGAGGCCACATCTCGGCGAAGCTGCAGCGATTCGAGACTTTTAGACACACTGTAGTATCATCCACTATTCGAATAGCCCGCCTCTGCGGGACATTGAGAGCATCTGTAAGGTACTTAGCGGAACCATGCCATAGGTGAGAACAGTATTCCACGCATGACCTTATTTGTGCTTTATAAAGCATAAGTCGGAGTAAGGGCGGATTGGATTTAATTAATCCAAGTTTTTGGTACTTGTAACATACAATTTGTTTGTCAAAAACACTTCTAAAGCGTATTCACCTTTAGCTAACTTTAACTAGTGACAAGCACGTTTCTAGCGTTTCAAACTCGCAAAATTAAACAAATATATTATTGTGGCCCGATATATATATTCTGATACTTAAGCGCAAACGTTATATAATGTAATCTGTTAAATATTTATATATCACGCTATTAAAGTTTATATTTGCACGGCCGCTGTCAAGGTCGAGCGCTTATAGAGTTGAGAATTGAATAATACTTTGTTATTATGACGCAAGCTCTTGACGTAAATAACGAAATCCACTAATAACGTTTACGACTAACAGAATAGGGCTGCAGGTACCTCCGCAGTCTCAAAATGCATTTCCTAGTTTAGGACGAAGAATGTTTGGTTTTGGCAATGATTTATAACTAATATTTATTATAATATAACAGAAGATCGGTGAATACCCAAACTACGACGCATAACTTATTATGTAATATTTATTAATTATTTCATAATCCACGTTCACTACTAATTGCATATTAATTGCGTAATTGATACATTTGAAGAGCAGACAATGTTATTAATAGTATTTGTGTTATTGTATGAAATTGATAACTGTAATTGTAAACAATGATTTATAGTCTGTAGTGTAGTTTATTTTTGTGATCTAATAAACCAATAAGTGCAAAGATTCTAGCGTTCTCGAGTTTCATACGCTAGAGACATTGACGAGCTTGCCACTTGTCATGATGGGACTATAGTGAAGTTGGCTAAATATTACTCCGTTTCTTTAAAAGCGTGGTTTCTCCACCCAGGGATACACGTCGTGATGACTTTTTTATGGCTTCAAAAATTGATTGGTTTTAAATTACCTACTTATAGTAAATCAAAAAAGACAATTTGTTTAACACTTAACACCTTCTAGAACTCCACTGCTGGAGATAGGCCTTCTAGAACATATTTCTAAGGAATTACACCCACGGCCTACACTCGCCACGCTCAACGGACGGGTCGAGGGTCTGATGTAAATTTCTTGACAATTTTAACCCGATTCCACATGGGATTAGTTGAACCAGGACAGAGCTTCTGTATTTCTATTTAAAGATTACATATTTAAAAGACATAACTCCACGTCGCGTCTCCGGTAACAAGAGGGCTGAAGAGAAGACAAATTTCTTTGCAGTTCATGGGTGCCGGGTCCATCGTGTATAGATGAGAGATGAGAAGAATGGTGTCTCGGGCTTGCAACCGACAATACTAGCCTATTGTTACAAAAGAAGCCTCCTTTTTATTTTATTGCTCAACAAGCCTCACCATCCACCATTCTACTCCTCTCCCTACCTTCGCTTAAAGAATCAGCATTGCAATCGGGAAATGCAGCCAGCGTTCTTGCCACCATTCCACGCGGAAAGGACTTACATCCGTATCCTCATATTAATTTGAACTTTTGAATTTATTCTTTTCGGAAAAAAAAACAAAAGTGATCTTAACATTTAACTCCGGGCTTAAGTCTTTGAATATATCTGTAGTATTAAAAATAGTGTGCAACCGTAGATATTGCGAATTAGTAAAATACTAGTGGCAAAAATGGTAAAAGGCAGGCCTAATAAAAACTTTCAAATAGTTCCTCTTTGGGAAGGTGGAATACCTTGAACATCAAACAGTACTTACCATATATTTTAGAAAATAATATAGGTAATAGAGAAAACTAGACGAAACTTTAGACTTAGCTATAATTATATGCCACTTTATCCATTGGAAAAAAAAAGACTACCTAACTCCTTCTTTTAGAAACTCCCAAGAAAGAAAAGAATAATAATAATAATACTAGATAAATTCTTAGCTTTTAAATGAATAATACTAACATAAAATAATAACATAACTTTAACAAAGAATCCTAATATCAATTAATTGTCAAAAACAACTTGACACCAGTCATAATTTTGAATTTATTTTCTTCTGCTAAGCTATTGCTACGTAGTTCAGGACTAATAGCAAGATATGGATGAAAAAGAGATGTCCTATATAGTGGTAAAATCTTATCTAAATCCGCATGCCTCTCTCTGCTCTGCTTGATATAGCTCTTCCATTTGACATTGCTGCATTTTTTGCAATAAAAACTTCATCAGTTTCTTTAGAAGGAGGGTCGTCCTATTCTGCGTCAATGTCGTCGTCATCTACAGGACATAGATCTGTCAACTTCGTCGCACTACCACGTTAATTTGACAATTCTAAATGTTAGTAGTATGTAGTGTATTAAGTTCTAAGACCTCCCAAGGTTGAACTATGTAAATCCTAAGCCATAGCGAATACACACGTAGGACTAAATGCTACCAAGTACCTACCTATAATGCAACAAATCATAGAGGCGATCTATTTTCAACATCGCTAGGGCTGTCTATTCAGATTATATTCTGGACCAGCAACAACTATATATTCGTAATACACAAACTTTACGCTTACGTGTTTATTAACAGTCCTCTATCGAACTCCAATAAACACACGAGTACTAGATCTCCATTATCCACTACTGATGATTAGGCTTAGATTAGTCTGGTACCGGTCCGCACCCTAAGTGCCATGGCTAGCAGATACGTTATAACCGTGATCGGGTGCTGTTGTGGGAGCCTGGGACCTCTGCCGAACACGTTCAATTTACTGTTCTTAAATTAGCAGAGGTTTTGCGTTTTGTCGGCTCACGGGCAAGTAGCTTATCTTAATTCTAACATACCTGGTAGGGTGCCACTGTAGCAGGTATTGTAATCTCATAGGTACTCATAGGTGAATTTGAAAGATATTTATTTATTGTTGTTGTGTAATTTTGTATGTGTTTCATTTGTAAATCTGCTATATCTGGAATAAACTACTAGTCTTCTGCTAACAGCTTACTCTTTGGACTACATCGCTCCTTAGTCTTACACTAACTAAAAGGAGTAGAATCATTCAAAATAATTCAAATAATAACAAAAAATAATAATAACAACTGCCTGTAATAGGTTTACCTGAATAAAGATATTTTGACTTTATCCTCCAGAATAGAATTATTTTCCCCATTTATTTACAAAATTATTAGCTATCCTGTCTACTGTACACACTCGATGTGGCATCACGAGACAGGCCGAAAGCTTGTATCTACCTCTACCTGGAGTTTTCGTCTCGTCTCGCTCTCTCTCCGACGCATGTAGGTTTTTTATGCCTGTGTCAGTCTTATATGTAGTATGACGATGCCTCTTTACAGCAGCTATAATCTTGAGTGACATTCATATTTTTTATATTTGTGTATTAGTTGTAAGATGGCTATAAGAAACAACAGATTTGTTAAATGAAAAAGAAGAAAGTTTCGTATCTTATAATTTTGAAAATTGTTAACCCTAAGCAGGCGGTGACCGCTCGGTATACCGGTAGCGCAAGTTTAAAGACAGGAAATTCAAATGTTAGGTTAGATAACTCGTTTGGGTGAAATGTTTATGTTACGTGCACGATTACTGTCCGATGTCAGTGATCTTCCATGCCATGGATACTGCATCAAGTACCTTTATTTATTAATTAAAATACTTTATTGCACTTAAAAACTTAGTGCATAGGCGAGCCATGACGCTATGAGCCATTCTTTACCAGCTAACCTTGGGGATCATGGTAATGTGCAGGAAGAACAAAATTTAAAAATTACTAAAATAGATAGAATTATTTAATATTATACTAAAAATATAATAAAAAATAAATAAATTATAAAACATGTACATAGGCGAGCATAATACTATGAACGTATTCTCTACCAGCTAACCTATTATTTAACCATATTATTTGAGCAGAGTAAGAAAAATTAATACAAAAAGATATCAAATCAAATCAATCAAATCAAAATAATTTATTTCCGTATGGTTAGCACGTAACACTTGGATATTGTCAATACATACAAGCCAATAAATAAAAAAAATCAAAAACAAATAAAAAATATTACCATTGACCATGGCTGGACCGAACCCAACATCAATACAATAATTATAACTAAAACATTGTTGCCATAAGCGAGGAATTTTTTTTTTTACTTACAGCTATATACTTAATATTAAATTCGTGGCTGTAAAAAGGCCATGTCAGCGTACAATCTAATAATAATTATGTCCATAAATATAAATTCGTCGCTGTAAAAAGGCCATGTCAGCTTATAATCTAAAAATAATGATATTTATGTCCATAAATATTAATTCGTGGCTGTAAAAGCCGTGTCAGCTTACTAACTACACAAGTATAATATTAATGTCAAATAAATTGATAAATTACATGTCCGTTTACAATTTTACGTTTATAAATACAATAAGTAAAATTTGTAAATATATGGTTTAATTAAACATTTAAGATAAGATAAATATATACATACATATATATCAATGCTACTTTTTGTCGATTTAAGCATTTATTTGTAGAAAACCCTATCGCCCGCCATATCTATTGAATTTTAAGATCATTGTTCGTTATAAACAAATTTTGTACTAAATTGGTTATGAAACATCCCATCAAATATGCCGTGTGGGTACTGATTGTATGCGGAGACTAAATCAACTTTACTCACACCATTATTTTATTGTTGTCCAGCTTATGCTAAACATGACGTGTAGCACCACCGTTCCAACCGTATGAAAAGCGACGTTAAAAAAATTATATTGATGCCTAAATAAACGCAGATCTATCAACTAAGTACTTTTCAATTATTAAAAATGTGTTTTATATTTACTTGCTGGAAAAATGTAGGGTAAAGAGTAAAGGCCAAATTCTCCAGAAAAAATCTGGATGGCCCATCTCCAGCAGTGGAGGTCTAGGACTGTGTTCTAGGGGCTGTGATGATGATGATGCTGAAAAATACTGATTTTTATTTAAATCGCCTTAAAAACTACTTTTATATATCGTCTTAGAATTTTAGTTTGGAAGCGCTGCAGTTGCAAATGGCTACTGACGTCATGTAATAGTAAATAAACAACTAATTTTCTCAAAACTACATAATAAAATAAAATAATAATTTACAAAAAACTAGCAATCATGATAAAACTTAATTAAGCTGTTGTGTAGCAGTTTACAATATTAACTATTAAGTGACGTCACTGATGCTGACTAATGTTTCGATTCGCTTATAAATAAGCGGATTCACATTTAGCCATAGGCCAATCATGACAAGTGGCAAGCTCGTCGATGTCTCCAGCGTAAAACAAAGATTATAATAAAACAAAACCACATTTTTTTTTACTAAATAAATTACCCTATTGTGTGACTAAGCTTAGATGTCTGAAAATTCCTTTACTTCGTGCGTGGTAGGTTCTAGGGTATTAAAAAAAACAAAATTATAGATAGGTTATGTCGAAAGTGATAATAAAAATCTATACAGTAATGAAATGTATACAAATAAACTGGTTTCACTCAAAATAACATCGCATGCGACATTATCTCTATTGCTTGAAAATTACCCCGCGGGTACTTTGGTAAAGTGGAAACTATAGGTATCAGGAAATAACGATTAACTAACTAGCAGTAAGGAAAACTACACGATGCAATTAAGATGACTAACTAAGATAGTAATGTAAATGGAACCGATGTGAATGAACTGACTTTTTCTTCATTTTAATAATATCGGTGTGAAGAACCTAGAGGAAATTTAATTAGGTTTGCAAGAAAGCTGGGACCAACGATAAACCTGCCATTGATTGGACTAATAAATCATATTTAATGCGGCATCTTTCGGGGACTGCATTATTGCGCTAGTGCAACTGCATAACTTTAGTGGTCCACTCATTGCAAAGCTCAACAAAATCGGGGTAGTCCAGGCCCGAATGATAAATGTGTTGGGGATGGAGACATTCGGGCAACTCAATACACACTTGGTGCAGGACGCCGTTACTAGAGTAATAGTGCTCGTGTGGCTTGTTTAGGGTTTAGGTTGGACAATTTCAGCTCTCCTCCAAGAAGTGGTCTCCCGTTGGTAGGCTGTGAGCAGAGAGAGAGAGAGAGAGAGAGAGAGAGAGAGAGAGAGAGAGAGAGAGAGTTCTGAAGATGCTTGAAGTGACGCTCTCGGGAGACCACTCTGAGCCATATGTTCTATTGACTTTGTATTTTGTGCCTGTCTGTCTTGGCCAACAGGTGGTGCCAGGCTGACGCAGCATAAGTGAGACATTGCAAAGTGGTCGTGGTCCAATTTGAGAGCGTTTTAAACGCATAACAAACAGTCTTAGTTTCTCACGGACTGCGGTATTTCTGGGGGGCCATTCATTAATTACATCAGACAATTGACAGTTGAGGGGGGAAGGGGGTCGACCATGTCTTATTTTTTCTTACAAGTGGGTAAAAGGGGCGCAAAGTTAAGGTTATTCCAGAAGCAGGATCCGAGTGGGATTTGAGCCCCGAAACTGATTAAAATTTCAATATTACATACATACTCGTACATATAATATGTAAAGTTGATTTTTAATAGTAACAAAAACTTTCATTTACGAGTGTGTATTTTTTTTTTCCTTTAAAATAAATATTAAACAGAGTGAGTGGGGCTCGGCCTATTTTATTTTTTTCTTACAAAAGGGGAGGATGGGGGTCAGACCTACCACTTAATTCTTGCTTTACTATTACGCATCTTGTTAAGCCGGCATGGGGCATGTCGATCTAATAAATCAGGCACAGAGTAACAAGCAGTAGTATTTGTAATAAAATAAAAAAATGTACTTTGCCTAAATCACTTGATGTTTTCTCGACTTTGCATAAAACACAAAGAGATACGGCACTCGCTATATTGTCTACTACAAAATACGGAACCAATAGACAGTCACAGTGGAAAGCGATCAAGACTTACTTGTTGATCTTGCTACCGATTTATGTGTGTCGGTTAGACCTAGTTTGTTAGTTCCACGCGTAATGTTCTCTGTATCTTTCCTTTTTTTTTTATTCTGAGCTAGGCAAAGTGCTTAAATATACTATCGAGGAATGTAGTTGCTTTATTCTCGTTCTTTGTGTAAAGACATGTTTTTATGAAAAGCCGTATAATGCCCAATGCATTTTATAATACAGAACAAATGCTAAATCAATGGAATCATTGAATGAATGGCATCTCTTATGGCAACCGCACATGCTGGTCAACCGAACTGGCTACTATCCAAAAACTTCTACACGCACTTTGAATACTAATTACTTTCACATGAACATGTGCAAACTTCCCGACCCTATTTATATGTATTACGAAATTTAACAAATAATTATGGAGCCCAACGTCATAGCGTAAATCATAACTAGATGGAAAATTTAATCAAAGCCGTTGCCTTACTGCAAAGTCACAACCACAGATAAATCATGACTTGCATAACGTTACGTTAATATATATATATATATTGTCATTTTGGTATCCTCGGAAGCTGTGCAAAAAACGCTCAATTCCTCTTGATAGATACGAAGGTAACAGATTAATTCGATACATACTCCTAACAACATATTAGATTTTGGAAAATTTAGTCCCAAATCTATAAATAAAATGACTTTTTTATATTGTATAGTAATGTTTACCTTCATATAATTAAAACTATTTAAAAGTAAAAATAAAATTAATATAAACTAAACATAATAAAAAATAAACTATAAGTAACAAAAGTCCTCTAGAGACGACCCTTCAGGCATAGTCCCAAAAAGACTGGCAACATTTCCACTTTACAGAGGTATGGCGAGTCTAATACGTTGGCAGAAATAATTGCCAGCTTTCCTGTGTCTAGACTTTTTCGTTAGCCGTTTGGACAACTCCTTGGCCAGACGCTTGCCTCCCAATGGGCCCATCGTCAAAACGACCGAAATTCGTAACCTGTACCGAGGTTGGCGTATTTACGCAGCTCGAGGTTCTCAGCAGAAACCGCCGCACTATACTACCTACATATTGGGAAAAATAAATCAGTCCTTTTGTGAAATTATGTACCATTTTTATATTTCTTAGACCTAATGTTGTGCAAAAAGGATAAATCTCGTAAAGTGCACATGTATAAAATATGTTTAGGTCTATTAAAAGCAATATATACGAGTATAATGTAACTATTTATGAATAATTTATTTAGACTATGATAATTGACACTTTTAAAATACAAATAATATTCTTATAATTACCTAACTAGTTCCAGTCTTTTCTAAAATCGAATTTTTTTCGCTGCATTATGATTGAATTTAGATAATTATCTTACAATTAATTTTATAATAATAACTGAACAACAGTAGCTGTAGCACGCACAAAGTCCGTTATCGAGTCGAGAACACGGTGAGAACATTTTAGACGGTGCAGCGGCAGTTGTAATTTTTAGGTATTGTAAGTTTTTTTTTTTATAATTTACTTTGATTAAACATTAACATTTATTCACAAATAAAAATAAGTTCCAACGTAGTATGCATATATATTATGTAACTACTCCCCAATGCGTGTTCAATCGATTTTGTTTTAAAAACATGACAAGGCGTGTAAAGAATTTGCCATTAAATTAACAGTTATTCTTTTGGTACCTACATTTATAGTGTCCCATTACGTATTTTTTGCTGGATGTACTGACTAAATATATCAATTTGCTTGTCAAAGTGTCAGCTGAGTCCACATATGTTTAATTTTCCCGTTTTATCACAGGCGACGTGTATCATGATCACTATAGTATGGACGCGGTCTCAATACGCTACGCCATAGGGATATAATGACAATAAATGTGGACCCAGACCCAGCACGGGCTATGAATAATAAATTTTATTAATTATTGGCTGAAATAGGTGACTAAGTAACAAGTTAACTACCAATCACGTGGCGTATATCAAAATATTGATCATGGATTATTATAATTAACTATTCTTTCTGCAAACAGCGCTAGTCAACCCTACTGAAGGTAAAACAATAAAGTCAATTTTCATTTGTTTCATAAAAATAATTATCTTTATTTAAAGCTTAATCTGTAATTATATCGCGGTGACTCATACGAGTTTGGTAAAATTTACTGCGTCCAATCACGCAGAAGGAAACTAATTACGTTGATAACCTTTATAGTTTAGTTAGACACAAGTATTAACAGGGGGGCAAAAAGTTTAATATGAATTAAAATATTTTATAAACTATACATTAAATAAGTCTTGTTTCAAACGGTGTTATTTTTATATAAATATCACTATAGGAAGCTTACAATATTAATACTATTTAAAAGTAAAATTTGGCATCATTGCAAATAGCACATACTTTCAACGAGTACAACTACCTATTTGTTACTTTGTTGTAACTTTGTGTTAGGGACTGATGTCATTTATGATTGTCTGATTCCAGTGTGCTTGGTGTAACATGCAAGTTTCGGAAAACGTAACTGCTGTAGTTACGTTTTTTTATTTTACATTGCGTGTTATCGCAAGTTTGGCTATAATAACAGGCTATGAACATCGAAAATTCAGTAAAAAAACTCTACTACTATAGTTGCGTTTACGAAATTTCACTGTCACACTAGGCATACAGTTGCTAACAATTCTCGCGGCCACCAGCGACCATGAGGTTATTTTAAAAAAAAGCGAATTAAAATCACGACATTTATGGAAGAATTAACCAATTATTATTGACAAACTGCCTCGGTGGTCTAGCGGTTAAGTCCGTGGATTTAAATGCAGAGGTGTCGGGTTCGATTCCTGGCCGGGACACAATAATTTATTTGTTGTATTCGTAGAGTCATCGACGAGCTTGCCACTTGTCATGATAGTAAAGTTGGCTATAATATATATAATATGAAACTAAATACATTACATTTAATTAAAATCACAGTTTATTTTTCTTTCGTAGCACGTTGCGCTGATGACTCACTATTTTCTTAATGCGAATAGACTATAGCTTAGTGAAAATAAATAAATAAAGAAAACATGGAAACTTCATTATTACGGCATTTCACTTCACGCCAATTCCCTTGCGGGGTTGGCAGAGACGATTGAGCGCCACTTGTTACGGTCACGACATACCTCTTTTGCTTTTTCGACATGCATCAACCTCTTCATACATGCCCTTTTGTTTCGATGGTATTTTAATGTACCTTCAACTATAGTTTTATTTATTTGATCGTAGTCTTGGTCTGTTAGGGCCTCCTTTACCGACAACTTTCGCATTATATATCTGGTCCATCAATCTCTCTTTATTTATCCTTTCAACGTGCCCATCCCATCGGAGCATGCCTTTCTTTCATACCTATCATTATGCGTATTTCGTCAATCCGCCTTAAATCATTCTTCACAACTCCTAGCGATCTATTGCGAATTAATATTGACTAGGCAAGATACAAACGATCGAGTAATATCCGCTTGGCCGATCGCGATGAGGTATTATGTAGAAACGTACAGATGCAAATAGGTATATAGATACAATGTTTACTTGCTCTAGACCAAAATAAATAGAAACTGCGCAGCGGATAGATTTAAAAAAACGCTATTAATACCTAGTTTAAACGTATTTTTATAACGTAATAATTTTACTCGCATGTGCTTCCGTGGTTCAGCTTACGACTGGAGATTAGACGCAAAGGGATCGTATTCAAATCAAATCATTTATTTCCTTTGGTTGTCACAACAACACTTGGATATTGTCAATACATTTTTTCATAAAATTTTATTATTATTTAGATTATAAAATAACTAGCAGCTACTATGGGTGGACCCATCATATCATCTATACCATCAACTTTGACTAAAACACTGTTGCCATAAACAAGTTTTTGCTTAAAACTAATTCGTGGCTGTAAAAAGGCCGTGTCAGCTTATAGACTAATATAAATTACACATGTCAAGTTAATAAATTAATTCGTAGCTCCAAAGAGGCTGTGTCAGCTTACAATCTAAATATACATAAAAATTGTATTACTACTACAGTATTTATGTCAATAAATGTAAATTCGTGGCTGTAAGGGGGCCGTGTCAGCTTACGATCGAAATAATAATAATTATTATAATTGGTATGTCAACTTAATACATATTCGTGGCTGTAAAGGGGCCGTGTCAGCTTACAATCTAAAATAATAAAATTAAGAATATTAAATTAAACTAAATTCGTATTCAGTTCCCGGTTGACGTGTTCTACATGTATTGCTGTTTTTAAGACTGGTGTACTGACTCTATTTGTAATGTATTTGATTTGAAATGTCGCAAATACAAGTATGTTGCTAATGATTATGTGTTTGTGCCTTTTGGTCTTGAGACAATGGGTCTGTGGGGGCCAAGTGCGAAGAAGTTCTTAAAAGAACTGTCTAAGCGGCTGGTTAATGCTGTATGTGACAAGAGGGCTGGCAGTTTTTTCGCGCAGCAAATCAGCATCGCTGTGCAGCTGGGAAATGCTGCAATTGTTCTTGGCTCACTGCCACATGATCACGTCATGAGTGAATATTTTTATATATAGTTTCGTTTCAATTTTTATTTAGTTTATATAATTTTAACAGCTTGATTTTTATTTTTATATTGTATTCATTGTATAATATTTATAATAATAAGTTACAAATTATTTTGATTGTAATTATGTATTTGTTTTAAATTGTAAATCTGATATAGCTGGACATTTTAAATAGGTGGTAGGCGGACTGACGGTGGTAATTTACCCAGTCTGCTGGGGCGGGGAAGTATCCACCGTTCGTGCCGATACACCTCAGTAAAGTGTGTGGATATACAGTTTCGAGATCAGGCTCGAATTACCGTCATGCCCAGTCAAGTCGGCATAGAATCATTCAAAATATTTTAAATAATGACGTGTCACAAATGCCTGTAATAGGTTTACGTGAATAAAGATTTTTTGACTTTGACTTTAAAATTGACAAGCTTTAATAGACACAGTATTTGGCTAAACATAAAACGGTTATTTGCGTGACTAGCAGCCGTATTTCATTACTGAAGCGCAAACGTTATATAATTGAATCCGTTCACTACATATATATAATGAATAGTATTAGAGTTGATATTTGCACCGACACTAGTCGAGCGCTGTTTGAGATGAGATTTTTAAAAAATAATATTTTGTAATTCAGAAACAGAACAGTAATTACTAAATCTATACTACTTTTTTATTTTACTTATTTTTTTTGGGGTCGAGGCAATGAGCCGTCTCACATATCAGCGGTTGCCATGACGAAAATCCACGAATTACGGTTTGAACTGCTTGACCATCCACCTTACTCACCTGATCTAGCCCCAAGCGACTTCTTTCTGTTCACTAAGCTAAAAATTGCGCTCGGAGGACAGAGATTTTCGTCAAACATCAGTCGTGAACAATTATTTTGTAGAGAAGAATACCGAGTACTATTTGGAAGGGTTCTTACAAGGAGCTATGTAGAAAAAATATTTTTTAGAAAAAAAATCTTTTATCTTTGTTAGGTCCGAAACTTTTCAGATCACCCTCGTATTTATGCTATGTTCGACTTCAAAGCAAAAAAAAACAAAGCTTTCTTTTTTTACTGAATTTTGTATGAAAATCATATCAACCAATTCAAACTACTTTTAAAGCGAATTACAGTGAAAAAAAGCGCTTACAGTGACAAGTCGAACATAGCATTGACAACGCAAGCGCCATGACGTGTGACGTAATGGACCTACAAACTGCAGCTCGGTTGTATAAATTTTATTAGTTTTATTTGTTCTAGAGCTACAGATAGAAAAAATCCTATACAAATGCAAATAGATTTAATACCTATATCGATAATATTTATCTACACGATAGTCACGTCTACAAGAAACGTTAATGGCTTTGTTGACGAATTAGTATTTAAATTGTACCTAACTCAAATTATCAAACCAAATAATTTTCCTCTTGCTGCTAAAAATACAACTAACTGCGCAATATTGTATCTCTATGTAGTTATTATTTATTTCGGCGATTATAACAAACGTGTTTCGGTTCAACATACTGTTTCGCATTTATAACGTATTTTCTTCCCTCTCGCTCGCACACTCCTTTATTATCGAAGATTTTTCTAGTCGGAGTCTAATTTTAATTTTATAAGGATTTATTTATTTTTAAGGAGTAGAAAACAATGTTAGGCCTAAAAATATATTATTACAGTGATCAATAGTTATAAAATACAACCTAATACCTTAAGGATCACCCACTTAGATTTAGTAAGTAAAACTTTAACAAATAAATACCTATCTTAAATTAAAAATAACATTCAATAATTGTACACTTAAAATCAAGCGGAGAAATGGAGTAAAAGAATAAATATCTTACAGCAATATAGAAACCCTAGCATGTAATATAGGATATTTATAATATAGATACTTACATACATACATAACCCTACATGTATACATTTATTTATACTCATACATATAATACTAAAAAATATAATATTTATTAATTAATATCTGCCTCCGTGGTCTAGCGGTTAAGTCCGTGGATTTAGGTCGATTCCTGGTCGGGACACAAAAATGTTTATTAATTTAAATAAATAAATTAAATTAATATTTAATTCATCGACGAGCTTGCCACTTGTCATGATTGGCCTATAGTAAAGTTGGCTAAATGTGAATCCGCTTATTCATAAGCGTGGTTTCTGACCACCCCGGAAGGGAAACGGTCGTGATGATACTTTACAATACTTTTATACTAATACTTAAAAAATATTTTTACATTTATATATTTTTGTTATTAGTTAGTTGAACCATCAGGACTTTCACGTAGTGATGGTAAAAGGCCGGACGGTATGTCTCTTGTACCATGGAGTGAGGGAACATGTCTTGTTTGGGATGCCACATTTCCTCTACATAAAAAAAGGCCGGTTCGGCTGCTCATACAGCCGAATTTAGAAAGCACATCAAATTTATTTATTTATTTATTTATTTAAAAACTTTATTGCACAAAGTACAAAGGCGGACTTAATGCCCGAAGACATTCAGATATGTGGTCATATTTACGTAAACAATATATGAACCGGATACATGCGTTCAGTAACCGGTCCATCTTATTGAGTAACATCTCTGACATATCAATGCTACACACGTCACCATAGTCGAGGAGAGGAAGGAGGAGGCTTTGAACAAGGGTAATTTTAGCTTTTAACGGCAGAAATTTTTTAAGTTTATTGAGAGAGTGCAGAGAAGCAAAAATTTTACCACTCGTTTTGGTCACCTGAGTTGTCCAATAATAATAAAAATAAAAATACCATAGCATTAAATAAAATTATAACTTTGTGGCATTTGGGGTTGAAACAATGGGGGTATATTCTCTTGATACCCACAAATTCATAAAAGAGCTGGGTAAACGAATTTTCCAAAAGTTTGGCGATCCCAAATGCCATAACTACCTAAAACAGACATATCCATAATAATTCAACGAGGAAATGCGGCGAGCGTTTTAGGTACCCTCCCTGGTGGTAAGCCCTTAGTTTATTTTGTAGAATAACTTTAATTTCATAGGTATTTTTAGTTTTAGTTCTATTTATAATTATTTTTTTTTAATCAATTTTATTTTAATATTTTTGTTATCGCGTCAAGTACCTTTGACGCCTCCGTGGTCTAGTGGTAACAAACGTTGCCGTGAACTCGGGAGGTCGTGGGTTCGATTCCCACCGGGGGCAAGTTGTACATTGTATAATTTGTCTCGGTCTGGGTGTTTATATGTATAATATGTATATATTTACAAAAAAATATATATAATATGTAGTTTATTAACCATCTAGTTTTCGTAACACAAGCCTCGTAGCTTACCACGGAAATTAGATGGCGCTGTGTGACTTGTCTGGAAAAAAAAAAAAAATACTATATAACATAACATACTATATCCATTTTAATACTTTATTATAAAGCGGTAATTGGAAAGCTATTTACACAAATACGGTATTAATCCTTATCATTTTAAACACGTTAGTTGGCTTGACCATTTCAAGAAGTTTTTTTTCTCTTTACACCATGCAACTAAATGAATAGCAAAATCAAAATAATACGCGACGAAATTAATTTCGTGTCGCCGTTTACACGGGCAAAGCCAGGTAAAACAGCTATAATTACTAAAACGCAGTAAACTCACGCGATGTAGATAAATATGCAAACAATCCCTTCTATTATTTGCATTGACCGGTGTCATTCACACTGGACTTATCTATCGCCTGCCATTTGTTTGACTTGAATATTTATTGTAAAGGCTTGGTATTTGAACTAATACGTGATCTACTAAAGGTTATCTTGTACCTACCGTTCTTGAATTCCAGACAATCTTGCGCTAATAATGTAAATAACGACATCCATTTTGGACTATTATTGTACTACTTGTAATGTGTATAATAATAGAAAACTAGTAAGTTCTATGCATTTATTGATAAGACTAATGTATTTAATTGTATTCGAAGGAAGTAAGGTTCAATGATTTAAAAAAAAATTATATTAAAAAAATTAAAAACAAAAATTTAAAAACAAGTAAATACATTTTAATAAAAAAAAACTTTTTTTTTAAAACGTAAACATTTATTTGAAAAAAAATATTTACAAAATATAAAATAAAATAAATATTAATACTAAGGATAGGGATATAAGTCGCGTCCGCGTGGAATGATGGCAAGAACGCTGGCTGCATTTCCCCGCTGAATTGCAATACTAATTCTTTGGGCTAAGAAAGAGCCAGCCCTCTTGTCACCGGAGGAGACGACAAGACGCGGTGTTATGTCTTTTAAAAAAGCCCAGAGTGTCTACAGCAAACGGCACAAATATGTAATCTTATTACATACTTGCGCCGCTTGCTGGACTCTGCATTTTCCGCCGCGGCTCCCGCTTTATGCGCTGTCCCTGTGAGATGCGACGCACGTGGCGTCCCACACCAGAGCACGTCCTCGTTCCCAGGGTCATACCATCGGGCCGCTTGCCATCGTCGTGGGCTATGCCACTGGGTTCTAATAATAGTTGGCGAACCCTCTGGCTGATGCGACCTGTGCTCTTGCTGCAGGAAAGGCCATGGTGGCCGATTGCCCCGACGTTGTCTCCTCATTGGCAGCGATATGTAACAGTACAAAAAAAAAATAGAGTTAATGTTAAATTATTAAGTTATTTGGATAATACCATAGAAATAGCGCGTCTCGTATCAATCAAGTACTTTAACAAGAACTGTCATGATAATATTTTAAACATTTTACATACCTAAATTATATAAAATAAAGTGGTTTTTCTACTTGAATTGTAATCTTGTTAGAATATTTTATCTAAAAATGCATATACTCGTATACTTGTGAATACAATTTAGCCCAAATCCCCATACAAAATGAAAGATATTCATTACGTATAACCAAAATTAAAAATTAATATTACATACTGTATTTATAGTATTATACGAGTATACCGTATCCATTACGGGGTGGTCTAAAACCACGTTTTTAAAGAAGTGGATTCACTTTTAGTAAATGCCCATCATGACAAGTGGCAAGCTCGTCGATGTCTGCGTACCAAACTCGAGAAATATCACAACTAAATTATTGTGTCCCGACCGGGAATCGATCCCGGTACCTCCACGTCTGAATCCACGGAATTAACCGCTAGACCATAAAGGCTGTAAGTTAGCTAGTTTTTTTGTGTTTTGTCTTTTTGATTTCTTGCAAAAGTATAGATTGTTTTGTTTTGCCTTTTTTCTTTTAGTATATTTATTTATTACATGGATTTTTACTTACAACTAAGACAGAAACCAGATGCTGCACCAATTACAGGCAACCACTATATTACATATTGTGATTTGTGTTGTGCAACTTAACTTACATTTGAGTACAATTAAAAAACACAGTCTAATCCCGGGTTAGCCCCTGGAGCCTGGAGCAGGATTACGGGAGGTTTGATTCTCTAGCACTAATTCTTAGTGTCAATAATTGGGTACCTTATATTTATTACGGTACTTTTCTTTATTTATTCAATTATGAGTAGTATCGACAACAAAATTATCGGTACCGGAAAAAGGTACCTAGCACTTTGTCTAGAGAAGTTTTTTTTTTGACATTGGGTATTCTCCATTTGCCACGTGGCTTACGCGCAGTTACGTCAATCTGCGGGAGCCAACTTTCTTGCAGTGACCTGGCGAAAGGTGCTGGATGTATGCCAACAAACCATTCCGATATTTATCTAGCGGTTAAAAATTTAGAGCCACAGATATATGTTTCCATTGTTTTCCCATTTCTATTTTTTTTTTGTCTATCCTTCGTATTTGGCAAAGACATTAATACATTGCAAGATGGGGCAAGAAGTCACAGTTTGGGAATTAAAGCTAATGTTTTTAATGTAGAATAGTTTTAATTTCATAGATATTTTTAGTTTTTTTTATAATTAGTTTTTTAATCTATTTATATTTTCATAATTTTTGTATCTATTTCAAATAAATATATTTATTACATCTTAGTTTAATTAATATAAATGTTGTTAACTTTAATATAAATTAGCGGCGGACAATTTAAGTATTTAATTGACATTTTCCCAATTATTTTAAAGTTGCAACAACCTTTGAAATAGTGGGAGTTCTTCGCGCCATTTTGCACGGACATGTCAAGTCCAAGGTTTTCGTTTTGTAAATTAGTTTACTGTGGATATTGTTAGTCAAAAGTGGTGTTATTTTGTTTAATAATGTGCTACGATGTGAATAATTATGGAAAACGATAAATTTGAACTCCCGTACTACACCCTCCGTGTTTAGGCGATATTGACGTGAATTACTATGAAAAGCATCAAATTCGGCGACACTTGGAATTTGATGATCCCCAACTCGGTTATGAACTCTGTTATGAACATATATTATGTAAATAAATTACGTGTTTAGGGCTGATGTATTCTGTACAATGTCCTTTAAAGACACTTAAAAAAAATGAAATAGTGGAAAAGGCTATTTTGACGTAAGGTCGGCTATTGTCGGAGAAACTCGGGCTAAAAGTGGCAGTTAATAACAGAATTCACTATTTTGACAATCTAACGTTTGCGACTAAGTATAAATATAGGACTGCTGCTCTCTTACGAATTTGTGGTTATCAAGAGAATACTAGAACTGATATATAGAACTGTAGCCCTATTCTGTTACTTGGCCGCAAACGTTATATAATGGAATCCATTAACTATATACGAGTATATATCATGCTATTAAGGTTGATATTTGCACAGACGATGTCAATGTCGTGCGCTTATAGAGTTGAGAATTGAATAATATTTTGTAATTATGACGCAAGATCTGACGTAAATAACGAAATCCACTAATAACGTTTGCGACTAAGAAACAGAATAGGGCTACCTACATGGATAGACATTTTATATATTTGTGTTCAAAATTATACTAGATGCAATTTATTGAAAAAAGAAAATAAAAAACGTGGAAACGTCTTCTGTTTGTTCTGTTAATGAAGCGAGATTTTTCTATCGGTTTATTGCCATTGATGTGAAGTTATTTAAAAGTTTCTATTACGATCTTACTATTCGTGTGTTGTTGTTGAAAAATACTATGTTTATAATCTTGTTTTTCTCCCAAAAATACTTATCTGAGATACTCTGATATATTGGTCGGATTAGCGGACTTGGCTAGACATTAACTATGACCATCACGATTGTACATTAGGTGCATATGTGAGTAAATTCCCGCCTATTACTGTGGATATTGTTGGTCAAAAGTGTTGTTATTTTGTTTAATAATGAGCTACAATGTGAATAATTCTCCATCTGGGTGACTTTGACCAAGACTTACTTACCTATCACGATCAAATAAATAAAACAATAGCTGAAGGTGCATTAAAAAGCCATCAAAACAAAAGGGCTGAAGAGGTTGATGAATGTCGGAGAAGCGAAAATTGTGCTCAATTGTCTGCCTACCCCGCAAGGAATTTGGCGTGAAGATATGTATATACTGGGTGACTTTGTATGGTCTTACGTTAGACTAATGTGATTCTATTGATAGAAACAAACAACTTTTCTTATAAAACATGACATTTCAGACATGTAATATTTTTGTTTTTTTTTTGGATTTTTTAAAAATTAAAGCGTGTATGATGAAGCCAATTTTTTTCTCATTTCCGACTCATGGTTTCTTAGGAAAAGTTGATTGTTTCCCCTGTTTTTTTGTTTAAACTCAGCGAACAGACTATAAATATCCATGTTACTGGCCATGCGCAAATGTTTTTTTTTAACAATGTTATACCTACTCATAGCAATTACTATATTATAAAATATACTAAAAAAACATTCTTGTAAAATAATAATAATGCATGAGTTGTTTAGTTATTTTATCAATGAAATAATCTTTTAACTTTTATATTACTGTATGAAATATGAATGTAGGTAATTACCTACACTTTAAAAACATTGTATGGTACGACATGAGTCACGACTTCACGACATGCTTTGATGTAGTTTTAAAAATAACATTCCTTGCAGTCCAAATTCTCTTTCTTTAGGTACAAACATATAGCAATTCTTTAAAACGAATATCCGTTCGTTACGCTGACAATACCTACTTCTATTTAAGTTAATATTCTTGGGTAGGTTTTAAGAGTAAAAACTGACACTTTGACAGTTCTGAGCAATGGCTCGCGCTAAGCACTGGCGGAGCAACGACTATTAATCCGGTCCTTAGGCTATAAGCTCGTGCCTCCAAATGTCAAGTGTATTTTTTCAGTTCGCTTTTGATATTAATTTGTCCTTTTTTTGGTTTGTAATTGTTTATTCGAAGGAAGTTGTTTTTAAGTACCTTAGTACTTAAAAAAAACAAAATTATTGATAAAACTAAACTTTTAAAACATATAAATTACTATTTATATAAAAAAATAACTATTTAGTAATTAAAAATACAACTAAGAACTCTTAAGGACATTTTTTATTTATAGGGTTTTTTTTAAATATTTTATTAGGTTTAGTTCATAGTTATTTAATTTGATTATTTTGATTTAGGTTATTTAATCATTTGCAGTAAATAAAGGAATATGTTGTGTCGATTTAACGTTTGCGGTTAAAACAACAGAGTAGGGCCAAGGTAGAACTAATTTTATAGCCAAAACTAATGTAACCTTTGTTAAGCCTCAATAATTTCTTTAGCTGTAACAAAGACACGTCACCTAATAAAAATAACCTCTCAGAACAGCAGACAGACAGACAGTGGGGTCGTCCAGGCCCGGATGTCTAATGGGCCTGGGTTGGAGATGGGGACATTCCCCCGTTCTCCCCGGCAGGATCTTAGCGAGTAATCACCCGCTGGTGAATTATGCACCTTTAATGCTGGGCACCGTTACTGGTATAGCAGCGCCCGTGCTCAGAACAGCGTCAGCATTATTATTATTATTATTTTTGCTGTTTGTTTTTAACTTTTTAATTAATGTGTATACCTACTAACATAGTTCTAAGTTAAAATGTTACTAACAATTATGGAATTCATTCTGTAATAAATAATTTATTATTATAGTATATTTTTTACGTGATTCATTGTGTAAAATGTCACCACACACTAAAAAAATAAATCTTTCTTATTCACCATAACGGATATAAAATGCATATAGTCATATAACCTTCGTGGTCTAGCGGTTAAGTCCGTGGATTTAGACTCGGAGGTATCGGGTTCGATTCCTGGTCGGGACACAAAAATATTTATTAATGTAAATGAATACATTTAGTTAACATTAAATTTATTTGTGATATTTCTCGAGTTTGGTGCGCTGGAGACATCGACGAGCTTGCCACTTGTCATGATTGGCCTATAGTAAAGTTGGCTAAATGTGAATCTGCTTATTTATAAGCATGGTTTCTGTCCACCCCGAAAGGGAAACGGTCGTGATTATACTTTACTTTACTTTTTACTTAACATATTACATACGTAAAAGACCGAACTTAAACCGATTTGTTATCGGAGAGAAATCTACTTTTTATATAGGTTGTCCCAACAAGCCGGATTTAAATTTGCCCCCATTTAATCTATACGAGTTGTACGAGTTTTTTTTTGACAGTTGTCAAGTACAGACCATGTGATTTAAGGTTCGAATCGTTGCTGCGCTAGATTTTACTTTAAAAAACTGTCACTTTGCGAGTCCTGAGCAATGGCTCGTGCTTAGCACTGGCGAAGCAACTTATTAATCCGGACCTAAGAATATGGAGAAGTATTCAAACCAACACCTGCCTAATATTAATTACGCAATACAATTGACATCTAGAATATTTATTTAATGAATTACATTTGACATTGAAACCTATTGGACCAATTAATTTGTAATTTAATTTTTGTAATAGTTGTATAAAATTTTGCATGCTGTCACTGGCGAAACATGTTAAGTATCATCACGACCGTTTCCCTTTCGGGGTGGTCAGAAACCACGCTTATAAATAAGCGGATTCACATTTAGCCAACTTTACTTTAGGCCAATCATGACAAGTGGCAAGCTCGTCGATATCTCCAGCGTACCAAACTCGAGAAATATCACAAATAAATTAAATATTAATTAAATGTATTTTTATTTACATTAATAAATATTTTTGTGTCCCGACCAGGAATCGAACCCGGTACCTCAAATCAAATCAAATATATTTATTGTGATATAAGTACATATTTTTATAACATGCTAAATAGCTCTGTACGATAGAATGAAGTAATGTGTCTGCACACTTCGCGAGGTGACCCCGTGCTGAAGTTGAGCATCCATAGATAGATAGATAGATAAATTCTTTATTGCACAGAAAATAATACATTTTACAGTACATAGGCGAGCTTAATGTCTAAAAACATTTTCCAACAGCTAACCTTTGGGAGATGTGAGCAGGGATTGTAAGGTGCATGACCGCTAATATTTGAAATAAAGAGATTTATTGAGTTAAAAACTTATAACTGAAAAAAGAACGATATTAAATCTATAATATAAATACATACAATACAAATCCATGGACTTAACCGCTAGACCACGGACATGTTAGTTGTCTATAATAACTGACACCATACTCGAATCTGTAACCATGTGTTTTTTTAGCAAATAAAATATTTCATTTCATTTTAACAATGTTTAATTATATCCGGCGCTCTTTGTTGGGACCTATATAATAAATTACGCTAACAAAATTAATGGTCATGGGTTGTATTAGTACCTTGTATTAGTGGACGAAGTGTGGCTCTGGCTCCTAAACGCGGCGACCCAGTATCTTAAAACGGATCTAGCGCCAATGTTTGGACCAACACTCCAATACTCGTACCTATCAATGTGTGGGTCAACACTCTAATACGCCCCTCTCGTTCATGTTCGCCAATACATGGCCAACGTGTAATGTAAGCAAAAGGATTTCACTTAAATATTTGTTATGTTAATCTTTTGTAGATAAACGCGATAACATATTATGAGTACCTAGGTGTGACATAATTTAATGCCGAGCTAATAATATATTTATCATATTTATACCATCTGCTTTTTATTATTGTGTCATTCTATTTAGTGTTATTGTAAACCTTGTTTTTACATATATTTTTACAGTTCGTACGAGATTATGTAAACTAAATAATTGAAATAAAATTAAATACTAATGAAATTAACCGAATAATACATAATAATGACTAAATGAAAAAAAAGACGTTCTATCACATCCCAAGGAGACTGGCAACATTGCCGTACTGTAAATATTTGAATTTCTTATTATAATACATTGGCAGATATTATTTCCGCCAGCCTTTCATTACCATATTTTAATAATAAACATCGTCAAAGATTTTAAATGTAATTAAAACTACTTAAATGGTAACAAAATACTTAAATATTAAATATAAACCTAACCTAATAAACTATTGCCTCCGTGGTCTAGCAGTTAAATCCGTGGATTTAGACTCGGAGGTACTTCGGGTTCGATTCCTGGTCGGGACGCAAAAATATTGATTAATGTAAATAAATACATTGAATTAATGTTTAATTTATTTGTGATATTTCTTGAGTTTGGTACGCTGGAGACATCGACGAGCTTGCCACTTGTCATGATTGGCCCGTAGTAAAGTTGGCTAAATGTGAATCTGCTTATTTATAAGCGTGGTTTCTGACCACCCCGAAAGGGAAACGGTCGTTATGATACTTTACTAATTAACTATAATTTTACTTACATAAGTGATTCTATTTTAAGACAACCCAGTAGACAAAGAGACTACATTAAAAAGATATGATCGACGTTCAATCTAAGAGAGTGCGATGCCATTCATTTGGGTCGAAAGTCGAAATACATGCCAACTTCATAGTTATATAGTGAGTAGAATAGTAATAATAAATCTACATCATCGTTTCACGCATAGAATAAATAAAACAACGCATGCCAACCGTTTTCGATTTTCAGGAAAGGTACTTTTTTCAGCGGAGTGGTTTGTTTAGTTGTGTTGTAAGTTCAATTCACGTAAACCTATTACAGGCATTTGTTACACGTCATTGTTAAATTATTTTGACTGCTTCTACTCCTGCTAGTGAAAGACTAAGCAGCAAAGTGGTCCAAAGACCTTTTATTTAAAAAGCTAAAATTATTAACATTGGCTTCAATGTATATCCTTGAAATAGGAATATTTGTCAATAAACATTATAATCTCTTTAAAAAATATAATACTTGTAACAAATTTGTACCTAGAGATTATAACCGACTAATCTACCCAAGATGTGTAAGTGAATATTACAGCAGAAACTGCCACATAATGTGCATTAGAGTATATAATAAAATTCCTAGAGAGATACGAGAGTTACATATAAAACGTTTTACTATTGAGTTAAAGAAAATTCTTATTGACAACTGTTTTTACTCAATAAAATAATTTTTAGCATGCAAATTTTTACATTAACATTGTATTCCAATAAATTGACAAGAACAATATTAAATATAAACTATATACAAATAAATATTGTAAATAAACATCTATTGACATAAGCATATTGTATGCCCATAATATGGGCAGATTGCATCATCATGACATGTACATACAACTGTAATTAGAATAAGCAATCTATACAATAAATAATTTTGAAAAAGAGTAAGCTGTTAGGAGAAGACCTACAGATGCCAGTGACCTGTTGAATGTTTAATCTGACTGAGAAAGAAATCTGCAAGGAATTACACAACAGCGATCAATTAATAACCTTTTAAATTCAGCTATGAGTATCTATGAGTTTACAATACCTGGTACGGCGGTACCCTACCAGGCACGTCAGAATTAAGATAGACTACTTGCCCATGTTTACATGTACAAAACGCAAAAACAATAAATTTAACGTGTTCGGCAGAGGTGGCTGGCATCCCCGACACACGTGCCACCACTGCAATGACCTAAGGAAGGGACGACCACCGGACACGCCACACCAAGACAACATGAACAGTAACACTATAAGCCACAGTGTACGTTATTAATATAAATAAAATTAATTTCAGATTATGAAATCACAATATATTCCCTGTTATTCTATCTGTTCCCTCACATCACACTGCATTTGTCTCCAACTCTTTTGTAGTAGTTGCTACTAATTTATGGAACGATCTTCCTGTCATCATACGGCAAGCAACTACCAGGTCATCTTTTAAAAAACTGGTGTATTCACACTTCTTAAATAGCTCCTGACAGCGTTAGTAAGTAGTATATATTTATGTTTATGTATAATACTGTGTATTATTAGTATGTAGTATATTGATATTATGATATATGTGAAGATATATGATGTAAGTATATATCAATCCTATTAAATTAACTTTTATAATTATAGTATTATTATTATTTCTATGATTGTTCAAATTTGTCCCTAAGGTTTGGCTGTTAGAGAATGTCTTCGGGCATTAAGTCCGCCTTTGTACTTTGTGCAATAAAGTTTTTTAAATAAATATATTAACTATCAAATAAAAAAGAAATTATGGCACTAGAACATATTTTTGGGCCCATTTCTCCAAGTAAAATGAACTTTTATTTTATTTGTAATAAAAAGGCATACTATATACCTAAACTAGTCTTATAATCGTCTGCATAGTCATCGTATATATTTATTGCTAATGAGTATTAATTAAGCAAACAGTGTTTATTCCGTACCACAGATGCGTCTCGTACAATTAGTGGCAGTAAGTCACAGACGGGGACATCGTGGTGGCATTCTTCCCACGAACTATTCAGAACAAGTGTTACTTTATACTAGAATAAAAACATATGACATTCATAGACGTTGCTTATAGTACAAGTTCCGTAGAAGAAACAACGAAATCCATTTTTTTTATATGAAATGCGCTAACCAAATCGGCAGTGATGGATTGTCTAACGAAATGTGATCAAGGCTATACAAGTTGATTTTTTCACGTGGGTGCTACTGTCTAAAGTACAAGGATTATTGAAAAATGCTAAAAGGAATTTCCAGCAAGATTTTATTTAATATAATATAATAAAAGAATAGCATGATTCGGGAATCTGGCCCGAATATTCTGCCAAAATTTAAACTGCAGTTTCCTTAAGTTGTACATTCCATAATTTTATTATAATAAGCGACAATAATAATTTAAAGTTTATGTAATTTTAATTTAAAATAAATATTCATTAATATTTTTTACAAAATATAAAATAATAATTACAAACTACTTAAATTAAATAACTATAAACTAAACCCAATAAAAAATATCATTCAGGACGTTCCACCAGAGATAGTTCCAAGAAGACTGTTAATATCCTCTGTATAGTGAGGCTAATAGGTTGGCAGAAATAATTACCAGCCTTCTTATCTCTAGATTTCTTCGTCAGCGTTGGATTTCTTGGCCACACGCTTGGCTGAGGGTCCCCATGGTCTCATTGTCTCGACCCCAAAAGGCACAAACTTATAACCTGTTGTAAGGTTGGCGTATTTGCGCAGCTTTCGCTTTTTAGCAGAAACCGCCGCGCTGGACTAGGTTGTGTGGATGTGAGATGAGGCTAGTGTGTCTACACAATGTGGCATCCCACACCAAAGAACTGCCAAGTTTCCACGGCCCAACGGTCATGCCGTCTCGGATCTCTTGCAATGCTCCGCGCAATGTCAGAGGGTTCTTGGATAGCGGGTACTCCAGCAGTGGCAAGAGCCCTACGGATGATGTCGTTAAGAGCCGCCTGACGAGGAATGCGGCCGGTACTTCTAACACGTAATATTTTTATTTAATCAAAATAAATAAATAATAGCCATGAAGATATTTCGTTACCTATTACCGGACCTTAAGAACAAACATATCATGGTTTTGATACGAATTCAGAGTACTCTAGACGTAACCCTTTGAATCAGAGATGTCATGAATATTCTCATCATTTTAGACATTCGCATGCGCAGTTTGTGACCTTGTGACGCATCTCGCAACGAATGTGAAAAATGTTTCAAATGTCATACATTCAAAACATTCTTACTCTGACCAAAAGAGTTTTTGCAACTGTTATTGTGATTGTATGTTTTGTTACTTTCTTAAATCTAGTCTATAAATTTGATACTCAGACATGACTGTTAAGTACAATTACAGAGTTATTTCGAAACGCGTAAGTAATACGAATGTTTATCCTAAAAAAAGACGATCGTGTGATAAAATTAAATGGATCCATCAACAATACAACAATGCTTTCGAAGGCCTATTGCATAGAAACTATTATTGATACAATATAATAATATACATATTATTATACCGCTTCATATAGTGCTTTTTATATAATTTATTTTATTATTTATGTTTTTTTTTATTTTTTGCCTGAAATTCTTCGATCAAGAATTCATATTGATAATTAGTGGTCTCGGATTCTTGGAGTAATATACGACAAAATGCAGATTTATAACAAATACTTTTAAGTTATAGTTTAATTAGTAATTAAACATTAAATAAATATAAACATAAATTTTAAATTGCCTACGATTATTTTGTGCTGTTCTCAGACCGTTTTCGGATCTGTCACCTTAAATCTAGTTAATTATTTATTTTATTTTATTTATCATCCGAGATGTCTGATATTTAAAAAAAAAACATAGGTTTTAAATGTAAAGGTTGCAATGTCTAGTGGTTCTATTACGTCGCCTATCAGCTTGCAATAATAAAATTAAAAAAGTATCATTAAGATGCGGATTCACATTTTGACAGCTTTACTATAGGCCCATCATGACAAGTGGCAAGCCCGTCGATGTCTCTAGCTTACCAAACTCGAAATATAACACAAATAAATTATTTTGTTCCGACCTGGAATCGCACACGTTACCTCCGAGTCTAAATCCACTGACTTAACCCCTAGACTATGGAGGCAGTTTTCAAATAAAGAGATTCCCAGCTGTAAAGTACGGTCGTGATGATACTTTACTTTCTTTGGTTACAAAGTTTTGAGCTCCGGAAGTTTCGAGTTTCCTAATAACAATTACAGGTTTTGTCAACAAATCAATGCGCCAAGAGACATCGGACCATGTTTGCGTCACTATCGTACGTAAATATTGATAAATATATCAATACTATGACAGTAGTAAATAAGTTGTTGTATTTAAGATACTGACGATGATCCACTGGGCATCGTTTTGCGTCACCAAATTAATTATGCATATATCTCAGATGCATTAAATATATAACAAGACAGGGCAAGAAACGAAACGGTATTTAAAGGTAGACCAATCGGTACGAATGAATTAGTGTATGGCAGTCATTGTCGGTCATGGTTTATGGTTTCACGCACAATGTATGCCGACATGTCGAGATCGGCCTTCCAGAACATTTATCTGAAGAATTTGGCGGATCTGATATAATTTTTTAATGACAATTTATTAACGATGTCACAAGTTGATATTAGTGGAACCGGGAACGACTTAACGTGCGCTCTGACGCACGGGAACGGTGGTGTTGTAAATCTATGACAAATGAACCTAAGAAAAGTGTATTTCTCATTGGTACATGCCGGGGGAACATGCGTTCTTATAACCGAGCCACAACTGCACCAAGGAAAAACCATAGAATTATGACAAATAAGGAAAAACTATATTTTGACGTAACGTTACGCTCTTCTATGATCGGAAAAACTCGGCCTAAAAGTGAAGTAAATATCCACTATTTTAACAATAACGTTTGCGCTTAAGTTTACGGCTGCGTAGCTATATTTAACAATAGTTGAAGAACTGTTTGAAGAACACATTTGTCTGATATTGCTAGTGTTTTAATATTTTTTGTAAAAGTGCTTACCTACATTTCTTGTAGGATTATTTTATTGTTAAACGCTAGTAATAATAATATTTTTTTGTGTTTTAAACAATTTAAATGCTTGCAAAGATATTTGTATCTCTGTTGTTATGGAAATAAATTTCATTAATTTCCGGCTAAATCCTCAACACTTAGCGATGTTACTCGTATTTGAATTCGTAATGTTGGATAAAAAAAGCATTAATTTTGCACTTATTTTGATCCAGACTTGTTTTGCGTCGCGTTGCCAAAAACACATCAACCAAGAAGGCATAATGGGCTAAATTTAGATTATTAACATCTTTGTTTATTTCATTTACACTAACCAAGGTCGCATACTTTCTTTTTGAGCATTTCTTTAAAGGTTTCTCGCCCACAGGTTGTAGATCATACATTTATCTTTTGGTTTGCTTACGAGTATCTACCGGAGATCTAAATTTAGTTTATTATTCTTTAAGGACCTACCGGCGGCATTGTGTTAGTCAGTGCTGTTGCCAGTCGTCAGTGTCAAATTCAATTTTCTTTATTGTATAGATTGCTTATTTTAATTACAGTTGTATGTACATGTCATGATGATGCAACCTGCTCATATTATGGGCATACAATATGCTTATGAAAATTATTTACAATATTTATTTATATATAGTTAACATTAAATATTGTTATTGTTAAATATTGGAATACAATGTTAATGTCAAAATTTGCATGCTAAAAAATATTTTATTGAGTAAAAACAGTTGTCAATAATATTTTTTTAATAATAATAAAAACATTTCTTGTTTTTGCGCCCGCTTACCATCATAGAAGAAAAAGACAGATTTCTAAGCATTACATAGATTCACCGTGCTCGGGTTTGCAACCGACCAAGGGCTGATTATTGCGCAACAAGACGCAAACCAACAACCAATCTACTCCTCTCCCTACCCAACCAAATACTGTATGATTCCGTTAATGCAGTCGTGGAATAAATAAATGTATTGACGGCAGACCTACTAAGGCACAATTCTTTTAGTAAGTGGTGCAAAGATTTTGCTGGAATTTCTCTAGCACCAACTTTAACTGCGTAACGCTGTTCATGTTGTGGTCTTTTGGAATATTTGAACGGTAAGTTCAATAAGAATAACTTTTTTCAAGTTCATACTTACTGCTTCACGGATAACACCAAGGACTTTGCCATGTCGGCGCGAGTAATAGCCCTTTCCTATCCAATCCATTCGTAAAGCTGCGCATAACCCTACATATAAAAAAAAATAAAGAGAACGGAATCTGTTAGGTCCATCTTAAGTTATGGCGTGACCAAGGGTAATGGGAATATTTTTTTATAGAAATAGTTTTCTGATGAATTTGGCAAACGGCATGACACGCGATTATATTCAAACGTGAGCCCGTGCACATTTATTGTACATTGGCGTTACCTTGAATAATAAATATGCAGAATCAATGTATTTGTTTGATATGAAAAATCTATTGTCCTGAAATTGAGTACAGTGAATACAAGTGTAGCCTACTTTCAAAGGTTGTCCTGAAAATAATTACGGCTGTCTGCTATAGTGTATTACAAGCTGACCCAGTTTCGCTTGTGTAACATGGTGGTAGCAAAAACAAAACTTCAGGTGACTGAGAATCGCATGTAACATAGTCGCACCTGATTGATTCATTTGTACCGCACTTCCACCTGATTGGTCGATTCGTACTGAACCTCCACCTGATGTGTTAATCAACCACATAAGTTCTAGTCATATAAACTTTCTACTGAGCAAAAACCACGCACTGAAAAGGGATTGCCCAAAACCAGGCCCCAACTTTTTTTGCAGCGTGCCTCAACTAAATACAATTCAATAATCATAACAATTAATTGTGTTTTTTTTAAATTTAATTAGAACATATTTTTTACCCCAGCATTAAAATATAATTTTATTAAATAGTCAATTGGTTAAAATTTATGTATGAAATAGTTACAAAGCACTATTTAATACAATAATTAAATAATAAGAACCTAATTATTAGGTTCTTTATTATGACCAGGTACTTTATTATAGATAAAACACTGGATTTCAAATCGACGGCATCGAAACTATGTAATTATTAAGGTAAAAAAAAGTTTTTGTCAATTGTCGTTATGCTAGGGTAAAAAAAAATTACAGATTATCAAAACACAATATATTAACTATCAAATGAAAAAGAAATCATTATGACACGAGAACATTTAATTGGGCCCATTTCTCTAAGAAAAATGGGTATTCTCATTTATTTATATTTTTTGCCTTAAAGGAAAGCGCTCATAACTGCTGCCGTAATCAGTTTAACTGGGAAAACAATATTGGATCAATATTTTGAGTGTTACGATCACGAGATATCCGAGGTTAGCGCGAAGTTGTGTACGTGCGCCTAAAAACGCGCGCCTGTTTACTCCGCACTGGGGCATGGCCAGTCATTCACACTGTCATATCTTTCAGCGATTCATTTTTAACGATACTAATTATATGCTAGTTTTATTGTCATTAAATATTTATATATTTTCCTGTCATTGTTTATTTATTGAGTTTTTTGTTGATGGTTTCAGTCACGGTAGAAAACTGAATTTATATTTATTTATTTAGGAATTCTTACAGCTAATTTATACATATATAATCGGAACACAATAAGTTAACGTATTAAAATAAGTCTACCTTGGACAGACTATTCAGCTAGGCGCTGCAAACTTCAGTAAAGAAGTTGACAGACGCATTGAGCGAAACTTCGTCTATACCAGTGTTTGACGACAAAAGTCTTCAAACAGTGCATCCTCCCCGTAATGTCGTACGGAGCAGAGACGTGGAAATTGACAGTGGGTCTGGTTCACAAATTCAAGATCACTCAGTGAGCTTTGGAGAGAGCTATGTTTGGTATTTATCTTATGGATATAATTGGAAACGTTGATATTCGTCAGATAACCAAAGTTACTGACATAGAACCGACGACCGATGGGGCAAACGGGTTTCAGAGTGGAGATCACGTATGGGACGACCCCCCGCCAGATGGACGGGGATGACCTAAGGAAAGTCGCTGGTGGAGGTTGGATGGATGAGAGTTGCAAAAGACCGCGTGCTGTGGCGAGACACAGGCTGACGATGAACAAATAATGTAACAAACATTTTGTATAAAAATAACGACCAATGTCTGCTCTTATCATATATTTCATCTCTTTTTTTCATCTTTGTGTTTCGAGGCCAAATTTATTTGCTAATTTTCATCAAAATCGTAAGTAGGACAAACATACATACAGACAGACAAAGCTACGTTCCCGTTTATAAGATTAGTTTGGATAATGACACATTGTCTTCCCATTATAGCCTACCTAAATTAGATTTAAAAATAAATTGATCATATTGAGTTAAGTACGATTAATAAGCCGTGATTAATACGTAATTAATGAACAAGCATTAATTAACACAAATATAGAAATGATCACCTAATATAGTTTCAAATCAGAGTTTTAATTAAAATGACATCATCCATTTCGGGCTATTTTTGTACTACTTTTCTGTGTAGAATGATAAAAAAAGTAGTTTCCATACTTTTATTGATAAAACTAATATTATTTTTACTACATATTACTGTACAATTAAGTTATTTGGAAAATAACATAGTATGTAGTTTTCGTATCAATCAATTCATTTAGTAGTAGACTAGAGCTGTCATGATGATATTTTAAACAAACTATATAAAGGTTTTTTTTCCTACTTAAATTGTAATTTTTTTTTTTTTTTTTTTTTCTTTTTTTTTTTTTTTTCTTTTATTTATCTGAACATACATATAAAGGATGTCTCAGAATGTTTTTAGTTTTTGATATTTAAATAAAACATTAGTTTGTAAAAGAGATTGCCCAAAACCACGCACAAACTTTTTTGCAGCGTGCCTCAACTAAATACAATTCAATAATCATAACAATTAATTGTGTTTTTTTTTTATTTAATTACAACATCTATTTTACCCCAGAATTTAAATATAATTTAATTAAATAGTCAATTGGTTAAAATTTATGTATGAAATAGTTACAAAGCACTATTTAAACGATTAGGTTCTTTATTATGACCAAGCACTTTATTATAGATAAAACATTGGATTTCAAATCGGCGCGATCGAAACTGTGTAATTATAAAAGTTTTTGTCAATTGTCGTTATGCTAAAAACGTTATGTAATGTTATGTGAAAACACAATATATTAACTATCAAATAAAAAAAAAACATTATGACACGAGAACATTTATTTCACTGGGCCCATGTCTCTAAGAAAAATGGGCATTCTCATTTTATTTGTAAAAAACAAAACTTCTCCTTATCTTTATTTTTTACTTTAAAACTTTCGTTTAACCTAGAACTGAAATTCTTAATCACACGCTGGAGTATCGACCTTGGAATAGTTTTAATTTCGTCTGTGATTTTTTGTAGCATCCAAATTGGGTGGTAAAGGGTTGTAGACTCTACTCTTTAAGTACAGGAAAAAAATCATCAGTAGTTAGGTCTGGGCTCCTTAGTTAATGTCTCCTCGGCGACTTATCACTCTGTCAATAATTCGCGAAGCTAACCATGCCATTTAGAACATGTTAAGTGGATTCATCTTGCTATAAAAATGTGTTACAATTGTAGGCGTTTGCAAACGGTTGGTTTTCACAAATAAAATTTAATAATTAATATTTTATTTAAATATTAAATACCAAAAACATTCTGAGACATCTTTAGGTACTTAACGCAAAATTAAACGCAAGATGCATTACATACATGATATGATATTCATAATACTACTACATACAGTCATTAGATAAGGTATGAAGTTCTTGTAATCGTATTGTTTAAGTTAATAAAAACGGCCTCCGTTGTCTAGCGGTTAAGTCCGTGGATGTAGACTCGGAGGTACCGGGTTTGATTCCTGGTCGGTACACAATAATATTTTTTAATTACATTATTAAAAATGTATTAATATTTAATTCATTTGTAATATTTCTCGAGTTTGGTAAGCTGGAGACATCGACGAGCTTGCCACTTGTCTGGATTGGCCTATATAAAGTTGGCTAAATGTGAATCCGCTTCTATATAAGCGTGGTTTCTGACCACCCCGAAAGGGAAACGGTCGTGATAATACTTTACTTTACTAATAAAAACTTAAAAGAAAAAAACAAGCCCAAAGACTGATAACCGCTTAAACTTTTTCGTTTCGTAGATAGTGGGTCTTAAAAGCATTTAAAAGAACGGTTTTAGCCGAAAACGTAAATTATATTTTTACGTAGTTATATTTAAGTAGGTACCTATATAGATTTGACATATTAATTTGAATAATTAGACATTTAATATTTAGCTTTATTTTAGTGTAGGTAAATAAGACAATGCCCCTTTACAGCTGCTATCCACTATTAGAATTAAGCTTGTTATTCTGAGGCACTATGCCCTTATTAGCAGACTGTTCCTTGCTAACAACAGCCAGCTATTTCAGCCATTTTTATGTATATTGACTTAATAATAATAGGTATTAAATAAGAAAAATTAAAATTTGACGAATCCAAGTGTTCCTATAGGCTCCTAAGGATAATGAATAAACAATATAC
Organism: Tinea semifulvella; assembly: GCA_910589645.1. Classification (NCBI taxonomy): domain Eukaryota; kingdom Metazoa; phylum Arthropoda; class Insecta; order Lepidoptera; family Tineidae; genus Tinea; species Tinea semifulvella. The sequence goes on along the minus strand of OU342587.1, from coordinate 5,571,617 downwards.
AATATATAGTAATTAAATAAATATTTTTGTGCAAAAATGGCAAAGTTAGTTTTTGTTCTAACACTACGATATGTAAAATTATTTCAATTAAGCGGTTATGAAACTTTTTGGTGACGAAACCCTTGCGTTAATTTTATCCTTTTTAGTGTTTATTTATTTCTTTTAGAATAAAGTATCATCGCGACCGTTCCACTAGACCCCCTCCGTGGTCTAATGGTAACAAACGTGAACTCGGGAGGTCGTGGGTTCGATTCTTACCGGGGGCAAGTTGTACATTGTATAATTTGTCTCGGTCTGGGTGTTTATATGTATAATATTATGTATATATTTACAAAAAAAAAAGTATATGTAGTTTATCAACCATCTAGTTTCCGTAACACAAGCCTCGTAGCTTACCACGGATATTATATGGCGCTGTGTGACCTGTCTGGAAATATTTATTTATTTATGTTTCTCTTTCGGGGTTCAATTTTGATGTTAATAATTTTATTTTTTTGCTTAATTATTAATCTGCTGTGCTTGTTTTTGTTTTCCTTTATTGTATTTTGTTTAAATTCTCGACACTCAAGGTCTTGTTAATGGTAATTATGTTTGTAATATTATGTAAATGACTGTTTGCTGTCAAAATAAAATAAAATAAATGAATAGCCCCTAATTAAAAAAAATACAATAATCACAAAATATAAGATCCACAAGAACTTTCTGAAATTTAAAAATATTTAGAGCTAATTTTGGCAAATGGCTTTGATTTTGTTAAATGTTGTTTGTTTTGGAAAGTCCCGAAATGTACCTGCTCCAGTTTAAGGGTGGTTCGAGAGGGTTCGTTGCTCCCGATTTGGTTGAAAGGTCATTGAACCCAGCCTAGTTGTCAGCTGCTGCACGTACGCCTTACTCGATCATTAGCTGACCTACTTTAGTTTCCGTCATCAGTTAAAAACATTCCTCAAAAACTTTATCGGCCGGTTGCAGAAATAATGATTAATAATCGATGATATTTCCACTTACATGTACTTAATTTTAGACAGAGAAAAAGTGCAAAAGCCATTATAACGATGTTACTTGTTTTTACTAAAACAAACCTATGAACTGCCTTCATGGTCTAGCGGTTAAGTCCGTGGATTTAGACTCGGAAGTATCGGGTTCGATTCCTGGTCGGGACACAAAAATATTTATTATTGTAAATAAATACATTTAATTAATATTTCTAAATTTAATTTGTGATATTTTGTGTGAGTTTGGTAAGCTGAAGACATCGACGAGCTTGCCACTTGTCATGATTGGCCTATAGTAAAGTTGGCTTAATGTGAATCCGCTAATTTATACGTGTGGTTTGTGACCACCCCGAAAGGAAAATGGTCGTGATGATATTTTTAAATCTATGTACCTATTAATAAATAATATATTTTTAAAATGGAAAGTTTAAAGACTACATATCTCAAAAGTACGCTCAGACTTGGAATAATCTTTAAAAATGCTGTTGTGCGAGCGAGAGGGATATAAAAGTGTTAAAGGGGTGACGCTGTGACTCTGAGAGCGTTGAAGACAATTGCTGTTTTTTTTTTGAGACGGAAATTCGCAAAATCATCAATGTTACAAACCACGGCTTGAAAAAAACTCACCGTCGTCACAAGGCGCCTACGGACTAAAACCCTATGAACCGTCTTTCTTTCACTGTTGGCCCTGTGTTTCTTTACCGCGAAGTCTGAGTCGTAACTACAAGTCAAGCACTCGTTTGCTACACACTCTATTTTTGCTAATGGGACAAATAAAATATTTTTCTTTGTTTCTTTCTTTATTACGCTTTTCCAACATTTTCAATGATTGACTATCATTACAGGCTTTAATTAGAAAATATACTGACATATTTATACGCCGTTAAACTAACTAATGTAATCCACGTAGTGATGGTATGTCTCTTATACCTGGAGTGAGGGAATATGTCTTGTCTGGGTTGCCATCTGTGGATACCTTTGCCACTTGCCACATTTCCTCTACCTCAAGGGCCGGTTCGGCTGCTAATTCAGCCAAATCTAAAAAGCACATGAATTATAATAGTATTAAACAAAGTTATAACTTTTTGCCAACAAATTCTTTGATACCAACAAATTCTTGAAAGAGCTGGGTAAACGAATTTATCAAGAGTTTGGCGACCCCAAATGCCATAAAACAAAATATTTCCATTATTAGTGAACAATGTAATACGACGAGCGTTTTAGGTACCCTCCCAGACCTTAGTTTATTTTGTAAAATAGTTTTAATTTAATAGGTATTTTTGGTTTAGTTAAATTTTAAATAGTTTTTAATCTATTTTTGTATCTTACTTTGAATAAATCATATATTAAACTAATGTCATTACGATACTACGAGGTGCTCTCCTCAAGTTTTGGTAATGATATTTAACAAAAAAGAGTACGGATATTTAATTCATTTGGAAGGCTAGTAGTTTTAGCGGGCGTGAAATACATATTAAACACTGGGATGTATTTATCTCTGTGTACGAGTATGTCTATAAAATTATCAATGTGTTTGCGATTGAGCTTGGCAACGAATAACTGCGCAATAACTATGAATATACTCGTATCTGCGTTTATCTTATCACTTATGCAAAATTTATACCTCCGGCTGTCATATTTATTCCAGCCAGCCTCGTAACATGAATGCTTAAAATTTTAAATAGTTACCCTCTTTTTTCTTCAATTTGTAAGCTCTATATTTATACGACCAAGTTGCACTAAAAAAAGACTTAATAAATAATAGACGTAAATGTAACAATTAAAGTTAAAAATGGCGTTGATTTAGTTGACGTCTGACCTTTAAAATAAAACTGATACTCGTACATTCGATGCCATTTTTTACTTTAATCGTTTTTGTTGCAACTCGGCCTACACAATACCGTCCTCTTATTGTAATATTTTGTATCTAAGTCCATCCATACGAATATTATAAACGTGACAGAAGCTAAGTCTGTGTGTATGTATGTACTGAAACAATTTTGATGAAATTTGGCAGATAAGTACAAGGCAAAAAAAGACCATAAAACTATACAACTATATAAATGAATTTTCATATTTTCGAATTTTCGTCAATTCTGACAGGTTATAAAAAGCATTATTTTGGAAAAAGAGTTTTAATTTTGTTTTAAATTCATTTAGCTGTAGTTTAGTTATAATCTCAGGTCATTTATTGTATAATGTAATTTTCAACTGCAAACGTTTTTCTCAACCTGGTTTGCCTTATATACTCGTAGATTTAATTTTTCATCTTACTGTAAAAGTATTTTATTAATTTGGTGTGAAGCCCACACTTCTTCTTATTTTTTTTTTCAAGTAGCTATACTGGGCGATAATAGCCTGGTCATTCGATGTATGTCTATGCTTCAAACTTGTTTATGTTTTTAATGTTACCAGATATCCCGTGAAGTAATCATTTTTATCATGTTTTGGCAGACAACGTGTGTTACAAGGTCGCGCCATATTGTCACGATTCGTGTTCTACATTTTATTCGCCGTTTTGAGACTAACAATTATATACTTAATAATAGTATCACAAACAATAAACCATGTCATTTTTTGTAATAGTAAATGATTATTTTGACCGCCTCCGTGGTCTAGTGGTAACAAACGTTGCCGTGAACTCGGGAGGTCGTGGGTTCGATTCCCACCGGGGGCAAGTTGTACATTGTATAATTTGTCTCGGTCTGGATGTTTATATGTATATATTTACAAAAAAAAAGTATAATATGTAGTTTATCAACCATCTAGTTTCCGTAACACAAGCCTTACCACGGAAACTAGATGGCGCTGTGTGACCTGTCTGGAAATATTTATTATATTTTCCAAAGTCAGCAGAACATATCGCTCAGAGTGGTTTCCCGAGCGCCATGGTTCGTGCGTAATTCCGTCTTAGCTCGAGATTTGGAGATGCCTACTATTGAGGAGTTTGTCGTTGGCCTGACTAGACGTATGTTCTCTCGGGCCGACAACGGACACTTCAAGCATCTCCAGAACATCGCTCCGTCTTGTGCACGGCCCCCCAACGGGAGACCACTTCCTAGAGAAGTACTCCTGGAGGAGAGCTGAAGCAGTCGAACTTAGCCCCCTGGGGTCGTGAGCCACACGGGCGCTGTATAACGGCGCCCAGCACTAAACGTGCATGAATTACCGGCGGGTGGTTACCCGCTGAGATCCTGCCGGGGAAAACGGGGGACTGTCCCCATCCCCAACCCACGCCCATTACGCATCCGGGCCTGGACGACCCCACTGTCTGTCTGTTATTATATTTATTATGTGTTTGTGCCTTTTGGCCTAGAGACAATGGGTCCGTGGGGGCGAAGTGCTAAGAAGTTCTTTAAAGAACTGTCTAAGCGGCTGGTTAATGCGCAGCAAATCAGCATCGCTGTGCAGCGGGGGAATGCTGCAAGTGTTCTTGGCACACTGCCACATGATCAGGTCATGGGTGAATATTTTCATATATAGTTTAGTTTTAATTTTTATTTGATTTATATAATTTTATTTATTAGCTTATTTTTTTTTACTCAGTATTAGCTTACAGTTTCAGCGTAATGCTTTGTCATCAACTGAAAGTGGGTCTGGTAAAAATTCAAGGTCGCTCAGCGAGCGGAGAGATGGATAGATTTCAAAACGTTAATATGTTCATAAGTGAACGATTGCCATAAAAAAAAAATATATATATTCCATGTTCATTCTTCTTGGGATATCACTGAAGGGTCATCTCTAGAGGTCATTTTTTACTTATAGTTTATTTTTTATTAGGTTTAGTCTATATTTATTTTTATTTTTACTTTTAAATAGTTTTAATTTATATTGTTTGTAATTATGTATTAAATTAAAAAGGCCAAAGTGATTTTTCTAAAAGGAATGTTCATTCGGTAATTTGGTTTTAAAAGCTAAAGCCTTCCTTATTTAAACGAGTGTAAGTGTCAGATGACAGTAATATTATTATTTCCCAGCGTTTTCCAGTTTTTATTTGTGAGTTTTTGTGAGTTGTTAACAATTGTGAAGGTTAAGAATATAGCAAACATTGCGGGTATGTTGATTCGGAAATCTTTATCTTTCTCTTTGAAATCTTTATAGGTTTTATTTTTATCTTTAGTTTATTTTGCTGGATATACACTAACGGTCAGTTTCTTTCAAATTACATTCACTACGTGTGTCCGTATGTACTGCCTCCGTGGTCTAGCTGTTAAGTCCGCGGATTTAGACTCGGAGGTACTGGGTTCGATTCCTGTTATATATTTATTAATATAAATAAATACATTTAATTAATATTTAATTTATTTGTGATATTTCAAGAGTTTGGTACGCTGGAGACATCGACGAGCTTGCCACTTGTCATGATTAGCCTATAGTAAAGTTGGCTAAATGTGAATCTGCTTCTTTATAAGCGTTGTTTCTGACCATCCCAAAAGGGAAACGGTCGTGATGATACTTTACTGTTCGTATGTACTTACTATTTTATACCTTTAGACATTGGAATAAGTTCAGGGAATCGACGTTCAGAACATTATATTTAATTTAGAACTCTTTTAATTTAATTATTATTATTTTTTTAATTTAATATTGTTTATCTTTAAGTTTATTTGTGTTATTGATTTTTTTGTTATATTGAATTTCTATATCTTTTGGTTGTATTTCTTGTTTTTTCTCCTTTTTATTGACACCTAAGTATCAGTAATAAAGTTTCCTAATTTGGCCAATGTATAAACTCAATTATATACTAACCTTTATATTCTGTAATGTGCTGTGGAAATGAATGAATAAATAAATAAATATTTATTAACTATTTATGACACTATGTGCAAGAGGCGGGCTTAATTCCGCTATGCATTCTCTAGCAACCAACCACTTAGATTTTAAGAAATACCTTATGAGAAACATACTTTTCTGCTTCAAAACTTCAAACCCCTGCACGACTTTACTAAATAATTAAAATTTAATTTTATTGCGCATAATATGTTGTATCTTTCTTCTGTTGTGTATTTATATGTTTATAGAAAATGGTCACAAGACCATCATATCAAATAATTTATCTCATAGGTCATGGTTCGATGTTTATGTTACTTTATAAAGCCATAGTAAATAGTAATTTTAATCGTTGTTGCACTAAGATTTGTGACGATATTAGTACAGTCGTTCACAGTTTTACATGTGAGTATGTACCCAGTGCCCCATGATAGCGGCAAAAATGACAATAATAACTAACTATGTAGATGTATAAATATATAATATACTACTTACTAATACATACTTATATACTCGTATAAACCTACATACATACATAATAATATACTAACTTTATTGGGATAGGAAATGCAAATAGACCATTTTTTTAAATAGCGATCTGGTGGTTACCTCTCTGATTCTAAGAGGCAAATACACTCACAATTACATACACTCACGTGTCTGGTTGTCGTCTTACTAAAATTTGATTAATGCCATATCTTCAGTGACATTCGCGTGATTAAGACGAATCGATTGACGTGAGATTTGTCAAAACCGGCCCACGCGTTTGGTCTCCAGTGTGCCACAAAGGAACAAACATACATACATACATAGGCTGATAAACACATAACCCTTCTTTGCGTCGCGCAGTCTTGTAATAAGTAAATAAATCTTACTCAAGGAATATCATCTTTTTTTTTTCTTTTTTTTATACTAGCACGACATTCAACCTTGCGCCCACCTGATGGTAAGTAGCGCGCATGGTCCATGAATGTTAGCAACTGGAATCAGACACTTATGTCCGACATCACTATGCCAGCTCGACTAGATAGATGCCTTTTCACACTTCGCTTGAAAGACTCCAGGTTATAGGAAAGTGGAAATACAGAGACTGGAAGAGAATACCACATCGTTATTGTGCGACAGATGTATGAGTCACCAAATTTATAGGTAGGTACGCGAAGGGATGGTAACTACGGTATGTGCATATTCTGACTCGTGCGTGTGGTTCGGTTCACATATCACAAATAATAAAATAATATATTGTGTCCCGACCAGCAATCGAACCCGGTACCTGCGACAATCGGTACCTGGGTAAATCCACGGACTTAACCGGTAGACTACGGAGGTAGTTTTAAGTATGAAATAAAGCATAATTACAAGAAATTGCAAATTTGTTGGCTAATTTTCGGTTAGGGTAAACGACATAGTCCCAAAGTTTAAACTCATCGTTGTATCACGATAACTCGAAAAAACTAGTTAAAAGTAAAAATAAACATTATGTTTTCATAAAGATAACCTTAATAGGTTTGTTTTTCAAATACATTTCGGTTTACGCATGTCTTATTGCTCTTACGTAAAAACGTATGTTAATTATAGAGTTACTGTTTTTCAAGTGTAACTAGAACTTTTAAACAAAATAAATAATGATAGATAGATAAAATCTTTATTGCACAGAAAATAAAATATTATAAATAATAATAAATATTTCCAGACAGGTCACACAGCGCCATCTAATTTCCGTAGTAAGCTTGTGTTACGAAAACTAGATGGTTGATAAACTACATATTATACTTTTTTTTTTGTAAATATAGGTGGGAATCGAACCCACGACCTCCCGAGTTCACGGCAACGTTTGTTACCAATAGACCACGGAGGCGGTCGATTACAGTACATAAGCGAGATTAATGTCTAAAAACATTACAGCTAACCTTTAGGAGAAGTAAGCAGGGATTGCGGATGCATGACCGCTATTGTTATACAAAGATTTTTATTGAGTAAACTACTTATAACAATTAAAAAATCTATGGTACTTATCTACCGATATATATATATATATATATACATAAAAAATAAAAACAATAAAGAAACATACAATAATATACAGACTCTGTCAAGTTATGTAGAATCGTCTTTTTGTGAAATCAAGCCAATTTTAAAAACTAATGATTGATGGTGCTTTACGAATATAAAGAGGTAGTTAGTCGGTTCGACTGCCGATACTGTATAAGAATCTTGAACTGCTGGAAGAATGTGCCGGAATTTTAAGTTGATTATTCGAGGAGGAGCGAAGAGAACTACTGTGTTATCTTTCAGGTACTGATCATAAAATAATTACATAGAAGGATTTATCTGTAAAACTATTAATACTAAGTTAATTAATAAATGCATAAATATTGTCATTTAACTATGATTAATAATAAAGTTGTGTAAATATTGTACAATGATACGTAATAATTTTGTGTTATTCAATAGTCTAGACCTGATAGCATTTGTAAATAGATAAATACCTATGAATGTATTATTCGATAAATATAAATATTACGAAATAAGTATAAAAATTAAACTAAAAAAAACCTCAAATTTTCTTTTCTTGTTGCGATTTCCCCGCTGCACTACAATGCTGGTTTTCCACATAAGTAAACTTCCAGCCCTCTTGGCTTGTCGCACTCTAATCAGTTCTTCAGTGAACTTCTTATCACTTGGCCCCCGCACTATTTAATTTATTTTCATTACAGTCCCTAGAACACAGCGTCCTAAACCTTTACTGTTGGAGATAGGCCTTCCAGAACATATATCGGGGGAATTTGGCCTACAATCACAATCTGATATCAATTTTTATTGACAATTTATTAACGATTCCACAAGTTGGTGTTAGTGGAACCGTGACCGACAGCTTAACTTGCTCTCCGAGGCACCGGAATGGTGGTGTTGTAAATTTATGACAAATGTACGTAAGAAATGTGTATTTCTCATTGGTACATGCCGGGGAGGTTTGAACTGACCTTTGATGGATTTAAGGAAAGCGCTCTTGCAACCGTGCCATTACCGCGTCTTTTTATTTTATTTAATCTATTATTTAAATTAATATAAATAAATAAAAGTAATACAACAAAACAAAAACTATAAAAAAATGATATATTTTTGTGCGTAACCTTCTGCACCCGCTTATTACAGTTCTCAGTCACAAAGGTTAGTTGGTAGAAAATGCATTTACGGCATTAAGCTCGCCTATGTACCTGCACTTGTTTTGGTTTTGTACAATATATATATTTTTTTTATACTATATACTACAATATAATAATAATACTACATGCGACACCCTTGACTCCTAATGGTAAGCGGTACGAGTTCCAAGAATGGGAGCAACCGACATTATTCCTTGTGCCGGCCTAACATGATGCTTTTTTTACATTTAGGTTATGAGAATGTAAGGAAATAGACAAACAGGTATAGCATTCCACATTTTCAGCGTGCAACAGATAAAAGTCTCCAAATTTTTATTAAATCTGCTAATACTATCGTTATCAGAATAGAAATAATTCCTCGGAACATTCCGGAATTCTATTTTTTACCGTAGAATTGGGTTAATTTCCTTAAACTCCCACGCACGTATTTCGTGATTGTAAAAAAACTACGCCGCGTTCCACTGATTACATTATTTTTTCTTCCTTGTTGTCATTGACGGTAACTGAAGCTAATGTTTTATTTAAACACCTTGTAATGACTGTTGGAGATTGAAGCACCTAGCAGTTAGTAGTAGGAGACATGCTATTAAAACAATAATTAAAACAATAGAAGAATGCAGCACGCGCTAAAATGAATTGATATTTTTTAAAGAAATTCCCTTAGCTAATTAATAACAGATCTCTTTAATGCTTATAGATTTGGTTTTTTAATAATTATTTATCTATGTAAAGTTCTATTCAGCGTTGCACTTTTTATTCTGAATTCAGTTATAATATAGCATACTAGTATACATAGTAGGTATACTGCCTTCGTGGTCTAGCGGTTAAGTCCGTGGATTTAGACTCGGAGGTACCGGGTTCTATTCCTGGTCGAGACACAAAAATATTTATTAATGTAAATAAATACATTTAATTAATATTAAATTTATTTGTGATATTTCTCGAGTTTGGTACGCTGGAGACATCGACGAGCTTGCCACTTGTCATGATTGGCCTATAGTAAAGTTTGGCTAAATGTGAACCCGCTTCATTAGAAGCGTGGTTTCTGACCACCCCGAAAGGGAAACGGTCGTGATGATACTTTTCTTTAATGTTTATTGGTTTGCTTTTTAATAATTATTTATTTATGTAAACTTCTATTCAGCGTTGTTATAATATAGCATATTAGTGAGGAAAGAATTTTTAAAATAGGTCCAGTAGTATTTGAGTTTCATCACAAAAAACAATTTTATTTAGGCACACACAGTACAAACATAACTACCCTTTTTAGCCTGTAGTCGGATGAACAACTAGTTCTCAACCGTTAAGAATAGGTTGTTGGCTACGTTGGATAAATAACCGTTGTTATACAATTAAACCCACCGTTGTATCACCGAGTTAACAAATGGGAAAGAATTTGTCAAAGTGGATGCGAGCGAGACAGAATGCTTAAAAGGGCGCGTGTGGCGTCCTTACTTCCTACTAATTCAAGTGCGTCAGTTAGATGTAGTTTGATAATTCCACGCGTAATGCATTCGTACCGTATCTTACCATTTTGTTGTACCATTATCACAATGTTTCTTATTACCGGCGCGACGATTATCTATGGAAGAAATCGATCGAATCGGATTCCGAACTCAGCTTGTACAATGTTTAAAGATACAATCTTCTCGAGAAGCGGCTATTATCAAAGCAAAAGTATAGGAACCTTCTAGCTGATGCTATGGTATTAAATTGCCTTGAGAAACAACGTCGGGGATGGGGATATATTCCCCTGTTTTTCCTGGCAGGATTTTAGCGGGTATGTCAACACATGCAGAGACTTCGTTTTCGAATACAACCCAGCCTAAGGCTGGACGCCATTACTGTGTGGCGGGCGTACAAAGTTTGCCTATATTCGACTTCATCAACGACTGCTTCAGGACTCTAGGATGTGGTCTCGCGTTGCAGCGCCGTGTGCAAAATGGAGCAATTGGCCTTGGAACTGTCTCCAGTTCTGATCACACCTCGCCTATTAAAAGTCGTAGCGATACTTTATATTTTCAACAACAACATGGAATATTCCGAACCTCGTGTATTTGGGCGTCTATTCATTACCCGGCTGATATATGTATGTTTCTCATGGACATGCAGAAGGCCTGGGCCATATTTTAATGGTCGCTATGGTCTATTTTGCTCATTCTTTTACTACTCCCAATAAGTGGATTTTGTCCTTTTTGTTTGACTGAAAGTTCAATACATGACAAGCAAGACAGTGACCCTGCGCCCAGCTTATGGTAAGAGGCGTTGGAATGTTGGACATTAGTCTCTAACACTATGCCGGCTTCACTTAATGCTTTTTCACACTTCCTTTGAAGTTTTTTTTACATTTTCTAATAGCTAACCTTTGGAAGAGTGAGAAAAGAGTGTGTGTCCATGTGCAAACGTATATTTAAAAACTATGATTTTAAAATTACAAACAAATGTCAAACTTATCAACTAATAAACAATATATATATATATATATACAATATATATATCGTATCACAATAACATACATATACAAACAATAAAATATTCCATACATACATAATTAATATAATATAAATATATAGTCGTACATATATACATCATACACATTGTCATGTTATGTGGTCTTGTTTTGCTTTTCATGTAAGTGTTTGAGCAATATTAAAAAATGATAATTTAAATTAGTGCGAAAGGCTAATTTATTCAGACAGCGGGTAGTAGATGTTATGTATTGACGGTAGTTGGGCGAACGCGTTTCATGCGATGGTTCGCTCATTTAAACGCGTTAATAGAATCGTTTCTGCCGTGGTGTGATTTGTTTTAATCATTGCTCTGGTCTTTAAACATTGCTCCATCGTGTTTATACATTTGTGTGTGTGGTTTTAAGTAGATGACATCATGTAAGGTTTGTGCTTGGAAACCTGTCTGGGTTTATCTAGATATACCAACTATATGATGTTAGATTCTACTAGGTAGAAGATTGGAAGCTGAAGTATCACCATTAGTAAATCAAGCGTTAAAATCGCAAAAAAAAAAAAAACATAAAGTAGATCAATCACAATATCTTCAAAACTACCTACAATAAATAAAACATCATATTAAGTGTTATAGTATACACTAGTATACAAAGTTTTTGTTACAACCTCTGTATACATTTTTGAATACATGTTGGTCAACAAGATCTATAACTATTCCAATTTTAGTAGTTCTCGAAATACCTACTATTTTTTGGACAGACCCCAAAGTCTACCAATACCAAGACCAAAATTAGAAGTGCAAGACCGAGACCTGCAGCCCTATTCTGTTGGTTAGTCGCAAACGTTATTAGTGGATTTCGTTATTTACGTCATAATTTTTTCATTACAGTCCTTAGAACACAGCTTCCTAGACCTCCACTGCTTGGAGATGGGCCTTCCAGAACTAGAATCTGGAGAATTTGGCCTACACACGCCACGCTGGCCAGACGGCTTGGCGAGGATATGTTGTCAATTTTTAATGACAATTTATTAACGATTCCACAAGTTGGTATTAGTGGAATCGGGACCGACGGCTTAACGTGCTCTCCGAGGCACGGGAACGGTGGTGTTGTAAATATATGACAAATGTACGTATGAAAATTGCATTTCTCATTGGTACATGCCGGGGGGGTTTGAACCGACCTTTGTAGGATATAAGGAACGCGTTCTTACAACTGAGCCACCACATTTACGTTATAATTGCAAAATATTATTCAATAAGCTCTATAAGCGCTCCACCTTAACAACGGCCGTGCAAATATCAACTTCAATAGGCGTATATATATATAGTTAACAGATTCCATTATATAACGTTTGCGCTTAAGTAACAGAATAGGGCTGCAGGTATTCTAATGCAAGAATTGGCCTGTTTTGGTCTTGCTTTGGACAACAGTAGTATTTTTACACGTCTACTTCGTTCTTCTTCTCTTGTCAAAGATAAACGTGTTTTACACTTGCATAGCATGTAGGTCAGCATATTGTCAGTGAAACAACAACGATTATAACCGACAATGCACTATCATAGAATAGCAAATTTCTTTGACGATTGTCCCAGCTTTGATTCACATTCACTTTGGCTTCTTGCCCCATTTTGTTATAATAAGTCTAGATTATTATATACCTATTACTTTTTATTTATTTATTTTTGTTTCCAATTCCAATTTACCTCGAAAGTACTCGCAGGTTAATACAAATGAAAATTGTGAGATTAAAAAGTATAAAATATTTATATATTTTCTGGAATAGTGTTGGTTATATGTATTGCAATTCAACGTGGAAATGCAGCCAGCATTCATGCCACCATTCCACGCGGACGGGACTTATATCCGCAGTATTAATAATAATTGGAAAATAAAAGTAAATAACTTTAAAAAAAATGTTTCGCACTCGTCCATAACAGAAAACTATAAGCTAAAACAATAATTAAGATGTCACTTAGAATTATAACTGTTGTATGAAACATATAGAAACTGAATACATAAATATACATAATTACAATAAATACAACTTAAATACAATAGTTATTTAATAATAGTTAAATTAAAAGACCAACTAATATGAATGCAAATAGCAACTGTACAAGGAAATAACAAAACATACAACGCTGACCGAATGTACACACTTGCATTATTTATAAACAATCTCCGAATAGATAACAATGTTGTTGTTCGGTGGTTGTTTATTGTTTGTTTGGATATCGACATAGACATAATATGGACTTGTCTATTTCACCAATAATTTAGGCGAGACGTTTAGACTCCTTGAATGACAAGACAGCGTAGATCACCCGTACTAAAGGGTTTTCCAATAAGGACATGTCAACTTTTTTTCAAAATAAAATACAAACCATTTGAGATATTTCAAAAACTTTATTATCGCGTTGAAGTACTATATATTTTCGACACTTCGACCAAGCCGTTGTCTCTCGCACGGCAACATCACACAACGAATATGTAGACTCAAATTTTTGCACTAAACATGTTACTTGGGAAAAAATTACGATCGAAAATCGGAGTTAACGCTCTTAAAGTAGCGATCACCGACTCCGAATTTCTGTAGTAAATTTTTATAATTTGCAGACGTTGTTCGTTCGTGTACTTTACAATGATGAAAATGTTAAGTTTACTGAATAAATTGACAGTGACAGTTCGATGATTAGTAAAAGGGTGCATTCACAAATTGAATTTAAAGTTGTCAAGTCCCTATTGGAAAACCCTATACTATCATTTATATTCCTATAATAATAGATTTTTTACCTACAAAATCTGCCTCCGTGGTCTAGCGGTTAAGTCCGAGTATTTAGACGCAAAGATTTTTGATTTTTTTTATAGATGTAACCTTGCGCCTTTTATATTTTACGTTGGTGTTAAATATATGTACGTGGTGTAGTCCTTAATATTATTGTCTATGTAAAATATCGTTCATCAAAATCAAAATATTATCACTCACACTCAATCACCGGGTTTGTCTGAGTTCGTCATAGTTCATTTGGTCACAGGCCTTTTAGTTTTGCTGTTCATGCACAAATAAGCTACCATCCGTACGCATTTGTCCAAATTAGATGAAATACGACCAATTTTAGTTCAGTTCTCACTCTTGCGGTACGTCCCGCGACACACCCGTTTTTTTTCGTCGTTACATTGTGCGGGTTCCGGGTTTATCGTTTGTGGGGAGAGACAAGATGTATATTCGTAGTACTCGGGCTTGTGAACGACATAGGTTATTCATTTTAGTTATTTTATTTTTTATAATTTAATTTCAATTGATACTGAATAACTGTGACAGAACGTATGTTTATTATGACAAATGTTTACTTTAATCAACATATTTTATCAGAGTGCATCGAACTCATTTTTGACACGTGCTGTTTGCCCATATAGTTTGGGATCATCTAAATTTCTAATAAGCCTTGAAGGTGACTATTGAGGCCTTGAACTCGGTTTAAGGAAGCTAAAAACTGTTTTATTCATCTTGGAGAAGATTATTCAATGACTTTTGTACTATGTTTGTCAAAGCATATTTTTTTCCTCTTTTTATTTCTACAATTCAAATTAGGACGAAAAAAATATGAAATCATAATATATTTAATCAATCGAAGTATGTACATTATTATCTATGCACGTTTGCTATTTTTTAGGTAGATCATTAATTTTATTGCTGAAAAAATTGTGGAAGCGAGAATCTTTAAAGGCGGTTTGGACTACCCAATCGGAATTCAATGTTTTTTCGTTGCCAGAAAATGTCAAATTGCGGTAAAAGTGGTAATTTGTTGGAGCAAGGTCTGGGTGCCGGAGGAAAGGTTTTAATTTCAGTGAATTTTAAAATATTAAGTTGCCCCCCTAAACCATGGCAACGCCTCTAATTTCTAGGCGTCCAGCGCCCACAAGGGGGCGTTATCACCCACTTTGAGAATGACTGCTTTAAACTAATATTTAATTTTATTCATATTAACAAACAACTTTTCCTAAAAAACTATATATCGGAAGAGACGAATAAGATCATTGCACTCTGCCCATAATTTCTTACTATCCCAAAGGTTAGTTGTTAGAAAATATAAACTCGCCTAAATGTACCTAATTTTAAGTTTAGGTGCAAAGCAAAAAGTAAAGCATCACAACCGTTTCCCTTCCGGGTTGGTCAGAAACCACGCTTATAATCGGATTCACATTTAGCTAACTTTACTATAAGCCAATTATGACAAGTGGCAAGCTCGTCGATGTCTCCAGCACACCAAACTCGAGAAATATCACAAATAATTTAAATATTATTTATTTAAATGAATACATTCTGTCCCGACCAGGAATCGAACCCGGTACCCCCGAGTCTAAATCCACGGACTAGACCGCACTATTTTTGGTGCAATAAAGAATTAAAAATAAATAGGTGCAGATACGCCTATATAACATTCGTAGTGGATATTTTGTGGTTAACCTCATTATTAATTATGTTAATAACAAAGATTTAATTGTTTATTTATAATGTACTCATTTGTGCCAATTTACTGTACGATAAAGATGGAAAATATAATTATATATTAAAATAAATTTAAATAAACAAAGCTTATTAATGTGTATTAATTATTAAATAAATACCTAAATATTTGTTCAATTTATTAGTACGTTACTGAAATAGCCAGTTCCCTTTATTTACACATTTTAATTTTTTAATCTCACTACGAAAAATACATTTGGAAAAATCCATATATATATATACGTAACGAAGTCTAAAACAAAGCAGTTCAATATAAATATATATATAATATACGTGTTCTGTTTTTGCATATACGTATATAATTTATTTAGTTATAAGTACACATGTAGTTTAAATTAATGTTTATATTAGTTTACCCTTCGGTTTTTTTATATTTTTTTATGTGTCAAAGGTTAATGGTAAGAAAATGCCAATCGGCAACGCGTTATTAACACAATAGAGCTTTTAAATAAAATAAAAATAATAAAGTCGATTATTATAAGAAATCAAATCGGCAACGCATTAGAACATCACTATTTGATTAGCACTCGAGCTGTCAAAAGTTACTAAACGTTTACCCACAGAACACAATATTCAATCGTTTTCCTAGCGATATCTAGAAGACGCTTGTAATGTGATGAATGTATACTGAAAATGCCAAACTAAATAGATGGAAAATGTAGTAGGTTTTCGACTTTCGTCAGCGATAAGGCCTCCCATGTAATGTATGTATGCAAGTGTGGTGTCGCCGCAAAAACAGCATCAGCAATTCAAATCTATACTAATATTAAAAAGAAAGAAGGTTTGTCTATGTGTATGTACGAGTATGTATTTCTCGCCAACCTGTCTGGTCAGCGTGTAGGCCAAATTATCCAAAAAAAATATTTTGCAAGGGCCCATTTTCAGCGATGGAAGTTTAGGGCTGTGAAGATCATGTATGCATGTTTGTCTCGCCCGTACGTCTAAACTACTGAAGCGATTTTTATTTTTGTCAGGGATGTTCTTATACTCAAGTATATATATGTATATAGTACTCAAGCTATAACAATAATCACGTCATACGAGTATAAGCACGAAGTAAGTTATCTTTTTTATATATTTCAAAAATGGAACAACTGACCCTAGACACTAACTACCGTCAGTAGTCTCTTTCACTATGCTGGCCCAAGAATCTCTTTACATTTTACGTGAAGGACTTATATACCAGGTTATAGGTGTTAGGAAATACACTGGCTGAGAGAGCATTCCACATCATCAGTGTGCGACAGATGTCAGTCTCCAAATATATGAGTACGCGTAGGGATTGTAGACGGTATGTGGATGCATATTTTGGCCTGTGGTTCGGTTGCGGAATACAGAAGAAGGGATAAGGTTATGGAGCTCTTCGAAGACTCATCGTAGTATAGCTTGTAAAACACGCTCAGAGATGCAACCTCTCGACGAAGCTGTAGTTATTCGGGAGTTTTAGACACTGTAGTGTCGTCCATTATCCGAATCGCCCGCCTCTGCAAGACATTAAGAGCATCTGTAATGTACTTAGCGGAATCATCCTAGAGGTGAGAACAGTATGCCACGCATAATAATTCAGCATAAGTCTTACACCTGTATTCTTAGGCGCTTCCTCGACGGCTCCTTCACTCAAAGAATCCTTAAACTTAGTTGTAAACATTTCAAACCACGTAAGGCATAAATGTTTTCATTTTAAATATTTCCGTTTTTTTTTTCTGGCAACATTAAAGATTGCGTTGCCAAATTCTAAATATTCATTATGTCAGAATTACTACGCGCTCTAGTATTTTTACATCCATGTGTGTGTCTTTTTCTTATTAAGAATATTTATGAGTCATGAATAATATTTTTAATTTCGGAACGAAATCTGATTTGAATGAGCTTGACAATTTGTTTTGTTTAAAAAAGTGTTCGTTAATTTAAATAATACTAGTTTAAATATTATAAATATATAAAATATCCGAAAACTACAACAACTCGCTTCAAGGTCGTAAAAACCGTTTCACATTGTTCAGCATACCGAGTTTTTTGGATGCTCGCTCTGTTTTGTTAATGAGTTTTGTCAATGTAGTTTTTCGGTGGTTTAGGTCTGAGCGTATTTCAAACCCAAGTATTTTGAAGCTGGATTGTAGTTCCAGCACGGTGTCCTGGAAAGTAGGAAGAGGAGAGAAGACGCGCATGTCTAGGTCTTACTGATATTAAACGGGATTAGGTTAGGTAGGTAGGTAGGACTCTACGGCCAAGTTTTTCGACAACTTTAATTTACCGAAGCCGGGCCAAACATGTAAATATACATGTTCCTTGTAACCTTGAGCCGGATGACCAGATAATGTTATGATCATACTCGATGGAAAACAACTCAGCTAGATCTAACGCCATTGTTTAGCAAGTCGTAAATTTTCAGAAGAAAAAACATTTGTCAGGTGTCCCAGAGATATTCTATCTAGATTTTATTTCGAGAGCATTTACGAGTCTGGGGCAATTTATTTCATATTTAAGTCATTTGAAACATCTTATTTATGTACGGATAGAAAATGTTTTTAGACATTAAGCTCGCCTATGTACTGTTAAATTAAAAAATCAATCTGTGCAATAAAGATTTTTTCTATTTATCTACGTGACATTATTTGATATCACTTACACGTTTGACAGATTTAAATGTATCAGTCTTTCTCTTTATTCGGAAGCTCCTTTAATCCCGCGCAGATACCGCACTCCTAATATAATTTCAGCATCATAGTAAAACAATTTTTCTTTTTTTTGCAAAAAAGCAACATTTACTAGACATGTTTTATATTTTACAATCAATACATAACAGTAGGTATATGGAGCTATTATATATATACCAGTATATATATTAGAAATATATAATTATTTTTTTCTCTAATAGGTGGTAGGTGGACTGATGGTGGTAATTTACCCAGACTGCCGTATAAGTATCCGTTCGTGATGATAAACCCTGTAAGTGTATCCACACGTTTCGGGATCGGGCTCGAATTGCCGTCATGCTTAGTCAAGCCGGCATAGCGTTAGGGACTGATGTCAGTCATGGGTGTTATTTTTTTCATGCTGTGCTAGTATAAATATATATGTATATATATATAAATATAATCTATTATGGCGTTATTTTTCAAAGCATAACACGCGGATTTGCGTTTAGAGGTGCGGTTTTACGGAAATGAATCCCTATAAAATATTTTATAATTTAGACTAAAGTTTGGCTTAACTCGCATTAAAATTGACGGTAAATAAAATAATCCACTATTTTGACAATCTAAGTAGGATGAATGACAATTAGATTTCATTAATTTCATCAGCAATCCACTGTAACTTTAAGCTATCTATTACATTAGCTCATGTAATTCTGAGAAGGTCGGCTCAAACCAGACCGGTATAATCCAATTAAAATAAGACAAAAATTAAAGTTTAAAAAATATTTTTTCTATTTTTAAATAAAATATTCTTAATTTAATTTGTTTTTATTATTATTATTATTATTATTATGTACCTTGTAGTAATTAAAAATAATTAGTTTTTAAGTTAAAGGGTAAATACTTAATAAACAAGTTATCAAATTAAACAAAAATGTTGTCTCAAAATATATATTTAAAATCATATATTATCATAGTCGAGATTTGAAAAAAAAAAAGAAATACAAAGTCCTTCAAAACAAATAATCAAAATTATGTAATATGTAAATTAGCACTTACAAGTTCATTATCACGTATCTACTTTATTGTTATTTTGTCATTGACTAACATAGACCCGGGCATTCATATCATATTACAGCTTACTGATAAAACAAAACTAATCACTAAATAATTATAAATTGCTGGCATTTTATTCACTTGATTACACACACACACACTACATATATTTACTTTTATTTATTTAATAACTTTATTATTACGTCTAAAGATTAAATGCTTGGGCGGTTGAACCAAAAATAAAAATACATTTATTATCGTTTGCAAGCGCAGCAAAACCTTGGACTGCGTACCATAGTCGGCGCAACGCATGAGAAACGATGTCGGGACACTGGACGAATTCGTACGACGCGACGCGACGCGACGTCTAGCCGAGTGAATGTTCGCATGGGCAGAGAGTTTTCGCTTGTGTGAAATTTGGCACCTCTGCACGCGCACGACTTGACAGTCTTACGCTGACATTCCGTAGCCTCCGTCGCGCCCGCTCGTACTGATTAGGCTATAATAAAGATTTAACACGCCCTGCCCGCTGTTTTGTATAGATGAAGCCACTTCTATTCGGAAGTTAACACCTAGTTACAGATTCCCGTCTCCTCCGGAAGTGAAGGTCTGAGAAGACTAGCTACTACTATATACTTATTATTTATTCTTACATTTGTCATGCATTTACAACACCACTGTTCCCATGCTTCGGATATATCACGAGAAATTTCTGACGTGCGCAGGAAGCCGTTCCGTGCATACATTTTGTACTAGATCTCGGATACCGCAAGAAACTTATGACGGCCGGACGCTACTGAAGCGCACTGCATTGCACGCCAACCGGACGCAAAACTTTTTTCTCGAAAGCCCTAACGAGGTCAAATAAGATAGAGCGGGGGACGTCGTACACATTTTCATACCAAATGTTACATTGTTTTTTACTTCCATTTCAAAACTTCTAACTTTTTATAGATAATAGTTTGAAAAAAATATGTCTAATGAGCAATTCATAAAGCTAATGTCAACCTTATGTCTAGTGTTTTTGAGATTATATTTGTTTGCAACTATTTATTTATTTATATATATTATTACACACATAACATAATATAACTTACTAATATATGTATGTACCAATTAGGTATCAGAGCATTTACCAAAAATTAAGGAATGAATTATATGATGAATATGAAACAAAGGAATTAGAAACTTGTTACTTCTAAAACTAAAATTAACAAAACTTACAAAATATAACATTATAAGCTACTGTTGGTGTTGCACATTCGGGATGTTGACGAATGTGAACCTAAATTAGTTCTTGAGGAAGGACAGCACATGATCTTGGTTATAGAACGACGCGACGTGGCATTAGGGTACTGTGAAAGTTATGTGTTGCAATAGTTCAATACATCCAGTCTGGCCAATGACTTTTTTATGTAACAGTATAACGTCATGTATAAATCTACGTAAATTAAGAGCATTTATTTTAAAGAAATCTATTAAGAACCCAGCGGCATAAAAAAACTGATTCTGCAAAAATGTAAGATAGGCATTATTGGTTCTTAACAGTCGATATGTATTCATATCACATGCTTTGTTATTTCTAGCATATAAATATTTATTTAGTCACATGACTTTGTCTAGATTTTCACAAAACATTAACCAACATTTGTTTGACTCTTTTTATTTGTTTGACTGGAGGTTTAGGACTCTTCTAAGATGTGTTGATGATTGTTGTAGAACACGTAGATAGATTCTAAATACTATTTAGATATTCATCAGTAGTATGTTATTGTGTTAAAAGATAATTGTTGGAAGTTAAAATAATATGAAGTATGTACATAATTTTTATGAATCTGTCTACTTGTTCATTTGCATATGTATTTCCCACTGAGTTACAATCTGAGATTAAAATTTTATCTTGTTTAATAAAAAGTATTGCAAATATTTGTACCTCATGATTCGCAAATTGGGGATATATGTATGTTGTGGATTCTAAATACATTTAAATTTTAGAAGTCTTCATGACTGATTATCTTTGAGACGTCGTCGTAATAATTATTCGATCAAAATTTGTATCTATATTTTATTTCTATTTTTAACATTGCGTTGTTAATGTTTAATATGTTAAAGAGCCAATATGTTTATATTATAATCTAGAATAAAAATAAAGAACTAAGTATTTTTTTATTTTAATTATTCAGTAATATAATTTTAAGTTACGGTGCAGAGTAGTTTTCTTAAAAATATCGCCACTCATACAGAGCCTAATCAAGTAGCGAGAGTTCAACGATATTGCGCGAACGTTAACTTACGTAATTCTTTCTCTCTTTAATTCAGTCCCTCGGCTGTGGGCGAAATTAATTAGTGAGTTATTACCCCAGATTTTCAGACACAGCCTTATTCATCCATGCAGTAATGTTTGTTTTTCGGATAATGTTTTTTATGTTTAAAAAAAAAGTGACCATTTTTATTTTGAATAGAGGCTCTACCAATGACACCTGAAGCCTAAAAAATATTTGCTCTTTTGACAATTGCACGTGGTATTTGAATACTTACCACAGTTTCTAGTGTGTTTTTTCTCTCGTATTTATTCTACCATAATGATGATCAAGTACGCGGTCTTTATTCCTTAGATAATAAGTCAACGTATTTTGCATATTATTATATCTAGCACTTGTCATCACGCGGATTTTCGATAAACATGCTTAGGAAATGTTTTGTCATATGTTTGCTTTTTTGTGTGTTTATTTTGACTAATGCTTATTTACTTAGGTAACGAGGCTGATATTTACCGTATTTTAATACAAAAGCCCGATAATTATTTGTATTGTAAAAAATATTAATCTATATTTTTTAAGTAATACATAATTATGTATATTGTTATATTCAATTTATCAAAATAATATTACAAAAGTATATAAAATAAAACTAATACCTAATTTGTGGTCACTTTTAAATGCTTTATACAATCCTAAACTCCACTTTATTATTATTTTTATTTTTATATGATATGTAGATACCTAAACATAAATAATTATCATTTTTTATTTTTTATTGTAGACATTTTTTTAAAGATCTATTCGTAAAACTATTTTAACATAATATAAAATTAAACACTAAATTATTAATAAAATAAACTCACTACATATAAAACACAAAAAAAAACAATAACAACTGTCCAATTGGCGTAGTATAAATGCTGGGGACACTCGCTGCGTTTGGGGCTGACCCTTTGGACAAAATATTTACAAGCGAGTTTTATTCCAAAATATAAAAGAAACAGCCTTTATTGGTGGCTATTAATTACATTAATAATAATAATTATATAACTAAAAACTGTACAATTATTTAATAAAAAAATGTTTTAATATGATTAAAGAAAATAATAAAATTAAGCTAATAAAAATATATAAACTAAATTAAAAATAAAACCAAAATCTAAACTATATATAAAATAATTCATTATTCATTCCATTCATTCGATCGTTCCTTCAAACATACCTGTTCCATACTCATATCCTATCCATCTCACTCGCTTTCTGTTTCCTCTAATCTTTAAATTATGCCCATATTATTGAACTTTGAATTTTAGCAGCTTGTGAGACTGTTTTTTAAATTTGATAAAATCAATTATTTAAAATAAATAAAAATAAAAAATTTAATAATAATATATAAATAATTAGGTTTTTATTAAACTTAAAACCCGTATATGGATAAATATTAAGTAACCCGGTTTCGCACGCAAACAACAGGTGGTCAAAAATAGGGTTACATGTTACATCGTGCTTAGATGACGTAATATTATAAATTATGTGCATCACTGGATTCCTAGGGATATCTCTGCCAATTTTAATTAAAATCGGTCCAATAGTTCTGCAGAGTGGAACAGACTTCCTTTAATTATCAGACAGGCACCATCTCTTGAAATATTTAAAGATAAGCTATACACATACTTGTTTCACAAGCAGAATAAGTCGCCATAACTCACTTATTATATATGCGTATATGTATGTATTTTATATTTAGTTATATATTTATTAGTCTATGTATGACATTTATTTATATATAAGTACTATATGTTTGTAATTAATGTGTGTTTTTATATAGTAATAAATAATTTCAACTATTATTGTCTAGTTGGTAGAAAATGCACTTGTTTTGGTTTTGTACAATAAAGAATTTATTATTATTATAGTTTGGTAGACGAGAAGGCAAATACAGACACACAATAAATACGTAAAGTGTACAAATACGTGTTACTTACCAATTAACCAATTACCAAAAAAACATACAAATTGTTCACTTGCATTTTTTTTAGAAAACCTTACGTGCTTACTAATCTGCAGAGTGGTATTTCCAAATTGTAAAGGGGTTTAAATATTTTACAATTGTAGGGTGCCTTAGAAAAAAAATCTAGAAAGAGGAATTGAAACGATACATGAGTATGTTAAAGAAATTTAGAAGTCCATAGTTGGACCCTGTATAACCGTCGATATCTTTGTGTCTATACTTGTATGCATATACACACGATATTACGCTAAATTTAAAACAATAAACAATAAAAAATATTCCCTCTTTAAAATATTTTCTAATTCGGGGTTTCTAAGAGGATCAATAAGTTATCAAAATTATCTTTTTATTTATGAGACGACTGTCAGAAGTGGAAGGTATAGCAACTTTAAAGGTTAGCTGTTAGATAATGTTTTAGACATTACGCTCGCCTATGTACTGTAAAATGTTTTGCATGTATTGGCGCCTCCGTGGTCTAGTGGTAACAAACGTTGCCGTGAACTCGGGAGGTCGTGGGTTCGATTCCCACCGGGGGCAAGTTGTACATTGTATAATTTGTCTCGGTCTGGGTGTTTATATGTATAATATTTATATATTTACAAAAAAAAAAAAGTATAATATGTAGTTTATCAACCATCTAGTTTCCGTAACACAAGCTTACCGCTTACCACGGAAATTAGATGGCGCTGTGTGACATGTCTGAAATATTTATTATTTATTTTATTATTTAGTTTAATATTTATTTTATCCGTTTAACTCTGCACCCTTTTCTTATGTCATTATCCCAAAGGTTTGCTGTTAGACAGACCTACAAGGTATTAAGCTCGCCTATGTACTTTATTTTGTTTTGTATATTTTAATGTGCAATAAAGTTTTTTTTTACTTTACACCTCGCTCTGATTCTTATTTTTTCCCCGTTCAAATTCAAATTCAAAATATTTATTTCCATATGGTTCACATGTAACACTCGGATATTGTCAATTTTTTACAATATTATTAAAATAATAAATAAAAAGATTAAATTAAATTATGGATAGACCGAAATAAGGAAGTGACATTGCTGCCATAAGCAAGTACTGTAGCTTAACCTAAATTCGAGGCATTATAGCCGTGTCAACTTATAATCTAAATAATTATAACATAATGTATAATTATAATAAATTTAAATTAATTTCGTGGCTGTATAAAGGCCGTGTCAACTTACAATCTAACTAAATAATTATAATTTAATGTCAAATTATAAAAATAAAAAAATTAAATTATTTCGTGGCTGTATAAAGGCTGTGTCAACTCATACAACGTCTTGTTACATATTAGTCTTTGGAATTAATTAATTAATTTTAACATAATTCATATTCTTACCAAGCTCGCATAATCTCTTGCAATAAATTCTAAAATAATTAGTTAGCTTTTTTAAGTAATTGACTCCATCTACATAAGTTATAATTCTAAGGCAACACCCAAAAATAGTTTAATAATACCGTCATGCAGCTTTATTCACGAGAAAGGCATTGTTCACCAAAGTTCAATGCAAAGCGATCTTTATGAAAGCAACAAAAGCATAAATAAAAAACGTTAAATAGTTTCTTTTATTCACTATTAATATTAAATTTTAAAAATTTAATTATAAGATACAATTAAACCAACTTATGCTTTAAAAGTATACCCTTTTCATTTATTTATTTTTTTCGTTAGGAAATATCCCTATAGGATTGTGGTGTATTATGTTTATGTTCAATTTTTAAGCATGAGATAGCTGAATTATATAGTTTAAAAGAAAACTTAAAATTAAAGAGTTAAATAATACGTATTTAATTATATTTATTTGACATTCTTTGTATAACTTTTTTATTTTTCCATAAATAGGGATATTAAATTACTGTCCATTATTAATATTAGAACCATTCCACGCGGACGGGACTTATATCCCTATCCTTAGTATTAATATTAATTTTATTTTATATTATGTAAATTGTTTTTTCGAAAAAATGTTAATTTTAATATTAGATCTGTCCAATAACTGTATAATAACGCCACTTTTTTTGTGAACCTTATTTAATTTATATGACAATGCTTTAAAATTGCATATTTTTAAAATTTATCCCCGCTGTGGAGGCAGAAGGGTGAGGTTATGTCGGTCTCGCACCGACTAAAACCTGACGGGCGTTCGTTCTTCCTCTGCGCCTGAGTGGCGAAAGCCAACTATGGAAATAATCCACCTTACATATACGAGTGTGTAGTAGTCAAGTCTGTGGATTTAGACGCGAAGGTTCCGGGTTCGATTTTAAAATTATTGTATCCAATAATTTATTTGTGATATTTCTCGAGTCTGGTAAACTAGACATCGTCGAGCTTGCCGCTAAAAAAAAGAAGACAAATTTCTGAGCATTCCATGGATTCACCGTGCGGGTGCCGGGTCCATCGTGTGTGGGTAAGAGATGAGAAGAATGGTGTATCGGGCTTGCGACCGACAATAGGCTGGTTTAAAAAAAGGAGGCCTGCCTTTTTTATTGCGCGATAATACGCTCACCATTCACCATTCCACTCCTCTTCCTACCCAACCAAATACTGTATGATTGCGTTAATGCCGTCTTGGAAGCTCGTTCCATAAATGTATTAACGGCAGAGTAAAGTTGGCTAAAAGCGTACCAAACTCGAGAAATATCACAAATAAATTATTGTGACCAGGAATCGGACCCGGTAACTCCCCGCGTCTAAACCCACGGACATAACCGCTAGATCTAAAATGATAATAACTGTCGTGTTAATTTTATAAAATATTATTTTGTCATAAATCTGTTATACGAGTATATTTACATTATGTTTCTGTTAATAAATAAATTTTATAAGAAGTCGAATCAACTATGAATCTAGCTATACCAAACTATACAACAATTTTAATCTATAATAGAAATATCAAATCGAATCACTTATAAAAGTTGTTGTGGTAATAACTATTTTAAGATTTTAAAATTTAAAACAATGATTTATTTACATAATTCTTTAACTCAGCTCATTAAAACCGAAATGCGGACATGACGGCATACCCTCATCCAGTCTTACATCACTAAAAGTGAACGTAAGGGAGACAAACAGACCGACATTAAGGAACGTGCCACTTTATACACCGTTTTGGTTCCAAATAGATGGCCCTAAATATTCTAGATGACAACGAAATAATACATCTCAAAATGTCAAAGAAATTCAAACCAGATTAATAGTCACATACAAAATTACTGCGAGAAACTGGCACGCGGACCTCTACGTACATGGTATCTCTTTCTCTTAATAATATACGACAAACGAAGCAATCAGTCGGAAATAAAATAACATAAATGCTAATAATATTTGTCATAAATTCAACCTAATGAATTTAAACATAAGTTATAAATTGCCTCGACAGCCCTCTGCATTTTAACTCGCCCTCACGTCGGCCGTAGTCGACCTATAATCTAGTAAAGTAACTAGATTATAGATAGGTCGTACTAACGTATTTTATTATTAAACACACCACTTTTACACTAAATTATTTATTATATTTCATATTTGTATACACTAGATGAATGTTATTACCCAATTCTAGTTTAGTACCTATTTTATTGGATTTTTTATGTATAAGTTAAAGTTATAATTTATTTTATTTTTATTATATTATGTTTATTTATGTACATATTATATGAAATTTATTTAAATTAGGAGCTAAGAGCAAACTGGCAACCGGCGCAAATACGTATCTATAATCAAAGACTACGTGTGTGTGCCGTTTGCATGTTAAAAAACATCAACCCTCGTCTAATTGTCTACCCTGGGCATAGGGATTCAGCGAGGAAATGCGGCCAGCATTCTAGCCACCATGCCGCGCGGATACGATTTATAATAAATAATTTAAAAAAAAAATAAGTTTTAGGGCCGTCTCTTAAGAATAATAATATGAAGTGCCGTATCCGTGGTTGTAGGTTTAGTAAACAAAAAACTGTTCCCCGGGAATCCCAAAACGCAGGCTAGGCGTTTAGAAATGGTTCCAATGATTTCTACTACGCAATAGGCTGTATTCAAACAATATTCTTTCTTATTCTAAACAAGGTATGGTTGGGTCTTCTCTGTCAATGCTAAATAGGGAGAGTTTGAAGGTCACACGTTTTGGAATATATACAGCTATAGACATGTACGCGTATTTTGGTTCTAGCGTAGTGATGTCTTTAATATTATGAAGACTTAATTAATATAACTATTTATAAACTTAATGAACGCATTTATTACATTAATAATCAATTTGTGAACACTTTTCTTATTTTTAATAATTCTTTATCGTCACAGCCGCTATTTATTATTGTTAATCACAGACCTTGCTGAATGCTGAAGATGGTGGTATGCGGACTGATAGTGATCATTCGCCAGGTCTGCTGGGATGGGGAAGTATCCATCGTTCGTGCCAATTAACCCAGTAAAGTGTATTTACACGTTCAGGGGATTAGACTCGAATTGCCGTCATGCCCAGTCAAGCCATCATAGTGCTAGGACCTCGCGCGCCACTTACCAACAGGTGGGCGCAAGGTCACAAGTGCTATTAAAAAAAGTAGCTTATAATTAAAAGATAGTTTCCAATTTCTGTGCGAAACACACAGTTGTTCTCTTCGCTCTTTCTCTAATAATCAATGAAAAATTCCACATTCGTCCAGCAGATGTTCAGATTCTTATACAGTATCAGCTCGCCAGTGGAACCGACTCCCTCTTCATATTTGTAAAGCACCATCACTTATGTTTAAAAAAATTTCTGACTAAAGACTTTCACAAAAAGCAAAACGAGTCTATATATATGTACATACAATAATATACGGAATTAGTCAAGTTATGTAGATATATATATATAAATAGTATATGTATGTGTGTTATCTATGTATTGTATGTATTTATATTATAGATTTAATATCGTTCGTTTTTTTCTCAATAGATCTCTTCGTTTCATATATTAGTGGTCATGCACCTTACAATTCCTGCTCACATCTCCCAAAGTTAGAAAATGTTTTTAGACATTAAGCTCGCATATGTACTGTAAAATGTATTATTTTCTGTGCAATAAAGAATTTATCTATCTATTTAAAGTATAATTTGCAGATGTTAGTTTTTACAATAAAACACATATTTTTTACAATCGTCAACTATTTAATAATATTAGCTATGTCATACTAGGCAAGTTTGGTAGATTAGATCAGAGACAGGTTGAAGATGAAGGTGCTGATGATATTAACAATAACATTGTCCTAACTTTGTTCCAGGTATACCAAATGGATGATGAGGCACAAACTGTAGACGCAATAGTGCGTCAAATATTAAACAAAGGTTTAAAATTAAGATTGTTAAAATTCTCTCTATTCCTTAACTCGTAAACCGACAGACATGAAGCCACGATGTGTATTTTCGAGCATAAATACAATACAAATGTTTAGTCATTAAGCTCCGGTTTACGAAATAATTATTTAAATTAATGAACATTTAATATTTGCCTAAAAGCATTAGATTGGTGGATATTTAGGCTTGAAGGTAGGTTCGGTTGTAAGAACGCTTTTCTTAAAATTCAAAAAGGTACCTATGCGGATCGAACCCCACGTACATTTACAATACCACCGTTCCCGTGACTCGTAGAGAATGTTAAGCCGTCGGTCCTGATTCCATTAATACCACGTTAATAAATTGACATCAGACGCACGTCAACTGGCCAGGTCGCGAGTAAAGTAAAAATAGTAAAGTATCATCACGACCGTTTCCCTTTCGGGGTGGTCAGAAACCACGCTTATTAATAAGCGGATTCACATTTAGCCAACTTTACTATAGGCCAATCATGACAAGTGGCAAGCACGTCGATGTCTCCAGCGTACTAAACTCGAGGAATATCGCAAATAAATTAAATATTAATTAAATGTATTTATTTACAATAATAAATATTTTTGTATCCTGACCAGGAATCGAGTCCGGTACATCCGAGTCTAAATCCACGGACTTAACCGCTAGACCACGGAGGCAGTTCAAATATGTAGTAGGCCAAATTCTCCATAAATGTATTCTATAAGGCCCATTTAATTGTTAATTAAAGTTAAGAATGGCGTTGATTGTAGCAGATGACGGCTGATCTTTATAATAAAACTAATATAATCGACGTCATTTTTAACAGCTAACTTAATCTAGCAAAGGTCTAAACTTTAATTGAGTACCTACTTGGATTACGCTAAATCTAAATAAAATCAATAGGTTTCTGCAGATAAACAAATATCATTGAATCAATTTCAATTGAATAATTTTTAACTCTAAACAAATAGACAAATAACTCGTCTAAGTTAACACCTCAATACTAACGGTCATAAATAATGTAATCCTGGTATTTAGCATGAACCACAACAAGTTGTTAATTGAACAAAGCTTGGCATAATAAGCGTCACAGAAGCTCTCGAACGGTTTTTTTTTGTTCGTACACTCAAAACAGAACAAAGAATATGTTGCAGTCTGAGAGGTGACGGCTTTAAATGATGACTGATTCTTTTTGTTATGTTTTTTTTTTGTGTGGCTTTTTGATATAGGGAATATTATTATTATTATTAAATGCTTTATTGCACAAAAGCGAACTTAAAGCCATTTCGGCTTTTTCTACCAGCTAACCTTTGGGAGAGTGAGACAGTATAAATATGTGGGTGCAATTTTAACCAATAAACTACATAAATAGTATGTATACATAGACTACATAAATACTCATCAATATATACTTATTATAGTAGATATACATATATGAAGATAATATATTATTAGGAAGTAGAAATTTGTGTAGTTAAAATATATTGTTCTGCTTGTTTTAAAAAGAAAGTATTAGGTAGTTTTTTAAAGATGTGATTTTTTTTTTTATACTGGACACGACATGTGAAATCGCGCCCACCTGATGGTAAGCAGTACGCGAGGTCCAAGAATGGGAGCAACTGACGCCGGTCACTATGACCGACATCAGTCTCTACCACTATGCCGGCCTAACAAGATGCTTTTTCACACTTCGCTTGAAGGACTCCAGGTTATAAGAGTGGGGAAACACACTGGCTGGGAGAGCATTCCACATCTTCAGCGTGCGACAGATGTAAGAGTCTCCAAATTTATGAGTACGCGTAGGGATAGTGGGTAAGGTATGTGGATGCATATTTTGGCCTGTGCGTGTAGTTCGGTTGCGGAATAGAGAAGAAGGGATAAGGTTATGGAGCTCCTCAGAACAGTCGCCGTGGTATAGCTTGTAGAACACGCTCAGAGAGGCAACGTCACGGCGAAGCTGCAGTGATTCGAGAGTTTTAGAGACTGTGGTGTCGTCCACTATCCGAATTGCCCGCCTCTGCAGGACATTGAGAGCATCTGTAAGATACTTAGCGGAGCCATCCCAGAGGTGAGAACAGTATTCCACGCATGACCTTATCTGAGCTTTATACAGCATAAGTCTTAGAGCAGGCGGGAAAAACCGCTTCACCTTGTTCAGTATCCCAAGTTTTTTCGACGCTGTTTTGGTAATGCTCTCAATGTAGTTTCTGTGGTTTAGATCTGAGCGTATTTCGACTCCGAGTATGTTAAAGCTGGGTTGAAGTTCCAGCACGGTGTTCTGAAGAGTAGGAATAGGAGAGTAGGGAGACTTCTTGACCGTCAACGCGCATGCCTGAGTCTTACTGGCATTAAACTGGACTAGGTTTTGGGCACCCCACGCAGAAATTTTGCAAAGGGTGCCGTCCAGTTCCGTCGTCAGGGAACGGCGCAACTCCTCTACTTTGGCGGCTCCCACAGCTCGTGGACTAAGGTATCGCCCATGAACCGTGCTGTCATCTGCATAGCAATGAATGTTTCCAAGGGTCAACATGTCATTGATATGCAGAAGAAACAGTGTTGGGGACAATACAGAGCCCTGCGGCACACCGGCATTCACTGACATGAGCCCAGACGCATTCCCATCCACAAGGACCCGAATGCTGCGCTCATGTAAGAAGCCGGTTATCCATCCCACCAGCTGCGGGGGCAGACCATATGCCGGCAACTTGGATAGTAGTGCCTTGTGCCATACCCTATCGAAGGCTTTGGAGATGTCCAGACTGACCGCCAGAGATTCGCCATACTTATCCATTGCCTCACCCCAGACGTGGTAGACGAATGCTAGAAGATCACCCGTTGACCGCTTAGGACGGAAGCCATATTGGCGGTCATGAAGTATGGAGTGATCCTCTAGATATCGAACAAGTTGGACGTTGATAATTCGTTCTAGCACTTTGCACAGAACTGAGGTTACGGCAATAGGGCGGTAGTTAGAAGGGTCCGAACGATCTCCCTTCTTCGGAATGGGCTGCACGTTAGCCACCCTCCAAGTGTCCGGCACAACACCAGAGGAGTACGACAGACGGTATAAGCGCGTGAGGACTGGAGTCAACTCAGGAGCACACCTCTTGAGAACGACAGCTGGGATACCGTCAGGACCATTAGCCTTACGAACATCAAGCGATCGGAGCACTGCCCGCACATCACACTGTCTAATGCGTATTTCGCGCATTGAAGTGCCGCAATTTGGCAGTGTGGGGGGCTGCGCATTCCCGTCGTCGAGTCGAGAGTTGGCCGCAAAGAGTTTGCCCAAGTAGTCGGCTTTCTCTTTAGCGGTATGGGCCAATGATCCATTGGGATATCGTAGAGGTGGCAAAGAAGAGCGACAGAAGTTTGACTCTACAGATTTGGCCAGCTGCCAGAAACTGCGACCTCCAGCAGGTCGCGCGGCTAAGTCGCGGCCAATCTGAGAGATGCGCTGGGACTCTGCCCTGGCAAACACCTTCCTGCAGACCTTGGAAGCCTTGTTATAGGCTGACTTTAAGGAGTTCGTGTTGGGATCGGAACGAGATCGACCCCTTACCCACGCTCGGTAAGCTGCATTTTTTGATGCAACTGCCGAGGCGCAGTAGCTGTTGTACCAGGGTCTGCTTCTGCAGTTACTGATGACCCTAGAGAATGAAATATAATATTCCATCCCCAGTAGTATCTCATCAGCAACTGCAGCTGCAGACCTGGATGGGTCGTGGTCCTTAAAGCAGCGTTGCTTCCATGGGATGGATGCATAGTATTCGCGCAATCCATCCCAATCTGCTGACGAGTAGTGCCACACAATAGGCTCGACGGCCTTACGAGGAGGAGGCAGAGCGCGTGGCACTGTCGTAGCCACCAGGCAGTGGTCAGAACCACCAAGCGGTGCTAAAACTGACATCTTATACCCGGTAGCATGGCTCGTCAACAGTAGGTCCAGCAAGGAAGGTGCATGTCCGGCTACATCTGGTACTCTGGTGTTTTGAGTCACCAGTTGATCAGACCGTATGTCAGGGCAAAGTCGTGAGCGGTTTTTCCCGCATGGTCAGTTTTGGGAGAGCCCAGCCATTGAGCATGGTGAGCATTAAAGTTTCCCAAAAACACCAATTCCGCGGTCGGGAACCGCTCCTGCGCGTCATCTGTCGCTTGACTCAGATATTCAAAAAGCTGAGTTGTCTCATAGTCTCCCCGGTGGGATCGGTAGAGGCACACATAGATACGAGACTGATGCCCCAGATCCACATGCACCCAAAGGACGGAAAAGGAAGAGTCCTCCATGTGACGAAGGCGGCGACAACAGACATCATCGCGGACATATAAGCAAACCCCAGCTTTCGCGAGGAAGGACTCTTCCAGCGAGTATCCAGGGTAATGCAGGTATGATGTGTCCGCGGGCTTCCGTATCTGTGTCTCCGTCAGAAAAAGCATTGCCGGGTGAGTCGTCTCCAGATGGTGGTGGACGGCGTTGAGGTTGGCGTTTAGGCCTCGAATGTTTGTGAAGTCAACGCCAAACTCAACGGTGGGGGTGTGCACCGCTGCAAAACGTTTTCCTTTATTTTTTATCGTCATCATGTGGGTTTGGGATAGAACAAAAATTATGAAGAAAAAGAGGAAGAAAAAGAAGGGAAGTGTGGAGAGGCGGTGTCGACGCAGTAGGCATGGAAGCAAACTGAAGGCCACCTTGCCTTGGGCTGCTTGAAGAGAGACATTGGCTGATCCGTCGCACGGAAGGGCCCCCGAACCCCCCCAGGAACGCTTGCCGGGACCCCACAATCCGGTCACCAACCGGCACGTCAAGCGCACCCGGGATTATGCGCAGCATGATAGGGCAGCCAGCCGATGATGGTTGTCATCGGTGGGCCCCTGTACTATACCGCGGGCGGCCAGCGGGATAACCGTTTCTCCGGGTCTCCCTGACCGACGGGTCACCCCTTCTCTCTCAAACAAAGGCTTAGAAACCGACTGTTCGCCCCAACACCACTACGTCGACACCCCCTGCATGCCGGCAATTCAAGTCTGATTCCGAAAAGTGTAAAAACTGTAAACAGCCACTTGACGACGCTTTTCAACTCGAACGGTGGATACCTCCCCGCTCAACAGACTGGGAAAGTTACCACCATCAGTCCGCCTACCACCTATTTGTTGTGCTCAATGTGAGTAAACTGCCATTTGCAATTAAATACAATGCCAGGGTTTTTTATCACAAGGAGAACTAATATTGTACGTTTGCCATGGTGATATTTATACTTAAAATAACACCGCTTGAAACAAAGCGTACTGCAAAATACTACGGCAATATAAATGATACGGCAAATGAATCTGAATATCTGGTGGACGTGTGGGGTGGGATTTTGAGTTGGTTGTTATGAGAAGAACGAAGCGCGGTCGTGCGAATCACAAAGAAATTTAAAGTGTGTTTTAAGATAACAGGGAGCTATAGGGTTGTAAATAATATTGTATAGAAAGTAAAGAAGATGTGCTGACCTGCGAAAGCGGATATTGAGCCAATTTAACTATGTACGTAAATGGGAGACGTGGTCATACTTACGCAAGCCGAAAACAAATCGGATACATAAGTTTAGACGGCGATCCAGTTTATTTAGTAGCTCTTCAGTAAGATCAGGATAGCAGACGTCAGCATAATCTATAATAGGAAGCAGCAGAGTTGTGACTAACATTAGCTTCGTCTTGATGGGAATGAAAAACTGTAACCGCTTCAACACGTACATACTGGCGAATACTTTCCGACTAATCTATGTATGCACGTATACAAATCTTGCTTTAGTATATACATTATGATTTTTTTGTTTCATTTTTTTATTACATTGTGGGTTATTTTTGTACTCAATTAAAAAAAAGTCTTAAGTTTATTTGATTAGCCTAATGTTATTTGTATTATATGTTAGTGTGCAATTAAGTTATTTGGATGGAAGAATCAATTAAGGCCTAGTAAAAAATAAAGGATGTCAGCAGGCGCTTGACTGATAAAAGTATTTGACACGGACAGTTAATTTTAGTACCATTTGTTTAAATAACATTTAGTACTAGAGCTGTCATGATGGTTATTTAAACATTTTGCACACCTAAACTATATAAAATAATGGGTTTTTCTACTTTAATTGTAATCTTATTTTTATTTATTTAAAACTTTATTGCA
The DNA here is from genome assembly GCA_910589645.1 of Tinea semifulvella. NCBI lineage: Eukaryota > Metazoa > Arthropoda > Insecta > Lepidoptera > Tineidae > Tinea > Tinea semifulvella. The sequence goes on along the minus strand of OU342587.1, from coordinate 5,536,217 downwards.
CGTGATACAAGGGGCGGACTTAATGCCGCTAGACATTATCTGACAGCCAACCTTAGGGACAATGGGGACCATTTAAAATGTAAGGTAGGTGCAAATATTTATATATAATAATAATAAATAAATCTATATACATAAAAATACAAAAATATTACTAAATACTTACTAATAACTATGATATATTAATCTTGTTAGAATAATTTATCTAAAAATGCATATATCACTGTGAATACAATTTAGCCCAAATCCCCATACAAGATGAATGGTGTCCTTTTGAATAGCAATTGATGTTTTGAAAATATTTATAAATAAATCATTATCAAAAATAAATTTGTCAATTAAAATTTTAGACGGGAGTGCTTGTACGCTGTCTGTAGTGCTTACAATAGACCTGCCAAGTTTGCCACGTGTACCTGCCCACACATGATATGCGTTGTAAAAAATACGCTAGCCTAGCGTGAATCGTGTATTACCTATGTATATTTATGTACACTTACAAATCTTTATAACGAGATAAACTTTGAGTAATGACTTTTAAAACATTTCTATAGATCTCCTCTTCAGTTTAGCGGTTAATTCCGTGGATTTAGACTCGTGGGTACCGGGTTCGATTCCTGGTCGGAACACAAAAATATTTTTTTATTTAAATGAATAAATTCTTATAAATTTAATTAATATTTAATCTATTTCTGATATTTCTCGAGTTTGCTAAGCTAGAGACATCGACGAGCTAACTGTGACAAGTAGTTGTCGATTATGACATGTCAAATAGTAAAGTTGGCTAAATTTGAATCCGGTGGTTTCTGACCACCCCGGAAGGGAAACGGTCGTGATGATGATGATACTCTGTAGATCTAGGTCAAAGACAAATTTCAAAGCATTCCATGGATTCACTGTGCTTGTGCAGGGTCCATCGTGTGTGGGTAGGAGATGAGAAGAATGCCATCTCGGACTGCTACTGACAAGACTGGTTAACAAAGGTTATTTTGTTATTTCATTGCTCAACAAGAAGCTCACCATCCTTTCTACTTCTCTCCATACGCAACTTATTATTATATGATTCCGTTAATGCCGTCTTGGAAGGTCTATCCATAAATGTATTGACGACACACCCGCTTAGGAACAATTTTTTCAGCATGTGGTACAAAGATTTAGCTGGAACTCGTCACGGACCAACTTCCACTACGTAAAGCTATGTCTTGAAAACGTTCCTCATCATTCCTTCTGTGAGATTATTTTTTTTCGACTTAATGTTGTTGTCTTTCGGAATATTTGAAGTCTGATATGGCGCCAAGAATCGAGGTTTGCTTGCATTTAGTTTTTTTATTTGCACTTCCTTTACAAATGTGGTCAAAATTTTATTTGAAGTCAGTCCCTTTTTGGCTCTTGCAATAGAAAGACTTACTGCTTCACAGACAACACCAAGGACTTTGTCATGTCGGCGCGAGTAATATCCCTTTTCTAGAAAAGTAACGCACCCTACACAATGTACAGTTCTTTTCAGTAGCTTCCCCACCTTACCAGATGAAATTGTATTATTCTGGGAGCTGGTTAGAATTTGATATTTACTTATACGCATGAAAACAAATTAAATTTAAAGAAAATCTAAATTAAATATTGCCTCGTTCGATTCCTAGCCGGAACACAAAAATTTAATTAATTTGTGGTATTTCTCTACGGGCCTATAGTAAAGTTAGCTAAATGTGAATCCGCTTCATTATAAAAAAACCGTGGCTTCTGACCACCCCGAAAGGGATACGGTCGTGATGTTACTTTACCTTTGTTAAATTCAATATATTACTACATAAATATAGTTTGGATCAAAATATGCAAGCACAACATAGATACAAATAACAACAATTATATATAAAAAGGTTAAAATCAATATGAGTCAAATAAGGCAGAGGAGAATCCTTTTTTTTCACCGTCTCCCTTACTAGAAGGGTCCAAAACGTAATGCGCAATACCTTCACCCTAGTAATAATAATACCACGCGTAGGGCCCATCGTAACGATTCTTGGAAACTACGCAACAGCCATCGGACGTGCTGGCTTTTTTGCATTCACAGAAATAAACCTGAGACCTAATGTAATTTTAGTATGCCGTTGTCTTATGGTTTCATGTTTAGGTTACTTTTTACGAAGTACCTAATAATGTATAGGATGTTTTGTATATATACGACTAATTATGTATAGTTTATGTGTGTAGTATATTATAATTAGTAACTTGTATAAATAAAATATCCTTTTTTTTCATCCTGCCTATCACCTTACTCGATCCCCATGGTTAACTGGTAAAGAGTGCCTACTGGCATTATAGGCATTATAGCTCGCCCTACTATTTTTTGTGCATTAAAGTATTTAAATAGATAAACACTTATTGATGACATACGAGTATAGTTATTACGTTTAACTTGGCGTTTCCCTTCCGGGGTGGTCAGAAACCACGCTTATAAGGAAGCCAACATTTAGCCAACTTTACTATAGGCCAATCATGACAAGTAGCAAGCTCGTCGATGTCTCTAGCATACCAGACTCGAGTAATGTCACATTTTTTTATTTTTTTTTGTGTTCTCGTTCAGGAATCGAACCCAGCATCTCCGCGATTACGCAGCCCGATCATTTAATATTAAAAATATTTTAAGAGATATATAATAAAATAATATTAATAAAGTGTAACATCAAGTTTCACAAGGGCATTCTAGTGCTGGCCGCATTTCTCGTCACACGGCTCTCAACAACATCATGCGAATCAATCCATACTGTCGTGATGATACCTACTTTACTTTTTTACTATTATATAATTGGTTATACATCCTTATTAGCGTTTGTACTTCCTATACTACGTCATTAACTACTAGGTAAGGATATTTGTGTTGCGTCATTTGGGGTATTTTTTAATAAAATAAATATAGGGAAAAAATATTACTGAATAGGTACTTAAAGGTGATGTAAATATTATTTCTTGTACGATGTTTTAAGGTGAAATTTCATTAATATCAATGTTTACCTAATGTCGTAGATAGGTACTTACATATCAGGGTGTACCTACCACAAGCGATCAACTAATATTTGAACTACCTACTAAGGAAGGATTTTGCTTGCCTAAATCTTAGTCTTATCATCTTTATCAGACATTTCTTGAAAAATATTCATAGTCAGTCCACGTTACCAAATTACTTATTATCTCAAATTAATCATTGAAGAATGATGTTGTTTAGTAACCACTAGGTAGTACCTATCAGTGTGCTTGTTTTGGCTGTTTGTTATAGGTATCATACGAGAAGATAAATATGTAGGTACTTAGGTGCTAATATGCAGAACAGGTTTTAAAAACACCTCATTGAATTTAAATGCTGCCAGTTATGTGATTTAACACAATCAAATAAAGTGACGCCAATAAACCAGAATTGGTGCAACAATAACGAAGTTTCAAATCTGTCGGGTAATATTATTGTTATGGTCCAGTCACGTAGGCACATCGCCAGTGACAGCTGACGCAAAAGGGATAGATAGAACAATCTCAAAGACTCGGTCGGCTTTGAGCAACAAGGACGGAGCGATGGCGTGAGACTCAAGATGGCGTCCTACCGGTTGCCGGTCGGTCCCACGTGCGCGCAGCCGCTTCTCGCTGCTTGTTTATAAACAAACGCCCTGTAAAGCTCGGGCTTGCTTAGAGGGTTACATTACAGGACAAAGGAAAATGACACGACGTTATATAATCGACTCTTTGAAGTTACAAAATACTCTAATAGGAATCACCTTCGCAATTTGTGCTATATTTCTTACGTCAGATAAGTTTATCATCAAATTGCCATTAACTTATCTAAAATAAACGAAAAAGGGAAGTTCTCTTTAGAAAGATGATATAACTTGCGTACATATGTATCTCATTGATTATTATAAGAAGTAAAACGACATTTTAGCTGTAGCAGAAGAAAATGATAAAGACGTTCCCTATGAGTTACTTACATAAACTTGCTAACATAAACGGACTTGACAACAGTTGCATTATTAAAGTTTGGCAGCATAATTTGTATGATGATAAAAAACCGGTATTATTATACAAAAGAGATACACCTCTCTAATGAGCTTTTGGTTCTCCAGAGGTGTTAAGTCAAGCATTATTTACCGAACCAAGCGATGACATAACATCTTTGAAGTGATTAGTACATTACTAATAATTGGAATTGATTTTCCTAACTACAGATTATCTGCTAATTGTAAATACCGATTATATTTTATTTATTTATTGGTTCCCGGGATTTTTAATCATCTAAAATTATTTTAAATCTTGGAAGATTTAGTAAATATTCAATTAAATTCAATATATGGGTGACTAAGGTTATTGGGAATAAAAAGTAAATAACATCGTCGTTATAATAGAGATGTACATAAATAATGTAATTAATACCTACTTCATGAATGATGCAATAAACGTATTTGATGATACAGATTTGTACATAAACAACAATGCAACATCATAAAGTAATCTTCTTAGTAAAAAAGTAAACATTATAATAAGGTACCAATAATCTAAATTCAATCCCGTCGGGCTATTTATTATCAATAAATATCATAACTCCATAGCGATAATGGTATTATGTTTTATTACGGCACTTTTATAAATACGCACTTACAAAAAGTGTATGTACCTACCTATACCTAATACATTTCATGCGGCCGAATAAGATATACAAAAAATATAAACACGTCAGCATTGTGCGAGCGAGAGCGTTTGCCAACAGCCACGACGATAGAGCGGCGAGGGGAGCGGGCGAGGGGCCTACGTGCGTCGCCGAGCCGGCTCTGTGGCCGAGAACTCCAGTCAGTTGGATTCTAGAACATCAGACGGGCGGGCGTGTGGAGGATGGATAGCTAACGACATCAGATTTTTTTTTCATTCCGCCTTCTAAGTGTTTGTTTGTACCTTCCGGCACTTTTCTGTACATCCTTTTTGTCATCGGTGCCTTTAAGTATTTTAATTTTGACGTAAATTTTCACTCGTCCCTCAAAACGTACCGATTTCACATCGAGGAGGCAGCTGCACAAGTTTGAAAGCGGCTTTTCAAGAGTAGTACGCCTACTCATAACATTCAATATTGCTTTAATAACTACAAACATCAAAATGGTGAAGAAGATTTCTGAAGAGAGTGTAGATAGTGGTGAGTTTTTGTTTATGTTAATATTGTGTATTTACAAACATGAATAGTGCACGTCAGCAGCGAGCGGTGCTACTGTATATAGCTAGATGTTGTACATTTGTACATAATCACCTGATTTGCCTGACCGGCTTTTTCGTGTAGGTACTACGCAGTTGACCTGGCAGCCTAAACTAGTGAATTCATTATATTTTTATTGGGTATTAATAGTGTTTATAAGGTTTTATCATAGTGCATATTTATCATTATCATCTAGGCCTAAGTCAGGACTTTGCAGCAGACATTTTCTGTAGTTTGGAAATATTAATTTAACTTTTATGTTTTCAATAGTTCATTATTTTTACAAGTAGATGGTGTCTGCGGATTGCACGAGTATACAAGTCCTAGCCTAGTTCAAAGGGTTTCTTATGTATTTATTATATGTGTATTGAGTGATATATGTATTTAAACTTGACGCTTGTATGCGGGTGCAAAGCCGCAAGCATCAGCTGGTTGGTTCCCATTTAAATAATAGTCGTTACCGTAAAAAAGTATATTCGGCATCAAACTACCATTCTACTATTAATTGCTAATGACATTTACTGCAGATTTAAAGGCATCATTATAGATTCTGATAAACATTTATCAGTCGTTTCGATTTATCTGTGTTGTTTATACAGGTATGTATTGGGAAAATACTCAAAATAGGTACACTTTAAAGCTAATGAACTCACGTCAGGCTTCAGTTTTGTCTCATAGGGAAGTTTTAACTTTACGATTGTTGATCTCAGAGTAACTTTGGTTATAATACGAGTATATTTACTCGTACATGTTGCTTTAAGCGCTTTTTTTCATTTTATTTCGCTTTGACTTAGCGTTGCTCTATGGTTTTTTTTACAATTTAAGCAAAAATCGGTAAATACAGCGTAGAAAGCTAGCAAAGCTTTCAAGTCAAACATGACATTACTAATACATGTTGTAGGTATATTCATATTTGAATGCATGCTAACTATGTATTCGCAATATAGACAACCAATTAAAATAGTGTTAATTGTTTAAAACAGTTGATGATAATGATAAAGTAAAGATAACATATTATTCGCGATGCTTTATGATGGAACTGATTAAATATCATACATAGAGAGAATAACTAATATTTTAATTGTGTCAATTGCAATGTCAGATGCCTTATATTCCACTTCGTTTTCAACCTAATTACAAGAGTTACGATTAAAAACTTTAGTTGCTTGGATATTACAGTTTTTAAATGGCAGGGTTCACGGCTCAGTTAAAACGTTGACCGCAATGCTCTATTATTATTTCGCAAATAACTCTTACCTAGTCAAACCACCATAGTTTTGTTTGTCTAACAAACAATGTCGCGTACCAGTAGATTTGTTTATTCAAAGGGTAACAGCAACGAGTAACGGCAAAGTAGACAGTACAATATTTGTTGTAATTCCAAACAGAGGTTTATCTATGGAGCTTGTTGGCAATTTAAAACCATTAGTCAGATCAACAGATAATGTTTATACTCGTACCTAAACCATAGGATAAAAATAGCAACATTTTTATAGAAAACTAAATGCAACCATTGTTAACATTTCCCCTTTTTAGTCATGTGGTTATAAACAATTTATTTGGCATAATTATCCAAAATGACGATTCATTAATTTGTACTGTTTTATTAAACCGCAATAATAGTAAGTGGTTAATAATAAATACCTATTTTACCGATTCGCCCTTTTAGGTTCTTAATGACACCCCATTAAGGGCACTAACTTTTTATCGCGATAGATGGCGCATGATAGATGGTACTTAAATTACTGTCAGTTGCATAGAAAACTTTTTTATTTTTAAGGGCGGTGTTCGCTTTCCTAATTCGTATTTTAAGGTAGGTAACGTTAAGTTAAAATGCATTTTTCTCTTATAAAAATAAAAAAAACTACTAATTTACTTTATTACTTAAAAATTATGCGTCATAGGTGCAAACAAGGTACCATCGCCGCTAGCGACATCTACAAAAAGCTTTGCCTGATACACCCCATTAAGTACTAATTTGTTAAATTGTTTTAAGCTAATATCATTATGAGCCCTTTCCTGATTAGAATATTTTCAATCAGGTAATAAGACCGTACGAGGAACAAATTTTATAAATGTATTTTGAATTGTAATATAAAAATATAATAAATTTATATTTTTTAGCCTAGATTTTTATTATGTTATCTATATATGTTACTAATTGTTATGAAGTAGTATTTATTGCTTTCGCTTACATCCGCTGTTTTCTTTCGTGAAAGCCGTTTGTGCAATTACATCATATCTTATGTTATTTTCTATTACCTCTAACCAAAAGTACATAACTTTTTAAGTACCTGAAATGAACCTTGTTGGCAAAAAGGTACAATCAACCATTATTATTCCTGCATGCAAACATATAAATCGTCATGATCGTAGAACAGTGACGGATCTGCTATATTTAAAATTTTCATGACGGCCATTCAAAGTAAAATAACTGTTTTTTTGTCACTTCTTTTTCAAGTTAATACTAGTCTCATAATAAGTGCAAACCTTCTAGATTTCATTTTGGAGCCCTTTCTAACATTTGCACTATAAATTACAGACCACAAACAATATAAAACTATACTTATATAAAATCAGATTTTTTTAAATCCAACACTGTTCTACGATCATAACGAAATGTACTGATTTATATACTCTTTAATAATTAACTCTCTCTTCATATTATCTATCTCTTCGTATTATTGCTTAAAGTGTATTTTTAACAGTTTAACTAGGTAGCAACAGGGTTGAATGATCGCTTTTGCAATACGATACGTGTGTTGCGATTGCACAATGAAGCTTAGTGCATTGTCGGTTATTTCCTGTCATGTTATGTTTTGAAAAAAATATTGTGTTTCATTACAAAATCTAGATTGAATCAGGTAGATGTTGAGAGCCAGCTATCCGCCTTTTATAAGTTCATTCTTAAAAAAATCTTAGTAAAAAACATTGCCTTTATCTACCGGAGACCTAATGCAGATAAATTCTTTTACAATGTCTCCTGTCTGAACTTTCTAATTTCGGTTCATATGCTTCGGTTCGGTAACACCATTGTTTTGTCAAACTAGGTTTGAATAACGATCACCATCTCCAAATTATAAATGCACAAAAAACCCAGTATTAATTTACCTATACGTCGAAGATTAGACAATAATAAACTGAATAGCCATTATTAATTACAGATTTCTACTGAAGCGATGTAGGTAATTACTAGAAATAAAGCTTTTACTAAACACAAAGCAAAACAAATTGAAGGTATGGTCACCGTTTTACAATAAAATTACCTAATGAGTGTGTAACGAAAGTAAGTGGAATGCAGAGTTAATTTCGTGCATTTTATTTTCCCCAGTCATTTTCCAAGATGGCTGCCAGAGCGTGACCCGCGTTCATTGTCAAGGTCGCACAACTAAAAACATTGATTATTTTCCCATTTCAATTGTTTGTAAACATTAGATTAGTTACCATGTTTTATAGTTCCTCTAGGTTTTTCCACAACAACAGATAAAAAAGTTAAAAGCTTTCAAGGATTTGGTGACTTGCAGGTTTTAATTTCAATGTAAACGATACGCAGTACCGTAAGTCCTATACTTTTTATTTCAATTATTCGGAACAAGAAGTGGTACGATCCACTTGATTGCTTAGTAGGTATTGGTCAAAAGCTATAATTTGTATGACTATCGGTAAAATGACCTTGGCCGTGACTCTTGCTTAGCGCCTCTGCTGCGTAATATCCACCCAACCCTTCCCCCACCTCTTGCGGGTCACACACACTAACTCCTACCTAAATATCACGTATCATAGTAACAACAATTTATATATATCATAAAATCATAATCATAAATCAAATGTCTTATTTACATATGTTACCTAATTGCTAACTTGTAAACTGCCTCCGTGGTCTAGCAGTTAAGTCCGTGGATTTAGACACGGAGGTACCGGGTTCGATTCCTGGTTAGGACACAAAAATATTTATGAATTTAACTAAATACATTTAATTAATATTTAATTTATTTGTGATATTTCTTGAGTTTGGTACGCTGGAGACATCGACGAGCTTGCCTATAGTAAAGATGGCTAAATGTGAATCCGCTTATTTAAAAGAGTGGTTTCTGACCGCCTCGAAAGGGAAACGGTCGTGATAATACTTTACTTTATTTACATACTTTGCTTGTTTATTATTATTGGTATATGTACGAGCATGCTCTTTTACCTTTCAAGGTTATATTTAGCGTTACTTTCAATTTTAAAAAAGTAAATTGCCTCGACTTATTTTGCATGACCAAATCATAACACGGATTTAATAATTGTTTTTCATTCTTTATATATTGCCTTTGTAAGTTTATATTTAACTTATGGTTAGTAGATTTCCTTTGTTTATGTTCCTAAACCGGTCTGGACGAGATGTACTTTAAATTCAAATTAGTTTACGGCATTTTGAATCAAACTGCGTCACGAATTCACGATCGCCATTTCGTTTCTGACCAAAAATGGTTCACTGACGTTGTTTTGTTTTCGCGTTGAGGACTCGGTCCTGTGAAGTCCTGTCTGTCTAACAAATTTCTCACGATATCATTTAAGTTTTTTTAAAATATTTGTTAATGCATTTTAATAAACAATTGTTCCACGCATCTAGGACCTGGTTTTACATTTCCATGAACTTATTAGTATTAGCACCATCTTTCAAAGGTTTAGTTTCGAAGAATAAGATCCTCACCTTATCTGTTATTGTACATGTATATTATTTATTTATTGTATTTTTCGTAGATGTCTATTTCTAATATAACATGCTTGATGGGGGCTAAATCATACGAAGTGAAAGTTGTTACACGCAGTACCTATAGTGTACCGCCCTAGTTGAAAGTTTCACTGCGATTTTATCTGGTTTAAATCGGTGGCAGTTGCCAGTGCCAGGTTTCGACTGCAGTTTAATTATAACGTTTCATCTATTTTAGAAATGAACGTTCATAAAATGATTTTGATCATTCACCTCGTCGCCTATGGATAAATCAATATCTAATTATTAAATTTCATTTATATTTAACGATAAGTATTTAGTAGTACTCTTTCTTTCTTGCGCTATGGATTAGCTTTGACTCATTTTATTCATTTCTAATTTACTTTGTTTTAAAATTTATTTCTAAACTATAAAATTTGTTACTATAACTATATAAATAATATTAAACTAGAAATACGGAAAATGGTGGGTATAAAAGAAAGCATAGGGACAAAAATAAGCAAAGACATGCTACGATGGTTTGGGCATGTTGAAAGGATGAGCGAAGAAAGATTGACGAACCATATATATAATGCATTGTGGGTGAAAGAGGCCCTGCAAGACCGAGGCTCACATATCACGATCAAATAAATAAAACACTGCCTGAAGGCAAAAAAAGCTTTCGTAACAAAAGGGCATGTATGAAGAGGTTGATGAATGTCGACGAAGCGAAAGAGGTATGTCGTGATCGTGTCGAGTGGCGCTCAATTGTCTCTGCCTACCCCGCAAGGGATCTGGCGTGAAGATACGTATGTATGTATAAATTTTGTTGCCGAATTCATTACAAAAGGTTTTTGAAACCCGTGTCGATTGATCTTCTTTCGGTAATTGAAAATGTTTACTAATTAATGCTGAAAGTTGGTAATACAATGTCTTGTGGAAAGTTTGTGAAAAATTAGTGTATGCAGCCGAAGAAACTTGAAAGGAACATTTCCGTCGCCTAATTTCGGAGAAGAGACAGACGTGATAATATTACAACTAACGACTCGAAAGACGACGCTTTAATTAAACCTTAAAGATACCAAAGCCAAGAATACATTTTAAAGGGCAATCGTGAATAGGTTTTTCGTGGCAATTAGAAAGTGTGTTTAGCTCAAGGGTAAACAAAAGCATAATGGATCTACTACGATCAGAGAGAGTTAGAGAGCAATCGCAAATTACTCGTGAAATCGTTTAATTGATATTATTGTAATCTATCTCCATATTATATTGCTGCATAAAATAAGTTCTTTAATTGAAAAAGATTATAATGTTTCTTATAATATAAAAATAATAGCTAAACTAAATATATCAAATAATTTATCATTCATTCGTTCTTTAAACATATCTGCTCCATCCTCACATTCCATTCATCTTGCTGACTTTCTCGTTCCTCTAATCCTTAAACTTACAGCCCTTATTATAGAAAAATTGCCTTTAGCATTTTAATTTTAGTTTTCAGCCAGCAACTTGTGAGGACTACTATAATAAGTATATATTGATAAGTATTTATGTAGTCTATATATACATACTATTTTTGTAGTGAGACAGTATTGCCTCATTCTCCCAAAGTTTAGCTGGTGGAAAAAGTCGAAATGGCTTTAAGTTTGCCTTTGTACATACTTTTAAGTAAAGTATTTAATAATAATTAAATAATATCAGGGCTTCTGCCATTTTTCAAAAAGCCGTGAATCGATATTTTTAGCAAAGGCTTTGTATTCAGCACCAATGACCCATCACACAAGTTTACCAACGGCGTAAAAGCAGCACTGAGATCTTCAGCAGCCTTGTTGTATTTGCGGTGTTTCTTGTGTGAATGGGTTTGGAAGATGCTTCCCCAGGTACGGGTTCCTTACGAGGTTGCGTCAGAATTAAAAATGCGGACCATCAAAAATCTCTTTTCTCGCTGGCTCATACTAAAGTGAAGCATTAAGTCTCCCAAAATATTGTAATTGATTTTACAACTGAAATAAAGTTTAAGAAAATCTTTGATAAATATAATGTTGGGCTGCATGTATTTTAATTCCTATTGTTTTACATAAATCAGCAAAATATTATTAAAATTAAAAATAAATAAACCCTTATTAAAATTTATTTATAGTCTCAATCTGAAGAACCGATATCGCTTCGAAATGCAGCGAGTGCGAACAGCTGATTAGAAAGTAGAAAACAGCAAAGGACAAGCGTTTAGGCATAAAGAAAACACGTCATTTCAAAACAACGACATTGTTGTCGATATCTGGTGAAGCAAAAACAAGTCATTTACGAGTATTATGAATTGCTATTTTACAGTCAACTGAATACTGAATACATTCGGTCGGTAATAATATTCATTTGCGTGACTCATGATATAATTAAACTTAGCATAAAGTTTCAATAACTACTTACCTAGTTTGCATCTTACATCGTTCAGTGTTTTTACTTCAAAACAACTGTTTTAATGGCTATTAGATAGAACCCATTTATTGAAATTACTGGTTTTATAACAACAGCTTCTTTTACTTTTGAAGATATCTCCGCGGGTGTCTTCACGCTATCATAAGAGAGAAACTTCAGTTCTTGTTTCAAGTTTTAAGTATTTCTTTCTTCTTTATAGATCTTAATAAAGAAGATCTGGAAAACATCTGACTATTTTAATAAACATTGCTCTCATATTGACATATCATGTACTACCCCAGCCGCTGCCCGGCGTGGCTTGACTCAGGACTATTTTACAAATGCCTTAAACCGATCTGTATAAGTGTTCTATTGCTATTGTTATTTTGTCTTATTCTGCCTCATATCATCTCATTCTTTTTGTAATAGTCTACTCAGTGTTTAGTTTTATCTATGTTTAGCTGTAAGTTTTCCTAATTGTATTAAATAAAATAAAATTAATAGAACCACGCTTGCATGTTAATTCTTGAGACTGTTTTAAGTTATTGGCATTAGTTTATCAGTTTCGTCATATGAAATCATACGATGTAATGAATTAAATTCTATACAATGCCTACTTACGAGTATTACATATTATTTAGTTTCATACACAATTAGCCAAATCATTCGGGTCGCCCATTGTATTATGAATGACCTTGTAATTATAAACAATTAAACTTTACATATTAATGAAACTCGTTTAAAAAAAAAAAAAAAATTATCGTATTTTTTAAAACCATTTTGGTTGTTTTGTGTTCTTCTCCAACAGTAACTTCTACTAATATTTTTCAGTACCTACCAAGTAGTAAAGAATATACTTCTACCTAATATATTATCGCGTCTTATATTTAAATCGCGTAAAAAACATCAACACTTATTTTATGCCAGACGGGAAAACCGTCGCCAACAGACGCAGATTTCAGAGAAATTCAGGAAACCTAAAATTAGTACGTCAAGCAGTACCAGTAGTAGGTTGTTTATAACTGTTAGAATCACTACGAATTGCGAGGTGGCGTTGCCGTGGTAGATTTAGCTCTGTTTTCAACTGTGTTGTTTGAGTCATGAGGCAGATTACTAGTATTAGAAAATACAAACTGGGACTTAGGAGTATGAAAAGCTGACTGTCTGGTTTATTTAATAATAAATAAATGGTGGTTAAAAATTAAGTCATATATTACGAAAAAATATTTTAGCTTACCAAGAGAAGTCACATCATGTAAGTTAGTCTTGTCGCGGCTGTTGGTATGCTATAACCTTAAACCGCGTGTTTTACATAAGATTGTGGTGGACACGTTGTAAAGCTTATATTACTTCCACGTGGCGTGACACTTACCTTTTCACGTGGACTTGACGGTTGAACGAGACTTGATCTCAAATGAAGCCGATTCATTCTATTTTTATATAGATCGCGTGGGAGGTGCATCAGACCACTTGATTATATAATTTAATCAGATCAGTCCTAAGTTTATGATTGTATAAAAACTAATTACTATCCAATTGTACTAAAAATGTACAAGGGCGAACTTAATGCTTCTCGGTATTTTATAGTAGCTAACCTTTGGCAGTGTGGTAGACGATTGTGTACATACTACTACACAAAAACTCAAATTAAATAATATATAAATTGAACTATATTTATAATAGAGCATTTATGTACGAATACATAACATGTACAATTTATACAACAAATAAAATGAGAGACAGAGTTAGATATTAGGAAGACGGATTAATTGTTTATTTAAGAAATGTGCTATGAGGAGATTTTTTAAATATGTTTATCGACTGCGCCTGTCAGATAACCAGAGGAAGTTTATTCCACTCACGAGCGGCGAAGACTGTAAAATAATCTAAATATCTGCTGGAAGACTGAGCAGGGATCTTAAGCTGATTGTTTATAGCAGGAAGAGATTGTGACTGTCTGTCTCCAAGGAATTATGACAGCTTTGTTACGGTTACTCTCTAGGTGGTCAAATGACATAAATCTGATAATACTGATGGCTGTTAAATTAGGGTGCCAAAGGAGGTACGATATCGAGCCTCCATAAGGTTTAGTCTTATAAAGTGGCACAAGCTATTGGCCTAAACTTTAACCATTATTCTCTGTATCTCAAAATTTAGGTAGTTTGATATAATAATGTGCTTGTATAGGTAAATACATAGACGTTTTATGTGAGACTGAGTGTACCACAGTGGCACACAAAGGGTCACCAAATAAGTTCATTGCGTGGGCGGGACGAGTTTGTCTACCGGACGAGGCCATACAATTGCTGTTTTCTAGTTTAATAATTGAAAGTGGGAGCTAGTTGATTTTTGTTTTCTATTCTTTTGTGGTCCACAAATATCTAGCCCTTTTTACATTTTAAAAAAACCTTTGTCATTGATATACAATGTGACCTAACGTATTTTGTCTATATCACCTGCATCATGCCAAACCATGCCAAAACAATATGTTGATCTGGCAAAGGCTGTTAAAGATTTGGATATACGAGTATATGCCGGTTCCCTAGCCACATTTAAGTTGCGGAATATATTTATATTTATTTAAATTCTTTAATGCACTTAAAATAGTACAGAGGCGAGCTACAATGCCAGTAGGCATAGATATACACTCTGCTTAAGGCCTTTTGTTTCTTATTGATTTGTATATTATTATTTTTTTTTTAATTTAACTATGACTTACTGCAATAATGAATGTATACCCTGTTGGTGATCCTTAAATAAATAAATAGTATGCGATATGAATTTGGCGTAACTAAAGCACTGATAAATATTTTAGTTTTAGAAACTACCTACCATTTCTATTTACAAAATATTACAATAGACCATAAAAGCATTAATTTCGCGTAAGTAATTAAGTCAAGTTTATTGCTTAAAACAATCCATATTGTTTTTATATATTATTTTTTTGTATTTAATTGCAATAAATAATAAACTTCTTCCATAAATAAAGGTTTAATCCTATTTGGGTTCTAAAGTCCTAACCTGTTATACCTAGGAACAACCTTTTAATTAATATTTTGTGAGTCACGCCCGAAACCTCACGACTGATTGGTTGATCTACAAATTAATGCCAGCGCGTAGTAGGCCCACGTGGATTAAATAACCTTGATACTATATCACACCACGTTTTTTGTTTAAAGTGAATCATTAAAACGGTTATTATGCCGGCAGTTATCGCATGACAAATCTACACAGGTTAATATCGAAATTACTGATGCAATTTATTTTTATTTTGGTAAATTCAGCTCTTGATGGCTGGAATTAAATCTATTATTAGGTTTAACTATTTTAACAAAAAATAATAATAATCTAATTTCAATTTAAAAAAGACTGCCTCCGTGGTCTAGTCGTTGATTTAGACGCGGAGGTACCAGGTTCTATTTCTGGTCGAGACAAAATAAATTATTTAATTTACTTTAGACAAGACATTGACGAGCTTGTCACTTGTGATGATGGGCCTATAGTAAAGTATGGTTACTGTAAATCCGCTTCTTTAAAAAGCGTGGTTTCTGACAGAAATCTATATAAATGTTTTTGACAATTTTTCTGTCTAAAAAAAATATTTATTTTATATTTTTTAATATTTTATTATTTATAAAATTGATAGACTACATTTTTCAATAGTTTTTATTTTTTATACTAGCACGATATGTGACCTTGCTCCTACCTATTGGTAAGTGGCGCGAGAGGTCCATGAATATTAGCAACTGGAATCAGACACTCAAGACTGACATTAGTCTAACACTATGCCGGCTTGACTTGGCATTACGGCAATTCGAGCCTGATCCCGAAACGTGTGGATACACTTTACTGGGTTTATCAACACGAACAGTCGATACTTCCCCGCCTCGGCAGACTGGACAATTTACCACCATCAGTCCGGCTATCAACTATTACACTATTATGGTACATTCGAGACTTGATAAGTTTTTGAAAATATTGCGAGAGGGAAGCAAAAGCAAATCCAATATTAAGGATTAGGTACTGTCGTGATGTAGTACTTACAAGTAAGCTCAGAAACAGCATAGGAATAATTAGTAAACAGGAAGCTCTTTGTATACGCCGCCTGTGATTGTGAACGTGGGTGTGTCTAGCGATTGTTCCACCGCGCTCGCTTATTGCGACTTTAGATCATTGATTTATGTTTAAAGCCCGGGCGACTTATACCGAGACGTAGCAGTGTAGGGCCAAGGTTCTTTTTAGACATATACGTACAGTTACTAAAGTTATCTATTTTACATGACTAGTGATGAATTCGTAAAGAACGAGATTTATGCTGTGAGAATCGTTATCGATAAATTTTATTTGCATCTCTCACGTGATTCTGACAGATTCACCCTCACCATGCTACAGCAAACGGAATATAGTCACACAAAACAATATGTCCCGTTTGGCCTTTTAAAAAGTTGGCTAAATGTGAATCCGTTTGTTTATAAGCGTTGTTTCTGACAACCCCGAATGGGAAACGGTCGTGTTGATACTTTACTTTTGATTGACTACATTTCTCAAAGTACACTCAGACTTGTTTTTTTTGTTAAAAATATTGTATTGTGCGAGCGAGAAAGATAAAAAAGGCACTACCTATTTTTTTATTTTTTACATTAATAATATCCTGTAACTACAAACACCTTATAAATCTCAGCCAACAACCAGCGCGTTGGCAACCAATAAAACTAAGATTAAAATTTGAATGTATAGGCCAGGTTCGTTGTTCTATGTCAATGTTAGTACCTACAGCTTGTTTCCGATTCTGAGGTCATCGCATGTTACTAATTAATCGACAAAGTTTCGCTTTGATGGTATTCAAAAAAAAACACTCGGTCCGTTCAGAAGGCGTAGTAATGAAGCGTGCGTAATTTTGAATTTATCGCCTAGCTACTAACGGAAGGTTGAAGAAAGAATGATTAAAATAATCCATGATCAACATTTTAATAGTAATTTGCTTCTTACTTCTCTAAAGGACATTTTTTATTTATAGTTTAGTTTATTTTTAATTTTATTATTTAGGTAGCTTTTAATTTATATTTAATGTACTTAAAATTTTAACAATAAATATGTGCTCTGTATAAAGTCTAAAAAAAATAAAAAATGTAGGTTGTTTTACAGAATCATGAACGTCAATAAATATATTGAGGAAGTTCTAGCAACCGATATTTCAATAGCCCTTGATGGTTTTTATTCACACTTCCTATTAGGAACTACAC
The DNA here is from genome assembly GCA_910589645.1 of Tinea semifulvella. Taxonomy (NCBI): domain Eukaryota; kingdom Metazoa; phylum Arthropoda; class Insecta; order Lepidoptera; family Tineidae; genus Tinea; species Tinea semifulvella. Next base: position 5,518,645 of record OU342587.1, on the reverse strand, counting down.
AATACAAATACAGTGGAATTATTGAGTAAACTTGCCGTCAATCAGCCATCTAACATTAGGTATAGGTAAATACAGTTTGTATGGGAACGCAGCTGTAAACGAATTCAGTTATCGGTCTTTCAGCAATGAATTTCTTATGCTTAGTTAATCTTCTAGATTTTTAGGTAATCGTCGTTATTTTTTCACCATGATTTCTGTTTATTAAACTTTACCGTTGCACGTTGTACTGATGGCATGGCCAAATATTAAACCCGGATATTTTGGACATGTGTTTTCATGATATATATATGAAATATCAAATTTTAGACGGAGGATAATAACAAATACATAACGATTATCCCCTATTTTACAAAAAAACAAATATAGGAAGAAGACAAACTTGTAAGCATTCCATGGATTCGTCGTGCGGGTGCCGGATACGTCGTGGGTGGGTAAGAGATGAGAATAATGGTGTCTCGGGCTTGCGACCGAATAGGCTGGAAGAAGGCCTCCTTTTTGTATTTTATAGCGCAACAAGACGCTGGACTAATTATACAGTATTTGGTTGGGTAGCGAGAGGAGTAGAATGGTGGATGGTGAACGTATTATCGCGCCTCTATAGGCTATATATAATAGGCGGCCTCGTTTTCAAACCAGCCTATTGTCAGTCGCAAGCCCAAGATACCATTCTTCTCATCTCTTACACACACAAGATGGACACGGCACCCGCACGGTGAATCCATGGAATGCTTAGAAATTTGTCTTCTAAATGAATCATATCTTGTGAATATTATAAATATAACATTGTATTCATTCAAATGTGCTACATTTTTAATATTGATAAAAATATATTTGCCAGAGACAAAAATGCCCTAGTTTCAGCTACGTGTTTGTGTGTGAGCTAAGTCAGGAAACGATGTGACAATATTTATGAACGTGACTAAAACATTGACTATATCTCTGATGTTGAATGGCAAAAAAATGCATGTAAATCGCTCAATTGTTTTTGTACCAAGCAAACGGAATCGAAAAACTTTTTTTATTCCACTGATCACGATATATGAGATGGTGCCCACCTGATAAGCGGTAGGCGAGTTTCAGAATGGGTCGGGCGTCCAACTGACATCAGCCTCTGACGACCGACATCAGTCCCTACAATTATGTCGTTCTATCAAGTTGCTTTTTCATACTTCGCTTAAAGGACTCCAGGTTAAAGAAAGGAATTGTGAAAGCACTCTGGCTGCACAGTGCGACGATAAAGATAAAAGAGTCCAAATTTATACATAAATGAACGTCAATCCTTACCACTGTATCAGTTTGTCACAAAGACTTTATTATTTATTTATTTTATTTTAAAACTTTATTTTACTATTTATTTAGACAGGATTGGTGATAGGTGCAATTAGCAATTAGGTGAAATTGAAATAGAAAACAATATATATTATACATACAATTTACACATTAATATATAAAATAAGTCATACTATAGATATATTAATATAACATAAATAAAACTACTTACATAAGAAGAAAGTGATATAATTAACAATGTGATAATTACTGCAAATTAAGGAAATTATTATATGAGAAATAAAAAAGATAATTCGATTTTATAATATAAGTTCTTACAGTGTTTTGTCGTTCGACGGCATATCTAGGGACATGTACCCATTAACCTCGACAGCAGTTTTATTGTCTAACTTCATTTGATTCCGACGTAAAACCACGAATTGGTACTAAAATATTCTACCCACTTACAACTAGGCATTTACTATTTGTGGGTAGATGAAGAAATCTATCTTATTATATTTATGACCGTAATCTTTTCTGGAATTATTGGTAATTAATAATATAATTACCTATTCATAAAATTTGCCAAGACTTGCGCCTACCTAAGATATTAAAAAGTGTCCTAAATTAACTACGATTTAAAAAGCTTTAACGATTTTGCTATCGTCTCGCACAATACATCATTTTTAAAGATTATTAAAGTCTGAGAAATGTAAAATTACCGACATATTTTCACTTTAAATTAACTACCTAATTTTAGACAGAGAAAAATAGCATAAATCATTTATTTTATTCTATATATATATATTATTTTAGTCTATTTTACTAAAACAAATCATGAAGACAAATTTCTAAGCATTCTTTGCATTCACCATGCTGGGTCCATCGTGTGTGGGTAAGAGATGATAAGAATGATGTCTCGAGCTTGCGACCGACAATAGGCTGCATGGTTTACAAAGGAGGCCTCCATTTTTATTTTATTGTGCAACAAGACGCTCACCATCCACCATTCTACTTCTCTCCCTACCCAACCAAATACTGTATGATTCCGTTAATGCCGTCTTGGAAGGTCGTTCCATAAATGTATTGACGTCAGACCTGCTTAGCTCCAATTCTTTCAGTAAGTGGTGCAAAGATTTTGTTAAAGAGTTCCAGACTCCTGTTGCACCAAGTGTAAAGCTGAGTCTTGAATTCGTTCCTGATCATTTCTTCTGTAAGATCCCATAATATTTGTTCGACTTCATGTCTTTTGGAATATTTAATTAACTTTTTCCAAGTTCCAAGAAATTACTAAGATTACTGGCCTATAGGCTGATACAGCTAGTTCATCTGGGCTATTAAAATACATATCTCTAAATTGTCCGTAAGTACTACAAAAATATTTAAAATTATTGGATTGTGCGAGCGAAAGGGGTGCAAAAGCAAACCCTCTTACAGCCAATACCTAAACTAACAATTTCAAGGCAGTATGAAGCTGTTATCATTCTGACATCATTTGATCCCATTCCTACCTAACCTTGCGTGCTGTTTGCAGTAAAAAAAAACAAACAATTATTATTAGATTGTTCATAGAACATTCTAGAACAAAATATATGGACGTAGAACAAATGAAGGCGATGCACCAATGTGGTCGTGCGGGCTGTTGGCACGCTGAGGTGTGGGCGCGGCGCGATACGGCGAGGCGCGGTCGTTCAACCGCATTGAACAACATTCAATGACCGGTCATCTATTATTTTATTCATAGATAAAGGACAGAGACATGCAACATCATATAAGAACAAGAATAAACCAATAGATTAGAAGTAATAAATTACACCCGCCAATATAAAATTTCTCACTGTGAACAATAGTACACCTTACACTATAGTACACGCCAGTTTTATAAGAAAACAATTGCAATTTGCGAACTAAACCACAAGAAGTTTATCCACGTCTAATAACCGCCTGTTGTACTTCTATCATCTCTTCAGCAACAAGCATAAGTCATTTCACTGCTAGATTTGGCCTCGCTATTGCACGCCCTCTTCCTAACCCCACCATCCATCACCATTGACCTTCTTTAGGTGATCTGTCCATGTGGCGGTGTTCGCGTCTTCATGTTCCTATGATCGTCAAACCTCTGCGGATCATCATTTGGTCATTAAAAAACAATTATGCTGTTTTTAAGTCATTAATCTAATTTTACGACCACTACATGTGTAGAACTTGCGAGTATCACAAAATTTCTTGAGCTGGGTTGTCAAAAACGAGTCTGTGTATTTGTAATGATTAAAGTTTAAAATGTCGTCGAATGTACCGGTTTAATTTTGAAGGTAAGCCGTCAGCTGCTACAATCGACGCCATTTTTAACTTTAATCGTTCCATTTACATAGACTTTGTTTTGGAACAAGCCAGCCTTAGTTGTGTATTTAAACCAAATGTGATACGGTGTCATAATAAGGGTGCGGTGGTAGCTCGGTTGTAGTAACGTACATACATACATTCTTCACGCCAGATCCATTGCTGAGTAGGCAGAGACAATTGAGCTCCATATGACACGATCACGACATACCCCTTGTAAAACGCTTTTCTTAAAATTAAAAAAGGTACGCGTGAAATCGTTAATAAAATTGTCATTAAAATTTAACAAAGGAGTGTAGTCCAAATTCCCCAGAATTTATTCTAGAAGACCCATCTCCAACAGTGGAAGTCTAGGATTCTGTGTTCTAGAGGCTGTGGTGGTGACTGTGTCATATGATTGATGTAAGGCCAAATCAATTTAGCCTTTAGCGTTGGTAACTAAGCACTGCGTCCCGGAAAAAATAAATTAATCCAAATGCCCGGGCTACTACTATATGTAGAGGGTCAACGTACTGACTTTGTTTGCCAACTCAGCTGTACGCACTATCGGTGACGACGTTGCATCTAGCCTTATCAACCTTTGACATTCTAAAATAAACTGCATTGCGTTTTATGTACACATGCGAAGTTTAACTCACACAAAACGAGTATTGGTCTGTTTTTTTAACTTTGGTTTGTTAGTCAAAACGTTCTGTATTGTCCTACTTAAGCTTGTTTATAGTTAATTTATCATTGTTTGTGTTACATGTTAGTCGTATATGTAGGTTAGTTTTTCAACATTTAGAAAAAATATAGATTAAATCGGGAGGTAGGTACTTAAATATTATGTAGAACGTTATTAGTGGAACTCAAAAACATTCAATATATAATAAAATCAGGGCAAGAAGCCAAACTGTATGGGAATCAAAGCTAGGCCAATAGCCACAAATAAATTAGTCTAGAAGGAACATTGCCGGTTTTGTCGTGTTCACGTGCACTTTCAAACTTTTATTTGTGTGAACAACCAATGCCAGAGCGGGCATTGCTTGCCATATATATTTTTTTTTTCTTCATTTATTTATTTAATACTTTATTGCACAAGGACAAAGGCGGGCTTTAATGCCGCAAGACATCATCATCTTATTTGTTAGAACCATAACCACCACTTTTCTTTTATTTTGATTTATGTAAGTCTTACTATAAATAGGATTTACATTATACCTACTCGTATAGTGACATATTTTTTTTTTTTTGTGTAAATGTAAACTTTGATATATCTTTAAAACTAGAAGATTATTAAATATTAACCAAACTGAAAACTCAATTAAGCCACCGAAATTAGACAAAGAAACAAACTTCGTGAGAAAATTTTGAAACGTCTCGCGTTGGTTATTTTTACGTTTAAGATACATTCTAGTGGCTTGTTTCGTTAACAATTATGTATGATTCAAGATGAATACAGAGGCACTAATTAGTATTTAACTTATTAGCAAAGGTGATTTTAAACATAGATTTTTAATCTTTTTGAACAAAGGAACAGCGGCGGTTGTTCACTAATTGAATCAGTCTGTCACTAAAAGTGCGTGTTGTCAGCGCCAGTAAAAGCGGCTTGTCGCTAATGTGTGGAATACAACTGAATTATATATGTGCATACAGACTTACGAGGGGCGTTCAAAATATTCTCGGTATTGATACGTTACAACCTCTTTTATATATATATTTGTTACTGGCCGCTAAGATTCATCCATTGACATTAAAAAAAAGTAAAATTGGAACCGAGATGTTCTTTTGTTTTTCTGCAATTGCCGAACAAACATGAACACCATGAGCGAATTAACAATTTTAACGAAATTAGAGCACCGATCCGTCATAAAATTCTTGACAAAACAGGGTAAAAATCAAAAAACCATAAAAGAGGAAATGGATTGTGTTTACCGTGAGTCTGCTCCTTCTTTATCTACTATTCAAAAATGGTCAAGCGAATTTGAGCGTGGAAGGGAGAGTATTGAAGATGACCCTAGACCTGGCCGGCCTGTAGTGGCTACCTCACAAGAAAATATTGATAAAGTGGAAAAACTTATATTGGAAGACGGCCGAGTGAAGGTAAAATCTATAGCTCAAGTAACCAATCTCTCTATTGGTACCGTACATGACATTATACATGACCATCTTAATATGTCAAAAGTAAGTGCAAGATGGGTTCCGCGAATGCTGACGCTTCTTCAAAAGGATATGCGTGTGGCTTGCTGTTCAGATTTTATCGACCTGTGTGGTGAAAATCCCGATGAGGTGCTGCAAAAAATAGTTACTGGAGATGAAACCTGGGTTCATCATTATGACCCAGAGAGCAAACAGGAGTCCATGCAGTGGCACATTAAGGGTTCAGCTCATCCCAAGAAGTTCAAGGTAATCCCGTCAGCTGGCAAGGTCATGGCCACAATATTTTGGGATTGTGAAGGAGTTTTGCTTATCGATTATAAAGAAAAAGGTGTAAATATCACAGGGCAGTACTACGCTAACGTTATACGTCAATTAAGAGATGCGATCAAAGAAAAGAGGCGAGGAAAGTTAACCAAAGGTGTTCTGCTTCTGCATGACAACGCCCCTGTCCATACTGCTCATATTGCCAAGGCAGCTATTGTTGAATGTGGGTTTGAAACTGTTACTCATCCACCCTATAGTCCGGACTTAGCCCCAAGCGACTTCTTTTTGTTTCCCAATCTTAAAAAGGATCTGCGTGGAAATAAATTTTCTGACGATGAAGCGTTGAAGACGGCCGTGGAGGAGCATTTTTACACCAAAGATAAAAAATATTTTTATGAGGGATTAAAAAAAAAAATTGATCGATCTTATAAGTGTATGAACATAGGGGGGGAGTATATTGAAAAATAAAAATATCAAACTTTTCGTACTTGTTTGTTTTTATCCACATACCGAGAATATTTTGAACGCCCCTCGTATGTTAGGATCAGAGGTAAAATAAAATACTCTATTATTTGGGGCCAAATTCATCTGTCGCATAATAAAGAATGTGGAATAATCTTCCAGCTTCTTTGTTTTCACTTTCCTATAACCTGGAGTAATCTTACAGCAGCTATAATCTTAGTGACATCCTCATAATTGTTTTCGTCTTAGCTTGTAGTATGACAATGCCTCATTACAGCAGCTATAATCCTTTATGTATTCATTTTATAATTGTGTATGTCTTAGTTTATAATATGACAATGCCTATTTACAGCAGCTATAATTTTAAGATTATAATTATGTATATTTGGGTTGTAATGTGCTGCTCCAAATACAAGCTATTTCCCAGAAAATAAGCTTTTCGTCATATTAATTAATTTTTTGACATGTAAAAGCGCAGAATACATTATATTTATTATCCTATGCCTACCTACAAAATAAATAAACTAAACTAAACTTCTGTGTTTTCACTTTCCTATAACCTGGAGTCTTTTAAGCGAAGTGTGAAAAGGCATCTAGTCAAGCCGGCATAGTGTTAGGGCTGATGTCAGTCATGAATGTCAGATTCCAGTTGCTAACATTCATTGATCTTGTGCGCCACTTACCATCCGGTGGGAGATGGAGCATAGACTGAAAGTCTCATGGACGTGTAGACAGATTGATTTTGGATACACTTGCTTTGCATATGTCGATTTGTAGGCGAGTTTTTAGAGGAAACCAATTCATGCAGGATGGTTATCCTGCAGGTTTGAAGACCTTCGCAAAGTTATCAATTATGATTAGCTTAAATAAGAAAGTGTCAAGCCAACACAAGCTTGATTTAAATTGAGCAATGTACAACGGAAAACTCTAAACGCAAAACTGCAGTAATTCCCATGTTTTACGCGCTTTACGAGTAACGCGTTGGGACGTAAAATTGCTTTGATAGCCCAGTCGTGAATCAGGTCGTTGTGCATGCCAACAGGGAAACAAAAGACCCATTCACACATACATGGTGCGCTGCACAATGCTTTTAACTGTATATGGACTGTCTCATCAGACTCAAATTTTTTTTAACTTAAATTTATTACGTAATTATTTACATAACAAATGTTTAATAGTTCTTATCCGGAAAAGCCACTTACAGTCAAAAATTTGAAAATTTATTTAATTTATTTATTTTTGTACTATATACAAAGGCGGACCTAATGCCGCTAGACATTCTGACTAGGTCAACCTTAGGAAAACAAACAAAATAGGTATGTGCAAATATTTGAACAGGAAAGAAGATACTTAAAATTCTACTAAAACTAAATCTAATAATAATATAAAACATAAATAACTTTAAATATATATAATAATACTAAATACAAACAAATAATATTTATTTATTTTTTACTTTACATACACAAATAAATATATACAATATTACTTACAGTTTACATTCTGTCATACTAGTTTTTTATTCCTTAGAGACATACTTCTTCCGAGCGACGTTTCGGGCAAGATTTATGTCTCTAAGGTTAATTTAAAAAAAGGCAATAAAGATATGAATATTGTGATTTTGCGCGAAGGTTTATAAAGTTTAATTCTGTCATACCTTTCGACAATTTTAAATAAAGGGACATAGTTAATACTAATAATAATATCAAATTATATAATATAATTAGGTACAAGTTTTAATTTAAAAGTAATGTTTTTAGTTACGTTGATGACCTAGATTTATAATCAGAAATTAGTTCTCGAAATTGCAATTTATGTTTTACAGTCCGTTTTAAGATAAGGAAATTGAGGTGAAAATACAGTCAGTAAGACGGAGTTATTTTAATACTCATATCTCAAAGGTCATGCACAAATTATTTCAAAGATCATCCGATTACAGAATGCGTAGTTTATATTAATTACACATACTTAACATGATCAGAATCTGTCTATTCGAATTTGCATCGTAATACGTCTACGTAATATTTGAGAGCCAAACCTGTTCGAATACGAATTAAAGACGAAAACAATACTAGTTGCTCGGTTCTCTTGGCAGGTCCCTGGTGTGGGATGCAACATGTGTAGACACATTAGCCCCATCACACATCCAGGTGACCTCGTCAAGCGCGGGAAGTGCGGCGATTTCTGCTGAGAACCCCAAGCTGCGCAAATACGGTTACACCAGTACAGGTTACGAATTTGCGCCGTTTGGGGTCGAGACAATGGGCCCGTGGGAACACTCAGCCAAGCGTCTGGCCAAGGAGTTGTCCAAACGGAAAAGTCTGGAGACAGGAGGGCTGGCAAATATTTCTGCCAACGTATTAGCCTAGCTATACAGAGCGGAAATGTTGCCAGGCTTCTTGGGACTATCACTGAAGGGTCGTCTCTTAGAGGACATTTTTTACTTATAGTTTATTTTTTATTAGATTTAGTTTATATTTATTTTAATTTTTACTTTAAGTAGTTTTAATTTATATTATTTTATAGTGTTTGTACATAGTATTGCATAGTAATACATATTATACTTCAATTAATAGAATACATTTTTCAAAAGTATACTCTGACTTAAATACTAGTTGCTTGTAAAAAAGTTTAATTTAGTAATATACTTTTGTATTTAATGCAATTTTCTTTTGTCACTAGGCGTGGGTCGTTGCAGCAGTCAATCAGGCAGCGAGCGGGAATCAGAGGAACTTCCTCGAGCAGAAGGAAGCGCCCCAGTGGACATTCCCGAAAGCGAAGAGCTTCTGAGACGCAAGGAAGAGGCGCGCAGGAAGCGTCGCAGGAAGAAGCGCTCAGGCAGCTCCGTTGTTACATCATGCTTCCAAGGTAAGCATTTTGTCTAGATCTTAAACACATGCACCCTTGTGGATGCTTCCAGGTAGAAGTTACCGACAGCGAAGGGTTTTTGAGAAAGAGGCGCGCAGGAAGAAGCACTCTAGTGAACGCTTTATATTATTTATTTATTAAAACTTTATTGCACAATATATACAAGGGGCGGACTTGAATATCGCTAGACATTCTCTGACAGCCAACCTTAGGGACACTGTAGAACATTAAAGACGTAAGGTAGGTGCAATTAGAGAAATATGATTACGTAATAAATATGCAATATTATCTAAACTACAATAATAAATACTATAATAAACTAAATACTAATAATACATACACATGTAATGTATGTTAAAGTAGAAATGCATTAGATTCAAGGTAGAAAGCTAAGAGCTCCTGAAAGACAAGGAAGAGGCGTGCGTAGCAAGAAGCGAATGAAGTGCTTTGGTAGACATTTATATGTAAGAAGACAGATTAATAGCAAAGAAAAGATCGTTTATTCTAGCTTGTAGATAGATATACACGTAGATAAATATATTTTTTTATTTCACAATAAACAAAAGACATTTAAATGTCTAGTGACATTTTTAACAGGTAACCTTTGTGATAGTGAGCAGGGATAATGGGTGCATTAAATCACTAATTTAAAAATTCTTTAATTTAATTTAATTTGTTTATTCATTATCCATAGAAACCTTACTATAGGAACACTTTGAATCGTCAAAGTTTTAATTGGTACCTACATATGCAATGTACGAGTAAGTACGAAGTTAACAGAGTCTTTTAAAACGTGTAAATAAAATAATAAAAAGTAATACTAATAAAAAATATTTATTTCTAACAACCAAAGCTGAAATACTTATACACTATATTAGTACTAAATAAATAAATAAAAATACATACAATATTATACCAATTTAGAGAAGTAATGCAGACTTGCCTTGCTTTTTGCGAATGTGGTAGGTGAGTTCATTTGTAAAACACTAAAGTACTTTTCGAACGTTAAGTGGAAGTTTGTTCCACTCGCGAGCTGTTGATACTGTAAAAGAATCTAGAATGTTATGTAGACTATTGTTTCATTAGAATATTTCCTTGAGGTTGGAAGTTATGCTGTAAATGTATCTTCTCAATACCTACCATATTTTCTAGCTATACTTATTAACTTATTTGAAATTAAGAAAGGATTTTTTTTGTTGTAGATCTTTACAAACTGACTGGCGAGGTGCTGGGCGAGGGAGCATACGCCTCAGTTCAGACCTGCGTAAATATCTACACGGGCCAAGAGTTTGCGGTGAAGATCATAGACAAGGTCCCCGGCCACGCCAGAGCACGCGTGTTCCGAGAAGTCGAGACCTTCCATTACTGCCAGGGACACCCGAATATAATCCAGCTCATTGAATTCTTTGAAGACACTGACAAGTTCTATCTTGTCTTCGAAAAGGTAGGTCGACTAATTTTATTGCACAGGCCAGTTTAATTATAAAAAAAATAAAAATATTATGATAATGTCTCGAATAGCGACTGTCGCTAAATTATCGCAAAGTGTATATAAGTGACGTCGCTTATTGCCGGCATACTAAGTATCGTGGTACGAGGCACGGAGTTGTCAAGCGCGAGGCTCGGCGGCGCATCGGAAAATATAATTACCAGGTCGCAATTTGTAATGAGAAGAACCCTTGATTTCTTTTGCTTTGCAACTCTCGGCGAACTAACTATATAATTATAAACTGTATTTTTGACGCTTATAAGTACGGCGAGTACTAAAATTGATCTAGTCTTTAAAATACTTGGCATCATTATCATCACAGTCCCTAGGACACGAGTCCTGGACCTCCACTGTTGGAAATGAGCCATCCAGAAACCTCTGGAGACTTTGGCCAACACTTTCCATGCCGCTGGGTAGGGCAGACGGGTTGGCGAGGGTCTGATGTAATTTTATAATGACATTTCATTAACGATTCTACAAGTTGGTATCAGTGGAACTGGGACCCTACGGCTTAGCGTGCTTCGAGGCACAGGAACGGTGGTGTTGTAAATCTAGAAGAAGACAAATTTCTAAGCATTCCATGGATTCACCGTGCGGGTGCCGGGTCCATCGTGTGTGGGTAAGAGATGAGAAGAATGGTGTCTCGGGCTTGCGACCGACAATTGGCTGGTTTAAGAAAAGGAGGCCTCCTTTTTTTTCTATTGCGCGATAATACGCTCACCATCCACCATTCTACTTCTCTCCCTACCCAACCAAATACTGTATGATTCCGTTAATGCCGTCTTGGAAGCTCGTTCCATAAATGTATTGACGGCAGACCTGCTTAGGCCCAATTCTTTCAGTGATGCAAAGATTTTGCTAAATAAACTTAAAAAAAGTGTATTTCTCATTGCTACGGTTTAAACCAACCTTTATAGGGTTTTTAAGGAATGCGTTCCTAAAAAAATATGTATATAATTAATTTATATTATAATATTACACCTGAACCCAACTACTTACTAAGAAATTCGTTCCAATTGGAAAAAGGTAGATGAATAATTGTTTGTTTTGTAACGAACAAAGCATTTTTATTATTTGCTTTATCTATTGTTCAATGTTATATCTTGTGATAATAAATTATTATCCGAACTAAAGATTATTGTGCGATTTATATGAAATATAATAAAGAAAATAATTATTTATTAACGTATTGTCAAAACTTCAATCTCTTGTGAACTTTGTGAAATAACTTTGTTCACATACTGAATTCACCAGAATATGTTTTGGAATGCCAATCTGTTTCGAAGTATAAGATATATATAATTGGGTTTGGCCGTTAGTCCACAAGCGTAACCTGTGCTAGTAATGTAAAATATTATAAAAAGTATATTCACGACTGTTTCCCCCTTACGGGTCAATAACCACCATAAAAAAACGTATTTACATTTAGCTAACTTTACTACAGGCCAAATTATGACAAGTGCCAGGATCGTCCCAAACTTAAGAAATATCACAAATAAATTAAATATACCAATTTTCTAGTAAATTTGCCCTATACTCGCCTACACTGACCACTGGTTTGTAATTTAAAATAATATATATTATTGTGTTACGACCAGAAATCGAACCCGCTATCTCCACGGATTTAACCGCTAGACCACGGAGGTTGTCTATTGTAATGAAATATTGTAATTTGAATAAAATAAATTTATCCTTATTTATTAATATTCTCTAAAAAGTTAAAACGTACAATTTATTTTATTATGAAATATTTTTTTATTTGTTTTCCATGACACATGTGTTTGGCGTTTTCCATACATACATATATATTACTCATATCATACGAGTACATACAATTAAATAAACAATCGTCTTAATAGTCGAACAAGAATATTGAATCATACAAAATGTATTGATTTCATTGTCCTAAGTTTTAAAATATCGTGACTATTTGTTACGCCTACTTTATTTGTTATTTCTACTATAATGAACAATTCTAACTAAATATAATTTAAAAAATAAGTCAATTATGATATAAACCTAAAATTAAAATTAGTAACGTCGAATCAGAGATAGTCCCTAGAAGACTGGGATCATTTCCCTCTGTATAAGCTATACGTGACACAAAGGAAATATAACTAGTTTTGTATAATGTTTCTTAATTTGAAAGTAAAATGAAAAAAAAAGAAAAAAAAACGTATCTGCACCAGTTTTCCCAACTTGCACGCCACATTACGTGCACAGAACAGTAGGGAACAATGCTATAGCTGAATAAGGATAGTATTTTTTAAGGTACAGAAAACTAGTCATTAATCCTAATCAGCATTGTTTTTTTGTTTTATAGATAAACGGCGGGCAACTACTATCCCGTATTCAAGAACGCGCACGTTTCTCCGAAGCAGAAGCGGCACAAATAGTGAGGGAGTTGGCCACAGCGTTGAATTTCCTACACGGAAAGGGTGTGGCCCATCGGGACTTGAAGCCCGAGAATATACTCTGTGTGCACCGGGACAGGCTGTGTCCGGTCAAGATCTGCGACTTCGATCTCGGATCCGGTATCAGCTTTACCAGCAGTCTCGCCAGTCCGCTGGCAACACCACAGTTACAGACTCCGGTAAGTTTTCATTCTTTGCCAAACAAAAACAACTTTTTAATACTCTTATAAATATATCGTAAAATTTCACACTAGTAATAATTGAATTAGTAATAAAAACTGGAGGACATAAATTTTCATTTTATAAAAAAAATATGTACCTACTTACTATGGTAGCAACCTTTATCGGAAGTACATCGCTGAATAACATAAAATTACTTTTTTTTTAAGTTTTGGGACTGCCGTACTAACACTAAAAGCATTTTTTTTCCCACTAAGCGTTTCACGATGTAACCGTTATAACAAAAAGTATATACAGCCCCTTGTTAAAGGGGTAACTTTTTAGTGTACTAAGGTTTAGTCGTGTAGTTAATAAAAATAACGGTCGCAACGATTTACGTGTTTTTACAACATGTTATTACTGTTGTTTTTGGAACGCACTGCAATAAGTCTTATTATAGGACCGCCTCCGTGGTCTAGTGGTAACAAACGTTGCCGTGAACTCGGGAGGTCGTGGGTTTGATTCCCACAGGAGGCAAGTTATACATTGTATAATTTGTCTCGGTCTGGGTGTTTATGTGTATAATATGTATATATTTACAACAAAAAAAAAGTATAATATGTAGTTTATCAACCATCTAGTTTCCGTAACACAAGCCTCGTAGCTTACCACGGAAACTAGATGGCGCTGTAATATTCATTTTATTTATTTGACATTTTAAAAAATTCTAGGCACAAGGATAAACATTCAGCCTAAATGCTAAAATTAGGTTTAATTTTTCTTTAGGTTGGCAGCGCAGAGTTTATGGCTCCGGAAGTGGTGTCACTATTCGCGGGCTCGGCGGCGGCGCATTATGACAAGCGGTGTGATTTGTGGTCGCTAGGGGTCATCGCATACATCTTGTTGTGCGGTTACCCACCCTTTGGGGCAGATTGTGGCTCCGATTGCGGCTGGGATAGAGGCGAGAATTGCCGCAATTGTCAAGAGCTACTGTTTACTTCAATACAGGTAAATTGATAATTTATTTTATTAATGAATTGGAAATTTTTCAAGAACAGATTTTCGTTGTTGTGCTTGAAGCGTTTTCAGACAAAAAACGTGTGTTTTTTAAATTAAATAATTTAATTATGCTAACAAACATAGGCTTATTTATTGGAAATTGGTTAGTCTTAGTAAAATACTTCCTTAAAATATTTGCCATTCAATGTGGCAATACTGCCAGTATCAGTATGGCACTTTGCCCATTGGTAGCGATTTGGAGCAGTTTTTTTATATTTTTTATTTACATTTAATTTGTTTGTGATATTTCTCGAGTTTGGTACGCTGGAGACATCGACGAGCTTGACACTAGTCATGATTGGCCTATAGTAAAGTTGGCTAAATGTGAATCCGCTTATTTATAAGCGTTGTTTCTGACCATCCCGAAAGGGAAACGTTCGAGTTGATGATGATACTAATATATGTCAACTTCGAGACATTCTAAATTTAAATTTGTTTGACAGGACGGTCGATATTCGTTTCCGGAGAAGGATTGGTCTCACATTTCTCGCGAGGCCAAGGACTTGATAAGCCAGTTGTTGGTGAGGGAGGCGTCCCAACGACTGAGTGCCGAGAAAGTGCTGCAACATCACTGGCTCAGCCTCAACGTCCGGAGGGACCAGGCCACGCTGCGCACTCCGTTAAACATACAACGGTAAGTCATTAACCCATTACAACATTCATTACAACCAAAGATATAAAAGTAAAATTAATTATTGATTAAAAATAGTACAAAAAAAATTACAGATAATAAAATTCATGATTAAAGTACCAAGGCTGCGTTACACTGCAATTTTTTTTAGCATTTGTGACCGAATACTATCTCCAGAAACTTCTACCATTTTTTTCCCAGTTTCACCAAGGAAAATGTTTTTATTTCGAAAGAAAGAAATATAATAAATAAATTCGTTTATTTCAAACCACTGGGATTCATATTAAAAATATATTAGTACTTACAGATAAAGGTGCTTAAATTTAACTATAATATAAATATACAGCGTCAAAGCATACATGTATGTTCTAAAGTTTAAGCTGACAATATTGTATGAATACCTACATGTATGTTCTAAAGTTTAAGCTGACAATATTGTATGAATACCTACATGTATGTTCTAAAGTTTAAGCTGACAATATTGTATGAATACCTACATGTATGTTCTAAAGTTTAAGCTGACAATATTGTATGAATACCTACATGTATGTTCTAAAGTTTAAGCTGACAATATTGTATGAATACCTACATGTATGTTCTAAAGTTTAAGCTGACAATATTGTATGAATACCTACATGTATGTTCTAAAGTTTAAGCTGACAATATTGTATGAATACCTACATGTATGTTCTAAAGTTAAGCTGACAATATTGTATGAATACCTACATGTATGTTCTAAAGTTTAAGCTGACAATATTGTATGAATACCTACATGTATGTTCTAAAGTTTAAGCTGACAATAAGCAATTTTTTAAATGTTTATTGGTCTCCACAGCAATCTATCCGGTAACCTGTCCCGGTTCGCGGAGTCGGCGATGGCGGTCCACCGAGTCATCCAGCAGCACTTCTCCATGAACTACGCGTACTTGCAGCCCCCGCGGGCTCTGCGGACCTGCAAGTCCTACTGCGACCGGGACAACGATCTGCACCCCCTGGAGGTCAGTATCATGAAAAAACAGTAGTATTAGCAATGTAAGGTTTTACAATATATGTTAACAAACAATCGTGGAACATTATTACAGGATTTGCAAAAGTATTTTGGTGATGGTCCCACACAAGGTCTTATACTTTATTTTTTTATTATATAGGAAAATTATACTAAAAATAGGAAGTTCTTCGCGCCATTTAACTCAAAGGAAAAAATATATATTGCGTCTGACTTGGCTGTTTGGGCTAGACCCTTTGCCTTCCCACATCATTCATCATCCATCGGGAAAAGAGAACACAAGAAAATAGTCCATTTTACCTTTTTGGATTTGCCCTGTATCGTAATCAATAATAGATGATAGATAGCATTCCTTTCTTCTAAAAAAAAAATGTTATACCTAATATGATCCCGAAGTAAATCATTCTAGTTCCAAAAAAAATAACTTGTAAAGTGGAAGTTGACGGAATGTTTGTTTATTGTTGTTTTGGGCCGAGTTTAAACATAATTATTCGTTCAATCAACTTTCATTAACAATCAGTAAAAGATATTAAGTTATAAATAGGAATTTAGTGTTTAGTTTTGTAGAATAATTTGCTGATTGTAAATAACACTAAACAAATGCGGAAATTATTTTTATACCAGAAATACGATTATTAGTTCAATAAAACTTAAATTATTTTTCCTAAATATTTTATTGAATGAAGTTTAATAATGCGCTGTGTTGACTTAAAATTAAGAGCCAGGCATTTCTTGTATACGCAATTTAATCTATTCGATTATCACTCTTATTTGCCCTTTAGTTACATAATAAAAATATATCATAATATATAAGTATCATCATGACCCTTCCGGTCAGAAATGACGCTTTTAAAAAACTGATTCAAACAAACAGACAGCGGAGTCGTTCAGGCCTGGGTTGGGGCCATCATCTGGAGTTTTGGAAAGAGAAACTATAAAATAATAAAAATACAAAATTATAAATACAGAATAACGCTTAACATTATAGCTGTTGTAGAAAGGCATTGTCACACTATAAGCTAAGACAGACACAATTATAAACATATAAATGTCAATATCAGTTAAGATAATAGCTGCTGTAAAGAGGCATTGTCATACTATAAGCTAGGACAAACAATTATAAAAAAGGTAACCTAAAATTATAGCTGCTGTATAAAGGCATTGTCATACTAAACTGGACTATAACTAAATACATATTGTGTAATAAATTCACGGACTTCCTCTAGACTTTAAATTAGCTCATTTGATATCATCATTATCTTATGTTTTAACCCATAGTATAGACATAATAATTTCATGCCAGTCTTCTTGGAGTCTTATTTCTGAAGGGAAGTCACTTGATGACATTTCTTGGTTATTGTTAGTAAATATTATTATTAGGTTTTAGTTTATTTATTCCGTTAAAACACAGCGTCCTAGACCTCTACTGTTGGAGATGGGTCTTTCAGAACATATAATGGGTATTTAAAAATGTATAGTACGAGACGTGGATACGTCGGAATACGCATGAGAGTAGGGTTAATGCAGTAGAAATGCGGTCGTTGCGGCGGATATGTGGCGTCACTTTGGCGGACCGCATACGTAACGTCGAAATACGGAATAGGGTTGGTATGAAGGAAAGCATAGGGACAAAAATAAGGAAAGGCATGCTACGATGGTTCGGGCATGTTGAAAGGATGAGCGATGAAAGATTGACGAACCAGATATATAATGCGAAAATTGTGGGTGAAAGAGGCCCTCGCAGACCGAGACTCACATATCGCGAGCAAATATATAAAACACTGACTTCTTAACCAAAGGGCATGTATAAAGAGGTTAATGAATGTCGACGAAGCGAAAGAGGTATGTCGTGATCGTGTCAAATGGCGCTCAATTGTGAAGATATGTATGTATGTATATAGTACGAGTATCTACCCAGCAGTTTTCTTAATACACTGATTCCAAGTTGATAACTACCTAACAAGTTGAAGACCAATAGGTTGTATTAAATGCCCAGGTTATATTAGTCAACGTGTAAATAAGTTATTAATACCATTGTCTGTACAAACAAGTGTGAAACTACAATAAATAATTTGTTCCACGTTTCTACGAGCGGAATATTTCATGTCATTACTCATTCATATTCAGATATAATTATCTTTTTACAAAGTATAGAGGTTTTTGTTGAATGGAAAATTCTATGCTAAATCCAATGAGGTCAAATAAAAGACATTTTCATACAAAATGTTTGTTACATTTATAATTTTTATAACTTCAAAGTTGTAACTTTTATAGATAACAGTTAGACAATATACTTGTCTACTTAGAAATTCATGGACCTAATGTCAACTTTATGGCTAATATTTTAAGGATTATAATTGTGTGTAACTATAATAGCGACATCTATGATCGACATGAGAAACTTTTTTGTCTAATGTCTTATTTTTGTTCTATCTCGCTTCATTTACAAGACGTGGACACCTTATTTACCCGTATTATCATCATTACAGCCCCTAAAATACAGAGTCCCAGACCTAGTCCTAGTCCACTGTTGGAGATAAACCTTCCAGAGGAACGGGGACGGTGGTGTTGTTAATCTATGTCAAATGTATGTAAGAAAAGTGTATTGGGAAATGCCGGAGATGAACCTACCTATGTTAAGGAAAGCATTCTTACAACTGAGCCACCACCGCTCTTTATTTAATAAAACAGGATTATTTAACTCCATACAAACTGTTAAATTTACAATAGCCAAAATTTTTGTCACTTTCGACATATGGTTTGTTTCTACCAATACAGTAACATTAGTCTAGAGTACGACCATACAAAATCACCCGATATATATATAGTTTTATATATATTTTATTAATTTATTTTTATTTTAAAACTTTATTGCACTATGTACAAAGGCGGACTTAATGCCGCTAGGCATTCTCTGACAGCCAAACCTTTAGGACATTGAGACAGGATAGGTGGTAGGTGCAATTAAAAAATTGGTGAAATTTAAATAAAACAGAAACATAATTATAATATAAATATATACATTCTAATATCTACATACAATTTACATACTAATACATAAATAAGTCATACTATAGATATACTAATATAACATAAATAAAACTACTTACATAATGAGCAAAAGGGTTGGTATGAAGGAAAGCATAGGGACAAAAATAAGGAAAGGCATGCTACGATGGTTCGGGCATGTTGAAAGGATCAGCGATGAAAGATTGACGAACCAGATATATAATGCGAAAGTTGTAGGTAAAAGAGGCCCTGGCAGACCGAGACTCACATATCACGATCAAATAAATAAAACACTGACTGAAGGTGCATTAAAAAGTCGTCGTAACCAAAGGGCATGTATGAAGAGGTTAATGAATGTCGACGAAGCGAAAGAAGTATGTCGTGATCGTGTCAAATGGCGCTCAATTGTCTCTGCCTACCCCGCAAGGGATCTGGCGTGAAGATATGTATGTATAATGAGGAGAGTGTGATAAAATTAACAATGTGATGATGCAGCTGCTGTTATGCTGATATTAAGGAAATTAATATAAGAGAAAAAAAGATTGAAAAGAAAGGTTTAGGTTAGGTTAGCTAGTTAAAAAGTGTTTGTATACCTGGTTTTTAAATATATATAGTATAGTTATAATCAAAGATTTTACTCATAGTGTATTATTGTATTTTTTCGTTTTAGTTGGACCGCACTAGCGAGGCCCTGAGCCGCGTGCAGTTGTGCTCAGAGGAGTGGACGCCTCCCCTGGGCCTGTCTCCCCCGACCGAGTCTCAGCTCATGCGCCGGCGTCTCTCTTCCCACCGAGACAAACCACTCGCCGTCCACTAGACCCACCGGTACTAAAACACCCATTCATAAACACACACACACTATTACAAATTAAGCCCGCCACAGTAGCATTGGTCGTCGAGTTGTTGCAAATATTAACTTGGATTTTTTCACACTTGTAGTGCTTGCGTTTCATTGGTCGATAACCGGGGACTCCCTGCAGGCGAGATAACGACTAGTAGATGTAGTCGATAGCTCGGTCGATATATGTGCGGTATTCTCTGTAAGCAGCCTAAAAACCAATAAAATTTATCAGTCGAAATAAAACAACTGCCTATTGTGCGGTGCGGAATGTTCGTCGCATACGGTCTCCATTGACTTATGAAAATGGTTACCGCATACACGAACAGAAAATCGCCCGCACTCCACGGTTCTATCGACTATTTAAAACGGTTTCCGCATGCGGTTCCTATATCATGAGTCTCTGGCTTAATCAACCAATGAAATTGAGTTTTTAAGATTCAGTACTCGTAGGTAGATCAAACCACAATTTTTGTACGACCTCCGACTTCTCTGTACCGGCTTCGTTATGCACACTAACTCGTACCCATATTAACTGCATTTGTGTGGGGATGTTGTAACTTGCACGTGGGTAGTGTCAACCAATGCGAGTGTGAACGGCAGGTGTTAATCAAATCAGTCACCGCCAGTATTCGAGAGGATGTTAAACTAATTAACTAACATTTGCTTATAAGGCACGTGACAGTGAATTGCAACAATTACCACGTAGCGTATAACAAAATGGTAATTATGAATTATTATAACCATCCTTTCGCATACTGGATATCCTTTTTTTTTTATTAATTTAAGTGTTTTTTTTATAACATTTACCTTCTATTCCCTATTTACCTTCTCAAATCATTGTCGATGAGTATCTGATTTTGTGTAGTTTTGAGGGTACCATAATATTATTCTTAAATCTACCCACAATCGAATACATAAATTAAAAATATCTGCATTATTTGTAAGTAAATAGCGAATGTACTTTAGGTCAAAATTTGGTATAAAAAAACAAAACAAAAATCAGTCAAAAATTATGGTTATTGTCAAAAGAATATGTGTCTGTGTTTATAAATAGGTGTATGTGTACAATTCAAAATACAACGGATCTCGAACTTTCCCCTTCCTCTTACTATTTGCTATGACGTGTTTTTATTAATTTCATAATATTTTATAAATTAAATCTGTGTTATATATGAAAACAAACGGCCATTTGTTTAAATTGAACATAAATAACAATTTAAAACTTGTCTATTTATTTATATATAACGCAGCCATATTTAAAACAATATTATTAGGTTAATTAAAACGCGTTGTATAAGGTGGCTTGATATTGTAATCTCCAAATACTTATTAAAAAAAAATCAATAATTTAATTTAACAAAAGAGAAATCCTAACATTTAAATAATATATTATTTTTATTTATCCATAATTTGTTTACATCAATGGACATTTCAATATTAAGCCACGTTAGGTTACGTTCATGATATTTGCATTTTTAGTTTTCTATGCAGTATTTTTTTCTATATATTTCCACATTGATATCTTACTTCTAACTTCACTACCACCTGATGATAAGTGGAATGTGAAGTTTAAAAGATAATTATATAATTTACAAATAAATACTATTATTTTAGTTTTTTTTCGGCATAGACACTACAATTTTGCAAAAATTATGAACGCAACCTTTGTTTGGTGTATGCGGGATTGAGTTAAAATTATACTTTAGGCTTTACTGTGATTTGAACTAGTTTTTATTAAAACTAAAGTTATTGTTAAAAACCAAACTTAGTTATTATTTACATTTATTTTATACTTGAAAATAATTATTCTAATTGTTTTTTTTTATAAATATACGGTTTTTTTTGACACGAGTAGCTTTCGTGACTACGGTCGAGCTATTTGAGCGAAACAAATATGTTTCTAACGTTAATCCGCGTAAATAACCGCTTATTTATAAAAAAACTGTGAGAAATTTTAAAAAATATCTTTATTTTATAATCTACTTCCGTTATACTACAGATGCCGTTTTATGTTGCAAAGCACAAAACTCAATCCGGCATCCAGCATTCTCTTAGATTCTTTATAGAAATTCAAAGGAATCTTTGTCTTTTATTTTTTACCGCGCGTATATAGTTTTACTCCTACACACGCGAACAAATACAAAAAACCCCACCCGAAGTCATTCCGTTCGTATTTTGGATAAAAAAGCGCGAACGACCACTTTTTGAATTTAGAACTGTTTTTATCTTATATTAGCATTGTTAAGTAGGTACGCTCCTCCAGTCTGTCTTTCGCCATTTTTATTATTTCACCATTTTTATTATTTCACCATGCCGACAAGTGCGACAATTATCAATAAAAGGTCACTGTTACTATCACGGAGAGCCATTTTAACGCAACCATGACACAGCTTTAATTACATGATTTACCGACAAATCTACAAATATGTCGACTAGGAAAAATAATTCTTTTTGCGAAAAATAATCTTCTTTAAATTTAAATACTTACATACAATTATAACAAAATCCTGTCATGTTTATAGGCATTACTATAAAAAATAATTTTCAAAATTGTCATATGTCGACTGTCGCTTGACAATTGTCATTCGACATATGTCACTGACAATTGTCGACGTGGTGAAATAGGAGCCTGAAGTAATTTTTTTGGCGATATCGAGTTTATAATCTCAGCAGAAGCTCACGCCTAATTACTGCCTCCGTGGTCTAGCCGTTGTTGATTTAGACGCAGAGGTACCGGGTTCGCTACCTGGTCGGGACAAGCTTGCCACTTGTTATGATGGGCATATATAGTAAAGTTGGTTAAATATAAATCCGCTTTAAAACCGTTTCTGACCACTCCGGAAGGGATACGGTCGTCATGATCCTGTTACTTTTTATTTTTCAATAGCGCAGTAGAATAAATATATAATATTATAAAAAAGTATAGGTACTTACTATTTGTTAAATGCGATGCAGTCAGTCATGTGATTATAATAAATACATATAAATATTTTTTGATTAATATGTGTTTTAAAAAAAGTAGATTTTTAGTGATAGAAATGTAAGGTATTTAATTAAAATGAGTTTTTAAAATAATTTAGCGTTTTTGGTTTCTAAGGACTTGTCATAAATATAATACTTAATTAGTAAAAAAAAAGAAGTTATTTGTTTATAAATTGCATCGCATTTATCGTAATATTAATAAATAATACTAGCATTTTAAACTTAAAATTTGTCACCACATTTTTGACATTTTACAATCATAAGTTTTTATTAAAGTAACCTAAATATTTTTAAAAAGCGTGTCATATGTTGCATTATAGTTTTTATTTTATAATTTTCTTAGGATTTTTGTTGTTTAGTTTCCCATAATTCTTTGTGTGAGTGATTTAGAAGTCAGCGCGACTTTTGTTTTGTTTATTATTGTTATTATTCTATTTTGTGAGGGCAACACTGATGTTTATTTCCAAAACGATAACAAACATCGTACATTGCTTTATTTATTTAGGGATCATGAAAAGTGTTGGGAAGGATTAATAAAAAATAGATTATTTTCATTTTAACATCAACAAAAAAAAACATTTCTCGTGTTTGAACAAGCATAGACATCGACAATCTTGTGCCTATGTAAATTTGACAAAATGTAAAATCGATTCTTAAAAAAACTTAGTTCTAACTATGATTACTAGTTACTAGCGATATGCGCTAGGGATAACGTTCGTGATTGTACTTTATTAATAAAAACACGCAATGTATGAAGTTTGTCGAGTTTTTTGGTTAAGACAAAGTGACCCGTGTGTGTTAGTGCAGTGGTCGTTCGCGTAACATTCCTTCGCTCGTCAGTGGTACCAAATGTATGTGCCAATGGATGTCCCGGCCTCCAGTGATCACTTAAATATTAAGCGAAGAGATATAATTATAGAGCTGTAACAGTTTTATTTGAGCCTTTAAAGATATATTTTTATGAATAAATAAAACGACTGAATAGTTTTTTATTGATATGTAGTTTACTGGACCGAGAGCTCGCGAACTCTACAAGCAAATGTTTTATGTAGCATGCCAAGTACGTTAAACATCACCTGGCAGTCATTTATGAATCTTAATCGGTGCAATAAGACCCATTTACACTTTTTTTTTACTAATCAAAGAATAATGGCGAGCGCCCATGGAGTTATCTGAACTAAATTTCGTTTACGTCTTTACATCAAAATATAAAAAAGGACTGCGGAAAATGTTATTTAAATTATTTTAATAGTAAGCACAGAAGAATCTTCAATTATATAGCCATTTAAGTAAACTTTTTTCAATGATTCTTTTTGTCGTCGATGTTGGGAATGTCATATTTTTTCCTATACATACTATAAATTTAAGCTTTTTATTCTTACCCTGTGTTTCACTTGTCGCTTTAAGTGATTTTTTTCGCTTTGAAAGAGGTTCGACTTGGCGTTGCTCTATGATATTCATACAATTTAAGCAACATTCGGTAAATAAACAAACTTTGCTTTGCTTTCAAGTCGAACATAGCATTAAAGTGATTCTTTCTTTAAGTAACCAATAAAGCATTGTTATTTTATATGCGTATTTAGATTTATTGCAGTGGCAACATTACAGTCTGCTTTTTGTTAAAGTATTTTTAAAATCGCTTGAAAATTTATCAGGGTACATCTCGCCATTGTTCTTTAGGAAAATCGTTACTTGGAGGGTTCACGTGCTCTTGGGCTATGCGTGGAGTTTGGTTATAGGGCGCGGGCAGCGCTCGGACCGTTGGTCAATAAACTTTTGTATTAATTGAGATATATATATATTATCTACCGATCTTTATAAATTACATTGTTTTTTTTATAGGATTTATGAAATCCACTTCGAGAATAGAGTTTTTAATAAGAGTTGATATTTGAACCAGCGATCCTCATAGTATTTGTATTGTATGGGAAATTTATTTGTGGATAAATTGTTTTTTGACTAGTCTGTTTGTGATCTAATATTTGCATTTCACCGATGTTTACAACTACATCACACTAATTAGGTAAATGAGGTTTTAATAAAAAAAAAGTTGAATGCAATAATGTGGGGTTCTCCACTAGTTTCCGAAAGGGTGTTTAATTTAACAAAGTGCCAAGTAAACTACCAAGTCCTTAAGTTTAGACGCGGAGGTACCGGGTTCGTTTCCGGTACCTTAATTATTCGACACAATAATTTATTTGTGATATTTCTCGAGACATCGACGAGTTTGTCACTTGTCATGATGGGCCTATAGTAAAGTTGAAAAGCATGGTTTGTGACCATTCCGAAATGGATACGGTCGTGATGATACTTTACTTTATTTTTTTAAACACTTTCGGAAAGTGTGGGTAAGTGTCTTATTGGTGCGCGCGATATCTAATGGTAGAACTATGTTGTAAAGGCACCTATTGGAAGCCTAATGCAAACGTTATTTAAGGAATCCCTTAACTAATAGTTAAGTAATAGTAAATAGTTAATACTGTCACTTTCAAACCCTATTATTCAAATTCAAAATCGTTTATTTAAAACAGATGGATTAATAACACCCTACCAAGTAGATATCTCACGTTTATCAATAAGACCATATATGATTAGAATTGAGCCATGGATCTATACAGTGGACTGTTAAACACTTATTTTAAGGTTATATTTTTGTGCGTATTACTTTTATGACAGAGAATTTCCCTCTCGCTCGCACAATCTAATATTTTAAAACATTTTTTTTGAGTGTATTTTTGAGAAATGTACACTAAAAACTTTTTAGGAAATTAAATTATGCATATTTTGGACATATTTTTACTGCCTCCGTGGTCTAGCGGTTAAGTCCGTGGATTTAGACTCAGAGGTACACAAAAATATTTATTAATGTAAATAAATACATTTAATTAATATTAAATTTATTTGTGATATTTCTCAAGTTTGGTACGCTGGAGACATCGACGAGCTTGCCACTTGTCATGATTGGCCTATAGTAGAGTTGGCTAAATGTGAATCCGCTTATTTATAAGCGTGGTTTCTGACCACCCCGAAAGGGAAACGGTCGTGATGATTCACACACATTTTTACTTTCATAAACCTAATTTTAGACAGAGAAAAGTAGGAAAGACATTTATAACGACTTTCCTTTATGTTTAAAAAAAACTATGACTATTAAATCTCTCAACATTTCTCAAAATTACACTCAGAGTAGATTATTTAGAAAATAGCAATTGTGCGAGCGAGAGAAAAGCACAAGCAAACCCTATTAATAATAATTATAATAGATTTGTATTATTTAAAATACCTTGTTAATATTATTAATTTCTGTGACACTTCGACGTTTATCTATGTATTTATTTATGTAATACTTAAGGTTTATTTTTTAAATTAAGTCTTAAAAATCCTTGTGATACGATTTAATCATGTTCTTTCTTTATTCAGAGGTGTCACTGATTAACTAAAACAACCAAGGTTATTATTTTAACAGTTAACAGTTTTTTTTGTATTAAAAAAAACGCCAGATATGCTTGAATTTTGGTATATTTCACACAACTGTGTCATATTTCTATGTGTGATGCTGTCATTTATTCATGAATAGTACACTCGGATGCACAAATATTCGCCCACATGCGATTTCTTTGTCTGGTTAATTTAATTATGATTTAACGCAGTTTAGACTTTAGCGATGGCTACAAAGACGTTTTGTAAGAATTTGCAACAACGTTTGAATCGATTTTTGTTGAAATGTAGTTTAAAATAAATAAACACTTACGTTTTTTTTGAGAGCTTGGCTGGTGATTTCTGCCTCTAAGTGTATTTCATCAAATCAAACCTATATAGTTTAAGCTTGTTGTTTAATACTAGAAATACGGAATCATACAAAATCCACACAAATACAAATTATCAGAAAAAAATCTGATTATTTATATCTGTTCGCGTCTTTCTAGTGTTAACTCTGTTTGGTCCATGGTAAGAGCAATATGTTGCTGTAGAGCGTTGTGTCATGTATGGATATCGTGCTGTGTTGATAAGTTAAGGATTAATGGAGTTTTAAGACAACCGTTAAACAGAACGTTTGGGAGCAATAGAACAATCGAGAACACATTTAAATTGTTTGTCTAACGGCTGCCTAAGGACTGCCATAACATTGTGATCAGATACCTAAATATAACTGACCCAAGTTTTTTATTTACTAAATAGAAAGCGAATTGCAAGAATTTAATATTTTTAATTTAATTTGTTTTATTTTGTATGGCAGGGTACGTACAACTTATGAATTACGAAATAGTTTTTGTCTCGCTTTTTATCTTCTAATGCCAGTAATCATAAAAAAATCATTGGGCCAGTTATAATTAGGCTATAGTTTGAATACTTTTATATGCTGAAAGAGTGAAGTAAAGATTAATAATAAACTACCCGGCAATACCATGAGTTCTTTTTAAAAAAAAGACAATAAACAAAATCTTTTTTTTAAACTTTATTCATGGTGTTGCCAGGTTTAAGTGTAAGTTTAGACTTGCTAGATACCTGCGTAGATTGGACAAGTCAGTATAACCAGTGAGTTGCAATAAAATTATATAAAAAATACTATGTCTTCTTGTTATTAATCATTTGGAATTTTATATAGATGCCATCTCCAGTCAATTCTTTTTGTTTCGATTACGCAGATACCTTTGTTAATTTTTTTGACTTTTATAATTATCATTTGTACTGTCAATAAATTACAGATGTTTGAATTTCTATTAAATAATGATTTTTATTTTCCACTTTTCATCCTTCCTTAGGCACTGCAGTCAGCAAAAGGTACTCTGTACCATTTAGGAGTCATTATCTCGTGGACTCAATTACTTGTAGCTGTTTTTAATGTTATAATATAAAGGATATTAAATTAATAAAACATACTACCATTTGCTGACTAGTATTTCAACTAACTAGGCAATTTTGAAAATGTTTTTTTTTTTTTAACATATACATATTATCTGTAGGAAAAATACTTGTGGCCAACAAAAGAGCTAAAAGTCTGGCAGGATTAAGGTTTATATTGAATCTCTATATTTAACTAAGTGAGTCAGAGGTCAATTGGTTAATAAAAAGGACAAATACAAGTAGTTAAATAACCCCACAGATACGTATTTTTAATCCAAACCAATCAGTGATCAGTGTACCACGTGACCACATAAGCACTAATTTGCGGTAAAATTCAAATTATTCATTGGTTGGACCGGTTTATAATTCTAAAGCTATTAAAGATCTAGTTGATATCTAATATTTTAAATTAATTATAATATATTGAGGTAGGTATTTAATATTAAAATTTAACTATGATTACAAGAAATATACAAAAACATTTTTTATGATATGTATTAGGCATTGATCAAGTTAAAGCTGAACTGGTAAAAAGAGTGAATACTGAATGGTAATAAATAAGTATATGATAAAATTTTTGGTTATGGGTTTTGTATACTACCTATGGATTCATGTAGGTGTGCAGAAAAAAGCGCTTAAAGCAATAAGTCAAACATAGGGTTAAGACGTGGACCGGTGAGTTTTGATTTCGTCTTTCGAAACTTTGAAACCTTTACTCATCCCCTACCTAAGGCTAACGAGTTTTTTTACCTAATTTCTAAGACTCACCTCGCGCCGACGTTATGGTAAGCGTAAGAATGCTTCTAACATGGGAGCTACTGACGTCAATAACTAATAAAAAAAAAAAAACTATTAAATTATATTAAATTGGTAAATGCTAGGACTAGGACCAAGTCCTAAGGTAAATGCCTTAGATTGTTTGTTTTTTAAACTTTGCGATTTGAACGAGGGTTAATTTATTTTCCGCTGGTCTAGTGCATATCTTATTTTTTTCAACTTGCAACTTTGATATTGTGCCGCTTTTATAAAGGTAGTTATTGTTTTGGTTTACGCACTTCTTAAAATAATTTTATGTTTTAAATACAAAATAAAAGTACTATATTTATTGTATTTATATATAGAGATGTACTTTTAAACTTAATATTTGAATATGACAATAGGAACAATGTTTAAAAAATATATAATATTGAAAAAAATGCGCTTTGTAAACATAAATGGCGTTGACGTGACATGTCAAAAAATCAATTATAGAGGGCGCTGTTAATTGGTCGGCCACGTAAGTCAGGGTCGTATTTTTATTAAAATTCTGATTTAATTATGTTATTTTACGTGAATTAGTATGATGTGATAATAAAGTGATAAATGCGCAACGTTTTATTGCTATTTTGAGTTTTTTGGAGCTTCTGTAAGGTAAGATTTTTCAATACAAACACTGTCATGTTTGTCTTCATTTTCCGTCATTTTCTCAGTTCATATTGTCCCAAATAAAAACCTGTGTATAGCTGATATTTAATAAAAAGGTATAAAAAACGCTAAAGTTCATTGAATATCGTTGTAAAAACAAAATCGAAATGTGTGACGCAAAGAATGTGTTTTTTACGCAGATAAACTTTACTTACAGATTGAAGAATAATGGCCAATTTACCACCCAATTCTTTTATGAACGCTTCAGACCCTCAGCAACTAAACTCAAACCCAGGGCCCGCCATGGTCAATCACAGTCAGTACAACCAAATGCCATTGAATGCAATCAGTTACTCAGGAACAAAACAAGATGCTAACTCAAATAACCAAAGTCAAGTGGGATATGGTAATATGAACAATTACAATCAAAGTGAGAGTAACTCTCCGGCATTTAATAGGCCTCCAATGCCTCCGACACAGGCCAGGCCGCCTGTTAACTCTGCACCGCCAAGCACAGTGAACCAGAATCAATATCTTGGTAATCAGTTGCCACCACACAATAGAAATTCTCCAAACTACGGTCCACCACAAGTGAATCATTCCCAAGCTCAACAATTTGCCCAAATCAATGCTAACACTCCCCCACTAACTTCGTCTAGTCAGCCTTATTATATTCCACCTCCTGTGAATGGGGCTCCACAAATGAAGCCTCCGTCGTCATCCCCTTTTTCTCTTCCATCCGCGGGATCACAGCCATCATCCCGACCACCTTCAGGCCCTTTTGGGACTACAAGAGCATCTCCTGCCCCTATTGGGCCTCAGAAACCAGATGGATTAATACCACCATCTTCTAGTAATATGAATGGTCCATCACAGGGCTCACAAAGTGGCTTTACAGGCAATAATTCACCTCAAAATTTAGGTCCACCTAAGCCTCTAGGTCCTCAAAGAGCTAATACAGTACCTTCATCATCATCAAATAGTATGGCAGGATCTAAAGGCATAGCTGGTCCTCAGAGATCCAATGCTCCTTCAAACCTGGGGCCAACAAGCTTTCCAGCACCTTTTACAAGTATGCCCCGGCCCCAGGGACCTCAACATGTGTTTAAACCACCTACAGCTAGCTTTACTGGCCCATCAAGTTATACTGCACCACAAAATAACTTTTCTGGCCCACCTAGTAGTTTATCTGGGCCAAGTAGCATTTCTGGGCTACCCACTAGCATGCCAGGACAACCAAATGCAGTTCCACCCAGCTCATTTCCTGGGCCAAATAATATTTCTGGGCCACCTACTGGTCCATCAACTAGTATACTGGGACAACAGAATAGTTTTTCTGGTCAACCTAATAGTTTTTCTGGGCCACCTAATAGCTTTTCAGGGCCACCTAGTAGTTTTTCTGGGCCAACCAGTAATCCAGGCCCACCAAGTAGTACGCTAGTACAACCCGGTGTTGTTTCTGGTCCACCAAATAGTTTTACTGGACCACCAAATAGCTTTTCTGGGCCAAGCAGCATGTCTGGTCCACCGAGTATGGGTCTACCTCCAACCAACTTTTCCAGTCCTAACAACATGGGAAATCTGCAGAGTGTGAATTCTGGTCCACCAAGTGGGTATTCTGGGCCTCCGAGTGGGATTTCTGGCCCTCCGAATCAGATTTCTGGGCCTCCGAATCAAATTTCTAGGCCTCCAAATCAAATTTCCGGGCCTCCAAGTGGAATTTCCGGGCCTCCGAGACCCAACCAACAGCCGCCAATGGCACAACCCGGGCCTGCGAGTGGCCCAATGCAGAATACATACCAGCCGATAATGCAGCAACCTGTTAATTATAACCAAGTGCCTCCGTTGGATATGGCAAGGTATATTATTTTTAATATTTTATTACACTAGATATTATATATTTACATCCTTTAAAAGTTTGGAAACTATCCACGAGTTCCGTTTATAGAATAATAAGCATACATCAGTTATTCATTACCAAAAATATGACTACATTTTAAGCTAAAAATGTTAGCATGTTATGTCAGAGGCGTGGTTTATAACTGGAACACCCCATTCCAATCTGTGGGCTTAGATTAAAACAAAAGGGAAAGATAATTTGACCGCCTCCGTAGTCTAGTGGTAACAAACGTTGGCGTGAACTCGGGAGGTCGTGGGTTCGATTCCCACCGGGGGCAAGTTGTACATTGTATAATTTGTCTCGGTCTGGGTGTTCATGTGTATAATATGTATATATTTACAAAAAAAAAAGTATAATATGTAGTTTATCAACCATCTAGCTTCCGTAACACAAGCCTCGTAGCTTATCACGGAAACTAGATGGCGCTGTGTGACCTGTCTGGAAATATTTATTTATTTTTATTTATTTATAATGAAGACACCTGTGAAACTAGCAAATTATGCCTAATTAACGCATTTGAATCTGTAGTGAGCTAACTATTGAGCCGTAAGGATGTCACATAATGCCTTATGCATTCAGTTTCACTCGCTTCCCTCTGACAAATTCTATCTCATTTGTTAACGAAATTGGTGATACAAGTGTGAGTGTGTTGCATGTAGTTGTCTCTCAGTTCTGCATTTTGTAGTAACCAATATAGCGCATGCTGTATCTTATTTGTTTTAATTGAATCCACACAGGATGTAATTTATTATCTAGAACATAATTATATCAATATTTACATACTATGCCTCCAAGGTTCAGCAGTTAAGACCATAGATATAAGTTGAACCTATCTTACCTTACCTTACGCAGGAGCTGCATGCACTGCGGTCATTCATTTACTTCAGAATTATACTGAAATGTGGGTAATTCGGTGTGGATAGGTTGCTTAATATTTCATATAAAGATATATAAAATCAATGTTATCAAACAAAGGTGTCTATCTTCACCTTAAGCTTTGGAGATAACAGATATAATTTCTGACCAAGAACACAATAATATACTAAATATAGTAATGTGAACCTGAAGCTTAAAATATAAGTTGTTTTTGAAACAAGGTTGATACTTTCTTTTCACTCAATGGAACAATAAATGTTGGGGTGAAGTGAGCCATGCAATTAATCACAGATAACAAACCAGCTCTTTAAAGGTTAATTTTTGATTGTATTATTAAGAAGCCCACAAAATCATTTTTGTGATAACTTAGCTAGTAGGGACATATTTGTTTCATACTAGTTTTGATATTATGTATAAAACTACCTACCTACCTCATATTGTGCAATGCCAGTAATAAGTATTTTTAAATTATAAATAATTTGAATTTGGTTGATTCCTGGTCAGGGCACGATAATATATTTCATATACAGTGTAAACTCTATATAACAACACTGAAGGGACTGTGCGTTATAGAGAACTGTCGTTAAATGTAGAGAAGAAAAAATTGGAAGACAAGTTAAACCAACCACATCCAATTGATTTCGACGCATTAGGGAGTTTGTTATTAAATCAAGTGACATTACATGGAGTTTACACTGTATTTTTCCTCAACTCTGGTACTCAAGATTACATCAACAAGCTTGCTACTTGTTATAATGGGCTTATAGTAATGTCGGCTAAATGTAAATACACATTTATAAAAAAAGATAGGGCTTTGAATCTGCTAGGAATTAAGGTTGTGATAAATTACTTTTTACTTTCAAATAATGAAAAAAATTTTTTTTAGGTATCCAGATAATCAAGGATTAAACCAGCAGATGGGACAACTTAGTGTGACCAAACAAGGTTTTGATCAGTTGTGGGGTCATCAAATGGTGGATTTGCTTCAGATGAGAAATATCTATCCACCATACCCTGAGGATCCACCACCTATTAAGTTGGCACATCAATTCGCCGAATCATCTAATTGTAGTCCTGAGTGAGTATTGATTTTTTTTATTATTCACTACCCGTGTCTCCACTTAATATAGTGATCAGTGATAAAAGCTGTCAGGTGTTAGGGTTATATGTCACACTCTGATGGTAACGTTAGGTATCCTATACAGTATATATACCATATATACTGAAAACCATAGGATTTTTTTTTTTAATATCCAAACAAAAAAAAGATCTCACAGAAGAAATAATCAGGATTCAAGACATAGCTGTAAAAGTGAAAGTTCTTGCCCTGAGGAATTCCAGAAAAATCTTTTCTCCAGATACTGAATAAATTGTGACTGAGCAGGTCAACCCTCAATACATTTAAGGAATGAGCTGTGCATAACACATGTACTGTTAAGTGTGTCTATTTCTGATGCCAGCAATACATCTAATGGCTCATTTTTGTAAGATCTGTATTCTGTTTGCCTCTGAAGCCGTTCCCCAGATCCAAAGACTGTATAACATGAGACTGTGAAAATTAGCAAAACACACTGACTTAGCAGCCTTATTTCCACAGTAATCTTTAATCTTTTTTATTGCATAGCAGGCCAAACTAAGTTTCTTGACTAGCAAATCAATATGATTATTCCACAATAGTTTAGAATCTATTTCAATAACTAAAATTTTTGTACTGCATTTCAGTGCATTTTCTTTAACATACTTCTCAAGGTCAGATGTGATAGGTCTATTATGTTTATCTACCTAATAAAATAATTTGAATAATTTATGTAACAGTATGTACTGTGTGCAGTATATTAGATATTGTTTTATTTTGATATCGGCTCTACCCTTTATCTCACTCTCCCATAGGTTGGATGTTAGAAAATGTATTGTCATCTTTGCCTTTGTACACTTTTGTGCAATTAATAATTTAATACAAATAATGCATTAATTAAATAAGTGTTGTTTTTGCAAATAAGATTACTGTAATTGGGTCATATCTTTAACTCATTAATTATATATATACAGATTAATAATTAACAAAGCATGTTATCTTCTGAATAAGTCATTAATCCATAAACTATAAAGGACATTGTATTGATTTCTTATCTATGTCAATTATTAGTTTTGTTTTGCACACATGCATTTAGATTCTGTTTATGTGTTTTTTTTATTATCTACTTTAATGTGATATATAATTCTTCGCACATATTTTACCAATTTATTTAAACTTAATAATTCAAACCAATATGGTTTGGTTTCCCATTATTCATTGTTGGGCATATTATAGTTATTTGTCTACATATTTAGCTTGCTTTTTTATTTTATATTTATACACAGAGTTGGTGGATGCAAAGTCTGGTCATGTACATAAAAAAAAAAACGATTTATTTAAACGCACTATATGGACAACTTAATAAAATAATGGACACTGACCGTTTAGTACATTTTTTTTTACACCACTCACATCTTAATTTGCACGATTTGTTAAAAACAAGGATTTAAATTTTATGTTTTTTATGAATATAACAAATAAATTAAATATTAATTAAATGTATTTATTTATAATAATAAATATTGAAAGTGAAAATAATTAATTATAAACTATTAATTTAGCAGCTGTAAATGAGCCTTATCAAGAATATATTAAATATATATATATATAAATTCATATGTATGTATATATAATTATTATTTAGTATATTGTATATTTATATGTAGTTATAAAATATTACTCATAATTTATATTTTAATATGTGTACACCTTTGTTGCTGCTGTAAATGTTTTTCAGGCATCGCCATTAATTAGTAACTACAAAAAAATTAACTGGAAACTTTTTGTAATATACATCAGTATGCTTGTGTTGTGTGCATTATTGTAAGTTTATGACTAATGAACAGGTCATTTGAGATTTTTCGTACAATGAATTATTTAGTATCTTTGTAGATTTAATACAATTAGAATTTGATCCACTTTGTATTTATTATGTTCACATAGCATCCGAGTTGCCACAGTAATTAACCATCTCAAATTGTATAAATGTATAATCTATAATAACCACGTAGTTTGGGCGTAGTGTATGGTCATTGAATTTCAGATTACTCCTTGTGAAGAACACTTAACTACACCAACATTATTGGGATCTATTTGGTCTATTTTTGGGACTTCCTATGACTTGGTAACTTCCTAAAACCTAATGCCATACCCAAATCTCAATATTTAATTATTTGTAAAATATGTAATAAATGTTGTGTTATTTTAATTTTTCATAAAAATTTGTATCCCAAATTTAAAATATATGCTAGTGTCTGAAATGCAAATACGAATGCTAAAGGTTGTATATAAAAAAGGCTGTGTTCGACTTGGAAAATTATTACTTTAAACCGCTGACGCTTTAAGCCAATCCAAACAGTTGTTCAATTTGCATTAATTCATACCTACGCGAACAGTATTTCATCTTCTCTTCGTTAAATGTCTGTGGTATAATTAACAATACTCCAAAAAATAATAAATGTAACAATTAAAAAAACTCAAATCACGTCTTAAGGTATTAAATTATATTAAACTGCCTCCGTGGTCTAGCGGTTAAGTCCGTGGATTTAGACTCGGAGGTACCAGGTTCAATTCCTGGTCGGGAAATAAAAAAAAATAATTAATGTAAATAAATACATTTAATTAATATTTAATTTATTTGTGATATTTCTCGAGTTTGGTACGCTGGAGACATCGACGAGCTTGCCACTTGTCATGATTGGTCTATAGTAAAGTTGGTTAAATGTGAATCCGCTTATTTATAAGCGTGGTTTCTGACCACCCCGAAAGGGAAACGGTCGTGATGATACTTTTACAAAAAAATACAATAAACACAAAGTTTTTTAAATTATAATCTAACTGATCTTTGATTGATACTCTATTCTCTTATGCATTGAATATTTTTCTTGTCGCGAAAAATCACATCTATACTAGTAATGTTATTTAATGTACACAGCTGTTATATTATTATTTGTGTACTATGTCATAGCAATTTAGTTCTTATTCAATATGCTACAAAGATTAGAATCTCTTGACGTTTACTGTGGTCCATTGTACTATCTTTTTATATAAAATTATTGCGTCCAAATGAAATACAATACCATTATTAAGTTTTATCTTATTTTATCGAAGATAAGTCATAGAAGGTTGCTTTTGATATCTTTCACTGCTACTATACAATTACAAAATAGTACACTGAGATATGATATAGGCACGGTGGTGGATCGGTTGTAAGAACGCGTTCCTTAAATCCTACAAAGGTCGGTTTAAACCAGGGTTGCACAGACTTATTAATACTAGGGGCCACTCGGCCAAATCATGAACTGATAGCGGGCCGGCCGCCAGAAGTAGGTATAGGTAGTTAAAGACAATAAAGAATTGATAAAAATTTATTAAAATTAAAAAAGAAATTATTAATTTGAAGCGTGGCACTGCATAGTGCTTACAATCTTTTTTATATTTGGCTCAAATTTACTTGTAGCAACACGTAAAACTGCTTCCAAACTTTCATTTGCAAGGCGGTTTCGATTTTTTGTTTTATTATTATTTAGTATTGAAAAAGTTTGTTCACATATATAGGTAGAACCAAATAAGCTGGCACATTTCAGAGCGTTTATGCGCAACTCTTCGTACATATTTTTATCAATGCAGCGGTAAAAGTTCAGCAAGTCTCCTTCGTTGAATTTGTTGCGTAAATCTTGGTCATTTTGAATGTCGATAATTTCTAACTGCATTGACTCTGGCGCATTTTCAACTGAAATAGTGAAAGGATTGCTGAATATGTCCAACAGAGGTTTCACTTTTTTAAACTCCGAAAATCTGTCTTCAAAAGATTGAATCAAAATATCTAGCTTTTCTACATAACTGAAATTAATCGCAGTTTTGTTGAATTTTTCAGCCATTTTCTTATAATTCGGAAAATGATTATAATTTCCAGAATTCAATTGTGATCTGAAAAGTGTCAGCTTGCATTGAAAGGATGTTACATGAGCATAGAGCTGGGATATCAGTTGATTTTTGCCTTGAAGCCGTGTGTTCAAGACATTCAAATGATTTGTAATGTCAACTAAATAAGCTAAATCACACAACCAATCAGGATTTTTAAGTTCCGGGACATCCCTTTGCTTTTCCGCCAGAAATATTCCAATTTCTTCTATTAAATTTAGAAATCGTTCCAGTGTCAATCCACGACTTAGCCACCTTACTTCTGTATAATACAGTAAATCTCCGTATTCGCTTTCGATGTCATCAAGGAATTGTTTGAATTGTCTGTGATTGAGTCCTCGTGATTTTATGAAATTTACAGTCGAAACTACTACTTTCATTACATTTTGAAATTCATTTTTTTTAGAACAGAGGGCTTCCTGGTGTATAATGCAGTGAAACTGCATGAGATCTTCAGTGTTTATGTTTTTTTCTTGCAGGTGCTTTTTCAGCAAAGTAACTAGCCCGGAATTGATACCAATCATGGAAGGAGCACCGTCAGTCGCAACTCCCGATAACTTAGATAAGTCCAAATCAGTTTTTGAACACTCGTCCAAAAGTCCATTGAGTATATCAACTCCTTTGGTTTGACCTTTCAATGAACACATTCCTAATAACTCTTCGAAGACTTCAAAATCTTGAGTAACACCTCGTATGAATATGAGAAGTTGAGCTGTGGAACTAATATCAGTCGATTCGTCGAGTGCTAATGAAAAAAATTCCATGATCTTAGTTTTTTCAATTAATTGTTCCGCAATATTACCTGACAAGGACATAATTCGTCTTTGGATAGTCATACGATTCAGTTGAATTTTCTCAAACTTTTTTGCTGCTTCTGGACACATTTTCTTAGCGGCAATTTCCATGCATTCTTTTACAAAATCGCCATCATTGAAGGGGCGACTTCGCTTTGCTATCATTCGAGAAATTTCATAACTAACTTCTGTAGCCGTTTCTGAATCTTGAATGTGTTTTGTAAACATAGCTTGCTGACCAATAAGCTCCCGTTTTAAAGACAACATTTTTTGCTTTCTTAATTCGCCTGTAAACTTGGTAAAAGAAGGATGCTGCGTTTCATAGTGCCTTTTTACATTATAATCCTTTGCAATCGCAACAGAATTCTTGCAAATTAAACAAACGACTTTGTTATGCGACCATACAAAAAAGTATTTCTCAGTCCAAATTTCTTGAAACTGCCGATTTTCATCTTTAACCTTACGTTTTTTACTAGGTCCTGGCTTCTCCATGTTGCGTTCTAATCCTGGCTAGGATTAACACAGCACCTAAAAACAATTACAGTACCCACTTAAATTACCTATCCTTTTTTAAATTATCAAAAATAATTGATTAAATATTATTTCTCAGAAATTTTAAGATTTTTATACAGATTTTATCTGAAATAATGACGTAATTATTACAGTTAGAGAAATTCTTATAAAAATAGTAATTTCTTTGTTTATTTTAATATTTAGCCAACATTAAAGCTAAATTTGATTAAAATTGATTAAATAGGTAGGGAAACACTTATTAATAACAGAGTTTTACTTACGTTTTCACAACACAATTATACACGGCACTTGACGGGTTAACACTGCAACAGGAAATCTACGTTGAATGTGGATCAAAATATATGACACCGGCTAGTCGAGTTAAAATCTACACTAGAACTATTGCCTCCCAAAAACACTAATAAACTGCACTTATTCTCAATCACTTATTACTTCGCTTTGTATTTTCGCGCTTATTTCTTTCTGTTGTTGACACTTCACTCAAATGAAAAGCGAACTGTTCGGCCGCTGCGGTTAACGTGATTTTTATACCGCGCAAACGACTCTGGAAGCTTCGTGTAGATACGCGAGCAATCGGGAATACGGGACTATATCTATCTCGCTTGCTCACCGCGCTAGAAAATTCTTGATTTCTATAGCGAGCGATGTTACTTGACTTAGCAATTTTGGGCGCTAGATTCAAATTGCGCGCGCGCGAGTTTCACATTACTTTTCGAACATATTTTTTTTTTGTTTTATTCTGGAATAGAATTCAATATTTTTCGAATGCACGAGAGTATTATTTTTGCTGTCGGCGGGCCACCAGTATTCGACCCACGGGCCGCATGCGGCCCGCGGGCCGCGGTCTGTGCATCCATGGTTAAACCCACACGGCATGTACCTACCAATGAGAAATACACTTTTCTTACATACATTTGTTATAGATTTACAACACCGACGTTCCCGTGTCTCGGAGAGTACGTTAAATCGTCGGTCCCGGTTTCACTAATACCAACTTGTGGAATCGTTAATAAATTGACATCATATCCTCGTCAAGCCGTCTGTACAGCGTGGCGAATGTAGGCCAAATTCTCCAGATATATGTTCTGGAAGGACTATCTCCAGCAGTGGAGGTCTAGGACGTTGTGTTATAGGGGCTGAGGCTGTAATGAAAAAAAAAAAAAATGACACTGAGATAACTACTCAGCATTATCTTTTAATTAAATAGCTTTAAACAATTACAAGCTGAAGCAGCAATAGACCGGACACATCTGTCGCAGAACCTATGAACGATGCAGTAGACTGGGTCTGGAGTGGATACCACGTACGGGAAGTTCCCTTGCCAGATAGACTGATTATCTAAGGAAGGTCGCTGGTTGGGGATGGATAAAGGCAGCAGGAGACTGTAAAATTGCGTGCCTTGGGGGAGTACTCCAGCAGTGAAGAGACACAGGCTGATAATGATGATTATATTTAAACTCTTTATAAGATCTAATATCAATAGAAATAGTCTAACTTTTATACCGTAATGATGGGGGTTAATTAACCTTATATATCAGCTGCTATTCTTAGGCTGGGTCGAACGAAAATGTAGTCTCTATAAATGTAATTATTAAAGTTAATAAGAGAAACCTTAACATGATTTTCAAATATCTATTCGATGATATCCCACTTAATGTGAATAATAATAAAAAAAGTAGAATTTTTATTTACCACAATATGTCGTCTGGTTGTTTATTTATTTATTTAGTACACACAGCAGTACATATATTATCACACACATAACATAGTATAATTATTAACTTATCTAATATATGTACCAGTTAGGTGTTACAGCATTCACCAATATAAAAAGAAGAAGAAATTAAAATTTTATTACTGTTAAAACAAAAAAAAATTAACAAAAACTATCAAATTTACAAAATAAAAATATGACTTCTAAAATAAAATTATACATTTTTCTCTTTTTTAATAGAACTTATAAGGAAACATAGTACATATGTATATAGGCTGATAAACACATGACACTTCTTTGCGTCGCACATTTGGGAAAAAATGGCGTCGAACGGACCAGCTGACGAATGACTTTCAAAATAAATCTGTTGAATATAACAATTACAGATTTATTTTACAGACTTATTTTTGTTGCAACTCATCCTTATGCTTGCGCTTAAAATAAGGCATGGCCAAGTTTTTTCTAACCTTAGAATACGATTAATTTATTATTTAAACAAAAGGAGAAGATACAGTACGAATACATTACAAGTGGAACAAGTAAACTAAGGCTAACTGACACACTTATATCATTAATAACTCAGTTAACAATGTCATGTTGGAACCAGCACTTATGCATCGAAGCGAGATATCGATGATTCAACTACAGTACACTTTTCATGTAGTTTTCTATCGGTTCTGGATTTTGTAGTGATTTATATAGCACGTGCCGTATCTTCTCCTTTTATTTTAATGCAACGTTTGAACATATATGCTAAGTTGTTAGTATAATTGATAGATTTTTGAATCTAATTTATTGTCAGAACTCACCCTTATTAATATTATTCTTTTATTTTTTTTCCAGGATCCTACGATGTACATTGAACAGGATTCCCGAAACTAATAGTCTTCTACAGAAATCTAGATTACCTTTAGGAATATTAATACATCCGTTTAAAGACTTAAATGTAAGTATATTGCATATTTCTTGTTGTATTGTACGGGATTATATATATTGCTCAAATTATGATCTCACAGAAGCAATGATCAGGGTTCAAGATCTCAGCTTTACGCAGTGGAGTTGGTGCAAGAGAAATTCCTGCAAAATCTTTGCATCACATACTGAAATAAGGCCTAAGTAGGTCTGCCGGCATTAACAGAATCATACAGTATTTGGTTGGGTAGGAAGAAGAGCAGAATGGTGGATGGTGAACGGATTGTTGCACAATAAAATTAAAACAGCAGGTTTCCTTTGTAACCAGCCTATTGATGGTCGCAGGTCCGAGACACCATTCTTCTCATCTCTTCTTCCCACACGCAATGGACCCGGCACAGTGAATTCATGGAATACTTGGAAATTTGTCTTCTTGGAATTTGTATAAAGCAAGAGGCTTCCCTCGCCATCCCATCTGGCCAGAGCGTGGCGAGTGTAGGCCAAATTCTCCAGAAATTTCAAATTCAAATTTCAGCTCTGGGTTATATAGGGTTGGTAACATGATGATGTTTGGTTTCAGCACCTGCCAGTGATTCAATGTATGAGTATAGTGCGGTGTCGCGCCTGTAGAACCTACATCAACCCATTCGTCTACTTCGTGGACAGTAAACGGTGGAAATGTAACCTCTGCTTCAGGGTTAACGATTGTAAGTATTCAAGTATCACACAGAACTCTCTTTGGCTTATGTTCAACTATCTATACCCTGTTTATATCGTCTCGGTCCCGGTAACGACCGGAACATCTAAATAAAAACGGTTTTTAGGTTATGTACACCATTTTGTTACATGACAATCAAAATTCAAATTCAAAATTATTTATTGTATAGATTGCATTCTAATTACAGTTGTAAGTACATGTCATGATGATGCAATCTGCCCATATTATGGGCGTACAATATGCTTATGTCAATAGATATTTATTTACAATATTTATTTGTATATAGTTTATACCATCGATGTATATAGATAAGCCTATTCATACAAAACGCGCTCTTAAAAACGTGCCGCTTGCTTTGTGTACCTACCAACTTTGGGGGGCAATTCTCAAGCAAGGATAATGCCACATGCTTTATTCATCGGAAATTATATCACAATGCATACAAAAAGACTAGTTTTACTCGATATAAATATTAATATTAGGCGCTCTCGACGCTTGCTATCTCGCGACTGTTGGTGCAGCTACATGACTTCGATTGGTTTTACGGGAACGTTTTTATATCAGTGAGGGCCTATCTATATACATCGATGGTTTATACTTAATATTGTTCTTGTCAATTTATTGGAATACAATGTTAATGTCAAAATTTGCATGTTAAAAATTCTTTTATTGAGTAAAAACAGTTGTCAATAAGATTTTTTGTATCAATTGTATCACTATCAGAACAACTCAAATTTGGATTGTAATTATTATAAATAAATAAATAGACTCTTTTCTGATATTATTCGAAATTATTAATTATCTCAAAACTGTCAATTTTGAGATGTTCCGGTAACGTCTAATTGAATTATTTGGAAATAAATAATTTATTTCAGTGCCAGATGAATTTCAATATGATCCAGTGACGAAATCGTATGGAGACCCCTCTCGCAGGCCGGAGATCAAGTCCGCTACCATCGAGTTCATAGCTCCCGGAGAGTACATGCTGAGGCCGCCACAACCTGCTGTCTACCTCTTCCTACTCGATGTATCCCATCTGGCCAGGGAATCGGGGTACTTACAGGTAATTTTCCGCCGTGGTCTAGCGGTTAAGTCTGTGCATTTACACTCCTGGTTGGGTCACATCGATGAGCTTGCCATGATGGGCCTAAAATAAAAAAAATCGTGGTGTCTGACTACCCCGGATAATGTCGGGATGATAGTAAAGGTACTCCCAGATCTGATACACCTGTGCATTTTCTTTGTTTGTTAAAGTTTGGGAACCACTGGTTTGTTTACATTTTGTTTCGGGGTCCGATTAATAGCTTCTTTATTTATTTATTTAAAGAGAAAGACAACATAAGAACAAGAATAAAGCAATAGAGTGGAAGCTAATAAAATTTTACCCGCCAACAGAACATTTTTCACTGTGAGCAATAGTGCAACCTTTGTGCGATACAAAATTTGGTAATATATCACCTTGGCCATGTATATAAAAATTCTTTATTGCATAAAAACATCTTAACCTAATATGTTACAACAGTAATAAATTAAAATTATCATTTTTATATATTATGATATAGGCTTTGTGATAATGTCTTACTGAGCCTCAGCATGCAATGTAGGTATGACTTGATGTCAGCACCATATATGAGTACATTAAAGGGTACTTATGTCAGCAACTGCAAGGTATGTGTTTAAATACGAGAGAAGAAGACTAGTCTCTAAGCATTCCATGGATTCACCGTGCATGCCGGGTCTATAGTGTAGGAGAATGGTGTCTCGGGCTTGCGACTGACAATAGGCTAGTTTGAAAAGTAGGCCTCCTTTTTTATTTTATTCCGCGATAATACGCTCACCATCCACCATTCTACTCCTTTCCCTACCCAACCAAATACTGTATGATTCCGTTAATGCTGTTCTGGAAGCTCTTTCCATAAATATATTGACGGAAGACCTGCTTAGGCACAATTCTTTCAGTAAGTGGTGCAAAGATTTTGCTGGAACTCCTCTCGTACCAACTTCCACTGCGTAAAGCTGAGGTTTGAACCCGTTCCTGATTACTTCTGTGAGATCATAATATTTATTCGACTTCATGTTGTGGTCTTTTGGAATCCGAAGCAAACTGCCCTCATTGCGAGCTAAACCAAATTTATGTATTAATTTCAGGTATTCTGTGATACATTGAAAAGCAGTCTGGACCAGTTGCCGGGTGACTTGCGGACACAGGTCGGGTTCATCTGTTATGACGCCCATGTGCACTATTATCTCATGAGTGAGGAATACACCCCTCAACCCAAAGAAATGACTGTCATCGATATAGATGGTAAGACATATCGTATCATCATCATCATCACATCCTCTAAACATTACATACATACATACCTTCACACCAGATCCCTTGCGGGGTAGGCAGAGACAATTGAGCGCCACCTGACACGATCACGACATACCTCTTTCGCATCGTTGACATTCATTAACCACTTTATACATGCCCTTTTG
The DNA here is from genome assembly GCA_910589645.1 of Tinea semifulvella. Taxonomy (NCBI): domain Eukaryota; kingdom Metazoa; phylum Arthropoda; class Insecta; order Lepidoptera; family Tineidae; genus Tinea; species Tinea semifulvella. Next base: position 5,474,536 of record OU342587.1, on the reverse strand, counting down.
TTACGAAGGCTTTTTAATGCACCTTCAGCCAGTGTTTTATTTATTTGATCGTGGTATGTGAGTCTCGCTCTACCACTTTTAGGAGGTTGAGGTGTTGAGAGAAAAACTAGGTATCCAATTTTGTGATAAATTTATTACTTACTAAGTCATCTCAGACCCCCCCCTTCCGGGGGAAGACGGGAATTTGTAACGAGGTGTTGGCCTCCTAACAAAAATAGCATTCGCTGCACGTAACTACGGACAGGGCGTGGGAACCTTTATTATAGGTTAAATTTAATACGAGCGGGCGCGGCGGAGGCCGCGGAATGTCACCGTGATCAGGCTATCAAATCGCGCGCCATGCGCCGTGGAACCTCGGGAGGTCTAGCGTGCAGAGGGGCCAGATCTCTCACGAGTGGGAAATTTGACCTCTCTGCCCGTGCGAACATTCCCTTGGCTAGACGGCGCACGAACTCATCCAGTGTTTCCATCCGCAGATCGCGGAGAATGACGTCATTTCTCACATAGCGCGTGGCGCCGACAATGGTACGCAGCGTGAGGTTCTGTTGAGCCTGCAGCCGGCCTCGCTGGGCCTTAGATGTTAAGGCGTACCATGCCGGAGCGGCGTATGTGAGACGAGAGCGAATATAGGCTTTGTATATAAGCAGCTTGGTGTGCAGAGCCAATGTGGATGCAAACACTGGACGTAGTTTGGCTCGGGCCAAACGTGTCGTGTTCACGGTGACATTCACGTGGTCGCTCATGCTGAGGCGTCTGTCTATCGTGAGCCCTAGGTACTTGACCTTCGGGGCCCATGACAGATTTTCGCCATACAGCTGAAGAGGGGAAACTGAGAGAGCTGCCGCTTGCCTCTCTACTTGGAGCATGATAGCTTGCGTTTTCGCCACATTCACCGACAATCTCCACTTGTCTAGCCATTCGGGGAGCAGATCGAGACAGCGCTGCATCTTCCTCACCGCGTACTTCTTATTCGTAGAAGAAGTATAGTACGCGGCGTCGTCAGCAAACAGCGCTAGCTCGACCCCCTCCGCCAACGGTATGTCGTCGGTGAATCTGGCGTAACATAGAGGCGAGAGGCAGCTCCCTTGCGGGACGCCGGCTCGTATGGGACGTGGGGAAGAGAACACGCCCTCCACTGCCACGTGAAAACTTCTGCCTTCTAGAAAGGAAGCCAACACTTTTGTTACCCTAACAGGGGTGGGGGATGTAGAGATCTTGTACAGGAGCCCGTTGTGCCAGACCCTGTCGAAAGCCTTCTCCATGTCCAGGAATACTGCAGCCGTGACGTGCTTCTTCAGTGAAGAAGCCGTCACGTGGTGCAGCAGCCTGGTCAATTGTAAGGTGGTACTGTGTTCTGCCCTAAACCCGAATTGTTCGTCTCTAGGACAGATGTTAGTGCTCAGAACCTGCAGCAATAGTTTCTCAAATGCCTTGGAGACAGCTGAGAGCAACGTTATCGGCCGGTAGCTCTCCGGCTTTCTCACGTCTTTGCCCGGCTTGGGCAGCATGATGACGCGTCCCTCCTTCCACGCGGTTGGGAAATGCCCGCAGCGCATGATGGCGTTACAAAGGCTGGTGAGAGCCACGACTGAGCGCCGTGGCAGACACCTTAATGCCATGTTTGTAACGCCATCGGCGCCCGGGGCCCTTCGCAACTTGGCGCGGGAGCAGACACGCCCCACCGTGCTAGGCGCGAAGAAAACCGGGTCGTCTCCTGCCGCCAACGGTGCCGTCAGGTAGTCCTCGACATGTTGGTCCACCATTGCTGTGTGTTCTGGATTCTTGGTCGGGTTTGGGGCGAACTGGAGCTCTAGACTTTCGGCAAAGATCTCGGCACGGTCCCCTGCACGAAACCTCAATGTGCCATCACTGGAGAGCAGCGGCCTCACGGGAGGCCGCTCTTTGGCTAATTGAGAGCATAGGCGATGCACGTTCGGAACGTTATCGCCTATGGAGTCAATATGAGCCTGCCAACGGCTTTCGTCACAGAGATCCAACTCTCTCCTTATCCTGGCCGAGAGAGCGTTCAGGCGCGTCTTCTGTGTCGGACAGCGAGTGAACTGCCACTCTTTCCGCAGCCGCCTCTTTTGCGTAATAAGTTCTCGCACGTGTTGGGGAGGGAGGAGAGTCCCCGCCCTACCCACCACGGCGGTAGAGGCTCGCTCTTGTGCGCTGCGGATCTGTCCGACGATTTCGGACGCTAACCTGTCCACTTCCTCGGGTGTGGATGCAGGGAGAGGTGGAGAATACTCGGCCATAAGGGCTGCGAACTTGGACCAATCAGTTCGCCGCTGCGGCGCTCTCAACGAGACTCTGGTGGGGTGTCCTTCCAATAACACGAGGACAGGATAGTGGTCCGACTCTAGGTCGTATAGGACTTCCTGAGTCGGCGTCTTCGGAAGCCCACGGGTAATGAGTATGTCCAGGACATCGGGCACGCCCGGCGCGTTCCCTGGTGGGACCCGCGTGGGGCTGTCCGGCCCGGCCACCTCATATCCGTGAGCCTCAGAGTCCGCCAGGAGCCTCTCGCCCTGAATATTGGCGACTGTTGAGTTCCAAGCTGAGTGCTTACAGTTCATGTCTCCGGCCAGCATTGTCGGAGTCTCGTTCGTCAATAGACTCCGGATATCCGACAACGCTAGAGGGGTTGCATCTCCAGGCGGCCTGTAGACCGCGTAGAGCTGCAACTCCGTTCCGTCGACCTGAACCAAGACACCCAGCGCATAGACAGACTGCCATCGTGCTATTGGAAGCGGTTGGTGCACTATTCTACTGCGGACTATTACCGCCAGGCCCCTGTAGGCTCTGCCTGTTGGGGAGATCTCGTCCTGGCGGTAGACTTGGTAGTTAGGGATTTTAAAGTTTTCCCCTTTAGAAAATAGAGTCTCGCTGATCAGCGCCACATCGACGCGCTGCTCGGCCAGGAACGCACGGAGCATTCGGTTTTTGCGACGCAAACCGTTGGCATTCCAGTGCACGACCCTTAGAGGGGGAAGGGCTGTGACACGGCAGATCCCTCTGCCCCTCCTTGGGTCGCTTGGACCGCGGCTTGCCCTCCAGTGTAAGCTTGGAGGAGTTGGGCTAGTAACGCGATGATCGAGTCGGCCGTGACCGCACTCGCGGGTGCGGTCACCGCCGGCGCGGTCGTCGGTATCTGTGGGGGCGGGGGTGCGGTTGTTTGCACCTTAGCAGAAGCTGGGGCGGGTTGGGAAGGCTTATTAAGTTTGTTGGCCGCCTTCCGCCCACTTTTGCCCTTGCCCTGCCATCGGCCTGACGGCCCACAATGCGGGTCGTTGGCCTCTGGCATAAGCGTCGTGGGGGCGCTGGTCACCCCCGTGTCAGCGACCGGGCGGGATGAGGGATCGGAGGGCGGGCGAGCGACCGCATCATGCGTGCGTGCTACCGTCCCCGCATTCCGATTCCTCATCTCCCTCCTGATCACCGGGCACGATGGATTATTGGCCGTGTGCGCAGCGCCACAGTTTGCGCAAGTCGGCGGCTCCTCCCTTGTGCGGGGACATTCCCCGGCAGCGTGCTCGGCTGCGCAGATGACGCAAGCCTTGCGCCTATGACAGTTGTGGGAGGAGTGCCGAAATTGCTGGCACCTGTGGCACTGTGCCACGCCAGGACGCCCCCTCCACGCTTCGACCTTCACTCCTTCCATCCCCAACATCTCCACGATGTTGTAGACGGAAGGAGCGACGCCGGGCACTCTCTTTATCTGCGCATAAAAGATGCAGCCAGGCCTGCCCGCGCGGGCCTTGATTGGGCGCACGTACTCGGCCTGAAAGCCGAGCCGTATAAATTCGGCGGTGATCTCCTCCGGGGGAGTGCCGAAAGGTAGGCCTCTGACGGCCACCTTGAGGTTCTTGTCTGCCGGCAACGAATACGAGAACCACGCCAGCTTCTCGGATTCTTCCAACGATACTAGGTATCGTTGGACAATCCGGTGCTCGTGTTCGCTGCCGGGAGAAAAGCGTACCCCCTTACCGAAGGGACGCGCGTTGGGGTTGTGGCCCAGCTTCTGCTTAAGGGCCCGGAAATGGTGCGCCCAGTTCTGCATGCTTTCCACCACAAGTGGCGGGAAGCGAGCTTTCCTGGGCGCTGGGGGAGGGTCTGAGGTGACCTTAGTTGTTTGGTTGCCCCCATCGTCATTGAGCCGGGGCGATGGGGGTGCAGCAGCTACGTCGGCGTAGTGCTGCGGGAGCCGCTCAGCGTCACTTACTCTATGTGGAAGCGGGATAGCGCTCGGTGCCTGCCCGGGGACGACCTCCATGGGCGATCCCTGGCGTGGGGCTGGGACGGGGGAGCTATGCTGCTCACCCCGTCTGCGGTCTTCTGCCGGTCTCGCCAGAGGCGTCACCGTCAGGGGGGCTTCCTCCGGTCTTCTTGCCAGGTCCTGCTGGGCCTGGCGACGGGCCTTCGCGTCTCCCCTGCCCTGGCCCAGCATCCAAGGGGGGAGAGCCGGGGAGATGGGTTCGGACAGGGGTGTCCCAAACGCCGGGGTCGGCGGCGAGGTCCTGGCTTCTTCCGGTGTGGCGGCGGCGGACTTTTTGGCGGCTGCGTGCGTGGTGACCCGCAGCGGAGGCGGTCTCGGGGCCGGGGTCTTCGGCTTTGACTTCGACGCCGGAACTCGCGGTTGGGCTAGCGCGGCGAGCCGCGCGTAGTCCGGCGTCGGGGCAGCTTTACCCGGTTTCCGCTGCGGTTCAGCTGGTACGGGTGGGGGGTCCTCCCCCGCGGGGGGTGGAGGCGGGGGGGAGATGCACGCCCGCTTCCTCTCCTCTTCTTCTTCCGGGGAGTGCTTCCTCCGCAGCGTGGTTCTGGCTGCAGCTGGCGTAAAGACCTCCTCGATGTAGGCCTTCACCGTCGCGTCAGCTGCAGCTGCGCGGGCCTCTTCTTCCTCCCCGGAGGAGGCGGAATCTTCTTCGGCGACTAGTGCCGCCTGCATCCTCTCGAGTTCCGCCGCCATCGCGTCTGCGAGCGACGGAACTAGTGCGCCTTCCCGGCGCAGGCGGCCGTAGATCGCCAGCTCAGCCTGGAAGGCGCAGCGTGGCGACATGGTCGCTACTCCCCTGTCGGGCGGCAGGGGAGTCCTCTCCACCAGTGAGACCAGCCCCGGCACAGTGTGCAAGCGGCGCGGGGCTGGGGTTGGTCGTTGGGGGGCTGGCGTCTCTGCCCCCAGGTCCTCCGTCGAGCGAGCCAAACGTCGGCGATCGGGCGGGCGGGTCTCCGCACCACCCTCGTCGGCGGGATTCATTGTTGGTGCTCCGTGCTCGATGTTGCTTGTTGGCCGAAGGAAGCCAATCCGATTTATTTATTGTAAACCAAAGCTACCTAAGTACAACTAAATTACTTAAACTCTGCAGTGGTTGAGACCCGCAAAACCAATGAGCGAGAGGCAGATATTGCTCTCTCACTACTATATAATACGCGCGCTACGTCGCGGCCAGAATCAGTCGCTCGAACCCGTCGATGGAGGTGCACGCATGCTGTGGCAGCTACAGGGGTCCCCTTCAAGCGAAGCGTACCGGTTTCCTGACTATTCTTCCAGAACGAGTGGTTGTGGTACTGTTGCTGACTTGCTCCGTCGAGTCTTCGAGAAGATAGGCGGGTTTGAGACGGTCGACAGAGATTGCGGCTTCTCGACCCGGCAGTTGAAGTGTGAATACTTTGCTAGTTCTTGAGATCACGCGATAGGGTCCGTCGTATGGATGTTGAAGAGGCTTTCGCATTCCAACACGCACGAATACGTAGTTGCACGTATTTAAGTCCGGATGGACAAACATCGGTCGAGAGTTTCCATGAGCTTGAGGTGATGGTGATTTGAGACTGCTAATTATGTTTCTTAGTTTCTCAACGTAGCCGTAGTTCAATTCGACAGTAGGTTGCGTTATGTCGAAAAAGTCTCCGGGAAGGCGTAGGCTCCTGCCGTAGGTTAGTTCGGCGCTGCTAACTCCGGTGTCCGTGCGAGTGGCGGCGCGCAGGGCGAGCATGACAGTAGGTAGCTCGTCGACCCAACTATTGCTGTTGCTCAACCTCGCAGTGAGCGCGGTCTTCATTGTCCGGTGCCAGCGCTCAACTAACCCGTTGCTTTGGGGGTGGTACGGCGTTGTCCGCGCTTTCTCTATGCCAAGTAAATTAGTTAGGGAAGTAAATAATTTACTTTCAAACTGGCGGCCTTGGTCGGTGACTATTCTCTCCGGGCATCCGTAGCGAGCGATCCATCCTTCGTAAATAGTTTTCGCAACTATATCAGCTGTTATACGCGAGATGGGAAATGCTTCGGGCCAACGTGTTGCTCTGTCGATAATAGTTACAAGGTATCGACTGCCATCTGCGCAAGTAGGTAGGGGTCCAACGATATCGATGTGGATGTTCCCAAAACGGTTGGCGTCTGGGAATGTCGATGTCGCGCTTGTAGTGTGTCGATGTATTTTCGTTCGTTGACAAGTTGTACACGATCGCGCCCATTTTCCAACATCAATATTCATGTTTGGCCAGAAATATCGATCTTGGATCATTTTTCTTGTAGCTCGTATTCCGGGATGACTTAGTCCGTGAATTACATCGAATGCTGCACGACGAAAGTCTTCGGGCAAATATGGGCGCACTCTCGATGTGGATGTTTCGCAGTATATTTCTTTCTTGCAATTTGGTAAAAATATTTTCTTGATTTTAGTTTTATCTTGCTTCAACAAGTCCGAAATGTGTCCATCTTTCCTTTGTGCCTCAGCTAAACAGTTGTAGTCAAGAGGGGTGGGGCAGCTTATTGTCTCGATACGGCTTAAGTTATCGGCGACGACGTTTTCTGCGCCTTTAATGTAACGAATGTCTGATGTAAATTCGCTTATAAACAAAAGTTGCCTCGTTCGTCGTGGGGTTTCGCTCTCTGTCCCAATCTTGGTAAATGCGTACGTCAAAGATTTGTGATCTGTGTACACGATGAGTTGACGTCCCTCGAACATTTTCCTGAAGTGTTTCGTGGCCATAAATATTGCAAGTAGTTCCCGGTCGTAGGTGCTATACTTGACTTGTGCCTCGGAGAATTTCTTAGAGAAATATCCCAGCGGTTGCCATCCGTTATTCACGTGTTGCTGTAAAACTGCACCGGCGCAATAGTTAGACGCGTCACACATGAGTGCGAGCGGGACAGAGTGAAGGGGGTGCGCGAGGAGTGCGGCGTCGGCGATACATTGCTTGCATTTCTCGAAGGCTTCGTTTGCTTCACTCGACCACTCGATTTCTGTCTTGTCGCGCTTCTTAGAATTGTGTAAATAACAATTCAGTGGTGCTTGAATATTAGCTGCATTGGGGATGTTTTCTCGATAATAGTTTACCATGCCGAGAAAACTTCGTAGATCTTGAACTGTTTTCGGCTTCGGGTAGTTTGTGATGATTTTGATTTTCTCTTCTGGCGGCTTGATTCCATCTTCGGTTACAGTGTAGCCGAGAAATTTAACTTGATGTTGGCCAAATACGCATTTTGAAGGATTAATCGTAATGCCATATTCTTCCAGTTTGTTTAACACGGCACGTAGGTGCTCACGGTGTTCCTTCGTGTTGCGTGATGCGAGTAGCAGGTCGTCAACGAATGGGAAAACAAAATCTAATCCTCTTAAAACTTCATGGATGAATCTTTGGAAGGTTTGACCGGCGTTGCGTAACCCTGGGCACATCCGTGGAAATTCGAAAAGACCGAACGGTGTGATGATGGCGGTCTTTTCGATGTCTGCCGGGGTGACGCTTATCTGCTGGTACGCGCGGTTGAGGTCAATCGTACTGAAGATTTTGCTTCCGGCTAATTGGTATGTGAAGTCCTTGATTCGTGGAATGGGATAACGGTCTGGCTTAGTGATTGCATTTAATCGTCTGTAATCTCCGCAGACTCGTAGATCTCCATTCTTCTTGGCGACGACATGTAGTGGACTGCACCATGGACTCTTGCTCGGCTGGCATAAACCCTGGCTCATCATGTCTTCGAATTCTTTCTTCACTTGGTGGTAGCGGTGTGGCGGTAGTGGACGTGCGCGGCATCGCAGTGGTGGACCAGATGTTTCGATGAAATGTTCGACGCTGTGCTTCGGGTTTAAGTTCATAGATGACAGGCGAGTGATTCCGGGAAATTCGGCTAGTATTTCGTGAAATGATTGTTGCAAGTCCACGCTGCGAACTGTGGGCAAGTTCGACAGTCGACCGAGCACGTTGACGGTGAGACTGGTCTTGCTGTCGATTAATTGTCGATTCTTGAGGTCGACAATCAGTTGGTGGTGGTTGAGAAAGTCGGCGCCTAGTATTGGTTTGCTGACGGCGGCAACGATAAATTTCCACTTGTAAGGCCTCCGCAGATTGAAATCGAGTTCCATTGTTTTTTCTCCGTATGTTGGTATCTCGGTATTGTTGGCGGCGTATAATTTAAATGGTAGCGGCTGCGCGGAAGTTTTCTTTCTTCTTGGTATTACTGAGATATTGGCTCCAGTGTCTACCAAAAATGTAAGCTTGGTTTTTTTGTCCGTGATGAAAAGGCGGTAGGATTTCGTGTAAACGCCGGTATCCGCCGCTGCCAGCGTTTTTTCTAGTTTTCCGAGTTTCCTTTCTTGAAATTGCAAGGCGTAGTACATCTCCGTGCTTCGGCCCCAAATCTACGGTGGTAATAACAAAACGGCGAAGGTGTTTTGTTGCGTGAGTGCGAGCGAGACGGCGTCGTGCCGCGCGATCGAGACCGGTAGCTGCGGCCGGGGCGCGACTGTCTCGAGCGCCGATCGTGTTGACAACAGCCGTGTGCATGTGACGTCTTCAGTGCAGCGATTTCGAGAGTTAATTTTCTAACTTCTTCAATTAGGCTTGTTTCTTGATAATTCGGCGGTAGTAGTGGCGGAGATTTTGACGAGCTTGCGTGTGCGGAGACTGAAGCAATTTCTTCGTTGTGTTCTAGCATTTTATCGGCGAGTAATGCTAATTCTTCGAGCTCAGTTTTTTCGCTGACGATGAGTACGGATCGCACGTGAGGTGGAAGCAAGTTGAGCCACATGAGCCGAAGCGTTGGATCTGCAATCTTCTTGCGAGCTAAACCTCTCATCCTCCTTAGAAGTTGGCTTGGTTTTTGTGATCCAAGGTCCATTTCTGAGAGTAGTTTCTGCAGTTGTTTATTTTCCGATTCTTCGTAGACCGAAATGAGTCGCTTCTTGAGTTCGTCGTACGGATTATTCTCAGGCGGGTCGTACAGCAAATCGCAGATTTGATCAATGTCGTCCTTTTCCAGCTGCGCGATGACCATCTGGGATAGCTCTTTCTGGCTTTTGCTAAGCTTGGCAGTGACAGCTTCAAATGTGATGAACCAAACTCTGGGTCTGTCGCGCCAAAACGGCGGAATCTTCATCGACAGCGCGATTCCGGCAACTTCGTGGGTGGCAGCGGTACCAGCGGGCTGCGGGCGTAGGGCTTGCTTATCTTCGTACGACATCTTCTTTCTCGCAGGTTTTTTTCTCTCTTCAGTGTTCTAGCTCGGGGTCACCAGTTTAGGAGGTTGAGGTGTTGAGAGAAAAACTAGGTATCCAATTTTGTGATAAATTTATTGTAAACCAAAGCTACCTAAGTACAACTAAATTACTTAAACTCTGCAGTGGTTGAGACCCGCAAAACCAATGAGCGAGAGGCAGATATTGCTCTCTCACTACTATATAATACGCGCGCTACGTCGCGGCCAGAATCAGTCGCTCGAACCCGTCGATGGAGGTGCACGCATGCTGTGGCAGCTACACACTCTTTAAATATTGTGCTATTAAATAAAAAAAAATTTTAGAACTAATACACATATAATAATAGAAAATATATTCGAAGTAAATTAATATACATTAAATATAAATTAAAAACTACGTAAATAAAAAAAATAAAAAAAACTAAACTATAAATTTAAAATGTCCTATATATATTAATATATCTTTACTAATGTTTAATATATTTTTTTAGTATTTAACCCACGGTTTTGGAGAAATGAACTGTACAAATAATATAAAATCTTTTTGGCTTAAGATCCAATAATCTATAATAATCTAATTATATGTCCTAGTTATAAGCTGTTTTTTTTTTAATAAATACATAAATGAATTTATTTTATTTATTATATAAATGATTTTGTTAATAAAAACAAAAATAAGTGTGATTTAGGTACTCTGATAAAATAAAGATTATTAATAAAACAAAAAATAGGAGACCTCAAGGCGCCTACTGACTAAAACCCTATAAAGAATGTGCGATAACGCCCCCTTGTGACCTCAGCAGCCCTATTCTGTTACTTAAGCGCAAACGTTATTAGTGGATTTCGTTATTTACGTCAAAGATTGCGTCATGATTACAAAATATTATTCAATTCTCAACTCTATAAGCGCTCGACCATGACAGCGGCCGTGCAAATATCAACTTTAGGAGCGTGATGTATATATAGTTAACGGATTCCATTATATAACGTTTGCGTCTTAGTTACAGAATAGGGCCGCTGGACGCCTAGAGGGGGGCGGTAAAGGGCCCAGAAAGTAATGAGAGGCGTTGGGATGGTTTAGGGCGACTTTATATTTTAAAATTCACTGCAATTAAAACCTACCTATTACACAACATCGATTATTTAGTTATATTCGGTTAAAGTGGGCGGTAGACGAAATAAGTTTTAGAATCTCTGCTATAAACCGTCCGTCTTTCACTGTTGACTCTGTGTGCCTTAACAACTAAGTCTGAGTCGTAGCTACGTAATGGAGGCACTCATTTGCCGCGTAATTTGTTGTCGTCTATAGTGGAAACCTTTATATGAGAATACCAAACACTGACTGTTTCCGTTATTTAAGGGATTCCATTATATAACGTTTGCGCTTAAGTACGAGAATAGGCTAAAGGGTTCGAACGTCGACCTTTTTCGGATTGAAAAGCAGCAATTAACTTAATAACAAAAAGAAATAATACATTTTTTTTTTTTTTTCAGATATATTCCTTCCGTCACCCACAGCGTTGTTAGTGAACCTGCATGAGAGTAGAAATCTGATAGTTGATCTGTTGACCAACCTCCCTAAGAGATACTCCAACCCTGGCAGTCCAGGATGTGCTCTTGGAGCAGCCCTACAAGCAGCACACAAACTCATGGTAAGTGTTTGGTCTATTACTCAATATAATCTAAAATGCTATTAGGTCTGACACTTCAAAATTTTCTCATAGTTATGTTTACTTGGGTATACTTACATAAGATATATTTAAAAAAAAAAATCTTAATTTTCACAATGCAAAAAGAGATGACAATAATCTCGAAAACCTTCTAATTACGGGCAAGGTAGACAGTAAAAGAACAAGAGGAAGAAGCGATGGTCCAGTCAGATGACTGACCATCTGAACATGCCCAGCAGTATATGTACAGCATATACAGAGCTGACCACCTATTTATTGCCACACCTGTATGTATTTTTCGGTATACATAATATTTATTTTATCTTTTTTTTTTTTTAAATTGTAAATCTTTACAAAAGGCGAACGTAATGCCGCAAGACATTCTCTTCCCGATAACCTTTGGGACATTGGGAAATTTAAATTTGAGTATGGTGCAAATAGAGAAATGAAATATAAAAACCAAAAATAAAGAAATAATATTTTAAAATAATGAAAAAAAAAATTTTTTTTTAAAACATACATCTATAATATATATATATATATACACATACATACTAATAATAATAAATATAATGCAATAAATTTTTTTATTTATTAATTATACATAGGTACCTTAATATTAATAATAACTACCTACAATAGATTAAAGTCAGTAAAAGTTAAGCTAGGGACTTATAAAGACATAACACTCTTTTTTTTTTGAATATTGGTCTGCTGGGTGATAGGCATACATTTAGATTTCTCATATTTTCTTGTAACCATTTATCACTTAATTTTGTAAATATTTCAGGCTCCAACTGGAGGACGAATTACCGTTTTTCAGACTTGTTTGCCAAATATAGGACCTGGCGCTTTAACACCTAGGTGAGTTTGCTAACTATCATATATAATTTAGACTCACTATAAATTTAAAACCGCGTGGTGGTGGCTCGGTGCAAGAACGCGTTCCTTAAATCTCACAAAGGTGGGTTCAAAGCCACCCAGCATGTACCAATGATTCGTCATAGATTTACAACACCACCGTTCCCATGTGATGAGAGCACGTTAAACTGTCGGTCCTGGTTCCACTAAAACCAACTTGTGGAATCGTTAATAAATAGTCATTAAAAATTTACATCATATTCTAGCCAAGCGGTTTGGCCAGCGTGGCAAGTGTAGGCCAAATTCTCCAGATATATGTTCTGGAAGGCCCGTCTTCAGCAGTTGAGTTCTAGGACGCTGTGTTCTAGGGGCAGTAATGATGATGATTATAAATAATATTTTATAATTTACTAGCTGACCTGGCGAACTTCTTACCGCCTGACAGTCAATGAATGTGCCCTCGGTCGGTATGCCCCACAAATCAGCGCTGTTGCGCGCCACCTATCGGACAACAGTAGTTCTATGTCAGAAGCATTAGTCGATGTTCACACAACATATTCCCAAAGTTTCATCCCGATCGGTCAAGTAGTTTTGAATTGCATAGGGAACATACATACACACATACATTAATTTTTATATATATAGATAAGTACAATCACATATGACAACTACACAACAATTAATATCGAACACATTGCTCATTATGTTGTCCATGAGAAGCATTTCAATAATTTGGTATCATGCTGATCAGGATAGACCATATAATTTAGAGGCACTTATTTCCCTAATTAACACTCCCCAGAGAGGACCCCAATGCTCGCTCGTCAAAGGAAGTGGCTCATTTAACACCTGCAACGGACTTCTACAAGCGACTGGCACTGGACTGCAGCGCTGCACAAATTGCCGTCGACTTGTTCCTGCTTAACTCACAGTATTCTGACCTCGCCACTCTCAGTAAGTATTATCTTCTGTTAGAGAGGTTATTACAGCTCGCTCTTCAAAGGGAGTGGCTAATTTAACTAATGTAATTTTAAATTGTTTTTTACAGGTGGAATGAGTAAATTCAGTGCAGGTTCCGTGTATCATATTCCACTCTTCAATAATGCTAGAACACCACAAAGTCAACAGTTGACCAGGATGTTAAATAGATATTTTACAAGAAAGATTGGATTCGAAGCTGTAATGAGGGTGCGGTGTACTAGGTATGTCATTCGTCATTTTGATTCTTTTTTCTCATTTGAGTACTGCACTTGTGGTTTGATATTGATGTCAGTATTTGAGGGGAACCCGTTGGTTCCTTTCTCAGTCTCTGCTGAACCTAATGCCATGGCGAGGGATACTTTCGTTTGAGCTTGCGGTGTTTGACGCTGCCAGAGCCGAGCAGTTGATACTTGCGGCTGTATGATGTTATTTCCTCTCCTATAGTTGACTTGGCGCTACCCATGACAAAACACTCCGTTCTTCCTCTAATTCCACTCTGTCCATTACATAAATATTATCTATTTAAATAAAGTATATATACATTTATATATAACATTATATTATCTAATTACTGCCTCCATGGTCTAGCGGTTAAGTCCGTGGATTTAGACTCTGGTTTAATTTCTTGTCGGGACACAATAATTTATTTAATTTATTTGTGTATTTCTTGAGTTTGGTATGCTACCAACGAGCTTGCTTTGTCCTCGTCAATTTGTTTTTAATATAGAAAGGAATGTTTAGCATAAGCCCGAGGGCTTTGCTCTGAAATCTCTCCAGTATGTCAATGTTACTATTGCTAGCTGTTCCCCACAGCTAAATACAAAAATTGGTTTAAGGATGGTTTTGTGTTTAGACATTAAAGCCTCTTTGTCTTTCTGAAATAATGTGTTAAATAAATGTATTATTTCCAGAGGAGTATCGATTCATACGTTCCACGGTAATTTCTTTGTTCGGTCCACGGACTTACTTTCCCTTCCGAACGTTAGTCCGGACGCCGGCTTCGGTATGCAGCTGGCCATAGAAGAATCTCTGTCGGATCTGCAGCAGGTCTGCTTCCAGGCTGCCCTGTTGTATACCAGCAGTAAAGGTAACTACTTATTTTATTCACATTAGTCAGTAGTTTAACGAAAAAAACCTAATAAATGAAGTGTGTTTTACGGCTCCTCCACTCAATAACTTCCTTCAGCTGGCCTTCAAGGACTTAGGTCTCGTATTCATTGTTCAACTCTCAGAACTCCAAAAGGCAGATATCGCCGTCCCCGGAGATAAGTAATTAAAACTTTAGAAAAAAATAAATATCACATTTGACGACATTTCGTGGTATTTATTTTATTATGAAAAGCTAGTTCTTGTAATTATCATTTTATTCTCCGGGGATGACGAATGTTACCATTTGAAATATTTTTGTAGTAAAGTTTGTAAATAAACAAGGCTAAGCTAGCTTGAGGTCATAATAGCAAGTAAAGTACTTTACTCAAACAATACGAGTAATTTAAATGAAACTAGGTTAGTACAGAGAAAGAAGACAATTTTCTAAGCATTCCATGGTTACACCATGGTTATTCGTTTACAATGTAAACAAGAATGAACTCCTGGTGTTTTCGGCGGGATTGCGAAAACCTTCACCCAGAGTCACTGGCAGAACAGTTCTGCCAGTGACTCTGGGAGGCAAGGTTCTACAGAGAGTGTCGTCCTTCAAGCATCTCGGCCATGTGGTCACATGTGGATTTGAAGGACGACCTCGATCTGGAAAGGGAAAGCAGGTTTGCTCGTTGTAAGGCAGTTGTCAAGGTGACCCCGTTTAAGGCAGTCTGTCAAAATCTTTACACATGCAGCCTGTCATTTTCACATCAATTACAGAGAGAGGGCCTAAAAGCCCTCAGGATGATGATGGGGTTCCCTCGTTTGTGCAGTGCATCAACTATGTTTGCGTACGCGCACACCGATGATTTCTATTCAGTGTTGCGGAAACGAGTCGCGTTGTTGATGCACAGAGTACGACGGAGCAGCAACATCATCGTGATGGCGTGAAAAGCCAGATTTGCCCTATCATGGGGCTCTGGGTACATACTCACGCATTTATTTTTTGTATTTTTTTTTATAGGTGAAAGACGAATACGAGTGCACACGATGGCGATACCTATTGCCACCACCCTGACTGACGTGCTGCATCACGCAGACCAAGAGTGTATTATAGGATTACTTAGTAAAATGGGTAAGACTAAATTGTATACATATATAAATAAATAGGTTATTTTATGAGAACTACACTGGTAATACAATTTAAAATTTACACAAATTGGTACAAAACATGTTAATCAAGGATTAATGTTAGTAGTGTAAGTCTTGTTATTTAAATATCACCATGGCTAGCTTACAATATTAGTTCTCTTTGAAAGTAAAAAATGTCATTTGACATCATTGCAAATGGCACATACTTTCAATCAGAATAAAACAAATAGGTGGTAGGCGGAGGTGGTAATTTGCCCAGTCTGCCGGATCAGGGAAGTATCCACACATGATTGTGTCTTCGATGAGCAATATGAAAAGCTAAGTATGCGAAGCAATCTCGTTACTCAATCCATTTCTATCCCACTTCTGACACCAGTAAAACGAAATTTTATCTAAAACATATTTCTAAGTCCTTTTCAATATGTTGGTATTTAGTATATTTAGTAGTGTGGTGGCTCGGTTGGGTCGGACCCCCGGCATATACTAATGAGAAATACACTTTTTGTCATACATTTACAACACCACCGTTCCCGTGTAAGCACGTTAAGCCGTCGGTTCCAGTCCCACTAATACCAACTCGTGGAGTCGTTCATAAATTATCATTAGAAATTGACATCAGACCCACGCCAACCCGCCAGGCCAGAGTGGCATTACATTACAGCCAGCGTCCTAGACCTCCACTGCGGGAGATGGGCCTTCCAGAACTGGAGAATTTGGCCTACACTCGCCACGCTGGCCAGACGGCATGTGTAGGCCGAATTCTATTTAAATTTCTGAAAGGCCGGTCTCTGACAGTGGAGGTCTGGGACTCTGTGTTCTGGGGTCTGTGATAATGTTGTTATTTTTCTTTCTCTCTATTTAGTCTCATGTCATCTCTACCTCTTTGACAAGCTATCCTAACCATATTTTCTTTACAGCTGTGGATCGTTGTGTATCAGCATCCATGTCGGAGGCTCGCGAGGCCGTGATGACTGTAGCCGTGGAGGCACTATCTGCTCACCGGCTCGCCCAGAACCTGCCTGCAGGCCCCGTGTCCTCCGCTCTACATGCCCCATACTCTCTCCGACTGCTGCCCCTCTACCTGCTGGCTCTGCTCAAGCGGGTGAGTGACGTCACCTGTAGAATAAGCCGGTAGTATTCTACAGCAGAAGCGGTGGTGATTGTGATGATTATGTACATCATAGTTTTACAACACCAAATGGTTGGTTTTACTCAGCCAACCCGTCTGTCCATCATGGTGAGTGTAGGCCAATTTCTCAAGAAATGTGTTCTGGAAGGTTCTCTTTCTCCTTACTCCAGTTCTAGGGGGTGTGATGATGAATTCTACTATAGAATAGATACAGGCCAGAAGACCGGGGACAAGACACATATCCTCTCATAGTGTTATTAGAAATAAAAGTACATACAGACGGCCTCCGTGGTCTAGAGGTTAAGACTGTAGATTTGAACACTGATGTATGTATTTATTAGGATTTAGTGTATGTATTTATTGGTATGTAGTGTATGCATGTCTTAGTATGTAGTTTATGTATTTCTTAGTGTATAGTATATTGTTTGTTATTTTACATCAGCACTTCCCTTCATCTAAGGTTAAGTTCATAAAGGTTAGATGTTAGAAAATGCCTTGTAGGCATTAATCTTCGCCTTTGTACATTTCTTTTTCAGTGCAATAAATAATTTAATAATAATAATAGCGGGTTTAATTCCTGGTCATGACAAAATAGTTTATTGTAATGTTTTCCTCGCTAGATATTGACGAGATTACCACTTCTTATGATGGGCCTATAGTAAAGATCGTTAAATATGAATCCGCTTCTTTAAAAGCTTTTAACCCTATGGAATAGGTATGGTCTTGATGATGAAAGAAACGCATGCATTCATTAATATTTCTCTTGACGTTTCGGTCGAGTTGCATCGACCGTGGTCACGAGAGCGACTAGAGCTGTGAGATGTAGTATTGTCGTTATATCGAGCGACTGATTTAAAACTACCCACTTATTACTTTTAGAGTTTTCGTCCTTGCGTCATGTTTCCTTATTACTTAAACGATTTTGAATCTATGTGGATTCAGGCATGCAGCTCGCAAGCTAGCTTAAAAGCAATGTGCGCTTAAGCACTGAATTTCGTTTTAGGGTTTTTAAGTAACTAAACAAATCTTTTGTTTTTGCAGAGAGCATTCCGCACTGGAACCAGTACACGGCTGGACGACAGAGTGGCGGATATGTGCGACATGAAGACCCTCCCTCTACCCCAGTTAATGCGAGCCGTGTACCCCGATCTGTACCCTATCCACACCCTCGACCAACACCTCCCCACCCCAGAACAAGACACGGAGTATGACGTCATCGCTCCCTCTCCTCCCAGACTACAGCTCACTGCAGAACGGTACGTCAAATATACACTAGACTAAACGCATCGTCAGAAGCTATATCAAAGGACATCATCCATTTTGTGCTATTCTTATACTACTTGTGCTGTGTACAATGTTACAAAAAAAAATATAGTTGTTTCGTTAGTTTTATTAATAAAAACTAATGTTATTTTTACTATATATTACTGTGTAATTAAGTTCTTTGGAAAGGCTTTATTTATATAATATGTTCATTTTTTATTTATTTTTTATTCTAGCCCGACATGTAACTTTGCACCCACCTGATGATGGTAAGTGGCGTGTGAGGTCCATGAATGTTAGCAACTGGAATCAGACACTCATGACTGACATCAGTCCCTAACACTATGCCGGCTTGACTGGGATTGACGGGTTTATCGGCACTAACGGTGGATACTTCCCCGCCCCGGCAGACTGGGCAAATTACCACAATCAGTCCGTCTATCACCCCTTGCTATTTTCGTTGAAAGTACGTGCCCTTTGCAATGATGTCAAATGCCAATTTTTACTTTCAAGGAGAACTAATATTGTAAGCTTACCATGGTGATATTTATACAAAAATAACATTGCTTGAAACAAAACTTATGTAAAATCTTAGAACATGATATGATAGCTTTACACTTAGATAAATAATAAAAAATAATAATAACTTTATTCGAAGTCAAAGAGTTCAAGTTTACATTTTATAAGTAAGTAGGTATAAAACAAATATTTAACGCAGATTATAGAGTGACGTAAACTATCCACCAGTATTTGTAAAACCCTGCAACCCGAACGAAGAGTACCTGTGTGTGTTCCGGGAAGCAGTATTCATTGTGTGCGGAATGAGTATGATTCAATATATGTATTTATACACCTAAGAAACTATGATGGAATAAATAGATATTGAATGAACTTTAAGCAATGATAATAATATTTATATCCGCAAAAGCTCCTCCACTCAATAATACCTTCTAGCTGTCAAACGCACAGGTTGTATAGGATATAGATGACAGTGTTTATAGGTATATTTTATACCGTATTGTCAGTTCAAAATTAGAAACAGACTTTTGTAAATATTTCTTTTTTTACTATTTTACCGATTTCGAAGATCCGTTGGGGGAACCCGTTCGACAGCTGGAAGTGCAGGTATCGTTGATGAAACATCTTAGAGTATCTATAAATTGTGTTAGGTACTGTTTATTACTTAGATAGATAAATAGAAGATTTATTATTGTAGATTCCCGAACTAAAAATTAAAAAACGTCCGTATAAATTTCTTATGCTGTTTTACTTTTGGGTACACCTAAGGCAATGGCAGGACTGTAACGATTCTTTGCCTATTTTTTTTTTTAAACAAGACAAAAACTGGCTGTATGGGCTCGGCCTTTTGCCTTCCAATAACGGAAAAGAATGTACAAAAAATATATTTAAACGTCTGTCTCTAATTTTGAACTGACACTACAGTCAAAAATTTACTTATGAACAGCTGGAAGGAATAATTGATTGGGATTTTTTTTTAATTTGACATTAAATTATAATTATTTAGATTGTTAGTTGACACGGCCTTTATACAGCCACGAAATTAATTTAAATTTATTATAACTATAAATTATGTTATAATTATTTAGATTATAAGTTGACACGGCTATAATGCCTCAAATTTAGGTTAAGCTACAGTACTTGCTTATGGCAGCAATGTCACTTACTTATTTCGGTCTATCCATAATTTAATTTAATCTTCTTATTTATTATTTTAACAATATTGTAAAAAATGACAATATCCGAGTGTTACATGTGAACCATATGGAAATAAATATTTTTGAATTTAAATTGAATTTGAATTGAAGCTGTTGAGAAAACATCTTAGATATACGGGTGTTATTAGTATTTTTTTTTTTTTCAGAATAAATCTAACCGGGTCATATTTATTGGACGACGGCGAGTCAATAATCATTTACGTGGGGTCTAATTGCACCCCGGCGTACTTGAGCGAGACTTTTGGTGTGGCGGCCCATTCACAACTACCCCAGGAGTCCAGGACCCTAATCAAAATCAACACCCCAGGAAATGTACTCTTGCACACGTTTGTGGACAAACTGAACGAAGATCGACCTTACCCTTCCAACATTTATGTTCTTAAGTAAGTTGCTATTTTTGTTTATTTATTTGTTTATAATTACAGCCCCTAGAACACAGAGTCCTAGATGTCCATTGTTGGAAATGGAAGACCAGAAACGCCTGACCAGACATGTTGGCGAGGGCCTAATAAAAGACTTATGCTGTATAAAGCACAAATAAGTTCATTCGTGAAATACTGTTCTCACCTCTGGGATGGCTCCGCTAAGTATCTTACAGATGCTCTCAATGTCCTGCAGAGGCGGGCTATTCGAATAGTGGACGAAACTACAGTGTCTAAAACTCTCGAATCACTGCAGCTTCGCCGTGACGTTGCCTCTCTGAGCGTGTTCCACAAGCTATACCATGGCGAGTGTCCTGAGGATCTCCATAACCTTATCCCTTCTTCTCTGTTCCGCAACCGAACCACACGCACAGGCCAAAATATGCATCCACATACATTACCCACTATCCCTACGCGTACTCATAAATTTGAAGACTCTTACATCTGTCGTACGCTGAAGATGTGGAATGCTCTCCCAGCTAGTGTGTTTCCCCACTCTTATAACCTGGAGTCCTTCAAGCGAAGTGTGAAAAAGCATCTTGTAAGGCCGGCATAGTGGTAGAGACTGCTGTCGGACGTGGTGACAGGCGTCAGTTGCTCCCATTCTTGGACCTCGCGTACTGCTTACCATCAGGTGGGCAGGATGTCACATGTCGTGTTCAGATTTAATAAAAAAAAGTCAATTTTTAATGACAATTTATTAACAATTTCATAAATAGGAATGATTGAGGTGGTGGCTCGGTTGTAAGAATGCTTTCCTTAAAATCCTAAAAAGGTCGGTTCGAGCCCCGGCATGTACCAACGAGTACTCTTTTCTTACGTACATTTATAGATTAACAACA
The DNA here is from genome assembly GCA_910589645.1 of Tinea semifulvella. Taxonomy (NCBI): domain Eukaryota; kingdom Metazoa; phylum Arthropoda; class Insecta; order Lepidoptera; family Tineidae; genus Tinea; species Tinea semifulvella. The sequence goes on along the minus strand of OU342587.1, from coordinate 5,453,925 downwards.
CCACTGTTCCCGTGCCTCGGAAAGTACGTTAAGCCGTCGGTCCCGGTTCGATAGATACCAACTTGTGTAATCATTAATATATTGTCATCAGTGCATCTGGCCAGCGTGGCGAGTGTAGGCCAAATTCTCAAGATATATATTCTGGAAGGCTCATCTCCAGCAGTGGAGGTCTAGTACTCCGTGTTTTGGGGGTTGTAATGAATGAAGAAAAAAATAAATTTTATTTAAAAAAACATGTGATTATATTATAATTTTAAATAGCCAATTTGTATGGAGAGGCCAAACATTTTTGTCACTTCCGACATATGTTTATTTAGGTATAGTTGTTTGTTTCTATCAATAGAGTAACATAGTCTAGAGTAAAACCATACAAAAATCACGCGGTATAAGTTTGCAGGCTTTAATCAGAGTTGAATGTAAACAATTCAATCACTAAAATATGTAATAATAAAAATAAAATACCATTTTGTTTTAAATAGTACTTCTAGGGGCTGTAGAAAAAAAAAGCAAAGTATCATCACGACCGTTTCCCTTTCGGGGTGGTCAGAAACCACGCTTATAAATAAGCGGATTCACATTTAGTCAACTTTACTATAGGCCAATCATGACAAGTGGCAAACTCGTCGATGTCTTCAGCGTACCAAACTCGAGAAATTAAATATTAATTAAATGCCTTTATTTACACTAATAAATATTTTTGTGTTCCGACCAGGAATCAAACCCGGTATCTCCGAGTAATTTATTTAATTGTATAATTAATTTTTGCCAACGTATTAGCCTCGCTATACAAAAAGTGGAAATGTTGCCAGTCTCCTTGAGACTATCCCTGAAAGATGATCTCTAGAGGACATTATTTAGTATAGTTTATTTTTTATTAGGTTTACACACATACACATCTTCACGCCAGATCCCTTCCGGGGTAGGCAGAGACAATTGAGCGCCACTTGACACGATCACGACATACCTCTTTCGCTTCGTCGACGTTCATTAACCTCTTCATACATGCCCTTTTGTTACGAAGGCTTTTTAATGCACCTTCAGTCAGTGTTTTATTTATTTGATCGTGATATGTGAGTCTCGGTCTGCCAGGGCCTCTTTCATCCACAACTTTCGCATTATATATCTGGTTCATCTTTGCTCATTCTTTCAACATGCCCGAACCGCCTCCGTGGTCTAGTGGTAACAAACGTTGCCGTGAACTCGGGAGGTCGTGGGTTCGATTCCCACCGGGGGCAAGTTGTACATTGTATAATTTGTCTCGGTCTGGGTGTTTATATGTATAATATGTATATATTTACAAAAAAAAGTATAATATGTAGTTTATCAACCATCTAGTTTCCGTAACACAAGCCTCGTAGCTTACCACGGAAATTAGATTGCGCTGTGTGACCTGTCTGAAAAAAAAAAAAAAAAAAACCCTCGTAGCTTGCCTTTCCAACCCATTTCCGTATTTCGACGTTACGTATCTGGCGCAACGACCTCATTTCTACTGTATTTCATTAGGTTTAGTTTATATTAAATACTGACTTTTTTTAAAACTACTTAATTATATAAAAATAAATTGATAAAAAAAAACTTTATTGAATTGTAAATTGTTTCAGAGACACGTCTCCGTCGCGCACCATGTTCACGGAGCGGCTGGTGGACGACCGCGTGGAGTCCGCCTTCTCATACTACGAGTTCCTCCAGCACATCAAGACGCAGGTCAAGTGACAAACAAACGAACCTCCAGCAGGGAAACACATACAAAGATAAACTAATTATTCATATTTACAAAGGAGATGGTCCAAAATGGTTGTTTATTGTATGGAAGTAATAATCCACTACTACACGTAATCATGTTATTAATAAAGCTTAAAATAAATAATAATAATAATAAATATTTCCAGACAGGTCACACAGCGCCATCTAGTTTCCGTGGTAAGCTACGAGGCTTGTGTTACGGAAACTAGATGGTTGATAAACTACATATTATACTTTTTTTTTTTTGTAAATATATACATATTATACATATAAAATTATACAATGTACAACTTGCCCCCGGTGGGAATCGAACCCACGACCTTCCGAGTTCACGGCAACGTTTGTTACCACTAAACCACGGAGGCGGTCAATAAATGTATACAACAAAAAAGTTTATGTCAAAATAATTTTGTAAAGAAATAGTACTTTACGAAATTAGTATAGTTAGCTCTATCTATACTATTTCGTAACGTAGCTGCATTTTTTTTGAGTTTTACTCATTATTGCTAATATATTATTAATGTTGTAAAAAATAGTAAAAATCATCTGTATAATCTATATCTTAAAAAGATCTAAATAAGTTTATTAATTTATTTTATTTAAAAAAACTTAAAATACTAAAGGCGTATGTAATTGGCATTTTATTACCACCAACTAACTGCCTCCGTGGTCTAGCGGTTAAGTCCGTGGATTTAGACTCGGAGGTACCGGGTTCGATTCCTGGTCGGGCCACAATAATATTTATTAATGTAAATAAATACATTTAATTTATTTGTGATATTTCTCGAGTTTAGTACGCTGGAGACATCGACGAGCTTGCCACTTGTCATGATTGGCCTATAGTAAAGTTGGCTAAATGTGAATCCGCTTATTTATAAGCGTGGTTTCTGACCACCCCGAAAGGGAAACGGTCGTGATTATACTTTTTATTACCACCAACCGTCGGGACAAGTAATCAAGGTTTAGAAATGGCAATATAAAAGCACTTAATTAATAGTTAAATTCATATTAAAAAAATAATAACTATATATTCAGACAATATATACTTATATGCAACTGCATTACACTCGCTACAACAAATGGACCAACGTAACGAAATGTATAATTATTTATATTTGTCATTAAAATTGCAACGAAATAGTACGGTCAAGGAATTTAATTTACTATCCATTTCGTTGAAATGTCGAAATTCTATATGAAAGTTTGCTATACGATATTGAACCTTAGGTGAGTTGGAAATTAAATTCTTTGACTATACAAACACTATGAAATAGTATACATAGACCTAAGAATACTCGACCTATTTTTTCCTTACAAAATTTGGTAATAGATACTTTTTCCTAACGGAAATTTATAATTAGCTGTACTCACGTACCCCGTTGATTTTGGCGTTACTCTTTTGGTGTGGTAAATTGTGCACTCTAATAAAACTTGGCCATTTTGTCCCAATCGATTCTGGTTCATGGTCCATACATTTTGGACCTTCCCCTTTGATGAAATAATTTAGTTGTAATCATATTATATTTAACCACATTCTAAAATTCAAACACTAGCTATGTTCAGAGACGTTTCGCTTTTTTTTTAATCTTAATGTTTTTTAAATCTTTTTTTAAATCCAAATTTAAAAAAAATCTAAAACCAGGTTTTTTGTAATCTTAATGTAATAGTGACATATAAGAGATTTTAGAAATTTAGCCAAATATGTCTTGTGTTGACTGCCTCCGTGGTCTAGCAGTTAAGTCCGTGGATTTAGACTCGGAGGTACCGGGTTCGATTCCTGGTCGGGACACAAAAATATTTATTAATGTATATAAATACATTTAATTATTATTTAAATTATTTGTGTTATTCTCGAGTTTGGTACGCTGGAGACATCGACGAGCTTGCCACTTGTCATGATTGGCAGGTAAATCTGCTTGTTTATAAGCGTGGTTTCTGACCACCCCGGAAGGGAAACGGTCGTGATGATACTTTACTACTTTTTATGTCTTGTAAAACAATTTGTTCCAATTGTCTAGCCGATACAATCTTTATTTATTTATGAAATACACAATTTAAAAGGTTGTTAAGCCAGCCTATTGTCGGTCGCTAGCCCGAGACACCATTGGATCAACCAGGTGGAACCGTCGGTGAATCAAGAAAATTTTCTCCAAAATTTTCTAAGATTATTTAAATTTACTAAAACAAAATCTATGATCCTATATAAATAATAATAAATAAATAAATATTTCCAGACAGGTCACACAGCGCCATCTAGTTTCCGTGGTAAGCTACGAGGCTTGTGTTACGGAAACTAGATGGTTGATAAACTACATATTATACTTTTTTTGTTGTAAATATATACACATTATACATATAAACACCCAGACCGAGACAAATTATACAATGTACAACTTGCCCCCGGTGGGAATCAAACCCACGACCTCCCGAGTTCACGGCAACGTTTGTTACCACTAGACCACGGGGCGGTCAATATATTACAATACAATCAGTACAGTCAGTACAATCTTTTAAAATGTTTGTGTGTGCGAGCTACACGGGTGCAAATCTTAACAACAAAAACTACTTACATAAAAAAAAAAAATTGGTAAATTATTTTTGCAAAACCAATATAATGAACAATTACTAAAATGTGTTTAGTATCTTTCGTTGGTCGAAGTGATTTCAGAAGATTCACTAGCCCTGGTTTAGCGAAACATTTCTGAATGAACTGCATAAGTCTATACTAATATTAAACGTCAAATAAATTTGGTGTTAATAGTTATTATTAAAAATGTAAAATAAATTGTAATAAAAAAAAAAAATGTGGCTGTAAATTTAGTTCTTTAGAAATTTACTAAATAACTAAAAGGAGATCGGATGAAGTCGGTCCATGGCTCGATTGATAGGGTTTACCGAAAAGTCCATTGAAATGTTTTTTTATTAACATAAAAAGCCAACTCGTCTACGGCTAGCGTGGCGAGTGTAGGCCAACCTAACCAGATGATCTGGAAGGCCTATCTTCAGTAGTTGAGGTCTAGTATACTCTGTGTTCCAGGGGCTGTAATGAATGAATAAACGTTAAAAGAAATACCTTTGGATAAAATTTATATATCTATGTATGTATACAGGTTGTGGCGTAAATAGTGGGCCAGGTAATTTTTGTTTAACCATTTTTAACTTCAGGTTTTGGAATTAAATCGAAAAACATTTTAATAATGTGACTGTAACTTCGACAAATGGCATTATACATTAAGTCTGTTTTTTGTGATGTGGGTGAACAAATGAAAGTACTTTAGTATTAAATTTAATCAATGACGAGTTAAGAACAGAAGTGAACCAAGTAGAATTAATCAGATAACAAGCATAACTAGTTTTTTTTTATCTTCAAAGCCCCTAGAAAACAGAATCCTAGACCTCCACTATTAGCGATGGGCCTTCTGGAATCTATCTTATCTATAAACTAAATTCGATCAATATCTCTACTTGGACCAGGGTCCTGGAAACTATATCCAATCTCCTTTTATAACCAGTTTTTAATAAGTAACGATTGGGTAATCCATTGCTTCTTGTCTATCAGATAATAGGGATCATTACGTTATCCCTAGCGTGGTCACAAACCATATTTATTTTCAGGAGCGAGTTTTAATTTTGCCAAATTTACTATAATAGTCCCATCGTTACAAGTGACTCGAGAATTATCACAAATAATCTTAACCAGCATTCGATTCCAGAACCTCCGCGTCTAAATCTAAGAATGATAAGCGTTAAAATATTTAAATTATTTACAAGAGGCAATGGATAGTTTGGAGTTGTCAAAAATGTTAGGTAGGAGCATAAATCAAATTAAATACTAAACTGCGTGGAATTTATTAAAGAGCTAATATATTCATATTATGATCTAGAATAAAAATAAAGAACTAAGTATTTTTCATTTCAATCATTCAGTAATAAAATATTAAGTTACGGTACAGTGAAGTATTCCTAAAAATATCGCCACTCATACAGGGCCTAATCAAGACCAACAAATCAGAGGCCGTCGATCGCGCGAACGTCCGAGTTACGTAATTCTTTGGCCGCGTTCGTTTTAAGAAATGTTAGCATGAAAATACCACTTTTTTCGGATAATTATTTTTATCTTTAAAACAAAAAGTACTTGTTTATTATAAATAGAGGTTCTACTAATGACACATGAAGCCTAAAAAAATATTTGCTCTTTTCACAATTACACGCGGTATTTTAATGTCTTCGCCCTTTAAAGAATTTGAAGGTAACAAGTATTGGGATAATAAAAATATTCATTACTACAAAAATAAACAGAAATTGTAATTGGGTATTTGTACCCTCTGTGTCAAGCATATTAATTCAATGGTAAAAATAGTCGCATAATACCTTAAAATAAATATTTTTAAAAGTTTTTCCATACTCAATATATTATTAATGTACATATTGGATGTAATTTCTTCTTGCGTCACACTGCCATTTTATTGTAGTGTAGAAATTATGATAAGAAGTTACAAATTCAATGATTTAATAAAAAAAAATATAAAGTATTTTTTCTCTGTTTTTTTTTTTGTTTCTAGCTCTCTCGGTGTGCATTTTTCGAATATGGCAACACTGCTTTTGTTTTTTTTTACAGCTAACCGCATTTACCAATTTTGTTTACATTATTTATTGGCGGTCACTAAAATATACCGCGTGATTTTGTATGGTCTTACTCTAGACTAATATTTTCTATTGATAGAAACATATAACTTTTCCTAAAAATTAATTTACTATATTTAATTTAACAGTTTGTATGGAGAAGCGAAAAATTTTCGTCACTTCCGACATATTACTTTACTAACAATAGAATATTAGTCTAGCTAAAGTCACTCCTAAATTTTGTATTTTTCGAATCTAGTAGATTCTTGATCAATGAAGGAAACATACAGTGTTTTTTTCTTAATCAGTTCTAGTAACAATAAAAAAACGGGGAAAAAAAGTAGTGTTGACCAGTGGTATAATTCTAAATCTTTAAAAATATATATCTATATATAGTATATGTAGTTTCGATCGAATAATAATATTATAATAGTCTATCGGCCGGTTGCAAAAAGGATGATTAAAATAATCTAAGATTAAAATTTTAACGTGATTAGTAGTTAGCTTGTCGCTTAGGTTATTTCAGACAATAACGTGCCTCATAGGCATAAATTTGTCAAAAGATAATCTGCCTTACTGTAACCGGCCGGCCAAACTTAATTTATTTTTTAGGTTTTGTTTACTGGAGATATAATTTTGACATTTCTTGTGTAATATTTTCATTTCCAGTATGCAAAACAAAACTGGGTTTGGCCGTTAATTATTACTAGAATGTATGGCTGTATTTTTTTTGTAAAGTTTTGTTACTTTAAAATTATTATTTTGTTAAATAATATTTTATTACCCAAATTGAGCATGACAGCCCCATCGAAACTTAACCTACATCAATAAACAATTATCAATTCTATAGTCCGTTTAAACCAAATACAATCTGATACTCATATCCGGCTCGAAAGACCACCAAGATTGATCTAGAGCAATTAGTTGATTACTTTAAATAGGTGGTAGGCGGACTGATGGTGGTAATTTGCTCAGTCTGCTGGGGCGGGGAAGTATCCACCGTTCGTGCCGATAGACCCAGTATAGTTTAGCCACACGTTTCAGATTCGGGCTAGAATTGCCGTCATGCCCAGTCAAGCCGGCATAGTGTTAAGGACTGATCCAGTTCCCAAAATTCATGGACCTCGCGCGCCACTTACCATTAGGTGCGAGCAAGGTTACATGTCGTACTAGTATTTAAAAAAAACTAGTTTATTTACTCCGTCTTTAGGCCAGGTCTGAGCATCAGAATAGTGCTGGTTCTCCGGTAGTTGATTTTTAGCTTATCACAGGTAGAAAATTACTCACCAGGAATGCCACCTCGCCGGTTTTCGTGTACACTTTGTAGGTAACTAAACTTGCTGCTTGATGTGTCTTGATCCGTGTTTCGGAAGAAGAACGCAATGGCTTATATACCTATTCAATTTATATGAATGTTCTTGACGCGTCACAATGATGTTTGACATATTGTGAGGCGAGGTGCGCGATTGGTTGTTTGGATATATCAGTCGATTCAGGGACTAGGGATGTGCTAGGCCGCAACAAAAGGTAAACAAATATGTGATGTCTTGCGTAAAACTATTTAGGACTCAGGGGAATAATTTATATAAAACATTAGTTGAATCGAGTCATTTGTTTACGTTTTAATTTTTCTGTATTGCTATAAAGTATAGGCATATATTTAATCGAAAATATTACGTTATATTTGTATTGCAATAATTTTATTTCGTAATTTTTAACGATTAGGTACCTATTAGTTTAATATGATATTATTTGTAAATTTTAAATAGGTTTATTTATAAAATGTGTTGGGGTAGGGCGGTTTATTAACTGCGACGGAGCTCGATTCAATTTTATGTTTGTTTAATATTAAGCCGGCATAGTGATAAGGTCTGATGCCGATCGTCAGTGGCTGGTATTAGTTGCTCCCATTCATAGAGCTCGTGTGCCGATTACCCATCAGGTGGGCGCGGGGTCACACTATTTCCGCGAGGTTAGGTCGTCATTTATTATTTTAGCTATAAAATGCATTGTAACTGCATTTGCTTCATAAAAAGCGCGAAAAATCAAACAATAATTTGGTATTCAGCTTGTCTATGCCAACCTTAAATCAAAGTGAAAGTTAAAGATGCGGTACGACTATAAAACTACGTCTAACTGACGCACTTGAATCAGTAGCAAGTCAGCAGAAAGCTAGCTATCGAGACGTCAAGATATGACGACATGCGTGGCTTCTATATATTTTTTTTTTTTTTTTTTCCGGACAGGTCACACAGCATTACATCATTACAGCCCCTAAAACATAGCGTCCTAGACCTGGAGATAGGCCTTCCAGAACATATATCTGGAGAATTTAGCCTACACTCGCCATGCTGGCCAGACGTGTTGGTGAGGATCTGATGTCAATTTTCAATGACAATTCATTTGGCTAAATGTAAATTCGCTTCTTTATAAGCCTGGTTTCTGACCACCCCGCATAACGATACGGTCGTGATGATACTTTGCTGATTCCTAGTCCGTTTTTAAGAAAAAACAATCCAATAGGGATTTTTATTTCCATCATATTACCCAACGCACGCGCTAGCATATTAGAAAACAACTCACGAATATGCGGAGGGGGCTTTGTGGAATTCGCTAGTGTAGGATTTTTTACACTATTTTTTGTTGTGCTGAAAGATATATATATATATATATCTATATATATACAATGAATGTCTGTGTGTATGTATGTTCCCTATGCATTTCAAAACTACTTGACCGATCGGGATGAAACTTTGGGAATATGTTGTGTGAACATCGGCGAAGGTTTCTGACATAGTACTACTGTTGTCCGATAGGTGGCGCGCATCAGCGCTGGTTTGTGGGGCAAACCGGCCGAGGGTACATTCATTGACTGTCAGGCGGTACGAAGTTCGCCGGATCAGCTAATAGTATAATAACTTTGATTATATTGTTTAATTTGGCGCGCTTTTTCAAGAGGCTAGGACAAATGACAAATTGCAGCGTTATTTTGTTTAATTTTACGATTATTTAAGAACATGTATGAGATAATATTTGTATATTTTAGTTGTAAAAGAAACCGTTAGCGGACTGAACAGCCTTGTAACTTGTTTCAATATAATGATTTTAAATCGCTAACCGCGTTTTATTTTTATTGTCACAATTTTGTGATTTTTTAATTCCCGTCCTTATCACCGATGTTGACATTTTGTGAGATTACTCTGTCTGACTACACATATGTGCATGTAATGCAAAAAAAAAAATAGGATATAGCATTTCATATTATTTTCACATTTAATTTATTTACCTAATATAAGTAGATATTTATATTTAATATAGGTACCTATATTTTTGGTTATTGTTTGTTATTGTGTTGATGTTCCTATGACACTACCAGTTCTGTTCTTCACATTGCACTCTCTAGAAAAGACAGATATTTTAACGTTAAATATATATTGTGTACAATTTTGTTTAAATTATATTGACTTAACGAATAAAGAATAAGCATTTATTACAAATCTATCTCCAAATTTTTTTTTTTTATAATTGGACTCAGTTGAATAAGGATCTAATCAGAAATTTAATTTATATTGCTAATCAGTTCCTTAGGATGATATCTTTAATATAAAAAACGATCCACATAAATATACCGTTTTTGACATATTCTACAAGTATTAAATGTTTCAGCTTCAATAGCCTATAACTTCAAATTAACTAATTGTGGATTTGACCCTTTTTGTGTAACTACGTCCAATTTAAAAAGTTTAAATCAGATTATTTGCAGAAACTAAACGCAACAATTCAAAAACGCTTTACTCTTGTGCTATGTTCGACTTGAAAGCTAAGCTTGTTTTATTTCGAATTATATCAGAAAATAAAGTCAACCACAGCTTTATAAACGTACCGCGGGATTGCTTTGCAATCTATACCTACCTTTTTAATTGTAAGAACCAACCAAATATTCTGTTACTTAGTCGCAAACGTAATTAGTGGATTTCGTTATTTACGTCAGAGCTTGCGTCATAATTACAAAATATAATTCAATGGGGCGTATCACTAACTTTTTATCACGACAGATGGCGCATCATAGACGGTACCTAATATAACTGTCAGTTGCATAGAAATGTTGTATTTTTATTAAGAATTTTATAATTTTCTGGATATTATGCAGAAGTGAGCAGCTTTTAAGTGTACAAATCGAGATTTCCAAGCGAAAGCAAAGATTGGTGATCTCAAAATTGCCGTTCTATTAATTCAACCTTTTTTATTTTAAAGACGGTGTTTGCTTACTTAATTCGTCTTTTAAGTTAGGTACCGTTAAATAAAAATAAAAAACTACAAATAAATTTAAAAAAAAATCCGTCATAGGTGGAAACAAGGTACCAGTGCTATGTGCTAGCGACATCTAGAAAAAGCTTTGCCTGATACACCCCATTCTCAACTCTATAAGCGCTCGACATTGACAGCGGCCGTGCAAATATAAACCTTAATAGAGTGATATATATATAGTTAACAGATACCACTATATAACATTTGCGCCTAAGTAACAGAATAGGGCTGCTGCACCCTATATTATAATCTGTGAACTGGTTAGAACATCGTTCAATGTACCTACAGGTTTGTACTATTTCTATTATATTTAAATGTATAAATAATATAATTTATTTATTTGAAGAGAAAGGACAAAGACAGACAACATAAGAACCAAGAAGATAGCAACAGAGTAGAAGCAATTAAAACTATACTCGCCACCAGATTATTTCTCACTGTGGTTAAGTACATAGGTAAGTGATTTAAGTCGCATTTTCAATTAGTAATTAATGAGATAATGAGCAAAACAAGTTTTATTAAATTATATTTTATTATCAATTTCTTGGTTGAGGTTACGTAAACAGGGAGATAATCCAAGTAGTGTTAAATTAACTTGGATCACATCTTCACTAACAATATGTTTATAAAGACAATACAGAAATAATAAAAAAATGGATTTTGATAAAAAAAGAACTATACTAATATTAATAAATATTTCCAGACAGGTCACACAGCGCCATCTAGTTTCCGTGGTAAGCTACGAGGCTTGTGTTACGGAAACTAGATGGTTGATAAACTACATATTATACTTTTTTTTTGTAATTATATACATATAAACACCCAGACCGAGACAAATTATACAATGTACAACTTGCCCCCGGTGGGAATCGAACCCACGACCTCTCGAGTTCACGGCAACGTTTGTTAGCACTAGACCACGGAGGCGGTCAACTTGAATGGCACTTGGATTATTTCTGCACGACCTAATTTAGTTTTTATATATTAAAATCTAGAACAAAAATAAAGAATTATATATTTTTCATTGTAATTATTAAGTAATAAAATGTTAAGTTACGGTGCAGAGAAGTTGTCCTAAAAATATCGCCACTCATACTGAGCCTAATCAGGTAGGTAGCGAAAGGTCAACGCTCGCGCGAACGTTCGTAGACTTACGTAATTCTTTCTCTCTCTATTTCGTCTCGGCTGTGAGCGAGATCAGTTAATAAGGAAGCCAGAACATGAATGGCATAATTTAGTTTTAATAAAATTATTACTTGAATCACTAGTAAAGTATAATACCAACCCCCACCAGAGAAATTATTTAGGTCATCCGTCTATCAGGCAGGAATTAGTCCCACTCTGCGGTATTTCATTCGCCTTTACACTGGTACCCGTTTGCCCCATCGGTCGTCGGGTCTAATAGCAGATATGTGTAGCTATTTTGAACAAAAACATCTTGTTTTACTAGAAGTCTGTAATTATTACGATGGGCCCGTGGGGATCAGAACTGAAAGCTTTCTATAAAGAAATTGTTCCAATGCTCATTGACGTCTTTCGCGACAATAGGGCTGGCAGTTTTTTCTCTTAAAAATTAGGTATCTTTGTTCAGAGGGGGAAATGCTGCTAGTGTATTTGGCACCATGCCACAGGACAGCGATTTGGAGAAGCTATTTTTTTTTTGTATTTAATTTTTATTTTCTGTTTTTTTTTAGGGTAAAATTTGTAAAGTATCATCACGACCGTTTCCCTTTCGGGGTAATAAGCGGATTCACATTTAGCCAACTTTACTATAGGCCAATCATGACAAGTGACAAGATCGTCGATGTCTCCAGTGTACCAAACTCAAGAAATATCACAAATAAATTAAATATTAATTAAATGTATTTTTGTAATACATTTAATTCAAGGTTTTGATTAAAATAAACTAATTTAAAAGGTAATAGTATATATATAAAAGAGCTGCGGGATTGCAATCCCTACTTGCATGCTTCACACTTGCCGTTAGCGTAAGAATGCATATTTTAAATAAATAAATAAATTTTACATAAAATCTGCATTATACTTGTATAAAATCATGCGTGTTGGCTCTTACAATGGGTATCTATAGAAATAGAACTAGAAGAGCAGTTCCAATATACGGAAAAACGTCAAAAAACGTAAACCTTATAATATGCTGGCTTTATGTAGGTATCTGGGCTAGTTTTAATTTCGTAGGATTATCTTAGCAATTTCTTGTGATCGAACAGGGCAAGATGAACGTTGACTGTGCCTATAGAGATGAATGTCGCATTCGATATTTATCTAATTTTTAGTTTTATTTAAAAATTAATTAAAATATAAATTAAATACAAAAAAATGGGTTCACTCGCATGCGACATTTATCTCCATAGCTCGAGAATTACCTCTCTGAGGGATTATAATTTAAAAAAAAAACAACTGACCATACTAATTACAGATACGGGAGTACGCTCAAACTCTGTTATTGAATCAAGTAAAAAAAACGATCTCCTTGTAATTGTAACGATTAAAGTTTAAAATGGCGTCTAATGCAGCAGCTGACGGTTGACTTTCAAACTAAAACATACATACGTCATTTTTAAGTCAAATCGTAACAATTAGTTATAGAGATTTAATTTTGGTTTTCACACCAAATATTTATTACTTTTTTGCGACAAGAATACCGCAGCAATCCAAGCATTCCGAGCAGGTACTAAAACTCTTTAATACCAGCTTTTCGCTCCAGTAGTTTTTGGGTAACATATCGTTAGAGAAAACCAGATTTTCTAGAAGGTTCCTAATTCCGAAGTAATTTCTCGCACGCTGGAATTTTTCTGATGCACGTTGTACTGCAGCTATGGCCCGCTGACACACGGCGTCCAGCTCATACGGCATGTTAAATTGCAAATGTTTTATATTGCACCTAAATATTTCGTATCCACACATTTCTATTACACAGTAGTCTTGAAACTTCACGGGACGCAACTCAACTCGGTAGCCTAATTTGAGAAGACGATCTGAAAGGTTTATCTTTAAATTAAAATAATAGCTGAAGGACTAATATCCATTGCCCAGATAAAAAGTACAATAGGAGGGGCTTGTCTTCAATGCCTAAAAATAAAATATAATGGAAAGGCAAAGGAGTTAAGCCAAATTTATGGTATGTTATTTTTAATAGTAAGGAGTTCCCGCGCTTTTGTAATAACATGTCAGGTGCAAGTTTTTTGTACTGTGGAAATTATCAGTCAAACAAAAGTGATGTTATTTTGTTTAATAATGTGCTAGAATGTAAATAATTGTGGAAAACGATAAATTGGTTATCAAATATGGGGGGCACAAGTTGCAGTTTATTTCTTGCGGTATGCCCGCGATGTGAACTGATGAACTCCCATATTATACCCGACGTGTTTAGGCCACAAATGACTCAAGAAAACGAATTCTGCAACACTTGGAATTTGATGATCCCCAACTTGGTTATAAACACTTATGAATAAATTACGTATGGACTGATGATGGATTATGTAGAATGTCTTTTAAAGAAACTTATTTAAATATATTTTTATTAGTTATAAAGCCCGGTTACGATGGTCCTGAACATAATAGATATACGATTATCATCAGAAAATTAAGTCTGGTATGCCATAAGGCTATGAGTATACTATCAACATCGACTTGGCTTTCCATTTGTTTAGTAGGTTGGTTAAATGCGATTCCAAAAAAGCGTAGTGAGCGACTTGCCTAAGGCTAAAGTCTAAGGTCATTGGTTATAACCAGTTTGTGTACTCACCTTGTAAACCCTTCAGTTTCTGCGGCTTGTACGATAAAGTGTTGAAACATTCGTATGGTCCATAATAAATTCGGATAGATTTAGACATTTGAAGAGTTTTTCTTCTAATTAAAAATACATAAGTACTTAGAAGTATTTTAATAACAATTTGTATTATAATAAATGCCGTTATTCATTGTTATTATTATTGTGTCAGATTTTTGACAAAATTAATCATTAGGTTTCATACATTACTCTCACCAACGCGTCTGGCCAGGCGTTGTCAAACTCTTCAGAAATATGTTTTAAGGCTTATTTCCAACAGCGGAGGTCTAGGACTCTGTGTTTTAGGAACTGTAATGATCAGAATAGACTATAAGATAAAACAAATATAAATTAAAAGCTACATAAAAAAAAAACTATAAATAAAAAATGTATTCTATCCCATTCGAAATAGTCCCAAGGAGACTGGCAACATTTCTTCTCTGTATAGCGAGGCTAATACATTAGCAGAAATAATTACTAGCCTTCCTGTCTCTAGACCTTTCCGTCAGTCGCTTTTACAACTCCAGCCAAGCCAGGCGCATTGCTGAGGGTCCAAACGGCGCCGATTCGTGACCAAAAGTTCGCGTATTCGCGCAACTTGATGTACTCAGCTAAACTTTCATAGTTTATATCTAATTTAAATTTTACAAGGTATTTTCACGGCGAACAATATGCAAGGGTAAACCATTTTTGATACTCTGAACGACATTTGAGGTGTGTAATATCTCCGGGTATCGCACCGTGGATTTGGACGGCTCCACTCTGAACTTTTGAAGCACTGCTGCTAACCCTGCCAGGGACTGCATCTGGCCCAGTCGAGCTCCTGAAATTAAAATATAATTAAGGCCGCGGCGGCGTTGTCGGAAAACATACCATTTAACTAATATAATAGATTGTTCCAAGCTAACAAGCGTAAACTTTTAGACGATGCGAGCCGCAAAATGACAACACGTCTTCAATTATAATTATATTTTTAAAATAATAATGAAAAATCGCTTAATCACAATATATAAATAAAAAAAAAATATAAAATAAAACTCCTTATAAACTTATGAACCCGCATACGCGTCATGGGTCGTCACAGCATGTTTTCTAATGTGTATCACGATACGTCCTGTATGTATACGATATGGGCGCTAAATGGGTTCAGGGTTTGCATTATTTACAATTGTCAACTGTAACATTTGTCAGCACTCCGTCCTTTGTGTACCTAAATAAAAACTCACCTATACACATCCTCGGCCCCTCACCGAACGGCATATAGACATATTTATCCCTATTTTTCACATTCTCTTCCAAAAATCTGTCCGGATCAAATTCTTTTGGATTCTTAAAATATTTCTCATCGTTTTGTATCGCCATCAATGGAATGACTATCTTAACTCCCGGGTCTATCGTTATGTTCAGATCTGGTATAGTGTACTTCCTTGCGCAGTCACGGTTCAGATTCCCTAGCGACGGGAACATTCTCAGAGCTTCCTTGAACGCTCGGTCCAGCAGGTCCATCTCCTTCACGGCTTCATATGACAGCTCGTTGTTGTATTTCGATAACACTTGGTCGATCTCTTTGTGGATCCTTTTCTGTATCTCGGGATGGTATGCCAGCTGGTGTAGCGTAAAGCTGGTTGCAGAGGAAGACGTTTCGAATCCTGCGGCGAAGAACACGAACAACTGAGCCATTTGCATCTGAACATCCATCTCCATATCCACTATGATAGGAGACCCGTCAGGATTGCGCCTCTCTATCGACTCAACTGAAATCTTTCCTTTGGATTCCAGTTCCAGCAATAAGTCAACAAAATCGTTTCGACCACAAGGTTGGAAATTTCGTTGTTCCCGAATTTTCATTAATATTTGGATAATAGTGTTATCTATAGCGGGATTCAATGGGTTAATTCGCTTTGTTATTTCTGGAAACAGTTCTTTCAAAGCCAACAGTATTAAGTTTTTTTTTGTTCGAGTGAATATAGTTTTTCCCAAATCTCGGAACAGAGATTCCTCGTTGCTCAATGTGTCCATTTCAATACCGAACCCACAAGCACCGATAAAATCAGTCGTGAATCTTGCCATCAGTTCTCGAATGTCGTACTCGTCTTTACTTGAAGCTATGTCATCAGTCAAAGTTTGTAACTTTCGTGCACAGTTTACGATTAAAGGGAACATGGCTTTTAGTTTACCAGAAGTGAATGCGGGTGTCAGTCTCTGTCGCAGCATTTTCCATCTGTCACCATCGGCGTGGAACACATTCCTTAACAACGGCTCTGAATCCCTTCCGAGACCCCGCGGGTAAAAATGACTAAAATCTATGTTTAAAATCTGCCTGGCGATGTCAGGGTCCCTGATAATGAGCTCTGGCTTGGTTCCTCTGTAATATCCGACCACCTTCTCGTTAAGATATTTATAATAATATTTCATAGAGGTCTCCGTCCAGCTGCATCTTCCAATATAATTTTTAAAGTTGTTTCCAAAAAGTGGGATGGGTTCTTCGTATACTACGTTTCTTACTTTCCAATAATCGTGATTTCTCTTACAATAGTAATAAAATAATATTAATACAAGGAAAACTATAATAAACATTATGATAGTGGTGGGCGATCACTGAGCAATAGTTATATTATTAAGTTATACGTAAATATTAACAATGAGGTTGTTAATGGCGCCGCGGACGACGGGTGACTGATAGTCTAAAGGTTTAATGACAAAACAAAACTTGTGTCCCTTCTAGTAGTGGGCCGTTATTGAATTATTTGAATACGAAACGCAAGTTTGCCGGATAACGAAAACTAGTTGCGGAAACGGTTCTCGTTGCAAATAGAGAGGAAAACATATTTCTAAGCATTCCATGGATTCACCGTGCGGGTGCCGGGTCCATCGTGTGTGGGAAAGAGAGATGAGGAATGGTGTCTCGGGCTTGCGACTATGGGCCGGTTTACAAAGGAGGCATCCTTTTTATTTTGCAACAAGACGTACACCATTCACCATTCTGCTCTGTATGATTATTCCGTTAATGCCGTCTTGGAAGCTCGTCCCATAAAAATATTTACGACAGACCTGCTTAGGCCCAATTCTTTGAGTAAGTGGTACGATAGCGCGTAAAACATGTAGTTTATCAAACTGAACACATCTGGTGAAAACAGTTACAAAATTAGTTTTTTCTAGTCAGTTTTTTATTTTTATTTAAATCGTTTAAACATTTGTATTATTATTGTAGTAACGTATAGTTCGCGCAACGAAGACTGTTTTAGTCCAAAACAAAACGGTTCTATCGTTGCAGAACAAATAACGGTTTGTCATTGCAACGCCCACCACTAGTCTCTTTGCGCTACTTAGCTTGTGGACCGCGTGCATACAGGGTGTCTCGAGCGTATACTAACAATTTAAACAGTTAAGTTTTGTACCAGTACACGAGAATAACAACAGGCAGGTCAAAATATGATTATTGATTGGAGTAAGATGTTAATGATTTAGTAATATTAGGAAGAAAATGATAATAAAACGACAATCAATTAAATTAGTTTGGTGGGAGTTCTTGTAGTATATAGTAAGGTCGGACCTATCGGAGATATCTAGGCACCT
Source organism: Tinea semifulvella (assembly GCA_910589645.1). Lineage (NCBI taxonomy): Eukaryota > Metazoa > Arthropoda > Insecta > Lepidoptera > Tineidae > Tinea > Tinea semifulvella. Next base: position 5,435,885 of record OU342587.1, on the reverse strand, counting down.
TAAAGCAATACGCTTCTCCTACCACGCAGCGCATGGTACTGTCACCAACGCAATCAGAGATGCATGTGCTAGAAATTTATTTGGTGTATTCACACTTTTTAAATATCCCATGACAGCGTTAGTAAGTAATGTGTATTATTGTATGTGTGTGATTCGGTTGTACCTAAGAACGATTTCCTTACAATCCTACAAAGGTCGGTTCAAACCCCCCCGGCATGTACCAATGAGAAATACACTTGTCTTACGTACATTTGTCATACTAGATGTAGATATACGACACCACCGTTCCCGTGCCTCGGAGAGCATGTTAAGCCGTCGGCGTCGGTCCCGGTTCTACTAATACCAGCGTTCTTGCCACCATGCCGAGCGGATACGATTCATATTGAAATTAGGTTTTGTAATTAGTTTTTTTTTTTGTTTTGGTTTATTTTTATATCACGTTTATATGTTATTTAATTTTTACTATTTAAGTAACTTGTAAAATCGTAAATAAATTGTCATTAAAAATTGACATCGGATCCTTGCCAACCCGTCTGTGCAGCGTGACGACCGAAGGCCCATCTCCAAAAGTGGAGGTCTAAGACGAGTGCTGGAGCGAGTAGTAATTCTGATAAGATATTTCGAATTTTCGAATATAATAATACTGGCCCCATGTTTGAATTTGGCTCGGCGTTCGATTCAATCATTTAAGTAAGACAGCGCACTTTCCTTTGCGTTCTACGCGAACACGAGGTTAGTCGAAATCTCAAGTGACAAATAAATTACCAATATACTCGGAGGTTAAAGGTAAGCGTCCACTTGTCGGTATCGTACGCATCGGACGCATTGCACGCAACGGATCGTAGTATTCTTTGTATAGAAACGCATATAAGTGCGTCCACCTGTCCGCATCGCACATCGGCAATGCTACCGACACCGTTGCTCCGAGAGGCAACTTTTACGATGCGTGCCGATGACGTCATACGGAATGCCTATCAGTGGACGCACACCGCGCGCTCTGCATCGTCGGCCATTTGCATTTGGTGTTTGTCGTGTCAACACGCGTTGTTTTTGCAGCATCGACTAATCACAATTGTGCAAGAGTAAAATTCTTCCTCTTCTGTTAACAAACAAGCTACAACGACGAATTGTTCTTCACCGCTTTCCTCCATTCTCACAGACTCCACACGTACGCTCACTACGAAAATGCGAACAAACTGGCATCGTCAATCTGTATGCTGGTACTCACCGTCGGTAATCCGTACGCTGCCGTTACAGTGGGCACACTGTAAAAAATTTATCCGTTTGATGCGATGCGTCCGTTGCGTACGTTACTGACATGTGGACGCTTAGCTTAAGAGGTTGTTAAGGGCCGTCGTGGTTCGTTTGTAAAAACGCTTTCTTTAAACAAAAAACAAAGGTCGGTTCGAACCCCGGCATGTACCAATAAGAAATAGACTTTTGTTACATATATTTGTAATTTAATTACATCATCACCGTTCCCGTGCTTCGATGAGCACTTTCAACCATCGTCGGTTCTATTTATACCAACTTGTGGAATCGTTAATAAATTGTCATTAGAAAGGTGACGGTAGGTCTAACCCTCGCCAACCCGACTGGCCAGCTTGGCGAGTGTAGTCCAAATTTTCCAGAATTTTTTGTATGGCCCATCTTTAATAGTGGAGATGTGATATGATGCTCGTAGGTATATTTTTTGTACAAAATGAAGATCAACAGATTTAATTTACGATGAAATGACTAGGTCTGAACTAGGATCAAAATGTGTATCAGCTTGTAATAAACAATTATAGCTTTATGTCTAGTACAATAAAACCTAGGCAAGATAAAATAGTTTATTCATTTTTAATCAAACATTCGTAACTTCAAGTACCAGTTTAATGAAATAGACTGTTAATTAAAAACTAGTTAAAATGCACTTGATACTCGTACCAGTACAGAACGTAAATTATGATAGACATTACTACGAAATTAGTCAAACACCTACAGTAACATTGAAATGGCTTTCGTTTCTTTTAATTCGTATTCAGGACAAAATTAAAAACATTCAAATTGTAAACTTACCTATACACATCCTCGGCCCCTCACCGAATGGCATATAAACATATTTATTCATCTGTTTCGTATTCTCTTCCAAAAATCTGTCCGGATCAAACTCCCTTGGATTCTTAAAATATTTCTCGTCGTTTTGTATCGCCATCAATGGAATCACTATCTTAACCCCCGGGTCTATCGTTATGTTTAGATCTGGTATAGTGTACTTCCTCGCGCAGTCACGGTTCAGATTCCCTAGCGACGGGAACATTCTCAGAGCTTCCTTGAACGCTCGGTCCAGCAGGTCCATCTCCTTCACAGCTTCATATGACAGCTCGTTGTTGTTTTTCGATAACACTTGGTCGATTTCTTTGTGGATCCTCTCTTGTATCTCGGGGTGGTAAGCCAGCTGGTGCAGGGTAAAGCTGGTCGCAGAGGAAGACGTCTCGAATCCTGCGGCGAAGAACACGAACAACTGAGCCATCTGCATCTGAACATCCATCTCCATCTCCACTGTGATAGGTGACCCGTCAGGGTTGCGCATCTCTATCGATTCCACTGAGATCTTTCCTTTGGATTCCAGTTCCAGCAACAGGTCAACAAAATCGTTTCGACCACTAGGTTTGAAATTTCTTTGTTCTCGAATCTTTATCAATATTTGGGTAATAGTGTTTGCTATTGCTGGATTCAGTGAACTAACACGATTTGTTATTTCTGGAAACAGATCTTTTAAAGCAAACAGCAATAGGCTTTTGTTTGTTCGAGTGAATATAGTTCTTCCCAAATCTCGGAACAGAGATTCCTCGTTGTTTAATGTGTCCATTTCAATACCGAACCCACAAGCACCGATAAACTCTGTAGTGAATCTTGCCATCAGTTCTCGAATGTCGTACTCATCTTTATTTAAAGCTATACCATCAGTCAAAGTTTGTAACTTTCGTGCACAGTTTACGATTAAAGGGAACATGGCTTTGAGTTTACCAGACGTGAATGCGGGAGTCAGTCTCTGTCGCAGCATCTTCCATCTGTCACCATCGACGTGGAACACATTCCTTAACAACGGCTCTGAATCCCTTCCGAGACCTCGCGGGTAAAAATGACTAAAATCTATGTTTAAAATCTGCCTGGCGATGTCAGGGTCCCTGATAATGAGCTCTGGCTTGGTTCCTCTGTAATATCCGACCACCTTCTCGTTAGGATATTTATAATAATATTTCATAGAGGTCTCCGTCCAGCTGCATTTCCCAATATAATTATCCAAATTGTTGCCAAAAAGAGGCATAGGGTCTTCATATTTTATGTTTCTTATTTTCCAATAGTCGTGGTTCCTTTTACTATAGTAATATAAAAATATTAAAGCGAATATTACTAGTAAATACATTTTAAACTTTTATTTCGATTAAATATCATTCAAATAGGTGTTGACAGTTTTGCGGAAAACTATCAATTGTCAAGTAACGACTAATTGGTTTGATACGTTGTTTACCTTATAAAACACTTAAATTATAAAGGGTGTTTCCGGCAAATAGTATAAATAATTCGAAAGAAAATATATTTTTGGTTAAAACTTTATTAATTACGTTGTCCATAACTTTTTTCATTTGTTTTATTTGGTTTAACTTTTCTTTTTAAATACAGTTTTATTTCATAATTACAAATTCAATAACTTACTAGTCCTAAAGTCTGTTCGTTAAGAGTTGATAATTATTATATAACTTTTTGGAATAGCGACGACGAGCTGTATTGCCGCGCAAACTGAGGCTCGGATTAATAGTTGGATCTAAGCATAAGAACGTGCTTCTAAATGTCAAAATTGACCGTTATTCTATACAAAAATAACGACTATTAATAACCCGGAGGATTGTGTTTTGTATATTGTGCACGATATGCATATACATATCGCACACACCTAATGGTAAACGGTACGCGAGGTATCAATGGGTGCAACTGACGTCAGCCCCTGACGACTGAGATCAATTCACACTTCGCTTGAAGGACTGCAGGTTACAGGAATAGGGAAAAATACTGGCTCTGGTGATCATTCCACATCTCCACCGTGCTCTGGTAATCATGCCACACTGGCTATAACGGTATAATGGAGACTGTGTATAGTGTCGCCCACTATCCGAATCGGCCGCCTCTGCAAGACATTTAAAGCATCAGTTAGGCCGCGTTCGTTTTATAGCATTTCCAACATTTCGTAGCAACTTCATAAACCAGCGTGAAATGTTTGTTAATAATAATAATAATAATATACGTTTATTTAAAGCAACTAGGCTCACTTGTTAGTTACAAAATCCTTACAACTAATGTTAATATAAAAATAAAAGTAAAAGAAAATAAAATATGGCAATATTAAAACAATATGACCGTGCAGTAACCACTCCGCCCCCCACCAGTCTGACAGGATGCACCTCACTCCCGCCAGACCAGCAGCCGCACGAAGCAGCCAATGCACGGCGAATCATATCTTTCAGATATCATCTTCAGGATACTGTTAGTGCTTGTCCTCACTCTGTTAAGCAATGATGCAGTGGTTTTGCGTCTTATAGCAAAAAAGTCATCTGTATGAGCCTGCGCAAACATTGCGGACGCACTACAGTAGCGTGGCAGCCCCAACAATATCCTGAAGCTATTATTGTACTGTACACGTAGGGCGCTGATCGATGCCTGCCACTTTTTTTAACAATGCTAACATTTCTTAAAAAGAAACGAGGGGTGAGGCTACTTTTTGACAAGTATGACAAGTAACAAATAATAACAAATCAATTGACAATGTATTATGGTCTTTGAATTTAAAATCGTTTAAAATACATTTTAAACAAATATAATATAAAATATAAAGTATACAACAATGTAAACAAACCATTTCTTATGTTAAATGTCATCTGTCAAAAAGTAACATCAATAACCCTCCTTTTAACACGGTACTAACATACGAAATTAGTATCAAATGTTACAATTTTCATTAAAAAAAGTGGTATTTTCATGCTACATTTATTAAAACGAACGCGGCCTTAGTTGTGCATTGCATGATCTTAGTTGTGCTTTATAAAGAATAAGTCTGAGGGCAGGTAAAACCGTTTCACCTTGTTTAGTAAACCCAGTTTTGTTTTTACTAGACACGCAGTTGTTCTTAATGAATGGGAGTTTGTCGACGCCGAAACAACTTGTTAAGGAATAAATAAAATTGTATTAAATACAATACCTACTTTTTTAGATATGACATTTGGAATTGAAAAAAGATTGGATTGTCAGAATGACACTCGCGATCATTTTTACGACTTATACTTTTGAGGATTACTATGAACCTTATTTTAACAATGGGGTGTATCACTAACTTTTTATCACGATAGATGGCGCATGATAGATGGTACCTAATATAACTGTCAGTTGCATATAAAACTTATTACGAAATTTATTATTTTCTGGATATTATGCTTTTTAGTGTACAAATCGAGATTTCTAAGCGAAATCAAAGATATGGTGATCTCAAAATTGCCGTTCTATTAATAAAACCTTTTTTCTTTTTAAAGACGTTGTGCGCTTTCTTAATTCGTCTTTTAAGGTAGGTAACATTAATTTAAAATACATTTTTCTGTTATAAAAATAAAAAAAAACTACATAAACATTTAAAAAATGATGCGACATAGGTGAAAAAAACAAGGTACCATTGCCGCTAGCGACATCTACAAAAAGCTTTGCCTGATACACCCCATTGTAAATCCCTGTTTTTGTTTAACAACTCAACGGACTATAGTACTAAAAACAACTTATAGAAACACATAAAATAATTGAAAAAAAAAAAAAATACACTAGCAAACCCACGCGGTCAACGTATTGATAAATGCCTAAATTGGCTGACCATTTCGCTATAGCAGGAGAAGAATTATTCAAAATAATTTAATTAATGACGTAGGTATGACAAATGCTTGTAATAGGTTTGAAGTAAATAAAGATATTTTGACTTTGACATCTTCAACAAATAGGAATGTCTATTTTGTCTGTAATAAATAAAGAAAATATTAAATTTAGAATCACTCTGTAGACGTAGATAAGTTCCTATTATGAGTCTAGATAAACCTCTGTGGACATTGTTACTGCGTAAAAGTAGAGCATCTCAAGGTAGCTTCATACCGCCAGTCTTTATCTTCTTTTTTTTTTTAATTTACTATTTTTTGCTAGTTGTAACATCAGTCCCAACTGAATCAATCCGCTTATCGGATCCGAACGCAACTTATTTAATATTAATCATTTAATACCTCTTTTACAAACATACAAACACAAAAAAAAAATGTTGAGTAAAAAAAATATCATCACTACCGCAACTCTTCCGGAAACCACGCTTTTAAAGAACGCTTTTATATTTAAGTATATATATGACTTGATGATACTTTATTTATATATTCTACTTTTAACCTTTGGAATGGTAAGATATTATGGGCCCTTCCAATCTAATATTCTAATTTATAAATACTACCACCCGTATCACCTTCTTTAAAAGCATCACATAAGGATTGGGACCGTCCCATTACAATAAAAATGTATAATTCATTACCTAGGTTGTCTATAACGGAAGAGGCTCGTCTACGAGCATCTTGTGTGAGTGAGGCTGGTGCCTGGCTACGTGCTATACCTTCTCCCTATACAGGCACTTAAGCCTTAAGACTGGGCTGCAAGGTCTCCGGTCAACATATTTGTTTTTGCGGTGACAATGCAGACGAACTAGGCCGCCATGCCTTATGCTGCCAAAAAAGTGCCGGCAGAATCTCAAGACATCCTGTCAAGGGCGCTTACAACTGTTAACATCCCCTGCATCCTCGAACCATCGGGGATAGTTAGAAATGATGGTAGGCGTCCGGACAGGATTCCATATACTAGAGGCCGCGGACTGGTTTGGGATGCCACATGTGTTGACACACTCTGTCAGTCACATGTGACATCCAGCCATAAGAAACCTGGGGCCGCTGCAGAATCAGCCGCACGCCTTAAGCGCAACAAGTACGCGGAGATCATCATCAATCACCATTTCATTCCATTTGCAGTTGAAACGTTTTTTTTTTTGTTTTTCATGTTTTTTTTTTACTTGTATTATTTAGTTTTATGTTTGTTTTATATATCTATTATATACTATATACAAATATAAATATGCGGTTAAAGTGGTGCGTATTGCATGATCTAATTATCTTATTATTGTTAATTAATAAAAACGGAAAAAACGACAAGCACTACGATTTATTATTATTTTTTTAATTATATATATGCATACATGCTGTTTGTTGACTCTAATAAAGAAAAAAAAAAGAAAAAAATAATAATGTGCCTTTATTCCGTAGTTACATTTAAACTACACACATCAAAAGTGTCTAGGGATCAACATATATTTTTGCAATAACTTTTCTCCTGATTGATATTCATTAAAATTTTCTTTAAGGATTGATCAAATAAAATGTTTTCGTTTGTCTACAGTAACGATAAACCAAGTCACCTTTGCATTAGTAAAAAAAATTGCCATTTTCCTAATAAAGGGATTTTTGACATTTGAACCACTAACATTAAAGTTCGAAAAAAAGACTGAAATAACAGTTTTTTTTTTAATTTTAATGGGTAACTTAAACAATTAATAATCCGTGTTTCTACCGCGAACACTAACAACACAAGAACATCGGTTTGGCATACTCAAAATGAGTTCATCCAAATCACGCTGTGGAATGGCCGCCCATGTTCGTTGCAACAACAAAAAAAGGTCTTCTTGCGACTGGATACCCTCCATATTCGGCAGAGCTCTTCTCTGAAGAATATCCCATGCATGCTCAATCGGGTTCAAGTCTGGCGACTGAGCAGGCCAGGGCAGGACATTGATGTTAGCTGCGGCGAGAGTCTGTCTTACAACTCTTGCGGTGTGCGGTCGTGCATTATCATGCATTAACTGAAATAAGGGACCGATATGCACTTGTAGAGGAACGATGACGTCTGATACAACCGTCTCAGCATAAATTTGAGCGTTGAGGTTGCCTCTGATCCAAATCAACTCAGTTCTTCCGCCGATCGAAATACCCGCCCATACCATGATGGTTCCACCACTATAAGGATGGACTTCCTGGCAGGATTTTAATCGCTGTTGGCGTCCAGGGGTTCTCCAGTGTCGTATACGTCTTGTATCCGGCCTCATACCAAAACGAGACTCATCAGAAAAGCACACGAAACGCCATTGTTCTTCTGTCCAATTTCTGTGTTCAAGAGCCCATTGATATCGAGTCCTACGATTGTGCATTGCTATAGGTGGTACCCGTAGCGGTCTTCGGGAATGAAGGTTCACTTCATGCAAGCGGTTTCTGACTGTTTGGTCGCTAATTAAGTTCCCTGAAGAGCGATGAAGGCTCACGGCTAACATCATGGCGGTTATTGTTGGAGTTCTTCGAGCTGTGATTTGAATGTATCGGTCTTGTCTCCGTGTGGTGCAGCGATACCGTCCTCCATGGCGCTCAGCCACGGTACCAGTGGTTCGGTAACGTGTCCAAAGTCGACTGATAACACTCTGACTTGTATTCAGAGCTAAAGCCACAGTACGTTGCCGGGAACCAGCTTCTATCATTTCCACGGCTCTGATCATTTCTTCCCTGCTTAAATGACGTCGCCGCTCCATAATAACGTTGGTTTTAATCAGTAGTAGGGAAACAGTAGCACTAATAATGTCTTCAATGCGTCTTATGTTTTTATAGGGAAAATATTGACAGCTGATTTTCATCTTTTACTCGAATTTGATTGACAGTTCCTGTTTTAAATTATGAAATGCACCAAAAAGGATCCATATAAATTTATAAAATCATAAATTTATTACAAAGCCACATCTCAATCACAAGAAATCCGCATAAACATGCTTGATCCCTAGACTTTTTTGATGTGTGTATTTAAAAAATAAAGTTTATAAAGTTGTTATCTGTGTCGTAGTTAGAGATCATAGGCCGTGGGAAGCCACCATTATGGGACATGATTTGCACAGAAACTAGACTTATGGTAATAAACAGATATCTTGTAAATATTTAGATAACACCAGTACTTGTCGGAACATCTATACAATTTGTAAACTGCCTATCAAAGTCCAATGGTTATTATGTTTTTTGTAACTTAAGGCCTGGGAAAAAAATGTATATATTATACATATTTACAATGTTTATTATGTAATATGGTATTATAATAAAATCTATAATTAAAAAAATAATAATAAATCGTAGTGCTTGTCGTTTTTTCCGCCACGGTTCTGTCAATAATATAACCCACCGGGCTTTGGTTAATTCCGGGATCCCTTCGGTTCTTGAACCGTCTGGGATCTCTCGCAGTGATGGTAAAATACCCGATGGATTGACTTTGGTGCCGTGGTCCATGGGTCGAGCATTGGTGTGGGACACTACTTGTGTCGACATCCTTGCTCGGTCTCATGCCCAGTCACATCTGTCAGGGCTGGGGCGGCTGCGGATTCGGCTGAAAAGGCCAATGTTGCAAATACGAGTCTTTTGCAAATGACTACGTATTTGTGCCTTTTGATCTTGAGACAATGGGACCGTGGGGGCCAAGCGCTTAGAAGTTCTTTAAAGAACTGTCTAAGCGGCTGGTTATCGCTGTATGTGACAAGAGGGCTGGCAGTTTTTTCGCGCAACAAATCAGCATCGCTGTGCAGCGGGGGAATGCTGCGAGTGTTCTTGGCACACTGCCACATGATCAAGTCATGGGTGAATATTTTAATGTATAGTTTAGATTTTAGTTTTATTTTTAATTTAGTTTTATATATTTTTATTAGCTTAATTTTTATTATTATTTAAATCATTGTACTGTTTTTTAATCTTAATAAGAACTTGTCTGATGGTCAGTGGAAGCTTGTTCCACTGGCGAGGAGACAATTAATTATTAACCAATCATTAGTGTATATATTTACCTATGAATAAAATGTCGACAATACTGCTGCGCTGTACATTAAAGACCAACCGCTCGATAGAGTAAAATCATACAAATATCTAGGCTCCATTGTGAACGAAGAAGCAGATCACAGTACTGAGATAAAATGCCGCATAGAACAAGCTAGAAACGCCTTTGTTAAAATGAGCCACCTTCACTGCAATCGCAATCTTAAACTTCCTACAAGATGCCGACTCGTCCGATGCTACATATTTTCCATTCTCCTGTATGGTGTCGAATCATGGACCCTGACAAACACAATGTCGAAGAAGTTAGAAGCTTTTGAAATACAGGAGAATGTTGAAGATATCATGGAAGGACAGAGTAAGAAACGAAACTGTCTTGCAGAGAATGAACAAAGGCGTTGAACTATTGAAAATGGTAAAGCGAAGGAAGTTGGAGTATTTGGGACACATCATGCGCAATAAAAAGTATAGCTTGCTGCAGCTCGTCATGCAAGGCAAGATACAAGGCTCCAGAAGACCGGGGAGAAGACGCACTTCCTGGCTCAAGAACCTCAGGGAGTGGTTCGGGATGAGCACCAGATCCTTGTTCCGGACAGCGGCCAACAAAATCAAAATCGCCTTAATGATAGCCGACCTCCGATAGGAGATGGCACCGTAAGAAGAAGAAGATGAATAAAATAATTCCTCAGCTTAAAGACACTTACTATCAATACTTGCTATTGGAGTTAAAATTCGTACGGACGCAATCAAGGCTCATCTCCAGCAGTGAAAGTCTAGGACGCTGTGTTCTAGGGGCTGTAATAAATGATGAATTAATGAATTTGTCTGCGAGTAATATTTTTTATAGTTCAAGTACTTGGCTTTATTTGACCGTAAATATCGAATTCCACTATTTTGACAATGTAACGTATAATAATAGACTACAGCCACAATTGATATAAATAATCTATTTTATTAAATTTATTTTTAAAGCGAATATAAATCGGGCAACGACATAACCTTCGCGTACCTAATAAAAGAACAAAATGTGGTGTGAGTCAGAAAATATTTACATTAAAACAATAATTTCCCGGGAGAGCGCGGTTCGATGAAAATTCTTATGTGTAAAACTGTTAAAATTTAATGATCATTTGGCATGAGATGTTTGCAAAACAACTAATAAATGTCTAGGTACTTTTAAAAATAGTTCATCCTATATTTAAGTTTAAACAAATTCCTGCCGAGGCTCATAGCTGTTACATGGTCTTCACATATTTCGCCAATGTATCGATGATGCGGTAGTAAATCCTACAAAGGTCGATCAAAGCCCGGTATGTATCAATGAGAAATACACTTTTCTTACCTACATTTGTCATAGATCTCGGAGAACATGTTAATCTGTCGGTCCCGGTTCCTTTAATACCAACTTGTTTTTTTTAAATTATCATTTAAAAATGACATCAGAGCCTCGCCAACACGTCTGGCCAGCGTGGCAAGTGTAGGCCACATTTTCTAGAAAATTCTGAAAGGCCCATCTTCAACAGTGGATGTCTAGAACTCGTGACTAAAACTGACGACCGATGGGGGAAACAGGTTCTAGAGTGGAGACCATGTTTGACGCAGAATGGGATGACGAGCGAGCCTTAAGGGACGCCTATACCCAACAGTGGAGAGACTCAGGCTGATGATAATGATGATATCGATGACGGAAATCTCAATTAGCGTAAAGATAATGCATCTATTTAGGGAATTTAGAAAAAAAAAACTCATTTTTTTTACAGAAACAAATTCAAAATTATTCGTGCGTTTACAAAAGCCGTATTTATTTCAAAACTTATATGCAGTATGTTTATATGTATGTATGTATTCAGATTCACTAACTGTTTCTGCAGCCCGTCAATGAAACATTCTGCCTTTATTTATCCGACAGCCGTCTATAAATATATTTAAAAAACTCTTAATTTCTCACCTTCTTAAAAAACAAACTGCATCTTAATCTCCTTTTTTTTGACATATAGGTATTATTTTAATTTATCATATTTAATTTATTTTATTTATTATCATCTTAGATGTTTAAACTATCTACTTACCTACGTACCCATATATTTACTTATTATATTCATATATTTATGATCTTTTTGTGTTATTTTTTCTTACTCTGCATCCATAATATTCTTCTGTCACTCTCCCAAAGGTTAGCTGGTAGAGAATACCTTCACGGTATTAAGCTCGCCTATGTACATGTTTTTATATTTTATATTTTGTGTGCAATAAAGAATTTTATTATTATTATTATTATTATGTACAAAGGCGAACTTAATACCGCTAGGACTTCTTTGACAGCCAAACCTTTAGGATATTTAGACAGTATAGATTATAGTTCAATCATTAATTAAGTTATACAAATACATAGTTCTACAAAAAAAATATTTGTAGAGTGAAAAAAAATATCATCAAGAATATTTATTTTATATTTTGTATTTTTTTTTTAAATAAATAACATTAACTTATTCTTAACACACATGACAATACTTACATACAAATACATAACTGCATCTGTAGTCTAGCGGTTAAGTCCTTGGATTTCATGGCGGTTCGATTTCTGGTCAGGACAAAATTCATTTAATTTCTTTGTGATATTTCTCGAGATTGGTACGTAGCGTATGGTATATACATCGGCGAGCTTGCCACTTATCATGAACGGCGTATAGTAAAGTTGGCCAAATGTGAATCTGCTTCTAAAAAAAAGCAAGGTTTCAGACCACCCTGGAAGGGATACGTGTATTTGTAAAAAAAAAACATAAATACGCAATATATATAAATATAAACCAAATGTAAATCATAAATAAAACATGATAAAGGAAGCGAACTAGGATGTTGCTGCAAATGAGAATAGTAAGGAAATGGAAAAGGAAAAATAATTTAGCACATTTTAGTTAGAAAATAAGTGTTTGTAAACCGATGTGATAATGGCTCGATTTGGAGCCTGACGTACGACTTTTTTTTAGACACACAGGTCCGCCCGTACCTGGTACTTCAGGCGCATTTCAGGGACCTACACCGTGTGGTATTTAAAGGCGTGAGGTACATCTCAAAGGTAAACAGAATGTCGCATCAAACTTTGTGAAGACAGAAATAGCTCGTGGAATGCCGGATATTGCACGTCGCGTTGTTTGGGCGGGCGCCGCTTCAACATGACTCAGGTATGCAAGCCGAAAGCTTCAGGCCACTTCAGTCTGCTAACAGCTATCGCACAGCGTGGACGTTTCGACCGATCACCTATCTCAAACATCGATATTTACATCGTATAAAAGCTTATTTACATTGAAACAAGTGAAAGTACGAGAGTTGTGAATGAATACTTTTGTAATAAAGTGAAGTAACTCTTAACGTATGCAAATATAGTTATTATTGTTATTAGTTTTAAGTGCAAAATGAAGGTTTTAATGGTCAAAGATAAATGTTTGGGAAATGGAGAAGAACCTACAGTTATCAGTGACACACAGAAACTTAAAGAGGAATTAAACAGGTCAGAATTTATTATACATAATGATTTTCTTATTAATTTATATATTTTAGAATTACGAAATGAAAAATAGTTACAATACTAATTGTAATAAATAAACTTAGATTTAAAAATGATCTTACATAAATTTCAACTGAAATATTGCATAGTGAATAACAAAACAAACGCTAATGATAAGGTAATTAGGTAGAGTAATTTTAATTAGGAATTTCACACCGATAAAAAGAGCATTAATCAGCGGCATAGGATTGCAAAACAAACCATAACAAACATATTTGTACGTAACGGTACGGAGCCGAGGTCGCGCGCTACTCTGGCAGCTCGCCAGAAGTGACACAACTCGTAGGAATGCTCTGTTTATGTCCACTATTTAGATTCAAATGCCGATGTTTAAATGAAGTTTATTTAATAACGTTAACCATCATCCAGGTAAAGTTATTAGATGATCTAAAACTCGGAAATATTTCATATCTTCTAAATCTTTAGTTGAAGTTGTAAATGGCACTGAATGCACACTTTTCAGGTTCACATTGTGGAAGTCCCGTTACCAGCAGTGGAGGTCTATGGGGCTGTGATGATACGCTAGGTTGTAGGTTACGTGGCCTGCCCCTCTTCAGACATTTCAGTGTGTAATTTAATCCTTCCTTAGACCTTCCTTTACCGGACAACATATAAGTTATACTTCTGAATCTGTTTCGTCTAATGGATAAATGGTCAATGTTCTGAGTAAAAATGGTATTACTGGAATGCGTTGTCAACTTTATGTACTTTTCTTTTAAGGAATTTGATCGCTGTTACAGTGAAAGTAAATAAAATAATGTCCATGCCAATTATCATTAGCCACCTTAAGATCGCATTTATCTATATGCTAAGTTCTTTATTTATAGAAGATTTGATTACTAGCCCTAAATATAGATTTTTACTAACATTTAATTCTTTACAGGGGCTGCCCATTAGGAGTGTCACGAGTGACTAATTCGCTTTACGTGTGTGGAGCCCACGCCTTACCTGGTGCAGTAAAGATCCTAAGACCTGGTCTCGTGATCAGTGCAGCGCCAGAACTTCCACCACCCCCGGCAGACAATGCGCCAAGACATTGTGTGCCTCTGCTAGACCAACCACATGCAGACATGTTCCCATTCATGGAAATAGTTGCTGATTTGATTCATGAGGTAGGTGTTAGTGTTTCTGTAAACTACACTAAGGTTTTAGGAATTGCCTTCGAATAACTCCGTACGCATCTTATATGACTTTTTTTAAATATCACATTAATTAACATTTTAATAAAGTTTTCATGATAGGTTACTTTGGGCATTTATTTAAGACGCTGACTGACTTTAGCTTTCTTGGCTTGGAAAGTGTTTTTGCTTTGATTATTTTATAACCTCCAGAAATATGTTCTCCAGCAACGGAGACCTTTGATTTTGTGTTTTCGGCTGTGGATGATGATTTTATTATCATCATCTGCCTGTGTCTCTCCACTGCTGGATGTAGGCCTACCCCAAGGCTCGCCACTTCACACGATCTTCTGCCATCCTTATCCATCCCCCACCAGCGACCTTTCTCAGGTCATCTGTTCATCTGGCGGGGGGTCCGTCCCACTCTGCGTCTTCCAGTACGTGGTCTCCACTCCAGAATCCGTCTACTCCATCGTTCATCGGTTCTGCGGCATATGTGTCCTGCCTATTGCCACTTCAGCTTGCTAATTTTAAAAGCTATATCGGTAATTTCGGTTCTTTGACGGATGATTTTATTAACTGATGTTTTATTATTCAAGTTACATTAATATCTAAAAGTAAATTCAGTTTCTCAAGCTTCAAAATTTTTCCTAAGGTTATAAATTTTGTTGTAGGTAATCTCAGCTGGAAACGTGGTCCTAGTCCATTGCGTCGCTGGCGTGTCTCGGTCAGTCACCCTTTGCCTCGCCTACCTCGTCAAATGGCAAAAGATGACGCTTCACGACGCATACCACCATTTGAAACTCAGGCGGTAAGTTTTTTGCTTTATATTTAAACCACAGAACACACTCTTTAGTTAAACACTAAATTTGTTTCCCTCCACTTGACTGAGAATGGAAGCAACCAACTAATGTAAACCTATTGATCTTACTATGATAATGTCATTGATGACTAAATTATGATTTATAGGCACTCTTCTCAATTCAACTTTAGACGTTGATGGTTTACGTAATTGATCAACTTCTGATTTTTATAAATAATTACTAGTATCAGAAATACAATTATCTATGACATTAGGATTTTTGCGATTTCTTAAATTCTATTCCTAATGCGTTCCTGAAATGCTTTATAGTAGTACGTGAAATAAATTATTACTACGAAAATTTAATCAGAAAAATACATTGAACGGGTGTTCTAAGTGATTTGTTAACTGTTTTGTTTATCTTAACGGTCAGACTGTAGTCTTGTTTCATTTCATCATTGTCATCACAGGCCCTAAAATACAGTGCACTGCTGGGCCTATCTAGATAATTTGGCCTACACTCGCCACACTGCTCTGGTCAGACTTT
This sequence comes from Tinea semifulvella, assembly GCA_910589645.1. Lineage (NCBI taxonomy): Eukaryota > Metazoa > Arthropoda > Insecta > Lepidoptera > Tineidae > Tinea > Tinea semifulvella. Next base: position 5,419,903 of record OU342587.1, on the reverse strand, counting down.
CCAGTCAGTTTTAATAATTCTTCTTTAGATGCAAAATATCCCAAAACTTTTGATCCTTATTCTAACATACTGTTTCCTTGTTTTAGATCACAAATTCGTCCTAACACGGGTTTCTTTAAACAGCTGATCAAATACGAAGAAAGGTTATATGGAGAACCCTCTGTGAAGATGGTCTACTGTGAAGCCATTGACAAGGAAATCCCGGATGTATACGAAGCTGATTACAGTGGTATGATGTGGTTTAGACAAAGATATGGACCTATTGAGACGTAGTTTTGAAGAATTATCACTTCTGAGTGGATTACTACGAGTATAGTGGAATATGTGGTTTCAGAAATATGGACTTATTGGAATGATTAGTAATTATATTTTTTTAATATGTTGTTACCGAGTTAGCCATATTTTAAGTTTCTTAATATACAAGGTATATCTGTTAATTAAAAATATAAAATTAATATTACTAATACGGATATAATCCCGTCTGCGTGGAATGATGGCTTTTACCCGCTGAATTGCAATATTTTTTTTGTACATATTGGTGAAAAGATTTTTGAACGAAATTGTTACATTAACATTAATATGTATATATCAAATTTACATTTAAAACAAACTTAGATTATGGCTGATGCGGGTCTATTTAATTATTAATTATAAAAGGTGAAGACTGTTATTATTAAACAATACAATATGGTAAGTAGTAAAACATGTTTCAAGACCTCTATAGCCGGCATAGTGTTTAGGGACAGTATCTGATTCCAGTTGATACTCGTAACATTAATGGACGATGTGCGCTGCACCTGGGCGCGTGTTATTATATATTTTAACATATTGTGCTCAGTATAAAAAAAATATATCAGAATCTTTAAATATCTTCAAAGTTAGTATTTTGACATAAAATGTATTGGGTACTTACCATTGTGTGTTAAAAAATATAAGGTCCTAACTAAGTACTCAAAACTATTTTGGGAGGGTATTCCGTTGCTTAGCACGATCGCTATCATCTAAAAAAAAAAAAAAATTGAGTACATTTTTTTACGCCATAAATAATAATTGGTTGGTATTGTCAATTTTTTACACCATACTCTTGTCGAAGAACAACGTGTTTTTCACTGCCGTAGCAGTTATCTGTAAAACAACCAATCAATTTTAAAATGCACGTCGAAGACGACTATATCCGGCAATACACTGTAATAGACTAATTATTTCTAAAACGATAGTCCTAGCTTTAATTCCGATATTTTTTACTTTTTAATTTAAAATGGCGTCGAATGTATTAGTTTTATTTTAAAGGTCAGCCGTCAGCTAGTAGAGACCTAATTTTGGTGCAACCCAGGCTTAAAGTCTTTATTTAAAGTAAACAAAAACACACCTTAGATTGGTGAGTCAGATGTCATTCAACTCGATCGTAAGGCGAAATGTTTTTCAGTGTTTTTTTTTTAATAAGATTTTCATGATCGTAATAAGCATCTAATACATTGTAAAATTATTTCCGGGTATTTTTTAGGACCTTATACGGCGTGATTTTGTATGCTCTTGCTTTTGACTAATATGTTATTCTATTGATAGAAACAAACATCTTTCCCTAAGAAACAATATGACGGAAGTCACAAATGTAATTGGTTTCTCTATACAAACTGTTAACTATCAAAAAGCCAAGTTGTTTGACAAGCTTGTCACTTGTCATGATTGGCCTATAGTAAAGTTGGCTAAATGTGAATCCGCTTCTTTATAATGATGATACCAATGGGGTGTATCAGGCAAAGCTTTTTGTAGATGTCGCTAGCGGCAATGGCACCTTATTTTACACCTATATCGCATCAATTTTAAAATGTTTTTGTAGTTTATTATTTTTATAACAGAAAAATGTATTTTAAATTAACGTTGCCTACCTTAAAAGACGAATTAAGATAGCGCACACAGTAAAAAGAAAAAAAGGTTTAATTAATAGAACGGCAATTTTGAGATCACCATATCTTTGATTTCGCTTAGATATCTTAAAGCATAGATCTCAAAATATCCAAAAAATAATAAATTTCGTAATAAAAATACAAGATTTCTATGCAACTGACAGTTATATTAGGTACCATCTATCATGCGCCATCTATCGTGTTAAAAAGTTAGTGATACACCCTATTTGTTTAGAGGAGCGATTTTTTTTATCTCTTCCTCAATATTATGGGTTCTTAGTAAAAGTTGTTTGTTTCTATCAATAGAATAACATATCAAAATCACCCTGTATAGTAATACTTAATTACTATAGATATATTGTAAATTCAGTATGCTTGAGCATTTATTTTACTGGTGTCATTTGTAATGTACCGTAAATGTAGTGATTATTATGTATATTTTTTGTAATGTGATACATAAATAATTTTAAGTTATTTGTAGTTATGTTATTATTACCAAATTGGGACCAAGGCTGAAATAAATATTTCATCAATTATTGGAGTGTTTTATTTTAAATTTATCCAGTAGAAAAATGACATCATCCATTTTGTACTACTTTGTACTACTTATGTATAATGGTAAATAAAATGTAAATAGTAGTTTCAATACTAAAAAAACGTCAGAATATGCATGACAGTAGGGTTAATGCAGTAGAAATGAGGTCGTTATCGTCGGATATGCGGCGTCACATTGGCGGACCGCATAGGTAACGTCGAAATACGGAAAAGGGTTGGTATAAAAGAAATCATAGGGACAAAAATAAGGAAAGGCATGCTACGATGGTTCGGGCATGTTGAAATAATGAGCAAAGAAAGATTAACGAACCAGATATATAATGCGAAAGTTGTGGGTGAAAGAGGCCCTGGCAGACCGAGACTCACATATCACGATCAAATAAATAAAACACTGACTGTATCATCATTACGACCATTTCCCTTTCGGGGTGGTCAGAAACCACGCTTATTCTCATTTAGCCAACTTTACTATAGGCCAATCATGACAAGTGGCAAGCTCGTCGATGTACAACACTGACTGAAGGTGCATTAAAAAGCCTTCGTAACAAAAGGGCATGTATGAAGAGGTTAATGAACGTCAACGAAGCGAAAGACGTATGTCGTGATCGTGTCAAGTGGCGCTCAATTGTCTCTGCCTACCCAGCAATTAAGTTATTAGGTACTTACTAGAGATGTCATAAAGATATGTATTTTAAATAATAATAATAAATTATTTATTGTACAGAACCAAAAATAGTGTGGGTACAAAGGCGAGCTTAATGCTATAAATGCATTTTCTACCAACTAACCTTTGTGAATGGGGAGCCATTACAAGTTGGTGCAGAAATACTATTGTGATTAACAATAATGTACTATAAATACATACTAATTAAATATACGTATTAAATAAATATGATAAATAATAAATATATATCTAAGTACATAGTAGAAAGTTATGGTAAGTTATTCTGTTTATGGTGTATAAAATTGTATAACTTGTCTTTAAATATTTTGAGAGATGGAGCTTGTCTGATTACCCTGTTCCACTGGCGAGCTGCAGATACCGAAAAGGAGTCTGAACATGCGTCAGAGAAAGACCCAGGATAAAGATGAAAATCTACTGATGTGGGTTTTAGCTGCACGTCATCCATCAGAAAAACATTGGACACTCCCATGCATACTCCTATGTGACATAATATGTGCCATAATAGCGTCATTGATACGGTCACCCAGTCCGCCAATAGCTGAATAGAGTTTTATATTATAAGCTAAATGATCTTACAATTTTGTAGATGTAGCATATGCTGGCGAAAAGGGTTCCTACAAATAGGTAAGTAACAGTTTCATTGATTCATAGTGTTGCGAGCGAGCAGGATGTCAGAGTGTGTGATTTTGTTGTATGTCTTTTAAGTTATAATTAGTAGGATTAGTAGTTCTTATAATTTTTCAATTTTATCATTAAGCACCTTATGAAGTGATAACTCTAATTGTTCCTATAGTATGAGGCATTAATAAAATAGGTAAACGCACATTAAGTAACCAGTACCTCGATATATATATATAGATAGGCCATTAATGATATAAAAACGTGCTTACGAAACTAATCCAAATCGAATAAGTCTAATTTGTAGTCGAACCTGATTGGTCAATTTGTACCTCACCCCCACCTGATTCGTCGATTAGTACTGCATCAATTGGTACATAACGTACGCAAGCGGCATGCTTTAGACTGCGTTTTAAATTGAATGGGCTTATATAGACATCGATAAACTAGTAGTACTTAATGGTAGGTCTTCAATGAGGTGGACTGATCATTAACAAGAGTGCACAAGAAAAGCAGCAGTCTGTGAAATTGCAAGTATACAACTCATACACGAACAGTCAAAAATCTAAAGACTAAAATTAAGAAACAAATATAGTAATTAAATTATGTACCTCATGCGGTATCCAGTTCTTTAATGTCTTTGATTGTGAGTAATCTCATTGAGCCAGCCAATGGCCCCGTGGCCGTGAGAAGCTAGAAATAAATTGACTAATACTACAGGCATTAGTCCGCACATCGAAACTGAGCTTCCGCATTTTGACACTAGCACCTAATAAAAGTTTAAATAACCATGAAAAAACAATTTCAGAACTCATAAAAACGTTTATAAATATCTTAGTTACAAACTAATGAGAGTACAAATAAAACTAATGACAATTTAATTTAAGTCGGTTAGAAGGTGTTATTGAGACCACGACGCTGATAAATGATGAAAACCAAACTTTGTAATGCAATTTTCTGCACCAATAAACAATTATCATCATTTAATATTATTAATTATTTAATTCAATTTTATAATTGGTTTCGGAAATCCTTACTAAGGAAATTACAAGGTACATTTTTTAGTTTAAGTTATCATGTTTAAGCTGCTATTTTATTAGAATTCAAATTCAAAATTCTTTACATGTTTGAGACACAGGTTATGTTGTTTGATTAATTACCAAATGTGCACCGCTGTGCTCTGATTTTAAAGCGTACAAATATTATAATTATTGATTTATTTATTAATAAAATTATATACACCTAACATTACATACAGCCTAAGCCAATGTGTTAGGAGGCGTCTTACAAAATGATATACATTTCTCTGCCAACTACATAAAAACAATAAAAACTAATAAATAAAAAATCCCGCACATACCAGGTTATATTATTGCCTTATAATATAATAATAATATTATAATAATAATAATCTTAAATTTATTTATTAACATCTTCATTACTTGACAAAAGATATTTAAATATATAACGGAATAGACATGTCACTAGTTTTATAAAATGTCATTTAAGTATTCATTTGATGGTAAATGAATGTACTTGATGCGGTATCCAGATTTATAAGATCTTTGATTTAAATTAATTCTTAGAACCTTTTTGCACTCTTTAAGTAGAACACAGTGTTTCTAACTGGTAACGTACATATAAAATGGAGCCATAGTTAGCTTTCTCTTGATGTTTTGCATATTTAGTGATTCACCTAATTTCTGAGTAATATCTTTTTGATGTTAAATAGACACTAATGAGTAGAGTCTATGCGAACAATTTGCTGGATTTTAACTCGTTTCAATAGCAATAGCGTTTTAATACCAAGTTAAAACAATTATTAATAAAAATATAAAAACACGACTACGTAAAAAAAACTTTAATTAAAAACTAGAAATAAAAATGAACTTTGAATTAATACTTAAATAACACCATTACTTTGTCAAATTTAATCGTATTAATCATTCGTTTTTGTTACAACATTTGTATAGATTTTTTGAAAACATATTTATTTTATATTGTTCAACAAGATCATGATTCACCTCCTCCTCCTCCTTAGTCGGTACCCCACTGATGGGGATCGTGACTCCGTCGCAATCGCAGCTCATCCACCAGCCGTCTCCAACGGTTTCGGTCCTCGGTGTAGTAGATGGTCTACTGTACAGGGATGTTCAGGTGGTTAGTCACCTGACTGGACCATCGCTTGGGGCTTCTTCCTCTTGTTCTTTTACTACGAATTAGAAGTTTTTCTAGATTATCGTCTTCTCTTGTTGCAATGTGGCCAAAGTATTGCAGAATTCGGGCAAAGCAGACTGCAGAGAATCTTTGTTCCCTGGTCAGCTTAAGCTCTTCGAGCACAGAAATGTTAGTACGTCGTGCGGTCCAAAGGATTCTGAGCAAACGACGCTAGCACCACATCTCAAACGCATCAATCCTCGCTCTATCCGCGGCTTTTATGGCCCATGTCACCGAACAAATATATAGAATATACCAAATTAATAATAATTCAGACCAGTATCTTGAGATAGTACTCGTAGTTTGCTACTTGGCCAATCTTGGCCTTGGTCTTGCTTTGGGCAACACTAGACGCAAGGATGACAATTTAGCTGACATTTTATTAACATGTTTTTGCGTTACCTGTCACAATGGTTTGAACAAAGTTTCGAACAGTATTTGGCCACAATCCAACATTCAATTGGGAATATTTGGACAGGCGAGAATTTTGACAGGGTTGTTGTGAAAATAAAAATAACCAACACCCATAGACATGAAATACAGGGACCGGGTAATACATTTTTTGCTATGGATTTGGGCAAATGATGCCAAAGAGGTTTTGTCATGTACCTCTTTCTTAAGCATCAAAATAATTAGGATATTGTACTGCTCATATGTACGAAGCACATTAGAATACTGCCCCCAGGTTTAGAGTCCCATGTATGATATAAGAAGCCAACGTAGATTCATGAGGTTTCTGTAATATTTATATTCTGGTGTAAAAGACATCACATTCTGCCGTTGTTTGATCGACGTAGGATGGCAGACATACTATTTCTAGTAAATACAGCTCAAACTTAAATTGATTCTATGCAGCTTCTATCTAGAATTAATTACTATACTCCAGTAAAACCCTTAACAAGACCAACATGCTTTTCAGTACCATATAGTGCATCTAGGTATAGAGGTAATTCGTTTTACTGCCGTGCAGCTAATGAATTAAATAAACTGGTTAACTCAATAACTTTTTTAAATACTCCGTCAAAACATTTGTTTGACAGAGTTCTTTAAGTGTTTCCAAAACTACCCAAACTGTTATTTCATACTTAATTACTTTTATATCCTTACTACTTGCTTTCTTTATTATTTAATTATTAGATAATAGTTTTTTCAAGAGTGTGGCAATCCCAAATGCCATAACTACCTAACAGGGATGTTATATATATTATATAGTGGATCGATTGTTGTCCCCTTTGTTCTAGGTCAACAATATATATATATAAATATATACACATATATATATATATATATATTGTTGACCTAGAACAAAGGGGACAACAATCGATCCACTATATAATATATATAACATCCCTGTTAGGTAGTATATATATATATATATATATATAAATAAAATATTATATAACTGATATAAAAACATTCCCACGAAACTAATCTATATCGCAATAATATAATCTATATAGTCCAAATTACTACTAAATAAAAATAAAATAGTTTTTGAAAGCCCATCTCTGTGTTGTAAAGGCCTTCAATAGTTATAAATTAATTTCATTTTATAACTAAATCCAAAGATATTGTAATATATATTTGATATATATATTATATATAGTTGATCGATTGTTATGTACCTACCCTTTGTTCTAGGTCAACAATTTCTGAATAGAGTTACTAATAATAAAATTTTGATTTATACATAACTTGATATAAGGTCCATGGCAACACCTGATTGGTTGGAGATGAAAAGTTGGCAAAGAAAGATGACTCAAGTTCAATGTTTTTGCTAATTGCAGACTTGGTAGGTAATTAGCGCGTTTTTTTCTGCCATACTGACGCAAGTATACTCATTAGCACACTCATTTATGGTTATTGAACTATTTGAAACTCCGATATAATATTCGGCCGGTTGTAGAAATACTTATTAGGTAAGTTCAACGTATGCCTAACGTGTCGGCACGCATTGGCTGAAATATAACCTAACCTAACCCAATCACGTTTAAAAAAAATTGAATTGATCATGGATTATTTTAATTAACTTTTCTGAAAACAGTCGTTTTTCATTTAAAAAAAAAACAATTAAAACAGCAACGACAATGAAATCGTAGCTTCGTCAATCAGGCAAATCAACATCATTACCACAGCCCTTGGAACACCTCTATTGTTGGAGATGGGCCTTCCAGAATATATTTTTGGAGAATTTGGCCTACACTCGTCACGCTGGCCAGACGGATTAGCGAGGATCTAATGTCAATTTTTATTGACAATTTAATAACGATTCCACAAGTTGTAATTAGTGGAACCGGTACCGACGGCTTAACGTGTTCTACGAGGCACGGGAACGGTGGTGTTGTAAATCTATGTAAGAAAAGTGTATTTCTTATTGGTACATGGCGGGGGTTTGTACAATTTTAAGGCAAGCGTTTTACAACCGAGCTACCACCGCGGTATTTGTGTATGTAAATTCTTATTATGTATGTTTAAGTATTTGTTTTTATTTTTAATGCACCCGCAATCGTCTACCATACTCCCAAAGATGGTTTGTAAAAATTTTAAGAGGTATTAAGTTCGCCCTTGTACTTAACTATTAAGTGCAATAAAGAATTTATAAATAAATAAATGTTTTTCGCAGTGTCCACTTTTCATATGACCTCTATAACTAAAGAATTTATAGTTCGTGCAATTTAAATTATGTTACTTGCAATGACTCGCATACATTTCATAGGTAGGACAAATTCCTAGCTATTTCTGTGGCACTTAGCTGCGGCGACCTTTTTCAGCTGTCATAGACATGCCACAACATACTTTGGCCCAACTCTGTTTTGTTAAGCGCATAAATAGACAAAATAATGGATTTCTTTATCTGTTAGTTTATACATCGATGCATACCTACAAACATATATAATTTTAAAAACAAATATTAACATTAGCCCAATCTCACATCCAGGCACAGAGATAGGGAAGCAGAGGTGATCTAACTGCGGTCAAAGCGTGGCATTTCTCACACACAAGTAATGTTCGCACACTAATATAGAAGACAGGACCGGACTCATTTGCGAAATGTCAAAATATTATTATATAAGTATAATAATGCATATCGCTCACAAATCCGTCCTGAATCAGTGTATAAAGCCCACTTTGGAAGATAGGTTTTGTGTTCTACGATTAAAATAATGAAATGAGGTTTTTTAAAAAATACAACATAATATAATAAAATCGTTTATTTATATTTTCTTACATATATTATTCAAAGCAATGGCACGCTAATTTTGGACCGGATGGCGAGTGGTATCTGGGTCTCGAAGAGATACCGAACCCCTCTGTACCGGTCGAATGGGCCCTAAATGGTCTGGGGGGGGGGGGGGAACGTAAAAATTATGACGAGACAACCGGATGGTAATGCGGTTGAAGTTGCTTGGAGTTTTCTGTGAAGTTTATACCCTATTTAAATTTTCAAACATGTCTCTTTTCTTTTATCCAAACAAGTACTTTTTTTTTTAAATGGGCCGCTCTCATATTATTCTGAAAAAATAATTATAATTATTGTTTTATAACTTAACTTCCATAAATGTTTTGTAAGTATGAAATAAATCTAAGTATTGTATCTATACAAGGTGGAGTTTTGAGACGGGACAGTAAGGGCAAATACCTTAACCGTTATAGTTACAGGAAAACGTTCCTAGGAGACCATCCATAAGTTATTGAGATATTCTGAACTTCATTCACAGATTTTGGAAAAATCTAGTCAGCAAAAACTTTTGTTTTTATGCCGATCGATCCTGTTTCTTATATGGATCAAAAGTCTCTACTGGAGCAACTGAGGTTTGAGTACTAGAAATGACAGAAACCAAACCAAAAAGGCCAAAAAGGTAGCTCGGTTGATAGAATGCATTCCCTAAAATCCAAAAAAGGTCGGTTCGAACCCCGGCATGTACCAATGAGAAATACACTTTTCTTGCATACATTAGTCAGATTTACAACACCACCGTTCCCGTGCCTTGGAGAGCACTTTAAGCCGTAGGTCCACTAATACCAACTTGTGAAATCGTTAAGAAATTGTCATTAAAATTTACATGAGACCCTCGCCAACCCGTCTGGCCAGCGTGGCGTGTGTAGGCCGAATTCTCCAGAAATATTTCTGGAAGACCCATCTCCAATAGTGGAGGTCTAGGTCTCTGTATTCTAAGGGCTGTGATGATAAATAGAGGCGTGAAAGACGGACAAACATACATACATACATACACACATACATAAAAATCTTTTTTCACGTTTATAATATTAGTATGGACACCCAGACAACCTAAGCGAAAAACGTAAAGATATTTTTGGCCTTGGGTAAGAATCGAATCTACGCACTGCGGGCACTCTGTGGATACAATTCCATAGGATTTACCATTAGACCACGGAGGCGGCCACAACAATAAAACGGTAAAAAAATAATATAAAAATTATTAATTTTACAAATCCGACCCTGTGTTGATGGAACTGTCAATGTTGTTGTTTTGCAACAATTTTTACGTTTTTCTCTAATAAAGCAACAAAAATTGTAAGATTATTATTTTAATTTCGTTAGAATACAATGAAATATATCTTCTGTCTCTCACATATTTCAAAATTACAAGAATAATCACATATTTTATTGAATTATGTGTTTGAATGCATGGTGTCAACATTTAAAACTTACTTGTGGAAGGTTATTCCTAGCACTTTTTTATGTTTTGCACTGTCGCACATATAAGCGCTACACTAGACCATGATTTAGTAAAATTTTCAAGATGTAATTTTAGTTAAATAATGAATAATCACAATAATAAGTCGAGATGGTTGAGTTCGCTGTTGTTACTTTATTGTCTGTGAATTGCCCTGTAGTCTATGGTTTCAATGAAAAAATGCCACGGTTGCTCGTTTATGCAGTGTGTATGTGAACTGAGGAAGTGAGATAGCTATATGATCTTTGCGATGAGAATGAGTAAGCGCAACTTATATGGTTATACGACTAAATAATATGTTGTCTCTGCTTCCTTAACTCTGTGCATCCAGGCAACCTCTTCCAGCGCGGAAAGTGCGGCGTTTTGTACTGTAAACGAAATAAGCCAACCTCGGTTTGGGGTCGAGACGGAGACATGGAGACCTTCAGCCAAGAAGCTGTCCAAACGGCTGACGGAGAAATCTGGAGACAGAAAGGTTGCCAGTGTTCTTGGGACTATCCCTGATATGACGTCTCTTGATGTTTTATTTTATTTTTAATTTCTTTTTTATTAAGTTTAATTTATATTTTTTTTATTTTATTTAAAGGGTTTATAAATTATTATTTTACTATCTTTTTGAATAAAAAAATATTTATTTTACTTTAACGAAAAAAAAACCTAGATATACTCGTATATAATCTACTTTATAGCGTGTGACTTTTATTTTTTATTTATTTATATAGTACACACAGCAGTACATATATTAATACACACAAAACATAATATAATTGAAACTTAGGTGTCACAGCATTCACCAATAAAAAATCACGTTGGACTCTTATTCCATTACTTGTATGTCTTAGTTTGTAATATGACAATGCCTATTAGCTTTAATTTTAAGATTAATAATTATGTATATTTAGGTTGTAATGTGGTGACCCAAATACAAGCTATTTCCCAGAAAATAAGCTTTTCGTTATATTTTATTAAATTTTGACATGTAAAAACGCAGAATACATTATATTTATTGTCCTATGCCTAATTACAGAATATTTTTTTTTAAATTGAATTGAATTGAACTATTGATAGAAACAAACAACTTTTACTAAGATTTAAACCATACCTATGTCGGAAATGGCAAAAAAAAATTGCCTTCTCCATACAAACTGTTAATTTTAAATAGCCCATTTGTATAGGAAGTAAAAAAAAATATATCCGACCTATGGTATATATCCGAATCATGGTTCTTAGAAAAGGTTGTTCGTTTCAATCACTAGAATCACATATTAGTCTAACATATGACCATATGCTGTGGCTTGGTACCTCCATCCAAAGTCCTAATTGTTCTTAACCCTGTGTTCCATTACTACATCCGCGCCGCCCGCGCCCTCTGACGAGGATGGCGAGCATAAAACAATGACAGTTTGAAAACAAGACTCGGACGCAAAGTCATATATATATATATATAGTCATGGGTTGCCTATATAAATATTTTAAAGACTATTTTTTGATTAAATGAAACCACCTTCATTATTACAATAGCTGATAGTGTCGTTTATAAGGGTAACATTTTGGGAAGTAATAAATCGACGTTGGTGTCAAAATTTATCATCAGGCGAGCCCAAGGTCACATGTCGTGCTAGTATAAAAAAAAAGTAATTTTAGATATTCTTCGTAGTTAAGACAGTAGCTATCAACTCCCACTTGAAAAAATCTTGACCATATTTGCTTACCCAACACCATTGCTATTGTTAGCGTATTTATTGCATAATTAGGTGGATTTCATTTGATAACAGATCGGTGAAGGCTCTTATACGTATCTTGTACTATAAGTGCGATAATACTTTGAATGTAAATATAATCAAACTGCAATCACTAGCCACAGAAATGATAAGAGGGATGTGCAGAAAAAGTACTCCGTTAGAATGCGAGAAAAACCAGGGTAGTGTTTGAAAGAAGAAGGACGACAACCGTGACAATAAAGATTGATGATGAAACTCTAGATCAAGTAAATGAAATTATATATATAGGCAGTGTTTTCACTGCGGATGTTGAAAGAAGAGTAAACGCGGGAAATAGTGTTAATGGAGCCCTGGGTCACTGATCGCCAGTTAAAATGTCAGTGACAAAGCTCGACTTGCCATACATAAAGGATGAGCGAAAAGAGAATGACAAACCAGATATACGAGTTGTGGGTAAAAGAGGCCCTGGTAGACCAAGACTCACCTATCACGATCAAATAAATAAAATAATAGCTGAAGGTGCATTAAAAAGTCATCGAAACAAAAGGGCATGATGAAGAGATTGATGAATGTCGAAGAAGCGAAAGAGGTATGTCGTGATCGTGACAAGTGGCGCTCAATTGTCTCTGCCTACCCCGCAAGGGATTTGGCGTGAAGATATGTATGTATGTAGAAATCAGTCAACAATCCATCATTAGTTACAATGTTGTCGACACAACCGAATCATTATTTTTGCAACAATGTTTCCGGACATTCGTTTGAAGTTCAAATTAACCGTCCTAGTTCAGCAGCACAACATAAATCTCCGATAAATAACGAGTATAGATTAACGGGAGCTTAATTGACTCATTAAATCAATTCCTAAATTATATTTGCAGTGTTATTTATTGTTTACATTAAATACTTCAAATAAGGATCATCGTCATCATCATCAGCCTGTATCTCTCCACTGCAGGATGCAGCCTGCCCCAAGGCTCGCCACTTAACGCGATCTTTTGCCACCTTCATCCAACTCCACTAGCGAATTCTTCAAGTCATTACGTCCATCTGGCGGGGGATCGTCCCACTCTGCGTCTTTCTGTACGTGTACTCCACTCTAGAACCCGTTTGCTCCATCGTTCGTCGGTTCTGCGGCAGATGTGTCCGGCCCACTGCAGCTTGCTAATTTTGAATACTATGTCAGTACCTTTCGTTCTCTCACCAATATCAACGATTCGAATTCTATCCATCGGAGAAATACCAAGCATAGCTCTTTCCATAGCTCGCTGAGCGACCTTGAATTTATGAACCAAACCCACGTCTCTGCACCGTACGACATTACCGGAAAGACACTTTTATATAGGTCTTTTATATATATATATATATATATGTAGGTATACTGAGTTGGACCAAAATAACGTCTCTGTAATTGTACATTTAAAGTTGAAAATGGCGTCGATTGTACCTTCAAAATAAAACTGATACCAATTTTTGACTTTAATCGCAGCCTTATTGCCAGAGAGTAGCTATGACAGTAAAAACTATGCGACTGAATATCCGAGTGGCACAAATAGATTGGAATGCGTTCGGCAAACTCCTAAGGTATGCAGCTGGCACTTCTATACACATAAATACAGTGTCACCTTTAAACGATGATAGATGACACCACACCCAACTTTATGATTTTCTTATTATTAGGTTTACTAAGAAAAATACCTATAAACTATAACTACCTAAAAATTAAAACATGTCATTTAGAGACGTCCCATCTGAGATAGTTCCAAGGACACTGACAACATTTCCCCCTGTATAGCGAGGCTAATACGTTGGCAGAACTAATTGTCAGCCTTCCTGGATCCAGATTTCTCCGTCAGTCGTTTGAACAATTCCTTGGCCGGACGCTTGACTGATGATCCCAAAACAGCGCAAACTTGTACCGAGGATGGCGTAATTGCGTAGATTGAGGTTCTCAGCAGAAACCGCCGCTCTCTTCCTGCTGGATGAGGTTGCCACTTTTTTTGGGGTGTACAGCCCATTGCCACTTCAGCTTGCTGATTTTAAAAGCTATCGGATAGCGTACAATATTATCAACCACTTCAGGCGTTGAAAATTGTGGTTAAATATTACACACATCAAAAGTGTCTAGGGATCAACATATATTTTTGCAATAACTTTTCTCCTGATTGATATTCATTAAAATTTTCTTTAAGGATTGATCAAATAAAATGTTTTCGTTTGTCTACAGTAACGATAAACCAAGTCACCTTTGCATTAGTAAAAAAAATTGCCATTTTCCTAATAAAGGGATTTTTGACATTTGAACCACTAACATTAAAGTTCGAAAAAAAGACTGAAATAACAGTTTTTTTTTTATTTTATTGGGTAACTTAAACAATTAATAATCCGTGTTTCTACCGCGAACACTAACAACACAAGAACATCGGTTTGGCATACTCAAAATGAGTTCATCCAAATCACGCTGTGGAATGGCCGCCCATGTTCGTTGCAACAACAAAAAAAGGTCTTCTTGCGACTGGATACCCTCCATATTCGGCAGAGCTCTTCTCTGAAGAATATCCCATGCATGCTCAATCGGGTTCAAGTCTGGCGACTGAGCAGGCCAGGGCAGGACATTGATGTTAGCTGCGGCGAGAGTCTGTCTTACAACTCTTGCGGTGTGCGGTCGTGCATTATCATGCATTAACTGAAATAAGGGACCGGTATGCACTTGTAGAGGAACGATGACGTCTGATACAACCGTCTCAGCATAAATTTGAGCGTTGAGGTTGCCTCTGATCCAAATCAACTCAGTTCTTCCGCCGATCGAAATACCCGCCCATACCATGATGGTTCCACCACTATAAGGATGGACTTCCTGGCAGGATTTTAATCGCTGTTGGCGTCCAGGGGTTCTCCAGTGTCGTATACGTCTTGTATCCGGCCTCATACCAAAACGAGACTCATCAGAAAAGCACACGAAACGCCATTGTTCTTCTGTCCAATTTCTGTGTTCAAGAGCCCATTGATATCGAGTCCTACGATTGTGCATTGCTATAGGTGGTACCCGTAGCGGTCTTCGGGAATGAAGGTTCACTTCATGCAAGCGGTTTCTGACTGTTTGGTCGCTAATTAAGTTCCCTGAAGAGCGATGAAGGCTCACGGCTAACATCATGGCGGTTATTGTTGGAGTTCTTCGAGCTGTGATTTGAATGTATCGGTCTTGTCTCCGTGTGGTGCAGCGATACCGTCCTCCATGGCGCTCAGCCACGGTACCAGTGGTTCGGTAACGTGTCCAAAGTCGACTGATAACACTCTGACTTGTATTCAGAGCTAAAGCCACAGTACGTTGCCGGGAACCAGCTTCTATCATTCCCACGGCTCTGATCATTTCTTCCCTGCTTAAATGACGTCGCCGCTCCATAATAACGTTGGTTTTAATCAGTAGTAGGGAAACAGTAGCACTAATAATGTCTTCAATGCGTCTTATGTTTTTATAGGGAAAATATTGACAGCTGATTTTCATCTTTTACTCGAATTTGATTGACAGTTCCTGTTTTAAATTATGAAATGCACCAAAAAGGATCCATATAAATTTATAAAATCATAAATTTATTACAAAGCCACATCTCAATCACAAGAAATCCGCATAAGCATGCTTGATCCCTAGACTTTTTTGATGTGTGTATATAAACAAATGACATTGATAGTTATAATAGTTGGACTCTCTAAGGACATGTATGAAAAACGTCATCTGTTTTTATAAATTTTTATATGATATTTAAAAAAAGCGAGTAAAATTTAACCTTTAATTTCTCAAAAACCGTCCAGAAAAAACGATGACTTTTTTATAGCATTCTCTACACAAAACCAAGAATTTACCTCTAAGGCGCAACCGGTTGCTACAGGAACTTTTTTTTTACGTTTTGACCGCCTTCCCCTTTTTTCCGATTCCGTCCATTTTGGGCTATGAGGTAATATATAAAAAAGTTTCCAAATTGCCTCAGAAGCTTCAACCGAGAGTCATCCGGTTGTTTTTTCAGACTGATATTACGCACCAATACCTTACTCGTACCTATTATAGAAATTCCGAGCATAGCTAATAATATTATATTTATTAGATGTTAATGGGTTCGTGACACGAATGTAAATGTTAATTTGGTCTTGGATTGGAATGTGGGAATACTTTTATGAGTGTTTGTGAACCCTTTGGTCTGGAGTGATATGTTGGCACGCTGCCTGCGGTGACACAGCTTTGGAAACCACTCAGTTGCGTTTGAAGTTTCTACCGTATCGTGCTGAGGAATTTAGAAGATTCTTCATCAGTCAACGTCCTTGTTAGGTTTAGTTTTGTAATATTGAAAGCCATTATCCCCTAAAGCACAGGGTACTAGACCTCCACTGCTAGATAATTTGGCCTACACTCGCCGCTCTGCATGTCAATTTTTTGCAATGTCATTTTATGAATGATTCTAGAATTAGTACTACTAGTATTAGTGGAACAAGTCCCACGACTTAACGTGCATTCCGAAGCACGCGAATGGTGGTGAAGAAGACAAATTTCTTAGCATTCTCAAGTCAAGCGCGGGAAGTGCGGCGTTGTGGGTTGAAACAATGGGCTCATGTGGACTTTCAGTCAAGAGTCTCCAAGGAGTTATCCAGACGGCTAACGGGAAAGTCTGGAGATAGAAAAGCTGGCAATAAGTCCTGCCAACGTATTAGCCTCGCTATATACAGAGGGGAGATGTTGCTAGTCACATATTGGGACTATCTCTGATACGTCTTCTAAAAAGGTCATTTTGAATTTATAGTTTATAATCTGCGTAAAGTATCATCACGACCGTATCTCTTGCGGGGTGGTCAGAAATCACATTTTTGCGAGTTCACAATAAGGCAACTTTACTATATTTTATTATGCCTAGTGGCAAGCTCGTCAATGTTCGTTTAGCGTAACAGACTCATCGACAAATATATCACAAATAAATTAATTGTATATTTTTTTTTTGTGTTCTCGACCAGGAATCGAACTCAGCATGTGATGTAAAGTGATGATGACATAATACGCAACATTAATTTTAAAGTCAATAAGATCGCTGTAGCGGTGGTGGCTGGGTTGTAAAAACGCATGTACCAATGAGAAGTACACTTTCTTACATACATTTGTCATAGATTTACAACACCACCGCACACGATGGACCCGGCACCCGCACGGTGGATCCATGGAATGCTTAGAAATTTGTCTTCTTCTTCTAACGTTTGCGCTTATGTAAAAGAATAGAGCTGCAGGTCAAGCCGTCTGTCTGTGCAGCATCAGCAAGATTTGATCTTACTTATACGAGAGAGCAAAAATTTAATCAAAAAAACCTACTTGCTTTATTTATAATTTATTTAAAACTTACGCTGGAGACATTGACGAGCTTGCCACTTGTCATGATTGGCCTATAGTAACCTTTGCTAAATGTGAATCCGCTTATTTATAAGCGTGGTTTCTGACCACCCCGAAAGGGAAACGGTCGTGATTATACTTTACTTTACTTCTATTTAAATCTTTACTAGCAGCAAACCTTTGGGACAATACAGAGCATTTATGTTGTAAGTTGTAAGCTTACAAGCTGGCAATATGATACAATTATTAATTAAATTTTATTCGAAGTTAATTAATATAAATTAAAAGCTACCTAAATAATAAATTTAAAAATAAACTAAACTATAAATAAAAAATGTCCTCTAGAGACGTCCCATCCGAGATAGTCCCAAAGAGACTGGCAACATTTCCCCTCTGTATAGCGAGGCTAATACGTTGGCAGAAATAATTGCCAGCCTTCCTGTCTCCAGACCTTTCTGTCAGCCGCTTTGACAACTCCTTAAATTAAATTGTGTTTATGTATACAACAAGACATAAAACTACAAATATTTTATATATTTAATGTTTGATGCAGTTTTATTCATGTTATCTGCGTCAACTAGCCAACATTATTACTTCAAAACAGAATTGTGTGATATATTCATATTTAAGTACTTGTTGTTGTTTTTAGTTTGGTATCTTTTACGCCGCATATTTGTTAATCTAATTTTGTTATTTTTCTTTCGATGGTGACGTGACTTTTACTGACTGCGACGTGTGTTTTTATTAACTTTAGTGAATATACCTGGCATAACTATTAAAGCAAAATTGGCGTGTATAAACGTGTCGATTTTAAAACACTAGCGGTTAAGTACATGGATTTAGACGCGGAGGTACCGGGGTCGATTCCTGGTCGGTTCACAATAACTTGTGATATTTCTCGAGTTTGGTACGCTTAAGACATCGACGAGCTTACCATGATAAATAATAATAATAATAATATCTTTATTCAGTAAAAAAGTTACACGATATGAAAACAATAACATATTTCATTATGTATGCACAGAAAAACAAACATTTGCAGCCGAACTAAGCCTATATGTATAGGTCTGTCCGTCGGCAGTCAACGCCCAGACACCCTTTTAAATATATTATTACTTTTAATTACAAAATAATAAAAGAAACAAAATGTACACAAAAAGAAAAATAAATTAAAAATTGTGTGGTTGAGATCCTCTTTTTGTTTATGATGTAAGTGTGTGAGTGTGTGTAAACTTTACATACTTTGTTATTATCGCATTCCTACTTTACTATTGACAGTAATTCCTCAGTTATATTATAGTCAAGAGACTGTAGCCATTGTGTGACATTCTTTCTACATATCACTTTAGTGCATTGATATATAGCTACCTCTTTATTAATTTTATTATATAAATACCCAGAAAACAGAAAAATCTGCTAGTAAAGACTTTTCGAAAAGCTTGAGAGCTTCCACACACAAGATCATTCCTTCGTTTACTAAAAACTTCAGGACTAAAGATGAGCATACAATGTTGCTTAATAATAACGTTAAGGATAAATAACTGTCAGCCAATTGTCGGTCGCAAGCCCGAGACACCATTCTTCTCATCTCTTACCCACACACGATGGACCCGGCACCCGCACGGTGAATCCATGGAATGCTTAGAAATTTGTCTTCTTCAGTTAACACTGTACATAAACTCCGAAAAGGATATGATCGTGATGATACTTTTTACTTTTTAATATAACTCCAAATATCGACTAGGCTACTCATCATATGTGATATGGTAAGAGATAACATAGAAAAACTCCTTGCCTCCGTGGTCTAGCGGTTAATTCCGTGAATTTAGACTCGGAGGTACTGGGTTCGATTCCTGGTCGGGACATAATCATGTTTATTAATTTTAATAAATAAACTGTATTATTTATTTGTGATATTTCTCGAGTTTGGTACGCTGGAGACATCGACGAGCTTGCCGCTTGTCATGATTGGCCTATAGTAAAGTTGGCTAAATGTGAATCCGCTTCTTTGTAAGCGTGGTTTCTGACCACCTCGAAAGGGAAACGGTTGTGTTAATACTTTACTTTACTCCTTGTTACTGGCAAGGTGAAAGAAAAGAGACCGAGTGGCCGAAGCCCGTTGCGGTGGTCCAACCGAATCCGCTCCACCATCAACACTAATGGCTATGATGCATGCTGCCAAAGATAGGAACCGGTGGCGAAGTATCTTCAGAAATGGGAAAATGCGACGCAAGGAGGAGGTAGTTGGTGAAATACCCTTATAGCTACTTACAATTATTATATGGCACTTACAATGATTATATGGTACTTACAATTATTATATGGTACTTACAATTATTATATGGTATTTACTATTATTATATGGTACTTACAATTATTATATGGTACTTACAATTAACATATGCTAGCATCTGTAATCGTATACGAGGAAAACGATGTTTTTTTTGTTGTACTTAAAAAACTCAAGTCAGACACTAAAATTCTACTGGATCAATAGTGTAGGTACCTAAGTTAACAGTACCTATGTTTCAAATCGCGTGACTAGAACAGGCACGGTAATGTCTTTAAACACGAAGTCAGGGTCAATGGCTAAACTAATAGTGGAAGTGGAAGACTACATCGCTGGTTATTGGAAAATAGTTTTTATTCATTGACCGAAAATAATAATTATAAGCGAATCACGTATTTTGTCATTTTTCTTATCTAGGTGTATTATTTTGACATTTATTTATATTATATAATATTGATACATGTAATGAACCTATACCTATATTTGACCGCCTCCGTGGTCTAGTGGTAACAAACGTTGCCGTGAACTCGGGAGGTCGTGGGTTCGATTCCCACCGGGGGCAAGTTGTACATTGTATAATTTGTCTCGGTCTGGGTGTTTATATGTATATATTTACAAAAAAAAAGTATAATATGTAGTTTATCAACCATCTAGTTTCCGTAACCAAGCCTCGTAGCTTACCACGGAAATTAGATGGCGCTGTGTGACCTGTCTGGAAATATAAAAAAAAAAAAATATATATATATAAGATTAATGTATGTAAATAAATTGATTGTTTTAGCCGTAGTTTTAGAATAATTGTTAATTAGTATTGGGGCCCAAATTAATATTTGTACGCCTCTTAAGGTACATTGTTGCAGGTAAAAATATATTGTTCATCTTGATTTGTAACCATACAATCACAAATAAATATTTCATTTCATTTTAATATATAGTCATTTTTTTTCATTACAGTCCCTAGAACTCAGCGTCCTCTAGACCTCCACTGCTGGAGATGGGCCTACCAGAACATAAATCTGGAGATATGGGCCTACACTCGCCACGCTGGCCAGACGGCTCGGCGAGGATATGATGACAATTTTTTATGACAATTTATTAATGATTCCACAAGTTGGTATTAGTGAAACCGGTACCGACGGCTTGACGTGCTCTCCTAGACACGGGAACGGTGGTGTTGTAAATCTATGACAAATGTACCTAAGAAAAGTGTATTTCTCATTGGTAGGTACATGCCGTGTGAGTTTGAACCGACCTTTGTAGGATTTAAGGAACGAGTTCTTTCAACCGAGCCACCACCACGCAAATACAATAAAATATAATAGTCAATAACATAAAAATACTATTGTATAACGTAAAATTTATACTAAAATTGCTACTGCCAGTTTATATGGTCTGGATTATCACAAACCCATCTTTGGGTTCCGTGGAGCCGCCGTACTTGTCAGATGCCAGAGATGCCTGGTTATCAACCTCTGGCATGCAACTGGCCTATTATTTCGCTTCCAAATTTGGCAAACTTTCAATGACTGTGGGACAAACCCTGTTGAACAGGCGCAGATATATATCTTCCAGTAATAGGCGAAAACTTTTAATTGGCTCATATGTTATTATATCTATTCATTTATATTGTTATCTAGCTGTAAGTTTTCCTGTAATAAATAAATAAATAATAACATGAAATAGCGGGCTTGCCTCATGGCTGTTTCCACTAGGGAGTAGGGGGTTCTGGTTGCAATCTCTGCAGCTCAGCATCGCTTGGTACACTCCTTGATTTAAATACACTGACCAGTGTCGGTGTGGAGAACCCGTCGAACATCTCTGACATCATATGCTTTTTTGTGCTAGAAGTACTGGCCGCATTCCTCGTCACGCGGCTCTCAACAACATTATCCGAAGGGCTTTTATTCACTGCTGGAGTGTCTGCTATCCTAGAAACCTCTGGAACTGCGCTGGGTGCAAGAGACTCGACGGCATGGGCCGCGGAAGCTTTCAAACCATTATTCACACGTTGTTAAATTATAATTGTAGTCTTGAACATATTGCGCTAGTTCAGCTTTTGTCAGCGTATTTTTATAGATTGTATTTCATAGATCTTGGATTTACTTACTTACGTACGGATGTTTTACTAGTGGTATAAAGATTAGAAACGACAAAAATTAGCTTTGGCTAGTTGTGTGTAGTCATTAGTCACGGAATGTTACATTTGTCACAGTATGAAAAAAAAATGTCGCTCGTAGCAATTGCGTAATGCACAGTGGGTAATTTATTCTTACCGACGTCAAGTGTTACAAAACGCCTCTTTTTACTGTAAAGTCGGGTTCGAAAATAAAATTTATTGTCACGAAGAATGAGAAAGACCAACACAGACTTACGAGTATAGCTGTTAAAAGTGTTACGTTCGGCTTAGACCAAACAAGTGAATGCTTATTCTATGTGGTCTTTATTTTTATTTGTTTGTGTAAACAGACATTTTTTAAATGTTTCTTTAAAGGACATTGTACGGAATAAGTCCTAAACACGTAATTTATTCATAATATGTGTTCATAATAGTGTTTATCTCATTAAATTCAAAGGAGTAAGTAAAGTGGCTCAGTTGTAAGAACACGTACCTTAAATCCTACAAAGGTCGGTTCAAACCCAACCGGCATGTACCAATGAGAAATACACTTTTCTCACGTACATTTGTTCTAGATTTACAACACCACCGTTCCCGTGCCTCTGAGAGCACGTTAAGCCGTCGGTCCCGGTTCCACTAATGCCAACTTGTGGAATCGTTAATAAATGTCATGAAATGTTGACATCATTTCCTCGCCAAGCCGTCTGGCCAGCGTGGCGAGTGTAGGCCAAATTCTTCAGTTCTGGAAGGCCCATCTCCAGCAGTGAAGGTCTAGGACGCTGTGTTCTAGGGGTTGTAATAAAAAGTATTGCAGAATTTGATTCTTTCATGGAGTAATTCGCGTCAATATCGCACAAACATTGCCACCATGCTGCGCGGATACGATTTATATTTAAATTAGGTTTTGTAAGTAGATGTTTTTTTGTTTTTCTTTTTTTTTATATCATAATTATTTTTTCTATTTAATAGAATTTTAAATTTTATTGGGTATTAGAATTATTTTGATTCACCCCAATTCACAGTGATAATAATAAATTGAATTCATTCGCAGTCACCTTATGTGGAGCGAGGCTTAATATAAATACATTAGAATGTTAAGTATTTAGTTCATTGGAAAGATTGTCGCATGTAGCAGAACTGGGACGGACTGGGAAGTATAAGAATGTGAATTATAAAAATATTACTATCGAGATACCGATATATTTTTAGTACAACAGAACATCGATAGACTTTTCAATAAAATTAAGCACAAAAAAAAAACTCTTTTAAATTAGTGTTGCCCAAACCAAGTCTTTCTCTTGCATCGGAACAGCTGGCCATGGTTTTGGTTGTGCACTCTTAGGCTGAGTTGGACCAAATGTCACGTACATATCATCATTTCATCATTGCAGCCCCTAGAACACAGCGTCCTAGATCTCCACTGCTGGAGATGGGCCTTCCAGAACTGGAGAATTTGGCCTACACTCGCCACGCTGGCCAGACGGCTTGGCGAGGTTGTGATGTCAACATTTCATGACATTTATTAACGATTCCACAAGTTGGCATTAGTGGAACCGGGACCGACGGCTTAACGTGCTCTCAGAGGCACGGGAACGGTGGTGTTGTAAATCTAGAACAAATGTACGTGAGAAAAGTGTATTTCTCATTGGTACATGCCGGTTGGGTTTGAACCGACCTTTGTAGGATTTAAGGTACGTGTTCTTACAACTGAGCCACTTTACTTACTCCTTTGAATTTAATGAGATAAACACTATTATGAACACATATTATGAATAAATTACGTGTTTAGGACTTATTCCGTACAATTTATTAACGATTCCACAAGTTGGCATTAGTGGAACCGGGACCGACGGCTTAACGTGCTCTCCGAGGCACGGGAACGGTGGTGTTGTAAATCTATGACAAATGTACGTAAGAAAAGTGTATTTCACATTGGTACATGCCGGGTGGGTTTGAACCGACCTTTGTAGGATTGAAGATACGCGTTCTTACAACCGAGCCATCACCGCTCTTGTATATATATCGTACATATATCGCATGATAAATATTTGGAATGCTCTTCCAGCCTTGTATTCACACAATATTGGAATTCGTTAACTATGTATATGTCACGCTATTAAAGTTCATATTTGCACGGACGCCGTCAAAGTCGAGCGCTTATAGAGTTGAGAATTGAATAATATTTTGTTTGCGACTAAATAACAGAATAGGTATTGGTATTCCAATAAGTATTCTTCAAGCGAAGTGTTTAAAAGCATTAGTCAAGCTGGCATAGTATTAGGGACTCATGTCAGTCTATCATTCTTGAACGCCACTTTCATAAATGCCTGTAATAGGTTTACGTGAATAAAGATATTATGACTTGACTTGACACTTGCTTGACAAGCCTGCTTAAACGATTACTTGTATGCCCTAGGACCATGTGTTGACCAGTTTTCTTACTTATTCTTTTTTTTTTGCATGTTACTACCTACTGGGTAGGTAACGACACCATGATAGCTGTTTAAAACATAATTTACGCGTTTCTTCGCTATAAATTAGTAGGTAACTATTCATTTTGTTGTTTTTGGATTAACAAGCACCACAATGTAAATCATACCGCTGACGTGCTGGACTATATTTCATAATAAACGTCCAGTGAACACTTTATGAAGGATTTAAGAGAAATTTATTTGTTGTTGTATCTAAAGTGTGTGTCTGATATCACCAAAGATTTTGTAAGCCTCTTTTAGATTTGGAGCCTAGAAAAAACAAACGTCACTTTCTATTATAGATTATATATATATATATATTATATTATATTATATTATATTATATTATATTATATTATATTATATTATATTATATTATATTATATTATATTATATTATATTATATTATATTATATTATATTATATTATATTATATTATATTATATGGTATTATATTATATTATATTATAATTTTCTTGTTAAGGTGCTATACCTCATCGGCTATCATTTAAATAAGTTGTTTTTTTTTAACATTTAAAATATAAATTTTAAATATTGTTTAATAAAAAAATACTATCTAAATTATAAGTAAATCTTACCACCTTAAACGCTCCCCGCATTACCTCGTTGAATAATAAGGGAAATATTTTCTTTTAGGTGGTTATGGCATTTCGGGCTGCCACACTCTTGATAAATTCGTTTACCCTTTTACGAATTTGTGATTATCAAGAGAATATACCCCCATTGTTTCAACCTCAAATGCCACAAAGTAAAAATGTTGTTTAATGCTATTATATTTTATGTTATTTTTTGTATCGGCTGTATGAGCAGTCGAACCGGCCATTTTTGAGGTACAGGAAATGTACTTCAGACTTCAAAATTTTTTGAAAACATTGGAATGTGCGAGAGTTATGCCTAAATACTGGTAAGCATGCCTCTAAAGCTGTAATGACAACCACGACAACTGAAAAAAAGGAGTACCTAAGTTAGTAACGACTAAACGCAAGTAAAGCAAAATTGTTCGAAAAAATTGTGTATGATCAGCTTTACCCCTCTGTTCAGCATGTCATTCCCTATAGCCAACATGGTTTCATGCGTCGTCGTGGGGTTGTTACAAATCTATCTGTTTTTGTCACTGATGTAGTCAATGTGATGCAGAATGGAACCCAGGTTGATGCAATTTATACCGATTACGCGAAGTGTTTTGACAGGTTGAATCACAACATTTTGGTTTCTAAGTTGGATCATATCGGTATTCATGGTGACCTGTTGCGCTGGCTGGACTCCTATTTAAGAAATCGCTCCCAGGCCGTTAAAATAGGGATTTCTTGCTCTCAATTTGTTTCTATACCATCTGGTGTCCCACAGGGGTCTCATCTGGGACCACTGCCCTTCAACCTTTATGTTCACGATATATTCAAGTGTTTCCTGCATTCTAGTTTCTCTATGTATGCAGATGATCAAAAGATATACTTACCGATCGCAAACCATAATGACTGCTTGAGACTGCAGCAGGATCTCGATAGACTGTCTCAATACTGTTATCTTAACGCCTTGGATCTTAATGTATCCAAATGTCAAATTATCACATACACTCGTAAATCAAATGTTATCAAATACAAATATACTCTTAACGGGTCTATGCTGACCAGAGTGGAAAGGGTCAGGGACTTGGGTGTACTGCTCGACTCAAAGATGACTTTATCTGACCACTATGAACATATAGTTGGTAAAGCATACAAAATGCTTGGTTTCCTTATAAGGATAACAAAACCATTTAAATGTGGAGCATCAATTAAGGCCATCTACTGTGCGTACGTCAGGAGTATCCTGGAGTTCGCTTCCCCAGTCTGGTCACCGCAATACAAAGTTTATATTGGTAAGATTGAAAGTATACAAAATAAATTTGTACGTCTTTTAAAACGTAGGGGTTTGGATACTGTGCGTGATCGTCGCGGCATGGAGCTTCAGAAGAGCTTCATGTCTCTCAGTAACCGACGTGTGATAGCTGACATGATGTTACTCTATGACGTGGTGAACGGTGTGGTTGACAGCCCTCAGCTGCTTGATAAAGTTAGGCTCAATGTTCCAAATACTCGTTTGAGACGGCGCCCCATCATGTTCAGTGTACCACGTAGCCGAAGCAATTATGCACGGAATTGTGTCACGCACAGGTTTGCTGAAACTTATAACAAAAGGTTTATTGATATTGATATTTTCTTGCACAGCAGAACCCTTTTTAAGAAATTGTTATTGGATTGCTTGGGGGGCGAGGACAGGGGGTCAGTTAGGGAACTTGAACTTGAATAATGCAAATGGTGTCATACTCGTACCTCCTCTTTCTTTTTTTTCCTTTTTCTTATTTATTATTATTTCCTATTAATTCTTTTTATTTTATTTTTATTGATGATAAATATATAATGATAATGTAATACATTCACATACACACACATACACACTATACACTTTACACACTCATTCATATTATTTCACATAGTACTTGATGTGTTTATGGCAATTTGTGACATTTTGATTATTTATTAATTTTGTTTCATTATTATTATTATATATTTTTTGGACGTAATTTTTTATTTCAGTTTATGTTTAATAATTTGTTATTTATGTTTGTATTTAATTTAATGTTAAATTCGATTCAAAATGTAATTTACTTGTAGATCAGATTATAAATGTATTTTAAACGATGAAATCCTTTGGTTTGGCATGTAAATTTTTAATTGTATTGCTTTGTAAAATGTATTGCTGTTTTGGATTTTCTTAATAAATAAATAAATAAATGTTTAAACTCGCAAAAACAAATTTGGAGACTCTAGAAATCTGACGCACGCTGAAGATGTGGAATGCTCTCCCAGCCAGTGTGTTTCCCAATTCCTATAAACTGGAGTCCTTCAAACGAAGTGTGAAAAAGCATCTTTATAGGCCGGCATAGTGGTAGGGACTGATGTCGATCGTCTGAGCCTGGCGTCAGTTGCTCCCATTCTTGGACCTCCGTACCGCTTACCATAAGGTGGGAACGGTGTCACATGTCGTGCTAAGTATAAAAACAACGATAAAATACGAGTACTTAATTTAGAAATGATTTAAAGTCGTAAGTAATTTGGTGTTTATTACACCTCTACAGACAGCCGACACATGAAATTGTTGTGTTTAAGCCGTAAATATTTCATGAATTTAACCACAAATATGTCCATTTCCTTTGTTCTATAATTAGGTTGGACCATTACGTTACAATGAGTCAGCATTTACCGACGAAAATAAGCTTCTCTCTGTTTTTCCACATCCTAAAATAATTTGTATGTTAAAAACAAAAATGAATTTAAAGTTAGTATAGTATTACCTTACTAGGATAGATAGTCTTATCATCGGATCAAAACATGATCTCCACACCGGTGTGAAGTTAGCGGCCAAAAGTTTTCTGCCAAGATAACCCGCCCAATTTGAAAAGTCAATTAAAAAAATAATTAATTTATGAAGAGCGATCCAATATTCATGATTAGTAAAAGGCCCAGAGTAATCTCGAGTAAAGTGTATGCCATATATATTTTATTTAAAACTCGAATCCAGTTTTTTAGAAAAACTATTTATAATTTGAGTTTTTTGAAAATTAGACTACCACATCCCCAGTGTAAGCCACGAGGACCTAGTACATTATAAAGAGGGCTTCAGTATTATTTACTGATAAAAGGTACAGGGTGTACTCATGACTAGTTATTGCGATATGATTTTTTGAAATAACACTAATTAAAATTTTAGGAAAAAATACTTTGTTTCAAGTATTTTGGCAATTAGACTAACTTGTCCCCTGTGTAAGCCATATCCACCTAGTACATTATAAAGAGGGCTTTAGTATTATTTACTGATAAAAGGTACAGGGTGTACTCATGGCTAGTTATTGCGATATATTTTTTTGAAATAACACTAATTAAAATTTTAGGAAAAAATACTTTTTTTCTAGTATTTTGAAAATTACACTATCTTATCCCCTGTGTAAGCCATAACCACCTAGTACATTACAAAGAGGGCTTCAGTATTATTTATTGATAAAAGGTACAGAGTGTACTCATGGCTAGTTATTGCGATATGATTTTTTGAAATAACACTTATTAAAATTTTAGGAAAAAATACTTTGTTTCAAGTATTTTGGCAATTAGACTAACTTGTCCCCTGTGTAAGCCATATCCACCTAGTACATTATAAAGAGGGCTTTAGTATTATTTACTGATAAAAGGTACAGGGTGTACTCATGGCTAGTTATTGCGATATGATTTTCTGAAATAACACTAATTAAAATTTTAGGAAAAAATACTTTGTTTCAAGTAATTTGGCAATTGGACTAACTTGGCCCCTGTGTAAGCCATAACCACATAATAATTATATGCGATATTATTTTTTGAAATGACACTAATTAAACTACTGGTCTGTTCTACTTAAAATTTGAAATAGGTATACATCTTGTTGACCAAAAATGTTTACAGAGGTTGTAACAAAACTCTGTAGGAATACGCTTAACATGATGACTAGCCATGAGTACACCCTGTACCTTTTATCAGTAAATAATACTGAAGCCCTCTTTGTAATGTACTAGGTGGATATGGCTTACACAGGGGACAAGTTAGTCTAATTGCCAAAATACGTGAAACAAAGTATTTTTTTCCTAAAATTTTAATTAGTATTATTTCAAAAAATCATATCGCAATAACTAGCCATGAGTACACCCTGTATTTTTTATCAGTAAATAATACTGAAGCCCTCTTTATAATGTACTAGGTAGATATGGCTTACACAGGGGACAAGTTAGTCTAATTGCCAAAATACTTAAAACAAAGTATTTTTTCCTAAAATTTTAATTAGTGTTATTTCAGAAAATCATATCACAATAACTAGCCATGAGTACACCCTGGACCTTTTATCATTAAATAATACTGAAGCCCTCTTTGTAATGTATTAGGTGGTTATGGCTTACACAGGGGATAAGATAGTGTAATTTTCAAAATACTAGAAAAAAAGTATTTTTTCCTAAAATTTTAATTAGTGTTATTTCAGAAAATCATATCGCAATAACTAGCCATGAGTACACCCTGTACCTTTTATCAGTAAATAATACCAAAGCCCTCTTTATAATGTACTAGGTGGATATGGCTTACACAGGGGACAAGTTAGTCTAATTGCCAAAATACTTGAAACAAAGTATTTTTTCCTAAAATTTTAATAAGTGTTATTTCAAAAAATCATATCGCAATAACTAGCCATGAGTACACCCTGTACCTTTTATCAATAAATAATACTGAAGCCCTCTTTATAATGTACTAGGTGGATATGGCTTACACAGGGGACAAGTTAGTCTAATTGCCAAAATACTTGAAACAAAGTATTTTTTCCTAAAATTTTAATTAGTGTTATTTCAAAAAATCATATCGCAATAACTAGCCATGAGTACACCCTGGACCTTTTATCATTAAATAATACTGAAGCCCTCTTTGTAATGTACTAGGTGGTTATGGCTTACACAGGGGATAAGATAGTGTAATTTTCAAAATACTAGAAAAAAAGTATTTTTTCCTAAAATTTTAATTAGTGTTATTTCAGAAAATCATATCGCAATAACTAGCCATGAGTACACCCTGTACCTTTTATCAGTAAATAATACTGAAGCCCTCTTTGTAATGTACTAGGTGGATATGGCTTACACAGGGGACAAGTTAGTCTAATTGCCAAAATACTTGAAACAAAGTATTTTTTCCTAAAATTTTAATTAGTGTTATTTCAAAAAATCATATCGCAATAACTAGTCATGAGTACACCCTGTACCTTTTATCAGTAAATAATACCAAAGCTTCTTTATAATGTACTAGGTGGATATGGCTTACACAGGGGACAAGTTAGTCTAATTGCCAAAGTACTTGAAACAAAGTATTTTTTCCTAAAATTTTTATTAGTGTTATTTCAAAAAATCATATCGCAATAACTAGCCATGAGTACACCCTGTACCTTTTATCAGTAAATAATACTAAAGCCCTCTTTATAATGTACTAGGTGGATATGGCTTACACAGGGGACAAGTTAGTCTAATTGCCAAAATACTTGAAACAAAGTATTTTTTCCTAAAATTTTAATTAGTGTTATTTCAAAAAATCATATCGCAATAACTAGTCATGAGTACACCCTGTACCTTTTATCAGTAAATAATACTGAAGCCCTCTTTATAATGTACTAGGTCCTCGTGGCTTACACAGGGGATGTGGTAGTCTAATTTTCAAAAAACTCAAATTATAAATAGTTTTTCTAAAAAACTGGATTCGAGTTTTAAATAAAATATATATGGCATACACTTTACTCGAGATTACTCTGGGCCTTTTACTAATCATGAATATTGGATCGCTCTTCATAAATTAATTATTTTTTTAATTGACTTTTCAAATTGGGCGGGTTATCTTGGCAGAAAACTTTTGGCCGCTAACTTCACACCGGTATCTCCACCGCCTTTTATCTATCTGTCTTCTTAATTCGCCTATGCTAATTATCCGTAATTAAAAATATATACATATATTGTGTGAGTCCGCGGCCATATATCTTGTTTGATTCGCGACTGAAAAGAAGACAAATTTCTAAGCATTCCATGGATTCACCGTGCAGGTGCAGGGTCCATCGTGTGTGGGTAAGAGATAGAATGGTATCTCAAGCTGGCGACCGACAATAGGCTGGTTTGAAAAGAAGGCCTCCTTTTTATTTTACGCCACCATTCACCGTTCTACTCCTCTCCCTACCCAACCAAATACTGTATCATCATCACAACCCCTAGAATACAGATTCTTAAACCTACAATATCGGAGATGTGAATTCCAGAAATTTCTGGAGAATTTGGCCTTCACTCGCCACGCTGGCCAGACGGGTTGGCGAGGGTCTGATGTCAATTCATAATGACATTTTATTAACGATACCACAAATTGGTATTAGTGGAACCGGGACCGACTGCTTACCGTGCTCTCCGAGGCAAATACCAAATACTGAATGATTTCGTTAATGCCGTCTTGGAAGCTCATTCCATAAATGTATTGACAGCAGACCAGCTTAGACCCAATTCTTTTAGGAATTGGTGCAATGGTTTTGAAGGAATTCCCCTTGCACCAAATTTTACTGCTGAGTCTTGAACTCGTTTCTGATTATTTTTTCTGTGAGATCATAATATTTATTTGACTTAATGTTGTGGTATTTTGGAACACTTTTAATAAACTTTACGGATGACGAATGAAGCCGGGGAAACAACTATAAGCAAACATATGGAAGGCTAGAAAGTAACTGCACATAATTTAGCTGAGCACTTCCTCAGGAAATAAAGTTTAGTTTTAGCAGCAAAAATAATGTCACCTGATCCTGAGTAATTATGACCTTGTGATGACTTCAAATTTATTTCTTTTTAAAGATACCCTTAAATTTAGGAAAAACTATTAAAACGTTATTGTCAACATACTGAAGGAATTTAGAATAATAAAATATATTCAAAGTTTACTATCGTTTGGGCGTTATGCCAAAAAAGTCTGCGGGAATGTCGGTACAGTCAGGAATGTAACTTGTACCTTTTTATTATACGACTTTAAACTCCTATATCTTCTGTTGTGGAAGCACTTACTTAAGAATATAATAATTATTCCATCGCATAAATATAGCCGAAATTGTTATGCAATGACAACAAAGATATTTAGTAACTACAGGGAGCAGCCACTAAAACTGTTTAAATTATTGGTAAATAAATGTTTTTATTCGATGAAAGAATATCTAGTGTAAGTCATGTGACTAAATAAAAAAATAAATGCCAGAAATAGCGAACCATATGATATAGTTACATATAACAATTTACATCCCTGTAATTAAATATCATTTCATAAATCTTAGAAGTCTCTATGACACAATGTTGTGTTGTGTATACTATACTAATCTACCCGATTGAGCCTAGAGCCTGAGCTCGAGACAGCGGCAAGTCCCTGGACTGGATACCTACAGGCTTGCGGCCTCAATTTAACCGATTGAGCCTGAAGCTAAAAACAAAAACTGGATCAGAGGGCCGCTGGGAACATGTGGAATTGACGGCCTGGGCCTAAATCAGGAGGGAGAGGCAGCGGCTTATGACGGAAATTCGGTTGCTGTATCAGCCAGAATTACCACTCACTCTAGCAATTTTGGTTTGCCTCTTCTCTTTATCATCTGTCTCTTTCTTAGGATGAATATTTATAATCTTAAAAAAGGATGAACATGGAACGTTATGCTTATTGCTGACTGACTGTACATTTAAAGAGACGAGTTGCAATGTCCATTTTGATTAATAGAATCATAGTTTATTGGCGATATAATTTACTACGTGTCTTGTTAAATTAACTTTAATACGGCACCAACAATTATAGTGAATAATCACAAGGTTATAATTTTGCTATTATAAAATACAATGCTTAGAATTACCTACCCAACAAAGAAAGCCAACACGCTGTATAATCTTCTTCATCATCATCATCAGTCTGTGTCTCTTCACTGCTGGATATAGGCCTCCCTTAAAGCTCGACACTTTACACGATCTCCTGCCAACCTCATCCATCCCCCACCGCGACATTTCTTAGGTTATCTGTCCATCTGGCGGGAATCGTCCCACTCTGCGTCTTCCAGTACGTGATCGAGAACTCCGTTGTTTGTACAGACGTGTCCAGCCCATTGCCACTTCAGCTTGCAAATTTTGAAAGCTTTGTCATTAACTTTGGTTCTCTGACGGATGTCAACGTTACGGACTTTATCCTTCAGAGAAATCCCAAGCACAGCTCTCTCAATAGCTCGCTGAGCCACCTTGAACTTATGCATTAGACCCACTGTCAGTGTCTAATTTAAATTCTTTAATGCACTTGAAAAAAGTGCAGAGGCGAAATATAATTCCAATAGGCGTTCTTCACCAGCTAACCTTCGAGATAGGCAAGGCAAAAATACAAAATTTTAATCATACGGTTAATAAATTATAATAATTAATTATAATATACTATACATTATACCTACACACACAAACATACATACAATACAGAATTATTATAGGTTGTCGCAAACATTTGTCTTCAACACTGTGGTGTGTTCGAAAGAAATGTATACGTAACTTCCGGAATTCCGGCCATCATAGCTGAATGTGTCTGTCGGCTTCTTTGCTGAAGTTGGCTACGACTAATTGGATGTTCTATCTAATGTAGACATAATTTTGCACAACTTCGATAGTGTCATTTCCCACGCTATATACATATATACCTTTTTCAATTATAAAAAAATATATTTTTAAGTACCCAAAGACATCGACGAATTTGCCACTTGTTATGATGTGCCTATAGTAATGTTGGCTGAACATGTATCCGCTGCTTCTGACCAACCCGCATTTTTTAAGATTGCATAAGTATTTTTTTTATTCAGGTCAAACGTAACGAATAGCAAATAAAATAAGGTTAGATATACTCGTAAAATTATGGGTAATCTATTATCCAAAATGTAGGTTGACACAATAAATTCACTAGATGACGTCGTGCAAAAATAAAATTTGATATTAAATGGTGACAAAAGAACATGAATTTGGGTTAATGTTTCGCGTAGCTGTAAATTTTTAAACTATGTTTTTCAACTGTGTTACATAGTTTTAGTTTTTGCCCACGTGATGGTAAGTGGCGCGCAAAGTCCATGAATGTTATAGCAACTGGAATCAGAAACTCATGACTGACATCAATCTCTAACGCTATGCCGGCTTGACTGGGCATTACGGAAATTCGAATACTTCATACCTTCTAAAAAAAGAAAAGAAGAAAAGGTAGGGATGAAGATAAAAATAGTAATTTGATGGTGGCTCGGTTGTAAAGGTTGTTAAGGAAAAACTGATTTTAAAGGGTTATTATACCATCAGTGAATATTTAGATGACAAGCGTGCTTGGTCCTAATTTATTTCAAATGTTACTTATGTATGTCTTAGTTTATAGTATGACAATGCCTCTTTACAGCAGCTATAATTTAAGTAACACCTTAAACTGTTTTTGTTTTAGCTAAAGTATGACAATGCCTTTTTACAGCAGCTATAATTTATGTGACATTTTAATAATGTTTTAGCTTATAGTATGACAATGCCACTTTACAGCAGCTATAATTTATGTGACATTTTAATAATGTTTTAGCTTATAGTATGACAATGCCACTTTACAGCAGCTATAATTTTAAGATTATAATTATGTATATTATGGGTTGTAATGTGCTGCTCCAAATACAAGCTATTTCCCAGAAAATAAGCTTTTCGTTATATTGATTAATTTTTTTGACATGTAAAAACGCAGAATACATTATATTTATTGTCCTATGCCTACTTACAAAATACTTAAAATAAAAAATAAATGTAAGAACGCGTACCTTAAATCCTACAAAGGTCGGTTTAAACCCACCCGGCATGTACCAATGATAAATACACTTTTCTGACGTACATGTGTCATAGATTTACAACACCATTGTTCCAGTGCCTCGGAGAGCCGTTAAGCCGTCGGTCCCGGTTCCACTAATGCCAACTTGTGGAATCGTTAATGAATTGACATCATATCCTCGCCAAGCCGTCTGGCCAGCGCGTGTGTAGGCCAAATTCTCTAGTTCTGGAAGGCCCGCTGTAATGAGAATAATGAGATAGTACAAGATCTGTAGAAGAGCGACCCTCACCGATTGGTTATCCAAATGAAATCCACTTGAACATATTTTATTAGTCAACCTTTCACCGTTGCTTTGATTAGCGTATGTTATTACATAAATACATAAAAGAGCGGTGGTGGCTCGCTTTCCTAGAAAAAAAAAAAAACCTAAAAACGGTTCAAACTCTGGCATGTACCTACCAATGAGAAATACACTTTTCTTAAGTACATTTGTCATTTATTTACAACACCATTGTTTCCCGTGCCTCGGAGAGCACGTTACGCTGTCGGTACCGGTTCCACTAATATCAACTTGTGGAAACGTCTCTAAATTGTCATTAATGTCACAAATGCTAGCGTGACGAGTGTAGGCCAAATTCTCCAGAATTTTCTGAAAGTCCCATCTCCAACAGTGGTGGTGGATTATTAAAAACTGGTTATCATTATAACCGAGAGGTGAAGATCTTAAACAGTTCTTGTACTATAATAAAATAAAATAGCATGTAGGAAGATGTTGATAATTGTCGAGGAAGCGGAAGAGGTATGTCGTGATTGTGACAAGTGGCGCTCAATTGTCTCTGCCTTCCCCGTAAGGGATCTTGCGTGAAGATATGTGTATAAAGAAATTTTTAACTACTCATTATGCAACCAACAACATGTGTTTTAAAATAAAACAAACATTCTTTGTTATGTTGTTTACAGGCGAGGTGCGAACTAATGATCGTTAAAACACATCGCATTTCAGCGCTCAAGGGAACTGAAGCCAAATTTTATTGCCGACAGTAGCTAGATAGAGTAATATAAGTAAAAGTAAAAAAAAAAAAAGTATATAAATGTGAATATATTTTTTAGTTATTATATACGAGTATTATATTTTTTAGTATGTATGTGTATATATAAATGTATACATGTAGGTTTATGTATATATGTATGTAAGTATCTATATTATAAATATCCTATATTACATGCTAGGGTTTCTATATTGCTGTAAGATATGTACAATTAATTAATGTTATTTTTAGTTTAAGATAGTAATTTAAGATATTTATTTGTTAAAGTTTTACTTACTAAATCTAAGTGGGTGATCCTTAAGGTATTAGGTTGTATTTTATAAATATTGATCACTGTAAAAATATGTTTTTAGGTCTAATATTGTTTTCTACTCCTTAATATATATATATATATTAAGGAGTAGATATATATATATATATATATATACATACACATCTTCACGCCAGATCCCTTGCGGGGTAGGCAGAGACAATTTGACACGATCACGACATACCTATTTCGCTTCCTCGACATTTATTAACCTCTTCATACATGGCCCTTTGGTTACGAAGACTTTTTAATGCACCTTCAGTCAGTTTTTATTTATTTGATCGTGATATGTGAGTCTCGGTCTACCAGGGCCTCTTTCAACCACAACTTTTGCATTATATATCTGGTTCGTCAATCTTTCTTCGCTCATCCTTTCAACATGCCCGAACCAGCGTAGCATTCCTTTCCTCATTTTTGTCCCTATGCTTTCCTTTATACCAACCCTTTTCCGTATTTCGACATTACGCATGCGGTCCGCCAAAGTGACGCCGCATATCCGACGCAACGATCGCATTTCTACTGCATTAACCCTACTCTCATGCGTATTCTGACGTATTCACGTATCACTTCCATACATCAGTCTTTGCGTTACAATATTACGTATTTAGTCAAGTTAGAGTATTTAGGACACATCATGCGGAATAAAAAGTATAGCTTGCTGTAGCTCGTCATGTAAGGCAAGATACAACGCTCCAGAAGACTGGGGAGACGACGCATGTCCTGGCTCAAGATCCGCAGGGAGTGGTTCGGAATGAGCACTAGATTCAGGACAGCGGCGAACAAAATTAAATTCGCCTTAATGATAGCCGACCTCCGATAGGTGATGGCATCTTCAGAAGAAGATGCGTTACAATATTTAAAATCTTCGCCAAATATTTTTTCTGCCAGAATTAATAGGTAAGTACTATTATTAATATTGTTTAATAAAAACTCCACGTCTTCCTCACAGGTTCGATTCCTAGTCAGGACACAATAATTTATTTAATTTATTTGTAATATCCCTTTTGGTACGGTACGGTAGACACACCGACAGGTTTGCCACTTGTCTGTCATGATGGGTCTGTTAAAATCTTAAGTTTATTGTATAATGTAATTTTCAGCGGTAAATCTTTTTCTCAACCTGGTTTAAGGATTTTTATAATTTTTTCATTTTTGTTTCTTAGGTTTTACTTAGTCAAACTAGAGATTATTGGAAGCTCGCATAAAATTTATGTACAATTATAAATCAATATATAAATTTGACATCAAAGGATTAAATAAGATACAGACCAATGCCCGGTGGGTAGTTTTTACACAATCTCCTTTGTCATTCTTCTCTTGTCCATTAAGAACGGGATTCACACTTCTGTAGCACGCAGTTCGGCATATTGTCCGTGAAAAAACAAAATCAATTTGTAAGTGCACGTCGAACACGACTATAACCGGTACTGCACTGTCATTCATTCTCAGACAATTGTCCTCGCTTTGATTCCCATACCGTTTGGCTTCTTGCTCTGTAGTTTTTGATTGAATTTCGAATAAATAAACAATTTAATTTGAAAAAAAAAAAAAGACAAAAACATAATGTAAAATGAATATGTCATTATTATAAAAATATTGTATGCCTATAATAACAGTAACATGTGCATTTTGTTTGTTACAACATCTACATACAACTCTGTTATTAGAAAATTATAACTTTGTGGCATTTGGGGTTAAAACAATGGGGGTTAAAACAATACACTCTTGATACTCACAAAAATATGTAAAAGGGCGGTAAACGAGTGTGGCGACCCCGAGAGAGGTGGTAAGCCCTTAGTTTATTTCTGGAATAGTTTTTATTTCCTAGGTATGTTTAGTTTAATTTTATTAGATTTATAAAAAATAAATACTTTGATTAATGTGCATTACTTTGATAAAATAAAATAATAAAATAAATATGAATTTTTATTTATGAGAAGCAATTGCGTTTTTCATGAAAATTATCTTTAAGTGGTTTAGTATAGAATAGATAATGCATGATGGTGATAATTATTTACGTCGTCTATTAGTGTAGTGTAGAGCCGACATTATGACAGGAATCACGTCACGCATTCTTGCCAGGCAGTTTCAAAACAATGTAAAAATAAATATAACATTTCCAACGCTGCATTCCACACGTGCCGGTGCGCGTCAGTGATGCCAGATGGTAATGAAAAATTAAGCTAAAAAACAGCTTTAAAGCATGCCGCATGCGGATGCACGTAACTCCAATAGGCGTGTAATTTTTAGTGCCATTTTGTTTCCTGTCATGTTAACATTCTGCGATTTATTAAAATGGCGAGAGAGGTATAAATAATTATTAATTCCGAAACGTAGTGGAAATGTATAACTATAGTATAATCGCATTTTTATTATTATTAAAATATTAATTTATTGCACTTTACTTAAAAGTTTGTACACAGGCAAAATAAAAAAAACTACTTTATTAATAAAAAATAATGTATTACAATAATTATATAATAATAATAGTATAATAATAAAATATTTACAACAGATGTTAAACTTTAAAATCTATATCAACGAAAAGAATAATGGCTAGATATTACCTGATAAAATTTTAATGGTCTCTTGCAGAAAGGCTGATTATCTTTTCATGTTTAACGCATGTCTATAAGGTACGTCATTAGCTGAAATTATCAACGTGATAAGCTAACTACCAATCACGCGGCGTATATCAAAATACAGATCCTAGGTTATTTTAAACATCGTTTCTGCAACTAGTGTAAGCCTCTTAAAACGAGACATTAAAAAAACTTTTTCGATTGTTATTACGTAAAATGCCCAAGATGAATTAATTATGGAGGAATTTATTATTCTCAATGGATTCCCGTAGATAATTCCGAATATTTGCCGTATGGAGGTCCAGTCACACTCGTTATAAAAGCAAACTGAAGTGTTGCCACTGTATTAAATAAATCTCAATTCGCAGTAAACACGTCAAATAAGTTTTTTTGTGGAACTTTTAATTAAAAGATTCAAAAGTATCACTTTAAGAATAAAAAGCTTTAATTCCTTGAGAAAAGAAACCCGTTTGACAGCTGGAATTAATGGTCGAGTGGAGAATCCGTTGAGGATACGTCTTATGATACAGGTGTTCAATTCACCTTTTTGCAATATGCAAAACTCTAATGAAGTCTGGCATCTTTGTATTTGCATACCTCGCCCAAGATTCACGCTGAAGTCTGATACTAGCAAGGTGACTTCACTTCCTTCAGAAGGCCAATTCTTGTGCGATAGTTCTATATTGAATTAAATTACAATCATACCACTTCAACTGTACCGAAATAGATTAACACTACTTTTAACGGGTAGGCAGTCATATCTGAAGGTGAGATTCATTTTATAGCCTCTTTATCAAATTATAGCCCAAACTCTTGCTCTGGCTCTGGCTTGTTCTCACCTTCACCTTCTTCACCTCTCGATCAGTGTAACGATTGTATTACATGAGGCCAAGGAATAAATATTGTTGGCTGCAATCGACATCCTTTGCCTTGCATTTATTTAGGACGCCACCTGTCAAAGTAGACTCAGACTTTTTAAAACCAACTGCGAGCAAGGCGCAGCTAAATAAATAATTTATTTCTTTTACAACCTTAACGTAATATTAAACTTAATTATACTGATATAAATTCATCCTACTGGATATTGTCGCCCTCTGAGCTTGGGGTTTTTTTCACTAGGACTATAGAGCTGGGACCCAGCTTTAGAAGACAACCCCGCTGCCCAGGATCCCCGTGACGCCTCGTTGTCCGCTTGGAATTGGCAGCGCTCTCCGAGGGAAGGTATCCCTACGTACAGTCAGCGGATGCATAAAGAGTGATAGGGCTAAGTTTTAGCTTACGACCCTCCCTTAAATAAGTTTAAACTCATTGCTCTCTTTCTGTTAACTTCATTTTTCTTAACTTAACTGTTAACTTCCATTGTTTAAATTTTCTTGTTTTATTTCAATGCCCCGCTTAACATGACATCAGTCGCTTTATGCAATTTAGAGTCACTTGCTTTTAGTAGAGTTGGTAGGCAAGAGCATGGGCCCGTCGTCTCGACCCCAAAAGGCGCAAATGCGTAATCTGCAGAAACCGCCGCACTTCCTGCGCTTGAAAAAGCTAATGTATCTCCTACACATGTCGCATCCTACACCAGGAACCTGCCAAGTTTCTTTGGATCAACGATCATGCATGGTTCTAGAAACGCGGGTACTCCAATATGTTTTTTTAAACACATGACAAGAATATGTACCCTGGAACGGCTGGAGCACCTTGAGACATGTTGCCTT
This sequence comes from Tinea semifulvella, assembly GCA_910589645.1. Classification (NCBI taxonomy): domain Eukaryota; kingdom Metazoa; phylum Arthropoda; class Insecta; order Lepidoptera; family Tineidae; genus Tinea; species Tinea semifulvella. The sequence continues at coordinate 5,379,178 of OU342587.1, read as the reverse complement.
GAACATTGGTAAATATTTACTACGCTTGATTGATTTAAAAATTATGTTTACGATGGTAGAAAGATTGCCCTTGGTAGGTATAGTGAGCAAAGAGTACGTAGCGCATGTATAAAATTATTTGCAATGCTTTACGAGACGAAAATGCGGCCATAAACAAGATGCTCCGCGTTCTTAATCAAGCCTGCAGTCGAATTCTGATTAATTTAGCCGCATAAGTTATACGAGTATAAAGATAATTTAATAAACAAAAAATTTGACGAGCTTTTACTTGATTTTGATTTGGACCTATTTTGTACAAGCTTAGCTCGAAGTACATTGTCGCTACCTTGACTTTTTTTTGTGTAACTACGCGACTGTGAATATTGTTTTATTAAAAATCAAAAATCTTTATTTACGCATTTTTTTTTGTCAATCAATTATTGCATTTTTATAACGGACTAAAATGAATAAATAATTAAAACTACTTAAAAGTAAAAATTAAAATGAATATAAACTAAACGTAATAAAAAAAAACTATAAGTTAAAAATGTCCTCTAGAGACGATCCTTCAGTGATAGTCCCAAGAAGACTGGCAACATTTTCCCTCTATAGCTAAGCTAATACGTTGGCAGAAATAATTGCCATATAATCTTTTATTATATTTTATACCGCATATTGTCAAAAGAGCATCCAATAAGGAATCTGTATTCTAGGGTATGTGATGAATGACGTTAAAAAAATACACGAGTAGCAGATTATAACAATAGCCCTTCGAATTCCACAAAATTATAGCTTTCTCGCCCATTAACAGGTTTTGCGACGCAAATTTTGGCACGGGCTTGTTGAAACAATTTGCCATTTTTATAGCCCAATCTCAAACCAGTGCCAATACACATTAAGGGATCAATTAATCGTAAAATTTGTTCTTTTTTAACACTTTATTTAAGAAACTAACAACTTGTTAAATAAATTATAACTGCAATGAGAAAAATACATAATTTAAAAGTTTTCCGCCGATGACTGATATCATTAGTATAATGATATTACGAGGTGCTGGTAGTTAAAAATATTACAACTTTTTCGTTTGGATGCTTAGTCGTTTTTTAAGGGGTATACATGTACCTAATGGATAATATGATATGATATATGATATAATATGATATGATATATGATATGATATGATATGATATGATATGATATGATATGATATGATATGATATGATATGATATGATATGATATGATATGATATGATATGATATGATATGATATGATATATGTTTATTTAATAAATAATGAAACACAATTAAAGAGATTATAATACAATGTAACCAAAGAATAAACTGATCCTTAGCTTAACCCAATGAATTCTAGTTTGGGGAACAGAGTTCATTCAAAATGAATATGTTAAATTTTTGGAACTAATAAACGTTTTTATATATTTTTTTTTGTATTTAAATTCTAAGTTAAACAATTAAACATGAAATAAGAAACTCAACAAAAGTAGAATAAAAAAAAAACTGTTATTAATAATAATGTAAATAAAATATATTTTTATTTGACTGCGATATTTAACAATTACGTATCGTACGCAATCCGGTGTGCTAATAAGTGTCAAGAAAGTATGAAATTTTATGATTTAGATTTTATTTGGGTCGCAAATTCTTAAGACATACGTACGTAGAGCGTCGCAATTCTTACATAAATAGTCCACGGACAAATGTAGTAATTTATCATAAGTTATGATGTCCAATAATATCGCAAGAATGATGTTCAACCCGCTTTACAGTCGGCCGGGAAACAAAAAAATGTGACCTTGCTACAATGCCAAAATAACATTGACTAATATGTAAGATTGGGCTATTTGATATAACCCTTTGGTCGCCAATATTTGGAAGATTCTAACTTTTAAACGTGTCGATACGATGCGAAGTGGAATCGTGACGTCAAATTATCATTTCAGGCACTATTTATTTAATTATTTATAAGTTTGATTTCTGGTTGAGACACAATCATATTTATTATTTTAAATAAATAAATTTAATCTATATTTAATTTATTTGTTATTTTTTTTGTACGCTATATTATTTAGCTAATCAAAACTTTGATCTCTTAAAATGTTTTGACGCATTGGCAACCCTCTCGCTCGCATAATTCGACATTTTTGAAGATTGTTTAAATCTGAGTGCACTGCACTTGTAGTGTAGTGTACTTTGAGAGATAAAAAGATGTATAAAATTCCTGGTCAAAACAATGATAGTCACTGCAAAATACCAAAGACATGCGCTGTGTTAAATATCGAAACGTGTGGCTATTATTTCATAAAATACTAAAATAAACACTCATTGAAAATAAATGTGTTATTCTCACAGGTACAAAAAACTACTTCAAAATAACACGTCATATTTTTTATATGGTCTGTTGACAATATTTTGGTGCACTTAAAAATACCTCAAAAACTTATAAAAGTTTAGGCACAATCTTATTAAAAAATATTTATTTGATTTAAACGAAACTGTACATACCTATAGTTAGATACTATAGGCTGAACTAATAGGTCCGTATAATATTTTAAAATCTGATATATTTATTTAAATCTTTATTGTACAAAGGCGTGCTTAATGCTAGGCCACCTTCGGGACAACAAAAATAATCAAACAATAAAAGGTAGGTGCAATTATAGGCTTAATTAATAAGATAACATATATAAATTAATATATACTTAGGTACCTAAATAAATAATATTTACATATCGACATACTAATACTACATACAATATACATTATATCCTTGGCAGGTTGCAGAAAGGATCATTAAAATAATCCATGATCTACATTTTAAAATACGCCACGTGATTTATAGGCTTGTCAGTTTGGTCAATTCAGTCGTTACCTTAAACATGTCTTTCTGCAATAGGCCGTCACTCAAGTATGATTTGACAGCGATAGGTAACTACCTATCGCTGTCAAATCATACAAAAACTATAAAATAAATTATAAAATAATAAAACCGGACTGCGTAAAAAAATAACTTTAATTAAAAACTAAAAATCAATAAATCATAATACAAATAAGAAATTCTAATGCGAAACATGGAGACTTCAACAGTCGGGACCCATTAAAATCTAGACCTGCTCAATCTACCAAAAAATGGGTCCCGACTGTTAAAGTCGCTATGATTTGCATTCGAATTTATTATTTATTTATTTATAGTTATTAATTAAATTAATTATTTTACTTGGTTCTGTTTTTTTTTTTAGGTTTTGTTTACCTTTTCACTGACAAATATAAGTTTAGATATTTTAAATACAGAGTTGTGTAATAGATGTTTTATGTAAGAATCTGTTTCTAGGTTCCTGGTTACATAACTTCCTCCAGATGTATTATGTTGTATAATAGAAAACAATGTGAAAAACACGCGTCACAAACACGGATCAATTACTTATCTAAACACAGTATAATTAGCACGATTTGGCACAAACTTTTACTGTTTACAAACATATAAAGCATGCGACTTTCCGCCGTAAGTAAAAACCATTGGCATACCACTATGGAATTTTGGTCAAGAAATTGCAGCGTTTTAAGAATCAATTCTAAATAATACAAAGGATAATAAAACTTCTTAGTATTCTCGATCCTAATTGTTATGTACTGGTATTTCGACGTATATCCGTCAGGAGCCAATACCCCAACAAATTAAACTCTATATGTATGGCTGAAATTCAATAGTTTTCAAAATATTTCTACTTAAAAAGGAAGGATTTTCGACATATAAACATATTTCGACATTTAATTCCAAATAAATAATAATACTACATCTTAGATGTAGTATTGTTATTTAACACAATATAGTGTATACATAATATTGTGCTTAATTCAACTTAGATGTAGTATTATTATTTAATACAATATAGTGTATACAATAATATTGTGCTTAATTCAACTTAGATGTAGTATTATTATTTAATACAATATAGTGTATACAATAATAGTGTGCTTAATTCAACAAAATAATAAAAATAAAAATAATAAATAAAAAACTAAACTAACCCGACTGCGTAAAATAATAACTTTATTTAAAAACTGAAAAGAAATAAAAATAAAAAAAAAACAAGCAAGGTTCCGTCGCCAAAAAGTTTGATAACTGGTAAACTACACCGTTGAAATAATTGTATATATATTTTATTACATAGTGGCTTTATCAGTCAGGACCCATTAAAAACCTCAGTTTCTCAGACTGGCTTAAACCTGAGTTTATTACATAGTTAGTTCAGTTCATTATTACCGCTCATGCGATATAAAATAATTACATTTTACGATTCAAAAAATGTTGTTTCGGTAAAAAAAATACTATGACATTAATCGTACAAATAATTACAACAACTTGCTTATTGTGTATCTACGTTTAATTATTTTAAGAGCAGTGGTGGCTCAGTTGTACCTCGGTTGTGAACCCCGGCATGTACCGATGCGAAATACACTTTTCTTACGTACACTTGTCATAGATTTACAACACCACCGTTACTGTGCCTCGGAGAGCACATTAAGCCCTCGGTACCAGTTCCACTAATACCAAATTGTGGAATCGTTAATAAATTGACATCAAACCCTCGCCAATCTGCCTGACTAGCGTGGCGAGTGTAGGCCTGAAAGGCTGGCTCCAACAATGGAGATATAATGTTTGATGGTAACCATTTAAATGTAGTTTTTTTTTTCTTTGGAAATGAAATGTAATATTTTGGTATTATTCATTGGATGATAGGATAGGCTTGATGATGATGTACAGAAATTTACGTCAGTCAGTCGTTTGGACCGTCCCACATCGTCACATGACAAATAACGATGTCAACGTCACGACATGCGTATGTCAAAAAGTAAAAAAAAGATCGTCCCACGGCCCGCGAAAATAACTCGACCGCCAAAACAGCACGCAGTAAAACATGTTTATCGCTCTTTGTTTCCATTATTTCATGCTGGGGAATTACAAAAAGGTCTGTAATAATATTTTTAGTACACGGAAAGATCTGTCCCAAAACTAAATGTGCTTTATTTGATGACTTTCGTACAAAAGCTCTCCTATATCTAGATTATTAAAAAATATAAAGAGATTAGTCAAGAAATAGATATGTTAAACGATCCGCTTTCAAAATTTAAGTTTAATGTGAAGATAAATTGTTCCATTAATATTAAATTAGACTAAGTACAATATTTTATTTTATGTTTTTTACTCGTGTTTTCTTTTGTTTCTTATTTCTCATTTAAGCTTTTTATTTGTTTAAACTTATAATTTAATTTAATTAAATTTTTAATTATCCATTAAGTACCTACCACTTGTATTTTGTGCATGTTGTGGCATCTAAAGGTGGTACATTTATCGTCGATTTAATGTCCTAGTTTTTAAGCACGTAATAATGTAAGCAACCACTGGTTGTCCTTAAATAAATAATTGTGTATTGTTTTATGCTCTTTTTTTGGTTGATTGTCTTCATAGTAGATATATATTTTTATGTACAAGTTGTGAACCTATTCATGGTCTTATGTATTGTGTAAAATTTCATAATATCCTATTTTCTGTAAATGCTGTTGGAGTTCCAGATAAATACATATAAAAAACATGACTAGGAAATTCGTATCGTGCCCAACATTGGAAACACAGTCGTTCCATTGATACTATGATCCTAGAGGTATTATTTCGGGTTTCAGCGAATACCTCGCTCCTATGAATGAATTAATCATCCATCAAATATAGATTACTCGTTTAAAAACATGTGATTGTTACGTTTTATTTTACGTCGCATTTTGATCTTGCTGTCGCTGTTCGAAACAATGATTGCTCATTCCCCGAGGTTATTGAGCCAGGACTTGTAGGGAATATTTATTCGTGAATGACTTTAGGCTAGAGAGCTGTTAGCGTAGGCCTAAATACGTCTAATTGTTAGCAGTGTTTCTAAGGCTTTGTGGTTTAGGGGCTGTAATGAATCCCATAAGCCACATTTGTCTTAGTAACCAGTATCAAATCGACATGAATTTCCATCCCTTCCCATCACACCTCTTTTGTCTCTAATTCGTTTGCAATTGTAGCTGCAAATCTTTGGAATGACCTACCTTTAGGCATTAGGCAAGCTCCAAATCGAGTCATCTTCAAAAATATGGTTTACAAACACTTTCTTTCTAACTGGACTGTCCCAAATTTATGTCTCTTTTTCATGTCCTCACTATCCTCAATTGCAGCAACATTATATTTCACTTCCCTCATCATGTAAGTAGTTATATTTTATATTATTGTTTATTTATGATGTAATTTATGTTTATATAAATGTATATATTGCGTATTTATGTATTTGTATATGTAATATTGTTATGTATGTATTAATACTGTTAAGAATAATTTAATTAATGATTGCACCTACCATCTATACTTTCTAAATGTCCTAAAGGTTTGGCTGTCAGAGAATGCCTAGCGGTATTAAGTCCGCCTTTGTACGTAGTGCAATTAAGTTTTGAAAAAAATAAATAAATATAAATTATGAGATTTAATTTATGGGTTGCCCACAAACCAAGCCGAGTTCGTAAACCAATACTGTGTATATTTTTTTATATTTTTCATATTATTCATTCATAATATATTATTCTGTTGTATATTTTTTAACACAAGGGCCCCGATTCTCGCGCCTTCGACGCTTTTCATTGGAATATTTCGAACCGACACGCAAGTTGAAAGCGCCAGAATTAGACCCCTGGTCGTAGAACACGGGCCGTTCGAAAATGTGTCAGTTGGAAAATGTGGTTTTTTTTATAAGAATAATATTAATAAAATTTTATTTTTATTACTTGAAGTAATATTTTAGTTAATTATTATCGAATTTTCTTTTTGTTTTCTTCTAAATATTTAGAAATATAACATATATATATATATATATATTCTATAATATTTAGAAGAAAACAAAAAGAAAATTCGATAATAATTAACTAAAATAAGTTTTTAATTCAAGTAATAAAAATAAAATTTTATAAATATTATTCTTATAAAAACTAACCAATTAAAACTGATTTATAACTTGTTACTTTGATTTTTATATATATATTTATTTATATGTCTTTGTCGACATAATTTCTAGAGACAATTTTGACGTCAGAAAGTCGACGGGGCTCTATAGTTTCCACACGGCTAGCGAAACTTGGTCCCGACCCAAATCTAGATTTTCTTTCAAATACAGCGTGCATATCTAATAGAGTCGAGGCATGAAAACTTATAATAAGTACAACTTACGTAACTAATTTGCTACTGAGCTCTTCTCTCTAAAAAATCCTGTCCAACAAACAACAACAATAGGCCCGGATGATGAATGGGCCTGGAGATGGAGGCATTTTTTCTCGCAAAACCTGAGCCGCACACCGCGTGGCAAGAAATCCTGTGAAATGTACCAGCGCCATCTAGCAGCTTTTCAAAACACTTTTTTGTCATACGACTACATGACAACATCAAGTTCAACGCTTTTAGGATAGATGGCGCAAGTGGTTTTTAAAAATATTTGTAGTAAAGGTAGGCTGCTGACAAAATGCAGGACCTCCTGCTGCACAAGTGGCGTATGTTCTTCAATGTGTGCAAAACTGCCGCATCCAGATGCCGGCTGCCTCCACCACTGCAGCTTCGGGGACAGAACATTCCACCTTGCCGCTCAGGTTGAAGGACCGGATCTACAAGATGTTCATCCGATCTCGTCTCACCTATGCTGCGCCAGCCTGGCACCACCTTCTGACCAAGACCAATAGGGACAAGATCCAAAGTCAGCAGAGCATATCGCTCAGAGTGGTCTCCCGAGCGCCGTGGTTCGTGCGTTATTCCATTATAGCTCGAGATTTGGTGATGTCTACTATTGAGGAGTTTGCCGCTGGCCTGACTAGACGTATGTTCTATAGAGCAGACAACGGACACTTCAAGCATCTCCTGAATATCGCTCCCTCTTGCGCACGGCCCCCCAACGAGATACCACTTCCTAGAGAAGTGCTCCTGGAGCAGTCGAACCTAGCCCCTGGATTCACGCTGTTACAATAGTAACGGCGCCCAGCACTAAAAGTGCATGGTTCCTACTAAGATCCTACCGGGGAAAACGGGGGAATGTCCACATCCCCAACCCAGGCCCATTAGCCATACGGGCCTGGACGACCCCACTGTCTGGTAAAGGTTAAAATAATAAATTTTAAAATAATTATCTGTTGACTACGATTCGACTACGAAATGTCGTAGGCGATGATATAATTTACAATAAGTTGGAATATTTATTATTAAGGCTGTGAACCCGTGTCCAGTGTGGCGTGTTTTGGCCAATTTATACAGAAATATGTTCTAGAAGGCCTATCTCGAGCAGTAAAGTTTTATGGTCTGTAATAATTGATGAATAGTTTATCATTAATTTCGTCCTGCTTACCAGGACAGTAGGTACTGCTTGCCAGTAAAAGTCGAGTACTTTTACTAAAAGGCCAAGTGTCGCAAATACGACTCTACGATTAATTTCTACACGTAGTCTTTGTGCCTTTTGGACTTGAGATAATAGGCCTAATGCTAAAAAGTATTAAAGAACTGTCTAAGCGGCTGGTTATTGCTGTATGTGACAAGAGGGCTGGTAGTTTTTTAGCACAGTAAATCGAATCGCTGTGCATCATAGAAATGCTGCAAGTGTTCTTGGCACACTGCCACATGATAAAGTCATGGGTCAATATTTTTATTTTTAATTTAGTTTATATATTTTTATTAGTTTAATTTTAAGTTATATCATTATACATTACTTCAAACTCTAATAGGTGGTAGGCGGACTGATGGTGGTAATTTGCCAAGTCTGCTGGGGCGGGGAGGTATCCACCAGACGTACCGATAAGCCCAGTAAAGTGGATCCACACGTTTCGGGATCAGACTCGAATTTCCGTCAATCCCAGTCAAGCCGGCATAGTGTTAGGGACTGATGTCAGTCTGAGTGTCTGATTCCAGTTGCTAACATTCATGGAACTCGCGCGCATATTATTAAAAAAAAAGTTACCTGTTTTTGGTATGACGTGGATCTGAAGTTATTTGTAAGTATTTAATGTTCATAATTATATTAGAGTGACATCAAAGGGCATTTGGAGGGAGCAAAAATTTCCATAATCGCCCCCCCCTTGAGAATTCATTATGTCGTCTACATAAATAAATATATTCTACGAAATCGGCCTATACTCCTGACGCACGAGAAAAAGCCGTAGGTTAGAATTATTTATCTACTATATTATTATCTTTACAAAAAAAAAAAGGAAATCAGATAAAGGTGGTCAGAATTAACGCTTATTAAGGACGCGGATTCACATATAATAATTCAATTGCCGTGCGTTAATCTCGCTTCTCCTTAAAAATAGATCGAAAGTTTCAAAAAGTTACTTTTGTTTTATTCGTCTTTAATGAGGGAATAACAAAATAAAAACCCGAAAAAGTCAGACGATAATTTTTAATTGGTAATTTGACAATACAAAAAAAAAACAATTATTTAGTTGGTATGGTAGAAATAATTAACCTAAATAAAGACTTTAAAAACCGTGGTAATAAAATGATAAAAACACAACTTTAGTCTGTTTATATTTTTTATTGTAAATGTAAGCTTCATTATATAATAAATAAAAACAATTTGAGGTGATACGAAATTATCTATAAATAAAAAAAATATATAATACAGGGGCTACAATGACCCTCCTCTTTATGAGTAGAAGAAAAATAAATTGATAATTCCAAGTTTTGTTCGTCATTATATTCAAACCCTAAATTATTGGTGCGTTGCGAGTAGGGACGCGAGACTCGGCTGTACAATGGAACAATTTATTATTTAGATTCCGCTCGCCCTGTTGCAAAAAATATAAGTTTTTTTTTATGCAACATTTTTTACATTAAAAAAAACATTATTATGCGATTGTTAAAAATGTTGCGTTGAATCCTTTCATCCTTGGTCAGTTTATTTTTCGAATTATTTAAGTACATCGCCAAAATTAAAGTTATTTAGCCGATTGGGAATAAGTATATGCATTCAAAAACATAACTTGTAAAAAAAACAGTCTCGCACCCGGGACAGCTTTAAACAAAGTTCAATTTTAATTTATAAAGATAACAGTTTAAAATTTATCAAAAACCCGTCTACTTATAAAAGCATAGAGCTTATATAAAAGCATAGACCTTATGTAAAAGCATAAACCTTATGGCTAGTGTTTTTAAGATTATAATTGTGTGTTATAATATCTATGAGTCGCGGAATTATTTCTTGTTGACAACTTTTAGAATGTTCGCTGTATTATAAATGAAAACTATTATATTATTACTAAATGTTTGGGCCAAAGGATCAGCATTGCCATTCAACGTGCAATGCTGCCAGTATCCTTGGCACTTTGCCCATTGGCAGCGATTTTGAGCAATTTTTTTATTTAAAACAAATATTATTTTGTTTTTTCTTTATTTACGTTTTTAGTTGTATTTTTATTTATTAAGTAGGTTTATTTTTATTAATAGTAATTTATGTTTTAAACGTAAGTTTTTAGTGTAATTAATAATTTAGTTTTTTTTTAATCATTGTACCTTACTTCCTTTGAATAAAAATAATGAAACTTAGCAAACAATAGTTGAATCAACGTTTACTTACGAAATTAAACTGACGAGAGGTTCTCTTGTCGAAGAACGTGTAGCTCGCAGGTCATATTTCCCGTAAAACAACAATATAATTAATTAGAAAGTGAGAAATAGCCGGTAATGACTGTTATACAATAATTCATACTGTACCGATTGGTCTAGCTTTGATTTTCTTCTCTTTTGATTGTCTTAATAATAATATTAAAAGATGTACATAGGCGAGCATAATGCCATGAAGGTATTCTCTACCAGCTAACCTTTGAGAGAGTGATAGATTTATATGATGGGTGCAGAGTGTGAGATTTTTTAAGTAAATGTTAATTTATTAGAATTAAATAATTAAGTACATAAAAATATATATTTAAACTCAGATTATTGTACATAAGAGTACACTTCTATGAACAACAAAAACAATGCTGTTAAATGTTGTTTGCCGAAAACTAAAATTATATTATGGGAATAATGTTACAAAGAAACAATTTAGAGCATCCCAAAGGGTAGTTTTCATAAACAGTAGCAAACAACCTTTACCTGACACGCCAATTCTTGTTATCCGAAACAGTAACGTATTGTAATTACATTAATAATAATAATAACATATGTTATGAAATTAAATGTATAATTTTATTCGATGAGTTTCTTTGAGTGTTTCCGAAACTACTTAAACTGTTATTCATACTTAATTTATTTCCTTGCTATTTGCTTTCTTTATTAGATATCTAAATTTTGGCTTGCTTTCATAGTTTCCTATATGTAATCGTTGTGGTGCAGTTCTGTACTTAGATACAAAAATATTAAAATAAAATTGATTAAAAAACTAATTATAAATGAAACTAAAACTAAAAATACCTATGAAATTAAAACTATTCTGAAAAATAAACTAAGGGCTTACCTCCAGGGAGGGTACCTAAAACGCTCGCCGCATTTCCTCGTTGAATTATAATCGACATATTCTGTTTTAGGTAGTTATGGCATTTGGGATCGCCACACTCTTGGAAAATTCGTTTACCCAGCTCTTTTATGAATTTGTGGGTATCAAGAGAATATACCCCCATTGTTTCAACCACAAAGTTATAATTTTGTTTAATGCTATTGTATTTGATGTGCTTTCTAAATTCGGCTGTATGAGCAGCCGAACCGGCCTTTTTCATGTATAGTATCCACACAGGTGGCATCCCGAACAAGACATCTTCCCTCACTCCATGGTACAAGAGACATACCATCCGGCCTTTTACCATCACTACGTGAAAGTCCTGATGGTTCAAGGACGGACGGGATTTTAGCAGACCATAAACTTCTCTTTATAAACTCATTTAAGGCTTGGTGTCTGGAGAATCTGCCTGCGCTCTTTTGACAACTAAACCCGTGTAGACCCATTTCATCAACTTGAGAACCACAAAAAATCATTTTCTAAAATTTTATACGTCACACAATGGAATATTGAAAATTCTGTGTACACTAGTAATTAAACAATAATGCCATCATAATTTTTGATACCTGCTATCCTGACGTCACCGAAGAGCTACTGAACAAAATCGATCATCTGCTCAACTTATGCATTCGCTATGTGTTTGGCTAGCGTAAGTATGATCATTTCTCTCAATTTCGCGTTCAGTTGAAGTGGCTCAATATCCACTTTCGTAGGTCTGTCCATGTTCTCACCTTACTTTATGACATTCTTAATAATCGCATATCTTAAATCGCTTTGATTTCTTTGTAACACGCACAACTGTGCCCTTCGCTCCTCTTACATCCAACTTAAGATTCCTTCTCATTCCTTAACCAGATACACTGATTCCTTTACAGTATTTGCGACTCGCCAGTGGAATAAGCTGCCCTTGGCCATTAGACGTGCACCGTTTGTCAGCGTCTTTAAACGTTTAATAACCACATCGTTCCTGGAGAAACAGAATAAAACACTATTTAAATAACCGTGTATTTATTTAAGTTATAATGTACATGATGTACTGGTATGTATAATTGTACGTATGGTTTATGTATGTTTATGTGTTTAGGTATAATGTGTAGTATATTAGAATTAGTTAAGTAACTTATTAACTGTATCATTAAAATTTCTTATTTTTTTCATACTGCCTATCACCTTACTCGATCCCCAAGGTTAGCTGGTAAAGAATGCCTACTGGCATTATAGCTCGCCTCTGTACTATTATTAAGTGCATTAAAGAATTTAAATAAATAAATAATTTTTAACGAAATGTATTTCAACCAAGTGTGAGTTTTTGCGTGACATAGACGTAAGGCCATAATCCACCACGTTCAGGCCTAGTGCAAGCAGTTGCAGAATAGGGCTCTGATACTTAACGGTAATTTGTTTTTTTTATTGGAAAACAAACAGTACTTAATAACTAATTACAAAATCAAGTATATATCTACAGACCATTAATATGTTTTCAAAGTCAAAATCAAAATATCTTTATTCACGTAAACCTATTACGGGCATTTATGAAACGTCATTAATTTAGTTATTTTGAATGATTCTACTCCTGCTAGTAGAAGACTAAGCAGCAAAGTGGTCCAATAAGTAAGCTGTTAGCAGAAGACCAGCAGCTTAGCAGATTCCAGTGACCTGTTAATGTTTAATCTGACTGAGAAAGGAATCTGCAAGGAAAACTCAGCTATATCAGATTTACAAAATAAAACATATACAGAACTGCACCACAACGATTACATATAGGAAACTATGAAAGCAAGCCAAAATTTAGATATCTAATAAAGAAAGCAAATAGCAAGGAAATAAATTAAGTATGAATAACAGTTTAAATAGTTTCGGAAACACTCAAAGAAACTCTGTCTGAACAGATTGTCGAAAGATTACGAAAAAAAAAAGTTTAGCGTTTTGTTTTTGCTTCGAAAATACATTTAAATGTTAAAATCAGTTGATGTTAAGAATATGCCGTCTGGTCTCGACTCAACCCTAATTCCGAGGAAAGTTTCTCCCGTGTTCCCACATGGAATGAGCTATTTGTCTTGCGTTAGATTAGTGTAAAAGGGCCAGGGACGAACACACACCTGTGTCCATACAATACAAAGCGCACCACTCACTTACACTGAGAATTCCGAATATTTTTAAGAAAACTCAAAGACAAAACTTAGGAAGAAGTACGCGGGGCCATGTACGTGAGATTATTCATACATCTGTAGGTATGAAGTACAAATCGATGTGCTGCGGGGTGGTCAGAAACCACGCTTTTTTTTAAAGGATTGGATTAATTTTAGCCAACTTTACTATAGTCCCATCATGACAAGTGGCAATCTCATCGAGTATCAGACTCAAGAAATATCTCAAATATATTATTGTGTCTCGACCAGAAATAAAACCCGGTACCTAAGTATCTAAATCTATGGTCTTAACCGCAAGACCACGGAGTCAGTCAAAAATATAACATATATTAATTTTCTAGCTAATAAATCTTTATTTTAATATTTTTGTATCTAAGTACTTCGAATAAAAATATTTAATAAAAAAATAATAAAAAAAAAAACCTTTTAAAGTCAAATCGAGTTTCACGAACCACAAACTAATTTTACAATAATAAAGTTTTTCTCAGTTACGTAATTCTTTCTCTCTCGTTTTCGTCCCTTGGCTGTGAGCGAGATCAATTAATAATCACTTCCTCCAGCCTTTAGGTATTTATCACTATATTTAGACCTAGCTTGATTTATCACGATATTTAGACGAAATATAGAATAACAGTTTAAATAGTTTCGGAAACACTCAAAGAAACTCTGTCTGAACAGATTGTCGAAAGATTACGAAAAAAAAAAGTTTAGCGTTTTGTTTTTGCTTCGAAAATACATTTAAATGTTAAAATCAGTTGATGTTAAGAATATGCCGTCTGGTCTCGACTCAACCCTAATTCCGAGGAAAGTTTCTCCCGTGTTCCCACATGGAATGAGCTATTTGTCTTGCGTTAGATTAGTGTAAAAGGGCCAGGGACGAACACACACCTGTGTCCATACAATACAAAGCGCACCACTCACTTACACTGAGAATTCCGAATATTTTTAAGAAAACTCAAAGACAAAACTTAGGAAGAAGTACGCGGGGCCATGTACGTGAGATTATTCATACATCTGTAGGTATGAAGTACAAATCGATGTGCTGCGGGGTGGTCAGAAACCACGCTTTTTTTTAAAGGATTGGATTAATTTTAGCCAACTTTACTATAGTCCCATCATGACAAGTGGCAATCTCATCGAGTATCAGACTCAAGAAATATCTCAAATATATTATTGTGTCTCGACCAGAAATAAAACCCGGTACCTAAGTATCTAAATCTATGGTCTTAACCGCAAGACCACGGAGTCAGTCAAAAATATAACATATATTAATTTTCTAGCTAATAAATCTTTATTTTAATATTTTTGTATCTAAGTACTTCGAATAAAAATATTTAATAAAAAAATAATAAAAAAAAAAACCTTTTAAAGTCAAATCGAGTTTCACGAACCACAAACTAATTTTACAATAATAAAGTTTTTCTCAGTTACGTAATTCTTTCTCTCTCGTTTTCGTCCCTTGGCTGTGAGCGAGATCAATTAATAATCACTTCCTCCAGCCTTTAGGTATTTATCACTATATTTAGACCTAGCTTGATTTATCACGATATTTAGACCTAGCTTGATTTATCACGATATTTAGACCTAGCTTGATTTATCACGATATTTAGACCTAGCTTGATTTATCACGATATTTAGACCTAGCTTTATTTATCACGATATTTAGACCTAGCTTGATTTATCACGATATTTAGACCTAGCTTGATTTATCACGATATTTAGACCTAGCTTGATTTATCACGATATTTAGACCTAGCTTGATTTATCACGATATTTAGACCTAGCTTGATTTATCACGATATTTAGACCTAGCTTGATTTATCACGATATTTAGACCTAGCTTGATTTATCATGATATTTAGACCTAGCTTGATTTATCATGCAATAGTGTTTTATTTTTCTGATAATGATTTTGATCTACACTATCTACTACACACCTGAAGCCTAAAAAATATTTGCTCTTTTGACAATAATAATAATAATAAATTCTTTATGGTACAGAACCAAAAATAGTGTGGGTACAAAGGCGAGCTTAATGCTATAAATGCATTTTTTACCAACTAACCTTTGTGGATCATGATCAACAATAATGAAATATAAATACATACTAATTAAATATACATATTAAATAAATATATACATAAATAATAAATACATATCTAAGTACATAGTAGAAAGTTATGGTAAGTTATTCTGTTTATGGTGTAAAAAATTGTATAACTTGTCTTTAAATATTTTGAGAGATGGAGCTTGTCTGATTACCAAAGGTAGTCTGTTCCACTGGCGAGCTGCAGATACCGAAAAGGAGTCTGAATATCTGCTGAAAGAGTGGGGAGGGATTTTAAGTAAGTTGTTATGGGAAGAACGAAGTGAAAGACCGTGCGAGTCACAAAGAAATTGAAAAGGAGCTTTTACACAATTACACGCGGTATAGCACGGAAGTCGAGTATCATGTAAAATTATTACCAAACGAAAAAACTAGTTTTATGTCCAAAGATCACTTTAAGTATTATCTATCGTCACAGCTCTTAGAACGCAGATTCCTAGACCTCCATTGGAATATGTCGCAAGAGCGGGTCGCGGCAGTGAATGGGCCGCGTAACACAAGATCTCAGTTTTGTTTGTCCAAGAAAATTGCCGGTACCTTTTTTGTTAGTCTGTTTGTGTTGAGAATTTGTACTGTCTAATCTCACGAAGTCGGGTTGGATTTCATTGTTAGTGCACATGCACATTGCTTTTGTATGCTTAAGAAATAAACTGAAAAAAAATATTCTGTTTTTTTTTAATACAAATTTAGCGCATTCCTTTATTTACTGTCATCTTTATTGTCAGAAATTCACAAGCATAGTCATAAATTACGAAGTCGCTGTAATTGTAACGATTCAAGTAAAACATGGCGTGATGTGACGGCTGACCTTTAAAATAAATCTGGTACAGAATTACGGTGACTTCATTTTGGTGCAACCGAGGCTTAATAGTAGTGATCATTAACAGTGTACGTTCGTTAAAAGATTCCTTTACAAAAAAAAGAAACAGATTTTGATTACATTGTAATTTTAGAACAAAAACCAATTTAATGAAAATCGTTAACCAAAAAAAAACTTCAAATTTTATATGAGTTAGTTATACGGCATTGAATTAGTAAAGACTTAAAAGACGTAGGTACCTAGGTATATGCTATATGCTAGGTATATACCGTCGATTTTCCAATAAATATTAAATAAATAAATAAAAAAGTTATTTATTGTCACCCACCCACTAAGCTTAAAATTAGTAACAATATTTTTAAAATATTTGTGTAGGAGACTGGAGGCAAAACTAAACTAAGCTAGTCTGTGTTAAAACACTCCAGGGTCCTCTGACTTGACTTAATAAGACAGGAAGGCTGGCAATTATTTCCGCCAACGTATTAGCCTCGCTAGACAGAGGGAAAATGTTGCCAGTGTCCTTGGGACTATCTCGGATGCGACGTCTCTAGAGGACATTTTTTATTTATAGTTTACTTTATTTTTAATTTTATTATTTCGGTAGCTTTTAATTTATATTTAATGTACTATAATTAACTTCGAATAAAGCTTAATAATAAATACATCTATAGTGTAATATAGTGTAATGTATATATAATTACGTGTATATATTATTTTATTTAATATAGAAATAGTTTTATTTTTTTATTATTATAATTTTTTGATCATATATTATACTTACATATCAATTTTTCCAGAGTGGTTTTTGTATTTTCATCATTGCAATGTACAATAAAAAAACAGAATCCTTGGTCAAAACCCCTGTTCTTTTAGATCAGCTGTCTACAGACACACACACGCGCGCGTGTTCACGCATCACAACTACAAATATAGTTCACTCGCCTAAGTAAGTTTATATGTATATACCCATTGCGTGCCACTGAAAGAAAAGGTTCTGCCTAATTAGATTTATTTGACTTTTAGTAATCTCCCTTCTGCGTTGCGTTATCCCCTGAAAGAATTCGGCAAATTATATTGCTGATTAAGAAATATATATATTTTATGATTTATTAGATTAAGAAATATATACATATTATACATATAAACACCCAGACCGAGACAAATTATACAATGTACAACTTGCCCCCGGTGGGAATCGAACCCACGATCACCCGAGTTCACGGCAACGTTTGTTACCACTAGACCACGGAGGCGGTCTATAATTGAATAGATATAATTAATAAAGAAAACAAAAAACAAGCACAAGGGTTCCGTCACTAAAAAGTATGATTTATTTATTTATCCTTAAGCAAAACTTACAGCTTGCAACAAATGATTAAATATTTTAAAAACTAGATGCCAATTAAAAGTTTCCACAATTATAACCGCTTAAACCACACCATTGAAATAATTTTATATATTTTATTACCTAGCGACTTTAACAGTCAGGACCTATTAAAAACCGAGATAGGAAATCTTTCCAGTTCCCAACAATGGCGCTAGCCTAATAAATCGATTGACGTGAGAATCATCAAAATAGGCCACGAGTTTGGTCTCCAGTTTGCCAAAGAAACAAACAAGAAAGTTTTTACTTGCAAGATACAACAATTTAAAAATAAAATCGATATGAAAGGGTGGTTTCTTGAACCACTCAACATAGTTATTCGACTTTAATATTTTTATTTTCCACAATATGGCGTCTGGTTGTTGCCTTTATTAAAGATTAATGCCACATCGGTGGTGGCTCGGTTGTAAGAACGCGTTCCTTAAATCCTACAAAGGTCGGTTCAAACCCACCCGGCATGTACCAATGAGAAATACACTTTTCTTACGTACATTTGTCATAGATTTACAACACCACCGTTCCCGTGCTTCGGAGAGCACGTTAAGCCGTCGGTCGGTTCCGCTAATACCAACTTGTGGAATCGTTAATAAATTGTCATAAAAAAATGACATCATATCCTCGCCAAGCCGTCTGGCCAGCGTGGCGAGTGTAGGCCAAATTAATAATTTAGTTCTTTTTAAAATCATTGTGCCTGACCTCCTTCGAATAAATATTATTTATATTAAAATCCTGACCATAATGTATTTAATAAAACAATAATTGGGTATGTATAATCATTAAGTTTATTTCTTCCTGTATGCAATATCATGAATTATTGGGAACACGTGTGACACAAAGAAAATAATAAAGATTTCAATATTCTGTAAAAAATCTATCAATAGGGTAGTACCTAAATCATATCACACCCTCATAGGGGTAGTCTTTCACGCAAATATTCCCATTAGCCGACTTCTCAAAGCTATAAATTAAACTTCGGAACGTTTCTCAGATTTATTGCCCAAACTTTCACGCATACGACGAGAAATCCCGTCAAACCTCGGAGGTATAAAATTGATATTATAGGTTAATTGAAAGTCAGCGGCAACCGAATGATATTAGACGCGGACATTAAATTCAAAGGACGCAGGATCACATTGTAAATTACACAGAATTCATTCGCAATGTTGGAGTTCTTGCCAAATGGTTGATTAGGGCTAGCTAGAACTAGTGGTGGGTTGTTTTCGAATTTTATGAAAACGATATGTAACCGTTAAACAAAAGCTAGCTTCGAAAACGGTTCTCGTTGCAGCTGGTTTTAAGGTGGTGTGGCGGCGGCAGTAAGAAAATAACGATGGAAACGGTTATATAATAAACGTTTAATTATTTAATGGGGTGTATCAGGCAAAGCTTTTTATAGATGTCGCTAGCGGCATTGGTACCTTGTTTACACCTATGTCGGATCATTTTTTAAATGTTTTTGTAGTTTTTTATTTTTATAACAGAAATACGAATTTTAACTTAACGTTACCTATCTTAAAAGACGAATTAGGAAAGCGAACACCGTCTTTAAAAAGAAAAAAAGGTTTAATTAATAGAACGGCATATTTAAGATCACCATATATCTTTGATTTTGATTGGAAATCTCGATTTGTACACTTAAAAGCTGCTGACTTCGGTAATATCTAGAAAATAATAAATTTCGTAATAAAAATACAAGTTTTCTATGCAACTGACAGTTCTATTAGGTACCATCTATCATGCGCCATCTATCGTGATAAAAAGTTAGTGGGGTGTCCCATTAGGAAGTAATTTAAATTGAGGTATTTTGTTAAATGTGCGCTAATTGTTACTCTGGCTAATCTTGCCGGACGGACTTTAAGTTACGTGTCAGAGCGTGGAAGCTAAATGCAGAGGGCCTAACACCTAAGTCCAAGCTCTGAGCGAAATATATAAACCTAACAATATATAAATTATGGTGGTAGTGTAAAGATAGGAGTCTCACTGATGGTGTAATACCCTAAGGCAGCGAGGGAATGGGGAAGATGGTATTCACGTCCAGGCGCGCAGGCTCACGCGACTGTGCCTAGAGGAGGCAGGTGGCTAGGTGTCTTGACCAACGTGATGGATCCTAACAGAGGTTGGGCAGGGAATCAAGGTGGTGGATACACGTTCGTGTGGTGGTGGTAGCACGCAAAGGTGTCTTGGGCAACGTGTAGGAAATGAGACAAACAACGTAATAACAATATATAAATAAAACACAATAAATAAAATTCAGTTGGTTGGAATCTTGCCGGACCGACTTTAAGTTACGTGTAGGTTGGTAGGTAGGTTGACGGGCAACGTAGAATGCCATATCTAATGCAAATTTTCCCACATCCAAGTTAGTTAACTGTTGAAGTTTGTTTAAAGCAGCTAATTGCTTGATCAACATTCCACCAGTCCGACATTCCTGAGCCGCTGTCTTTGTTAAGGGCCCCTTAAGCAACCCCTTAACGACGATTTAATTGTTAATACAATAATTAGGCTCAACTTGTGTAAGACATTGTGTTTGCTTTACATGTTTTGTTGTAATTATTGTTGTTTATGTTAATTACTGGAACTTTACATATCACATACATATAAATGTGAAAAAAACTTTGTCTGTATTTATGTACGTATGTCTGTTTTTTCGTCTTTCGCCCATTGGATCGTGCATACGTTTCCATATGCTTACTAATATTAGTATATAGTACTTACCTGAGCGATCGTTTTGAATATCTGTGCGACTCTCACTCCCGTTCTCTTCGTTCTTCGCACAACAACCAACTTTCTATACCTCTTCATTCTTCCAGCAGATATTCAGATTCTCTTACCGTGTCTGCAGCTCGTCAATGGAACAGACTACCTCTATTTATCAGACAGGCTCCGTCTTTAAATATATTTAAAGAACTATTATTTTCACACTTCCTTAAAAAACAAAATAAACCCTAATCTCGATATATTAGTATTTATTATAGTTATTTATATAAGTATTATATAGATTGTATTTAGGTATATAAGTATTTGTCTAGGTCGAATTTATGTAATATGTATTAAATAAAGTATTTATATTTTTACGTACTTAATTATTTAATTCTAATATATTTACATTTACTTAAAAAATCTCATACACCCATCATATAAATCTATCACTCTCCCAAAGGTTAGCTGGTAGAGAATACCTTCATGGTATTATGCTCGCCTATGTACATATTTTTATTTTGTATATTTTGTGAGCAATAAAGAATTTTATTATTATTGTTATATAGTACTATATATGCACTTTCGTCATTTTATAGGAAGTTCATTGATTTCATTGCTGAAAAAATTGTGAGAGCGATAATCAACAAAACCTTTAAACGCAAGTGGGACTGCTTTATCGGAATTGTTTTTTTTTCGTTACCAGAAAAAAAAATCTAATCATAGTCCATCTTCACAAGTTCATTCGCAAACAAATTCAAGAAGATCGATATAAATCGCCCCACAAGACCATAGGTTAAGAGCTTCTATCAACAAGGGTTGTCAACTGTCAAATCCATCAGCAAGATATTCGGCCGGTTTTTTGTAAATATTATTCTGTCGTGGTTGACAGATCCATCTATGTTTAGTGACACCAAGTTTTCTCGGAAAATGGCAACTACACCCGCTACAGGTTTGTGTTTTCAGTTTTGTTCCATCATCATAATAGCCCCTAAAACACAGAGTTTTAGACCTCCACTGACAGTGATGGGTCTTACAGATCATTATGGAGAATGTGGCCTATACCCGCCACGGCTGACGGAGCGGCTTTTATAGGATGAGTACGAATGCAAGTCGACATAACTCACTTATTATATATACGAGTGTATATGTATTTTATATTTATTTGTTTATGTAGTACGTTTATTGATGTATATATAAGTATAATATTTATGTAAATAATTTGTGTTTTATATAGTAATACATATTTTTAACTTTTGATTTTCCATGTACAATATAGCATTTATTATTATTATTAATAAAGTTACATTTTATTTTATTTTTTTATTTCATGGTTTAGAATTTAAGTGTGTAAATCTACGAGATTTACAGACATCAACTTTACTCAAACATTCCTTCCAGCTATCAAACGGGTTCCCTCAAGGGATCCTTGAAATCGTTAGTTGTAAACTCTCCAAACCTTAAAAGTCATAAATGTTAGCATTTTAAATGTTTCCGGTAAGTTTTTTTGGTAACATTGAAGATTGCGTTCCTGAATTCTAAATACTCATTTTGTCAGAATTACACGCTCTAGCACTTTTGACATCCATAAGTCTGTCTCTTTCATATAATGAATATTAATGTGACACGAAATTTATTTATAATTTTAGACTAAATCTAATTTAAATAAGTTTGACAATTTGTTATGTTTAAAAATGTGTTTTGCTAAAACACCTTTTGCACGGACGGACATGTCAAGTCCAAGTTTTTTGTTTTGTAAAATAATTTACTGTGGATATTGTTGGTCAAAAATAGTGTTATTTTATTTTATAATATGAATTATTATAGAAAACGATAGATATGATCTATGGGGCAGAAGTAGCAGTTTATTTTTTGCGGTTTGTATTCCTTGAGCGTAGTGACGTGCCAAGATCATTTTGTGCTGTTTTTTTGTTGTTTTTATTTATACATACACTAATAGATTATATTTCGAGCATTCACCGTAAGTTCTTTAATATAGTTTTTTTTAAATTTTGGTTTCTACTCAGTCGCTACACTCTTGGCAGAATGGTCGCCATTTCAGTGCTGTGGCACGCTTAACAAGCCGTCGTCACTCCTCTCGGATCGCACCTTTCCTGCAACTTTCCAGCCTTTACCTGATCGACTAAGTATGACATAAGATATCGCCCCCTTTGGTTTGATTGGGACACAATAATTAAAATTTATTTGTGATATTTTTCAAGTCTGGTACGCTAGAAACATCGACGAGCTTGCCATTTGTCATGATTGTTTGAGATATATAATTACATCTATTATAGGAAATAATAGATATTTTCTATAGAACAAACTACTCGAGCCAGCCTTCATCTTCAAACACCTAATCTTAGCAGAAAATAAAACTAATTATTGATCAAAAAACCTCACACAATGGCCTCCGTCTCAAGTCTGTCACCCTCTACCTTGTAAAGCCGCGCACACACGTGTCAGTACACTTGAATGACTCGTGTACATTTGACAAAGGTGGCTCGCTAAGAATGTTTTACTATATATAATTTTTTTTTATACAAATAAAAAAAACAATACATTTAATTATTATTTAATTTATTTGTGATATTTCTCGAGTTTGGTCGCTGGAGACATCGACGAGCTTGCCACTTGTCTTGATTGACTTATAGTAAAGTTTACTAAATGTGAATCCGCTTTTTTATAAGTGTGGTTTCTGACCAACCCGAAAGGGAAACGGTTGTGATGATACTTTGCTTAAATTAAACGTGAGAAAAAAATAGTAACTATAAAAGATATAAGTATAAAACAAGATAAATTAACCAAATCATAAATGAAATTGTAATACATTTGCTGTCATACAATATGATAGGGCTAACAGTAACTGGTGGCGCGGGTTTAGTGGACTGTATCTAGGTGCGGGATTTGCGATAATCTTCAAATTAGATACATAGACGATACTATGATAATCGGTGCAATAAACAAACTAGAAAGGAAACTGGTAAAGGAACTCACCTGATGTCCTCGGCACCAGCACTTATAAATTGTTCTTACACTGATTTTGCGGGTTTGGCGAATGCGGGCGAAAACAACGATCGCGGCGATTTCTTCAGCGTCTTCTATGACGACTGTAGGACAACGACTACTTGACGACGACTATACTTCGATTCGACGATTACGATTACCATGCGGCGCGGCCAGTTATATATGCACTGCCTCAACTTCAGTGCGCAAGCGCCGGCCTTTGGACTAGTGAGCGGGATGGGTAATATAGAAAGGAGGCGGCGAGAAAAAGACGGGACAAGGGTATAGGGGTAGCAAATTAGGACGTCTGTTTATGCACCGACGAATCACAATAACGCCTAACCATCCAAAATTGGTCGAATTATCGCGATCGGCGCGAACAGTAACGCTGTTTCATTACATTATTTTAAGTAAGAGTTACTGAGCCAAGACCCTTGCCACATCACATACAATTTTAATTATATATTATTTAAACATTTTTTATTCTTATTTAAATCTGAAAAAGTATTACATTATAAATTATTTTTAACAAGAATAAGCTAATATCTGTTAGTTTATACCAACCAAATGTTGTTATTTGTATTAAGTACCTATATCAAATAAACCCCAAAACAAATTATCATTAATCGTATAATACTCATAAATTAATCGATAATAAATTTTCCGCATAAATAGTTCAAGTATGAAATTAATGTACACGCAACATGAGAGGCTTATAGGCGGAAATCAATTTAGTTTGTCATCGCTAAGCCCTGCCTTATGTCCTCCGAATTAATTTCCTGTTGCCCTATTCTGTTTCTTCAACCGCAATCTTTAAATTGACTATTGTGTAAACTCCTGTTAGACTTGTCGTTAGAAATACGCGAACATAGAGTGAGCATAATCACTCAAGTCCTCGACTAAAAATAGAACTAAAAATAACACCGCTGTCTTGTAGTTTGATAGAAGTGTCAATTTTTTTGTAAGTAAACCATGCGTTTATGAATGTTTGCAAATGGAATCAGACACTCATGACTTACATCAGTCCCTAACACTATGCCGGCCTGACGGCAATGCGAGACTGATCCCGAAACGTGTGGATACACTTTACTGGGTTTATTAGCACAAACGGTGGATACTTCCCCGCCCCAGCAGACTGGGAAAATTACCACCAACAGTCCGCCTACCCCCTATTTGTTGATCTCGTTGAAAGTATTTTTAGTATTTCTATTTGCAATGATGTCAAATGCCAATTTTTACTTTCAAGGAATATTTATATAAATATAACGCCCCTTAAAACAAAACTTACCTGATAAACCATCGTGAGTAATCTACTAAGAGTAGATTTTTATGGATATTACAGTAATTATAGAGCGCGTACCTTAAATCCTACAAAGGTCGGTTCAGACCCACCCTGCATGTACCAATGAGAAATACACTTTTCTTACATAAATTGGCCATAGATTTGCAACACCACCGTTCCCGTGCCTCGGAGAGCACGTTAAGCCGTCGGTCCCGGTTCCACTAATACCAACTTGTGAAATCGTTAATAAATTGTCATAAAAAATTACGTCATATCCTAGCCAAGCCGTCTGGCCAGCGTGGCGTGTGTAGGCCAAATTCTCCAGTTCTGGAAGGCCCATCTCCAGCAGTGGAGGTCTAGGATGTTGTGTAATGCTAGGGGCTGTAATGAAACCCGTCTGGCCAGCGTGGTGAGTGTAGGCCGAATTCTCCAGATATATGTTCTGGAAGACCCATCTCCAACAGTGGTTTAGGACGTTGTATTCTAGGGGTTGTAATAATGAATGATGGTGATGAGTTCCGGTTATTAGTTACAAACTCAAGAAATGAAAATCACGTTTGCGCTTATCGAAACATAATTTGGCCACTGAACAATAATTCTCGTATATTGGAGGTTCGACGACAGTTGGGATTTATGGTGGGGCTGCCGTCTAGGTGCTCCGAGCGTCTTAGCGAAATGGATTTACTATTTTATTAGAGGAATTATTTTTGTAGGCTATTTAGCGGAAAATGTAATAACACTTATAGTTTGGAGATTAATGATGTTACTTATATTGGAAACGTTAACATTATAGCTAAATACTACTTTAATATTGAAATAATAATTTTAGTATTGGGTAGTGGAGTTTAACTATCTTAGAAGTCTACACTGAAAACAATGTACTTCTAGATCATTCTTAATAATAGTTTTTATAATTTTAACGGGTTTTACGCGATTTACCTTAGAGACATATTTCTTCCGACGATTCAGCCAAGTTGCATTGGCCGTGGTTACGGGTCGACTGGAGCTATGCGGTGTAGTCTCGTACATACTGGGCGGTAGATGTAAACCTACCCACTTATCACTTTAAAAGTTTTTAGAAATCACGACACATGACACTTACAATATCCTTGGCGACACCGGGAGATTTTTCCCGGCGTTGAAACCTATTGATTACTGGATTCCACGATGAAGATAGCTTATAACCTCCCTCTCGATTGAAATTTTTGTGTTTCTTTATTTCGATCGCTTCAGCCCCTACGCTACCTACTTCTAGGGTAATTAGTGACGATCACGATTCCAATAAACTATATAAATCTAAAGATGTATTTATATATATATATTTTATTTTACTTATTATCTCCTAATATATATAACTCCTATCTACAACAGTCTTTTTAGGAAGTTCACTGTGGGATCTTTATTAGTTGAAAGTGTAGGATAGTATCATCACGACCGTATCCGTATCTGAAAATACGCTTTTCAAAAAAGCGGATTCATATTTAGCTAACTTTACTATTGGCCTATCATGTCGAGTGGCACGCTCGTCGATGTCTCTAGCGTACCAAACTCGAGAAAATTCACAAATAAGTTAAATAAATTATTGTGTCCCGACCAGGAAACTAACCCGGTGCCTCCGCGCCTGAATCCACAGCAGACTTAACAGCTAGACCACGAAACGTTTAACTTAATAATATAATATATATTTTTTAAGTTTATTTAAAGGACATTGTACAGAATACATCAGCCCTAAACACGTAATTTATTTACATAATATATGTTCATAACCGAGTTGGGATCATCAAATTCCAAGTGCTGCAGAATTTGATGCTTTTCATGGAGTAATTCACGTCAATATCGCCCAAACACGTAGGGTTACATTCACAGCGCGGGAAAACCGCAAAAAATTAAGTGCAACTTCTGCCCCATATACTCTTATAGAGTCAAATTTATAGTTTTCCATAATTATTCACAACGTAGCACATTATTAAAAAAATAACACCACTTTTGACTAACAATATCCACAGTAAACTATTTAATTTACAAAACGAAAAACTTGGGACTTGACATGTCCGTGCAAAATGGCGCGAAGAACTCCACTTTTAATATATTCAAGCCGGCATAGTGTTAGGGACTGATAGCAGTTACGAGTATCTGACTTCAGTTGCTAACATTCATGGACCTTGCGCGCCACTTACCATCAGGTGGGCCCAAGGTCACATGTCGTGCTAGTATATAAAAAAAAAAACTTTTAATATAATGCAAGGTTTAATTTAATTTAAGAACCGCTTTTCTGACGTGACTTTAACCATCTTACTCTCACTATAAATATAGTCGTGCTTTCGTCTCGACGTATTCGAATGAAACTATCTGTAATTTTTCACTCAAAAAATTCAAACAGACACGTTAGTCGAAAGCGCCAGAATTATGGCTCAGAAGTCGTACCCGATACATCCGCGTTCAATACGGGCATCAGTTAAATTTGTAAGTGCATGTTAAAATTTAGATTCATTAATTTTATTTATTACTCTGTTTTACCATCGTGACTCAGTTAAGGGCTCCTGCGAGTGGAAGCTATTAGAAATATAGTGAAAGGAAAGGCAATAGATTTATTGTGTAGAGAATTTTCTCAACTAACTTGTGAGTGAAATATTGTTCAGGAAACGAACGAGAATGTGGATAAGGTACAAGGAAATTAATACCTACTTTTCGTCTAAAAATTAACGGGGATTTTATGTTATAGTTACAGTATAGTTATAATAAAAGAACACGCACAGGAAAAAAAATGCAGCCCTATATTGTACGCACTATCCGCGTATATATACATTTGGAGACTCTTACATCAGCATGTGTGTTTCCCTATTCCTATAACTTGGAGTCTTTCAAGCGAAGTGTAAAAAAACTTTTTAAATTCCTCTTTTAAGGTTGGTAACGTTAAGTTAAAATATATTTTTCTGGTATAAAAATAAAAAAATCTACAAAAACATTCAAAAATGATGCGTCATGGGTAAGCAAGATACCATTGCCGCTAGCGACATCTACAAAAAGCGTTGCCTGATACACCCCATTAAAGACCATTTTTACGCACACGTGTTTTTTACTTTTTAAATTATTATTTTTTCTTTTGATTTATTATTTGTGCACCGTTATAACGAAATTATTAAATTTTTCCTTTAATTAAATCGATATGGGACACCGTGCTCACATTATGATACGCCCCTCTAAAGACCGACATAAGTCCCTAGCATTATGCCAGCCTAACGAGATGTTTTTTTACACTTCAGTGTCAAGCTCGTCAATATCTCTAGGATAGGTAAGTAAACTAAATATGAATTTGTTTGGAATCGAACCTGGTACCTCCGCGTTTAATTCTACGCCAACGCAGGTAGTTTGTTAAATTATTACAACGATAATTGCCTTTAAGGTATTTTATAGGTACTTATCGGGATTTCAGCGCAAAAAATATGGGCAGATATTAATATTTCGCCAAAAACGGCGGTGTATTTTTTTAGCAATTATTAAAAGGAACGCCACTAACGATAGCCTACCGCAATATCCGTAAGCCGAATAATCTGGAAAAATATAAGCTTGGATTTGCGAAATACTTATACACTACAGAGCAATGAAAACGTCCCTCTAAGCCTGGGTTGCACTAAAATACTTATACTTATACACTAAATACTTATACACTACAGAGCAATGAAAACGTCACACTAAGCCTGGGTTGCACTAAAATACTTATACTGATACACTAAATACTTATACACTACAGAGCAATGAAAACGTCACACTAAGCCTGGGTTGCACTAAAATACTTATACTTATACACTAAATACTTATACACTACAGAGCAATGAAAACGTCACACTAAGCCTGGGTTGCACTAAAATACTTATACTTATACACTAAATACTTATACACTACATAGCAATGAAAACGTCACACTAAGCCTGGGTTGCACTAAAATACTTATACTTATACACTAAATACTTATACACTACAGAGCAATGAAAACGTCCCTCTAAGCCTGGGTTGCACTAAAATACTTATACTTATACACTAAATACTTATACACTACAGAGCAATGAAAACGTCCCTCTAAGCCTGGGTTGCACTAAAATACTTATACTTATACACTAAATACTTATACACTACAGAGCAATGAAAACGTCACACTAAGCCTGGGTTGCACTAAAATACTTATACTTATACACTAAATACTTATACACTACAGAGCAATGAAAACGTCACTCTAAGCCTGGGTTGCACTAAAATACTTATACTTATACACTAAATACTTATACACTACAGAGCAATGAAAACGTCACTCTAAGCCTGGGTTGCACTAAAATACTTATACTTATACACTAAATACTTATACACTACAGAGCAATGAAAACGTCACTCTAAGCCTGGGTTGCACTAAAATACTTATACTTATACACTAAATACTTATACACTACAGAGCAATGAAAACGTCACTCTAAGCCTAAGTTGCACTAAAATACTTATACTTATACACTAAATACTTATACACTACAGAGCAATGAAAACGTCCCTCTAAGCCTGGGTTGCACTAAAATACTTATACTTATACACTAAATACTTATACACTACAAAGCAATGAAAACGTCACACTAAGCCTGGGTTGCACTAAAATACTTATACTTATACACTAAATACTTATACACTACAGAGCAATGAAAACGTCACACTAAGCCTGGGTTGCACGAAAATACTTATACTTATACACTAAATACTTATACACTACAGAGCAATGAAAACGTCCCTCTAAGCCTGTGTTGCACTAAAATACTTATACACTAAATACGTATACACTGCAGAGCAATGAAAACGTCACACTAAGCCTGGGTTGCACTAAAATGAAGTGTCTGTAATTGTAACGATTAAAGTTAGAAATAACATCGTATGTACCAAATTTATTTTGAAGCTCAATAGTCACCAGTATAATCGACGCAGTTTTAACCATATTCTTTGTAATTACATTGACTTCGTTTTAGTGCATCCCAGCTCTAAACATAAATTAGAAAAATGAATTTAATATGTGTTTATCGATATTTAACAAGCTTCCTGACGAAATAAAGCTATTGCAGAGCCCTAAAAAAAAATACAACTGACGAAATGGTTACTGGGCTATAAATTTTATAGTGTAAAAGAGTTAATTTATTTATTAATTTAAATGTATAAACCAAATAAATATAATTAAACTAAAAACTAAAATTTTAAATTATAAATTACTACAATTATTTGGTATTAGTGGAAGCGGGACCGATGGCTTAGCGTGATCTCCGAGGCACATATATCTATGAACAATGTACTAAGAAAAGTTGGCCCATTGGCAGGGGTTCAAAATGCGAACTTTTTTGGATTGGAAAGCGTACTTACAACCGAGCCACTACCGCCCATTCTGTTTTTTGTGTGACCCGATATAATTGTTAATAAGTGTAGATCCTATGTATTTATTGCATAATTATATAGGTATTTGGAAGTATTATATCTTTTTAGAAATAGTACCGCTCGTGCGAAAAATGCCGACAAACGAAATACGAATACTGTATGATTCTATTAGTATTTTTAGAGCGAAAATATTCATCATTGAACCTTGGGAATCAACAAATAGAAAACATTATTCATCTTGTATGGGGGTTTGGGCTAAAAGTCACAGTTATGACTATAATATGCATTTTTGATAAATTATTTGAACAAGATTATAATTACTAATTTATTATTATTTACAAGGGTAAATAATTGGCTGCAAAATTTTACCTACTCTGAAACTGTTTTCACACTTTCTAAATCACTCCACACAGCGTTATTAAGTAGTATATATGTATGTTTATGTATGTATTATTAGTATTTAGTGTATCGAAATTATAATATTTATTCCATATACATATATTGTAAATAAGAATATGTTAATTTGCTGTTAATTTAAATAGTTATTTATTTCTCGTATTATATTTATGATTCTCAGAGACAGACAGACAGACTGTCAGAGAATGTCTTCGGGCATTAAGTCCGCCATTGTACTTTGTGCAATAAAGTTTATATAAAAAAAACTGAAGACCTATTGAAGGTAGTAGTAGTATAATATAAATAACTATCCATTTGCCCATTGCACAGTTTCCACTTCGCCATTATCGCACTACACCCACACATTAAATACACACTACACAAACATACTATCACACATCATACACATACAAACACACACTCTAACTTTCTGAATGCTAATGTTTTAAAATTGTTTTTAGTGTTAATATATCATAGTAAAGTAAAGTATCATCACGACCGTTTGTTTCCCTTTCGGGGTGGTCAGAACCTACGCTTATAAATAAGCAGATTCGCATTTAGCAAACTTTACTATAGGCCAATCATGAGAAGTGGCAAGCTCGTCGATGTCTCCAGCGTACCAAACTCGAGAAACATCACAAATAAATTAAATATTAATTAAATGTATTTATTTACATTAATAAATATTTTTGTGTCGGAGGAATCGAACCCGGTACCTCCGAGTCTAAATCCAAGGACTTAACCGCTAGACCACGGAGGCAGTTATATAATATATCATAATAACCTTTATTAATTAAATTTAAAATAGTTAAATTTATTTATTCGAAGTAATATACAAACAGTAAAAAAGAATTACAATATTAAACAATTAAAAAGAAAACCTAACATAAAATAAACAAAAAAGTATAACTACACTATAAATAAAACTAAAAAAATAAAAACTAAAATTATAACCGTCCAATGGGCGTAGTGTGCCGAAGCGTTCCCCCGTTTAACGGCGAGGCTGACCCTTTGTGCAAAATATTCTCTACTTAAAGGGTCACCCGTCACCAAGCGGCGTTTTTCCCCAAGCTCACGAGAGAACGCCAGAGCCTCTTTAGACCACGGACCCATCGATTCGACTGCGAATGGGATGAAGTAGTGATTGATGAAGATCTACGCGTAATTAATTTTAAATTAATAATTTGAAGGGCAATGATGGCTGTAACCTAAACCAATTTACAGCTATCTAAGTCAACCTAATAATTTGTAAAAAAAAAATGAATGATTTGATTCGCAATAGGAATGAGAATTGTAAACGCGTGACTCTTTCTCATAATCGTTAGTATCATCCAGCGAACAGACCACGAAACATATATTTAGTCTTTGTTCTTTCTCGACACCGCAAGTGTTTCCATGGTTCTTAGAAAATGTATGTAAGTCATTACGCGAAGTACCCTCATGGAAACAGATGCTACGGTTTCTTAACGTCGTAATGGTGGGACTAAATTCGTTTTCACTTAGGACGATAATCTTATTTGCCGACTCATCGATTAAAAAAACAAAAAAAAAACGACTTTATATGTATAGTATGTTCGCTTACTTTGTTTTATTAATTGTATGTTTTTAAATTATGTAAATTAGTTTATTTTTTGTATGAGCAAAAATACCTGAAATAATAATATTAAATTGAGTTGAACTGACTATTATTTATAAGGAAGCAAAAATTAATTCAAAACTATGACCTCTTCGCACTGTACCTAAAGGTACGCAAAACTCTGTTACATAAAGTTTTACTTCCGAAGAACTGTCAAACCGTAAATGTCCATACCGAGCTACCAATTTGTAGTTGTCATTACATTGTGTGCTAAAGCTACTGAAGATACTAATAAAAGTAAAGTATCAAAACGACCGTTTCCCCTCCGGGGTGGTCAGAAATCAGGAATCGAACCCGGTACCTCCGAGTCTAAATCCACGGACTTAACCGCTAGACCACGGAGGCAAGATACTAATAGTTCCGAAAAATAAAATATTCGACTAACTTCGGTCCCGCCACGATAACATACGTTTCCCACT
The DNA here is from genome assembly GCA_910589645.1 of Tinea semifulvella. Classification (NCBI taxonomy): domain Eukaryota; kingdom Metazoa; phylum Arthropoda; class Insecta; order Lepidoptera; family Tineidae; genus Tinea; species Tinea semifulvella. The sequence goes on along the minus strand of OU342587.1, from coordinate 5,346,338 downwards.
CACTAGCGCCGTTTTTCAAGATCTTGGAACATACCTCTTAAGGCTAAGGCATCTAAAATGCTAAAAACTTGGGTTTCATGAGAACTGCCTTAAGAGCACTTTACATTTTCTTATACCTACTGAGATTTTTTCAGAGATATTATTATTACTAAAACTTTTAATTCTATCGGTAAATAGTCAAGTAAAGAGTAAAGTCTGAGCAAATGAAAAGCTTAATCGTTCTCGAACTTTCCATACATATCAAACGTATCTTACAAAACCTTCAAATTGGAATCCGGCAGCGATATTTGCTGCCCTAAGCCAAGCAATTAGCAATTAAGACTACTATCTGGTCGATTCCTTATATCGCAAGGCGTGCGTGCCGTCGATCTCCGTTCAGATACTGCAAACATTACCATGCGCTTGCAATAACCGCTTGTAAAAGTCACACTTTCACACTCAGCGACAATAGGTTAGATCTCTCATTTTTAATAATATTTTATTTATATATTTAAACCTTATGTATGTCAGAATGAGAGTAGAGTGCAATAGAAATGAGGTCGTTGCGACGGATATGCGGCATCACTTTGACGGCCAGGAAAGAAAGCATAGGAATAAAAATAAGGTAAGGAGTTGGTTCTGGTATGTTAAAAGTGAAAAGAGATAGCTGAAGGAGCATTAAAAAGCCGTCGAAACAAAAGGGCATGTATGAAAGATTGATTAATGTCGAATAAGCGAAACAGGTATGTCTTGATCGTGACAAGTGCCGCTCATGTATCTCTGCCTACCCCGCAAGGTATGTATTTATATTTAAATCTTTATTGCACAAGGTACACAATTTAATGGCGCCAGGCATGTTATGACAGTCAAACCTTCGGGACAACATAAGCAGTTACAAAGTAAGGTAAGTGCCATTACAGACTTTAATTGGGTTTAATATTACTCGTATATAATTTATATATTTATATTAATATATACATAAATATAAGTAAATGTATTACTATCTATAACCATATCAGATACAGGTATTATCATCAACAATGCAAGAAACAAATTACGTCTGTCATGACTTGTGCACACAGAAGCTTTTTAAAGATAGCCTTGCTTGGGGTATGACGGAATTTAGCGGGTAACCAATTCTAAAGGTTACAGCTACAACTGCAAAGAACGTTTCTACAGGTTGTTGAATTTGAAAAAAAAACATGCTGTATTATTGCGCCAGCTGATAGTTTAGCTTATAAAAACTAAAACTGCATCATTAGATTAGCCTTTTATTTATTTTTAATTTATTAAAAATCAGCACTTTCCTTAAGTTTACCGTTTGAGATTACTTAGTAGAATTTAATCCTTATAAGCAACATTATCAGCTGGTGCAATAATACAGAATGAGGATTTGGCCTTGAAGGCACACTTGAAAATTCATCCTTTATATATTTTCTGTATATATTACCTAATAAAATATAAAGGTGGCTATATCTCGATAGTAGCCAACATTATTTAAAGTAATTAAGTATTTAAAAAGGTGTTGAGGCCTGTCTGTCGTCGCAAATATGTAGACGCGTGTCGCTTACTTTTGAAGTGTACCTCGAAGGTCTTTAAAGTTAATGCAGTAGTGAAGGGCTGGCATAGATTTATGCCGGATTAGCACAATGTTGTGGGTTAGTATGGACTTCCTTATGTCCATTTGGGGCCCTAACACTGAACAAAATGATACTATCAGTGGTTACGTTGTACGATACTATATGTAAGTGTAATAAAATTGTGTTGCGTGCAAGAAATTATATTGTTATTAGCATTTAATAAGTTATTAAAAATATATTTATAATGCCTCCGTGGTCTAGCGGTTAAGTCCGTGGATATAGACTCGGAGGTACCGAGTTTGATTCCTGGTCAGGACACAAACATATTTATTAATGTAAATATATTTATTTACATAATGTTTAATTTATTTGTGATATTTCTCGAGTTTGATACGCTGGAGACATCGACGAGCTTGCCACTTGTCATGATTGGCCTATCTATAGTAAAGTTGGCTAAATGTGAATCCGCTTATTTATAAGCGTGGTTTCTGACCACCCCAGAAGGGAAACGGTCGTGATGATACTTTACTTTACTTTATATTTATAATACAAATTTTAAAACAATGTAATAAAGAAAAAAATCTTGGCAAAATAAAAACACAGAGTGGTAATACTTAATAGTGTCTCGGGATTGAAACCTAACAAAGCACATCTTGTATGGGGATTGATTTTTTTTTAAACTTCGCTTGAAGATTTTCAGGTTATAGGAAAGTGACACACAGAGACTGGAAGAGCATTCCACATCTTTATTGTGCGACAGATGTATGAATCCCCAAATTTATACGTAAGCGATAAAAGGTGACTACGGTATGTCGTTGCATAGGTTATACAGCTCTTCCGAGCACTCACCATAGTATAGCCGGTAGAACACCCTCAGAGAGGCTACGAGTACATCTCGGCGAAGCTGCAGGCTAAATTGTAATCATATATTTTTAGATAAAATATTCTAACAAGATTACATGTATAAAAATAACATACATACATACATACATATCTTCACGCCAGATCCCTTACGGGGTAGGCAGAGACAATTGAGCGCCACTTGACATGATCACGACATACCTCTTTCGCTTCATCGACATTCATCAACCTCTTCATACATGCCCTTTTGTTACGAAGGCTTTTTAATTCTCCTTCAGCTAGTGTTTTATTTATTTGATCGTGATACGTGTGTCTTGGTTTGCCAGGGCCTCTTTTACCCACAACTTTCGCATTATATACCTGGTTCGTCAATCTTTCTTCGCTCATCCTTTCAACATGCCCGAACCATCGTAGCATGCTTTTTCTTATTTTTGTGCCTATGCTTTCTTTTATACCTACCATTTTTCGTATTTCGACGTTACGTATGTGGTCCGCCAAAGTGACGCCGCATAACCGACGCAGCGACCTCATTTCTACTGCATTAACCCTACTCTCATGCATATTCTGACATATCCACGTCTCGCTTCCATACATAAGTGTTGGTACCAACATGGCATGTATGGCGAGCCGAGCTTTGTCACTTACATTTCGACTGGCGATCAGTGACCCCAGGGCACCGTTAACACTATTTCCCGCGTTCACTCTTCTTTCAACATCCCTATCATACTTCCCATCCGCAGTGAAAACACTGCCCAGATATATAATTTCATTAACTTGTTCTAGAGTTTCATCATCAATCTTTATCGTCACGGTTGTCATCCTTCTTCTTTCAAACACTAGTACCTTGGTTTTTCTCGCATTCAAACGGAGTCCTTTTTCTGCACATCCCTCTTTCATTTCCGTGACTAGTGATTGCAGTTGTTGTTCGGACGATGCCATAAGAATAAAAATAACATCATCATGACAGCTTTAGTACTAAATGACTTGATGGATACCAAAACTAAGTATTTATTTTTCCAAATAACTTAATTGCACAGTAATACGAGTATATAGTAAAAATTACATTAGTCGTATCAATACTACTATTTAGTTTTTTTTTATATCATTGTAGACAGTGCAAGTAGTCAAAAAATAGCCAAAAAATGACACGGCACCAGCACGGTGAATCTATCCAAAAGAAAACACAGACTATTTATTCGAAGTTAATTAATATAAATTAAAAGCTACCCAAATAGTAAAATTAAAAATAAACTAAACTATAAATAAAAAATGTCCTCTAGAGACGACCCATCCGAGATAGTCCCAAGGAGGCTGGCAACATTTCCCTTCTGTATAGCGTGGCTAATACGTTGGCAGAAATGTATGGAACGTGAATCTATGGAATAATATAGTATAAAAAGTAAAGTATCATCACGACCATTTTCCTTTCGGGGTGGTCAAAAACCACGCTTATAAATAAGCGGATTCACATTTAGCCAACTTTACTATAAGCCAATCATGACAAGTGGCAAGCTCGTCGATGTCTCTAGCGTACCAAACTCGAAAAATATCACAAATAAATTAAATGTATTTATTGACTAACAAATATTTTTGTGTCCCGACCAGGAATCCAACCCTAATATATGAAATGCTAAGAAATTTGTGTTCTTCTTCTTTAACACCGTTCCCGTGTTTCGAAGTGCACTAATCCAATCATTAATACATTGAATCAGACCCTCATCATCAGACCAGCATGGCGAGTGTAAGCCCATCTCCAGCAATAGAGGTGTCCTAGGGGCTGCAATGATTTTTTTTCTTCCGGTAAGTAAGATATAGGAAATTTTACATTTAATATATCTATCTCATAGTGGATTGTGAACAGAATATTTCCGGACGGATTTACTACAACTCAATTTGTGGATTTCGTTCCTAAGTCCCCCGGACTATCGGAAACTCAACCCAGTCAGCAGGGAATACAGCTAGTTGTTCCCTATCTTGTTGAACTAGCTTACCTAGGTGAATTTATTAACGTGCTAATTTAACTAGGTGAGTACGTCGCCGGGGATGATATTGCCTGATGGGTTTTTATCATTTAAAGGTGGCAAAAGATAATTATTTATTTATTTTGATAATTGAATGAAGCTCGTTTTTTATTTAATATAATGTAAGTAAACAGTGAGCAAAACTAATTAGAAATAAAATTGCATAAAAACGAAGAGCCGAAGACTTTCTTAGCATTCCGTGGACTTACCGTGCAGGTTTTGGGTCCAACGTGTATGGGGAAGAAGATGTGAAAAATAGTGTCTCAGGATTTCGACCGACTAAAGTAAAATGCGTAAAATAATGTCACACTACACTAACTTCGGAATTATATTTGTTTTTTAATAAAACAATTCGTTTATTCAAATATAAATATTTACATAATATAAAAATAAAATAAACTACACTACAAATAAAACTAAAAAACTAAAATTATAACCGTCAGATTGACGTAATGTGGCGAAGACGGTTCCCTTCCCCGGTTAAAGAGTCACCCGAGAGAACGCCAGAACCTTCTCGGACTACGGACTCATGGTTTAGACCGCAAATGGGCTGAAGTGGTAATTTCCGATTATCTCCGCGTACTTGTTGCGTTTAGGGCGCGCGACTGACTCTATTATTACCTAATACAAAAATCTATTTTCACCTAGGTGAAATAACCTCGGACAATAGGCAACAAGCCGCGTAAAGTGGGGAGGCAGAAAATATCAATCACGAAGGAATTGTCCTGACTTGGAGTTAGGGGAGATTCACAGTAAATGTCAAACCGGGAAGTTTGGCTAATGACGCATTACGGTGATTCCCAGACTGGTTGGGACTAATAGCTTGTTATCATTTTATTGGTTGAAGATATATTTATAAACGTAAACAAAAATACTATAAATATGTATATGTAAATAGTATTTATATATATACCCAATGAGCTAGGTTAGATTTTAAAAAAAAATATGTTAATAATTGTTTATTTAAGTTAGGTTTCGATGGGACTGAATTATATTATAAAAAAATATAAATATATATATATTTATACTAACACGACATGTGACCTTGCGCCCACCTGATGGTGAGTGGAACGCAAGGTCAATGAATGTTAGCAACTGGAATCATACACACATGACTAACATCAGTCCCTAACACAATGCCGGATTGACTGGGCATGATCTCGAAACGTGTGGATACACTTTACTGGGTTTATCGGCACAAACGATGGAAACTTCCCCGCCCCAGTAGACTAGGCAAATTACCACCATCAGTTCGCCTACCACCTATTTGTTGTTCTCGTTGAAAGTATGTGAGATTTGCAATGGTGTCGAATGGCAATTTTTACTTTTAAGGAGCATTAATATTGTAGCTTGCCATGGGGATATTTATATAAAAATCACACCGCTTGAAACAACACTTTCCTAAATACAACTTTTATTTATTGAATCAAGGTTGAATCATAAAACATGAAGTATGGGATTTTACACAGTGCTATTTACGCAAGTTTTTTGGTTGACAATGAAATTTTAAAAAATGTGCGGTTCGAACCACGGCATATACAAAACTACCAATAAGAGACACATTTTTCTTATAATTTTGTCATAGATTTACAACGCCACTGTTTCCAGACCCGAAGAGCACGTAAAGCCGTCGATCCACTAATATCAACTTTTACCAACCAATACCAACGTCTGCCCAGCCTTTTTTATATATTTTTTTTGTACTAGCACGACATGTGACCTTGCGCTCAACTAATGGTAAGTGGCGCGCATGGTCCATGAATGTTAGCAACTGGAAATAGACACTCGTGACCGACATCAGTCCCTAACACTATGCCGGCTTGACTAGATGCCTTTTGACGCTTCGCTTGAAGGACTCCAGGTTATATAAAAGTGGAAACAGAGAGGCTAGAAGAGCATTCCATATCTTAATTGTGAGTCCCCAAATTTATACGTACGCGAGGGGTGGTGACTACGGTATGTGGGTGCATATTCTGACCTGTGCGTGTGAATCGGTTACGGAATGGAGAGGAAGGAATTAGGTTATAGAGCTCGTCAGAGCACTCACCATATATAGCCGGTAGAACACGCTCAGAGAAGCTACATCTCGTCGAAGCATGGAGAGTGTAGGCCATAAATATGTTAATTGCTATATTCGTTTGACTTCGCTGCCTTTCTTTTTTGATAACTGAAAGGTATATATATTAGATATGTTATATATGTTACATAATATTAAGATAAAAATATTGAGATAATATTGAATAGTCCAGCTATGCGCAATATGTGCAAAGACCGACTCACAAGAAAAAGTTAGCCTCCGTAGAGAAAGAAGTATTTACAACCGTAGAAAAGCGCAAAAGGAGATGCCGCCGCAACGTCAGAGGTACGGCACCCTCAGAATCGTGCCAGCTGAAAGCCGCCACACCGATGACATCTATCTACGTTTCGGGGCTATGCTAAACTTTAACACACCAGGATGTCCTTGACCACATACGCGGACGAGGAGAATCCGAATCGGTCAAGGAAATAACCAAGCTGAACATAAATTTCAAGGCATATCGCATTCTTGTGCGGTCAGACAAATTAAAAAAACTTCTTGAAAAAATATTTCTGCGGGTGTTGTGTTTCGTCGGTACATAGGTTCATTTGGGCCTTCGAAATGCATCACGGAAGAAGCTAGTCCTACCACAGCAACGAACTCTTGTGAACCCACTGCAGCAGTCAGTCTTCATCAGAATGTGGTCGCCGTACCCAATGGGTATTACTTTGGCCACAACATGGAAACTGTAGTGCAGTGTATATTTATATTTTATATATTTTAGTTTTTAATGTATATAGCTATGGGCCTTTGTATTTTGATGTTTGAAATAAAGATTATTATTATTATTATATTATAATATTAAAATTTCCAGCTCTGACGGAACAGTTTAACGATGTAACACGTTTCACCTCTTATGGAGTTCAGTAATCCTCAAACTCCACTATATTAGCTGTTAACGTCTCAAGATATCTCCACGTAGGACGATTTAACTGCCTACTCCCATTGACACGCATATTACAAGGACCTGTATACCAGTTTTTTTTTTGTTTTAGGGCCAACGTAAATTTCGACACATCATGCAAAATATCAAAATATTGCTGTGTTGTTGATACGCAATCAATTGTCCAAAAATATAATCGTTACAGGCTTACGGCAAACCCCTAAACGTACAATGTTTTTTTTCCTATTTATTTTTAAGTGGTTATAATATAAATATATATACACTAATAAATAGTTATAAATTAAAACCTAATGCCTTAAGGATTATGTAAATGCATAAATTATTTATTTAACAAATTAATATGTTAAAATACCAATCTTAAAATTAATTAATTGTACCACTTATAGCAAAATTAAGCAGACAAATGGAATAAGTTCAATAAAACATTACAATTGATACTTGTTGTTAGAAAGTAATGTCAAAATTCTACTTCACTGAGTAAGCAAAACCAAAAAAGGCGGTGGAAGCTCGGTTGTAACAAAACTTTCGATTAACAAAAGGTCGGTTCAAACCCGAAAATCGATCGTGGTTTGTCATATCAATAGGCACTGTGTTGCCATGGTTTATAATTAGAAACAGCTGACCTTGTGACTACGATTAAGTAATTTCGGAACTATATACTATTGAGAAAAAAAAAAACTATTCATAGTTATTTTTTTATTAGGTTTAGTTTATAGTTATTTAATATTATTTATTTTATTAAAGTAGTTTGTAATTATTAATTATGATTTACAATTTATTTTTATTGAATAAATATTTTATTCTATGTGTTTTTTACTACGAGATCCTTTGCGTGTATCTTGCATAATAATTCACCTATTAGTTATCTTCGTTTTAAAACATAAACGAACTTACTAATAGTTGTATTAAATCATCTGAATTCACCGATAGAATCTCTGCGGAACAAAACATTAGTGCAGAAAGCTCTCAAATACATTTTTGGAATTCTCCATTACCAGTAAAAAAAAAAGAATTAGGGCCAAGGAGTTGGTGAAGATAAAATTAAATTTAATAGATCCAACCTGATGTATAGGTCCACGTATAATACGCCTATACCAGTCGCCCCCAGAATCACCGGATGTTCACCGTAACTCATGCCCCCAACGCCCCTCCCAATAACAATAAAAACAATTGTTATTACCGGTATTAAGAAAACCAAAATACCAAAACACCGCTTCGTTTGGCCAACGTTAACTGAAAGAAAGACACTTTGATCTAATAATAAAAAATCTTTAACTTTCGTCGTTTAGCTAACCTAATTATACTTGTAACATTCACGAAGTGTGCAACTTAACCTTTGCTTCATACTGCATAAAGAGAGCAAGGGCGGCACAGGTTCGATTCCCAGTCTAGAACACAACATATATTTAAATTATACATATTATGTTATAGTTTTATTCGAAGTAATATACAACCAGTATAAAAGAATTACAATATAAAAGCTACCTAAATAATAAAATTAAAAATAAACTAAACTATAAATAAAAAATGTCCTCTAGAGACGTCCCATCCGAGATAGTCCCAAGGAGACTGGCAACATTTCCCCTCTGTATAGCGAGGCTAATACGTTGGCAGAAATAATTGCCAGCCTTCTTGTCTCCAGACCTTTCTGTCAGCCGCTTTGACAACTCCTTGGCCAAGCGCCTCGCTGACGTCGTGGGCCCATCGTCTCGACCCCAAACGGCGCAATAGTTAAGTTGGGTAATGTAATCCCGCTTCTAAGAAAATGTGGTTCTCACCAGCACAGGGATTACAGCCGTAACGATACTTTAAAAATAATAAATTAATATCCAATCTAAATCAAAAATATTATTCATGTAAGAGATGGGTACACAAGCGGCGCGCCTCATCTAGATTTTGGCATTATACGTCAGGGAGTGGAAACTTACAACAACAATTTCGGTTCTTATAAAAAGTGGCGCCACCTCGTAGACGGTACTAAATTTAATGTCTGTGGTTTTAACATTATAAATTGTCATTCATTTATAATGTAATCAATTCGTTCAATTCATTCAACCAGTCGGCCATTGTTATCAAAAAAATTAAATATATAATATATTGTGTAACTTTTAGTACCATTACGACCGTTTCCCTTTCGGGGTGGTCAGAAACCACGCTTATAAATAAGCGGATTCACATTTAGCCAACTTTACTGCTGGCCAATCATGACAAGTGGCAAGCTCGTCGATGTGTAACTTTTAGTACCTGATTATGTATCGTATCAAAATATGTAGCAAAATATACAATATTTTTAAATTTATTACTATTCCTGTATAGAAGATATAGCTATAATAGGTATGTATGGCACTTTAAGTATCCTACGATCCACCAGGCGGAATGCCCAAGCTTTTGACATTTATGACAGACGTAATCGATCTTAGACGATACGTTTTCGGACGATTGTGCACTCCTCTTCACCCCGCTGGCTACGCTAGTGTTCCGGTGAACGAGAGTATTTTGCCGGAGTTGCCATTCTTTTTCCAATTAGTTACTATACTCTTTTTATTTTATTTTTATTTATTCAGGAAACATACAGATCTTAAAACATAATTACAACAATTCTAAAAGTTACACAATCCAGCAAAGTTTCCACTTAAATATTAAACATAGATTTTGCAAAATATAATAATAATAGGGATAAGCTTAAAAACAATACCTATATAACAAATACAACTAAATAATATACATATATATAGTAAAATAATGAAAAATAAAAAATAAAATAAAATTAGTAATAAAAAAAAAAGTTCTCCAAGCATTCCAATTATGATTCATTTAGATAATTTTATATTAATTTCTTTTTTTAACCTAGGTAACTTAGGTAGACCTTTATGGTATTTTGCTCGCCTGTGTACATCATTTTAATTTGTATGTTTTTTCAAATTTTACATTTAAAAGTACATTAATAGTCAAAATTGTGGTTGTTTGTACATTTTTGATTACAAAAGAGTTCTAACAATTTATCCCGAGACAGGGCGACAATATCAATTGTGCTATTAAACAATTTGGTACCTACTTATTTCTTGTGCAATAAATAATTTGATTATTACTCTTTGGTCGAGGCGCAGTTGAGTCATGCAGCGGCGCGGTCCAGGCGGGCCCGCGTGATGTGCCGCTCTGCAACTCCGCCGCGCCGCCATAATGTCATGTTGTTACAAGCGTAGCCGCATGTAGACGTATTGTTTATTCATTCAAAGAGAAAGGACAAAGACAGGCAACATAAATAATAATATACCTACTAGTATGATATTGCACTCCACTCTACGAAGATCACGTTTGGAGCGCGCCGCGACGACGACGCCGTATTGCCGCGTCGCAACACTGACTCGACCTAGCAGTGAGCTTGACTTGCTTTCATCACATACATTGCTTTATTATGGATATATATATAAAAAATAATAAATAGTTGTTTTTACAAAAATGCAGTATCGCTTAAAAATGGCGCATCTAAGTCTTTAAAATCTTCCAAACTTTACAAGTAAGTATAACAATGATATCTTTAATGGATACGCACGTTCGGAATATATTTTGAAAGGTACGTTAACCTGTCAAGTTTGTATGTAACGGAAGTCGAACTAGTGAAATATACGAGTCGAAAGTTTCCGGGTCCGTCCCGCCCTTGCCATGTCGCTTCAGGTGCGCCGCGAAAATTGTTCTCTATGAGCAGATAGCAAATGTAGGTACGGACAACAAATAAAGCTATTGCTGAAATTGTCAAATGTTCTTCATTTTATTAGTTATAATTTGTTATCTATCAACAGAAAGAGAATGAAGGTACGGACAGAAAAAAATAACTGATCAAGTTTCTTTAATAGACGTTATTCCTAATTTTAATTTAGTATCCACGAGTATGAGCATAGCGGCTAACTTAAAGCTTAAGGTATTAAATAGTTTTTTTAATAGTTTTATTGTCCATGAATTTACTTTTAGCATAAATTCAGGTAATTATTACTGATTTGCTATCGGTATTCCAATTAATAAATAATGGTGTAAGGGCTAATGTCAGTTGCTTCTATTTATTTATCAGGTGAGTGACACATCACTTGAGGCGATTAATAACAAGGAAAAGTTCTAACTACTTCCTTTTTTTAAACGATCTACCGTCTGTTATATTTACTTGTAGACGTGAAGGTTGGAATCCTGGTCGCGAGCTTCAAGATAAGTATAGAGGGCAAAAATTGAGAAGCGTGTAATAAAAATAACTTTTATTCAGTGATATGCAAAACAAGGCATTATGATACATACTCGTAGAAATATAGTTAAAAATGAGTAAAAGTAAAGCGTCGTGCAGGTGTACTTGTAAATGCACTACAACAGCTGACACCTGATTCTTTTTGTAACATTTGTTCAGGATAAGACTGTGTGATGTTATTATGTGACAATAAATGGTTTTTTTTTAATTATTTTAAAATAGTATGTGTAAAATTATACTGTATTTTTCTATTTTTTTTGCTATTCACGTTTAGCTCAACGTTATTTGCCCATTTTATCCATTATCCCAAGGTTATTTGAGGAAAAACAAAAAGTCCATGTAACTTAACTGTTCGGGAGGTATAGATAACTAGATGCCGAATAAAAAAGTAAGAAGCAGTAAAGCATTAATATGCAATTTTGTAGACAATTATAGAATAATTAACTAACCCAAGTCGCAATCTCGTAAATAAATAAAACATTTAAAAACTATATTTTTTATGCTGACGCTACAATTCTTCTTTGTATCGGAATCATAAAACGTTTCGAACATACAAAAGCTGGAGTTGATTTTTAATTTAGTAGATAGGTGTCTAGGGTTTTTTTTTGATCTAGTAATAGACATCAAGAAATCGATACCTTGAAGTTTGCTGTTAACTGGCACAAGTTATGGTCGTCATCAGATCCTCGCCAACCCGTCTGGCCATCGTGGCGAGCTTAGGCCAAATTCTCCAGATATATATTATGAAAGGCCCATATTCAGCATTGAAGGAGGATTACGTGTTCTAGGGACTGTAATAATGACGATAATAAAGGCTGGGTTAAGGAGCGATTACCTCATTTGTCCGAAAATAAATATTATTTCCTATCTCATTTGTGAATCTGTCACCAGCAAAGAGATCTCATAACTATTTATTATGCGCGTAATTCCATTGCTTATTTATATGTAAAATTGCTATAATAAATCTCTGATATCCGGCTATATTGTGATGCAAACGTTGGGCAATAATTCAACGGATACCTACTCGTACTTGAATTGTGACGGGCCCAACGATATGCAAGGATGTGCTTTCCTAAGTTTTGTTAAACGTATAAGATAACAATTCTAACTTTGAGATATGTTACCCGTTATATTAAATGTTACTTTAGAATATTCATTAATATATTTAAAACTTTATTGCACAAAATATTCAAAGGCGTGACATAATGTCGCTTGACATTCTCTGCTTGTCAGACCTTCGGGACAACGAGAGCATTTAAGATAAGTATTGTTTTTTTTAATATAAATATCATCATGGCAAGCTTATAATATTAGTTCTCCTTAAAAGTATATATTGACATTTAACATCATTGCAAATGGCACATACATTCAACCAGTCTGCTGGGGCGGGGAGGTATCCACTATTCGTGCCGATAAACCCAGTAAAGTGTATACACACGTTTCGGGATCAGGCTCGAATTGCCGTCATAGTGTTGGGGACTGATGTCAATTATGTCTCTGATTCCAGTTGACCTTCCGCGCCACTTACCATCAGGTGGGCGCATGTAGTGCTTGTATAAAAGAAATATATGTGAGGTAGGTGCAATATATCAATTAAAAATTAAATAGATTGAAAATATATGTGTATATTTATACTTATTAATTATGATAAAATTACATACACACATACATAAATAATTATACTATATACTACATATACATAAATAAATAAAAAACTACCGATAAATAACCGATGTAGGATTATAATAAGCGACAACCAATGATAAATAATTCAAAGAAAATTTTAAACCCAGAAAGTGTACGTGTATGTAGGTAAACTAATATTTTAAATGTGCTATAATCCACAGAGTTGGCCTAGTCCGGAACCTATGGCTTATCTTTATACATCACTGGTAGATATTATTATATATTCCACGCTGAAGCCACAAACATGGTCACATTTTTAACGCATGACGCATGAGGACGATCCACGAAAAGCCTGTTTGACGCATTGTTGACTTTTTTTTCAATTCAGACATTTACGTGCGTTTTGTTGAATTAAATTTTGTTCAGCAACGCGATCGTTTCCGACTCGATGCAGTTTTTCAGTTCAAAGTAAATTGAGTGAATGTAATTTTGCGCATGACGAAATTAATAGGAGTTTTATTTTTGTTTTATATTTTATAAAGTGTTAATGTTATTTTAACTGTTTTTTTTTTAATAAATATGTTAATTGTTAAATAACAAGTGCTAACAAATGCCTTGGACATATCCAGTCAGTTAAAAATCCACATTGTCAGAACTCGCATATTTTTTTAAAGGTGGTAGGAGGACTGATGGTGGTAATTTGCCCAGTCTGTCGGGACAGGGAAGTATCCACTGTTAGTGCCGATAAACCCAGTAAAATGTGATCAGGCTCGATTTGCCCGGTCAAGCCGACATAGTGTTAGAGACTGATGTCAGTCATAGTGTCAGTCATTTCAAACTCATTTGTCGTTGTAGCGACAAATTTGTGGAACAATTTGCCTCCTAACATCAGGCAAGTAACCACCAGATCGCTATTTAAAAAAATGGTCTATTCGCATTTCATTTCCCAACAAAATTTGTAAGTATATTATTATGTATGTATGTATGTATGTGTAGGTTTATGTATTAGTATTTAGTTTATTATATGTATATTTGTATGTATGTATGTATATGAAGTTGTATGTATGTGGCTAGTTATTAAATAATACTTTTGATATTTATATTTAATATTTCAGCACCTACTTTCCAGTAAATAGTTTAAAGTTTTCCCAATGGTTGGCTATGATAAAATGTCTTACGGCATTAAAGCCCGCCTTTGTCTTTGTACAATAAAGTATTAAATAAATAAATAAATAAATAGTGTCTGATTCCAGTCGCTAACCCCTGACCAGATGGGTTCGCAAGGATCTTCTTCTTCTTACGGTGCCATCTCCTATCGGAGATCGGCTATCATTAGGGCGATTTTGATTTTGTTGGCCGCTGTCCGGAACAAGGATCTGGTGCTCATCCCGAAGCACTCCCTGAGGTTCTTGAGCCAGGAAGTGCGTCTTCTCCCCGGTCTTCTGGAGCCTTGTATCTTGCCTTGCATGACGAGCTGCAGCAAGCTATACTTTTTATTGCGCATGATGTGTCCCAAATACTCCAACTTCCTTCGCTTTACCATTTTCAATAGTTCAACGCCTTTGTTCATTCTCTGCAAGACAGTTTCGTTTCTTACTCTGTCCTTCCATGATATCTTCAACATTCTTCTGTATATCCACATTTCAAAAGCTTCTAACTTCTTCGACATTGTGTTTGTCAGGGTCCATGATTCGACACCATACAGGAGAATGGAAAATATGTAGCATCGGACGAGTCGGCATCTTGTAGGAAGTTTAAGATTGCGATTGCAGAGAAGGTGGCTCATTTTAACAAAGGCGTTTCTAGCTTGTTCTATGCGGCATTTTATTTCGGTACTGTGATCTGCTTCTTCATTCACAATGGAGCCTAGATATTTGTATGATTTAACTCTATCGAGCGGTTGGTCTTTAATGTAAAGCGCAGCAGTATTGTCGACATTTGTCCGTCCGACGAACATGAACTTAGTTTTCTTTATGTTCATGTTTAAACCATAGTTGGCGCTTACATTATCCACTCTATTTACTCGCAAGGATCTGATGACTATTTATTAACGATTTCACAAGTTGATATTAGTAAAACCGGGTCTGACGGCTTAACGTGCTCGAGGCACAGTGGTGTTGTAAATATATGAAAAAGTGTATGTCTCATTGGTAAATTCCAGGGTTCGAATTCCTTTTGGATTAACTTCTTACAACCTAGCCACCATCGCTAAGTTAATACTTATTAACGAAGTTATATTTAATGTCTCTGATGCTAATATTGCTTCAATGCCGTGCTTAGCATTAAAGCATATTTATTTATTTATTAAATACTGTCACTAACTACTGTCAATGTATGTACACTTGCCAACTATGGGTCAGTTACCATAGGAAATCATACAGTGCCATGAGGGTACAGTACAATGATGCGTTCCGTATCCTCATGCGCCGACCGAGGTACTGCAGTGCATCGGGCATGTTCGCTGAGGCGAGGGTACCAGACTTCTTCACGGTGCTCCGAAACCGTGTCACATCTTTCTGGGAGCGGTTACGCTCTTCAACAAATCGCATTATGAGAGCGGTTTGCGACGGGATCCCCAGTAAAATACACTCACATTGGCTGTCTGTTCAGCAGAGCCCGAACCGTAAGTTAACTTTAGTCGATGTTTGGCAAATATTTTATTTTGTTTTTTTATGTATTTTTATATTTTATAATTGTAATACCTGTACTGTAAATTTAATTGATATGGGTGTATACCTGAAATAAAACTTCATTTTTATTTTTTATTTATTTATTTATTAAATAAATATGTTCCTTCGGTTCTTGAACCGTCTGGGATCTCTCGCAGTGATGGTAAAAGACCCGATGGATTGACTTTGGTGCCGAGCATTGGTGTGGGACGCTACTTGTGTCGTCATCCTTGCTCGGTCTCATGTCCAGGGAACATCTGTCAGGGCTGGAGCGGCTGCGGACTCGGCTGAAAAGGCCAAATGTCGCATATACGAATCTATTGCTAGTACGTATTTGTGCCTTTTGGTCTTGAGACAATGAGACCGTGGGGGCCAAGCGCTAAGAAGTTCTTTAAAGAACTGCATAAGCGGCTGTTTAACACTGTATGTGACAAGAGGGCTGGCAGTTTTTTCGCGCAGCAAATCAGCATCGCTGTGCAGCGGGGGAATGCTGCGAGTGTTCTTGGCACACTGCCACATGATCAAGTCATGGATGAATATTTTTATATATAGTTTAGATTTTAATTTTATTTTTAATTTAGTTTATATATAATAAATAAATAAATATTTCCCGACAGGTCACACAGCGCCATCTAGTTTCCGTGGTAAGCTACGAGGCTTGTGTTACGGAAACTAGATGGTTGATATTATCCTTTGTTTTTTTTTTGTAAATATATACATATAAACACCCAGACCGAGACAAATTATACAATGTACAACTTGCCCCCACGACCTCCCGAGTTCACGGCAACGTTTGTTACCACTAGACCACGGAGGCGGTCAAATATACAGCGGTAAATATTTTTTGTGTTTAAAAAAAACAATATACTTAGTTTATTTTTTATTTAATACTTTATTGCACTTTACTTAAAAGTATGTACAAAGGATACAGTTACTCGTATAGCAGTAGCTTTTCATACAAAATGTTTGTTTGTACAATTTATTATAGAAAAAGTCCAATAAACACGATGTTGCGAAACTGATCGTTCTGTGATCCCCGCGAACGGCGAGCGCGCACGTACTCGCACTCTCCATCAACAATGTTCAATGAAAATCCATTTTAATAGTTACGTAGGTACCCTACAAGCACAATAACCGTATTTACTTTTCAACCGACTTCTAAAAAGGTGAAGGTACTCAATTGAACTGTATCTTTTTTATTTTATTGTATGTATGTTATGCGAGTACTCCGCCAATTATACTTATAATTATATTTTGGTTTACACATGGTAACCATAAACCCATGATTCGTCACCAGTTGTGATTCCCTGGAGCATAGTCGTCGCGAACTAAGTCCAACATCTCCTAAGCAATGTTAACGGAATGCTGTTCGAAATTGAGCAATTTTGGCCCAAACTTCGCATTTAAATTTTATATAGATATTTTTTTTGGAATAGGCATAAATCGAGATGAACCAAAACACGTCCAATAAAATAGCTGTCAAAAATTTACTAATTATTAGAAATGGCCGCCCTTATCAGTATACGAGTAAGTATGGGATATGAGTACCAACATAACGCAACAAAAACATAAAAAATCCAAAATTCGCGGTACTTTTTGAACATATCTCGTAAATTGATTTTGATGATTCTTTTTTTGTTTCGAAGGATAACTTCAGAGGTGGTCCCATAGAAATTTTATCAAAATTAATTTTAAGCTTACTGAGAAAAAAAAAAAAAAATGTCTTTAATATACGAGTATAACAAGATGCAGCAAAGTGCCAAACGGTATGAGAATTAAAGCTGATACAATAATAGTCTCACAATTAATAAGTTCATGACAGTTCATTCCGTACATACAGTACATTCCCGGTTATGCTCGTGTTCAAAAATCGATTTTGTTGACAATATTCCAACCTCCATGCTACAGAAGTGCAAAACACGTTGTTCTTCCACAAGACGGAAGATGAAATTCTTGGCATATCTTGGATTCACTGTACAGGTACCGCCGGGTCCATCGTGTGAGGGAAAGAGAGAAGAAAATAATTGTGTCTCGGCTTATGACTGACTGACTGGTTTATAAAGGTATATAACTATACTGACATATATAACATATACTGACGCATCCGACAAAATTTTAACCCAATGATCTTGGATCGGGCAGTCATGGCCAGATGCAATCATGCTCAGGATACTGTAGCTACTGTTTCGCACTCGTTGGAAAAAAAGAAGCGAATTTCTCGCAAATAATCGCCGGAAAACCGTAGGTACGAGCTTTAGCGAACATTCCAGACGCGCTGCAGAAGCGTGCAGCATCCTAAATACGTTTTGTTATATTGCACGCTCAGTAAAAATTGCTCGAGTAAAAATTTTGGCAATATGCCTTAAACAGTGATATTTTGACATCCGTCGATCAACGAGCGAATATTTCAACAGGTTGCACAGGCAACACTGACACCGTGATTCCTTAGTAGTGTTGACCACGGTTGTTAATAATTTACTTAATCTGAAATGAAAAAACCTGAAAACACACGTGTACTTCCAAAATATATGTACGTCGAAACGCATTAAAGCCTCCGCGACCCGTGACAAGGCGTCTATGTCACACGCTGTGACGTTCACTTTGTATCATTCTTGATTGGGCACGTCGCCGGAGCGCACCTGTGACAAGCCCTTTACACAATTGTCACCATGCACTGTATTTAAATTAGGACTAATAGATAAAACACTTTCCTTTACTTTGCTGTTTACTGTTACTGACAGACAGACAGTGGGTCCTCCAGACCCGGATGACTAATGGGCCTAGGTTGGGGATGGGGAAACCACCCACTGATAATTCATGCACTTTTGTTGCTGGGGGCCGTTTTAGTATAACAGCGCCGTGTGCCAAGGGGTCTAGGTTCAACTACTTCAGATCTCCTCCAAGAGCACTAGGGAGTGGTCTTCAGTTGGGTGGCTGAGCGCAAGACGGAGCGAGCTATGACGTAATTACGCACGAACAATGGTGCTCGGCAGACCACTCTGAGCAATATGTTCGGCTAACTTTCGATCTTGTCCCTATTAGTCTTGACCAGAAGGTGATGACAGTCCAGCGCAGCATAGATAAGTCGGGAACGGATGAACATCTTGTAGATCCGGACCTAAAACCTGAGCAGCAAGCTGGAATTAATAAAAGGGAGTAACATGGCTTGGGCCGCCTTAGACTGATTGACAGCGTGGCAACTGTTACTTCCAAGTATAGGCGACCAAAGAGATCAATTGTAAAATAGAGCATTCGTTGCTATATTTATATAAGAAACATTTAAAATAACAATGTTTTTATAGTATCCAAGAATTTTTACATTATAAGTGTTGACAAATATAATTTTAGTTGTAATTTGACATGTACTATTATTTGCATACCATTATGGTAGGATACAGCTAAACTGTAAAATTGTATAATCCTATATCTACCTGTATTCTGTGCAATAAACGAATTTAAATTTGAAAAAAATAAATAAATTAACTACATAAATTGTTACGCAACTAGTAAAACTTGTAACTTTTATAGACTTTTTAATTTTTTCCATTGTTTTACCGTGCGGGTGCCGGGTCCATCGTGTGTGGGTAAGAGATGAGAAGAATAGTGTCTCCGGCTTGCGACCGACAAAAAGGAGGCCTCCCTTTAAAATATAATAATTGGCAGAATAATCACGTAACGAAAAAAAATAATAACATACAGTAAGTATTGAGAACCTGCTTCTTTTTTTTAAGTAGGTTAAATAAGAATATGATGGATGTATGTTTTTTTTTTTCTATAATTATTTCCTATAATTGTGGGGTGAAAACTGAAACTTATTCTTGTCTTGTGGTCGCCCTAGCCGGTTCCCTTAGCGCCCTTTAGCTAAAGTGCTAGGGCCGCACAAACAAAGGATCAGAGCTATCTGGATGTTGGTGGCAGGTGCTCCCTATTGTGTCTGACATCCCAACACGAATACTTGATGCTGGGGAGCGTTCCCAATAACGCAGAGGTGTTTTAAACCTTTTCAAAATCAAGAGTCGACGGCTAATTGAAAATATATTTGACTTGTGGTAACATACTGCTAAGATGGCTGTAAAGGTTTACGTGAATAAAGATATTTTGACTTTGACTTTGAAATATTGATAAAATGTAATCTCTATTTGCGGTAACTTCTAATTGACCCTTTATATTTCCATATAATTATTTCCTATTTTGTTATTAGTCGATAGTTTTCCTTTAATAAATAAATAAACAAAAAATATTGGTATTCGCAGTCTTTTTTAGCTTGCCTCAGTGGCCTTATTTAAAGTACTTATAAATTTATTTAAGTCTTCAACCAGTAAGTCCTCCCTCTAATGTCGTACAGAGCAGAGACCTGGATACTGCCAGTGGGCCTGGTCCACATATTTAAGCGAGCTAAGGAGAGATCTATACTATATATATATATATATGGGCGCACACATACAGTAAGTATTGAGAACCTGCTTCTTTTTTTTAAGTAGGTTAAATAAGAATATGATGGATGTATGTTTTTTTTTTTCTATAATTATTTCCTATAATTGTGGGGTGAAAACTGAAACTTATTCTTGTCTTGTGGTCGCCCTAGCCGGTTCCCTTAGCGCCCTTTAGCTAAAGTGCTAGGGCCGCACAAACAAAGGATCAGAGCTATCTGGATGTTGGTGGCAGGTGCTCCCTATTGTGTCTGACATCCCAACATTCAACATTCCATATAATTATTTCCTATTTTGTTATTAGTCGATAGTTTTCCTTTAATAAATAAATAAACAAAAAATATTGGTATTCGCAGTCTTTTTTAGCTTGCCTCAGTGGCCTTATTTAAAGTACTTATAAATTTATTTAAGTCTTCAACCAGTAAGTCCTCCCTCTAATGTCGTACAGAGCAGAGACCTGGATACTGCCAGTGGGCCTGGTCCACATATTTAAGCGAGCTAAGGAGAGATCTATACTATATATATATATATATGGGCGCAAGGACACATGTCGTGCCAGTATTAATATATATATATATTAATACTGGCACGACATGTGTCCTTGCGCCCATCTGATGGTAAGCATTTCGCAAGGTCCATGAACTTTAGCTTAACAACTGGTATCAGACACTTATGACTGACATGGGCTCATGTATGAGACCCCAAATTTATATATACGCGTAGGGATACAAATTTTGACCTGTGCGTGTGATTCGGTTACGGAATGGAGAGGAAGGGATTAGGTCATAGAGCTCTTCAGAGCACTTACTATAGTATAGCCGCTAAAACACGCTGAGATAGCCATATTTCTCTGATGGATAAAATTCGAAACGTTGATATTCGTCAAAGATCCAAGCTGACATAGCTTTCAATTACTAAGCTGAAGTAACAATGGACCGGACACATCTGCCGCAGAACCCACAACCGATGGGGTAAATAGGTTTCACAGTGGAGTGCAGGGTGGGACGATCCGAAACGATGGGCGGATGACGTGGATGGAGTTGGATGAGGGTTGCAAAAGTCCGCGTGCATTGGGGAGTCTTGGGAGAGGCCTATATCCAGAAATGGAGAGACACTGGCTGATGATTATAGATATTTTGACATTTAAATTAATTATAAAATATTTTGCACTGTATGCAATTATTCGGCGCTATGGCCTATCTATAGGTTGTAGCGACGCCGAGCTGATCGCCTTTTTGTCGCTATACATGTGCTGGTAGGCTAAGTATATTGCGCATAATCTTTTTTTTTTTTTTTTAAATATAGTTTTTTTTTTTTATTTGTATTATGCTATAAATAAATATTTCCAGACAGGTCACACAGCGCCATCTAATTTCCGTGGTAAGCTACAAGGCTTGTGTTACGGAAACTAGATGGTTGATAAACTACATATTATACTTATTTTTTTTTGTAAATATATACATATTATACATATAAACACCCAGACCGAGACAAATTATACAATGCACAACTTGCCCCCGGTGGGAATCGAACCCACGACCTCCCGAGTTTACGGCAACGTTTCTTACCACTAGACCACGGAGGCGGTCAATGTGTATGGTTTGGCGACAAATAAATTTATTTATTTCTTTCTTTCTTTTCTTTCTTGCATTTTATCGAGTCTGAAACTTCTTAAGCTACCAAAAAGATTGCCGCATCATGATATTAGTTACGTACCTTAATTTGGCTAACCGCGAACCTGCCTTAGAAAGTGTTTCCCCCTCAATTTAATGGATTACGGTCGTAATGATACCTTACTATTATATTATTAAACTTGCAACATATGCAAACCCAGCTTGTCTCCGAACTATCCTATAAATAAGTAATAGGTTAAATGGTATAGTAAAAGGGTAGGGTTGGTTTTCCACCTAAGACGTGCGAGGAAGCTAAGTGTGCATACCCATTGCGATCCGAGTAGAACAATCTAGAACAATCTGTTCCCTTTTTCCTCCATCAAATAATTGAAATCTTTTAAATCTCAAGGACAATTTTTATTAATAGATAGTTTATTTTTTATCAGGTTTAGTATATTATATTTATATATATACAATATATTATATAGGTGCCTCCGTGGTCTAGCGGTTAAGTCCGTGGATTTAGACTCGGAGGTACCGGGTTTGATTCCTGGTCGGGACAAAATAATATTAATTAATTAAATTAAATTAATATTCAATTTAAATATGATACACCCGAGTTTGGTACGCTGGAGACATCGACGAGCTTGCCACTTGTCATGATTATACGTCTGCCTACAGTAAAGTTGGCTAAATGTGAATCCGTTTCTCTTTCGGGGTGGTCAGAAACCACGCTTATAAAGAAGCGAATTCACATTTAGCCAACTTTACTATAGGCCAATCATGACAAGTGGCAAGCTCGTCGGTGTCTCCAGCTTACCAAACTCGAGAATATCACAAATAAATTATTAATTAAATGTATTTATTTATATTATTAAATATTTTTGTGTCCCTACCAGGAATCGAACCCAGTACCTCCGAGTCTAAATCCACAGACTTAACCGCTAGACCACGTAATTAAAATAATAAAATAATATACAAACTATTAATATATTTTGTGTGTTGTTATTCAAATCAAAGATAGGAAACTCGACTTGGATCATCCATTACAAATATCTCGCCTTAGTAACATTTTTCCACCAGAAGAGCTGCGCTTAGCGAGGTTTGGAAAACTAAGTTAAATTATTAGTAGACATTCCTTGTGCACTGCTTAGCTTCCTCATCTCTGGTGGAATAGCAGCCTAGCGGTGAAATTGTGGCTTCTTCCGAACGAGATAAGGTCTCTTTAAAGACGCTCCGAACAGCCGAATTATTAATTAATTCCGAGGATGTTCGGGATTTCCTTTCTCTCCCTGACTACCCGAATTACCATTAAATGCCATTAATAGTAATACTTTGGTTTAGTATTGTCACAATTATAAATCTTACTTTTTATTATTATTATTTAATAATTATATTAGCCTGTCGGGACACAAAAATATTTGTTAATATAAATAAATTCATGTAATGAATATTTAATTTATTTGTGATATTTCTCGAGTTTGGTACGCTGGAGACATCGACAAGCTTGCCACTTGTCATGATTGGCCTATAGTAAAGTTGGCTAAATGTGAATCCGCTTATTTATAAGCGTGATTTCTGACCACCCCGAAAGGGAAACGGTCGTGATGATATTATACTGATTTTTGTTTATTTACATTAAAAGAACGGTATAATGAATTTAAAAATAAACTAATTAATAAATAAAACTAAAAACTATTTATCCATGAATTGATATATTTACAGTGTGCCAAGAACACTTGCAACACGCTACGCTGATTTGCTACAAAAAAATAAAAAGGTATATTTTTTTAAAGTTATTTACTTTGTCGGTAACGTGTTTTACACTTCTGTATCATGCGAGTCGACCATCGAACACGATGGACCGGCAATGGACTGTCATAGACTAATCATAGAAAAATCACTTTTATAAGCGTACCAGACAAACACCATTATAAATAAATAAATAAATATTTCCAGACAGGTCACACAGCGCCATCTAATTTCCGTGGTAAGCTACGAGGCTTGTGTTACGGAAACTAGATGGTTGATAAACTACATATTGTACTTTTTTTTTTTGAAAATATATACATATTATACATATAAACACCCAGACCGAGACAAATTATACAATGTACAACTTGCCCCCGGTGGGAATCGAACCCACGACCTTCCGAGTTCACGGCAACGTTTGTTACCACTAGACCACGGAGGCGGTCATTATTACTCGTATAATAATAAAACATATTTCAACAGAAATCGAACCCGATATCTCAGCGTCGAAATCTACGACTATAGACATACTTGTATATATTTGAAAATCACATTGCCCAGATAAACATTCCAGTAAAAAACCCAATATAATAAAATCGATAACCAAAATACTACCAAAGCGGCTTATGATAAGAGGCTTCTAAAATTGCCAAGTTTATTTCTAGGCGGAACAATCTCCCAAAATTTTAAATCGTTTTGGGAGTGTTTGCAAACTTTGTACTCTGACGTCGGTACTTGAGGAAACATCAAAAGACGAGAGAAAGCATGTGAGGTGTAGAAACCAGAACTTAATTAAACTTAAGAGCTTTAAATCCGATCAAGATAATTTCCCCTTCGATGGAAAAGAAAAGCTTGATTAGGCCATTGTCTCACTACTAGCGAGCTTAGCTATAAGTAGCTATATGGTTGACGATTTAGCATCCTTTGCTATATTTATTTATTAAAGACTTTATTGCACGAAGTACAACGGCAGACTTAATTACAAATTTGAACTTTATTATTAGGTGCAATGAAAGAAATAGTAAAGGTTAGATAGGAATCAAATTAACAGCTTAATCATACTCTTCCATATTATACTGTTATATATACATATATAAATTAAAAGTTAACATTTATTCGAAAAAAATATTTACAAAATATAAAATAAAGTAAATATTAATACTAAGGATAGGGATATAAGTCCCGTCCGCTTGGAATGGTGGCAAGAACGCTCGCTGCATTTCCCCACTGAATTGCAATACTGATTCTGTGGGCGAAGAATGAGCCAGCCCTCTTGTCACTGGAGGAGACAAGACGCGGTGTTATGTCTTTTTTAAAAACTTTTTTGCGCTTGGACTCAATGGGCCCAGAGTTTCTACAGCAAACGTCGAAAAAAGTTTGAAAAGAAATTGTTTCAAGGCTCATTGACGTCTCTGGTGACAATAGGGCTGGCAGTTTTTTCTTACAAAAATTAAGTATCTTAATTTAAAGGCGAAATGCTGCTAGTGTATTGGGTGTGTTTTTTTTTGTAAGTATTTAATTTTTATTTTCTATCTACTTAGGTAAAATTTAGTTTTTGTTGTAACATAGTTTATTTAATTTAAGGTTTTGTTTGAAATAAAGGTGCTCGAAACTATGTTAGTAGTGGACGATGGCCCTATTTAGTTGCACCGGCCAGACAGGTATTCGCACGGCATATGAACTTTAATTTCGTTAAGTAACAGGATGTTTCGTACACTCTTATCATTTACATCATATTTTTCCTTTTTGTTAAAGTACCTATTTCCTGAAATAAAACAATTTCTTTGTTAACTAGACGTGACTAAGTTGTTTGGCATTTTAGTGTTATCTTTTAATGTAACATAGTTCTTATTACATTATTATCTCAGTGTTTAAACATAAGTTAAGAATGATTAGCAATATGGTTTTGTAAAGTAGGTGGCGTTGTGTACGAACGTAGTCGTGTGCTGATTTCTGATTGGTTCAATAACGATGTTACGAGTCGCTTTAATGAATGGCGCGAATCATATCGCGCCAGATTACAAGAACACAGCAGACGAGTCGGTCGTTGCGCGCCTTTAAAATAGTGAAGGTTGTAAATAATTATTGGCAATGGAAATAAATCATACAACATTGAAGACTGGTTTAATTTGAGAAATTAGTCCTAACATTAGACATCTATCGATCTAAATTTAGTTGTTTTTTTTTTGTTGTTAATGTGCACTGCTGGTGACTGTGGTGTCGCTGTGTTGATTTGTTCATTTAATTCAATTATTTTTGTTAAGATTATACTGTTTGCATCTGTAAGTACTTGCGATATTAATTTTTGTTATTTTCTGTAGTTTTCTGTTTTTATCATTATGTTATCATCATCAGCCTGCGACTCTCCGGTGCTGGAGTAGGCCTCGCCACTTCACGCGTTCTTTTGCAACTCTCATCCAACCCCCGCCAGCGAAGGTTGATCAGTTGGTCAACTGCCAGGGTGGACGTCCCAGTCTACGTCGCGTCGTCCCGTTTGTGGTCTCCACTCTAGAACTTGTTAGCCGTTTCTTTGAATCGGTCGTCGGTTCTGCGGTAGATGTGTCATGCCTATATTTTTTTTAAAATTGTACTACTTAGTTTTTGTGTTTTAGTAAACGATGTTACCTACCTTCTGAATGCAATGCTGGTCTGTTAGTAACATGTTTACTAAACTAATAAGATACCTTCTAGATTGTATATTGTATTAGATTTTGTAAACATGTTGTTGACTTGCTTAATTAAATAAATAAATCTATTTATTAATAATGTAGTAATAAAATACATAACTCGATCTCATTAACAAATATAATTATATATTAAAATATAAATCCTTATATATGTTGGAGTGTGTTGGAGGTAACAACCTTCTTAACATGAAAACAAAATACATTTAGATCATGGTTTGGGCCAACATAAACTAAAGGCGCGGTGGTGGCTCGGTTGTAAAAACGCGTACCTTAAATCCTACAAAGGTCGGATCAAATCCACCCAGCCGTATCGTCTCCTCAAATATAAGTATCCATTGTTCATACATTTAGCAAAGTAATAGCTTCAGATTTGCCATCAATATTACATTTTATTTTGTATTATTTTTTTATTTTTAAGATTTATCATTTACTGTTTATTAGTGTGTAGGCTTATTTTTAATATTTTATGGTTATACGTATGTATTTGACCGCCTCCGTGGTCTAGTGGTAACAAACGTTGCCGTGAACTCGGGAGGTCGTGGGTTCGATTCCCATCGGAGGCAAGTTGTACAATGTATAATTTGTCTCGGTCTGGGTGTTTATATGTATAATATGTAGATATTTACAAAAAAAAAGTATAATATGTAGTTTATCAACCATCTAGTTTCCGTAACACAAGCCTCGTAGCTTACCACGGAAATTAGATGGCGCTGTGTGACCTGTCTGGAAATATATTATATTATTATATTATATTATTTATTGAATCTAATATGTATTATTAGTATGTAGTTTATCATAATAAATTTGCACCTATACATAGTTTTTCCACACTCCCAAAGGTTGGTTGTTAGAAAATGCCTGGCCATTAAGCCCGCCTATGTACAATTTTAGTGCAATAAAGTATTTAAAATAAATAAATAAAAAGCCTGACGCCAGTCCCTAACAACCGACATCAGTCTCTACTACTATGCCGGCCAAACACTTTTTACACTTCACTTTAGGAACTCCAGCTTATAGGAATAGAGAAATACACTGGCTGACCATTCCACATCTCCAGTATCTAAGAGTCTCCAAAATTATATGTACGCGTACGAATGTGGGTTACGAGCTACGGTATGTGGGTTCATAAATTGCCCTGTGTGTGGTTTAGTTGCGAAATAGTGAAGAATTAATAAAGTTATGGAGCTCTTCAAAACACTCACCGTGTTGTAGCTAATAGGACACACTAAGAGAGATATCATCTCGGCTAAACTGCAGCAATTCTAGAGTTTTCGACATTGAGAGCATCTGTAGGAGACCATCACAGAAGTGAAAACAGTATTCCACCAAGATTCCATTAAGATATTGGCCTACACTGGTCACGCTGGCTAGACGGATGGGCAAGGGAGTGATGTTAATTTTAATGACAATTTATTAAAGATTCCACATTTTTTTTTGAAACACGGTAAATCTTGTTGATGGTAATCTATGATTAATGCACGTAAGAAAAGTATTTCTAATTAGTGGGATTCAAAATGCTAACGTTTTTGATTTGAAAAGCGTTCTTACAACTGAGCCATCACCGAATTGGGAGAAAGAACTACGAGTATTTACATAAATATGAATTTAATAATAATATGTTATTCCGTTTTTAAGGCAATGGAAACAGTTACATTTAGACGAAGTCTTAATACTTTTGCCAAATACGCATGCTGCTTGAGCAGAAGACTGTCTACGATGTAGGGAAGAGGGATGTTTTGTTATAAGAGGGCAAAGATCATCAAACCATAGATACCGCATTAAGTTTATTATTAGATTTTTATAATTTTAACGTGTCTTTAAAAAGTTTAATTTGTTATATTAGCTATTTATTGTATTTTGCGATTTGTATTTTATGCATGTTGTGGCAACTAAAGGTCAAATCAATCAAAATCATAAAACTTAACTGTAAATAACAAATGTCCAGTAAAGACGCCCCATCCGAGATAGTCCCAAGGAGACTGGCAACATTTCCCCTTTGTATGTATGTATATTAGCCTAATAGGTTGACAGAGATAATTGTCAGCCTCGCTGTGTCTAGACTTTTCTGTCAGCCGCTTTGACAACTCCTTAGCAAGGAGCTTTACTGATGGCCCCATGGCTCATTGTCTCGACCCCCATAATAGTATTAATTATTATTCACACTATAGTAAATTGTATATTGCCGTCAAAAGTTGTGCGCAGTCGACTTCCGGCGCGGTACATCGTCGACATGTACATTTACTGCACATGCGTGTGCTCTTGCTCTCACCGGTGCCGGCGATGCCAGACGCCACTGGTAGATTTTCGATACGCACCACGGCTACATGTGCCGACGATAGCACGCGCGCCTAACCTAATTGATCTTAACCGTTTAAATTTATTTGGTATTGTTTTGTTATTGTAAAGTTTTGAAACACATTAAATAGTTTGGTATTGAACGTTATCGTCTATCATTCATCCCTGAGCTTTACCATAATACTTATTTGTTGATTGTGGCCGCTAACGCTACATCTACTAAATTTGAATATCTTTGTTAGGGTGGTTTATAACCTGTTGAAGAGTACGCATTCCGCACTTTTAAAATGAATACGCAGCAGTCACTGATTGTGCATTTTTCTTTTGTTATGAGTATTTTTGTGAGAAGTCATTCTATTGTACTGTTTGATTATTTTTTTATATTAAAAAATGTCTTTTGTAAGATATTTGTACATGCATTCCTTGGTTAAAATGGGAAAATCCATTTTCGTACTTACCTATATTGGAAAATCGTAAGGAGATTTGCTTGGTTTTTAAATGTTTTTTTTTTTGTTTTATGTCTGAATCACAAAATCACCATTGATAGAACATACCTGGTTGCATGCCAGAACCCGACTCACTATGGATCTTACGAGGAGTCCCCATAGCGACTACGGACAAAACATCTTTAACCATCTGCTTTGCTGTTAGCCCGCTGTGGCCTTTACAACTAAGTCTGAACTACGAGTTTCTAAAAGGACATTATTTATCTTGTATAAGGATTTGTATTCACAGTTATACATGCATTTTTAGATAAATTATTCTAAAAAGATTATAATTTAAGTAGAAAAAACTCCTTTATTTTATATAGGCCGCGTTCGTTTTAAGAAATGTTAGAATGAAAATAATTTTTAGCACAAGTCGTTTATTTAATGAAAATTCTAACATTTGATGCTAATTTCGCATGTCTATACCGTGTTGAAAGGTGGGTTATTGATGTTACTTTTTGACAGATGTCATTAATATGGTTTGTTTACCATTTTTATATACTTTATAGTTTTCTATTATATTTATTAAAAAAGGTATTTTGAACGATTTTATGTAATAAATTTAAAGACCATAATAATATCATGTGTCTTGGATGCCATGTTATGATAAAACATGAACGAAAACACTTGTCAAAAAGTAGCCTCAAGAAATGTTAGTATTGTTAAAAAAAGTGGTATTTCCTAACAAAAATGTCATTTCGCGCATGTTTATGAAGTTGCTACGAAATGTTGGAAATGCTATAAAACGAACGCGGCCATAGTTGTGCAAAATGTTTAAAATAACATCATGACAGCTCTAATACTAAAAGACTTGATTGATATGAAAACTACATATTTTATTTTCCAAATAAACTTAGTTGCTCTGTAATATAGTGCAGGAATCTCAGAATCCTCTGCTTACTTTTTTCTATTCTTAACGAGCCTGCCACACCGAAATACCTCAAGGACAAATTTGCCTATCTTTTCTCATTTCACGATAAGTCTCTTCGCTCCTCACACAACTCTGTTCTGTCTATTCCATCGCAAGACTCTGGGTTCATGAACGATTCTTTAGCTGTTGTTGCCGCAAACCTGTGGAACAAGCTGCCGGTAAATATACGACAAGCATCCAACCGAAACATTAAAAAAAAAAAGGTATATTCATATTATTTAAATAGCTCATAACAACTCATTTAGTTTATTTATTATATGTATTAATATTATGTAATGTATGTACCTAATGTATTAATAAAACGTTATGTGTATGTATTATTAGTATTTAGTTTATTATAGTATTTATTATTGTAGTTTAGATAATATTGCATATTTATTACGTAATCATATTTCTCTAATTGCACCTACCTTACGTCTTTCATGTTCTACAGTGTCCCTAAGGTTGGCTGTCAGAGAATGTCTAGCGACATTAAGTCCGCCCCTTGTATATGTGCAATAAAGTTTTAATAAATTATTAAATAAATAAATAATTATAACATTAGTCTTGTCAAAATTATCGAAACTACAATTTAGTTTTTTTTATCATTGTGCACAGCAATTGATGTTAACTACAAATGCAATAGCAAACGCCTAGCAATAGGCGAGTCAATAAATAGGTGCTTACACGTAATTTGATCTTGAAATTCAATCACATAATTCGTGGCAAACGAAAGCTTGGTGTGAGTGACGTGGGAGTACAGAGTGGCGAGTAAGCACCGAGTGTATAAACTCCAGGTTATATTCCAAAATTTATTTCAGAAGAATTGGGCCTGCTCTTGTCACGCTGGCCAGACGGGTTAGTGAGGAGACTGATGTAAATTTTCTTTTAGTTCAATAATACAATAAAAGTACCTATATTTAAAATTGTTTACAAATTTGGCAATGTTGTTCAGATTTCACATTATCCTGGTGTTGTAAGCGGATTAGAGCCGCG
Source organism: Tinea semifulvella (assembly GCA_910589645.1). Classification (NCBI taxonomy): domain Eukaryota; kingdom Metazoa; phylum Arthropoda; class Insecta; order Lepidoptera; family Tineidae; genus Tinea; species Tinea semifulvella. The sequence goes on along the minus strand of OU342587.1, from coordinate 5,315,219 downwards.
TCACGACACCTTGAGGTTTGCTAAGAAATGAGATAATCCGGTAACAAGAGCCGTGATTGTAAAAGTTCTTTGCGCGACGAATCCTTAGGAATATGTCTAAAGGAGCCGCCGACTTCGGTTGCTACAATCTCAGCCAGAGTAACGAAAACTATAGAGCTATGTTGTCGTTATAATAAAAAAAAAGTAAAGTATCATCACGACCGTTTCCCTTTCGGGGTGGTCAGAAACCACGCTTATAAATAAGCGGATTCACATTTAGCCAACTTTACTATAGGCCAATCATGACAAGTGGCAAGCTCGTCGATGTCTCCAGCGTACCAAACTCGAGAAATATCACAAATAAATTAAATATTAATTAAATGTATTTATTTACATTAATAAATATTTTTGTGTCCCGACCAGGAATCGAACCCGGTACCTCCGAGTCTAAATCCACGGACTTAACCGCTAGACCACGGAGGCTAGTCGTTATAATTAATATTAAATATGATATTTTTGTTTAAAGCTGTGCAATGTGCATGTATAGTTAGATTTTTTTTTTAAATCACTTTTTACTTGGTAAGTTCAAATACAAATTATTTATTGACAAAAATGGCGTTAAGAGGAACACCATCAGGTTTTAGTCGGTGCGAGCCCGACATAACCTCCTCCCTGTTCCTTCGATTGGGTTGGGATATCCTGATGAAAAAAATAAAATAAGCCTCATTACGGATATTACAAAGTACTGAAGATAAAAATATTAGTAAATATAGGTATATAAAAACATAAATAAAATATAAAATAAAAACTAATATTAGCAAGCAAGCTAATTAAATATATAAACAATAAATACCCTACCTGCGTGTCTATTCTGGAGTGTGTCATCAAATTCAAAAGTAAGATTAGTTCAGTTTAATAATAAATAAACGCTATTTTAATTTAATTTTAAATTAAATGTATTTATCTCAACAAATATTTTTTACTGTAATATTTATTTTAAATGTTAGTGTTTAAACAAATCCATATAGCATATGACGAGATGAAAGTTTGTCGCAGTGTCCTATTTTATTTATCTTTTCTAACTATACTCCTAAATATAAAAAGATAGTCACACCTATTTGGCTGCAGCAGTACTGTTGCAGCCTATGCTGACGTACACGCCTTTATCATAGAAGCTTACTATATTTTCCCCTTTTTTTACCAAATTGTATGTTTTTTTTATATTACCGTTACTTTATTTATTTTCTTTTATTGTTAGCAACTAAGCTGTTGTTGACAAATATACGTTTTATTTCTTTATTTTAATATATGTTTACAAAATGATGTGAGGAAAGACGTAATTAATTAAAGGCGTGTGTTCAGGTGCACCGTTTAATATCGACTAAAGCTTATATGCAACGCCTTCACATCATCCCCCTAATTATTAAGATTTTAAATTTATATAAAGATTTTAAATTTTCAGTAATACAAATCCTGTCACGGCCGCCATGTGAGGATGGACGTAATTAATTAAACGCGTGTGTCAAGTGCACCTTCACAATGATATGAACACGTGTATTTTGACATCAACATTTTTCTCGTTTCAAACTGTAATCTAAAAGATATCGTAAGTACCTACAATCAATTAATAAATTAGTATCTACCTAGAGATAATTCCTTACCTATTATATAATCGAAAAAATATATAAGTCATAATAAGAAATAGATTAAAAATCGTCTCTATAAGTTTCTTTGTGCCGTTTCCGCGGTTAAAGCTTGGGGTAATTCAATTACAAGTCCGCCTAGACGTTAGGGCGAAGGAAAATAATACAAAAACCGAACTAAAAGGCTTCATAACTTATTGAAGACCGAACTTATTGGAAACATGAAACTGTTTCACTTATTTTCTGGCCAAGATCGATACTTCCAATATCCAAACTAATATTATAAACGCTAAAGAAGCTTTGTCTGTCTGTTTTTAGTCTGTCCTTTTGGCTTATACAACTGTATTTATGCCCTATTATTTTTATTTGACCACAACCGTTACATTGACAAATTGATTCTTTATTTAGGCTGAGTTGTACCAAAACAAAGTCTGTATAGATTAAAGTTAAACCATTATTAACTTTAATCGTTACAGTCACAGAGATTTCATTTTGCTGCGACTCAGGTTTACTCTCAGTTATACGGCGTAGTAGGCGTTTAGACATGACATGAATAAAGAAGTTAAATTATCTATTTCCATTAACATGGTACTCGTAATTATACATCTTATGAAGGGTGCAAAACCTTAAAAGCGTGTTTTCAATCTTTCTCAAACTTTGTGTCGTTCTTTCATGTGCTCTACATTTGTGTTGCGGGAGTAAATATTAATTACATATTTCAAACTGAAGGGCTGGGATTGGTATTCTGTACTTTTAAACAAAGTGTGTCGAAAATATGTTGACAGAAGTTTATTTTTATCAACTAAACATCTGAAACTAGATAAGTACCATTATCGCGTAGAGGTTGCGACAGAAAAGGGTAGGTAGGGGTTAAATAAACTTAATAATTATTACATGATGGGTTCAGAGAAACGACTAGCCTAATAGTTTTCGACTTCTTCAGCCTCGCCTTGCACTTCCTTGGCGTGGAGTCCTGGGTGGCTGTGAGCAATCTCTGAATTCCTCTTCAGCGAATCGTACGATTCGTAGAGTATGTAGAATGGAGACACCCAACCTATAGGCCTATAGGCTTTAGCTTAGCAGGATATTGAGACCATCTACATAAGCGAGGGTCCAGTATTCAGAATCCCTCCCCCCTCCAGTCCAGCTGATACACAGAGCAGTACATTCATCAGTCAACCTTCTTAACGAGTATAAACGACTTTTAAAATGGTCAGGTGTTTGGATGATCTGGAGAAGGTCGCTGGTAGGGGTTGGGTGAGGATGGCTAAAACACGACGATGCTGGAAAGGCAATAATGACATGAACTGAATTTTTGGATGCAAGATGGATATGTTAGAATACGCATGAGAGTAAAGTTAATGCAGTAGAAATGAGGTCGTTGCGTAGGATATACGGCGTCACTAAGGACCGCATACGTAATGACGAAAAACGCAAATATTATTAGTAGGTATTAAAGAAGGCATAGAAACAAAAATAAGGAATGGCATATTCCGATGGGTCAGGTATGTTAAAATAATGAGTGAAGACCAATATAAGAAATAAATAAAACAATAGCTTCAGCAGTGCATTAAAAAGCAATCGAAACAAAAGGGCATGTATCAAATATACCTGATAAAGGTTGACTTTTGTAGCACACCAATATTTTACCACCCTTTGTAAATGTATCAAAATTTATTGAATAAATTATAGATATTATTTATTTTATTTTATTTATATATCTGATTTTGATAAGGTTGATGAATGTCGAGAAGTAGCGCTCAATTATCTCTGCCTACCCTCTGGATTTAGCGTGAAGATATGTACATATATTGTGTTACATCACAATTTTTTTTGAACACATCATCAGAGAACTATTTTTGCACGACCCCCGGGGGGGAGGCCACTACCTAGGGAGAAGCTTTTGGAGAAGAACTAAAATAGACGAATCTAGGAGACTAGTGCGTTCAGCACCAACTATATAAATATATATATAATATATGTTAAATGGTTGAGATCCTGCCAGGAAAATCCGGAGATCATCGCACCCCCAACCCAGGCCTATTGAACATCCGGTTAAATGACTCCGCTGTCTGTCTCTGCATCTATAAACTGTGATTCCAGTTTGCCGAGGTTTTAAATAAGTTAATTTTAGTTAGTTTAAATATGTATTGGAAAGTAAAAATGAAAAATGTATATCCTTGAAATAGGAATATTTGTCAATATACATTCTAATCTCTTTTAAAAAATATAATACTTGTAACAAATTTGTACCTAGAGATTATACCCGACTAATCTACCCAAGATGTGTAAGTGAATATTATAGCAGAAACTGCCACATAATGGCATAAGAGTATATAATAAATTTTCTAGAGAGATACGAGAGTTACCTATAAAACGTTTTACTATTAAGTTAAAGAAAATTCTTATTGACAACTGTTTTTACTCAATAAAAGAATTTTTAGCATTCAAATTTTGACATTAACATTGTATTCCAATAAATTGCCAAGAACAATAATAAATATAAACTATAGACAAATAAATATCGTAAATAAGTATCTATTGACATAAGCATATTGGCAGATTGCGTATCATCATGACATGTACATACAACTGTAATTAGAATAAGCAATCTATACAATAAAGAATTTTGAATTTGAAAAAAAAATCGTTAGTCCTGTTCAGAATGGGTGAGCAGCTTGCGTGTCTTCAACAGTCACGCAAAGACCACTCTGACATCTCTCGTTCTATTTCGCGATTTATAACTTTATACTTTTATTGGGTTACTTGGTTACGCGGAGGGTGTAAGGATATTTTAAAGCTACAAAAGCGTTCGACTTAATATTGTTTACAAAGTAGATATAAAAGTGTTCAAAAAAAATGTAAATTCCAATTTAAACTGTACTAGTAGCGGAAGCTTTATAGCAAAACTTGTCATTGTATAAGATTATAAGTATAAATATATTACCTAGCATTAATATGCATTATGGGTCACAAATGGGGTATATTTACTTGATACTAAAATATTAAAATAAAATAGATAAAAAAACTAATAAATTTATAAATTAAAAAAAAGTATAAATTAATTTATTTACGCAGTCCGTTTTTTTTGGTGTAAACTTCTACTGCAGGAGAAAACGAAAGCATAAGTTATCCCAACTAGATTTTACATTTTTTAAAATTCTTTAATGCACTTAGAGGCTAACTATAATGCCCTTAGAGGCTAACTATAATGCCAGCAGGCATTCTTTACCAGCTAACCTAGCGGATCGAGTAAGGTGATCGGCAGGATGAAAAAATAATAAATTAAAAAATATATATATTTTAAAAGAGCTGGGTAAACAAATTTTTCAAGAGTGTGGCGATCCCAAATGCTATAAATACCTAAAACAGAATATTTCGATTATAATTCAACGAGGAAATGCGGCGAGCGTTTTAGGTACCCTCCCTGGTGGTAAGCCCTTAGTTTATTTTGTAGAATAGTTTTAATTTCATAGGTATTTTTAGTTTAGTTTTATTTATAATTAGTTTTTTAATCTATTTTATTTTTGTATCTACTTCGAATAAATATTTTAAGTTTGACAAAATATATATATATATACTACACATTATATCTACATACATACAATACACAATTATACATACAAGCACTCAAGGGGCTCTAAAAATCAGCGCTGCAGCAGAAATGTTGCAGCCTATGCTGACCTGAGTGCTTGTTTGTCGCAGCAGCTCACTCATTTATTTTATGCATTTATCTTGTTTTTTTTTTGTATTTTTTGCCTCTTTTAATTGCATAACAGCTATGTTGTGTAAAAATAAATATTTTCTTTCTTTCTTTCTTTTCTTTCATATACACTATAACTTAAATAAATACACAGTTATTTAAATAGAGTTTTATTCTGTTTCACCAGGAACGATGTAGTTATCAAACGTTTAAAGACGGTTTCATAAATAATTAAAAAAATGCCAATAAAATCTATGAATATAATAAATTTTAAGTATTTATAAAGTCCAATTGTATGCAGCTATAAACCATCGTAACACAATAACAAGACCCCAGATGGCCAAGGTTTTGTGCATCGCATTTTTAGTATTGAAATAAAACACGCCTCGGTGTTAGGGGCGAGGGGATCAAAGAAATAATTAGAGGCACCGCTTTACATCCAGCCCGATGATGATCTAATCCCTGTAGTCATTTCACGCTATATGTAAAGAGGGTACCTACTATTGTATAAGTACTTAATTTATATGATCTCATAATTGCAGTTGTTGCTGCGAATTTGTGGAACAACCTGCCCTTAAATATAAGACAAGTATTAAATCGAGCTCAATTTAAAAAGATGGTCTATTTGCATTTCTTTAATGGCTCCTAACAAGATACCTACTTAGTGTATGTATATATATTGTATTGTATGTATATATGTATGTTTTTGTATGTGTATGTATATATATATTGTATTGTATGTATTATTGTGTGTATGTATGTATGTGTTAATGTGTGTATATAATTTACATATTGTTTATTGCTTACAATGTGATCGTTTAGTTATAATAAATTAGATTTTTACTTGCACCCACCATTCACTTTAAATGCTTTATCTGTCCCTAAGGTTGGCTGTCAGAGAATGTCTAGCGGTCCCTTGCCCCTTGCAATAAAGTTTTAAATAAATAAATAATATGATAAAGAATAATTTAGAAATGTATTTTTTTGTCATTTAACGATATTATTTTCTTTTATTAAGCGGTACACAAGGTCCAAGAATGGGAGTAACTGACATCAGCGTCAGACGACTGACATCAGTCGTCATACCACTATGCCGGCCTATTAAGATGCTTTTTCACACATCGTTTGAAGGACTCCAGGTTGTAGGAATGGGTAAACACACTGGCTGGAAAAGCATTATAACGTAGCGGCAATCAGAGCACTATTTTTATACAAGGCACGAATAGCCAAAAATGTTCAACAATTAAGACAAATTAATGTAAAACGGTCTACTTCTAGTCTTCTCGAACGAAATTAATTTTCAACTGTAAAACTTAATTACAAAGGAGTATAGGCTTTAATTGCTTGTGCCTGAAGGGCGGATTTAGCATAATTTCTGACTCCGACCCACCCCAGCTGGCAGGAACGTTTTATAGAATTTGCATAAATAAATATAAATTCCGAAATAGGTTTCAAAACGGAAGGAATTTCGTGATTCTCTATCTAATGACAGTAATAAAAACGAAGTAATTAGTTTGGAAATGGTGATTATTATTTTGTATTTAAATTATACGGCTATCTGTCTGCTAAATTCTGTAGGTATTAGTCTGTTTCATAGCTATCTATAATATTGTAGTATTTAACTTGGCAGCGTTTTATTGTTCTTAAGAACTAAGTTAACGCTTTTGCATCTATCTCGCTCCCACAATCCAATATTTTTGATTTTTCAAGTCTTTTTGAGAAATGTGGTCTATCAACTTACTAGGGAATAAAATTCGGAGATATATGTATGTATGCGTTGTTAAACAATAAAAAAGGAAGGCCTCTTTTGTAAGTCAGTCTATTTCCGACACACAATAGACCCGGCACCCGCACGGCGAATTAATGTCATGCTTAGAAATTTGTCTTCTCTTCTATACATTTGTTTTGGATATGCCTTTTGTATGCAACAATAATATATAGTAATAATAATACATATATAATAATAAGGTTTTTAAAAAAATATATATAAATAGACCAATTAATACTTAGACGAGTTTCCTAGCTTTAATTCCCACATGGTTTGGCTTCTTGCCTCATCTTGTTATATATAATATATCTGAGTACAACCTATCTAACTTTTGCCATGATGCGTTTAACAATGGCTGGCTGATATAAAAAAAATGGGCAGTCTGATGGCGACCGTATTTTAATTATTTTTAAATGTAGGTATATTAATCCGTAAAGAAACCCTTACCGTGATTGAACGATTTGCCCTCGTAAACTTGAGGTATTTACTTAGAAATACAACTTTGGGATAGAGTGGTGACGACGTTGTACACTGTAATAAATTACAGTCCACTGGAGGACTCTCAAGACCCCCCGGGCCGTTATTACCATTTGTGGCATCATCACCCCACGCTATATATTTATGAAACTGCTTTTAAACGTCTTACAGACATCTCGTTTCAAATCCTTATAAGATGCAGTGTTGATTTATTTACCTTTATATGTATTTTCTCTTAAATTTAGTTAAAAGTAATATATGTATGTATTAATAATAATATTAAATAAACTATATTAAAACAAAATCAAAGTTTAACCTAAAAAATAATAATAATACATAGAAAATAAAAATACATACTTACAAAAAAAATAGCTCCTCCAAATCGCTGTCTTGTGGCATGGTGCCCAATACACTATCAGCTTTTCTCCTTTGAATGATGATACTTAATTTTTGGGAGAAATAACTGCCAGCCCTATTGTCACCAGAGACGTCAATGAGCCATTAATAATATTACCTATTAAATGAAGCCAACCACCTGCACAAGGAGCTGTCAAAGCAGCTGACAGAAAGGTCTAAAAATAGGTAGGCTGGCAATTATTTCTGCCAACAATTCAGTAAGTCTTGTGTCAAGCGGTACCATAGCAAGTTTACAATATTAGTTGCAAAGATTTTGCTAGAAATCCTCTCCCACCAACTTAAATCTGTTGCTGATCATTTCTTCTGTAAGATCATAATATGTATATGTTCAACTTCATGTTGGGATATTTTTGAATATATGATTTCCACGAAACTGTAAATTGAATAAGAAATAATATTTATAATATTAGCGCGGTGGTAGCTCGGTTGTAGGAACGCTTTAAGGAAAAAGGGCGGTTCAAACTCCAATATAATCGTACCATTGGCATATATAAAAAATACACTTTTCTTATGTAAATTTGTAATAGATTTAACTTTATAACACAACCGTTCCCGAGCCTCGGGGAGCACGTTAAACCGTCGGTCCCGGTTCCACTAATACCAACCTAATTAATTATTATAAAAATATAGTATATTCAAATATTAGTATATGTAGTATTGTGTACATATTAGTATGTATTTGTATATATAGATATACTTATTATATATCATATTTGTATGTTTAGATTTAATTTAAATTACCTATTAATCTATTTAATGGTTGTACCTACCTCACAACACAAATTGTTTCATTGTCCCAAAGGTTGGTTGCTAGAGAATGCCTAGCGGCGTTAAGCCCGCCTCTTGTACATAGTGCAATAAAGTTTTTAAATGTTCTAGGGGCTGTAATGAATGAAAATTAATGAATATATATATTGACCTAATTATAGTATTGAATTCGTATATTTCTGAAATACTAAAATAAACCTATACCTAGCTATTACCAAACTTGCTTGGTTCTCAGTTGAATAAAACAAAACGGATTACTGTAAGTTAAGTGGGTAAATAAAAAACGCAAATTAGCTGTTCTCAAACGGACATGATTGTACATCGTAACTCAATCTAGAAGGAAATTCTTAGGGTATTTGATTAAAAATGGTGAAATACGAAAGTATTCTCATTAAGTGGAGCGGATCCTTGGTACTTCTTTTTACGGCTTTGGAAACGTGTATTTTATACTGAAAAAAATCCTTTAATCTTCTTATTAATCGAACACCCCAGACTGACGTACCAATACAGGTTCTATACTCTCAATGTCCCAAAAAGCAATGACTCAGCAACTTAGTCCTAGACATCCACTGTTGGAGATGGGCCTTCCTGAACATATATCTGGAGAATTTGGCCTACACTCGCCACGCTGGCCAGACGGCTCATTAATTACAATTTATTAACGATTTTACAAGTTGGTATTAGTGAAACTGGGAACGACGGCTTAACGTGCTCTCCGAGGCACGGGAACGATGGTGTTTTATATCTAAGACAAATGTACTTAAGAAAATTGTATTTCTCATTGGTACATGGCGGGTGGGTTTGAACCGACCTTTGTAGGATTTAAGGAACGCGTTCTTACAACCGAGCCACCACAGCGTCAGTTAATTGTTTCTTTAGTATCAGATAATTCAGAAGTTAAAATTGAGGTTTGAATCGTTTCTGATGGCATACGGAGAGCGTAAAATATTATCAATAAACAAAAAGTAGTTGATTATAATATAAACGGATGACATTGAAACATACTCGTATCAACACAACCCGGCCTCCGTAACATTAGCGGAGATCGGGACGTTATGTTTAGCCTCATTGTAAGCAATACATGTAGTAAAATTTGAAATTGTTAACCTGCTGCTTTGTAAAAAACATAAAATAAATAAATAAATTTTATTTTCAAAGTTGAACCATCTGAGAATATGTATAAAAAACATCATCGGTTTTTTTACATTTTTTAAAATGATTTAAAAAAAAGCGAGTAACTACCTATTTAATCATCGAAAATTTTCTATATATTTTCTATATATCTTATATTATGGTTACAACCATTAATTTTTCTAAAACCGTGCAGAACATATGACATTTTTTTATACCACAAAACATTAATGGTAAAAACCGGTTGCTACACGATTTTTAAATATATCAATAGTGAGTACGCGTACTTTAATGCTACCGTCTTTCCATTCAATTTATTTATTTATTTATTTTTTACATTTTGACCTCCACCCTTTTTCTCCGATTCCGTCCATTTTGAGTTATGATATGATACACAAAAAGTTTCCAAATTGCTTTGGGAACTCAAATACCATCCGAGTCATGTCATCCGGTTGCTTTTTCCAGACTGAAATTACGCATCATTGCTTTAACTAGTTGTTTATTGCTGTTTCATGCTCCTCCTATTAAAATTGCTGACAAAGATGGTATTTTGAACGTCCAGAGTAGACAGCGGTAGGATTGGATTAAATCTGATTGAAGCGGCGGCTTCGTTGAAACATTCGATTTTGACCAGAGAGGATTATTTTACCCGACAAGACGCAATTTGTAGGCGAAATTTAAATGACTTCGCTGTATTTAGAATAGCTATAGATGTACCTACGTTTAATGAAGACGATTCATGTTGTTACATTTTTCTATCTATTCTAACAGATATTCAGATTCCTTCACTGTGTCTGCAGCCCGCCAGTGGAGCAAACTACCACTGACCATTAGACCAGCACCATCTGTCAATGTTTTTAAACAATTAGTCACTAACTTGTTTCTTGATAAGCAGGAGCACACTGCATCCAGTACACATTGAATATTTGGCACGAAATATGTTTATTTGTGTATATTTATATGTATGTATATGTTCATAATAGTTGCATGTAGTTTATGTAATTGCTTGGTATGTAGTGTAATTATAAATTAGAAATAAAATATATAATATTATATATATAATATTATAATGAAATGCTTATATAATGTTTATTAGTTTAAGTAATTTGTGTTTCACCTATATTGTTATTATTCTTCTGTAGCGATGTTTTCTTTCTTTGCTTGTTAATTTGATTAATTAAATTTTATGCTTATATGTGAAAACATTTAATAGATTTTTTTGGAATTTACTGTTTAATATCTATATACAATAGTCAACTGTTGGTTTTCCAAAATAAAATATATATATATATATATATATATATATATTATTATTACCATAATCTCTCACCATCACAAAGGTTAGTTGTCAGAGAATGCCTAACGCGACCGACAGCATCTATAGCACACAGTTCTGAGAAATTTTCTTTGAACGGACTCAATCTGGTTGCTATACTTGTCATGGTATAAAGACTTGCTTAGCCCCAATAAAATTTTGCTGAAATTTGTCTCGCACCAACTTCCAGTGCGTAAACCTGAGTCTTGAACTCGTTTCTGATCATTTCTTTTAGGAGATCATAATATTTGTTCGAATTCATAATATGTCACCAAAATGTCTGTAATATTATTCTCTAGTAAGTCTAGTATGTAATTTCTCAAAGTACACTCAGACTTTGAAAATATTGGATTATGCCTCCGTCGTCTAGCGGTGAAGTCCGTGCATTCAGACTCGGAGGTACCGGGTTCGATTCCTGGTCGGAACACAATACTATTTATTAATTTAAATAAATAAAATTATAATTAATATTGTATAATTTATATAATTTTCTATTTTCATGATACCCACAAATTCATAAAAGAGCTGGGTAAACGAATTTTTCAAGTGTGTGGCGATCCCAAATGCCATAACTACCTAAAACTGAATATTTGGTAAGCCTTTAGTTTATTTTGTAGAATAGTTTTAATTTCATAGGGATTTTTAGTTTAGTTTTATTTATAATTAGTTTTTTAATTTATTCTAATTAATATTTTTGTATCTACTCCGAATAAAATATTAATATTGAATTTATTTGTGATATTTCTCAAATTTGGTACGCTAGAGACATCGACGAGCTTGCCACTTGTCAAGTTGGCTAAATGTGAATCCGCTTCTTTATAACCGTGGTTATAAACCACAATATAATAAAAAAAAATGACCACTCCAGAGGGTAAACGGTCGTGATGATACTTTACTTTTACTTTTTTGTACAAACAACAGCATCAAAATGTCTTATTGTTCTTACCAGTAAACATGAAAATGGATATAAAAAAAATGCAAAATAAAATCTACGTTAATGCAATACTCAACAGCCGTGATAATATCAATACAGTCTTACAACTTTGCTCTTTCCATTGTTCGACGACAAATCCCTAGATGCAATACTTTAAAATGTCACTTTAAACGAAACAAAAGGCATGCGGCTTATAAAACCCGCTTCTTCGAACAATGGAACTTACCCTTATAAAATGGAAGTGTATTTGCACAATGTGCCCTATGGCCTATCGCTGAATCGACAATATTTGACGTCGGCATTAAAACTGTGAAATGCCAATATTTGCCTCAAATACTTTAGAGGCCCTTTGAGGGCTGTAATCCCTTCTTAGGGACGGTATTTCATACTCACCTGGACTTAGGTTTACAGTATTAAGGGTCAATAATTCACCACTTCCTTATTTCTATAGTTAAGTAAACGAAGTCACTTAAGTGAGTGATGGATGGGATGTTGTTGATTCCATAGAAACGAGGCCATGCACTGGTTTCGGATGCCACATGTGTTGACACACTCTATTCGTCACATGTGACATCCAGCCATAAGAAACCCGGGGCCGCTGCAGAGTCAGCCGCGCGCCTTAAACGCAATAAATACGCGGAGATCATCATTAATCACTACTTCATCCCATTTACAGTCGAAACGACAGGTGGTCCAAAGAGGCTCTGGCGTTCTCTCGTGAGCTTGGGGAAAAACTCCGCTTGGCGACGGGTGACCTTTTAAGTAGAGAATATTTTGCTCAAAGGGTCAGCCTCGCTTCTTGTTATTTGTATATTATTATTACTGTTATTTGCCTAATTTTGTTTTCGAATTATGATAATGCCATTATACAGCTGCAGTACGACATAATTTATTCTATGACATTTAACTAAAATGTGCAGATTGATAAAAAAAATGATTAAGAAGTTATAAATATGATATTAATTAGTTTTTTTATGATTACGACATACTCGTATAATAATGAGAGTAACAGACATCAGTCTTAATCACAATAGCAGCTATATAAAATTACAGATTAGTAGGTAATGAATATAAATTAAAATATCGATTAAGTAACGTAACGTCAAAAGTTGTATGTAAAATTATATATTTTAATTTTAATAAAATAAACTAGTAGTAGTTAAATTATTTTAAAGTTAGGATAATACTAAACCAAGTTTAAGTGAAAATTACAATACCGAGCTCTAAACGTCTGACGTCATCAGTAAAGAAAAGTCTAACGAACCGTATTGAATATTGAACGTCGAATAAGCTGTTTATTGTGTGGCTTAATTATAAAGTTTAATTATGCCGAATTTACAAGTTAAGACAACGAATCAGTCTTGGAATTTCGCGTCTATTATTAATCAATCAATAAATTGTTTGAGCGTTAATTTAAACGTCGAAATATTTTGTTCCTATCTATAGATAGCTACATAAGTGTTTATATGTTCTAAAGGGGCTAGCTTAGGATTGTAAATAAAATACATACCGGTCAAGAAACAACTTATGTTTATTAATTACACTTCACATTTAAATTAATTGATTAACCACTAATTACCATAAAAATATCTTACACTTATGGCAAGACCTAACTTGTATTTCTTTACCTTTTTATTATAAATATTTTATACTTCACTATTGTTTATATTTTGACACTTACGATTTGTCAACTAAAATTAATCAACATTATAATTTTAAATGATTTTTATTATTTATGCAAAGATAGAAGAGGACTTTCTATAAAGCGTCAAGGCACATTGGTGACCCCTACATTTCACAAGGATGACTCAGAACACACCAACATCTCTGAGAACAATAATAATATTGACAATCTAAATAAGATAAGTACCAAAATACTACCGTTCAGGAAGAACAACCCCGGCCTGTGGTTTAGCCAACTCGAATCGCAATTTAAACTGGCAAAAATATCAAGAGACGAAACGAAATTTCATTATGTCGTCGGAAACGTCGAAAGTGAAATTTTAGCTTAAGTCAGCGACATCGTAACATATCCACCAGACTCATTCAAATACGACACTATTAAAAAATGAATTTTGCAAATATTTGGACTTACAGAAGACCAGCGCATCAAGAAATTAACATCTGCATCTCTCACCCTCAACATGAATCAAAAACTCATGACACTAACACTATGCTAACTTAACTGGGCATGACGGAAATGTGCCTGAAGTGTATCGACACTTTTCTGGGTTTTAACGAACGGTGAATAGTTTCCCGCCCCAGCAGACTGGGAAAATTACCATCATCAGTCCGCCTACCACCTATTTGTTCTCGTTGAAAGTATGTACCATTTGCAATGATGTCAAATGCCAATTTTCACTCTCAAGGAGAACTAATATTGTAAGCTTGCCTTGGTGATATTTATATAAAAATAACTCCGCTTGAAACAAGACTTAATATTATTTAGAATTCAGCCTTGTATTCAGAAAGTTTTATTTTATATTATACGATGTAAAATATTAGCTAGTAGCTAAGAACTTTTCAAGACAGACTGCCGGTTGGCGAAAGGATGATTAAAATAATCTATGATCAATATTTCCTGCCTGTGTTTCTCCACTGCTGGATATAGGTCTCCCCCAAGGCTCGCCACTGATCTCTTTCCAAATGATGGTTATCATGTACTGCTCCAGATTCACTAATATGTACAATAAAATTATATCGTTTTATATCAATATTGTAAAAATTGACGTGTAAAAGTGCAGAATACATATCTTTTTGTCCTATGCCTACTTGCAAAATAAACGAATTGAATTGAACTGCACGCGGTCTTTTGCAACCCTCATCCAACCCCCACCAGCGACCCTCCTTAGGTAATCCGTCCATCTGGTGGGGGGTCGTCCCACTCTGCATCGTCCCGTACGTGGAACCCGTATTTTGATATACGCCACATGAATTGTAGTTAGCTTGTCACTTTAGTTATTTCAGCAAGTGGCGGTCCTTATAGGCATACGTTAAACATGTCAAACGATAATCTTTTCTGCAACCGGCCGAGAAAATTGTTTACGTAGCACTCAACTACGCCGTAGACGCAAAATAGATTCTTGACATGAAAAATACGTTGGATTTTAAATGCATCAGATCTTGTGCTAAACTAGTTAAAACTTAAAGTTAGGTACTCTGCTTGAATATTAAACAAAATATGTACAGTGTTATATGTTAAAGTATCATTACGACCACATCTCTTTAAACACATTTAGGCAAATTTACCCATCATGACAATGGCAAGATCACCGATATCTCTAGCGCACTAAACTCAGAGAAGACAAATTTCTAAGCATTCCATGGATTCACCGTGCGGGTGCCGGGTCCATCGTGTGTGGGTAAGAGATGAGAAGAATGGTGTCTCGGGCTTGCGACCGACAATAGCTGGTTTAAGAAAAGGAGGCCTCCTTTTTTTTCTATTGCGCGATAATACGCTCACCATCCACCATTCTACTTCTCTCCCTACCCAACCAAATACTGTATGATTCCGTTAATGCCGTCTTGGAAGCTCGTTCCATAAATGTATTGACGGCAGACTTCCTTAGGCCCAATTCTTTCAGTAAGTGATGCAAAGATTTTGCTGGAACTCCTCTTGCACCAACTTCCACTGCGTAAAGCTGAGTCTAAAATTATAGCCAAATTATATATTTAAAAATATAGCCAAAATAAATTATGTAAATTATGGTGTCCGAATCGAACCCGGTACCTCAGCGTATGAAACGAACTTAACCGATGACTACGGAGGCAGTATGTTAAAAGTAACACATTTTATTTTGTATACATCTATTATAAATACCTTAAAATATTAAAGATTTAATTAAGACTTTGAAGTTAGTTATATATTTTTTAAATAAATAATTAGATAATCCCATTATTTTCCAAATAAAGTACTTTATTACATAAAAATAAACAATTACGACTCTCGTTCATTAACACGAATGAATACTAATAAAGTCCAATTGTGAAAATTACCCTAATAAATAATTTTATACAAAAAACGATGTCAAAAACTCGTTTAAATGAAGTTGAATAAATTGTTAAAAAAGCGAACCTGAAATTCCCAACAATTAGGATTTCACGTGCTTATAGAATTTTTCACAGAAAAATAAACGACTATTGAACAAAGGGCTCCAGTGTGGTTGAAGTGTGAGTAATGGGACACGGGACCGCGGGGGATAAATAATGCAGGAGCGGTCTCACCTTCAGGACATCCCAGAATTGATAGCGTGCCTTTATATCTTATATCTATGCCCTTTATAGGTGTCTATTTGTCCCAATTTTACGTTATTTTGTGACCCAATTGAGAGTTGTTTTCCGTCCCAACTGTGTAACCTTATAAGTAATCCAATGAGTCTTTACCTTAGCGCTTAAATTGTAGTAATATTTTGTTTATGGTCCTAGAACTCCACTAGGGTTGTGTAGTTCGTAAATGAACTAGTTTCATAAAACGCTCCAACAGAGGAACTAATAGCGAGAAAGCGAGAGGGAGCGAATAACCAAGAGTACGAGCGAACGACTGTCTGGAACCACAGAACCCTAGAACTGAGCGCCGCCTTTCTCTCGTTCAAGACAGGGGCTCGGAGTTGAGGAACTAAAACAGCGACCTAGTTTACTAAGGAGTGGCGAACCAAACTGAGCGCTCCTGGTCAGAAACTCTGCACAACTCTAACCTCAGCTATTGGAGAAATAATTTATTTATATTAATTATTATATATATTTATAATAATTAATTAATTTGGAAAGCGATCTTACAACAAAGCCACCACCGCTGTCATAGGTGACATAGGACGACTTAATAACAAAATATCGAATGTCAAAGAACACACTTTAAAGAACGATTGGCACAAACCCTATTTATAGTCCTCGCCTTTCGAAAATTTAATAAAGAATATCCTGTTTATCCTCTCGCTTTTGTTTTCAAGATTTGTGGGTTGCCCGCGGGTTTAACTGAGGTGTTGTGATAAAAAGTTGATTTAAGGTGTCTGACCGCATGGGATCACCTTTAATAATTCTCTCATCGACTTATCGGGCACTGTCAAGACATTTTTTCAGAAAAATATAAACTATAAATGACGTTTTGTTTTGGTTCGTGTGATTTGGAGCAATAAATATTTTATTAAATTATAAAAAAAACTGGTAACTTTTCATCACGACCGTATCTCTTGCGGGGTGGTTAAAAACCACGCTTATAAAGAAGCGGATTCACATTTAGCCAACTTTACTATAGGCCTATTATGACAAGTAGCAAGCTCGTCGATATCTTTAGTGTACCAGATTTTAGAAATATAACTAAAATTAAAAACCCGACTGCGTAAAAAAATAACTGTACATTTAAAATTGCGCTATTATGTCAATTTTATGGGGTTGTTGCAATATGGCCGGATTTTAGAATTCATTCATCATTCATTACAGCCCCTAGAACACAGCGTCCTAAACCTCCACTGCTGGAGATGGGTCTTCCAGAACTGGAGAACTTGGCCTACACTCGCCACGCTGGCAAGACGGCTTGGCGAGGATATGATGTCATTTTTTTATGACAATTTATTAACGATTACACAAGTTGGCATTAGTGGAACCGGGACCGACGGCTTAACGTGCTCTGCGAGGCACGGGAACGATGGTCTTGTAAATATATGACATGTGTAAGTAAGAAAAGTGTATTTCTCATTGGTACATGCCGGGGGGGTTTGAACCGACCTTTGTAGGATTTAAGGTACGCGTTTTTACAACCGAGCCACCACCGCGCCACTTTTTGTATAGTGATGCTATAAAAGAAAAGGAATGTACCAAAATTTGGTAGTTGAATAATGAAACATTGGCGAACCTGATATATAATGCGAAAGTTGTGGGTAATAAAATAAATAGGCCCTTAGACCAAGATTCGCCTATGACGACCAAATAAATAAAAGACTGGCCGAAGGTGCATTAAAGAGCCTACAACACAAAAGGACATGTATGTAGAGGTTAAATGAATGTCGACGAAGCGAAATAGTTATGTATAGATCGTGACAAATCAATTGTCTCTGCCTACCTCGCAACGGAGCTGGCCTGAAGATTTACGAGTATGATGTTAATAAAGTGCTTTTAGTTGTTTGTAAACAAACGGCAGCTTACTGCCTTTTTACATTTTAGGCAAGTTACACATTTACTAACAACAAGATCTTTTTGTTGACGTTTTTCGCAGATTATATTGGAATGCGCTTTAGGTCTGTTGGCAGGTCAATTGATGTTTGCGTCAAATAAAATCCGAATTATTTTGTATACTATTTGTGAAAATAGTATACAAATAGACCGCCTCCGTGGTCTAGTAGTAACAAACGTTGCCGTGAACTCGGTAGGTCGTGGGTTCGATTCCCACCGGGGGCAAGTTGTACATTGTGTAATTTGTCTCGGTCTGGGTGTTTATATGTATAATATGTATATATTTACAAAAAAAAAGTATAATATGTAGTTTATCAACCATCTAGTTTTCGTAACACAAGCCTCGTAGCTTACCACGGAAACTAGATGGCGCTGTGTGACCTGTCTGGAAATATTTATTTATTAATATTTATTTATTAATATAACAATTTAATGCACTAAATAGTGAGTCTTAAAGAGGCCAACTTACATCCAACAGTGAAGGGACACAGGCTGATCATGAGATACCTAATTCAATAAATAAATATAGTATAGGTATAGGAATAAGTTTATTTATTTATTCAAATAGAAAGGACAGGGACAGTCGACATGAGAACATGAATAAAGCGAGAGAGTAAAAGAACTTAAAATTATACTCGCCACCACAATATTTATCACTTTAAACAATAGTGCACTCTTTGTGCGATACAAATTTGCTATACCATTTATTTTATTATTTAAATTAATTGTGTTTATATAGTATAGCTTATAGTATGACAATGCCTTTTTACAGCAGCTATAATTTTAAGTGACATTTTATTTTTTATTTATATTTGTGTTGCATTAGCTTCTAGAATGACAATGCCTCTTTACAGCAGCTATAATCTTAAGTGACCTTTATATTTTTTATATTTGTATATTATTTCATAAGATGACAATGCCTATTTACAGCAGCTATAATTATAAGTGTAGTGTTGTGTGGCATTATTATTGTGTATATAAATCACGAAGGTTTTTTTTAAAAATGTTATTTTATGTTTGTATTGTAACGCACTGCTCTACATTTAAGTAAGGTTGTGTAGTTTCATGGCGTTCTACCTGGTAGAATGCTGTGAAATTATGTAGCCTAATATTAAAGTATACTTATTGTAAATTTGACATGTAAAAGTGCAAAATGCAATATTTTTTTGTCCTATGCCTAATTACAGAAATAAACGAATTGAATTGAATATATATACCAAACCAATCTCATAAGAAAACAACTGCTTTGTATTGTTTGAATGCGATGGCGTGGCAAACTTCAGCAAAGGAGCCGACAGCCGCATTCAGCTAGGATGGGCGGTATTCGGAAAGCTGCGCCACATCTTCTTATCAAACATGCCCCAGTCTTTGAAGACGAGAGTATTCAACCAGTGCGTTCTTCCAGTAACTACTGTCGTACGGAGCAGAAACATGGACACTGACAGTAAGTCTGGTCCACAAATTTAAGGTCCCTCAGCCAGCTCCGTCGAAGAACCAAAGACATCGATATAGCCTTCAAAATTAGTAAGCTGAAGTGGCAATGAACGATGGAATACACGGGTGGAGTAGACGCAGAGTAGGCTAGATGAACGGATGACTTGAAGAAGGTCGCTGGTGGGGGTTGGATGAGGGTGGCCAGAGATCGTGTGAAGTGGCGACCCTTGGGAGAGGCCTCTATCTAGCAGTGGAAAGACACAGGCTGATGATGATGAATGCTTTAAAACTGTAAGGTAAACTTCGAAGAAAACTCTCCACACTTTGCTAGCTAAACCTTTTGGCTTTGAAGACAATGCGGGAGTGACTAAATATGTCCACGTCAAATACCCGCCCGTTATGGCATGTTCAAGTAATGCATTTAATAGCGAGCCTTAGAGAGGCCTACATACATCCAGCAGTAGAGACAGAGGCTGATGATGAGATGCTTAATTCAATAAATAATATGCTATGTATGTAGTATTGACGTATTTTGTTGATGTTTCTTGTAGATATTATTGAAATGTGCTATAGGTTTGTTGGCAGACTTCCTAGACTCATATCGTAGGTCACTTGATGTTTGCACCAGACTATATTATCCTCGTCTGGCCAACAAATACCTGGACCAAGTTATTTGCATTAACTTTTGTGCGGATTTCATAATGCATCCTTTGAAAAGTTCGACTTTGTGCTCCGGATAGTTGATCGGGTACTAATGATGTGCCTTTTGTATTGTTGGAGTTTTCGATGCTATTTCCGTGGTTTTGTACTTATTTTTGATCTCTGCCAACTAAATTTATTTTATTGTATAATAATGAACAAGATATATTCAAATATATTCAATCTCCTTTATTCTTGGCTAATGTTTCTGTGATAAGAGTTTATAAAAATAAAAAAGGAACCACAAACCAAAACTTTATCTGTGTATATATATTTTTTATTTTATTTTTTTCTCAAAAAGCTCTGAATCACTTTTGATAAAATATATATGGGACCACATCTGAAGTATGACAAAAAAAAACATAATTTGCGTAGTGATCGCCTAACAAACGTACAAAATAAAAAAACATACAGTCAAATTGAGTACCTACTCTTTGAAGTCGGTTAAAAATTAATGAAATATTGCGACTACGCTAAAATTTATATGTTAATATATAAAGAAATTAGCGGTAACTTTAAAACCTAAACTTGTCGATTAGAGTACCGATTTCATTCGACAAGCATGTAAATGCCGTATAAATGCGCTATCATAGATCAGCGAGTTAGTCTGCCGACACTTGGCACCACTCCACGCTTCACCATCGCCCCACCCCTCCGTGATCTATGACCCGCACACCACATTTACTTCAAAAATACGCTAAATGTAATCCATTCAGACCAAACGAAGATGTAATTTATTCTATAAAGCATTCCTGTTTTATTTTGTAAGATTTATATATATATATATATATATATATATATATATATATATATATAGTACACACAGCAGTACATATATTATCACACACATAATTATAACTTAACTAATATATATACCAATTAGGTGTCACAGTATTCACCAATAAAAAATAAATTAAACACTTATAAAATATACAAAACTTACATAATATATCATTATATGATAACTTTAAAAAAATATATTGGTACCTTAGAATCGAAAACAAAACACTTGTTAAAATTATAAGCTACATATATTGATCTTAAATTAATGGTTTAAAATGTGCGAGAGCGTTTTTTTCTGAATACATTGCGGTCATGTATATATATATATATATATTCCTTATATAACAATATTAAAATTCAACATTATTCTGCCATTTATATATTTCGGGATCAGGCTCGAATTGCCGTCATGGCTAGTCAAACCGGCATAGCGATAGAGACTGATGACTCACTCATGAGTGTCTGATTCCAGAACATTCATGGACCTCGCGCGCCACTTACCATCAAGTGGGCGCAAGGTAACCTGCCGTACTAGTATAAAAAAAATGCGGAGGAGAGAATAATAATTTAAAAGATTAAATTATTTATGGATAGACCGAAATAAGTAAGTGACATTGCTGCCATAAACAAGTACTAAAACCTAAATTCGAGGCATTATAGCCGTGTCAACTAATAATCTAAATAATTATAATATAATGTATAATTATAATAAATTTAAATTAATTTCGTGGCTGTATAAAGGCCGTGTTAACTTACAAACATTATACGCTCAGTTTGATATTGTCTATTTATTACTACTAGTCAATAAAACGACAAGATTGCGATTTTTACCATCTTAAGCAGACACCACTGCAGCAATAACTAAATAGTATAAAATAAAAAAAAAAAAAAAAAAACCCCGTCCGTGCAAAATATAACTTTAATTAAAAACTGAAAAGTAATAAATAAAAACTAAAAAGAAGTTTGATAAAGTTGATATGTAATAAAATATATAAAATTACTTTAATGGTTAATCGTAGTTAATCGGTTATCAAACTTTTTGGTGACGGAACCCTAGGGCTTGTTTATTTTTATTAATTTTTAATTTATTTCTTTTCAAGTTTTAATTAAAGTTACATTTTTACGCAGTTTGGTGTTTTTATACAACAATTTAAAACAAAACATTAACTAATGTTAATAGCCCAGTATATGACTCAATAAAGCACTTATATTCCCGCACAGTGCGGTACTTAAACCATTTAAAATTTAATAAACCCCTTAATTACAATATCACATAGAATATTCAGCGCGCAGGGTGTGCTTTCTCAAAAGTTTCTTTAATAAACAAAGCAATTTTGTTGGTAGAATGACACCGGGTAAAGGTAAGATGATAGACGCTAAGCCCCTCCTATAATGATACAAGAACAAAGACATTTTGTGTCTTGACCTACGAACACGTTTACTTGCGACACGACTAACGACAGATATATATTTATTTATTTAAACCTAATTGCACAAAGTACAAATGCGGACCTAATGCCGCTAGACATTCTATGACGGTCAAACCTTCGGGCAACGAGAGCAGTAAGTACATAAGGTAGGTGCAATACTAAATAAACTTGAAGAGTTTTAATGCAGATAACATATACATACTTATTAATAATTACATACTAATACATACATATAACCTATATAAATAAAATATATACTCGTAGATATATTAGTTAGTTAGTCAATTTCTTTAGGCGCCAAGTTTAGATTATCAATATAGTGGATTCTGATAAAGGATTTCTTTATATAACGTTTTCGACTAAATAACGAGAATCCGGCTGTTAAACAAACGTTAAAATTATATGAAAGTTAAAAAAATGTATAGATAGATAGCATATTGAGATCAGTAAATGTATGTTTAGTTATTAAAACTTTTAGAACATAAATTTTATATTAAACTCATTGAGTTGCCACGCTATGTTATAATGTACGTAGGGAATAAGAATAATGTTGCTTTGTAGTTATATTACGTTGCCTGCTTGGCATAGCAGCCTCACTAAATTGATTGTCAGTAGGTATGCATAATAAATTGTGGAACTGAAACTGCTTCTTAAGTTCGACGAAACCGCAATTTATTGTATCTTTCTGTCGCATTTAAGTACTCGCGTAGGCAGCGCGTTCTACTTGTCCCCTGGTTTCTATATGGCCTAATCATAGACTGCGCCTGTCTCGTAACATAATGCCACTCAGTCAGCTTGGACGCTATTATTATAAAAGGACAGTTCACTTTGAAGTTACTGTACGAAAGACAATGGCTTCAATATTTCATAAGAAAATTGTTTTCGGAATTTCCATTTCGTTATGGATAGGTACACGACTCGTAGTAGATTTATTTGTTTAATAACTGCTATTATTTTCTTTCGATTTATGTAGTAATTTATGTTATTAATTTTATATTAGACTTGGGCTGCGTAATTATTGGTTTATACTATAGTAATGAGTGCTATAGTAAATGTATGGGACGCATAAGTATTTAATATATTATTCAAGTTATTTACATTAAGTCCGTGGATTAAGACTCGGAGGTACCGGGTTCGATTCCTGGTCGGGACACAAAAATATGTATTAATGTAAATAAATACATTTAAATAACATTTAATTTATTTGTGATATTTCTCGAATTTGGAACGCTGGAGACATCGACGAGCTTGCCGCTTGTCATGATTGGTCTATAGTAAAGTTGGCTAAATTATTTTTGCCAACGTATTAGACTCGCTATACAGAGGGGAAATATGGTCAGTCTCTTTGGGACTATAGCTGAAGACATTTTTTAAACTGTCAAGTTACTAAATCCGTATTTTGCCTACCGCAAACCAACAGAAGGTTGCGTAGTTATAATCGTATGTCGTTATATTAAAAAAAAAGGTTGTGCATCAAGCCGGCATAATGGTTGGGACTAATGTCGTTTGTCAGTAGCTGGCGTCATTCTTGGACTTCGCATACCGCTTTCCATGAGGTGAAAGCAGTGTCACATGATGTGCATAAAAACATAAGAGCTAATTAGTGTTAAGTATTCGATAGAATAGACTTAAATATCATTTTTACCCAACTGTGCGGAGCAAAGAAGCGTTATGTGTTTATCAGCCAATGTATGTATGTATGTATTTAATGTATGTATGTTTGTTCCTTTGTGGCATACTGGAGACCAAACGCGTGGTTCCATTTTGATGATTCTCACGTCAATCGATTCGTTTCAATCACGCGAGTGTCAGGAGAAATGTTGCCAGTCTTAATGGGACTATCTCTGATGGGACGTGTTCAGGGGGGGTGGGACAAGCAATCGACAAATTTCGGTTCTAAATTTAATGTGTATGTTTTGAACATAATAGAGTTGACATTCCTTCATTAATTCAATTTGGTTCAATTCCTTGCCATGCATGCACAGCCACTGTTATAATGGGCCTGTAGTAATTTTTTCTTAATGAGAATTCGTTTTTTAAAGAAAATATATAACGTGCATTATGGTTATTACGGTCGTGACTATACTTTACTTTTTATACTAAAAACACTTTACAAGATATTAATTAACATTTATTCGAAAAAAATATTTACAATATATAAAATAAAATTAATACTAAGGATAGGCATATAAGTCCCGTCCGCGTGGAATGGTGGCAAGAACGCTGGCTGCATTTCCCCGCTGAATTGCAATATTGATTCTCTGGGGGAAGAAAAAGCCAACCCTCTTGTCACCGGAGGAGACGACAAGACTCGGTGTTATGTCTTTTAAAAACTTTTTTGCAAACGGTACAAATATCTAATCATTTAATATAGTTACATACTTGCGCCGCTTGCTGGACTCCGCATTTTCCGCCGCGGCTCCCGCTTTATGCGCTGTCTGTCCCCTTGAGATGCGACGCGGCGAGGGTATCAACGCACATGGCGTCCCACACCAGAGCACGTCCTCGTTCTCAGGGGACCAACGTCATACCATCGGGTCTCTTGCGATCATCTCGGATAACCCCAACAGGCTCTAGAAGAGCTGGAACCTCGATGGTGGCTAGAGCCCTTTTAATGGTATCGTTAAGGGAGCCGTGGCGGGAAAATTTGCCCGCACTTTTGGAACGGGAGAGTCCATGAACTCCAAGACAGTCGACCTCATTGTCGATAAATTAAATTATATATGTTTAACCACTATTTATAATTTTCTTTTTATTAAAGTAGGTTATTTGTGTATAATTTATAGCCAAGAAAAAGAGGGTTAAATTAAAAAAAAAATCTATTGTATAATTATCTACAATTAAATTATACATTTTTAAAGCATCTAGACTTTTCGAATCGGCCCTCGGGAACCGCCAGCTGTCTCATTATTTATTTAAATCTGGATCCGATTGTCGTATGTACTCAGCGTACTGAGTGCTTTTCGAACTTAACCCTTATTTTCCTCATTTTAAGCACTTTAGCGGATTAAATGCAAGAGTTAGTTACCTTTTCTTGGGATTCCCCCGAACTTTGCTTCAGATTGCTTCCGAAGAGGTAAGGAGTCTTGTTTTCCGTAAAGCTTCCTTTCCACCTTCACATGTTCTTTAGTTTTTGACTTACATATACACAAAAGTTAACTGGGTAAATAAATATTATTAAATCGATCAAATTCTAAACCGGAACATCTCCGAGTGTTTTAGTCAAGTATGCAGAATGTTACGGAATTGTAAACTATTTTAAATCACAAGTGGAACTACAAAAATGTTGGTTCTCATTGAAAAAGAAAATAGAATTTATTTATTATTTTGTATTTATTTATTGAGAATCCAACAGCGTTTCAACTTTAATAAATTAAGTACTTACAAATTATCAATTTTAGGCCACTAATAGGATTCCACATATAATATAAAAAAATGTGATAAGTGATACAAAATAAAAGAAGTAAAAATTTTTAAGATGTAAAATTGATTGCATAAAATTTGAAAAAATAAAAACTAAATCCTAAATTTCAGTTGAACAGATATAATAATGTAATGTATTAATTACTCCTACACATTTTTTTTTAAATTATGGTGCATGCATGTTTGTGTAAGTATGAGAGTGAGTGCATGTGTTTGTTTAAATGAGTGTGTGTGTGTGTCGTATTACTAAAACTTTTAACTTAAATATCTCAAAACGGTATATTATAAAACGTTCCTTTACTGTTTTTGACAGATGATATTTTGTCACTGTCAGCACCTTGTAGTATATTAATATTATATATATATGTATATACATTTATTTCGTAAAATTTTCTCATGCCATAAGTCTGACAGCGTCGAAATAAAATATCAGTAAGCAGCGAATTTATAAAATGAGAATACCCATTTTTCTTAGAGAAATGAGCCCAATAAAATGTTCTCGTGCCATAATGACTTCTTATTTGATAGTTAATATATTGTGTTTTCATAATCTGTAATTTATTTTATTTATTTTACCCTAGCATAACGATAATTGAGAATAACTTTATTTTTTACCTTAATAATTTCACAGTTTTGATCCCGCCAATCTGAAATCCAGTGTTTTATCTGTAATAAAGTACCTGATCATAATAAAAAACCTAATCGTATAAATAGTGTTTTGTAACTATTTCATACATAAATTTTAACCAATTGACTATTTAATTACATAATATTTTAATGCGCAAATACGCCAACCTCAGTACAGGTTACGAATTTGCGCCGTTTGGGGTCGAGACGATGGGCCCATGGGGACACTCAGCCAAGCGTCTGGCCAAGGAGTTGTCCAAACGGCTAACGGAGAAGTCTAGAGACAGGAAAGCTGGCAATTATTTCTGCCAACGTATTAGCTTAGCTATACAGAGGGGAAATGTTGCCAGTCTTCTTGGCACTATCACTGAAGGGTCGTCCCTAGAGGACATTTTTTACTTATAGTTTATTTTTTATTAGGTTTAGTTTATATTTATTTTAATTTTTACTTTTAAGTAGTTGTAATTTATATTGTATTTTTTTATACTGTTTGTATATTACTTTAGTATCATTGACATTGCGTTTATCTTTTTGACTGCTATTTGGCTAACCTTCGTCGATGCTGGGATAAAAGAGATGTTGTAATTAAATTTAAAAAAAAACCACAATATTTGTTCTGATTATTGAATTGTATTTAGTTGAGGCACGCTGCATAAAAGTTGGGGCCTGGTTTTGGGCAATCTTTTTTAGTCATGTATTTTTGTTTTGTTGTCGTGTTATTAAATCTATCTCAAGATCCGACACTTACTCAAGTTTATCACTTTTATTCTTTTTTTATTTGATATTTGGCAAAAAGACATTTTCAACTGTCAAACCTTTGTAAGAAATTAGATAGGTGAAATAAAAATATATATATATTATTCATACATACTTTAAAATACGCGTGGAACTTGACAGCTACATTCTCAATTCTATTAGTTTCTTTGCCTCTAAAGTGGCGCTAAAGTTCAATATAAAAAAAATGCCTGGTCTTCTTACACAATTCAATGTCTGTCGCATTTAAGTCTGCAGGTGGGAAGTTCACTTGTGTGTAAATTAACAATAAAGTTAAAACAATCCTTCAAATTAAGGTAACTGACAGAAGTAATATTTTTTTTTTAATTCTAATTTATCAAATTTAACTATCTTATGTGGGAGGACAACTCGGACTTGTGAACAAGTAAGCAGAATACTTTAACTACAAATCTAAAAATCTATTACTAAATTCTGCACTCATTCATCATTACAGCCCCTAGAACACAGCGTTCCAGACCTCCACTGCTGGAGATGGGCCTTCCAGAACATATATCTGGAGAATTTGGCCTACACTTGCCATGCTGGCCAGACGGCTTGGCGAGGATATGATGTCAATTTTTAATGACAATTTATTAACTATTCCACAAGTTAGTATTAGTGGAACCGGGACCGACGGCTTAACGTGCTCTCCGAGGCACGGGAACGGTGGTTTTGTAAATCTAAGATAAATGTACGTAAGAAAAGTGTATTTCTCATTGGTACATGCCGGGGGGGTTTGAACTGACTTTTGTAGGATTTGAGGAACGCGTTCTTACAACCGAGCCACCATCGCGCCAAATTTTACAGTATTATTTTTAAAATTGTATTGAAAATATACACAATTTAATTTAAAAAAAAGTAGAATTTTGTTGTATTTAGTGTCGGGCCGCACCAAACCATCGCGGCTTTAAACCGCGTTTAATTTTTAAAAAGTATCATCATCACGACCGTTTCCCTTTCGGGGTGGTCAGAAACCACGCTTATAAATAAGCGGATTCACTTTGCCAACTTTACTATAGGCCAATCATGACAAGTGGCAAGCTCGCCGATGTCTCCAGCGTACCAAACTCGAGAAATATCACAAATAAATTAAATAATAATTAAATGTATTTATTTACATTAATAAATATTTTTGTGTCCCGAACAGAAATCGAACCCGGTACCTCAGAGTCTAAATCCGCTTAACCGATAGACCACGGAGTTAGTTTTTTTAATTTTTAAATATACTAATTGAAAGCGAATGCATTTTCGGCTTTTCCTGCGCCTCATTTATATATATATATATTTAAGCGCGTTTTAGCGCTATAACCGTTAAATATATATATATATTTAACGGTTATAGCGCTGAAACGCGCTTAAACGCTCGTGAAAAAAAACTTAATGATGTCTTATCCAAAGAATATATATACATATGTAGTAACTAATTGGTAAAACTAGTGGCTACGTGCTCTAAAAACTCTCGTTCACCGGAACACTAGCGTAGCCAGATGGATGGTAGGATACTTAAAGTCCCATACATACCTATTATATATATAGCTTATATATAAATATAGTTTACCATACGTATAATATTGTTTATCATACCATACATGTAATAAAAGTTACCTACACAAACATAGATATAATATACTAAATCTATGTACACAAATGATTTAAAAATTATTATTTTTTACTAAGGTTGTATAGTTTGCTTGTTGACAACAATGACCGACATGTTGAATGAATGGAACGAATTGATTGAATTAATGAATGAACATTAAATTTAGTACCGTATACTAGGCGGCGTTCTTTCTATGTGAATCGTAATTTGTCAATTTAGTCTTATCCCTAGATTTATTTGTTAAACTTAAAAAGGGGCCCCTAAGCTCATTCCGAGTCACTAAGCTTGTAGTCTCCCACACAATACAGACACGCCTAGTATTAATCTAGATAGAAGATTGCTTATAAATAATTTCACTCTTCGTTACTGTAAAGTTTAAACAGAAGTCATATATCTCAATTTTAATCGTGGTTATGATCAATATATATTTTTTTTAAATAGCAAACACTACTAAATAATATTCTTAATGCTATAACATATATATCTCACAATAATTAATTAAAAATTCCGCCACATTCTTCTAGCAGATGTTCAGATTATTTTACTGTATCTGCAGCTCGCCAGTGGAACAGACTTCCCCTCGCTATACGAAAAGCACCTTCACTCAACATTTTTAAAAATTTGCTCAACAAGCACTTACATAAAAAGCAAAACAAGACCGCATAACATGACAATTATGTATATTATATAGGTATAAAATATATTATTATTTCTATATGTATTTTATTGTTGTATGATATATAATTATTGTTTATTTAGTTGATAAGTATTTTAGTTAGTAATTTTAAATCATAGTTTCTAAATATTCTTATACACATGCACCCACACTCTCTTCTCACTCTCCCAAAGGTTAGCTGTTAGAAAATGCCTAGACATTAAGCTCGCCTATGTACATTGGAATGTTTTTTTATTTTTTTGTGCAATAAAGAATTTATCTATCTATATAATGCTATAGCGTAGCTCTTGTGAAATTTTAGCATTTTCAACAAGCAAAATTCGTCGCTACATTGCATATTTACTTCGCTAAATTCAGTAGCTCCGAGCTGTGCGGGTAGGCGTAGAATACTTAACATCTCTGGCATTCCTCTCCTATACAAGGACTCCGGCATTCTGGACCTAAAGCATACCCAAGACAAGTATGTCCACTCGACTAGCTCATACTTCCGTGGAAAAGGCAATATATTTGACTGTCTAGCTAGATGTACGAGTTTGTGGTATAGTCAGCAAAAGGTATGCTGGCTCTTAATAACTTATACGAGTATATGTATGTACTGTTTTCACTACGTATTGTATCTTTTTGGAAGTAACTGGGATCCTAAATGACAGGTCTAACTTAGTTAGATTTAGTTTAGGAGTCAGTGTGTTGATCAATTTATTAATTGTTCTTTTATGAACAATACAATATTTTGTATTTGTATTGTATGTATGGCTAATAAACGTGAACATTGCTTATTGTAAAGGCGGTTGG
Source organism: Tinea semifulvella (assembly GCA_910589645.1). Lineage (NCBI taxonomy): Eukaryota > Metazoa > Arthropoda > Insecta > Lepidoptera > Tineidae > Tinea > Tinea semifulvella. The sequence continues at coordinate 5,284,681 of OU342587.1, read as the reverse complement.
AAACTAGTTCAGATGGCTAAGCTTATTGTATTGCGACTCACCTACCTAACTCAAGTATTTGGTGATACAGTTTAATTACAGGTGCCGGCCCAGGGCTATCAACTTTGTTTCATTTTTCTTTCTGCAGTATTTTAAATGTTATATGTAAGTGTATTTTTTGCGCCAATAAACGTTATTATTATTATTTTATGTATAATTATTTATATACAAGTATATTCATTTATTACAGCGTCCTAGACCTCCACTGTTGAAGATGGGTCTTCCAGAACATATATCTGGAGAATTTGGCCTACACTCGCCACGCTGGTTAGACGGGTTTTAATGTCAATTTATTAACGATATACATTTTGGTATTAGTCGAAAAGGGACCGACGCGGCGACGGCTTACCGTGCTTTCCATTCTGAGGAACGGGAACGCTGGTGTTGTATATCTATAAAAATGTATAGAATAGTGTATTTCTCATTGGTATTACTATTATTAAATACTTTATTGCACTTTACTTAAAAGTATGTACAAAGGCTAATTTAAAGCCATTTCGGCTTTTTCTACCAGCTAACCTTTGGGAGAGTGAGACAGTATAAATTTGTGGGGTGCAATTCTAACCAATAAACTACATAAATAGTATGTATACATAGACTACATAAATACTCATCAATATATACTTATTATAGTAGATATACATTTATGAAGATAATCTATTATTAGGAAGTAGAAATTTGTGGAGTTATAATATATTGTTCTGCTTGTTTAAAAAGAAAGTATTAAGAAGTTTTTTAAAGATGTGAATGGAAGGAGCTTGTCTGATGGTCAGTGGAAGTTTATTCCACTGGCGAGCAGACGATACGGTAAATGAATCTGAATATCTGCTGGAAGTGTGGGGTGCATGCCGAGATTCGAACCAACCTCTTTACGATGTTAAGCAAGGCGTTCTAACAACAGAGTAACCACAGCTCATATATCAGCATATACAAGTAGGTATATGTATACGTATATAGTACTTGGCGCGGTGGTGGCTCGGTTGTAAGAACGCGTACCTTAAGTCCTACAAAGGTCGGTTCAAACCCACCCGGCATGTACCAATGAGAAATGCACTTTTCTTACATACATTTGTCATAGATTTACAACACCACCGTTCCCGTGCCTCAGAGAGCAAGTTAAGCCGTCGGTCCCGGTTCCACTAATACCAACTTGTGAAAACGTTAATAAATTGTCATAAAAAAAAATTACATCATATCCTTGCCAAGCCGTCTGGCCAGCGTGGCGAGTGTAGGCCAAATTCTCCAGATATATGTTCTGGAAGGCCCATCTCCATCAGTAGAGGTCTAGGACACTGTGTTCTAGGGGCTGTAATGATGATACGTATATATAGAAGTTAATTAATTTATTTTAAAAAAGGTATAATGAATTTAAAAATATATATAAACTAAATAAAATAAAAACAGAAGAGAAAACTTGTTGCTTATGTAAGTGTGCCAAGAACACCTGCAGCATTCGCCCACTGCACAGCTATGCTGATTTATAGATGAAAGATAAAGTTCGATTTTTATATTAGATTAAATTAAATGTGACATTTTATACAATATTACTTAGGATGTTTTCAGTAAAACGAACTCACCTGTATAGGAAGGGCAGAGTTTTAATATAAGAGATAATATCGCAGGCCTTGGCTCGCGCTCGCTAAATAAAATCGCTTTTGTTACTCTTTGCACCTGCTGTAGCCTATTTTGTACCAGACCTATATTTTTTTTTTCATTTATATCAAGTAGGTTTTTTCATTTAACATATTTTACTCTGTATTCATTATTATATTCAAACCTTATACCGACAAGGGTTCCAGTCATCACCTGTTCTTGTTTTTTTTTTTTTTTTAATTGTCTTTAAAGGACATTGTACAGAATACATCAGTCCTAAACACGTAATTTATTTGCATAATATATGTTCATAACAAAGTTCATAACCGAGTTGGGGATCATCAAATTCCAGATGCTGCAGAATTTGATGCTTTACTTGGAGTCACTCGCGGCATTATAGCCCAAACACGTCGGGTAAAATATGAGAGTTGACAGCGCGGGAAAACCGCAAAAAGTAAACTGCAACTTATGCCCCATATTTGAAGTCCAATTTATCGTTTTCCATAATTATTCACATTGCAGCACATTATTAAACAAAACAACACCACTTTTGACCAATAATATCCACAGTAAATTTATTTACAAAACAAAAACTTGCACTTGACATGTCTTGCGTGAAGAACTCCCCATTTCTTGTTTATACCAAGTAGGGTTTTTTTTTTATTAATTTAATATACCAAGCATCCAACCGAAGCATTTAAAAAAAAATGTATATTCATATTATTTAATGCCTCTCATTCATTCATTTTGTCTTAGGTAAATAATCATTAACCTATTGGTTTTCACTTATTTATTATTATTTTTCTTTTACTTTTGCTAGTCACAGTTCAATTGCACTATTAATTTAAATTTAATTACTATATTTTACTCTTATTTCTGTTTTAATTGTTTTGTCTAAATAATATAAAATCTCTTTGGCTTGTGTTCCACTATTGCTACATTGTTTATATGTTTAATATAATAAGCTGTGATTTTTTTTTAAATAAATAAATAGTTCATAACAACTCATTTAGTTTATTCATTATATTATTATATGTAGTGTATGTTTTAATGTTATGTAATGTATGTACCTAATGAATTAATAAAACGTTAGATGTATGTATTATTAGTATTTAGTTTATTATAGTATTTATTGTTGTAGTTTTGATAATATTGCATATTTATTACGTAATCATATTTATCTAATTGCACCTACCTTACGTCTTTAATGTTCTACAGTGTCCCTAAGGTTGGCTGTCAGAGAATGTCTAGCGACATAAAGTCCGCCTCTTGTATATATTGTGCAATAAAGTTTTAATAAATAAATAAATAATTGCCACCGTGGACTAGCGGTTAAGACCATAGATACTGAGAGTGATTCTTGGTCGGGACACAATACGGTACATTATTATTAATAAATTTGTGATATTTCTCGAGTTTGGTACGCTGTAGATATCGATGAGTTTGCCCCTTTTGTGTGATTGTGATTTCGATGGCTTTTCCGCACTTAGTCTCCATTGGACCATTGTGCGTGACCTTTACTCCTTCAAGCTCCTTACGGAGCCATCCGATCTCCTCCAGGAAGGCCAGGAGACCCGTTACGTTCCTGCAGACCTTCGGAAAAGTCCTCGCAGTCTGGAGGAACCTCAGTCTAGGCGCAGCCACACTGTCGCACTCCATGAGCACATGCGCGGCCGTCTCCTCCTCCGCCATGCATCCTCTACACAGTGGGCTAACTGTAATGTTCAGAGTATGGAGATGTTTGTTAAAGGCACAGTGTCCCGTCAAGACCCCCACCACTATTCGAAGCCTGGCTCTGTCAAGGCCCAGGAGATGTCGTGTGAGGCGCCTGTCTGGGAGTTTGCCCCTTGTCCTGATGCCCTATAGTAAAGTTGGGTAAATGTGAATCTGCTTTTATAAAAGCGAGGTTTCTGACCACCAGGTATAAGTACTGTGAACATGTGTTGATACTTCAGGCACATGTGACATCCAGCCATAAGAAACCCGGGGTCAGAGTCAGACGCGCGTCATTATGTATTAAACATCATCGTAATCACTACTTTGTCCCATTTGCAGTCAAAACGATGGGTCCGTGGTCCAAGGAGGCTCTGGCGTTTTCTCGTGAGCTTTGGAAAAACTCTGCTTGGTCACGGGTGACCCTTGCAGTAGAGAATATTTTGCTCAAAGGGTCAGCCGCAGCGAGTGTCCTCGGCTCACTACGCCCATAATTTTAGTTTTTAAATTTTATTTCATTTATAATTAAGTATACAATTTTATATTATGTAAATATTTTTTCTCGAATAAACGTTTATGCTGTTAAATTAACAACATAATATACCTATAATAAACGACGCTTTAGATTAATTAAAATATATTTAAAATTGTTTTTTTTTTAAACAATGTAAGTCAATGTCAAAAAATATAGGTACTTTAAGAAGTTTAATATCGTAATGTAATTATTTAACTTACATACACTATTATTCGTGCCGGATGTTCTTAAGGGCGCTTGCACACGGTACAGGTAACATGCGCTAACATATTGAGGCTCTTGCGCTCTTTACATGCATCGTGTATTATATCGCGTAAAGAAGTGTGCGTAAGTGCTCCAGCAATATGCACCGTGTACAAGCAACCTAACATAATGTAGTAAAGCGATGAGACTCGTTTAGGCCATAAATTTCCCGGTAGTGCGCCGTAAAGTAGGAAGATTTAATCCGCTCGCATTTCAATCTCGGTGACCCGGGAGACCAGTTTATCTCACGTTTTAAAACTACGACTTGCATTACACTTTACATTAGACTTCATTTAGAGTTTAACTAACATTACGACTTGTTTTTAAAAAAACTTAAGTAACAAAAAAGTTCAAAGTCGCTTAATGAGCTATTGTGACGGACACCTCAATTTTATAATTAACTAATAATGTCACTAATGTAACTTTTGATAAAGAGATTGTCTTTTTTATAATAAACGAGTGGGTGAATAAAAGTGAGCAAATAACATGGTATTTGATAAGACTTTAATTATTTATCCTTTTACAGTCCATTATCACAGCTATCACCTCGGAATAGCTACTGACTTATCAGCTGACGCAACAATTAAATAAATAAATAAATAAATAATAAATAAATATTTCCAGACAGGTCACACAGCGCCATCTAATTTCCGTGGTAAGCTACGAGACTTGTGTTACGGAAACTAGATGGTTGATAAATTACATATTATACTTTTTTTTTTGTAAATATATACATATTATACATATAAACACCCAGACCGAGACAAATTATACAATGTACAAGTTGCCCCCGGTGGGAATCGAACCCACGACCTCCCGAGTTCACGGCAACGTTTGTTACCACTAGACCACGGAGGCGGTCACGGAATTATGTACCTGAGACGTTTTTTTTTGCACGAAGAGGATGTCCAAAAGAAATTTTATCATACGAGTAGAACGGGACTTTTTATTTCTTAAATATATCATTTTATTTTTCTGACATAATATTCATTCTGTCACTCTCCCAAAGGTTAGCTGGTAGATAATACCTTTATGATATCATGCTCGCCTATATATATATTTTTATATTTTATATTTTGTGTACAATAAAGGATTGTATTATTATTAAGACTAAGTACTGGAAAACGCAGAATGGGACCTTCCGTCACATGGATAGATGAGGCCAGCAGAAGATCGCGTGAAATGGCAAGCCTTTGGGAGCATGTGACCTGTGCAAAATGAAACAAAGCCACACCAAATTAAAATATTTCCGGCCGCTGGGTGGTGTATTTCGTCGATATATTGGGCCGAAATACTGCCCCTACTGCTGCTACCATCCTTTATCAGAAGGTATCGCCGTACTCAATTGGTAGCTACTTGGTAGGTAGGTGTAAAAAGTTCAGCTGGTAGGGAATACCGTACGCTATTATGCTCGCCTATGTATATTATTTTATATTTTGTGTGCAATTTTTTGTATTTATTATTATTATTTTGACTACAATAAAACAAAGATGCGGATGCTGTTGTTAAAGCATTTTATATTTTACAATGCCTATCTTCTTCTATTTTAGAATTTCACCAGAAATATGTTCTAGAAGGCCCATCAGCAGTGGAGCTATAGACTTGTGTTCTAGAAGTTGTGATGCTTATAGAGTAACAACTCGACCATAATCCCTGAAAATAAACAAAAATAATTGAAAGCAAGAACATAAATTTATTGTCGTCACAAAATAAAAATAAGAGTGCAGGTTGGTAGATTGTTGTTATTAATTAATATAACTAAACTATACTAAAGGTGATTAAGCTACATTTTACAAGAACACAAGTATGGTGGCAAATAGGATATCAGCTTAGTATAAGCTACAGCTTCTTCCTGGAAGGATAACATTCAGCCAAATTTACTATAGTCCCACCATGACAACTGACAACATTGGCGATGTCCCTGCCATACTAGACTCAAAATCAGTTGTGTACTCGTCCAGGAATCGAACCCGGTACCTCTAAATCTACGGCCCTACCCGCTAGACCACGAAGGCAGTAAGTATTATAAATTTCTTTACTTTTACTGCCTACGTGATCTAGCGGTTAAGTCCGTGGATTTGGACTCGGAGGTACCGGGTTCGATTCCTGGTCGGGACACAAAAATATTTATTAATGTATATAAATACATTTAATTTATTTGTAATATTTCTCGAGGTTGGTACGCTGGAGACATCGACGAGCTTGCCACTTGTTATGATTGGCCTATAGTAAAGCTGGCTAAATGTAAATCAGCTTATTTATAAGCGTGGTTTCTGACCACCCCGAAAGGGAAACGGTCGTGATGATACTTTACTTTTGTAGCACTTAACAAAACACTTTGTTATGTAAAACAAATCGTGTTTAATCTCCGACAACGAGTCAATCTCAATTTGAATACTACCCTAAATATTGACTTTGATAACTTGAAGATTTGCCTTCGTTGTAGGAATCCAAACAATGGACAGAGGAATTTAACATCAGCTCAAAGTAAACAACCTTTAGAATAGAAAGTATCATCACCAAGGGATTTCGGGGTGGTCAGAAACCACGCTTATAAAGAAGTGGATTCACATTTAGCCAACTTTACTTAGGTAATGCGGCGAGCGTTTTAGGTACCCTCCCTGGTGGTAAGCCCTTAGTTTATTTTGTAGAATAGTTTTAATTTTATATTTATTTTTAGTTTAGTTTTATTTATAATTAGTTTTTTAATCTATTTTATTTTAATATTTTTGTATCTACTTCGAATTAATATTTTATATTAATCAAATTAATTTATTTAAATTAATAAATATTATTGTTTCGACCAGGAATCGAACCCGGAACCTCCGAGTCGAAATCCACAGACTTAACCGCTAGTAGGCAGTAAATAATAATAATAATAAATATATTAGAGTTTAAGATTCTAATTTTATAGTGACAACGCCCAAATACAGCTAGCTTCCTTCCTTTACTTAATCAATGTTTTTTTTTTTAAATATGGCCTTAGTAACAATTTGCCAGTGTCAAAGTTAGGGAAAGACGGGTTAAATGAAAAAAGGATTTAAAAAAATTGGATTAGGATCAACGGAGTATTATATAATACATATTATATAGATATATAAGTATACCAGAATAAAAAACTAAGACTAAATATGTACATTTTGTAACTATGTTATCATTGTTATTTTTTTTGACATAGATATAAGCACATTACATAATATAAAATAATATTAGACATTAAATAAACAAAAAAATAACTACAAATAAAACTAAAATTATAACCGTATGATTTATAAATTAGGTTTTGTAATGTAATATTTTTTATTATTGAAATAGTTTCCAATGTGTAATAAATATATTGTCTTAAATTTGAATACTAAACAAACGGTATTTTAATTAATAACCTTCCAAGGAGAATGTTTTGGCTTAATTATTCAAGTAGGTGGCGCTGCTACCTGAAGTAAATAGTGGTATTTTTTGTGCATTTAAAAGCGAGCACCTCACAGAGAACAAAGCGCTAGATTTATTGTCTACACGGCGCGGCGTGCCTCGGACATAAGTATGTAGAGTAATAACCACTACTATGACCGTTTGATAAACATTAACACAAAATAATGTAGTGCTAGAAGTAGTGCTACTAATAGTTTTTTTTTTTTTTATACTAGCCCGACATCTATCAAGATACAGAACAATTTTTAAGAACCATCCGTTGATTTAAAGAACACATCAATTTGTTTATATTTCTTATGCTTTTTTACTTAGATTTTAATTTTTAATTTTTATTTGTATTTTCCTTTTTGTAAACTATTATTGGTAATTCGACTGCATGGTCCCATAGTTGGTCAGGCATGAAAGTGCCTTGTGTGGGTCCACTTCTAATCACATTGATAATTTGTTGCAGTATACTTACTATTTGATAAATATTTGTTTGGAATAAGTGTAGATTGTATTTTGTAGGTATATTGGCAATTAAACATATTATTAGTATTATTATTATTATCTGACCTTGAGCCCACCTGGTGTTAAGTGGCGCGCGAGGTCCATGAATGTTAGCAACTGGAATAAGACACTGATGACTGACATTTTTTTTTTGTCACAGATTATTATATTAAACACATAAACAATGTAGCAATAGTGGAACACAAGCCAAAGAGATTTTATATTATTTAGACAATACAATTAATAGGTTAATGATTATTTACATAAAATAAAATGAATGAATGAGAATCAGTTCCTAACACTATGCCGGCTTGACTGGGCATGACGGCAATTCGAGCCTGATTACGAAACGTGTGGATACACAGTACTGGGTTTATCGGCACGAACGGTGGATACTTCCCCGCCCCGGCAGACTGGGCAAATTGCCACCATCAGTCCGCCTACCACCTCTAGATTTATTTCAATTCTATTTTATTTAAACATTAAATGCTGTCAAAACTTGTTTTGGTATTTACCTACCGATTAAATTTCCTTTAGTGGAAATAAAATATAACTTATGACAAATCCGTATTATACTATTCGCTGCAGTTTAGGTAAAACCGTAATCTTGTAATAGTTTTAAAATAAAAATAGAGACGTGGTGAGTGTAATATAGTTATTGATTTGTAACCCTATTAGTTAATATAATAATATTATTTAAACAATTATGTGTTTTTTTAATTGTACGAATTATTACTATTTGCATTATTTATAATTATATAAAGAGTTATATATATATTTGCTGTTTTTAAAATTGTTTAGGCTTTAAAATAATTTGTAACACATGTTAGATTGTATAGGCCTCATAAAATATAGAAAAATTTGTTCCACAATTTTTCTATTCAATTTGTTTTCGATGCAACTTTAGTTCCACTTTGTAGGTAAGTAGAGTATCGTACGAGGATAATAACTAATGTGGGATCGGAAAATAACTTTAAGTTTAATGGACACAACAAAGTAGAATTGGGCTGCAGTACTGCGTAGCTGTTATTGCCGTCTTGGAAGCTCGTTCTGGAAATCCTCTCGCATCAACTTCCACTGCGTAAAGCTGAGTCTTGTACCTGTTCCTGATCATTTCTTCTGACAGATTATAATATTTGGTCGACATCATGTTGTGGTCATTTGGAATATTTGATTCCCACGGAACGGTAAGTTCTGTAATAATAACTTTCCAAAGTTCCGATAAAACAGTAAGATGTCTGGCTTGTAGGCTGTTATAGCAAGTTCATCTGGGATCCTGTAATGATGATTCAAAAATAAGAATTTTAGAATTGCTTGCATCGAGTTTTCGTACTTTGACCATCTTTTACAAATGTAGTCAAAATTATATGTATTATTATTAAAAAATGTTCGTAGTACCCCGATCAAGTAGAGTACAATTGCAATGAAAAACATTGTAGGTACTTTATACACTGGCAGCATTTTTCTTCATACTTGCACGTGTATTATTTCAAAACCTGCCGGTGACATTTTGACTTTTTACTATAAAGCTTTGTTTGTGAAAATACAAGCCCATTGTAATGTAACTCTTTCTGACGCGGATGTCACGATATCAAATACAGAGCACTGATATTATGTTACTGCATTTACTATTAATATAGACCGGCGCATGGATCTTTTTTTTTAATGCTGGTGGATTCAATAACTACCTTTCCCCTGACCTACCTCGATACTGCGTCCTGAGTCAGCCAAATATATTTATTTATTTATTATAAACTTTATTGCACAAAGTACAAAGGCAGACCTTATTTTATTTTATTTATTTATTTATTTAAAAACTTTATTGCACAATAGTACAAAAGGCGAAGCTTAATGCCGTCAGGCATTCTCTGACAGTCGACCTTTGGGACAAGAGAGAGATCAAAAAATAATCTAGGAGTAGGTTCAAAAATAATTACATAAAGAGAATAAGTTAACTTGACGTAACCTAATATATAATACATATATGAAATACATATTATAAATATATATATACTGATAAACATACACATTATTACATACATAATATGATAAATATATAAATAACTACTACACAGTAAAAACAATAACACATTTAAAATGAACTACACATAACCATAAAACAAACAAAAAAGAAAATAGTAAAGATTCAATGCGACTAGACATTCCATCCCTTATGCCGCTAGACATTCTATACTGGTCAAACCTTTGGTACAACTAAAGCAATTACGACAAGATAAGGAAGGTGCTATCAAAACTAATAGAAATATATATAAAATATACACAATAAACTTAGCTTCAACACGTGCCCTCTGTATATATTTCATCCACATTAGTTTGGATTATGGTTGTTCCTTGCCATACTCTATATTATGATCTGGTCAGGTATTTCAAATATTTTTCCTATTTTATACACATACATATTAAAAATAGTGTAATAATGTAGGTGTTGGGACAGATTAGGGTAGGAGTTTAATAAAACCAGCTTTTAGAACTGATATTTGTAATAATCCTAATATGGCACAGCCCGGAAGATGTCTATTGACCTGATGGATTTAGAGAAACGACTAGCCTGGTAGTCTTAGGCTTCTCCAGCCTCGCCTTGCTCCCCTCCACAGAAGTGTTTGGAGTCATGGGATGGCTGTGAGCGGTCTCTGGAGCGTCTCCTCCTCAGCAGATCGTACGGATTGAAGAGTAGAAGTGGGGTCCTGAAATGGAGAACCCCAGGTTTTAGCCCAGCAACCCCCCAATGAAGCTGACGCACAGAGCAGTACAGCTTACAATATGACTACCAGATTATGGCAACTCACCCCAGCGGGACTTTCTATGAAGATTTAGAAGTATTAAATTCGACTAACGATGTTCTTTCTCCTATGGCAGATCAAGCCAATTTGATAGCTCATCCGCCTTTACGTTACTTTTTTTTAAAACGCCTGCGAAGACGCATGACATAGACATTCATAGACATTTATCTTTGGCAGGCGTCGAAATATATATATATATTTTTTTAATCTTTTATTCAGATAAAAACTTAAACTATTTACATTTTTAAAATTATATGCCAAACTGAATACGCGAATAGTACACTCTTTTTTTACAGTTTTTTTTTACACTATTATTTTAAAACATACAGTTATTTAACATTAAATCACATGTAGCGTTACGACTTAGGAATCGTGTTGCTAATGGGAAAATAAACTATTGTCTAAGGCGTTTGTGTTAAAATAAATAAATAATACCTAAAATAAATTAGCGACTTACTAAGTTAAATAATAATAAATTAATTAAATACAATTTTAAATATAATATTACGACGCCTGCCAAAGAGAATTGTCCATGAATTGTTATGCGCCTGCGCAGGGTTTTGAACAGTAACGAAAAGGCAGGCGAGCTGTCAAATCGCTGCGGTATTAGAAATAACATCGTGAGTCGTCTAATTAATTCTAAATCTTCATAGAAGGTCCCGCTGGGGTGAGTTGCCATAATCTGGTACTAATATTGTAAGCTGTACTGTTCTGTGCGTCAGCTGCACTGGGGGGGTCCCGGGTTACTGGACCTTCACCGGTGTAGCTGGCCTCCACGTTTTGCTGGGCTAAAGCCTGGGGTGTTCTCTATTCCAGGACCCTACTTCTACCCTACCAGACGTACGTTCTGCAGAGAAGGAAACGCTCCAGAGACCGCTCGCAACCACCCGCGACTCCACGCCAAAGAAGTTCGGTGGAGGGGTGCAAGGCGAGGCTGGAGAAGCCGAAGACTACCAGGCCAGTCGTTTCCCTAAACCCATCAGATCAATAAACATCTCCCGGGCTGTGCAATAATAGGCTGATTACAGATTTCAGTCTAAAAGCTGGTTTCATTGAACCCCTACCTAATCTGTCGCAACCCCTACGCGACACACATTACTGTTGTATTTGCTTAGCAAAAGAAACTTTAATTTTCCTTTAAATTCTTTTTTTGACATTTTTACACAGTCATCAATGGTTTTTTATTATTTAAGTTTTGTTAAATACAATAATTTATTATAATTTATATTAGTAAGTAGGTATTTTATTGTAGGGTTTTATTTATTTATTATAATACAAACACTATAGATAATAGTTTATTTATTACTACTAGATAATATTAGAGACTAGATAAGCATAGTCGTTTTATTTTACACGTCGGTGGCAGGCTTATAGCATCGCCCCAGTGGTCTTCCAAGGAGAATGTTTTGGCTTTAAAATTGAAATACTCTGCCTTTACTATTAAACTCCGGAGTTCGGTTTTCAAATGAACAAATTCTTTCATTCATCCTAAACTCGGAATTTGGATCGGAAATATTTTCGATTACTCTAAAATGGAATTCTCCAAAGTTCAGTTCGATAGTGAAGGGGCAGCGTTTAAATGGGAATCCCCGTGGCCCACACAAAGGAATTACTGTATACATCACGACCGCTTTACCTTTCGGGGTGGTCAGAAACCACGCATATAAATTCAGCGGATTCACATTTAGCCAACTTTACTATAGGCCAATCATGACAAGTGGCAAGCTCGTCGATGTCTCCAGCGTACCAAACTCGAAAAATATCATAAATAAATTTAATATTAATTAAATGTATTTATTTACATTAATAAATATTTTTGTGTCCCGACCAGGAATCAAATCCGGTACCTCCGAGTCTAAATCCACGAACTCAACCGCTAGACTACAGTGGCAACTACTAGTTACATTTTATTGCAAGTAAATGATTTTTATTTAACATTGGATTATATAAATATATTTAGACTGTCCGTTGTCTAGTAAAGTATCATCACGGCGTATCATACGAAAGTATCATAAAGATGCAGATTTACATTTGACCAACTTTACTAAGCCCATCATGACAAGTGGCAAGCTCGTCGATGGCTCTAGCGTACCAAACTCTACTACAAATAATTTAAAAAAAAAACAATTGTCAAAATCCACAGACTTAACCTCGAGACCATGGTCTAGCGGGTAAGAAAGACCCTAGATTTTTCCTTACAAATATAAGAAATATTTGTCGAGTCTATGTATATGATATGATAGAGGCATCGACGAGCTTAGCACTTCTCACGCTGAGTAGTATGTACGCAATCTGCTGGAGATACCTACTATTAAGGAATTTGTCGTAGGCCCGACTAACGACTTAAGAAAGAACTACTCGAACAACTGAGTAGCAAAATCGATAGATTATTTGTGTAAAAAAAACCGAATCTATTATAGTTGTGTTTTATTTTATTTAATGTTTTATAAACTAAAGTGTGCTAGTATATCATTGTAATGAGAGCTATCTGCCGATAAACTATTTTATAGTTTGGCAGAATAATGTTATATTTCAATGTTATGATATAAGGAAAAAAAAAATAAAAAAAATTAAAACGTATGTTTTATCGGGCCGACAACGGACATTTCATCATCTCCCGAATATCACTCTGTCTTGCGCTCAGCTCCCCAACTTATTTAATATTTACTTATTCATTTTGGAAAACCAACAGTTGACAATTGCAAATAGATAAGTCATATTAAATATTCTAAGAACTATTAAAAGTTTAAACGAGGCAATGACCCCATCCCCACCCCACCCCTATTTAAAAAAAATAAAAATAAAAATTCAATCATTTATTTACTTTCCAATACATATAATATAAATATTATTAAATAGCCCGCCAAACTGTAACCACAGTTTGTTGGCGTACACAAGTACTCTCGAAGCTTAATAATAAATATTTATAGTAGGTACATAAAAAAAAAACCGCGGGCGCGAACCACTCTCCCCCCGCGCGAACAACCCGTCCGCTTACAGGTACCATTAATTTAAGTCTATCTATCCGGTTATTAGTTATTAGCTATCTGGGCCGACTCCACTGTCTGTCTGTAGGATTTACGCTGATAAGACCAGTCTTTACTAGTGTTGCCTAATCTTGGTCTTGGTCTTGCAGTCTTGGTCTTGCTTTTTTGCGAGACCAAAAGCAAGATCACTGATATGTTGGCAAGACCAATAAATACTAATACTAGCCCAAGTCTATTAGTGTTGCGCAAGAGTCTCGCAAGACTTCAGAAGTTAAGGAATGAAATAGTGGAGAAAGTCGAAACACTTTAGATCTCTGCCTATATAAAGGTAGGTCTGTACTGTAAAATACCACTGTTTAATTTGTATTTGATTATCGATTTTGGGTTTTCCCTCACCCCTCGAAATGGCGTCGCATCTGTCATTTCTAAATACTTTTCACTTGTTTTGAATTTGTCGTTTATTTTCATTAGAACCCTCGATGCATTGACTTAATATTTTATAACCCAGCTTTCATATTTAAGTTATTGTACCATATTTTATTTTATTTTATTTATTTATTTGGGTCGCCAACAGTGACAGCAACAAAACATACATCGATTTTTACTTACAACTAAGACAGAAAACAGATGCTGCACCAATTACAGGCAACCACCACATGCTATTACAGTATCCATTAATTGGGCCTTTGAAACAAATAGAGCGACTATAATCTGTCATTATTGACGTACGTTTTTATTTATATGTTCGTGATGTAAATATTGTATATTTTGGCATACAACTAATTATACTAAAGGTTTGTAAATTATTTGGCTTGACTTTGACCGTGTAATTATGTGGTCGACAAACAAGCCATTCATACGTACATTTCTGCTCCAATGGTGGTGTTGTTAATGTCGATGTTGGTTGAGTTGGATTGATTTGATGATTATATTACTGAAATTTTTATCAACATCGATTCAGTAATATAGGCGTAAAGGCCAAATAGAAAAGAAAATAGACATAGAATAACATGTCGTGGTTAGATGATGACGTCCTATAGCCTATATCCGGCTAGGGGCCCCAAAATACTTTGTATCCTACGAACACATATGGTGTATAATCTAGTTGATATTTCAGTTTTAAACCCGACATGTTGGTTTGTTGCTCCGTCCGTGAGATGAAGGCGGTCAGCGCTCTTTATGGTCCATGTTTCAGCACTATATTGCAATATGGAGAAAACCATTGACCGAACGAGTCTGGATTTTGTTTCTATAGAGATCATCTTGTCTAAGCCGTTCCGCTTAAGCTTCTTTCACATTTACATTATGAGTATATATGTAATTATAGTAAGCATCTATCCCGACTCCTGGCCAAGTTTTTTTTATTTTTTATATTAGCAATACATGTGACCTTGCGCCCGCCTGATGGTAAGTGGCAACTGGAATCAGACACTCCTGACTGACATCAGTCCCTGAAACATGCCGACTTGACTGGGCATGACAGCAATACGAGACTGATCCCGAAACGTGTGGATACACATAATTGGGTTTATTGGCACGAACGGTTGACACTTTACCGTCTAAGGTGACTGGGCAAATTACCACTATCAGTCCGCCTACCACCTATTTGTTATTCTCGTTGAAAGTATATGCCATTTGATGTTAAAAGTTACTACTCTGGTGCCTCGGGGCATCTATAAAATATAGCCTATGCATCATACTTTTTTTTTTTTTTCGTGGGTAGCTACAAAAAAAGAAAGACGTGTTTTTTGCCTCATTTTTTAATTATAATTTAAATCAGTTTTTTCCAAGTTTTTAATGCAATAAATGCCATATCTTTATTATTAAAATAGTGTAGCTCATAAGTATAATCAAATTTTGCAAAATAGTGTGGTTATGATAGCATAACAAACCTCGGTCTCACATCACTGCCGCTATCTCTCACATCACTAATCACAGTCACAATGGCTTCTCAGCAAGAATTATCACTACACAGTCTTCAGCAGCAATTCGAAAAGTCTATGGAATCATTTGAGAGTCGAATTATTAATGCTGCCGCCAACAACACTCTGCAGCAGCTTTCAGATGATTTTCACCAGTTTAAGGTTTTTGTGCGGGACACTCTGGCATTGCTTCGGGGTCAGATTGCACATGTTGCAACCATGGCAGACGATCTTGAGAGCAGAAGCCGTAAAAAGTTCCTGCTGTTCCGAGGAATCGAAGAATGTTCAAGTGAAAACACTACACAATGCATAACTGACATCTGCACCACTAAACTCAAGCAGGGTATTCAGGCTGAGGACATTGGTTTCAGTTACAGATTGGGGGCACAGAGTGACCCAAGCAGACCCCGCCCAATTTTGGTGAAATTCCGGGATTTTGATGTGCGTTCTAGACTGTGGCACTCAAAAAAAGAACTGAAGGGCTGTAGTACATCGATTACGGAGTTTTTGACACCATCCCGCAGGCATGTGCTTGCTGAAGGACGCAGACTGTATGGCATCACCAACTGCTGGTCCCAGGACTGTCAAGTGTATATCAAACTGCAGGATGGTTCAAGGCACCGTTTGTTGTCTGAAGCGCACCTAAGTGAGTTTGTTGCCAACCATCCACCGGCACCACCTGAGGACAAAACCAAAAAGTCAAGACCTGCAAGGGTAGCAAGGAAGAAGTAACAAGAGTTCAATTCGCTGTACTTACATCTCTTTTGTTTTCTGGACTTTCATGTATATACAAACAGGACTGCTCATATGTGTTACTCAGCTTACTAATTTATATTTGTTTGCATCGTATTTGGCACATTTTAGTAATAATTGCCGCCTGTAAGCAGGTGCCTCATTCTTTTGGTTCATATTTTTTGTCTATGCCATTTTTTGTTCTAAACGTCTAGGGATGAGCCGTCAGTGTAGTAATCGATTGGTAATTCAATTATTTAATTTATCAATTATTGTTATTTTAATAACAAATATGTAGGTGCCTGCTTATAGTGTATAATTGAATAGTTTTGTTTTTGTTTGGTATATATATATATATATTCGTTCATTAGTAAATTATGTAAACAAATGGCTGGCAGGTGAGGTGAGACTTAATAATAAAGACAATTAGATTATATTTAAATTAATTTATTATAAAAAATATATACTTATCTGTATTTATATATATTATATATTTTGTTTACATTATTTATGATGCCAAATAACTCTTCCTCAGAGTCCGATGTTTTTTTCTCGTGTACATCAACAAGTTCGGATGACGAGTCCGATGTCAGTCAGGGTTCTGTTCATCTGGGGGATGCACTTCATAACACTTTCTCACCTTTCCCTAAGAATCTCAATGTCTGCCACATAAATGCACAAAGCATTCCTGGACACTACTCGGATCTCCTTGCCACGTTCGGTAGCAACAACATTCACGCTCTTCTTGTCTCTGAAACGTTTCTTAAGCCTACTCTTCCTTCTACGTACTACCCTCTCCCTGGTTTCATTCTTATACGTAATGACCGAACAGGCAGGGGATGCGGTGGTGTCGCAATCTACCTCCGCTCCAATATTTCTTTTAAAATTTTATCCCAATCTCCTTGTTTTTATTCTGGTTCTTCTGAGCACATCCTCTTAGAGTTAAACTTGAACTCTGTAAAATTTCTTCTTGGAGTCGTTTACGCTCCCCCTACTGTTGATTATTTCTCTACATTTGAACTACTGCTCGAGTCATACATACCCTCATATGATCACAATTTGATCATGGGGGATTTTAACACTTGTTTACAGAAAGATGACTCGCGCAGTAGGAAACTCAAATTTATTACTTCCTCCGTTAATGTTTCTCTTCTTCCACTTAACCCAACTTACCATGTAAATGACTCCAGTAGCCTTCTTGACCTAATCCTTACCTCCAACCCTAACAGGATATCTACACATGGACAATATTCAGCACCTGGATTTTCTCACCACGACTTGATTTTCGCTTCTTACAAAATAAAAATTCCCAGATTTAAGCCCAAAATTTATCTTCAGCGTAACTTTGCCAAAATGAATCAGAATTTGCTTTTGTCGGATGCTGCTGACATGAACTGGAATACCGTAACACACAAAGATAATGTAGATGACATGGTAGCAGAATTAAATAATTTAATAATACAGTTGTTTGATAAACATGCTCCTATACGTCCCGTACGTATGAAGAGACCCCCAGCCCCATGGTTAGACGATAAGATACGTAAGGCCATGAGGTGGAGGGATTCTTTAAACAAGAAATACAGGAAATCGCACAATCAGGAACACTGGGATAAATATAAATATGCAAGAAATCGGGTGAATCAGATGTGTAGGAACTCAAAACGCCAATATATTCATGACTCTATTAAATCCTGCACTTCTCAAAATATTTGGTCATTTCTTCGAACCTTAGGTGTTGGTAAGACCACAGCTGACGCCGCTGTCTCTTCCTCAATTGATGTCAATAGCCTAAATCGATACTTCTCTAGTCCATCTTGTTCTATTAATACTGTATCTAAGGCTGCTGCTATTTCTCAAATTAACTCATCACCTCGTTCTTGTAGTCATACTTTTCAATTCGAACCAATGTCAAGCTGTGAAATTAAAAAGATTATACTATCTATAACGAGTAAGGCCGTAGGAGACGATAATGTGGGTCGTGTTCTTCTCATTCCTATTATTGACAACATTATTCCCTTTATAACTTATATCATAAATTTCTCCCTTTCTACTGGGCAATTTCCCACAATGTGGAAAAATGCCCACATAGTCCCTATCCCCAAAAATTCTAACCCTACCGACTCTAGCCATTTTCGACCAATATCAATTCTTCCCTTTCTATCCAAAGTATTGGAACGTGTAGTTCATCGCCAGTTTGCTACATTTCTTACTCATAATAATCTTTTAAATGCTTTTCAATCTGGCTTTCGTCCTTCCCACAGCACAACTACTGCTCTCACAAAAATTACTGATGACATCAGATTTGCGATTGACGATAAAAAGCTCACACTCCTCACATTGCTAGACTTCAGTAACGCCTTTAATTGCGTAGATCACGATATTCTCACGGCCGTATTGCGTTCCCTTAATATTTCACAGAATGTGGCATTATGGTTCGACTCTTATCTTCGCGGGCGCCAGCAACGCATTCGGTTGGACGACACGTACTCGGACTGGTGTCCGGTAACTGCTGGTGTCCCGCAGGGTGGCGTGTTATCTCCCTTGCTCTTCTCTGTTTTTATAAACATGATCACTCAGGTTATTAACTTCAGTTCCTACCATCTGTACGCTGACGATGTCCAACTTATGCTGCACTTCAAGATTAATGATATACATAGTGCTACTGCAAAAATGAACGAAGATCTTGAAGCAATAAAAATACGATCTCAAAACCTAGGATTACTGGTGAATCCCTCGAAGACACAGGCCATGATTGCTGGTTCGAGGCAGATGCTGTGCAAATTGGATCAGGTACCTCTTACACCATTATTATTTGACAATACCCCGCTTCTTTTTTGCCAGCATGTGAAGAACCTTGGCCTTCACATGAGTAGTGATCTCTCCTGGGATCACCACGTTTCCGAAATTTGTAGGAAAGTTCATGGCAGCATGCATTCATTAAAACGGTTACAATATTTTATTCCTTTCAAGGCAAAGTTAATGCTAGTCAGTTCGCTGCTTCTTCCTATCATTGACTATGCAGATATCTGCTATCCCGACGTCACTGAAGAGCTACTGAACAAACTCGATCGTCTGCTCAACTTATGCATTCGCTATATATTTGGCTTGCGTAAGTATGATCATATCTCTAATTTTCGTGTTCAGTTAAAATGGCTCAATATCCGCTTTCGCAGATCTGCTCATCTCCTCGTGTCTCTGTATAGTATCCTGAACAATCCTTGTGCACCTACATACCTAAAATCCCGTTTTGAGTTCCTGTGCGATACGCACAACCTTCCATTACGTTCTTCCTATAATAATCAACTGAAAATCCCATCCCACTCCACTAGCAGATATTCAGATTCGTTTACTGTGTCTGCAGCCCACCAGTGGAACAAGCTGCCACTGGCTATTAGACACGCACCGTCAGTCCACATATTCAAAACCTTGGTTACTGCATTATTTTTAGACAAACAAGCATCGGGTTCACAATAAATATTTGGCAAATATATACTTTTATACTATGTATTTATTAGGATTTAGTGTATGTATTTATTAGTATGTAGTGTATGTATGTCTTAGTATGTAGTATATTGTTTGTTATCCTAATATTTTTTATTTTTTATATCAGCACTACCCTTCATCTCATACTCTCCCAAAGGTTAGATGTTAGAAAATGCCTTGTAGGCATTAATCTTCGCCTTTGTACATTTTTTTCGTGCAATAAAGAATTTAATAATAATAATAATAATACTTGCGTATAGTTTATGTTTTGTAGTTAGTCAATCCCGGTCTTTAATATATAAGTCAATTTATCGAAACCAAAAGCTTGATTTTCGTTTTAAAATTGTTTATTTATTCCAGTGATGGGTTTCTTTAATTAATGCTATTTTTCGTTTAGAGAAAAAAAAAACACATTGGCTGGGAGAGCTCCTTGAATGGGCATGACGGCAATTCGAGCCTGATCCAAAAACGTGTGGATACATTTTACTGGGTTTATCGGCAAGAACGGTGGATAATTCCCCGCCCCGGCACACTGGGAAAATTACCTCCATCAGTCCGCCAACCATCAATTTATTAAACTTTTTAAACTTTCGCTCACACTCATAATAGATTTTTATAATTTTAACGGGTCTTTACGCGATTTACCTTAGCGATAGAAATAAAGAAACACAAAAATTTCCATCGAGATTATAAGCTATCTTCATCGTGGAATCCAGTAATCAATAGGTTTCGATGCCGGGAAAAATCGCCCGGTGTCGCCAAGGATATTGTAAGTGTCGTGTGTCGTGATTTCTAAAAACTTTTAAAGTGATAAGTGGGTAGGTTTAAATCTGCCGCCAAACGAGACTACACCGCATAGCTTCAGTCGACCCGTGATCACGGCCAATGCAACTTGGCTGAAACGTCGGGAGAAATATGTCTCTAAGGTAAATCGCGTAAAGACCCGTTAAAATTATAAAAATCCATCAATTTATTGTTCTCGTAGAAAGTATGTGCCCTTTGTAATGAAGACAAATACAATTTTTACTTTCAAGGAAAACTAATATTGTAAGCTTGCCTTGATAATATCTATACAAATAACACCGCTTAAAACAAGACTTACGTTGAATATAGAAATCTTCAGCGTGCAAAAGATATAAGAGTCTATAAACGAGTATGTACGAGTATGTGTGCCTAATGTTAGTGGCTTCGGTCTGGAAAAAAAAAAATAAAAAAAAAAACTGATTATGAAACACTGGTCCAATTACGGATCGCCCTCCTTTGCAAGTGCCTTTTTTAAACCAGCCTATTGTCGGTCGCAAGCCCGAGACACCATTCTTCTCATCTCTTACCCACACACGATGGACCCGGCACCCGCACGGTGAATCCATGGAATGCTTAGAAATTTGTCGTCTCTGAGGTACAAGGTACTTAGCGGAACCATCCCAGAGTCCAAAACAATATTCCATGCATGATCTTATTTATGCTAAATATCGCCATTTAAACGTCATTAAGCTACTAATATCAGTGTTTATTAATTTCGAACAACTTGCGCTGAAAAATGCCGTCAACTTCTTTAGTTTCTGAAAAAATAATTGAATTTTAATCTTTACAAAACTGTATCATTTAGGCCAATTATTACTGCATTTAGCTACTAAAATGTCTTAACTAGAATTGATGAGTTTCTATCTATTTGGCAGTTAAGTAAAAACGTCTCGTAATGCGAACAAATGGGTGACATTTGACTTTGTACACGAAAAAACCTCTGTGTAGGCTTTGTCTCTAATTGATTTAATTTGTCGCCAGTCAAAACTCAGCGTCCGAACTCTCCCTGTCACCCTCCGAGCTTTGATTAAGGCGCTGCTTGCGTTAGGAAACAAAAAACATTAACAAAAAAACAATAAATATTCAAGTCTTTCAAATGATAATGTCTTTGTTTAAATATATACTTTTTTAATATGCATTTATTAGGATTTAGTGTACTTATGTATTTATTGGTATGTAGTGTACGTATTTCTTAGTATATAGTATTGTTTGTTATCTTATTATGCCTTGTAGGTATTAATCTTCGCCTTTAACATTATTTTTTCGTGCAATAAAGAATTTAATAATAATAATAAAATAATAATGTCCTACTCGTATACTCCTTCAAATTATATAGAAACATTAGGTCCTTAGTGTTTAGAATCAAAACTTTTTATTGAGAAATTGGAGAATAAAAAATGGTAGAATTTTCTGGAGATATTCGGTCTAAAAATATTTAATATAAAATAAAAACATATTGCATTGTAACTCGGGAATGCAGCCAGTGTACTTGGTACTTTTAATCATAAAATATTTGTTGGTAGAAATTTTAAAGATTTTTTATCTGATATATTTTTTATTTAAACTTTTTAAAAATTTCGCGCACACTCATTACAGCAGCTATAATCCTTGGTGTATTTATTTTATAATTGTGTATGTCTTAGTTTATAATATGACAGTGCCTATTTACAGCAGCTATAATTTTAAGATTATAATTATGTATATTATGGGTTGTAATCCTTCAAATACAAGCTGTTTCCCAGAAAATAAGCTTTTCGTTATATTGATTAATTTTTTGACATGTAAAAGCGCAGAATACATTATATTTATTGTCCTATGCCTACTTACAAAATACTTAAAAATAAAAATTATAATTTTAACGGGTCTTTACGCGATTTACCTTAGAGACCTTTTATTTTTTATTTGTACCATTTTTTAATAATAAACTAGCTGACCCGGCGAACTTCGTACCGCCTGACAGTCAATGAATGTACCCTCGGCCGGTATGCCCCACAAATCAGCGCTGATGCGCGCCACTTATCGGACAACAGTAGTCAGAAACCTTCGCCGATGTTCACACAACATAATCTTAAAGTTTCATCCCGATCGGTCAAGTAGTTTTGAAATGCATAGGGAACATACATACACACAGACATTCCTTTTTATATATATAGATAATATCCTAAAAAAATCATGTACCACATAATGTGAACCCGCTGTAAAAAAAGTGTGGTTTATGACCTGGGTGGGATACAGTCGTGAATAAACTTTTAAAGAATCATAATTTTAATAATAGTCTAGATGTGTTTTTTAAACTCTAGATTCAACTTAATACGAGACAGGTGTGTAAAGTCACATGCCGCGCTACGGAAAAACAAATACATAAATAAAACAAGAGCACCCCCTTAACATGGTTACGTTTGTTTGTTTGGAGGCCTCATTCGTTCATTTGTTTTCATTAAAGCTTTCACTCCTGAAGTTTAGGCCAAAAAAAAAAACATTTAATGAAATAAAATTTATTGTGAAAAACCCATTAAAACACTTTGCTCCTGCCAATATAACTTTTGTCATTTATATGTTGAATTAAATGAAAAAGTCGGTGCGAAAAGTGTAAAGTTTGAATAACAATAAATTTTATATGTTTTTATTTTTATTTTGTCGATTAGTACAAAAAATTTAAATATTTTATTAATATTTGTTAATTAATTATTTTACCCCTAGAACACAGCGTCCTAAACCTCTACTGCTGGAGATGGGCCTTCCAGAACATATATCTGGAGAATTTGGCCTACACTCGCCACGCTGGCCAGACGGCTTGGCGAGGATATGATGTAATTTTTTAATGAAAATTAATTAACGATTCCACAAGTTGGTATTAGTGGAACCGGGACCGATGGCTTAACGTGCTCTCCGAGGCACGGGAACGGTGGTGTTATTAATCTATGACAAATGTACGTAAGAAAAGTGCATTTCTCATTGGTACATGCCGGGTGGGTTTGAACCGACCTTTGTAGGATTCAAGAAATGCGTTCTTACAACCACCGTGCATGGTTTCAACATTGCATGACGGTAATTCGAACCTGATCCCGAAATATGTAAATACACTTTACTCGGTTTATCGGCACGAACGGTGGATACTTCCCCGCCCCGGCAGACTGAGCAAATACATTTTTTCATCAGTCCTCCTACCACCTATTAATTGGTAATAATCTTGCCCATACTTTTTTTAACAATTTGTAATATTATTATTATTACATTGTATATTAACTTTTTTTACACAAGACAGACAAATATCTACAACACTGAGCAATTCGAAATCCAATATATTTGAACCCATAAGCCATGCACTCGCGCACTTGTCTGTAAAATGCAAAGACATATGATAGACCTACGAACACGTAAAGCATCATATTTCGTCATCATACTTAGTTATCCAAACCTGACAGAAGGTATTTATTATAATGTCCCCTTAAGACAGACTCGCTCCTGCGATCTCTTCCATGTCTGCCGCGTACGTACAATATCTGGCATGCGCGCACCTGTACGTCGGATGTTAGACACGTACAACAGGCGTTTATTGGACGTGGATATATTCAGTAACTCCCGCGCCGCCTTCAAAGCCAAAATCAAGAAGCTGCTATTTTCGGTTTAGCTCGCAAAGTGTGTCAGTTTGCTTCGGAGTTCGCCTAACAGTTTTAATGCATTCCAAATACAAACAATGCAGTTGTTTTCTTTTATACCTGGCCAAGGTGATATTTTACGAATTTTGTATCGTACAAAGAGTGCACTATTGTTCACAGTGATAAATATTCTGGTGGCGGGTATAATTTTAATTGCTTCTACTCTGTTGTTATGTTCTTATGTTGCCTGTCTTTGTCCTTTATCTTCGAATAAATAAATAAATAATAATAATAATTTATTTATTGTACAAAACCAAAACAAGTGCAGGTATATAGGCGAGCTTAATGCCGTAAATGCATTTTCTACCAACTAACATTTGTGACTGACATATGTAATAAGCGGGTGCAGCAGGAGAAAAATGATAGTTGAAATTATTTATTACTATATAAAACACACAAAACCAGGCCCCAACTTTGTTGGAGTGTGCCTCAACAAAATATAATTCATTAATATAAATTTCATTTCAAATTTTTATTTACCATTTCATATATTTGGTACACTCGGATTCGTCAGATTATAAATTAATTATTTTACTAATCATATTATTATAACGAATGAATAACAGCAAAGAAATTTAAAACTATAGTAAGTCCAGTTTCAAGCGGAGTTATTTTTATATAAATATCACCATGGAAAGATTACAATATTAGTTCTCCTTGAAAGTAAAAATTGGCATTTGACATCATTGCAAATGGCACATAATAATAATAATAATATAATTCTTTATTGCACAGAAAATATAACATATAAAATAATGTACAGTATTCCCAAATTAATAATGCACATACAGATCTTCGCTAATTGTCGTATTCCCGGAAACACCCGAATCATTGAATCGTAAGAGCCTAAACATTGCACTTGCATTTTGCACCTTGTTCGAAAGAAATAGAAGTCAATATCATGTGTACACAAACGAAAACAATTCGGGCAGTGTTATTTTGTTTTTGTTTTTTGGCGGTGACTGCACGTGTTCTCTCTGTGTGAAATTATATAGAGCTGCTATTACACACACACCCTTCTTGGTTTTGTTTTCAAAGGTGCATTTAATTTCAACTTTAATTATCTTATTTAAATAGTTTATTTGACAATTGCTTGTCTGTCTGACACAGGCAGAGATTTTATATTTAAAGGAGGTCACTACAGTACTATAAAATTTTCGAAGTAAATCAATCCAACAAAGATTGTAGCATATTCTCAATCGTGTGGTTTTCCTCGCTATTTACTTACATGGAATTATCGAATCAAATTTTGTTACTGATAAATCAATATTTATCTCTTTTAGCACAAAACACATAATTCTACTAAATTATGCATGAAGAAAATGCACTTAACCACTCTATATACATATCGTCTTCCGACGCTCGGGGAATACGACCGTTGCCGAACAGTGACGAAGATTTCTATGCGCATTATCACTTTGGGAGAACTGTACATAGGCGAGCATAATACCGTATGGTATTCTCTACCAGCTAACCTTTGGAAGAGTGAGAAATTATTATAATGGGTGCAGAGTACGAAATAAGAATAATAATAATAGTTAAAATCTATCATAAATATACCATAGTAAGTATAAATAACATACCGATATATAAATATGTCATACGATATAATAAATACTTAAATTAAATAAATACTAATATAATAATTATCTATGTCAAGATGTGGAAATTAGATGTCATTTTGTTTTTTGAGAAAGTATGTCTGAAGTATGTGTAAAGCACATACTTTCAATGAAAACAACAAATAGGTGGTAGGCGAACTGATGGTGGTCTGCCGGGGCTTGGAAGTATCCACCTTTCGTGCTGATAAACTCAGTAAAGTGTATCATCACATTTCGGAATCAGGCTCGAATTGCTTTCCAGCCCAGTCAAGCCGGCATAGTGTAAGGGACTGATGTCAGTCATGAGTGTTTGATTCCAGTTGCTAACATTCATGGACCTCGCGCGCCACATCAGGTGGGAGCCAGGTCACATGTCTTCAATTTACTGAGGCTTGACTGGGCATGTGGATACACTTAACTGGGTTTATTGTCACGAATGGTGGATAGTTCGTCGCCCCGGCAGACTGGGCAAATTACCGTCTACCACCTATTTGAAAGAGCGAGTATGTGCCATTTGCAATTATGTGAAATGATTTTTTTTACTTTCAAGGAGAACTAATATTGTAAGCTTGCCATGGTGATAATATATTTAAAAAAAAACACCGCTTGAAATCAGACTTAATACTACTTACTACTTACTATCACAAATGCACAGCAATATTAATTTGATAAAACACCTTCCAGTCCTCTTTCACACACAACTCCAACCAGCCTTTGTAATAAAAAATAAAATTTCCATGTCACGTCACATTATCCAGTTTATTGTTGGCCCTAAACTCGAGAGATAAAAACTATAGTCGTATAAACGTCAGTATATTGTAGTCTATGGTAAAATGCATTCCATTCCGTTTCTTGTCGTAAGTGGCGCGTCATAAAGGGATGCTCTCTTTGTCATATAAAAGGAGATTGATGCATGTCTATCTTCCATTCTGCAGACGGAATTGAAAAGGAGAATTAAATTTTATAAGACGCGAATGAGATAGGTAACAGCTTTTATATTCATGTGAAATCGATCAACGAAGTTACCTAGCTAGTTTTAGTCAATCTGTTTCAAGTGCATCGCTCTGTCTGCCGTTTCTCTGCCGCTAACTCTGACGACGATCACCTTTATTTTTTTATTGTTAACTAGGGTCTCCAATCATCCACGAGGTTTGTTCTGTAGGTCAAAATTACCAGAACGAAAACGTTAGTACCAAAAACGCAGCGTGTTTTCTTTTACACAAGCTTCCCTTTACACATTATTAATCCTTCAAGCTGCTTCTGCAGCGTTGGTACCACGGTGGAAGTCGTATTCGTAAGTAACGAGATATTTAAAATTTTCCATATTGTGAACAGACCGATGTCAAAAAAAAATCCAATGGTGTAAAAACAAATGAATTACTAAATTCAAAACACAAATACACAAGCCTAAATTTGAAATAAATTTAAATTTGTAATTCCTAGTCAAACGCCAGATATTTGAGATCAAAGTGGCCGGTTCGACAAAACGTCAATTTCATATGTAAGGACCAAATCATAAACGCCTCGATTTTTCTTTAAGATAAATAAATAAATGTTTTATATTCTCAATGCTAAAATGCACAATATCTGTATTTTTAATAAGTAACAAAACGTTTGTCTTATAAATTTCAATTTACAAACCAAACAACATTGTATAGGTATTAAATAATATTCCCCTATCACCAATAATAGTCAATAAAATTTTCATTTTCATTCCGAATGCAACCATGCAACTGGCCCCATGGAATATTCCCCACGGTTATGTCCCGATAAAGGGCCTGGCCATACTGGATGCGTTCTTATACGGATGCTACTCAACAAGATCAAATATAAACCTAAAACAGAGCTTGTTATTTGCTTGCTGTATTGCTTGTTATTTTATATAAAATGTTATCTTGTACTTTGTTCATGTTCTCTTTTCGAAGAAGTGTCACACTTCCGTAACATGCAGGCTGCCATATTGTCTGTAAAATAACAAAAACAAGTTGAATGTTACTTATTACATATCTCAGTCACAAAGGTTAGTTGGTAGAAAATGCATTTACGGCATTAAGCTCGCCTATATACCTGCACTTGTTTTGGTTTTGTACAATAAAGAATTTATTAATATTATTATTAATGTGCACGTCAAACACGACATTAACCCCGCAATACCAATTAATTCTGAGATATCTTGTAATGTCTTTGGGGCTACTATAACGAGTACGACTGTACCTGTCCTAATAACCTAAAATTTAAATTGCGCCGAAGTGAAAAATATTATAAATCAAAAACCCATAAAATATCCAAATTAAAAATACCTATGAATACCTAATAAATGTGTTGTAAATCTACCATTGTACGTAAAAGCGTACTTCCGGGCTTCGAACCGACGTTATTAGGACTTTAATATAAGCGTTCTTACAACCGAGCATTAACGTCTAATCAGACAAAACGTATTATGTGTCTCAACAGTTATATGTTACAGGCAAAGATATCAAATAAGACAGAGCTACCAGTAGTTGCTATTTTTATACGAAATGTTGTTTACATTATTTTAATAAACTGATTCGAGGTTCTCTTATCGAACAAGAACTGGTTTTTCACTTCCATATCACGCAAGTCGTTGGAGATGAACCTTCCAGAATTTTTTAAAGAATTTGGCCTCGGGTCTGTGGTGTTGTAAATATAATATAAAATAAATAAATATTGTACGTAAAAAAGTGTATTTCTCATCGGGTTTCGAACCAACCTTTTTAAGGGCAGCGTTTTTACAACCGAGCCACTATTGAATCTGATGTGTCCAAGCCTTAAATCAAACACCCTATAATAGTACCACAGTAATTAGAGCAGTCGTGAATAGATAACATAAAACAAACAACCAGGCTTGTCAACGTGAAATACGTTTGGCAATTAAATCTAAAATTCACGATCGAGGCCTTAAATCGAACACGGTATAAGTCCGTACGAGTATATTATTTTTATCCATAAAAATTAAAATAATATCTTTATTTAAAATACCTATCTAGCTGTATAACTAACTTGTGCAGTCAGGCAGACAAACAAATGTCCTGGGTCGACTGGAGCTATACGGTGTCGTGTGTCGTGATTTTTAAAAACTTTTAAAAGTGATAAGTGGGTAGGTTTACATCTACCGCCCAGTATGTACGAGACTACACCGCATAGCTCCAGTCGACCCGTGACCACGGCCAATGCAACTTGGCTGAAACGTAGGGAGAAATATGTCTAAGGTAAATCGCGTAAAGACCCGTTAAAATTATAAAAAACTATTATGAATGTGCGCGAAAGCTTAAAAGTCCTGGGGCAAGAAGCCATACAGTATGAGAATAAATGCTAAGGCAATCGTCACAAAATGAATTAGTCTATAACATATGTGGGCAACAACCGGCCTGCGGTCCGGCTCCGGCATGCTGTAAGATTTGATCCCGCCTGCGAGCCATTAAAAAAAAACCCTATTAAAAAAAATATTACACTACTAATCCAATTAAACTCACTAAAATGAAATTTAAATTAAACGCGGTCCGCGAACGTATTTGCACACTAAACTTTGGCTCACAACATGTCAAATGTTACCCAAACCTGGTCTATAACATAGCATTGTCGGTTATAGTCGTGTTAGAGGTGCACTTTAAAACTGATTATATTATTTTGTTTCACGGACAATATGCCAACGTGCATGCTACGCAAGTGTAAAACATGTTCTTGTTTGACAAGTTAAGTCAGTTTATTAAAATAATAAAATGATGTAACAAACATTTTGTATGAAAATAGCAACCAATAATGGCAGCTCTGTCTTATTTTATATCTTTGCCTGTAACATGTAACTGTTACACATTGTGATACGTTTTTGCCAATTGATTTTTAGTTATTGTACGGGATCTTAAGAAACGCTTTACTGTAACTACACGAACGCAGAAACGGTTTAAACCTGTAAAAAAATCATCTATCTTATGTCACTATGACATTGAGATTGAGATTCAAAAGTGACGAAATATTTATTAAAGTTTTGGCTGTAAAACACAATTGTGGGACTTACGCTGTTTTCTTTAGTACGCGTTAAAATGTGGTTCTACCCGCACATTTGTTAGTTCCCGTGCTTGATAGCGCACAACTGGTGTTCTATTGAATTGTAATTAATTGAAAATTTCACGACAACTTTAGTTATTCCCTTTGTAGTCGCCGCACAGTCACAATTTCATAATTAAATACTTTGTCACGTTCTCCGCTGTTAATTGGCACCTTCCTTATTAGAAAGACGTATAAGTACAATCAGGGAAAAATACTTTTTCCGAACTTAAAAATAAATCTAAATTATGAACCTAGTGTGTTGACACATTAGCTCCGTCTCACATCCAGGCGACCTCGTCTAAAACTACAGCGGTTTCTGCTTACCTCAAGTTGCGCAAATACGCCAACCTTGGTACAGGTTACGAATTTGCGCTGTTTGTGGTCGAGACGATGGGATGGGCCCATCATGGTATCCTCAGCTAAGCTCCTGGCCAAGGAGTTGTCAAAGCGGCTGACGAAAAGGTCTGGAGACAGGAAGGCTGGCAATTATTTTTGCCAACGTATTAGCCTCGCTATTTAAAGGAGACATGTTGCCTTCAGAAGATACGATTGAATAAATATAATAATAAAACTTATTAATTGTAGGTAAAAACAAAACATTTACTTGTATACAAAAATATATTTACAAAATACTAAATTATAAATAAAATATTACTAAACTACAAATAAAACTAATAATTAAAAACTAAAAGTAGTCCGATGTTTAAACGGAAAGTCCGATGGACTTAGGTTTGTGTGCCGAGGGCACTCGCAGCGGTCTCCCGTAAAACAGCGATGCTTATCCTTCAAGCAAAATAATCTCTACTCAAAGGGTCATCAGAGTTCACACTTAGCCAACTTTACTATAGTCCGATTATGACAAGTGGCAAATATATAGCGAACCAAACATGAGAAATGTCACAAATAAATTGATATGTTTTAAGTTCTCAACAAGGAATCAAACGCAGCACCTTCACATCTAAAGCTACGGTATTGACTTCCAGACCACGGAGGCAGTCCTGCCATAAACTCGGAATGTGAAAAGACTTGTAGAATAATAATAAAATATTGCAGATTACATACCTATTGATTTAGATAGCTATAATATTTCCCTGACTGTACACATAAAGCTATATTTTAATAATTTGTATGAAATTAATTAAATCCAAAGATACAATTATGTCTGTAATTAATGAGGACTTAACAATAATTTTGTGTGAAACACGAAATAATGATAAGGAGTTATACAAGTAAGAAAGGTTGGTTGCTAGAGAATGCCTAGCGGCATTAAGCCTGCCTCTTGTACATAGTGCAATAAAGTTATTAAATAAAATAAATAAAGTAAATTAAGCAAAAAAATATTTATTGCACAATAAATATATAAAATAAAATAAAGTACATGGGCAAGCTTAATACCTCAAAGGTATTCTCTAACAACTAACCTTTGGGAGAACGACAAAAGATATTATAGTATGCAGAGTTAGTATATATACTTAAATATATATATTATAAATACATACACATAATACATAAATAATATTAATAATATGATTATACATAATACTTACGTATATAATAATTCTATCTATCTAACATATCGATTTTAAACCAACTAGACATATCGACTAGGCTATCCACCATATGCCTTCGTCGGATACTCCAGTACTTCGGACACATTGCCAGAAAAGGAGGGGATAACCTGGAGAAACTTTTTGTTACTGGCAAGGTGGAAGGAAAGAGACCGAGAGGCCGTAGTCCGGTACGCTGGTCCGACCAAATCCGCTCCACCACCAACACTAGCGTCCATGATGCTGTGCATGCCGCCGAAGACAGGAACGGGTGGCGTGCTATCATCAAGACGCACACCAATTCATCGGGAGGTCACGACCCTCATCAATGAGGAAACACGACGCAAGGAGGAAATAATAATTCATATTAAGTTTAGAAATTATATCTCATTTTGTTTGTCATGTTTAACGAAGGTGCCAGTCTGATTGACAATGGAAGTTTGTTCCATAAACGAGCTACATAAACAGTGAGAGACGCTGAATATCTGATAGAAAAGTGGAGAGGATTCGCAAACAAGATTCACAAACTTACAAATATAATAATAATAATTTATTAATATAATAAATAAACAAATATATGGCTTTCAAATTAAATTAAGACCAACCTATTTCTTGGAACCATAAGACTGATATAGACTACTACTCATCATCTCAACCTTATCCGCTCCGAAACCGCATTACACTTTTCTGGGAGCAGCTTCGTTCTTCAACCAATCGCATCCTGAGAGCGGTTTGTGATAGGATTTGTTTGTGAATGGCCTGGGGTCTACTCCATTCCGTCTACTCCATCGGTCATCGGTTCTGCGACAGACGTGTCCGGCCCATTGCCACTTCAACTTACTAATTTTGTAGGCTATGTCGGTAACCTTAGTTTTCTGACAATATCAACATTTTGAACTTGATAGCAATAGATCTCTCCTTAACTCGCTATGCGACCTTAAACTTGTGGACCAGACCTACTGTCAGTGTCCACGTTTTTACTGGAACAAAACTGGAAGAACGCATTGGTTGAAAACTTTCGTTTTCAAACACTGTGGTATGTCAATGTCAAAATATCTTTATTCCGTAAACCTATTACAGGCATTTGTACATACATACATATCTTCACGCCAGATCCCTTACGGGGTAGGCAGAGACAATTGAGGGCCACTTGACACGATCACGACATACCTCTTTTGCTTCATCGACATTCATCAACCTCTTCATACATGCCCTTTTGTTACGAAGGCTTTTTAATTCTCCTTCAGCTAGTGTTTTATTTATTTGATCGTGATACGTGTGTCTTGGTCTGCCAGGGCCTCTTTTACCCACAACTTTCGCATTATATACCTGGTTCGTCAATCTTTCTTCGCTCATACTTTCAACATGCCCGAACCATCGTAGCATGCTTTTCCTTATTTTTGTGCCTATGCTTTCTTTTATACCTACCATTTGTGACACGTTATTATTTAAATTATTTGGAATGATTCCACTCCAGTTATTAAAAGACTAAACAGAAAAGCGATCCAAAGAGTAAGCTGTTAGCAGAAGACCAGGTTCCAATGACTTGTTAATGTTTAATCTGACTGAGAAAGGAATCTGCAAGGAAATATCAGATTTACAATTTAAAACAAATACATAATTATACAACAAATATATATATATGTATATATATAAATAATATTCTTAAAATCACCTATGAGGATATAATATCATTGGTACCCTACCAGGTAAGTCAGATATAGATAGCTCGTGAGCAACCCGAAAGCCGACAAAACGTAAAAACTTTGCTATTTAAGAACGTTTGATAACATAAAATTTATAATGATGTAAATAGGTATAATGTGAATGCTTTGGTGAGATTAATTTATCTTGAACAATGAACCAACTCGAGATAGTAATTTGTGTGCACACGACGATTTACATATAGATTAGCGCTTGTATTTGCATGGCATTGCAATAATTTAGGGCGGCTAATACTAATGTCTGGCGTGGAACAAAAACAACCCTTCTATAACCACCCTTTCATTTAAATTGCATTTTGCTGGTGCTTTTTTAAAATAAATTTACTTGGTACAGCTTACTTAATGGTCGCCATGATATTATTTGACTTCAAATGGCCTTGAATTCGACGGTGTACATTCGTTTTTGGCGCTTGCGGCGTAAAGCTTAGAACATTGAGTTTCGTGGCTCATTTATTTATTATTTAATAACTTTATTATTTTAATAACTAATGGCGTATGTAATGCCAATTGGCATCCTCTTATCATGAATCTTGGGGACTTACTATTGTTATTGTTACTTACTCCGAAAGTGGTTAAATGAACGGTGTTATTACTCCGTAAATGACTTCCTAAATGGTAGAAAAGAAAATTATGTACCTGACTATTAATAACGCAATACAATTGACATCTAGAATAATTATTTAATGAATTATATTTGACATTGAAACCTATTGGACCAATAATTATTATTTATGATTTATAAGACAGTGCCAATGTTTCTAATTTTGTAATTTATTTTTTTATAATAGTTGTATAAAATTTTGCATGCCGCACTGGCGAAACATGTGAGTTGTCTATAAAACTGAGACCATACTCGAATCTGTAACCATGTGTTTTTTAGCAAATAAAATATTTCATATTTCATTCATTTCATTTCATTTCATTTCATTTCATTTCATTTCATTTCATTTCATTTCATTCATATTATTCGTTTAAGTTCGGGACATTCTATCGTCAAGGGAGATTAAAAAATTAAAGAATAATATTAATTTAAATATAACTTATAACAAATTAAATAAAAACATAATAATCATACTTAGGTAAACATTTTTAGACCTCGACTGTATGTATTATATTATTTATTTAGTGTATGTATAAAATAATCATCATTCATCATTACAGCCCCTAGAACACAGCGTCCTAGACCTCCACTGCTGGAGATGGGCCTTCCAGAACATATATCTGGAGAATTTGGCCTACACTCGCCACGCTGGCCAGACGGGTTGGCGAGAGTCAGATGTAATTTTATTAACGATTCAACAAGTTGATGTTAGTAGAACCGGGACCGATGGCTTAACATGCTCTCCGAGGCAGTGCTGTAAATGTATGGTATAATATACATAAAAAAATTGTATTTGGTACATGCCGGGGTTTGAGCCGACCGTTATAGGATTTTAAAGAAAGCGTTCTTACAACCGAGCCACCACCACATACATACTCGTATATGCATAAACATAAAACCAATCCTTATAGAAAAACAATATCCGTCACGAAATGGCAGCCATCCCTGAGTCCACCTGTCGAGCCGTCATAAGTAATTTTACTGTTCGATTAAATGAGTGCCGAGAACGCGAAGGTCTACATTTAGACGATATTATTTTTAAGAAAACAATCCCCAAAAAGTGTATTTTAATAATTAATAAACATTTTTTTTATATGGGGCTTACTTTTTTTTAAACGATCCACTAGATATAAAATTTCTTTTGAGACACCTTGTACATTATATTATACAACTACATGTAATGTGTGAACTCAAAGAGTATTTATTGCATCTTTAAAAAATAGGAATAGAATCCTATTTGAAATACACTGCTGTTGGGTGCTGACAATGTAGGTTAGTCATTATGTTAAATTGTTTTTAGATAAAGTTGACTTCGCATTGACGAGGACAATTAAAAGTATTGCCGAATACCTATTACTTAAACCCGATTTTTTAACAATAACTCAAAGTTAACGTATCATGAAACACCCATCCTTAGTAAATATTAAAGTCTGTAGGTAGTAATTATGTCATCAAAACAAACAGAAATTCGTCGTTATTTCCATTCTACGCGGTCGTTGGTATTCATTAGACACAAAAAACTCTGACACGTATATTCGTGGCTTTGGCAAACAAAAATTTGGAACATGTATAATATCTGTTTTACATAGATTTACGGCTATATCCATATAATCCCAATGCTGCTATGTTATCATTTAGTCTCAATCCATTTTTTTTTAAACCAGAACCTATTCTGTTACCTAAGCACAAACGTTATATAATTTCTTCTTAGTCGCTACACTCTTGGCAGAGTGGTCGTGGTCGCCATTGGAGTGCCAGTGGCACGCTTAACAAGCCGTCGCCACTCCCCTCGGACCCCGGCTTTCCTAGTGCACTCATGTAGGGGATGATCCATTGCAACCTTCACCTGATCGGTCCATCTCATCGGAGACCTACCACGCATCCTCTTGCCATCGACTTTCCCCTGGACTACCAAGCGCTCGATTGATGTTTCTCCACGCCGTGACACGTGTCCGAAGAAAGTGAGAATGCGTAATTGTACAGTCGAGGAAAGGCGCTGTCTGATCCGTTATATAATAGAATCCGTTAAATATATATATATATCACGCTAATAAAGTTTATATTTGCACGGCCGCTGTCAAGGTCGAGCGCTTATAGAGTTGAGAATTGAATAATATTTTGTAATTATGACGCAAGCTCTGACGTAAATAATGAAATCCACTAATAATGTTTGC
Source organism: Tinea semifulvella (assembly GCA_910589645.1). NCBI lineage: Eukaryota > Metazoa > Arthropoda > Insecta > Lepidoptera > Tineidae > Tinea > Tinea semifulvella. The sequence continues at coordinate 5,248,537 of OU342587.1, read as the reverse complement.
GACTAAGTAACAGAATAGGGCTACTGAAATGGTTAAATTAGAAAATATTGTGTGAAATTAAAAGTTTCGCTTACTGCAGTTCGCCATGCAACAAAAGATGGCTCCAGAAGGACAAGGCTAAAATGCACGTCCTGGCTTAAGAAAGAAGTGATAAATATAACCACTGTTTTATTAGAATCTATGAATAAAATTACCACTTGGACAAAACAAGACAAAAGTTTTTAACGTGCGTTGTTCCAATAATGTCGTATGGTGCAGAAACGTGTACACCGACAGTGGGTCTGACCTACAAGTTGAAGGTCGCTCAGCGAGCTATGGAGAGAGCTATGTTCAGTATTTCTCTGAAAGATAAAGTCAGAACGTTGACATCCATCTGAGAACTAAAGTTACCGACATAACTTTCAAAATTAGCAAGTTGAAGTGGAAATGGGATACACACGTCAGTCACAGAATCGATGAACGTTGGAGTAGACGGGTCCTGGAGTGGAGACCACGTACTGTAAGAGGCAGAGTGGGGCGAACCCTTTCAGATGGACAGATGACCTGAGTAAGCGATGAAGGTTGCTGGTGGAGGATGGATGAGGGTGGCTGAAGTTCGTGTCATCAAAAGTATGAAGATACACAGGCCGATGATGATAAACCTATTAAGTTTTTTAGTGACAGTAAGAGACATCTACCGGGACATTTTAAAGCGAGTGCAAACTCTCTTTTAAATAAAGCTCTGCCTGGCTACCATGGGGTTTCTTGAATCTTGCTTTGACGGGCTCTTAAATCTAGTTTTTAGAGCAAAAATTTGTCAGAATCGCGAGCAGTGCGAAGCCGATAAGATTATTATCTTGCGACGACATAAGATTTTTTCCCATAGACTAGTAATTAGTTTTATTTAATTTGTACCCTCGTCTGCTATTTTTATTTGTTGTTTTTAAGTTTTTTTCAAGGACATTGTACAGAATACATTAGTCCTTAATTTATTCATAAGAGTTTTCATAACCGAGTTGGTACATAAAATTCCAAATGTTGCAGAATTTGATGCTTTTCATATATTGTATATTACTATATGTGTCAATTTTGCCTAAAACTGCAAAAAATAAACTGCGATTTGTGTCCTATATATCAAGTCCAATTTATCATTTTTCATAATTATTAATAATAAAACAACACCACTTTTCACTAACAATATCCACAGTAAATTAATTTACAAAACAAAAACTTGCACTTGACTTCTGCGTGCAAAATAGCGCGAAAAAAACTTATACATTTTTTTTTCGACATTTATGTCACCACCACCAGCCTAGAGCAACGCGGTCTGTCAAAAGTTCAAGCCATGTTTGCAAACCAAATAATTTGTGGCAAATTAAATACTTTTAGACATTTCAACAGTCCATGCTAGGAGGGCTGATCATTCACAGCCCCTATTTATATACATCATACAGAAAAGGGTCTGTTAGTAATTTTAATAATGCGGTGCAACAAAATATATTCACTGTGATTTTATCCGTAGACTTTGTATAGCTAAAGCCTTGGGTAACGGAGCTGCCTTCAATTATTTTTGTTACTTGAGACGTATCAGTATCTGAACTGAATGCTATTTCATTTTAATGTTGTATTTTCTTGGAAAATATAGCGCCGTAAACTTGTTTGGGATGTTTAGGCTAACGACATTGAAACATTACACGGGAACACATATTTAATTAAGGCTGATAACATTAAAATGCATATTTTTTTCCAATTATTATTCTGTATGAAACAATGAAATAATCTCGTGGTACTCACAAATTCGTAAAAGAGCTGGGTAAACGAATTTATAGGGAGTGTGGCGACCCCCCCCCTCACTCCAAAATTACCTAAAACAAAATATTTCCCTTATTAGTCAATGAGCGTTTTAGGTGGTAAGCCCGATATAAGGTGATATTTTTAGTGATTGTTCATTCATTTCAGACCGTGCAAGTCTGGCGTAATTTTTTAGATGAGAAAAGGAATGTAAAAAGAAACTAATCCAATTTTTCTTTATTGCTCTCCTTAAAGAGTCCTAAAAGAAAATTTGTCTTCTTTTAGCCTTGATTAAGGAACGATCCCTTCAAATTAAATGTCTAATAGAACCAACTGGGCGTCAAAGTGATGCAGTTTATTGAATTAGCTACGGACTTTGATGTCTGTCCAATGTTGCCTCGTTTACGTGAAACTCTTGTAGGAACAAAACAGGGGGTCTACTATGACCTGTTGTCACGTTAGATGTGACATTAAATAAAACTACGAGAATAAAAAAGATATGAACTATAATTGAGTTATTACAAAAAAAACCAAGAGATTCTAAGACAGACTACTTAGCCATCGATTTACTTATCGATACCTAAAATACCCACAAAGAGCTCTATAGTACTCTTTTTTTTTTGTACTTGGTTAAGCTTTACAATCTTTAAATAAATTATATAAGCTTGTTTTTGTATCATCCGGGAGTGACACAAAAACAAGTCAGTGTCTGACTCCTGTTATTCAGAATTATCTATGACATCTAATCTAAATTGAAAGTGTAAAAAACATATTTGTTAAATAGTGTCAATAAATGATTTTTATTATTATTATTTATATAAATAGGCCCTAAATTATATAAAAAAAATAGAAAAACCGCATAAGTCTAATATCTATTTTGTAGCAGTACTTGATTTGTCACTTCGTATTGCACAAATAATATTGAAACGTGGCAAGCGGCACCTTAATAAAACTGTATACTTAATAAAGTCACGTTTAATATTTCAAAGGTTTAATAATACCTCTTATGGGCTTATGGGTTTCCAAAACAATTGTTCATGGTACCCTTCAAACGGCCGGATTCTTTGTAAAAAAATAAGGTATTTTCCTTCTTAAATGAAGTACAGTTTATACACTCGAGACACTTGTTAAATACATTTTCCTTTATGCCCGCTTGTTGGGTCTTCCCTTCTTTTTCCTTTGCACCTTATTAAAATTTAAGGGGGTTAACAGTGCAGTTTAAAATGAGTGTAATTAAGCTCAATTTGTAAGAGCTATTTTGTGAAATTTAGTTGTAGATGCAGCTGGCGGCGGTATATTTTACGAGAACCCTTTTTTATAATTCAGAGCTGGTCTACGATAAGATGGACTGAAAAGGTCAAGGCTGCCATGGACCACTCCTAATAAAAAATAATTGATTATATTGGATAGTTGATATAATTGAACATTATTGGTTACATTTTAATTTAGCGGCGTTTTCTGCGGAGAATCTCAAATTGCGCAAATACGCCAACCTTGGTACCGGTTAAGAATTTGCGCCGTTTGGGGTCGAGACGATGGGCCCATGGGGACCGTCAGCGAGGTGCTTGGCCAAAGAGTTTTCAAAGCGGCTGACAGAAAGGTCTGGAGATAGGAAGGCTGGCAATTATTTCTGCCAACGTATTAGCCTCGCTATACAGAGGGAAAATGTTGCCAGTCTCCTTGGGACTATCTCGGATGGGACGTCTCTAGAGGACATTTTTTTATTTATAGTTTAGTTTATTTTTAATTTATATTAAATGTACATATATTATTTATCGGACTAATTAATATTTATGACTTAAAAGACTGTGCCAATGTTTGAATGTGTAATTATATTTTATAATAGTTGTAAATATTTATTGCATGCCGTCACTGGCGAAAAATGTGAATTTTGTTTTTTTTATTATTTTATTACGCCACTACAGAACACAGCTTCCCAGACCTCCACTTGGGCCTTTCAGAACATATATCTGAAGAATTTGGCCGGACGGGTTTGCAGGGAAAAAAAAAACAAAATAAATAATAATAATTAAGTAAAATAGGTACGCGTATACATGTATTCTAGCAAATAAAAGTATTTAATTTAATTTTCAAGGCATTTGGAGTTACTTACTTCATCGATGTATATGGATAGGCCTATTCAATATAAAACGCACTTTAAAAACGTGCCGCTAGCCACGTATCTACCAACTTTGGAGGCCAATTCTCAGGTAATGATAATATGACATGGGATATTTATCGGAAATTCTGTCACAATGCATACAAAAAGACAAGTTTCCCTCAATATAAATATTAATATTAAGGGCTCTCGACGCTTGCTAGCTCGCGACTGTTGGTGCAGCTACATTTGGCTACTTCGATTGTTTTTGCGGTAACGTTTTTATATCAGTGAGGGCCTACCTATAAACATCGATGACTTACTTACATTAGAAAATTACCTATTATAGCATAGGTCAATGACCTGTCGACATTGTTCCGCTGTAGAATTGAGAAAAGGATTGTTTACACCGTCAGAGAAGTATCATTTTTCTCTTGATATTGACACCGCCGAGTGAGCGTGCTAGATTGACTTGTCGGAGAAGATAAATTATATTACGTGACAATATTATTTTGCTTTTAACTTTTATTATCCCTTTTAAGAGGGTTTACCGGTTTTGCGTGCCTCTCGCTCGCACAATACAACATTTTTAAAGATTATTTTATTTATTTATTTATTAAAAACTTTATTGTTTAATACAAAAGGCGTATGTAATGCAGCTTGGCATTTTCTTACCATCAACCTTCGGGGCAAGAAATCGAAGAGTAAGTAGGCTTGCAAAAATAAAAAAAACAAAAAAATAAAATTAAATCACTTATTAGTACTAGTTAAATTAAATATACAATAAAAGTATCAGTAAAGTAAAGTATATCATCACGACCGTTTTCCCTTTCGGGGTAGTCAGAAACCACGCTTATATATAAAGCGGATTCACATTTAGCCAACTTTACTATAGGCCAATCATGACAAGTGGCAAGCTCGTCGATGTCTCCAGGCGTACCAAACTCGAGAAATATCACAAATAAATTAAATAATAAATTAATGCATTTCTTTATTTAATAAATATTTTTGTGTCCCCACCAGGAATCGAACCCGGTACCTTCGAGTCTAAATCCACGGACTTAACCGGTAGACCACGGAGGCAGTTAAATATACGATAAACATCATCATTCTGAGTATACTTTTAAGAAATGTAGTCTTGTTAAATTCTTTGATAATATTGGATTGTGCGAGCGAGAGGGATGCAAAAGCGATAAACCCTCTTAACAAGAATAGATGTAATTAAAAATTGTCGGTTAATCGAAAAATTAAAATAATTTTATAAGTAATCAGACTTCCGATGATACAATGGTTTACAACATAATTTGGTCTTTCGAGCCGGATCAAATTATGTTGCGATTTTAATGAAGGCAACATTTTGTAAGAATTATTATTATTATTGAGAAATCAAACAAGCTTGCATCTTGCCATCGGCCGCCAAGCAGGCTAGACCTATCGCTCTTGGAAATAATAACAATAAATAAATAACATGCGGGTAGTCGGTGGAATTTGATACCCAAATAAGTTTGCGGTCGAAGGATACGCGCGCGAGCCCGACGACAAACTCGACCTAAGGACAAGCCATAGTCCCTTCTTCGATGCCATCTCCGTCTCCGTCGCCGCGTCAGAGGCGGCGCACATTATGGCACCTGCGGCCCCCCAATATGCGTCAAGCGCCTGGCTACTTGGTGTCAGCGCTTGACCTCCCGATCTCGGCAGAAAGGACAGACAACCCTAAGGAACTTACACTTATATTATACTTACAGAAATCTGTCTTTATTGTCATAAAATGATCTAAATATGGTAATGCACGTTTGCGAGTGCCAATAAGATACAAATTCATATCAGTAATAGGGCTCTATCTAAATATTGTAAAGGATTCCTAAGCCCGCATTCAAATTCTATATTTCAAATAAACGTTCCGAACATCGAAAACTACTCGCGCGTTACAACTTTGTATATCCTTGATGCATTCTTTTAAAGTTATTTTACAATTTCCAGAACATTGCTCGGAATAAATATGAGTTTTGAATCCTTCTAACGCGATAGGAAAAGTTGTTAATGCCTCCGGGACCATCGGGATTCTATCTATCTTTGATTTTGCTTATTGAAGTATTGGATAATATGGAGTCATTCCCGCGCTTTTGCACAAACATGTCAAATGCAAGCATTTTTTAAGCAACTACTTTACTAAACTAATTCTTCGTCAAAAGTGGTATTATTTTGTTAAATAAAAAGAAATTAAACAAAGGAAAATGATAAATTAGACCACCACTGTTGGAGATAGTTACTAACATTCTAGGACCTTGCGCGCCACTTACCATCAGGAGGGCCCAAGGTCACATGTCGTGCTAGTATAAAACATATATCTGGACAATTTGGCCTACACACACTCGCCATGCTGGCCAGACGGCTTGGCGAAGATATTATGTCAATGTTAAAGATAATTTATTAACGATTCCACAAGTTGGCATTAGTGGAACCGGGACCGACGGCTTAACGTGCTCTTCGAGGCACGGGAACGGTGGTGTTGTAAATCTAAGACAAATTTACGTAAGAAAAGTGTATTTCTCATTAGTACATGCCGGGTGGGTTTGAATTGACCTTTGTAGGATTTAAGGTACCGTTCGTGCAACCGAGCCACCACCGCGCCTTGTTCTTTCTATATGGAATGAGAATTAAAGCTAGACCAATCGGTACAAATTAATAGTATGATTATTATTATTATATTAATAGCATTGCGGGTTATGGTCGTGTTCGACGTGCACTTTCAAACTGATTTTGTTGTTTCACTGACAATGTGCCAATCTGCATGCTACGGAAAAATAAAAAACGTTCTTCATCTACAAGAAAAGAAGAATCACATCATCTTCTGACTTTTACATGTGGCGCCACGGTGACACTTGTGTAGAAAGTTTTAAATAAAGACCCGACGAACAATAATTTTCATAAAATGCCCAGTCCCAAATTTTTAGTCAATGTCAAAAGAAAACTGACTATTAATGTCAGTAGCAAATTGAGTCTTATTCTCATTCAATAAGATTTATTATAGGTATTGCGAGTTTCGTGACCACAAAAGCTTGACTTCTTTGTCCACAAATCTTCTTGTGGTTTTAAATATTTGCAGGTTCCATTATAGAGAACGATTTTGAAATGAAAAACACAGGAAATGAAACGTTTTATCGTTCGAAATTCATGAAGAGAAAGAACGGAAATAAATATTCATTTTGGTATTTGCGCTTCTCTCGCGCGTTCGTGTGGCATCATTAATAACTTGGCAATAATAAATGCAAAATATTTGTAAATAAATCCCAGGATTAGTGCTTGGTACTCGATGTCTGCAGGGTGGCTGACCCTTCAAAGTAAAGGTTCAGATACACATGCTACTAAAAAGCTTGTTTAAGCTGAAGAAGGAATTCTGGCCGCTCGGTGTTGTGTACCGCAAATACATTCGTGGATTTGTTTCACGCAGCACCAACGATGTTCCTGGGCCCCGCACAGCACCGACTCCCTCTGCACCACCCCCAGCAGGGACGCCGGCACCGTCCACTGAAGCTTCTCGTACTCCTCAGAAGGTGGTCACAGTACCTGATGGGTACTTCTATGACCACAAGAAGATGAAGATACGGAAGCTTTAGATTAATTAATTTTAATGTTATTTTTATATGTATTTTAGTTGTAAGGTATTTATCTATGGGCCATCTGTTGCCTGATAATAAACAAATTATCAAGCAACATATGGTGCCAGAGTCAGGCGCGGTGGTGGCACGGTTGAAAGAACGCGTTCCTTAAATCCTACAAAGGTCGGTTCAAACCCCCCCGGCATGTACCAATGAGCAATACACTTTTCTTAAGTACATTTGTCATAGATTTACAACACCACCGTTCCCGTGCCTCGGAGAGCACGTTAAGCCGTCGGTCCCGGTTCCACTAATACTTGTGGAATCGTTAATAAATTGTCATAAAAATTGACATCAAATCCTCGCCAAGCCGTCTGGCCAGCGTGGCGAGTGTAGGCCAAGTTATCCAGATTTATGTTCTGGAAGGCCCATCTCCAGCAGTGGAGATCTAGGACGCTGTGTTCTAGGGGCTGTAATGAAACAAATTATTATTATTATTAAAACTAACATGTTCCACAGCTTTACATTTTACTAGCTAGAAGAATAAACTTATTTTATAGTACTGAAAAGGCAAGTAGGCGCACAATTTTGAAAACCATTTTTTTTTACAAATGTAATCAGTAGTAAAGTAAAATGTAGTAAGTAAATATTGGTATGTATATATTGATATATATGGACTTACTTAATATTGCACCTACCATCTATACTGTCTAAATGTCCTAAAGGTTTGGCTGTCAGAGAATGCCTAGCGGTATTAAGTCCGCCTTTGTACATAGTGCAATAAAGTTTTTAAATAAAAATAAAAAAAACATTATCGTCGTCGTTATCCCTTGGGGTGGTCTGAAACCACGCTTATAAAGAAGCGGGTTGAAATTTAGCCAACTTTACTATAGGCCCAACATGACAAGTGGCAAGCTCGTCGATGTCTCTAGCGTACCAAACTCGAGAAATATCCCAAATAAATTAAATATTAATTAAATGTATATATATATATATATATATAAATACATTTAATTAATATTTAATTTAGATTAATAAATATTTTTATGTCCCAACCAGGAATCGAACCCGGTAGTCTAAATCCACGGACTTTTTTTACCGTATCTTTCTAGGGTTAAAGATACTAGTTTTAAGCTTGAAAATTAAACGACTGTTGAAGCTAGTAATAAGGATTTCTATCTGAAGCTTGCAGCTTTATAAAGCATATGTAAAGTATAGTATCATGACCGTATCCCCAGGTCGGACATCACGGTTTTTTTAACGAAGCGCATTCACATTTAGCCAACTTTATTTTATTTTTATTTATTCAGGAAACATACAGATCTTAAAACATAATTACAACAATTCTAAAAGTTACACAATCCAGCAAAGTTTCCACTTAAATATTAATAGGAAAATAAAAAAATAATTAAAAGTAGTAATCAAAAAATAAATAAATAAAAAGTTCTCCAAGCATAACCTAGCAACACTAACACTGAACAAATCAATATCACCGAAATTTTCATTGTAGTTTAGGCATGATCTTAGCACAAAGGAGTTTTTCAAGTATTTTGTTCCAGCATATCTGATAGCAAATAACAGTTTGGATCTATTCCTTTATAGTACGACACTTATCGTACTATCAAGTGGCAAGCTCATCGATGTATCTAGCGTACGAAAAAGGGATTCGAATCGCCTTGTGACCATCGCGCATCGTCCTAAAAACAATGTATTTTGTAAATGTTTATTGTTTTAAATTATGCATAAAATAGGTAGAAAATTCACGAAACCTATTTCCCATAACAATTTACAAGCTTCCCATTTGCAAAGTAAAAATGTTAAGTAGGGTAGGTATCTTTAATCGAAATATGTAGTTTAAATTCTTGGCAGCTTTCCGTCTGGTGACCGTTCCCACCGCGAACCGTTCGCAGCTAAAACGAAACCGCGTTTGTTATCACGACTAGTGCTGTGACGTTGTTAGTATCGATAATTAAGGTCATTAATTGAATTTGTCGATATTCATTTGTTTTGCCCTAAATCGTAGACCATTCTTGTCCCTATTTAAGGGACCTACTGTCTTAAGTTATTACGTAATTAGCTAACCTAACAACATCCTATAGTGACCGGTGGCCGCAGAACCGACGAACGAGTGGATTGGATGGGGCAGACTGCGACGTCCCCCCCCCTACAGATGGACGGATAACCTCAAGAATGTTGCTATAACATCAATGTCAAGAAAAAAGATGGCGTTTAGTTTCAGAGCCTGAGGGCATCATCCAGCAGTGGCGAGATACAGGCTGACGTTGATGAGCTACCAATAATATAATATAATCAGAGCCTATAGAACACAGAGCGCCAGACCTCCACTGCTGGACATGGACCTACTAAAACATATTTCTAGAGAATTTGGCCTACACTTGTCACGCTCTAGCGAGTGATATATCATATAAATAGCATAAAACCTTAACTTAAAACACTGTCCTAATAGCTTTAGCACGATTTGTTAAACCTGCAATAGTTTAATAGGTCATTGTCTATTTGTATAATTGTATAACTTTTTTTTTATTTTATTTTTTATTATTTTTATTATTTATTTGTTTGTACTTGGGTAAGCTTTACAATGTTTAAATAAATTGTATAAGCTTGTTATTGTGTCACCTGGGAGTGAACTGACCCTGTCATTCAGAAATATCTACGACAGGGGTCAGGACATCCAATCTAAATTTAAAGTGTAAAAAACATATTTGTTAAATAGTGCCAATAAACGATTTTTATTTATTATTTTATTATAACATGATTTAGGCCAAAAAAGGATTTTAAAATTAGAAATATCATATATGTATATATTTTTGTGGTGTTAAGAATAGCGAGTAAATTTCAGTTTTAATATAAAAAATCAGAAATTACAGAAGTAGTTAAGTACATTTTATTTTGTTTTTAATTAAGCAAGAAGCGTAACATAAATAATCAACACCTTAAACATGTTTCTGAGCAACTTCGCTCAGGTTCTCATATTTTCTCGTTTCAAAACTTTTCAGCTTGTTCAATAGCCGCCAGCTGCGACGGCAGTAAACTTTTGTAAGCGACTCATGAAATCTACACCGGCGCTCATTGGTTCACGACACCTGCCTTACAACTTACAACCAAAATATTTTTCCTTTTTCAAATATCTTTCACTCAAAGATTGCGTTCTCTGATTACAGCTGTACCTAAAAGTTATTGAACTGCATTGATTTGTACGTAAATTTAGTTCGAATTGATAGAGCCTAAGCTCCGAGAATGGCTCGGATGTAACAACATCATTATCATTCATCATTACAGCCCTAGAACACAGTGTCCTAGACCTCCACTGCTGGAGATGGGCCTTCCAGAACTGGAGAATTTAGCCTACACTAGCTATATAGTCTGTGGCCTACACTCGCCACGCTGGCCAGACGGCTTGGCGAGGATGTAAGAAGGCTTTCCTTAAAATCCTACAAAGGTCGGTTTAAACACCCCTAAACAGAGATAACAATTTCTTACGTACATTTGTCATAGATTTACAACACCACCGTTCCCGTGCCTCGGAGAGCACGTTAAGCCGTCGGTCCCGGTTCCACTACCAACTTGTGGAATCGTTAATAAATTGACATTAAAAATTGACATTAGATCCTCGCCAACCCGTCTGGCCAGCGTGGCGACCTAATTCTCCAACAGTAGAGGTCTAGGACGCTCTGCTCTAGGGGCTGTGATTAAGCAGGTCTGCCGTCAATCATCATCAACATTATCATCAGCCTGTGTCTCTCCACTGCTGGATATAGGCCTCCCCCAAGGCTCGCCACTTCACACGATCTCCTGCCACTCTCATCCAACCCCCACCGGCGACCTTCCTTATAACCCGTTTGCCCCATCGTTCATCGGTTCTGCGGCAGATGTGTCAGGCCAGTTGCCAGTTCAGCTTGCTAATTTTAAAAGCTATGTCAGTAACTTTCGTTCTCTGGCGAATATCAACGTTTCGAATTCTATGCATTAGAGATATACCAAGCATAGCTCTTGGTGCTAGTAGGAGTGCTAAGAATCCCCGGCGAAGACCCGGTCACCATCCCAATAAACTTTACTTGGCTAGCTAAAAAAAAAACAAAAAAAAGTCTACTTTAGCCATTCCGCCTCCGTGGTCCAGTGGTAACAAACGTTGCCGTGAACTCGGGAGGTCGTGGGTTCGATTCCCACCGGGGGCAAGTTGTACATTGTATAATTTGTCTCGGTCTGGGTGTTTATATGTATAATATGTATATATTTACAAAAGAAAAGGTAATATATGTAGTTTATCAACCATCTAGTTTCCGTAACACAAGCCTCGTAGCTTACCACGGAAACTAGATGGCGCTGTGTGACCTGTCTGGAAATATTTATTATTTATATTATTTATTATTATTATTATTATTCCTAAATTCTAGTATTGATTTACTAGGAACCAGTAGTTCTCTAGTTACTAATTGCGAACAGACACTAAAGTCTCACAAGGTACTACAATTAGAAATAAATATATATTTTCAGTCAGACTAAGAGTCTTGCAAGAGTCTTGCGAGAGAGATGATGCAAGACCAATACTTGAAAATAAATATCATCAGTAGAGATCTAGGACCCTGTGTTCGAGGGGTTGTGGTGATAATGATACGAATATTAAAGAGAAATTGAAAGCTCATAGATAGGGACATAGCTATTATTGGAACTGTAGTTAGAAAAACTACTATTAGATTTTTATAGATTTGTAACTAAATTTTTTATGGCACAGTTTTGTAACAGCGAAGCAATGACTGTGTTCGGATATGAATCGTCAAATAAAACTGCAGTTGTTTGCGAGCATAAACTAAAATAAACCCGACCATAAACTTTTCAAATTAAATGCAGAAAAATGCAAAACCCCGCCACATGTGGTAAAAATAATTACGTTTCCATTGCTATTGTTGTTATCGCTTATTATTTACAACGACATCACTAGCGGCCAGTGAGCGGCGCCGGCGGATGAATTCAAATGCTTTGTTTGGTATACAACTTTTTGTTTGCGGTTTTGCTTACAAGAGGATGTTTTAAAACGAACGCCGTGCGAGCCACGGAAATGTTTTACGACAAAAAGTTGGCCGTCGCTCGTTTAGAAATACCGCTTCGGTTTAATGCGGAAAGTTGAGACGGAGTATAGGTACTCCTATAGGTGCCTGAATCGACCATATGTTCTCTAAATGAAGCTGGAAAGAGATTTCATTATAATCTCCAATATTTTTGAAGATATTTTAATTTTAAGTACAGTTTTAAGAAATGTAGTCTATCTATTTTCTACGAAATACTTTTTTTTTTTTTTTCCAGACAGGTCACACAGTGCTATCTAGTTTACGGAAACTAGATGGTTGATAAACTACATATTATACTTTCTTTTTTTTTTTGTAAATATATACATATTATACATATAAACAACAAAAATTTACAACTTGCCCCCGGTGGGAATCGAACCCACGACCTCCCGAGTTCACGGCAACGTTTGTTACCACTAGACCACGGAGGCGGTCACGGACACTTTGGAGATATATCACTATCACTACATATTATAAGAGAAAGTCCACCGCCGCGTCTGTCTGTTCGTGATAAACTCTAAAAACCCGTTTTTCATGCTGTATTCATTATAGATAGAGTGGTTCTCGAGGAATTTAGTACCTATATAATTTGTTAACTTTTTGTATATATTAAAGATATTTGATAGAGATGTTGGAAAAAATAAGCCGTCTGTAAGCTTTCAAAGAGTTAAATCGAGTAAAATCATACAAAAAAATAGAGTTAAATCATACAAATATCTAGGCTCCATTGTGAATGAAGAAGCAGATCACAGTACCGAAATAAAATGCCGCATAGAACAAGCTAGAAACGCCTTTGTTAAAATGAGCCACCTTCTCTGCAATCGCAATCTTAAACTTCCTACAAGATGCCGACTCGTCCGATGCTACCATTCTCCTGTATGGTGTCGAATCATGGACCCTGACAAACACAATGTCGAAGAAGTTAGAAGCTTTTGAAATGTGGATATACAGGAGAATGTTGAAGATATCATGGAAGGACAGCGTAAGAAACGAAACTGTCTTGCAGAGAATGAACAAAGGCGTTGAACTATTGAAAATGGTAAAGCGAAGAAGTTGGAGTATTTGGGACACATCATGCGCAATAAAAAGTATAGCTTGCTGCAGCTCGTCATGCAAGGCAAGATACAAGGCTCCAGAAGACCGGGGAGAAGACGCACTTCTTGGCTCAAGAACCTCAGGGAGTGGTTCGGGATGAGCACCAGATCCTTGTTCCGAACAGCGGCCAACAAAATCAAAATCGCCTTAATGATAGCCGACCTCTGATAGGAGATGGCACCGTAAGAAGAAGAAGAAGAAGAAGCTTTCAAAGAAGACGCTGCCGAAACCCATTTATATTTAACAAAATAATGTATGGTGCAATTGCGTATCTTATATAGGTCTACAGAAAAGTACGCGATGGCATATGTCTATTTGTTAAGGATAACATACTATATCCATTTTAATACTTTAAATAATAGACAATAATACGGTATTAATCCTTATAATTTTAAATACGTCAGTTTCCTTTAGCATTTAATGAAGATTTTTTTTTCTTTACACCATGCAAATTAAATGAATACCTTAGGAGATATAGCAAAATCTAAATAATGCTCAGCGAAATTAATTTCGTGTCAGTGTTTACGCGGGCAAAGCTGGGTAAAACAGCTAGTTAAACATATATTTGATTTAGTTAAATAGGGAAAATTCATCATAAAAGTATCATCACGATCGTTTCCTTTCCAGGGTAGTCAGAAACCACGCTTATAAAGAAGCGGATTCACATTTAGCCAACTTTACTATAGGCCAATCATGACAAGCGGCAAGCTCGTCGATGTCTCCAGCGTACCAAACTCGGGAAGTATCACAAATAAACTAAATATTAATTTAATTTAAATATTTGTTTAAATTAATAAATAATATTATGTCCCGACCAGGAATCGAAGCCGGTACCTCCAAGTCTAAATCCACGGACTTTACCGTCAGACGGAGGCAGTTAAGTGAAAAATCGACAAAATTGTTTTTACTATTTTTCTCTGTCTAAAATTATGTATATGAAAGTGTAAATATGTCAAAAAAGTCCGTAATTTTATTTTCTAGAAAGTTGATAGAATAATCTTTGAAAATATTGGATTGTGCGAGTGAGAGGGATGCAAAAGCGTTAAATGCTTTTAAGATAAGTAAAATTAAATATCAAAAATAGACGGATCATCTATGTGGGATAAATGCGACGCCAATAGGCGTTGTCCACTAACTCGCAGCAGGTTTGCCTGACGATTATAATCGCTACAACACTCGTGGTATTTGATAGGTTGAAAATTATTATGTGCTTCGCTACGAGGTAACAGAATATAAAAGTAATAAAAATCCAAATATAATTTTCATTAATATTTCCTTTTTCGGAAATATATTCGTAATAATTTCGTGTTGATTTATTTCACCGGGAAATCTTTAATCTCATCATAATCTGCTTCTCCAAGCATCAACTTTGTACGTACAAGCCTTTGAACTATCGTCGGTAAATTCATATTTTCCCGGTCAATGGACGGGAAAATTACGAAAATTATACTTGCGTACTGCGTATTGCAATTTACGTATTTTGCGTCTGGTAAGCGTCGGAATATGCAAATGGGAAAATTAATCTCTTCTTGTACTAAAAGGCGGATGGGGTTGATGTCTTGGGTTAGGAAAAAATAAAGCCTAAACGTGCGCGAGGAGTTTAAAATAGTAATTCTGATTGATAAATTTAATCTCATTAGAAATTTATTAATATGATGCAATTAGCCTTTAATATAATCAAACACAAAAACGTCCTTATTCGTCTACTTCAAAATCAACAACAAAGTTAAGGGTCACGTCAACGTCAACGTCATAGTTAACGTCAAAGATAACGTCATAGTCACCGTCATAGAAAACGTCAAATATAGTCAACGCCAACGTCGACGTTCACGTCAACGTCGAAGTTAACGCCATATTAATGCCAAAGTCAACGCCAATATCAACGCTAAAGTATACGTCAAAGTCAACCCCAAAGTGCATATCAAAGTCAACGCCAAAGGTATTGTCAAGGTTAACGCTGAAGACAACGTCATAGTCACCGTCATAGAAAACGTCATATTAATGCCAAAGTCAACGCCAATATCAACGCTAAAATATACGTCAAAGTCAACCCCAAAGTGAATATCAAAGTCAACGCCAAAGGTATTGTCAAGGTTAACGCTAAAGTCAACGTCAACGTCAAAGTCAACGTCAAAGTCAACGTCAAAGACAACGTCAAAGTCAACGTCAAAGTCAAAGTCTAAGTCTAAGTCAAAGTCAAAGTCTTACCTTAGAACCTTCAAGTTGATCTGAAATATACGTTATTTTCTACCAAATCTAGGGTTCATGTTGACTGGCTAACTAACAAACCTCTTTATCAACACTACACAGGGCAGTATTTTCATTATACACTGCTTGTTATTTTGAATTAAGCTCGTGTTCAGTTTAACGATAAAACACAATGCTGGGTTATACAGTTATAGAAAAAGAATAACGAAAGCATTAAAACTTAATTTTGTAAAAGTAAGTCAAATACCAACCAACTTAGGTTTAAAAAGAAAAACAAAATCGTTATTTAGAAAAAGAGTTCGCACGACCTTCTTGGAGTCAAAAATGCATGTAACGGAGTCGTGAGGGTGTAATATCCTGAAAGAGGGGTTTAAAAGAAAAACACACATTTATATGCGCACCGTACACCAGACCATCTATGGTTCTTTTGCTTTTGGCATAAAGTACAATTTGGAACGAAAAAGATTTTGTATGAGTTTCAAATATTAAATAGGGTCCTTGCTTTAACCTCGAATGTAGGCTTTCATCAGAATCGCACAGGAAATGTCCATTGAAATATAACATAGACATCGGATGTTTACCTATTTCGACAAAAAAAAAGGATTTTTTTTATTGTAGACAGATTTATGATTGGTTATCGCTGTGGTTTAATATGGTTGAATTACAGTATAAAGATGGGATCTGGACAGAATAAAATTGCGGTCTTTAACCCGCTATTGGTGAAGTATATGTCTGTGGGCCTTTAGTCCTCCTCCTTGCGTCGTGTTTCCTCATTGATGAGGGTCGTGGCCTCCCGATGAATTGGTGTGCGTCTTGATGATAGCACGCCACCCGTTCCTGTCTTCGGCGGCATGCACAGCATCATGGACGCTAGTGTTGGTGGTGGAGCGGATTTGGTCGGACCAGCGTATCGGACTACGGCCTCTCGGTCTCTTTCCTTCCACCTTGCCAGTAACAAAAAGTTTCTACAGGTTATCCCCTCCTTTTCTGGCAATGTGTCCGAAGTACTGGAGTATCCGACGAAGGCATATGGGGATAGCCTAGTCGATATGGCTAGTTGGTTTATAATCGATACGTTAGTACGATGCTCAGTCCAGCCTTCAGTAAAAGCCGAATATTTTTTTTACCCGGCATAGATTTGTGTTTTTTTTTTAATTTCAAGCCTGCCTTATTCCACGTCCCAAACCATCAGTCCATCCAGGAACGCCGACGCGGGTGCAGTTTCTAGTTTCTACTGTAATTGTGTAAAGACCATTAAACGATGTGTTATATAAGAAATATCTGTGTTTTATTTGTCATAACAAAAATTACAATGTACCTAAAAGTAATTTTCATTGGATTTTTTTAAGTTGAAAAACCCGGTGCTCTTAACGGCGTCACCAATGATGTAAGTCAAATTGACGTCACTAGTGGCGGGTCAAAGTCTACAATTTTTTCGACCTAAGGAAAACATAACATTAAATGAAAATTTGCCGCAACCAAAATATATATCGTCAGTAGAAAGGTAAAAAGACTAAAGCGACACTATAGCAAAAACAAACAAAAACAAACATTTTTATTTTTGATAATGATATAATATTAAACTATTTTTAAACTATTTATTACAGCCTCTAGAACACAAAGTCCTAGAACTCCACTATTGAAGATGGGCTATCCAGAAAATACTGGAGAATTTGGCCTACACTCGCCACGCTGGCGACGGTTAGCGAGGTTATGATGTCACTTTTCTAATAACAATTTATTAACAATTCTACAAGTTGGTATTAATGGAACCGCGACCGACCGGCTTAACGTTCTCCCCGAGATACAGGAATGGTGGTGTTGTAAATCTAAGACAAATATGTTCGTAAGAAAAGTGTATTTCTCATTGGTACATGGCGGAGTTCTAAAGGACATATTAAGGTTTTTTTTTTCCAAGGTACAACAAGCCACCACCGCTGTATTAAATTAAACTATTAATTTCTTTTGGCGCGGTGGTGGCTCGGTTGTAAGAACGCGTACCTTAAATCCTACAAAAGCAGGTTCAAACCCACCTGGCATGTACCAATGAGAAATACACTTTTCTTACGTACATTTGTCATAGATTTACAACACCACCGTTCCCGTGGCTCGGAAAGCACGTTAAGCCGTCGGTCCCGGTTCCACTAATACCAACTTGTAGAATCGTTAATAAATTGTCATACAAAAAAAATTACATCATATCCTCGCCAAGCCGTCTGGCCAGCGTGGCGAGTGTAGGCCAAATTCTCTAGTTCTGGAAGACCCATCTCCAGCAGTGGACGCTGTGTTCTTGGGGCTGTAATGAAAAAAATGTTTTTTTTTTTTAAATAAAAATATGACCTTTGATTGACCTTCCAAAAATGAATATTTTTTATTTTTTAATATGCATAATGTTTCAAAAGCGGCGTGCTTAGAAACATAAGTATCAAGGTTGTAGGCATACGGTTAAACCACCAAAATAAGTAATCCGTTTTTAAACAGAATGGACCAATCGTCGGAAAAAAAAAACAGTTTACTGATACTCGTACATATAACTCATTTTCGTCTTATGTGGCCCTTTAGACTTTTTTCATTTCCACTGACGATGTGTTTTGTTTTA
This sequence comes from Tinea semifulvella, assembly GCA_910589645.1. Classification (NCBI taxonomy): domain Eukaryota; kingdom Metazoa; phylum Arthropoda; class Insecta; order Lepidoptera; family Tineidae; genus Tinea; species Tinea semifulvella. The sequence continues at coordinate 5,230,081 of OU342587.1, read as the reverse complement.
TCAACATTTTGTCGAAATGTTCAACCGCATACCACATCACAAATTCGTTGTAAAGCACCAACAAATATCTAATATTGAAAAGTTAACTACCATTTAAATTAATGTAGGTAATTGTTGAATATCATTAGGTAACTACTCAATTTAGTGAAAATGTATTGTAATAATTTTTTTTAGGTTTTGCTGTTAAATAAAATGTTGCTGAAAAATATATTTTTCTATTAGATATATGTACATATATCGTCGCTTTGAGTTAACAAATATAGCACTAGAAACATTTAATTATTTTTCACAAAGGGGTATTAAATTACGTTTATTAATGAACAATTCGAAAAATAATATTTACAAAATTGAAAAGATTAATTACAAACTACTTACATATAATTAATAAAATTAAATAACTATAAACATCTTTACAAACAATAAACATAAATAAAAAATGTCCTCAAGAGACGAATCTCAGATATAGTCCCAAGAAAAAAAACATATATTTAAATCGATCAGCGCCCTACGTGTACAGTACAATAATAGCTTCAGGATATTGTTGGGGCTGCCACGCTACTGTAGTGCGTCCGCAATGTTTGCGCAGGCTCATACAGATGACTTTTTTGCTATAAGACGCAAAACCACTGCATCATTGCTTAACAGAGTGAGGACAAGCACTAACAGTATCCTGAAGATGATATCTGAAAGATATGATTCGCCGTGCATTGGCTGCTTCGTGCGGCTGCTGGTCTGGCGGGAGTGAGGTGCATCCTGTCAGACTGGTGGGGGGCGGAGTGGTTACTGCACGGTCATATTGTTTTAATATTGCCATATTTTATTTTCTTTTACTTTTATTTTCATTTTTATATTAACATTAGTTGTAAGGATTTTGTAACTAACAAGTGAGCCTAGTTGCTTTAAATAAACGTATATTATTATTATTATTATTAAATGTATAAATATTATCTATTCTTCGGCTTTCTTCAAGTCAAGTATGACACTTACTACAAAAACGCTGATAGTTCCTTAATTTAAGTTTTTTTTATGACCATTTACCATCGCGCCCACCTGGTGGTAAGCGGTACGCGAGGCCCAAGAATTGAAGTTGAAAACGCCAGCCACTAACAACCGACATCAGTCTCTACCACTATGCCAGCCTAACAAGGTGCTTTTTCACACTTCTCCGTTGGTATTTCAAATACAAATAAATAAATAAATACACAGGAATAAAGCTATAAAATAATAAATATTATTTATTTATCTATTCATTAGTCATTAACCTGTGTTACAGTCCTAGACTCTAATCAATATAAAGTTCAACTAATTCACAAGAATGTTAAAACCATCGCGTATTGATTTCCGCCAAAACATTATTTAAGTAAATATTAATCCCCGAGGTTTTGAGAGGAATCTGTTCGAATCGTCCTCATTTATCTTAATTGCAGTGTAACTTTATGCAAAGTCTAAAAGGAAAACTTTGTTTGAGAGGATATTAACAAACTTGGCAGGTTTTCATACACGTATACGTACAATTCTACCTTTTTAAGGCCCTAGCATATTGCTGACGCGCAACATAATACGCTACCCACCATTTTTGGGTTCTCGACCTGTATGCCTAGTGTGACAGTGAAGTTTCGTAAACACAACTATAGTAGTAGAGTTTTTTTACTGAATTTTCGATGTTCATTGCCTGTTATTATAGCCAAACTTGCAATAACACGCAATGTAAAATAAAAATACGTAACTACAGCAGTTACGTTTTCCGAAACTTGCATGTTACATTAAGCACACAGGAATCAATTTTTTCATTTGATAAAAAATCCTATATTATGTGTATTCGAATTTACAATAAGTTACCCGAATTTCTTAAAAAAATACCTGACAATCAGTTTAAAGGCCAAATTAGAAAACTGTTGATAGAATGTTGCTTCTATTCGCTAAGTGAATATTACAACCACAAATTTTAAGTATTTTTATGTGTATTATAACAATTACCTGTACAATATGTTTTAATAATAATCTGTATGTAATAAGTGTAAATTATAAATATAATAATAAGATTTTAACATTGTAAATAATGTTTAACAAAATTTGTGTGCCAGAATTGGCTGAATGTGCAGAACTAACTTACTATTAATATTTACTATTCCCATGTTCTATGCAAATAAATATTTCTAGGTATATTTGCTAATTCTTTGCATGTTTTTAAGCACAATGTATTGTCACTGCAGCGGATCCTGGCTGGGACTGTAAACTGAACTGCTGTTTAACCAATTTTGATCGTTGGAATTGTGTTGCTTGATTGTGGTTGTATCATGTTCTTTTGTTTTTGTTTTTGCTTAGATTTACTTAGTTGTTGCTGTAATTGTATTGTGTTTTTATTTTGGCTACTCAAAGGCCCAATTAATGGATACTGTAATAGCACGTGGTGGTTGCCTGTAATTGGTGCAGCATCTGTTTTCTGTCTTAGTTGTAAGTAAAAATCGATGTATCTTCTGTTGCTGTCACTGTTGGCGACCCTAATAAATAAATAAAAAAAATAAAAAAAAAATAATTTCATTTCCACGTCTAATCTACGGTCGTAATCATAAAAAAGTAATGGTCTTAATTATATAAAAAAAGTAAAAGCATTCGTTTCCCTTCCGGGGTGGTCAGAAACGCGCATCACAGTGGTTGAATTCAGGAGAACCGGCTAAATTATGTCCTAAGCGAAAGTTGACTTAGAAAAAGGTACTGGAGAGTGTTTGGTAGAGCAGTGCAGGTGTCATTCACTACAGCTTCTTAAGATCTGGCCAGACGATTGCGGCAGATGTGTATTGTTAACAATTACAAGCCATAATGGACCTTACATTTCCTTAGAGGAGCTGCGATTGGAATCTCCTACCACAACTTTTTCGCAATTTGGACAATTTCTGGTAAAAAAAATATTTAGTTCCGATGGGGCAGCCCAAACCGTCTTCAAAGATTTTATTAATTATCGCTCCCACAATGTTTTCAGCAATGGAATCAATGTCAAAATAAAATGGCGAAAGTGCATAGATAATAATGGTACATACTTCGATTGATTAAATATATCATTTCGTTTGAATTTTTTCGTTTTACTTTTTCCACATAAAACGTCAATTTAATATGTAGGGACCTAATAGCTGCTGTAAAGAAGCATTGTCATACTTTAAGCTAAAACATACAATCATAAAAAAGGTCACTTAAGATTATGCTGCTGAGCATATTGAGTAGATGTCCATTAAAATGTTGAAATATTACATTATTATTATTTTAAATTATTTATTTGATCCTTGTTTTAGTTTATTTTATATATTTTTCTATTACTTATGTTTCATTTATGTTTCTTGTAAAAAATTGTAAAGTGTTGTTTGAGTACCTACTTATTGTTACTAATACTTGTTGTTGCACTTAATTAGTTTTATTATATTGTATAATTTTTAAGGTGTAAAACGGGATGAGTATACAAATGCAATTGTTATTTCATATCTCATTGTTATTGTACTGATATTGTTGGTTCTTATTTTTATTATTTTTCATTATAGCTAACAGTGAAAATTTGTAAGGCTTTGATATTAGATATTTTTTGTATACATAATATTGCAAAGGCTGTAAATTTTGCCACTAATAAATAAATAAATAAAGACATTGCCATACTAAAGTAAACTATAACTAAATACAAATTGTATACAAAAATTGTTGTTATTAGCTGCCGTAAAAAGGCATTATCAAACTACGAGATTCATTAAATGCTACAATTTTATACCCAAGCTTTCTGATTTTAACGATATACGCCTTCGGTGTGCCCAGCCCCTTTAACTCTGTCATTCAAAGTTTATAGTTAACGAAGCGCGTTCGTAATGATTGACTAATTGGCATTTTGTCTCTCGCATGACACGTTTGACGTCATTCAGATAACACGCGTCATGCACGTGCGTTTAGGCGGGCGACATGACAGGACTTGCCTAAAATCACATGTTATGTCATGCTGAAGAGTTATGACGTTGATTTTGAAGTGCGATGTGTGTTATTAATGTATGTTTTATGTATTGTGAAAGTTTTCGTTTTTGATAGCAGCGTGTGACTTGAATTTGTTAATTTATTTCGTGTATTTTCTGTTTAAAGACAAACAAAATTACATTTGAAGATCATTATAGGATCCCAGATCAACTAGCTGTATCTCTATAGGCCAGATATCTTAGTGTTTTCTCGGAATTTAAAAAAGTTATCCTTATTTAACTTACCGTTCCGTGGAAATCAAATATACCAAAAGACCACAACATGAAGTCGAATAAATGATCAGGAACGGGTTGAAGATTCAGCTTTATGCAGTGGAAGTTGGTGCGAGTGGAGTTCCAGCAAAATATTTGCACCACTTACTGAAAAAATTGGGCCAAAGCAGGTCTGCGTCAATACATTTATGGAAAGAGCTTCCAAGACGCCATTAACGGAATCATACAGTATTTGGTTGGGTAGGGAGAGGAGTAGAATTGTGGATGGTGTCCGTATTATCACACAATAAAATTTTCCTGTTTAAACCAGCCTATTGTCGGTCACGATGGACCCGACACCCGCACGGTGAATCCATGGATGCTTAGAAATTTGTCTTCTTCTTAGATTTGTTTTAGTAAAATAGAGGAAAGTCGTTATGTGTTTGCTATTTTTCTTTGTCTAAAATTAGGTGTATAAAGGTGAAAATATGTCCAAAAAGTTAATAGACTATATTTCTCAAAAGTACACTCAGACTGGAAAAATCGGAGAAAATTTTGGATTGTGCGAGCGAGAGGGAAGCACCAAACGTTAAAGTTAAGGTATTAGCTCGCCTATATGTATATATGTATTTTATTTTAGATATTTATTGAGCAATAAATAATTATTAAAAAAGAAAAAAAAAACATCACGACTGTTTCCCTTTCGGGGTGGTCAGAAACCACGCTTATAAATAAGCGGATTCACATTTAGCCAACTTTACTATAGGCCAATCATGACAAGTGGCAAGGTCGTCGATGTCTCCAGCGTACCAAACTCGAGAAATATCACAAATAAATTAAATATTTATTTACATTAATAAATATTTTTGTGTCCCGACCAGGAATTGAACCCGGTACCTCCGAGTCTTAATCCACGGACTTAACCGCTAAACCACGGAGGCAGTTAATAATTTTTAATTGTATATTTAATCTCTCTGTAGGTAACCAAACTATTCATTCATTGTCATTAAAATAAAAACATAAACATAATGGTTAAAAGGGACGTGCAAAGTGCAAATTGGACGCAGTGATATGGTTGTAATTTTGACGTCGTCGTCACTGGAGCTTGGAGTCACGTGTCATACACGCGTTCACGACTAAAATTATATATCAATGCACACATTGCACACTTGGACTGCAAATTATGTGCGAACCCCGCTGGCTCTTTGTGTCGCCTTCCTATTTTTTTATCCCCAATTCTTTTATCATTTTTGGTAGTACGGTATAATAATTATCTATACAAATATATGTACCTCATAAGTACCTATTAAAATAATGGTATCTAATCAATATAGGACGTATTACCGTAATAATTTAAGAAGGTTTTTTTTTTGTATTAGCTTAGTGGAATAGACTACCTTTAAAAATTAGACAAGCTCCATCTATTAGAATATTTAAAGAAAATTTATATATATTTTTACACCATAAATAGCATACCTTGCCAAAACTTTCTACATGTTCTTTAATATGTATGTGTTTATTATTTATGTATGATGTATATATTTGTAGGATATGTAATCGTATATATACCTGTATCGTTTGTAGTACCATATTTAATCGAAAAATAATAATTACAAACTACTTAAATAAAATTAAATAACAATAAACTAAATCAAATAATATAAATATATATATATATATATATATATATAAATGATCACAAGAGCCGTCCCATCAGAGATAGTCCCAAGAAGACTGGCAACATTTCCCCTGTGTATCTGTATAGCTAATACGTTGGCAAAAATAATTGCCAGCCTTCCTGTCTCCAGATTTCTCCTTGACCAGACAACTCCTTGGCTGACTTCCATAGTCTCATTGTTACGAGCCAAACGGCGCAAAGTCGTAACCTGTATAGAGGTTGGCGTATTTGCGCAGCGTGAGCACATGTCTACACAAACAACAGAGACCTGCCAAATTTCCACAGCCTAACTGTCATGCCGTCTCTTGCCATCGCTCCGCGTAATCCCAGAGAACTAATAGAATAATTACTTGTATTATATTTGATTTGTATGTATGTATTTATATTTAATTATTCTCATTATTCTAGATTTCAATATTATGTATCCGCTTATAATAGGGGAGCTAGAAGGTAGAAAATGCATAGCATTAACCTTGCCTTTGTGTACGTTTTTGGTTCTGTACAATAATTAATTTATTATTAATATTATTGGACTTGTTAGGTTCTCATATTAAAACAAGAACGCATACAAATAAAATATACATATGTAAGTATGTTTATGTATTTCTGCATGTATTAGTATTAAGTATGTTGATATTGAGTGTAGGCCAAATTCTTCAGATATACGAGTATGTTCTGGAAGGCCCTAGGACGCTGTGTTCAAGGGGCTTTAATGAATGAATATTGATATTAAAGTATATATAAAAGTATATTATGTACTTAAATTTATATATATGTTGTTGAATTTATCCTACTATTTATTTATTTATTTTATTTAAAAACTTTATTGTAAATCTATACAAAAGGCGAACGTAATGCCGCAAGACATTCTCTTCCTTTATCAAACTTTTAAAAACTTTGGTTCAAAACACCCATAAACATTCGGCTCATAATCCAACAACATCGCGCCCGGCTTCTGGCTTCAGTAGACAAGGAATCCGGCCACTGGTAACACGCACTGCCTTCTGCGAACCTCGGCACATTGCTTAACGACGAAAGTTACCTTATTGCCGTTGGTCTTCGGTTGGGGGCACCATTATGTGTCTTACATAAATGTCCGTGTGGAAAGGAGGTCGACTGTCTTGAAGTTCATGGGCTCTTCTGTTTAAAAAGTGCGAGCAGATTTTCCTGCTACGGCTCCCTTAACGATACTTTGCTCTTCTAGAGCCTGCGGGAGTTATCCAATATGATGGCAAAAGACCCGATGGTATGACATTGGTCCCCTGGGAACGAGGACGTGTTCTGGTGTGGGACGTCGACACCCTCGCCGCGTCGCATCTCGAAATGCGAAAATGCGGAGTCCGGCGGAGCGGCGCAAGTATGTAATTATATTAAAAGAATACATATTTGTGCCGTTTGGGGTAAAAACTCTGGGCCCAAGCGCGTAAAAGTTTTTAACAGACATAACACTGCGTCTTATCGTCTCCTCCGGTGACAAGAGGGCTGGCTCTTTTTTCGCCCAAAAAATCAGTATTGCAATTCAGCGGGGAAATGCAGCCAGCGTTCTTGCCACCATTCCACGCGGACGGGACTTATATAATTTTATTTTATATATTTTAAATTTAATTTTTGAATAAATAACTTTTTTTCATTGCACCTATAATTGTTGCAATTTGTCCCCAAAGTTTGGCTGTCATAAAATGTCTACGGACATTAAGTCTGCCTTTGTATATTGTGCAATTTAAAAACAAAATGTACAGAAGTCTGTTATTGAATCGCTGTCACAAATTCTGAATAACAAATAAGATAAAAAAACTGTCCTACTCAGAAATTAAAATTAATGCGAAAAATCCCAACAAAATCACACGCCCGGAAACACCAAATCGGTTTATCGTTACATCAAATTCAATTCAATATTGCTGATTTGAAAAAGACTTGGTCATTACGAACTCGCCTACAAAATGGGATTTTCTTCTTGAAATCTGTGGCCATCTGTCCCCTCCTGCGGTCGTCGAGTCGTTAAAATTCAATTGTCCCGTTTGAACCCCCTGCTCTTCCACCCCTTAAAGTAATCCCCCCCATAATAGGGTCATTGAAACTGCATAATTGCAGCCTATATGTGGCAAGCTTAAGGTTAAAGCCACACTGCTTTTAGCCAGCTAGCCACTTGCTTTTTAGTTTTGCCCAAGAAATGCGTTTAAGTTGAAATGTTATACAGTTTTTTGTTTTTGTAGCTGTTGTACAGTTTAATTATAAAATATTTGTCAATGCATGCCTAAAATGTTTAACAATAACTTTAACACAAAATAAGAATCATCACGACCATAATTTTATACAGGGGCCTGATTAATGAAATACTTTTAACAGAAAATGCGGAGTCCAGCAAGCGGCGCAAGTATGTAAGTATATTAAAAGACCAAGGGTCCATCGTGTGTGGGTAAGAGATGAGAAGAATGGTGTCTCGGGCTTGCGACCGACAATAGGCTGGTTTAAGAAAAGGAGGCCTCCTTTTTTTTCTATTGCGCGACAATACGCTCACCATCCACCATTCTACTTCTCTCCCTACCTAACCAAATACTGTATGATTCCGTTAATGCCGTCTTGGAAGCTCGTTCCATAAATGTATTGACGGCAGACCTGCTTAGGCCCAATTCTTTCAGTAAGTGATGCAAAGATTTTGCTGGAACTCCTTTCGCACCAACTTCCACTGCGTAATATTATTAAAATTAATTTTATTTTATATAATGTAAATATTTTTCGAATAAATGATATAGATATACTTTTAACCAAAATAATATTAACCGCTAACAAAAAAGCCCAGTTGTGAACAATACAAAATAAATGCTATTAACCAATCATAAATTACCTAAATGGACATAAAACGTGTCGCTCAATCTTAAAAACTCTGTTAAATAGAGGATAATAAAAGTTATTGTTCCCTAATGCGTCCAAATTGTGCTCACAAAGGTACGAAATCACGACCACCAAAGACGTAAACAAAGCGACACTCAAACAAAATGTACACTCAACTTGATTGAAGGTCGTGCCAAAATCTATGGAAAACGAAAACGGCCGTAATTAAATTGCTAAGGCTGATTTTCCACTAGTGAAAGTCAAAGTCAAATCATTTATTACAATTTGGCCTTCTCGGGCTCTTTTGTATTGTCACATTACATTGTTATAATTATTTAAATAAATTATATTAAATTTATTACAATACAATTGAATTGACCTAAATATAAACATACACCAACAGTAAAAGGTGTCCAAAATATATTAATAATATACATTTGCACATCTACCAGGCATTTTTGTCACTAAAAAAATCATTTATCTTATAATAGGCCTTGCCTATAAGTCGACGTTTGACATGAATTTTTAGTTTATCTAAACACAAGCTAGTTAGTTCCTTTGGGAGTGTGTTATAAAAACGAACACAAAGTCCAAAAAAAGACTTACTAGTTTTACTGAGACGTAGGTGAGGCGAGAAGAAGAATGAAGAGCGAGGAACTCCAGTAAAAAACAAAATATATTTATTTATTAAAGACTTTATTGCAGAAAGTACAAAGGCAGACTTGATGCTTAATTTTTTGACAGCCAAACCTTAGGGACGAAGGAAAACACTTCGATTACATGATCAATTTATATTTGCTCACGCTTCGTATAAGCTATACTATGGTGAGTGCTCTGAAGAGCTCTATAACCTAATTCCTTCCTCTCCATTCCGCAACCGAACCACACGCACAGGTCAGAATATGCACCCACATGCCGTAGTCACCATCCCTTCGCGTACCTATAAATTTGGTGACTCATACATCTGTCGCACAATAAAGATGTGGAATGCTCTTCCAGCCTCTGTGTTTCCACTTTTATATAACCTGGAGTCCTTCAAGCGAAGTGTAGAAAGGCATCTAGTCAAGCCGGTATAGTGTAAGGGACTGATGTCGGACATAAGTGTCTGATTCCAGTTGCTAACATTCATGGACCATGCGCGCCACTTACCATCAGGTGGGCGCAAGGTCACATGTCGTGCTAGTACAAAAAAAATATAAAAAAGCCTATAGTTTCTTTTAGAGCCATAATATACATTCATGGGATGTAAAAAGATACAAAATACTCCCCCAGCGTGCCGGAGAAAGCGAAATCCAAAATCTTATTAATGCAGTTTTCGAACGAATATTAACCTAAAAAGAAAACTTGCAGTGATATCAAATATATAATAAATATAAATATATAAAATATGATACTTTTTCATAAATAACCTATTATATCACTTATCAATATATACATATATATATATATATATATAATTATTAACATTGTGAGGAGCTATTCAGATAGAGTTTTGAACGAAGATTATTTAATAGATTTAGCTTACTATCGCTCTATTAACCTAGATAAGACCTTTAAGATAAGCTTTGGTCGAAAACGGTTACCAAAGCAAGGTACTGAAATTGATACAAAAGAAGCGATAGATGTGTGTGAGGCAGCAAATACCTTTTCTCGAATAGGTATCTAAAAAGAGTTCGCCATGAAATGAATGCATCGCTTAGCTTGTTCACACATCTCTGATAAAAAAGGCTGTAAAATCGCTACCGAGAGCTCTAGCTATCCCTCTACTCCCCGAGACGTTTCGAGAGGCATGTCTTCGAGGGCTACAATGTACACTCTACGTAGATCAGTTGCAATACCACGCGGAAATAACCGACACGGCACCGAGACACCCCGAAGCTAAGCAAGCGCTACTTTAAACACTCTATCAGTTGCTCTGTCTCGTAGTGTCGCGGAAAACATCCTCTATGATACCACTCGGCGTATGCGATGGTGCTTAATCCTCGTACCTCTCAGATTTTTATTTATTTTTATTTATAAATTCTTTATTGCACTTAAAAACTTAGCAGTTGAGTACAAGGGCGAACTTAATGCCTCTCGCCATTTTATACTAGTTAACCTTTGGGAGTGTGGTAGACGATTGCGGGGGCATTAGAAATAAAAACAAATACTTAAACATACATAATAATACACAAATACCAATAAAAATATATACATTTAACTAAATTTATGTAAGAATACATAAAAAATAAAGGACAAATACGTAGGTATAGTTTATACAGCAAATAAAAAGCGACAGAAATAGATATCAGGTAGTCGGATTATTTTGTTTATTTAAGAAATGGGCAATGAGCAGATTTTTTAATATATTTATTGACGGCGCCCGTCTGATGACCAGAGGAAGTTTGTTCCACTCACGAGCAGCGGAGACTGTGAAAGAATCTGAATATCTGCTGGAAGTCTGAGGAGGGATCTTGAGTTGATTGTTTTCAGTAGACAGAAGAGTAAGATTGTGACTGTCTCCAAGGAACTGGAAACGAGTCTTAAGGTATAGGGGTGTTTTAGGGTAGTGGAGAATGCCATAAAGAGAAGTAAGAAGATGTGCAGATCTGCGGAAACGGATATTCTTCGCATATCTCTGATAGAAACACTGGTGGCTGTACAACAGCAACCGAGAGCTCTCGATATCTCTCTACTCGCCGAGACGCCTCAGCCCAGAGGCATGTGTTCGAGGGCTTTCATGTACACTCTTCGTAGATCAGTTGCAACACCGCGAAGCCCTTTGACTCGGCAAAAATAACCGACACGGCAAAGCTGATGAGGACACCGAGACACCCCGATGCTAAGCAAGAGCTATTATAAACACTCTATCAGTCTGTCTTGGAGTGTCGCGGAACACAGCCACTATTTTTACGATTGACAGTATTGCTACGCATCCTCAGCTTCCTCGCATGTCTCTGGTGGAAAAGCAGCCTAAACAACATTGATTTAATCGACCGTCTTCAACTCTATTAGCGAAAGAGCAGAATAAACAAAACATCACAAGACAACAATGGAGACTTCAGAAAAACGCTTCCGAGCTTTAGGAAATAACAAAATTACTCATCAAAAATTAATACATCGTAAGAGCGACTCTACAGATTTCTCCCTCGGCTATGGAATTGTTCGGTTCACAATGAGCATTGTAAGAAGGCCTGTGAGTGAAATTTCATTTTTCATTCCACGCTTCGGAGGTATTTTTTTACGAGAAAAGTGCAAATGACGCTTCCCTGAGATTTGTGGGACGAAAGAAGGTCGGCGGTGACGGTGTACTCGCTACAATGAGTGCCGATACAAACTTGAGATTATTACACATAAGAAAATTACTAATATTATACTAATCAGCATTTCCATTCAACGTTATATTACAAATTTAATATTTTGTAAATATTATACATCAAATTAAATTATATTTTTCTAATATTATGTATTATATATCATTAGGGTTATTCCATACTTTCTTAAAGTGAGAGTTTTTTAAGGTTTACCGCGAGTAAATGGGGAAAGTATAACTTAGGTAAATTTAAAAAATGGCATCACTTTTTCGTTAATATAGGCAAAAGTCATAATTGGAACCCTAGTTGACACCACCAAAACAATTGTCTACTCGGTAAAATGCATTTGTTTTTCTATTCTTTCCCAAACTTTGTGGAACTTTGGGGAAACTAGACTTTCACCTAGATTTAGAATGCCTATCGTCATAAAATTTCGTAAAAATTACGTTATAATAAGTAACAATGAGTGGTCATCATTTAAAGTTTAAATCTCGTACTTAAATACTATACTTACCCCTATGTACTCAACTCACCTTATATGTTTTCTTTATTCAAGTATGGGGAATATAAAGATATTTATGAACCAGCCACTTGCCATTATGTGACTAGTAAAGTATATGAAACTGTTTATTTCATATTAAGCAGTTACGATAGTAATAATACTTTAATTATTTTTTTTGTGTCAGAAAAAAAGTGTCTGATATAATAAATAAATTAACGCACATTTAAAATATGCATATAAGCCACGTGATTGGTTCAAATAACAATATGTTAATTTTTTACAAACTGGGGGTTAGACTTTTTAATACGTACGACTAAAATGTACACGGCAATAGAAATTGTTATTAATAAAATAAGAAACTGATAACTTAAAAACCGCGCGTTTAATTCGCCGCGATACAACCGCAAGTTTACTATACGACACAATAATACAAGTAAAATCTTAACAGCGTTTGCCTCTAGATTAAGCTATTCACCGCGGCTCTCGCTGGGTTATTGTCTAATTGTCTTATTGTTTGGAAACCTCTTGTCTGAAACAGCCGGAGATTTCCTCCGCGATAGACTTGCCTTTATCACACAAAATAATATTCTGGCCCTAGTCTGTTTCTATAACACAAACCGTTAAATTGACAAAATAATGAATTCCTTTTTTTACTGTCAGTTTTATAGTTACAAATGCCTGAGCTTAGCCGAACATAACATTATTACAAAATAATATGCGAAATCGATGGTGGCACGGTTGTAAAAAAAATAGAAATGAGGCCTCCTTTTCTTAAACCAGCCTATTGTCGGTCGCAATCCCGAGACACCATTCTTCTCATCTCTTACCCACACACGATGGACCCGGCACCCGCACGGTGAATCTATGGAATGCTTAGAAATTTGTCTTCTTCATCACATCACAGCTCCTAGAACACAGAATCCTAGACCTTCACTGTTGGAGATGGACCTTCCAGAAATCTCTAGAATTTGGCCTACACTTCCCATGCGCTGCCAGAACACAGCGACATGTTTAGAAAGATTGGAGATTTCAGCGCTAGAAGTAGGAGAAACCCCTATGATCTTATTGTAGATATAAATCCAAAAAAAACTAAATGTAATAAAAATTGCCTACTTATGTGTATACGAACTTATAATAAATTACCTAACAAATTAAAATTGTTGGGTTTTTTTTTTTAAATCAATTAATAATTTAGTTAAAAGAAAATATGTTTTATAATTTAAAATAATATTTTGACAATTGTAATACCTAAAGTTTAAGCTGACAATATTGTATGAATACCTACATGTAAGTTTTTGGACATATTTTATTTAAAATTTTAAAATTTATATTATTGTTTGATATATTTGCTTGCCAATTTACTTGGCAAATGTTGTTACGTTAAGTTAGTTTACTATAAGACCTGTAAATTAGACTAACATTAATGCAAATAAAGATTTTTTATCTTTTATCAGACCAATATAAATGAGAAATACATAGGCTTACATAACCACTGTTCCCGTAGCTCTATGAGCACGTTAAGCCATCAGAACTTTGTTAAATAAAATTGTCATTTTTGACCCTTTGCAACCTGTCGTGGTCCCTCGCCAACCCGTCCGACCAGCGTTGTGTGTGTATACCAAATTCTCCAGAAATGTATTCTGAAAGGCCTATCGTCAACAGTGGAGGTTCTAGGACTCTGTGTGGTAGTCAGGCTGTGATAAACCCGTCAAGGTGTGTGTAGGCTTAATTTTCCAGAAATATTTTCTATTGAAGTATCTCCAATACTTCACTATTTTTATTTGGTCTAGGTCTCTGTTCTTAGGGTCTATTATTATGATAGTACGTAATCAATAATAATAGCGGTTATCATTGGGGGTCTGTTAGTTATTTTTACATTTTCGTTTAATGAAACATAGTTTGGACTCTGATCCGCAATTAAAAGGGACATTTCGCTTCAGTGCACTCAATCAAGCCCGAATAAGGAAAAATTGTTTTTAAGACCCGATGAATATAATGGTGATTTTTCTAATTTTAATAATTTGAGAAAATTAATCATCATCTTGTATTTTACGGACCAAAAAGTAATTTATGATTTCTACGGAAATAGTAAAATATTTCGGTGGGGAAATGAATCTATGATGTAGCATCTTAAATTATTTCTTACTTGAGTTTCTACCGAACTTTAGTCGTTCGCCTGCTTTTATGTACTCAAAACATTACGCAACTTTATTATGCAAAAGAGGATAAATTCGAAAACACTTTCAAAAACATTAAAGTGGGCCATCGACTTTCGGAGGAAAATTAATAAATACTCGACAGCCTATATAATTTAATCTTGGCAACTTGTAAACTTTTTTAATAGAGAAATTTCCGATAAAAACTTTATCCTTTTCTTTGTGTCGGGGATTTTCTGAGGGCCTGATGATGCGGCGTTTCTCGGTCAATGAAGCATACTTGCTAACGAGCAAAAAGCTGGCCACTACAGAACCCGAATTACCCTGAATTAGGGTAATTATGGAGACTGGCAACACCGTGTCATCATGACGTCATTAGTGGTAAGCAAAACTGTAATTGCAATTTGAAGTGGTTTTATAAATATGTGTAAGTATTTATGTATATAAATACTAGCTGTTTAACCCGGAGTTGCTCGGAGCCCAGGTCAAACAACTAGAATAATATATCGACCAAATCTTGGGGATATTTAGATATTTCAAGCCGGCATAGTGTTAGGGACTGATGGCAGTTACGAGTATCTGACTTCAGTTGCTAACATTCTTGGACCTTGCGCGCCACTTACCATCAGGTGGGCCCAAGGTCACATGTCGTGCCGGTATAAAAAAAAAAAATATTGGGGACCTTACAGAAATTTCTGAAGAATTTCACCTACACTTACCACGCTGCTGGCCAGACGGGTTGGCGAAACCTATCCATACTAATATTTTAATAATAAACATTTAGTAACAAATCTCATATCCCCAAAACCTATTATTATTACATTGTACGAGTAGGTATAAATATACATAGTCAAAACTTTAAATCTTTTTTTATTACAGCCGTCACGGTGCTGGTGTTATAATAAAGTTTTAAATTATAATACACTAGAGATATGACCGGCACCCTATTCCTTATCTCTGGGCTGCGATTCGTCACCAACAAAATACCATAATCCGTGGACATACATGTCACACACATTAGGACCGGCCCTAATACAAATTACTGTCTCAAAGTGAAGCTTTAGGGCCAACGTAAAATCAGTCACACACAAAAGGGCATTTTATCAAAAGTTGTTCTAATTTTAATTTACGACTCCAAGACTTCAACTAGTCGTACAATACAAAATAATTTAAGTAATGACGTCTCACAAATGCATGTAAAAGGTTTACGTGAATAAAGATATTTTGACTTGACTTGAAATTGAATTTGAAAATTTGAAGGATGCAGTTCGAGAGGAATGGCGATGGCTTGTGACACTCAAGTGATGACCACGCCCACTCTGCCAACAGTGTAGAGCCGAAGAAGAAGTCTAGATATAATATTGGCCCTCTTTAAAGTCTACCCTACCCTAATTACCTGTACCGTGATGCTGTGGATTTATGGTGAATAACTAAGTAATAAAATAAATGTACGTCATTATTAGTTTTGTATGATGGCTTCTGATAAACCACTCCTTATCGCCAGTGAATCAGCGAGTATACCCGTAATTTGAATCAACGGTCAAGTCATTTGATATATGTATATGGTCTAATCCCTAACGCCCCCATTTCCAATTAGTACAAACGAAAATAAGAAAATCCACCAACTAATATTTACTTTTCGATACTAAGCAGAGGTTTATCGCGGGCTTGCATCTCTGCATCCCCACGCATGTGGGGGCCTGGTAATTGGAGGGCGATGCCAATATCCGATAGCAACGTCTGGACCAGTCCACTGTATGAATGGATAATCCGATTTCTGTATCTCCTTTGATTGTAATGTAAGTAACTCCAGCAGCCATTATATTATTTCTTAATTTTGTATATTTTCGTATGCTTTAACATCAAATTAATAGGACTAGCTGAAAATTATTTATTATTGAGCGCATAGTTGCGTAATAAAATAAAAAGGGAGGCCTCCTTTTGTCGGTCGCCAGCCCGAGAAACCATTCTTCTCATCTCTTAACTGGTTACACAATGAACCCGGCACCCGCACGGTGGATCCATGGAGTGCTTAGAAATGTGTCTTCTCTTATTTTATCAGAGTACGTTTTAATTATCGAAATTATTTATATTTTTCTATAATAAATATATTATTTTACAGATATAGGAACGTTACCACAAAACATTAGTTAGCGTGAGTGACGTCACTTAATAGTAAATATTGTTAAATGCTACTCTTAATTAAAGTAAAAGAAAAGCAATTAATCATATAAGGGTATAAAAGCAAATAGGCCAAGAATAGACTCTATCATGATTGCAAGTTATTTTGCAACGAACATTGATTTACGTTTAGCCGAATCCCGCAACGTTTAATAATTTACTTCGTATTTTTTTACTATTTACATAATAACTTTAATATTATTTAATAATTTATGTACTTTTTTACATATATTTAAAGGTTAAACGAAACGAAAACTAAATGCAAGCACATTTGAACACCATTATATGATCCCAAATGAACTAGCTGTATCCAGACATCTTAGTGTTTTCTCGGAACTTGAAAAAGGTATCCTTATTGAACTTACCGTTCCGTGGGAATCAAATATTCCAAAAGACCACAACATGAAGTTGAATAAATATTATAATCTCACAGAAGAAATGATCAGGAACGGGTTCAAGACTCAGCTTTACGCAGTGGAAGTTGGTGCAAGAGGAGTTCCAGCAAAATCTTTGCATCACTTACTGAAAGAATTGGGCCTAAGCAGGTCTGCCGTCAATACATTTATGGAACGAGCTTCCAAGACGGCATTAACGGAATCATACAGTATTTGGTTGGGTAGGGAGAGAAGTAGAATGGTGGATGGTGAGCGTATTATCGCGCAATAAAAAAAAGGAGGCCTCCTTTTCTTAAACCAGCCTATTGTCGGTCGCAAGCCCGAGACACATTTCTTCTCATCTCCTACCCACACACGATGTACCCGGCACCCGCACGGTGAATCCATGGAATGCTTAGAAATTTGTCTTCTTCTTAAACTTTAAATTTATACCTAATTTTACATGTACACTGAGGCACCAAACAATGTTTTATAAGTACATATTTGGATTCATTTTATTTATGTAAAAAAATGTGACAGAAACTGAAGTCGTTGTTAGTGTCGTAATTTTGTTGTTTATATACGTGACGTCATCAGATAGCCATTTACAACTCCAGCGTTTCCGAGCGAAAGTTCAAACACCATAATTTAAAGGTGATTTTAAGGCGATTTATATATACCCCATAAATTTTTTTTTTTCCAGGAACAATTTCAAATACATTTAAAAAAAATGACAAGTAGCCTGTCGCATTGCTGTTCCAAATTACTTAATAAGACTGCGAGACCTACAGCTTTACGTACCCACCGAGGCATAGTAACAGTGGTGATGTAAATCTATGACAAATGTAAGTGGAAAAGTGTTATCCTCATTAATAGAGCCACCACTGCTCTTATAAATAAATACATGCTATGATAAAAAATGGAAATGTTATACCACTTTGCAAGTTTCGCAGTTTGATGTCGGTCATGTTTTAAAATTACTGTAGTCAGTCTTCTTGGCTGAAAACTTTAGCTCTAACCTTTTGCTTAGACGCCGCAAATTAAACGAACCGGGACATTAACCAGGGCTGGAGGTAATTAGGGGTTGCAACCGGGAGCGCTATTCTTGACCTTGTACATTCACCTTTTAGCCCAACGCAGAGTGCGGGTTTCCTGACTTCAAATATATTTGGAATCGAGTTCTATTTGGACCTGAATTTAGTTTTAAGTCGCACGCTGAAGATGTGGAATTCTCACCCAGTCAGTGTATTTTCCCATTCCTATAATCTGGGTCGGCAGTCTCGAAAGATCGCTATCTTAGCGATTTTGGTGGGTAAGTTATAAAAAAAGGTTGCCACTTACAAAATCAAAAAGCTGATTTGGTAATATTTTCATATAAGAACTTATGTCATTAAAAACACAGGCAGCTCCATAATAACACATTTTATGACCTAATATTTGTATAATATCAATAGACAATAATATTTATTCCTTTGCAACACTAACAGCAAATGTCAAAATGTCAGGTGGCTGCTGTCACACGGTAATACTGTATCGATAATTGATAATATTGCGGGCTGTCAAATTTCGCCATTAAATAGTTTGTGAAAATTGCTAATTTGACAGATAAATTCGATACGATACTTTTTTATGATGCCATTGTCAAAAAGATTATGAAGTTGTGTCGTCACTGGCGGTGACGCAACGCAAAATAAACTAAATGGACGTAGACGTAATCCAAGGCTGTGACGTTGTTTAAAAAACAATATACGTTTTCGACGATCATGAACTAATTTTGGAAAGTGACTACGCTATTTGGGCAACGTTCAATTGCTAAGTTAGCAATCGTTATGAAATGTCGAGACTAATGCCCCTGGAGTCCTCCAAGCGAAGTGTGAAAAAGCAAGGCATAATGGTAGCGACTGATATCGGCCGTCTGTGGTAGGCGTCAGTTGCTCCCATTCTTGGACCTCGCGTATATCGCTTACCATCAGGTGGGCGCGCTGTCTCATGTCGTGCTTAGTACCTGTATAAATAAATAAGAAGCTATTCCCTAAACGATTAAAATTTGTCAAGAATATACCCGTCGGTACATTTATTAGTTGTCCCGGATCGTTACGCTGCAAATAGCTGCGTCATCAACCTTCAAGCCTTCACCCAGAACTGTCAACAAATACACAAGAACAAAATACAAGTAGAAGGCAGATTCTTGTAGTACAGTCAGCAAGAAAATTTCTGTACCACCTATAGGTAATATTCTAGTGCACCGAGCGTCCTTCTTTTATATTTTACTGTATCACGACATGTGATGGCAACAGGGATATTAAATATATAACAAGACGGGGCAAAGAGCCAAACTGTATTAAAATTAAAGCTAGAACAATGGTCTCAAAAGAAATTAGTCTTCCTTCCTTGAGGGCGTAAAAAAGTTTACAATTATTTTGTATAAAAATAACAACCAATGCCTGCTCTATCTTATATTTGATTTCTTTGGATGGCAAGTAGCGTGCAGCAACTGAAATCAGACACCGACGTCTGATATCAGTGCCTGACACTATGCGTTATATAATTATGTTTTAAGAATTTCTAGTTTTGTATCTAATTTATAGATTTACTGTTTGTCATGTTACCATCTCTTTAGTATTGTCATAATCAAGGTCAGATAAGAAAGTCCTAAGTTATATTTTAGGCCTTTTTTTTAGGTAATTTTAGTTTGTGAGCTGATTTAGCCCGCTTCTTCTGATGCTACGAGATTAAGTTCCTAAATGGGCCAGCGCCAATTTGTCTGACTGTATCGCCTTTGTTTTTTTATTATTTAGCATTTAAGAAATAAAGATAAATATTTTATTTGCCACCTATTAATCAAAACATAGACAAATAAGGTCTAGTAGTGTACACAATTTGTGTGGTAACAAATAGGGAATCAGCTTAACATCGAGCTGAGACTCTGGGCCGCAGCCATCGATCAAGAATCAACAAGATTATAAGTCACGGCTCAACTAAATTATGAGTCATTTATTTAAATTTCAGTATAAAAAATAATAAATAGTAGTAGACTATGGTTGCAACGTGTGTGTGTCGTGGAAAAATTCGTCGAAAAAGTGTTTGTTCACTTGTTGCGAGGCAATATAGAACTTATGATTAAATGAATTAGGTTGATTTTGTAATAAATAGTTAATAGCATTTATGTTATTTTATATCTGCCCGATCGCTTTGTATCTTCTTTAGAGAAAGAGATAGCATGTACGTAGAGGTCCGCTTGCTAGTTTATCACAGTCATTTTGTACGAGTATGTAACTATTAATCTAGTTGAATCCTTGATCATAGACCACAGTCCGTTTAAATGGTCATAATCACTCATTTTTATAATATGTTTTATAATTGCCTTGAGTTTTTTAAGCAATTAATATTAATACAACGTAATATTTTATTCGGTTCATGTATCTTTCTTAAGCCAATTTTAACTGGTCGCGTTATATTCATTTCTAGTATTTGAACAAACGGACTAAACGAATGACAGTGGTTCGATGGTATTATTGTTAATTTTTTACTGTCAAAATAAAAACACACTCGTGCTTCATGTTCTCGTAGGTAATAATAAATAATTAAAGTTAAAAAGTTTTAATGGATCTTCTTCGGCTACTTAAGAAAACAGTTGTCGAAAATAACTTAATTATTTGTTATTGCTTTGTGAAACGCAAAATTGACAACTTCCCATATATTTGTGTAAATGACAGTTCCATTAATTATTTCCTAAGTATTCCTTAAGATATGTTTGTGAAACGGATTTCTTGCAAAACCTGTTAATTTTTACTTAAGTAATAATTAAGTACCAGAAAGACGTTCGAGAAAGTGGCTGTTTGAGTTTTGAAGTTATATTATTTTAACACGCCGCATGCTGGAACCTTTGGAACTTAATAAAAAAAACGAAATAAAAAAATGTAATTAAAAGAAAAAAAAAAAAAACATTCCAGTGTGCGTTCGTTTCAGAGCTCGGACTGTCTATCCACACAAATATCGGACACCACGGGACTTGTACTCTTCATAGTCTGTGACCACGGGCTGTCTAGAATCATCTAGGATTGGGCAGAGCGATGGCAATAAACCCGCATTACCGTTGGGCCGTAAAAACTTGGCAGGTATCGTGTATGTGACATGTGTACTAGGTAACCTCGTCCACCTCGAGAACTTCAAGCTGCGCAAATACGCTAACCTCGGTAGAGAATATTGCAGCGGTCTTGTAACATATTGACTATCATTTTATTTTAAGTTATCAACTTTTACAGATTATATTTTCCCCTATAAATTTTTCCCCTTCTTTCCTTGCCCTTTTCTTTTGTATAAAAGCTTACGCTTAACTTAAATCCTGGAGTATTTCTTCATTTTCTATTCATCTTTATTCTATATTAATATTTACGAGTATAGACATAATTATATATTTATTTTATACCTTATACCGGTGTCTTAAGGATCAATTTTGAATTAAAATTCCACCTAGTAATATAGGCAGATGAATACGACAAAAGTTACTTCGGAATAAATTGTAAGCTGTAGTTTAATTTCATAGCCAAATCTACCTACCAGACTAATCGAACGACGAGCTAGAGCCAGAACAAAAACGAAAGTCGTTTACAACAATAGATTACTTATTATAGGTATATAATATTATTACTTGTTTTCGTAACAGACAGAAGACAAATTTCTAAGCATTCCATGGATTCACCGTGCAGGTGCCGGGTCCATCATGTTGGGACTAATTTGTCAAATTAAACCAGTCTTCAATGTTGTATGATTTATTTCCATTGCCAATAATTATTTACAACATTTTCTATTTTAAATGACCGACTCGTCTGCTGTTTTCTTGTAATCTGCCGCGATATGATTCGCGCCATTCATTAAAGCGACTCGTAAAATCGTTATTGAACCAATCAGAAAACAGCACGCGACTACGTTCGTACACAACGCCACCTACTTTACAAACCCATATTGCTAATCATTCTTAACTTATGTTTAAACACTAAAATAATAATGTAATAATAACTATGTTACATTAAAAAATAACAATCATGTGTGGAATAAAGAAATGAGAAGAATGATGTCTCGTGCTTGCGACCGCCTATAGGCTAAAACAAAAATAATATAATAATAAAAATAGTCCTAATAAACTTCAATATAAGCGCAGCCACACTGCAGCACTCCATGAGTACATGCGCGACCGTCTCCTTCTCTGCCATGCATCCTCTACACAGTGGTAATGTTCAGAGTGTATAGATGTTTGTTAAAGGCACAGTATCCTGTCAAAGCTCAAACGCTGTTAAGGCTCAAGAGGTGTCGCGTGAGGCGCCCGTCAGGGTTGGGAAGGGCCTCACTGGACTGTCTGCAGTCTGTGGCCGATGTCCACATCTGTTCGTGCGTTCTGTCAGTTCTATCGGTGTTGTGAATGACCCCCTTCTGGCAAGTTCATTAGCCTCATCATTACCCAGTAAACCACTATGACTGTTGGATTCTGACAACAATCCTATCAATTTTCCCAATCCACAAATCATTCCAATTTCCGAACGCGCAATACAAAAGAGTTACGCACCAAAAAAGTGGGTAGCACACCGTGCAGAAAAAAGTCGCCTGTTTGTTCGCCTCCCGTGCAGAGTGCGTGCATCCATAAAAATATTGCTCTCAACGAGAATTTATAAAGAAATCATTCTACATTATAAAGAAACAGTGTTTAATTGTGGAAGAAGACTAAATTTGGTGAGTCCCATCATTTTCCTTCATTTTTTCCAGTTGTGAGAACAAAACCTATTTCTTCCTCACTTTGGTAATTTTTATTTGACTTTCAACTAGTAATCTATTTACTCACGTAAAAAGAAGACGCAAGTGTACATTCCCGAAATTTGGTAGTTATGAGTCAATACTGGATTGCTAATATGACGCACCAATGACTCTTTATCCACTGTAACATGACTATTGTCCTTGCACACTGCCTCCCGGACTAGGTGGCAGTCTAGAATTAGTGCAGAGCTGATGTAATTGCCAGAAGGACGGCCTACTGAGTGAATGCGTATATTAAAGTTTTTGGCATCTCTACTTAGTAAAGCTTGCGCTGCTTGTAGGATGCCCATACATTCAGCTTGGAATATGCTGTTGTGTGAGTCAAGAGGTTAATAAGTGATTGTTTAAGTCCATAGAGAAGGCGTCCGTGCCCGTGTCAAAATAAATATCACAAACAAATTAAATAATGTCAACTGTCAAATATAAGATAGAGTCAATATTAGTTTATACAAACGAGGCTCCTTTTTTTTTATTGCTAACAAGATGCTCACCACCACCACCATTTTGCTCCTAGTCGCGATCACAGCGACATTATTGCCGCTCGGCCAATACCACCGTTGGAGCGGCGCCCACGAGTGTGGAATCAATCCGCGCACCGAGCGGTCACACGTTTTTGCTCTCACAATTTCATAGTCTTTTTTACTCAAGTAATTAACTGCCATCGAAGACCCGCAGCAGTATCCCTACGTGGTTAGCAGCACAAAATAGGGACTGACGATTTTATAGCTCCACTCTTGTTAAACTCTTGTTAATGCAGTCTTGAAAGCCCGTTCCACAATTGTATTGACGGCAGACCTGTTTAGGCCCAATTCTTTCAGTGAGTGCAAATATTTTGATAGAATTTCTCTCGCACCAACTTACACTGCGTAAAGCTGAGTCTATATCCGATCCTTATAATTTCTTCTGTGAGACACTCGTATTTTTAGGCTCCTTCACTCAATTATTCCTTCCAGCTGTCAAACGGAGCGACTCAAGGAATACTACTACTCACTGTCGAAATAAAGGTACACAGCGACGTATGTTATATAATATGGTAATTCTTATTTTAGCTAAATAACATTTTATAACAAAAAAAATAATGACCAACTCATTCAAATTAGTTTTGATAACAAAATTATAAATAGTTTTCGTGTAGTAATTTTGTCAAAATGAACATTTAAAATACCAAAATGAAATCTTCGATGTTGCCAGAAAAAAAAAACTATTCTTAACGGAAATATATAAAATGGTAACATGCATCACAGGTTTGGAGAGGTTACAACTAAGAATATCGATTCCGAGGATCCCTTTTTTGAGAGCTGGAAGTAATAATTTTGTGGAGGTGGTGTCAGCATCACAGGCGAAGCCGGTCCATAGAACACTAGTAACCAAATACATATTAGTTTATTATCTCTAAATTTGTTGTATTTTTGTCACAAAACAAAGATGGCGTCAGTTGATGGGTTGCCTCAAGAGACAATAACGCGTGTCCAACATTTTAAGAAAATAACGTCTTTTCATAACATAATTGTGTTTGGTGCCAAAATGTCGCATCGTTGTCACTTTTCCTTGAAGTTCCATCTCATATTTAAGGTCGCCTTTCAAATTGCTCACGGGCAAGTAATCTATCTTAATTCTGACTTACCTGATGAGATTTTTTATTTTTATACTAGCTCGACATGTGACCTTGCGCCCACCTGATAGTAAGTGACGCGCAAGGTTCATAAATTACCAACTGGAATCAGACACTCATGACTGACATCAGTCCCTAACACTATGCCGGCTTGACTAGATGGTACAAAAGTACCAGGTATTGAATTCTCATAGGTGAAAGTATATATATATGTAATCCTGTATTTGTTGTATTTTGTAAATTTTATATAGCAAAGTTTTCCTTGTTGATTCCTTTCTTAGTTAGCAAGCATTACTCATCTCACTGGAATCTGCTAAGTTGCGCTTACTAGCAGGAGTAGAATCATACAAAATAATTTAAATAACAACGTGTCACACATGCCTGTAATAGGTTTACGTGAATGAAGATATTTTGACTTGTGACATGGTGATTTTGATTTAATCGGCTCGGATTGGAGGATCGGGCTCATCACTGAGGTGTTTGAGCCAGGACGTGAGTCTTCGCTCTGTTCTTCTGGAGCCTTGTATCTGTCCTTGCATTGCAAACTACAGGAAGCGATGTCTTTTTTTTTCTTTTTTTTTATTTATGTCACCATAATTCTTCAATTCTTACTTAAACGTTTACGTTCCTCTGAGTTTTAATGTAGCTTTGCAGCCTTACTCGTACATTGATTGTGTGGCATATGCCACACATTGTCTTAATCATAAAGTTCCAAATATTAGGCATTTAAAATTTATTTTCACTTTTAAGCGTCTCAAAAACGTCAATAGAGGTATATTTGTGACGACTAACTGTGTGATGTTTTGCCTATAAAATAATAAATTGTATTAGGGAACACGCTATATTATGTAGGTAAACTATTAAATTCCTACACCCCATTAAACAGCCTCCGTGGTCTAGCGTTTAAGTCCGTGGATTAAGACTCGGAGGTACCGGGTTCGATTCCTGGTCGGGACACAATTTTTTTTTTTTAATTTTTTTTTTTCATTTATTTAGGCAACAAACAGTCAACATACGCAAACAATATCACAGATAAACAAAATTGTCACTCTGCAAGATACTAAAATTGAAAACTAATAAATAATATGAACCACTAAGGGGCCCCTTTAAAGGCTTTGCCGGCACGTGACAAGTTTGAACATCTGTGTAATAATTAATAACAATAAGAAGACATTGAGAGCCAAAAATATTTTATACATAATAGAAGTTAAACACAAATACTATGGAAAGGAAAAAATATTTATTAATGTAAATAATTAATTAATATTTAATTTATTTGTGTTATTTCTCGAGTTTGGCACGCTGCTGGAGACATCGACAAGCTTGCCACTTGTCATGATTGGCATATAGTAAAGTTGGCTAAATATGAATACGCTCATTTATAAGCGTGGTTTCTGACCAACCCGAAAGTAAATAAGTTTAAATTTTTTTACTCCATTAAATCATCCAAAATAGGGATGATATTGTTTGTAATAAACAAAATACTTTGCGTTCATTGTTTTAAGTATAAATTACCTTTTCTGGTTTAAACAAGAACATTCCTTAGTTACCGCCACCCTAAAGGGTCATAAAGGCAAAATCCGTAAACATGCAAACTAACAAAAACTCCTAAATAGACATTGGAAATTCGGCCCAACCGCGAATTTCCGACATCAAGGCTTATTACAAAAACCGCAGGTTACAGGGGCCCAGACAACCTTATCTCGCTCTATTGATGTAAGCAGTCACGTGGAAGTAGAATTTCTTAGTCCAGCCAAATGATATTCGGCCCGCGGGACCAATGAATAAATTTTAAATGTACGTTTTTAACGCACATCGCTATGTCGATAAACTTACGACTTGTGTGCACTGGCGGATTTGAAATGATTTATTTATATATTAAATTACATACTCCAATGCCAAATAGGCAAAACTAGGCCTATTTCTATATTCTAGGCCCATGCGTTAGGAAAATGCGTCTTATAAAAATACATACAGAAATTATATATATTATATATATTATATTATATACCTACATATTTACATAAAATAATATTTTTTGGACTAAAATTTTATTCCTTTTGATTTTATTTATTTTATCACTACTTATACTCGTATATGTATTTAGTTATTCAGGGTGAATTTTTTAGTAAGGGCCTTAACCTTAACCGTTACAGTTACTGGAAAAACTTGTTAAGAGACCTTCCATAACTTTTTGAGATATTCTGAATTGCATTCACAGAATTAAAAAAAAAAAGTACAGTCAGCAAGAAAATTTTATACATTAAACTTTTTTTGATGTCAATCGATCCTATTTCTTATAAGGATCATTAATCTTTACTGGACCGACTGACGTTGAAGTACTAGAAATTACAGAAATCACAAAAAACTTTTCCCGTACATTTGTACGGAAAACGATTAATCAACTCGTAATATTCTTTGTTTACCAAACGATCGCACTTTTACTGTCACCAAAATACTCTTTCAAGCCTTCTGCAGTTTGAGTACAGAAACTACGGAGAGTCACAAGACCGGGTTTACATGCAGCACTAAGATAAATTTTACTGTTTTTGTTTAGCCGGTTAAGGTACCTGCCATTACCGTCCCGTCTTAAAAATCCAACCTGTATATATTTTTTTATTCGTTCGACAGTAAAAATCGAATACTTGCAAAACTAAAAGTATACTTGCTACTAAATAAAACACACTGAAAACAACTATACGAAGAATTCGTACACCGAAAAGTAGAGGTCAGCGTCAGGTATCTTGTAGAGGTGGACAATTTGTTACAATTTTAACATCAGGGCAATACGTTCTGCCTATCAATTATCATACATGATTCCCGTCGCTCGCGCTCATTATTATTATCATTAAAGTTATTAGTAAACAAAACTCAAAAATCTAAGAATTTATCACAAACCCTACAACTAAAAGTTTTAAAAAGAGTTTTGACACTAAACTATTGAACTGAGGGGCCGAAAATATTAGTCAAAGAAGGTAAAATTTTGAAATAGTGATAGATATTAATGGTGTGCCGTATGTGCTGTGAGCCTTATCGGTCGCTTTGTGTCGCTGAAAATAAATCTCTTTTGGCGATGTCGCCCTTTTGAAAAGTAGGTCGTCACGTCAATAGGGCCTGCGATTAGGTGCTTAACTATTGTTCCTTTCAGGCCTTTTCTTTGACCACTTATTGATGAATTTAACAGTAAACTACTTCGCTCTCTATTTATAGGATACTAGCTGCGTGACCCGGATTTGCTTGTACGACATACATTCATATGACCGCCCCCGTGGTCTAGTGGTAACAAACGTTGCCGTGAACTCGGGAGGTCGTGGGTTCGATTCCCACCGGGGGCAAATTGTACATTGTATAATTTGTCTCAGTCTGGGTGTTTATATGTATAATATGTATATATTTACAAAAAAAAAAGTATAATATGTAGTTTATCAACCATCTAGTTTCCGTAACACAAGCGTCGTAGCTTACCACGGAAATTAGATGGCGCTGTGTGACCTGTCTGGAAATATTTATATTTATTTATTTATTTATCTTCAGGCCAGATCCCTTGCGGGGTAGGCAGAGACAATTTAGCGCCACTTGCCACTATCACGACATACCTCTTTCGCTTCTTTGACATTCATCAACCTCTTCATAATCGCCCTTTTGTTTTGATGGCTTTTTAATGCACCTTTAGCTATTGTTTTATTTATTTGCTCGTGATAGGTGAGTCTTGGTCTGCTAATTCCTCTTTAACTTTATATCTCTATAAGTTGCACAGGTGCATATGTTGCGCATCAATTAGTCCACCTTTGATTAAATCAAAAGGAGGACATACGGCACGCACTATATTGCTCTCTACAAAATGTGGAACCGATATACAACTATATCTACGCAAAGTCACATCCACAGTTGCATATCCGATGTCGTTAAAGGGGGTGATATACGTACGAGCCAGTACGCGTACTTATGGCTCGACGACCTTTTTCGCTAGTGTGTCACCGTGTACGCGTACTTTAAAATCGCCGCGCAAAATCGTCGGCGATCCAACCTGTTTGAAATCTTGCTCGTAGCTCGTCGTGGCTGTACGTGTGGCAGCATTGCGAGCCGCGAGCCGCCATTTTGTTTCGACAGTCTGTGGACGCGCATGCATCGCGCACGCATTGTCGGTCGTGTTTAGAGATTTAAATTTTAATTTTTGTTAATTTTAATTCAATTATTTCTCAAAATGAGTGATTTCCGAACTTATTCCCATGAACTGCTTAGCGAATTTATAGAAGCTTTCCGAAATAACCATTGTCTATTTTTTTTAGTTTTAGAAATATAATACGATATAATTCCCAAATAACACAAAGCTTCTTCTGTCTAAGACATCGCAATACAGAGTGAGGAAGCTTCACGTGTGTGACCAACGTCGAGCCGAGTAAGTTCGCGATCTTAAAAACCGCGTACTTTAAGTTCGTGCGTCTATCACCCACTTAACGAATAAAATTGGACGCAAGCGAGACAGGCATATAAGGTGGCGTATCTACTTACGGCTCGATAGCCAGGTTACTACTTATTCAGATTCTTTTACAGGTTCCGCTGCTCGAGAGTGGAACAAACTTCCTCTGGTTATCAGACGGGCGCCGTCTATTAATATATTTAAAAATCTACTTATTGCTCACTTTCTAAACAATCAACATAGCTCTTCTTAGACCTATATCTATCATACATTTTTTATTGTGTGTAAACACAATAATATACTTACCTATTTTCGTATTTGTATATATATATATATTTATATTTAAGTAATAGTATGTAAGGATTATTATGTATTGTATGTAATTGTATATTTACGCACCCCGCAATCCTCTACCACACTCCCAAAGGTTAGCTGTTATAAAATGCCGAAAGGCATTAAGTTCGCCCTTGTACATTACTTTAAGTTTTTTTGCAATAAAGAGTTTATACGAGTACGTGTGTCAGTTGGATGTAGTTTGCTAGTTTCATGCGTAATGTCTTCGTACCGTATCCTACCGCTCAAAGTCAAAGTAAAAATATCTTTATTTTCGTAAACCTATTACAGGCATTTGTGACCCGACATTATTTATATTTTTTAACGATTCTATCATTAATAATAGTTCTCCTCCTGGTGAATAATATATTAGTTTACTTTAAAATATTTTTGAAGTAATCGGACTTGCGGCGGTTTCTGCTGAGAACCTCAATTTGCGCAAATACGCCAACGTACGCGTTACCAATATGCGCCGTTTGGGGCCGAGACAATTCAACGCGGAAGATGCGACGAGGCCTACCGCAGCACCGCCCCCACGTGAACCACCTAAGATGACCACTGCAGCAGTCACCCTTCATCAGAAGGTGGTCGCCGTACCCAATGGGTTTATTATCGACACCCTGTACTGTTCGTTATTTCTAACTCACGCACAAATTATGCGTCTAACTGTCTGACAAAGAGGATACCAAAGAAATACAACAGGTTGTTTTCGCATGTTGATTTATTCAATCTGTCAAAAATGCAACTTAAATCTAAAATATTGAACTCTATACAATAGTACATTCATTTTCATACACCAACATACTTCTACACACATCATTCCAACTCAGTACATTTTTATTTTATATTTAGAGTGAGCCTTTTGTTTTTAATAATGTTTATTATAAGTTTAGTAAGAAAAAGGTAATTTCATAAATGGCTATGTGTTTAGATATAAGTTTAACTGTTTATATAAGAATGTCAATAATGCTGTGAAATTAAATAAATAAAATAAAAAATATTATTATATATGAATAGGGTGGGACTACTCATCACTTATTGTGTAGTAGTAGTGATCTATTGTGACCTCAGTAAACTATAGTTTGTTCGCTAGCCCTACGGCTTCATAGTATAGGCTTAGGAGCGAGTCGTCGCGCCTCCTCGGGGCTTAATCTGTGGGTATTATTTCGACCACATACATACATACATACATATCTTCACGCCAGATCCCTTGCGGGGTAGGCAGAGACAATTGAGCGCCATTTGACACGATCACGACATACTTCTTTCGCTTCGTCGACATTCATTAACCTCTTCATACATGCCCTTTGGTTACGAAGACTTTTTAATGCACCTTCAGTCAGTGTTTTATTTATTTGATCGTGATATGTGAGTCTCGGTCTGCCAGGGCCTCTTTTACCTACAACTTTCGCATTATATATCTGGTTCGTCAATCTTTCATCGCTCATCCTTTCAACATGCCCGAACCATCGTAGCATGCCTTTCCTTATTTTTGTCCCTATGCTTTCCTTCATACCAACCCTTTTCCGTATTTCGACGTTACATATGCGGTCCGCCAAAGTGACGCCACATATCCGCCGCAACGACCGCATTTCTACTGCATTAACCCTACTCTCATGCGTATTCTGACGTATCCACGTCTCGCTTCCATACATCAGTGTTGGTACCAACATGGCATTGTGTATGGCGAGCCGAGCTTTGTCACTGACATTTCGACTGCCGATCAGTGACCCCAGGGCACCGTTAACACTATTTCCCGCGTTCACTCTTCTTTCAACGTCCCTATCGTACTTCCCATCCGCAGTGAAAACACTGCCCAGATATATAATTTCATTTACTTGTTCTAGAGTTTCATCATCAATCTTTATCGTCACGGTTGTCATCCTTCTTCTTTCAAACACTAGTACCTTGGTTTTTCTCGCATTCAAACGGAGTCCTTTTTCTGCACATCCCTCCTTCATTCTTGTGACTAGTGATTGCAGTTGTTGTTCGGACGATGCCATAAGAACAGCATCATCTGCATAAAGCAGGCAGTTCACCACTAGATCACTCATCTTTATCCCACAGTCACTCTCTCTCACTCTTTTTAGGCATTTGTCGAGATATAGAGTAAATAATCTAGGAGAAAGCACACAACCCTGTTTGACGCCCATTTGGGATTCAAAGCAAGGCGACATACCTCCCTCCACCCGCACACAAGCTTTGCAGCCCTTGTACAGGGACTGTATAGCTTGTAGCAGTTTGTCATTCACTCCATACTCCGGCAATATGTCCCAAAGCTTCTTTCTTACAACTCTATCAAAAGCCTTTTCCAAATCCACAAAAGCACAGAAAACCTTCTGGTTTAAGGCCAAAAACTTCTCTGTGATATTGCGGAGCGAAAAGACTTGGTCAGTGCATCCTCTTCCAGGTCTAAAGCCTCCTTGTGCCTCCCATAAAAGACCTTCAGTCTTCTCTTGCAAGCGTTTCGTGAGAATCTTGCCATACATCTTGCTCGCCAAACTGATCAAACTAATGGCTCGGTAGTTGGCACAGTCCAATCTAGATCCCTTACCTTTGTATAAAGGAACGATGACTGATTGTCGCCAGTCCTCCGGTACTCTTCCCTCCTGCCAGCAAAGGTTGCACAGTAGGTGGAAAGCGTTCCAGACCGGTATACCTCCGTATTTGATCATTTCAGCGAGCACTCCATCTTTTCCCGCTGCTTTGCCACACTTCAGAATAATGACACACTTCGACCACAATAAGTTGAAAAGCTGTAGTGCAGTGTATATTTATTTTAGTTTTTAAGGTATATATATGGGGCATTTGTATATTCATTCTGATGCCTGAAAATAAAGATTATTATTATATAAAACGACAGGCCAAAGAGTTGTGCTGGCAATTATTTCTGTGTATTAGCCTCGCTATACAAAGGAGAAATGGCAGACTCCTGGGACTATCTCGGATAAGACGTCTTTAGAGGTAATTTTTTGTTTATATTTTTTATTATTTAAGTACATTTTAATTTATATTATTCGAAGCAAATTCATCTGAAAAAATAATATGTAGTAATATTGACCCGCTATGAAAGCGCCCATGTGAAGATAATAATTCATCTAAATGTATGAAGAGTGGGAACAATGGCAAGGAACAAGGAAATAATTCCCAGATGATATATTATTACATTAATGTGAACAGATTCCACGGATTTGTTGATGACTAAGACGAAGAAAGGAAATGACATGTAAATTACGAGTATGACGCTGTAGAGATTCGCATTAATAAAAAACATTTATTTATTTTATTTATTTAAAAACTTTATTGCACAAAGTACAAAGGTCGGACATTAAGCCCGTAGACATTATTTATTTTTGGGGACAAATTAGATCAATTTTATAGGTGCCTATAATAAAATATATTTAGTCAATAATGTAAAAATAACTACATCCGTGGTCTAGCGGTTAAGTCCGTAAATTTAGACTAGGAGGTACCGAATTCGATTCCTGGTCAGGACATAACAAAATTAAAACACAAGTGACTAGATGTGCGAATTAATATGGCTCTAAGTACTTTAGGACAATGTTTTTACTTTCCACATCCGTTGATGCGAACACATCAAAATTCTCATCGGACTGCACGATTTTGTTCAATAAAACGATTGCACGGGGAACGGGGGCACTCTGGAGTAGGTGTGTACGAGCACTCTCCTCAGCAAATAGTCGATGGCCGCGCGCGCGCAGGTACTTGTTAGGCACAAACAATGAAATTAATTTTAATATAGCAGGTAGATATATTTTACCTCTAAGAATATTTAATATATATAAGACTAATGCTTTATTGCGTCTAACTTCTAAGGAGTTATAACGCAGCATACCTAATATAAATCATGTGGGAAAAAATGGGTAGTAACCTATGTCTTCTTGTACATGGCTCTGAGAAATAGTTTCTGCACCTTTTCCAACATTAGTGTGATAGTAATATCGACGACCTTAACACTTGTAATTTCAAATCATATTTTATTAGGAGCTTTTACCATAATTGAGCATGACAGCCCCATCGAAACTTAACCTAAATCTACAAACAATTATCAGTTCTGCATCTGCCTATTTTAATTAAAAACATTTAAAAGTATATACTAACCTAGCCGATTGAGAACAACGGTCAGCTAGCATCGAATTGAAGGCACCCGTAATGTATGGATGACCACTTGTCATGATGGGCCTATAGTAAATTTGGCTAAATGTGAACTCGCTT
Source organism: Tinea semifulvella (assembly GCA_910589645.1). Lineage (NCBI taxonomy): Eukaryota > Metazoa > Arthropoda > Insecta > Lepidoptera > Tineidae > Tinea > Tinea semifulvella. Next base: position 5,196,460 of record OU342587.1, on the reverse strand, counting down.
CTTAGAAAAGCGTGGTTTTTGATCACTCCGCAAGGAATACGGTCGTAATGACCTTTAATATATATGAAGGATGAAGAAGCTGCTGCTTGCAGCTTTCTAAAAGGTTAAGAAGTCAGATAGATAAACCCTATTCATGGATTATTAAGGATAGACCCTCGCTTAACAATAAATTTAGGAATTACTCGACATTATTAAAAAAATAACTACCCACTATTAATACAGTAGAATTGTATAGTAAAATTTTCCCTCTCAAATTGAAGCATGAAAGCAATTTATATGGCCTCGAAATAGCTGAGTCTGTACTCAGTCTTGACTATGAAAATGGCGGGAGCTTAAAAGCCGCAATCTACGTCTATTAAGAACTGGTATCATAAGTCTTATTTATTTAGTTTGTAGGATGTTTAATTTTTTGAATTTTGATAGAGAAAATCTTTTAAATTCGTTTGAAAAAGAATTTGTTTGACATATTTTTATTTTGTTTTTTTGTCTGTTTATTAATAAAATGTACTGACCTAAATTTAATTATATAATGATGACTAGACTCACTAAATAAGAATATATTTAAATAAAAATATTTTTTGCATGCCACAACAATGGCTAAATGTGCAGAGCCAACTTACTAACCATATTACCGTATGTACCACATTTAAAGCAAATAAACGATTTTGAATTTGAATTTGAATTTAAATAACAATTATTTAAAAAAAAAATGTTATATAATAAGTCTACGTCTATTAAGAATTGGTACCATAAGTCTTATTTATTTCGTTCAATGTTTAATAACAATTATTTAAAAAAAAATGTTATATAATAATTTTTAATAACAGACTGATGGTGGTAATTTGTCCAGTCTTTCGGGGCAGGGAAGTATCTACCGTTTGTGCCGATAAACCCAGTAAAGCTCGAATTGCCGTCATGCCGAGTCAAGCCGGCATAGTGTTAGGAATGTCAGTCTCTATTTGTGGTAACTTTTAATTGACCTTTTATTTTAGTTTCCATTTTTTCTTTGGGGGGCAACCCACCGGGGGCAAGTTGTACATTGTATAATTTGTCTCGGTCTGGGTGTTTATATGTATAATATGTATATATTTACAAAAAAAAAAAAAGTATAATATGTAGTTTATCAACCATCTAGTTTCCGTAACACAAGCCTCGTAGCTTACAACGGAAATTAGATGGCGCTGTGTGACCTGTCTGGAAATATTTATTTATTTATTTATTTCTTTATTATTGGTTAGTTATCCTGTAATGAATAAATATATAAAGTGTCTGATTTCAGTTGCTCTCTGTGTCTTTCTCGCACAATCCAATGAAAGATTTTTTAGTCTGGGTGTACTTTTCAGAAATGTAGGCAATTACGGACATTTTGGACATATTTTCACTATCATATACCTAATTTTAGACAGAGAAAAATAAATTTATAACCTATTTATTCCCTAGTACGTTGGTTTACTATAAGACCTGTAAATAAGATTAACATTTATATAAATAAACATTTATTATGGCATTAATCAAAAGCAAATAAATTCCTTTGGGTGGCTAGTAACAAGTTAGGTAGCGTCAGAACTAATAAAAACAAAGTGGTTGGACCGTAACAGGTAATAATTCATATTTATGTATGTTAGGCATAACATTACTGCTAAGCGCAAATAAAACTAATTAACTTAGAAACTACTTTAATAAGACCGTGGCTGTAAAGAGGCCGTGTCAACTTACATTCTAAATAATAATAATAATAATGATATGTCAATTAAACATAAATTCGTAGCTGTAAAAGGGCCGTGACATCTTATATTCTAATGCAATTCTAACAATATTAGGTAAGTAGTATGAATGAGTTTACTGTATGGAACCATAAAATCTTGTCCAGAAGATCACTATTCGTGCATTAAGTATAACGTTTTAGCAGGTCTTTACAATTACAAAATTCAGAACTTGATAGACGTATTTTTAGTGACAGCTATCACAGACCTATTTCATAAAGTCGATAAAAATATGTTTTTTCGAAATTAAAATTTTACAGAAATTGACAGCAATAGTCATGATTCATGGTACCGCCTTTTAAAGAGAAATTCGAATGCAAATTATTACACGTAATTAAATTCCACCCCATCAAAAACTCATCAAACGTAGTTACGTCATAAAATCGGTCATAAAGCGTTAACACAGTCTTATAATTCACGTGGGTATCGGATCGGCAATGGAATAAGACAACATTTATGTGTCTGGATCTCGCTCTGTTGCACACCAATGGACGGCACTAAGCAACACTGGGAATACAAATTGTATGTTGTTTTTTTTTTTCCTTGACATAACAATTATAGTTATTATTATTTGATTGTAAGCGGACACCGGTTTGCGGATTACTTAGTCATAATGGCTAGCTCGCTGGAGGATGTTTGCGGAATGCTGAACGGCTTAAACGTCGCGTCCCATCAAGTTGGTCTCGGAATGAACTTGGACAAGATAAAAGTCATGTTTAACAACCATGTCATATCGAGGCCAACTGCGTGGGCAACGCCACTCTCGAAGTTGTGCAAAAATCCGTCTACCTTGAACAGACTATACAATTAGGCGTAGCGAACTTCAGCAAAGAAGCCGATAGATTCAGCTAGGATGGGCAGCATTCGGGAAGTTGTGCCACATCTTTTTATCAGACATACCACAGAGTTTGAAAACGAAAGTTTTACACCAATGCGTTCTTCTAGTATTGTCGTAAGGAGCAGAGACGTGGACACTGGCAGTGGGTCTGGTTCACAAGTTTATGGTTCGTCAGAGAACCAAAGTTACCGACATAGCATTCAAAATTATTATATATTAAGCTGATATGGCAATGGGCCGGACACGTCTGTCGTAGAACCGATGACCGTTGAAGTAGACGGGTACCACGTACGGGAAGTCGCAGAGTGGGACGACCCCAACCAGATAGATGGTTGACCTGAAAAAGGTCGCTGATGGGGGCTGGATGAGGGTGGCGGAAGATCGTGTGAAATGGCGAGCCTTGCGGGAGGCCAGCAATGGAGAGACACAGGTTGATGATGATGATGATGATGAAGCAGACAGCCACGAATTTATCAATTTATTTGACATGCAAATTATACTCGTCTTTTACAGCCACGAATTTATATTCATGGACATAAATATTAAGAGTAATATCATCATCAGCTTGTGACTCTACACTCTTGGATATAGGCCTTCGCTGAGGTTCTCCACTGTACACGGTCTTTTGAAACCCTCATTGAGCCCCACTCGCGACCTTTTCTAGGTTACATCACTCTAGAATCTGTTTGCTTTCCTGTCCTGCGGCAGGATGAATCCGTCCCATTGCCACTTCAGCCAATTTTAAAAGCTATGTCAGTAACTTAGGTTGTCTGACGAATAACAACATTTTGTATTCTATCCATCAGAGAAATATCAAGCATTTCCATAGCTCACTTAAAACTTGTGGACCCACTGTCAGTATCCACGTCTTTGTTTCGAATGACATTATTACTAAAATAATTGATTTTCATTAAACATGGTTAGTGCAAGTATTGCTTAGTTCAGTACGTGTCTGGGGATAGCCCAGTCAGGCATAAATAATGGTCAATGGCACGAAACAACTATTTATGATGTATCTCCGGAGCTTGTGGGACTTTCAAGTTATAGGGAACAAATCTATATACAGTACTCAACTTATATTTTCTCCCTAATTTATTATGTACTTATTTTAAATTAGTAATTGATAATCGAGTTAAATACAAAAGAAAGTAACGTAGAGACATGTTGAATGGGAAACGAATAGGCGCTGGTGAAAATACTCCGGAATTGAGCGAAAGAAATTACATTAGCAGCGGCTAATCTTTGTTCCGGGTCTCGAACTGGTGACCGAATTCCTTGGTGGTTTTGATATTTGACGGCGCCGGCGCACAGAGGCGTTACCGCGAATATTCAACCAAATGACTCAATTACATAAATATTGAACACATGTTGCGTAAATAGGATTTTATAGCTTACTCAAATTTCTTAATAATAAACAGATCAGAAAGCTTTTGATCGGTTGGAGATTTCAAAGGTGTTGATGTCCAATCGTCGTTTCGAACTTCGGATGTATTAATATAAAATACACTTTTCTTTATTACATTTGGTACACTAATCACAACTTGTAGAATCATTAAAAAATTGCCAACCGGTGGCAAGTGCGATAGTGTGCAAGTTCTCGACATAATTTTGGAAGATTCATCAACAGTGGAGTTGTAAAACTTTGTGATAAAAATAAAACCCTATTTTAAAGTACGGAATCGTTCGTCCTATTGAAAAACGGATTGACTCGGCTTATCTTTAGTTGTACAAATTGCATATAATCGCTAGGCTAACTTTATAGATTTCAGCCTTACGGTCAGCAACACAAGTATGGGCTTGTCTGTAAGACAAGTTATGAAAAACGCAATTTTTATTTTTCCATTTTACATGTTATTTTCCTTAATATCCGTATTTTAAAGCCCTTTCCTTCCTCTTCTCGACTGTAGTGATGTTTGTTGCATTGATCTTTTAGCGATATTGCTAAACGTAATTGTTAAGAGTTAAAATGAGTTTTTTGAGCGAGCTTGCGACACTGAGATTTAATACTTGATTGATAGTTTCCGTTATTTTATGGATTCCATTAAATAGCTTTTGCGTTTATGTAACAGAAAATGTCTGCTGGCTTTTCTATAAGTATATAATATTATGTATTTAAATCCAATAATTGGAGTAAGAACGCCATACAATAGTTGAAGCTGAGGTCAGGATTTCCTATCTGTTACATTTTGTTCGACAATTGGCCATTAAAATGTTCTGCTGTCGATTTGGATCAGACTCCGGAAGTTGGGGAGATGCCACCAAAGACGAGCTTTATTAGAGTGCGTCAATCAGAGGGGCTCGATTCTCGATATAAAAAATATTTTTCAGAGATTATTTTATAAATACTTATTGGCCAGAGCGTTGCGAGTTTAGTCTAAATTCTCTGAAATTTCTAGAAGGCCAATCTCCAACAGTGAAGATCTTGGACTCAGTGATTTTAGGGGCTGTGATGACTATGATATATATTTATAAATAACCAGCAACGTTATTCTGTTACTTAAGCGCAATCGTTATAAATATAATGGAATCTCTTAAATAACGGAAACTATCAGTGAAACACGCTAATAAAATTGGTATTTTCGTATAAAGGTGTCCACTGCTGCTGTGTTCAACTTGAAAACGAAAGAAAAAAAAAAACTTTTTTTTTATTGACAAAAAACTAATTTACAAGCGAAACATATTACAGTAATTTATTTATTCGGAGAAAAAAACAGAAATGATACATACAAATAGGCAAAGGATACAAAAACAAAAAATCATAAGTTACATTCGAATCACTTCCTTTGATATTTCTCACTAAGAACATATAGGAAGATAGTTTAGTGGTTTGAGTACAACACGGACCTAATTATCGTTATAAAACATTTTGTTTTTTTACCAGTTGCATTAATAAACCATTCAATTAACAATTTTGATGATCGTCAATAAGTACCTTAGTGATATTGGTTTTGTAACTGCTGCAGCTTTGTGTGAACATGTCGACCGAGGCAAGTCTGTCGTCGTGGACGCGACACATTCTGGCGAGTGGCGCCCGTTTGCCCGCATTCATTTTGGCACGTGGTATGACAAATAGCGACTGAGATTTAGTCCTTCTTGTAGGGGCACAAAACATCCCCATACTGTGGTGATCTCGTAACTACATATTAATAAAAAAAATAGCACGTGTATGCCGATCACAGTACAATCTACATACAGTTAGGTATTAACTGTCTTGTCTACTCAGGGATTTAAACTAGTAATTGACATTCTTCGTTCGGGTTGCAGGGTTTTACAAATACTGGTGGATAGTTTACGTCACTCTATGATCTGCGTTAAATATTTGTTTTATACCGACCTACTTATAAAATGTAAACTTGAACTCTTTGACTTCGAATAAAGTTATTTTTATTTATTTATATACAAAGCAAAACGTTCAACACTTTAATACAGAATTTTACTTAAAGTATATGACAACCATAGAGCCACGTCAAGTCGAACGATTTTCAAAGCGAAATGAAGTGAAAAAAAGCGTCAAGTCAAACACAGGGTACACATAACGTTTCGCATGCGTTCATTTTAATAAATATAAATGTTGTTAAAATTATTATAAATGCGCCAAAAACAATATTTACTTCACGTTTTTTTCAATGATTTCAAAATAGTCGAGCTCGGTTATGATCGGCAAAACTCGGGCCAAAAGTGACAGTTAATAACATAATGCACTACTTTGACAATCTAAGTATAACATGTTATTGACATTTATTTAGGTACTTAGGTAATTATTATTTTTAATCAATTTATAATATCTATTGCATGTCTAGTTTTAAATCTATACTTAATGGTAATGGTAATTACAGGTTGTCTTCTCCTTCATTTAAGATTACATTTAACTTGTTAAATAAGTTTGCATGTACTCTGAAATTAAAATATTGTTAATTTTATTAAATATATAATTAATAATAAATATATTATTAATAAATATATATATTTGTAGTTTTCGTATCAATTAAGTCCTTTAGTACTACAACTGTCATGATGATATCATAAACATTTTGCACACCCAATCTATATAAAATAATGATTTTTTTGTACTTAAATTGTAATTGTGTTAGGATAATTTATCTAAAAATGCATATACACATTACAAGAATGATGCTTTTTACGTTTGGCAATGAAGTTTGAGATTTTAAGTTTGCCAAAATAACGATCTCGATCTAAGAAAGAAATGATCAAGAATCACTCCCCTGTGCCCTCCCCAGGATGGTAGGAAAGCATAGTCATGTCCGATGCCAGCGACAGGCAGGCTTCCTGTCTTATACACTTCTTTGCCTGATAGGGATTGATGCTTAAAAGCTTCCTTTGGCTTTTATTGCCAAAGAATAAAGCAAAGAAATTTACATTTTTAGGATTTTTCTTATAGTTTAACTTAAGTATAATTTATTTTTAAGTTTCCGTATCGTCGTCACCATTATGTGGAAAGGAAGTCAAGTCAAAGGAGTCTTTTAGGCAATTAAACATCTTAACCATAAATAGTATATATGTATTTGTTTACTGTATATAAAAAAGAAAGAAAAAGAACTCCCTAGAAATGTAAATAAAACAAGGTCAAATAATGAGATCAGATGTCCCAAAGCTCGACTAACTAAATCGACAAAGAGTTTTCTGTGCAATGGTATCAAGCTATATAATAAATTATCATCAGATATAACTAATTTAAATTTTGAGAAATATAAAACTTTGCTTAAAGGCATTTTAATAAAAAAAAGTTATTATGAGCTTAAAGATGCAATGAAAGATACTATTGCATAGAAGTACTTGGCTTAAAAAATGTTCTAATATATGTTTAATTGACATATTATTATTATTTACATTGTAAGATGACACGACCCGTATACAGCCACGAACTAGTATTAAGATTTAATATTTATTATTATTGTTAGATTGTAAGCTGACTCGGCCCTTTTACAGCCACGAATTTATATTAAGTAGTTATTAAGTTACCTTATTTATTATAATTACCTTGCTTATGACACGAATATAATATGTTTAATTTGGACATAACAATTATTTTTTAGATTGTAAGCGGACATGTTATTTATCAATTTATTTGACATTAATATTATACTTGTATAGTTGTAAGCTGACACGGCTTTTACAGCCACGAATTAATATTTATGGACATAAATATTTTTAGATTGTAAGCTGACATGGCCTTTTTACAGCCACGAATTTATATTTATATTTATGGACATAATTATTATTAGATTGTAAGCTGACATGGCCTTTTTACAGCCACGAATTTAATATTAAGTATCTAGCTGTAAGAAAAAACAAATTCCTCGTTTATGGCAACAATGTTTTAGTTATAATTATTGTATTGATGTTAGGTTCGGTCCAGCCATGGTCAATGGTAATATTTTTTATTTGTTTTTATCATTATTTTTTATTTATTGGCTTGTATGTATTGACAATATCCAAGTGTTACGTGCTAACCATACGGAAATAAATTATTTTGATTTTGATTGAATTGTCTTGGAGTTCATGGGATCTCCTGTTCCAAAAGTGCGGACCGATTTTCCCGCAACAGGTCCCTTAACGATATTATTAAAGCTCTTCTGGAGTTATCCGAGATGATGGCAAGAGACCCGTTGGTATGACGTTGGTCCCCTGGGACCGAGGACGTGTGTCGCATCTCAGGGAGACAGCGCATAAAGCGCAGACTGCGGCGGAAAATGCTGATTCAGGCAAGCGGCGCAAGTACGTAAATATATTAAAAGATTACATAATTGTGCCGTTTGCTGTAGAAACTCTGAACCCATGGAGTTCAAGCGCATGTCGTCTCCTCCGGTACAAGAGAAGAAACCGCCTATTTGTTGTTCTAGTAGAAAGTTGTGCCATTTGCAATAATGTCAAATGCCAATTTTTACTTTCAAGGAGAACTAATATTGTAAGTTTGCCGTGGTAATAGTATGTAAGAATATATGTATAGACCTAACTATAAATACTTATAGAATAAATATACAACATATAAATAAATATATATAAATTAGTAGATAAAAATATGATCTGAAAAAGTTATAATAATATATTTCTATATTAAATAAAATAATATATCTCACGTTATTATATATACACTACATTACATTACATTACACTATAGATGTATTTCTTATTAAATTTGAGTCAAAGAACCTGGAGTGCTTTATAACACATACTAACCTTTCGCTTAGTTTAGTTTTCCTCAAGTCTCCTACATAAATGTTTTAAAAATATTGTTGCTAATTTTAAGCTTTGTGGGAAAAAATAAATAACTTTATTTTTTTTTTTTTTTTTTTTATAATATTATACTTACAACCATTGAGATAAGAAATGAGAATAAACCTTTATTTTGAATGCTAATCTAGTAGATGTCTTATGTTTTGTAGTTTTATTTCACAAATTTGTGGCAACTCATGACTCGCGCCGCCGGTTCGCTTCTAAACATCGTATAGCTATTAAAAGCAAAGACTATAATGATTAAGTATGATGAAAGTATTTATGGTTATTTCTTGCATTTTATCGGGCCGTTAAAATTCGCTACGCCAACTGATGGCACATACCAATAGTGACATTTCAGATCCAGGCCCCCCTTAAGAACAGATTTGTAAGCGTTAACGACAAGTTTGCGATGATTCATCCCTTGTACAGTCAGACACAGTATCGACTACACTTACTCACCCCTCGATTCCTCGAATATCGACCTTTACGCGTATTTATCTTATAAAAAATTGAAGCGACATTTTTGAGAATTTCTCTTTATTTATTATTTGTTACCCCAAGAACATATAGCCTAGACCTCTAGTGCTGGAGATGGCATTTTTTTTAAAGTAACTGATTCATATTTAGCTAACTTTACTATAGGTCAAAAAAATCAACTATAGTTCTAGCTTCGCCGAGATGTGGCCTCCCTGAGCGTGTTCTACATGCTATACTACGGTGAATGTTCTGAAGAGCTCCACAACCTTATCCCTTTTTCTCTATTCCGCAACCGAACCACTCGCACAGGCCAAATATGCATCCACATACCGTAGCCACTATCCCTACGCGTACATACAAATTTGGAGACTCTTACATCTGTCGCACGCTGAAGATGTGGAATGCTCTCCCAGCTAGTGTGTTTCCCCATGCTTATAACCTGGAGTCCTTCAAACGAAGTGTGAAAAAGCATCTTTATAGGCGGGCATAGTGGTAGGGACTGATGTCGGTCGTCTGAGGCTGGCGTCACTTGCTCCCATTCTTGGACCTTGCGTACCGCTTACCATCAGGTGGGCGCGGTGTCACAGGTCGTGGTCCGTATTAAAAAAAAATAAAAAAATCATGACAAGTGGCAAGCTCGCGATGTCTCTAGCGTACCAAACTCGAGAAATAACACAAATAAATTAAAAAAAACATTATTGTGTCCCGACCAGGAATCGAACCCGGTACATCAGGGTTGAAATCCACGGACTAGACCACGGAAAAGTTTTTATTTTACTGCCCACAAATTGTTTTTTGGTCTAGCGGATTAGACTGGGTTTAGACGCTTATACGGGTTCAATTCATGGGCCGGAAACAATAATTTATTTAATTTAGTATGCTAAAGACAAGCTTGCCACTCATCATGAAGGACCTATAGTAAAGTTGGCTTAACGTGAATTCGTTTCTTTATTTATATTATTATTTAACGTTTACTTTTTATACAACTGACACATCTGTGTCAACCGACGTCAGTCCATATCATTGTGCCTACCGGAATATATAAGATATGGCTATGGAGCTCTACAACACTCACCGTATAGCTTGTAGAACACGCTTAGGAAGGCCAGGTTGAGAGCATATTTTTAGCTGATCCATTTCAGAGGTGAGAACAGAATTCCATGCATGACCTTATTTATGCTTTATTATAAAGCACAAGTCGAACTTAAGGCGTGAAAAATAGTTTAGCCTTGTTTTAGTGGTGGATCATTGTCGATTTTTTTGAAAACGATACGCAATCGTTTGCGGAGAACGAGAAATACTTGCGAAAACGGTTTTCGTTGTAACTGGTTTTAAAAGCGCGGAGTGGCGGCATTCGGCGGCTGAAAGAAAATAACGTTGGTTATCAAATTAAACAGAGATAGATATATAACACGATTGAAAATTGATAAAACTGTTAAAATTTTAAGTAATTTAAGTACCTTATAATTTATAAATAAAGTAATTTTAATGATTTTATTTATACATTACCTACATGAGTATTTTATTATAGAACATAACTATATTTTGTAAACGACACAGGAAAAAGTTGCGACAACGACTGAATAGTTCGCGTAACGAAGACTGTTTTAGTCCACAACTAAAAACTGTTTTATCGTCTCAGAACAAAAAACGGTTCTTTAAAAGGCTACGTCATTGCAACGCCCACCACTACCTTGTCCAGTATCCCTAGTTTTTTTGGACAATGTTTTGGTAATGCTCTAAATATTTTGCATATGCCGTGGAAATTTACAAAATATATATTGTTCTAAAATGTGTAGCCAATTAGCAACTGTCTGATTGTACCGCGTTCCCCTACTACTGGCGGTCAATGTCATGCCATCCGATACGGTGCCGAGTTACTTTGACTGTAAAAGGAACTGCTAATGGAGTGCAAAGGGATGGAGCGGACGGGATGGGCAGCAAGCATGGAAATTTCCACCACTAAGGCGAGTTGTACCAAATAAAGTAATGATAATAATCATTTTATTGGAATTTAAGATATCTCTAAATATATATCACACTTACATCATACACAAAAAGAGGATCTCAACCACACATTTTTTTTATTATTTTACTTTTTGTGTACATTTTGTTTATTTTTTATTTTGTAATAAAAAGTAATAATATATTTAAAAGGGTGTCTGGGCGTTGACTGCCGACGGACAGACCCAAGGGCGTACCCAGGATTTCAGCTAGGAGGGGGCAGCTCATACCTGTTTCGAGAAGATGGTCGGTCGGGTATATTGAAACAAAAAATCATGAAAATTGTCTGGAAAAAGTACTGTCGAGTGTCGTCCGTAACTAGATAGCGCTAGCGCTAGATGTTGTTTTCTCCAAATTATATTCGGCTTTAATCCTAGATGGCTCTGATTATCTCGTCGGGAACTCGGGAGCGAAAACTACGAGATGCGACGGTTTCGCGGGAGATTTAAATTATATTGCGTCGCTAACAGTATACTATATCGAATGTTGTAGAATGTAGAATATTTAATTATAGATAAAAATTATAAATTAAAATATCTGACTGAAAAGATGTTCTGTTTCCAACACTTCATTTTGCGCAGAGTAGGTAACACGTTTTTATTGCCACGTTTATAATTCCCACTTGCCAGGAAAATTGACGTTTATTTTATCATCTAGGGGGGAGGGGCGCAGCTGCCCCCCCCCCCCCTGTCCCTACCTGGGTACGCCCTTGGACAGACCTATACATAAAGGCTTAGTTCGGCTCCAAATGTCTGTTTTTCTGTACCATTATGCATGATGAAATATGTTATTGTTTTCATATCTTGTAACTTTTACTGAATAAAGATATATTATTATTATTGTTATTATAGATATTGTATACTACAATATACATACATGATTACATTGCGAGAACTTATGGCTTCACCTGTTTCACCCCAATGCAATTGCATGCAAATATTGGGTAAGTATAACTAGGGAAAAGTTTATTTGTAAATAAAATACAAGTAGGTACATTAAAGCTACACGCAGGCTACAATATTAATATTAATAATGTACTAATGTAATTAAATTGTTCCTTTCAATTTTCGAGTTTAGTGTGATCCACAGTGTCGAAGGCTTTACTAAAATCTGTATACAAACTGTGCACTTGACAGTTGGAGGCAAAAGCTGAGCGAAGAAATTGCTTATACTCTAAGACATTACTTAGGGTGGAACGATGCTTTATGAATCCATGTTGTTTTTCGATAGTTTTGGTTTGAAGTGTAAGTACAGTATATATGTATATACTCGAACAATTTAGCTAAACAGGAAAGAATACTGATAGGTATATAATTATTACACCTTGACTTGTCTCCTGATTTAAAGACCGGAACTATGTGTGCGGTTTTCCAAAGGGTAGGAAATGTGCCTTCACCTAATTTATTTATTAACTCTTTATTGAACAAAATAACTTAAAAAGTAGTGTACAAGGGCGAACTTAATGCCTTCCGGCATTTTATAACAGCTAACCTTTGGGAGTGTGGCAGAGGATTGCGGGTGTATTAAGATAAATATAATTACTTAAGAATAATTAAATACTATTACATAAATACTTACATGATATATAATTAAAATAATATATATAATACACATAAATATATATTATGTATGAATATATAAACACACTAATAGATAGGCACTCGTATCATATTACATAGATACAATCATTCACGATAAAAATTAAGGAAATAAATAAATGCCAAATAACCTAATGATAAATTAATAAATATAGTTCAATTTCTAAACATAGTAGATTTTTATTTGGTTGTTGTTTTCATACAAAAAGTTTGTTACCTACATACTTTTTTACGCCATCTACTTTCTATTTTCTCTGATTGAAAAAAACATCTCTTACACCTCCTTAGAATGCAGATCGGCATCTTGTCCGTGAAACAGCAACAAACAAAAAACGTGTTGTAAAATAAAATAACTAAAATTTTCTTAACGGTCAAAATACATATGACAGTTGTTTGTTTTAGTTCGAATATCACTAAAAAGGACTTTAGCGGTTAAATTCGTGGATTTAGACTTGGCGGTACCGGGTTCGATTCCTGGTCGGGACACAAAAATATTTAATAGTGTTAAAGCGTCTTAGCTTTTAAATAAATGATACTGCGGATATTTGTAAATAAATGTTTTATATATATATATATATATATATATAAAACATTTATTTACAAATATCCGCATATATATATATATATATGCATAATTGTCAAAACCAAAGGATTCTTTGTTAAAGTTATGTTATTATTTTATTAAAAAACATTTATTTACAAATATCCGCAGTATCATTTATTTAAAAGCTAGGACGCTTTATTGGTGACCCCGAAACATGAATTTTGAAGTTTTATTTTCTTTTGCGTAGCTATCGCTACACTAAATAAAAATACATTTAATTAATATTTAATTTATTTGTGATATTTCTCGAGTTTGGAATGCTGGAGACATCGCCGAGCTTGCCACTTGTCATGATTGATTGTAAAGTTGGCTAGATGTGAATCAGCTTATTCATAAGCGTGGTTTCTGACCACCCCGAAAGGGAAACGGTCGTGATGATACTTTACTTTTTACGTTTTATAATAATTATCTATGTCAAGATGTGGAAATTAGATGTCATTAAATAAATATTTATAATAAAAAAACTTTCTCCAAATCCCTATATTTAATGTCTTTCCAACAACTTACGATGCGGCGTATTTTAAAAGATTCTCCAAAATGCTTAGATCTATCCTCTCTTATAATATGGATTATATTAAGCTCCATGCTCCCTAAGCGAAGCGCAGCTATAGTTGTATGTATGTATGAAACTTTTTATGGCTCATGCGTATTCATGCTGAGGCAGCCATCAAGCCCACTTCCAATACATCCGGAAGTCCTATAAAGTAGGGGTGAAGCGAAAACATGAGCTCTTCACAAATTAATATTTTCTAATGTAACATCGGCTTTGCTAGGTACTCGGATCTGGTTTCGTTGTTATTTAACACAACATGCAATTTGCTATATATTATTAGTGGACACAGCTATAATACCTCGAATTTAGGTTAAGCTACAGTACTTGTCTATGACAACAATGTTACTTACTTCTTTCATTCCAACCATATATATACGAGTATATTTTGTTTGTTTTAATTTTTTATAATATTGTAAATTGATATTATATTATATTATATTATATTATATTATATTATATTATATTATATTATATTATATTATATTATATTATATTATATTATATTATATTATATTATATTATATTATATTATATTATATTATATTATATTATATATTCTCTTATACAACTATACCTTCCAACCGAAATTCGGTTAAGTCAATATTTACAAGATATATGTTGTACACAATATACATGATATTTATTTAAAACTTTATTGCACTATGTACAAGGGGCGGGCTTAATGCCGCTAGACATTCTCTGACAGCCAACCTTAGGGACAGATAAAGAATTTAAAGTGAACGGTAGGTGCAAGTAAAAATCCATTATAGTGTAACTAAACGATCACATTGTAAGCAATTGTTATCTTTTAATGTAACATAGTTATTATTACATTATTATCTCAGTGTTTAAACATAAGTTAAGAATGATTAGCAATATGGTTTTGTAAAGTAGGTGGCGTTGTGTACGAACGTAGTCGTGTGCTGATTTCTGATTGGTTCAATAACGATGTTACGAGTCGCTTTAATGAATGGCGCGAATCATATCGCGCCAGATTACAAGAACACAGCAGACGAGTCGGTCGTTGCGCGCCTTTAAAATAGTGAAGGTTGTAAATAATTATTGGCAATGGAAATAAATCATACAACATTGAAGACTGGTTTAATTTGAGAAATTAGTCCTAACACAATAAACAATATGTTAATTATATACACACATAAACACATGATATTATACATCTTAAAATTACAGTTGTCCTTGTACACAAGTCCATGTACACTAATTGAGTAACACCAACACAAAACAAAATCCAAATTAATAAACTATACTTAAACGGAGATAAGGTTTCATTTTATTTTTAAAAAAGTGTGTTAATAGTAGTTTTTTTAAATATATTTAAACACGTTGCCGGTCTGATGAATAGAGACCGGAAGAGAATCTTAGAGAGAAGTAGTTGTATGCTAAAACAATCCAACCAATTATTATTTTCTTCATTAATTGTCTAGTAAACAATGGAGCACTACACCAAATTAGCGGACAAAATATTAATTAATTTTATAATTAAATTCGATGAAATTTATGTTTTACTCCGACATAAAACATTTAATTACCTATAAGTACAGCCTATTAACGCCTGTCCTGTTTCACCCACTTTACCAGATAAAATTTTTATTTACAAAATCAGTGTCAACCCTCGCACACACAAAATCCACAACCTCCATACGGCATTAGGGATGTCTCTAGATACATAAGTGGTAGAAAATTACGAAAAAAATAAATAAATTAAAAACTACGTAATTTAAATAAAATTAAATATAACCTAACCTAATAAAAAAAATAACTACCTATAAATTAAAAATGTATTTTAGAGACCTATCAGAAATAGTTATAAAAGTAATAGGAGGCTGGCGACATTTTCCGTTTGTACAGCGTTGGTAGAAATAATTGCCAGTCTTCCTGTCTCCAGATTTCTCTGTCAACTCTTTGGACAGCTCCTTGGTCAGGCGGTTGGCTGGTTTGGCTTGGTTCTCATGGGCCCATTAATTAGCAGAAAAAACAGTAGAAATAACCACCTATTTTTTTTTCCAACTTACGGTCCATTTTAGGTAGCTTTCTAAGCCAATAGTAACAAATAGGTAGTGCCATTGCAAACAAAAAAACTTTCATAACCCAGGCTATGTCGGTCACAAGACTGATACACTATAATTCTCCTCTCTTACTCATACACGTTGGACCCGGAACCCTTTCATGGATACCCTCATGAATTGCTAACAAAATAATTATGCCTTTTTGCATCGATTAGTATTACCATCTCTTATAAATTACATAAATACATACATATCTTCACGCCAAATCCCTTGCGGGGTAGGCAGAGACAATTGGGCACTATTTGTCACGGTCACGACATCGCATCTTCGACATTCATTAACCTCTTCATACATGCCATTTTGTTTAGATGGCTTTTTAATGCACCTACCTATTGTTTCATTTATTTGTACGTAATCTAATATATGAGTCTTGGTCTGCCAGGGCCTCTTTTACACACAACTTTCGCATTATATATCTGGTTTCACCATCGGAGCATGCTTTTCTTTATTTTTCATACCTACCCTTTTTGCAATTTATACGCTTACAAGTTGTGCTGAAAATACAAAAACAATTAAGGATAAAAGCTATTAATGAATATTTAAACTATGCAACTCTATTTAGGTAATATTACTTGAAAGAAACGGGACATTTTTTTATATTTTTTTTGGTTAAGACAGAAGTTTATTTAGCTCTGCTACAATTTTTGGGTTAAAATTGGTGTGGCCTTCACAAACTGATTCCACGGCTATAACTGCTGTAAAAAAGTAGAAAAAAATTGTGTAGGTAATATACAGGTGTCAACCCTTCACGAAATACAATCTCCTTACGTCATCAAGGTTGTCACTATCAGCTAGTGTGACATCTATATGCCGGGGTCTCCGGGACAAAATAAATTAATGAATGACGCCATTGTACAGGCGAGTAGGGTTACGCTTACGAAGGCTTATACGCTTTATTCGTCCACAATTGGCCCCGTGCGATGAATGTGAGTTATTACGAACAAATCAAACACATTTTTAACATCTTATTACGCAATATGACAACGTCCTTTGTACAGAAACAGAGGTAAATTAAAAAAAAACTGTTCTTTATGCACGAATTAAATTCGCAATAAATACACTCTTTGCTGTTTTAATTTCGCTAAAGAGACATCGACGAGCTTGCCACTTGCATAAACAGCCTATAATAAATTTAAATTACCGACACTAGATACGAGTCCTCCTCATTGCATCGTATTTCCTAATTGCTGAGGAACGTGACCTCACGATGAATTGGTGTGCGTCTTAATGATACTGCGCCATCCGTTCCTATTTTTGGTAGCATGCACATCATCATGGACGCTAGTATTAGTGGTGGAGCGAATTTGGTCAGACCAGGCTTGGGCCTCTCGGTTTTATTTCTTCCACCTTGCCAGTAACAAGGAGTTTTTTGAGGTTATCTCCTCCCTTTCTGGCAATGTGACCGAAGTGATGGAGTACGAAGATATATGGTGGATAGCTTAGCAGTCGATATATGGAGTTGTCGACACGATGGTTCAATACTCTGTCCATGAGATAACAAGCATTTTCCGCCAACACCACATCTCGAAGGCGTCGATGCGATATCGGTCAGCGCACTGTATGGTACATGTCTCAGCACCATACAGGAATATAGAGAATACCAGTGACCGAACGAGTCTGGATTTAGTTCTTATAGAGATTGTCCTGTCCGCTTTGTGTAGCTGATAGACGAGTACACTGAGTATGAGTACCGCGTACGAATTCTTCAATATAGCCGTACAGGCTATCAGATTAGGATGCAGTACTGAGAGGTTTCCTACAGACGAGCTAGTCACTTGTCATAGTAAATAGTAAAGTTAAATCTAAATCCGCTTATTTAACAGCGTGGTTTCTGACCACCCCCGTAAGGATACGGTCGTGAGGATAATATTTTTTCGTAGTCCACAAAACCAAGACACAGAGGCAGATTATACTCCTCAGTTTTCTGTATAATCTGGCGCAGAGTGTGTATATGGACTACGGTACGGCCTTTTCGAAACCCAGCCTGCTCCCGGGACTGGAATTCATCCAATCCCTGGGCGAGACGATTCATGACCACCCTTGAAAACTGATAGTGATAAGAGCAGTAAAATTGGCTTAACGTAATTAAGTTTTCTGACGTATATTTTAATCGTCAAATGGGCCGGAAATGTAATGGGGTCGTATCAGTAACTAGTGCTAACACCCCACTGATGATAATCAAGGACTCTTGACTAATTTCAGTGCGTGTTTAAACTCATTTGTCACGCTTATTAAAGGGTTCGCTTGTTTTACTAATGGCCGATTTTTTTATTTAAACAACGCGATATTGTGTAAACACTGTTGTTAGATTAATAGAATACGATTTTTTATTTTTTATTATGAACGAAACCATCAAAATGCTTCAGCCTATGTCTGGCTAGGCGAAACACTACATTCACATCTTATGATCCTGCACTGAGGTAGAATGGTGGATGGTGAGCGTATTATCGCGCAATAAAATAAAAAAGGGGGGCCTCCTTTTCTTAAACTAGCCTATTGTCGGTCGCAAGCCCGAGACACCATTTTTCCTATCTCTTACCCACACACGATGGACCCGGCATCGGCACGGTGAATCCATGGAATGCTTAGAAATTTGTCTTCTCTAAATTTGGTCTTTCCCTTAAAACTAACAAAACAAAGCTGATGGTAGTCGACATATCTTACAGGATAACGCGCAGAAATTTCCTTTACCTCGGCTCTACTGTCAGCAATAAGGGAGGCTGCGAAGTTGAGATTCAACGACGAATTGGAATGTCCAAATCAGCAATGACCCACCTAGACAAAATATGTAATGATAGCAACATATTTAGGAAAACAAAAATCTACATTGACAGGAGGGACTAACGTATTTCTATATTTTTGTAAGGTTCGGAAACATGAACTTTAAAAGACGCAGATAGAGAAACAGTTGATGTATTTTAGATGTGATGCCAGCGTCGTTTGCTTAGAATTCATTGGACCGCACGACGCGACGGACAGAGACTTACTGCTGTCTGCTTTACCTGAAATATTTGTTTTGTCCTCATTCCTAAAAGAGGTTTAGAGGTTAAGATGGTTTGGACAACTCCTTGGCCAGGGTCGCTTGGCAGACGGTCCCCATTGTCCCATTATAATATTAATAATAATAATAAATTATTTATTGTACAAAACCAAAATAAGTGCAGGTACAAAGGCGAACTTAATGCCGTAAATGCATTTTCTACCAACTAACCTTTGTGACTGAGAGCTGTAATAAGCGGATGCAGAAGGTTACGAATAAAATAGATAGTTGAAATTATTTATTACTATATAAAACACAAATTAATTACATACATATAGTACTTATTATATGCAATACAATATACATAGATAACCATCCTAAATAAACAAATAAATATATACCTAAATATAAAATACATATATACTCGTATATATATATATATATAATAAGTAAGTTATGGCGACTTATTCTGTTTGTGAAGTAAGTATTTGTATAATTTATCTTTAAATATTTTAAGAGATGGTGCCTGTCTGATAATTAAAGGAAGTCCGTTTCACTGGCGAGCTGCAGATACTGTGAAGGAATCTGAACATCAGCTGGAAGAGTGGGGAGGGATTTTAAGTAGGTTATTATGTGAAAGGCTGTGAGAATCACATAGGAATCGGAAACGATCTTTTAGGTAAGGGGGTGCATTTGGATTATATAGAATTCCATAAAGAAACAAAAAACTATGTGCAGACCTGCGATTGCGGATATTGAGCCACTTTAACTCTTGACTAAATTGGGAAACATGATCTCAACCCCAAACAACGCAAATTCTTAACCTGCACTGAAGTTGGCGTATTTTCTCATCTTGAGGTTCTCAGAAAACCGCCGCATCCCCTGCGCTGATCGAGGTAGCCTGGATTTGAGATGGGGCTAATGTGTCTACACAGATACCTGCAAAATTTCCACGGCTAACGGCAATGTCAAAATCAAAATCAAATAATTTATTCAGTAAATAGGCAACATTTTTAGCACTTTTACACGTCATAACAGTTATTACATTTTATATTTATCATTCTATATAATTTACATAATGTATACATTAAAATATCTACTAGTGATTAAAACAGAAACATAATATCAGCTGAACAACTCAATAATAGGTAATGGATTTTTTAAATTACTGGTCAGGAACAGTAGATACCGCCTCGTCAAATTATAAGTATTCTATTTATTGAAATTATAATAAATATCAGCTGTAAATTGGCATTGTCATACTTAATACTAAATTATAATTTAATAATACCAAATACCTTACAGTAGTAATGATAAAAAATAAACAAATGTCAAAAACATTTCTACTAACCTAAGTCTCACAAAATTAAAAAATGTTATACATACATTAAAAATATAAATAACAGTGATAATTAAATAAAAAAATATATAATAAAAATAATAATGTCATAATTCCTTAAGATTAATTATAATGTCAATGGTACAATGAATTAAAAAATCGTCAGGTCTCTTGCCATCACTTCGCGCAATCCCAGAGGGTTCTATTATCAAGGGTACTCCGGCAGTGACAAGAGCCCTCCGGATGATGTTACTAAGTTTATGTCGAGGAATATGGCCGGCACTTCTACTACAAGAAAGCTCGTGGTGTCCGAGGTATTCCACTGGTCCCCCATACCGATACTTGTGTGGGTGCAAACACATTTGCATATTGTTTTTAATGAAAAACAATATAACATGCATTTAAGGGTTAAACTCTGCACTGGAGGTAGGTACTGAATAAAAAATGCAGCTAGTAGACAGTAAAAATAGCAACAGAAAAAAGCGGTTGTAAATATTCTCTCTTGGCATTGGAAGTGAATGTAGGGTGAAGTAACATTTTAAATTGAATAAAAATATCATTCGTTGTACGTGCCGATCGCAAATTGTGGCACTGGGAGTCGACGGGGGCTCCTACCATGACAGTTACAAGGCACAGACCTCGATAATACTTCGCTAGTCGCAAATTGGAAATTAATTGCTGGGCCACTCGCAAGTTTACTTCGAGCTTTAAAATATGTGCAAGTTTATGGTGGATGGGGATAAGTTGACAAATCAATAAATACCCATGTCACTACATTCTTTTATGTATTATGAGTATGCAGTTTATCATAATAGATTTGCACCTATACATTGTTTTTCCACACTCCCAAAGGTTGGTTGTTAGAGAATGCCTGGTCATTAATCCCGCCTATGTATAACTTTAGTGTAATTAAATATTCAAAATTAAAAAATACATTCTCTTCAAGGCATCGGCAGTTGCCACACTCACATGATGACGTTATATACTCTATGTCCGCCCTTGGGTGTCAAGGATCATCTCTGGCAAATTAGAATAAATTCGGTTGTGAATTGTAGCGCAGCGCGCCTCGATGGCTGCCTGGTGGTGCTCGGGATGTGGCAGTGGGCTGTGGGGGGGCGGCTAATTCCATATTTTAATATCAATTCATGGGCCGTGCCACCCCATATCCTATGCACGGCTATATCCTGGAGTACTTGGGTGCCTGTCGGGGCGCGTTGTGCTGCATATCTTAATATCTTAATTGTGTAAGTTGTATCTGTTTTGCGATGAATAAACGTATTTCTTTCTTCTTTCTTTCTTTCTTTGTAATATAGGCGCAAAGGGTTTTTTTCCGCCCACTAACAGATAAGGTCATGCGTTGAATAATATTCTGGGACGGTCCCGCTAAGTATCTTACAGATGCTCTCAATGTCCTGTAGAGTGCGATTCGGATAGTGGACGACACCACAGTGTTTAAAACTCTCGAATCACTGCAGCGTCGTCGAGACGATGCCTCTCTGAGTGTGTTCTACAAGTTGAGTACCACGGTGAGTTTTCTGAGAAGCTATATAACCTTACCACTTAGTCACTACGCGTACTCATAAATTTGGAGACTCTCAAATCTGTCGTACGCTGAACAAGTGGAATGCTCTCCCAGTAAATGTGTTTTCTCACTCCTATAACCTGGAGTCCTTCAAGCGAAGTGTAAACAAGCATCTTGTTGAGTCGGCATAGTGGTTAAGACTGATATTGGTCGTTAGTGGCTGGCGTCAGTTGTTCCTATTATTGGACCTCGCGTACCGCTTACCACCATGTGGGCACTAAGTCGCATTTTAAAAAAATGTTCTATTTGTAATTTAAAAAAATAACACCTCGTGGCCAGATGATGACATCATATTGCCTATGTCCGTCTCAGGGCTGTAAGGAACAATTCTGACAAATTTTATGAAATGAATTGATTAATTAAGGCGTTAAGACGAGTCAAACATGCACACATACAAACACAGACAAAGCTTCGTTCAATTCTATTAATATTATTATGGATAAGTTATTAATATATAGCACACAGTCTAATCTCTACTTAGTTATAATTTTCTAGTTATAATAATTTGAGGATAAATAAAATCTCTAAAAAGCGTTTATTTAAATAAAATATATATAATCTGCCTCCGTGGTCTAGCGGTTAAGTCCGTGGATTTAGACTCGGAGGTACCGGGTTCGATTAAATAAATACATCTAATTATTATTTAATTTATTTGTGATATTTCTCGAGTTTGGTACGCTGGAGACATCGACGAGCTTGCCACTTGTCATGATTGGCCTATAGTACAGTTGGCTAAATGTGAATCCGCTTATTAATAAGCGTGGTTTCTGACCACCCCGAAAGGGAAGCAGTCATGTTGATACTTTACTTTTTAAATAAAATACAGTAAAACAAAACCCCTATCACTTTTATGGTGAAGAAAACTACGACTAAATATCATTTCCACATTAATTCTTGTAAAGTAGTCTTCCAAAGTCTGACCGCGCTTTAAGATCTCATTAAAGTTTGTAAAGTTACCTGGCTATAACAATAGAGAAGCTATGAAATGACCACGAAACTTGCCGCGTCCTCTTTAGTCGCCAGCTCATAACTTTGGCTTCAGAAACTATTGAGGAAACTCTCTCCCCACAGAAAACACGTCAGAATACAGTTGAGCAGCGAAATTTCATTTTGCATCTAAAGGTGCTGCTACACGGTCTTTTAAATTGGGTAGGACTGTAATCTTAAATGTCGCTATTACATAATGTAATATAGACAGACATGTATAAAAAGGAGAGAGATGTATTTGAGTCGACATAACCTCTCTAAATTGGTATAATATTGTATGTATTTTATATATATTTATTATGTATTTATATGTACTTGTGCTATTATATATTTATATAATAGTGTATAAGTATTTTAGCTTTAGTTGCTAGTAATAGTTTAAGGTTTTTTATTATTAATCTCGATTTTAAATTAGTGATTTAATGCACCCACAATCATTGCTCACTATCACAAAGGTTAGCTGGTAGAAAATGTCACTAGACATTAAGTTCGCCTATGTACATTTAAATGTGTTTTTGTTTATTGTGCAATAAATAATTTATCTATCTATCTATGTATATATATTGTATTGTATTGTATGTATGTGTTTATGTGTGTATATAGTTTATTGCTTACAATGTGATCATTTAGTTATAATATTTTTACTTGCACCTACCGTTCACTTTAAATGCTTTATCTGTCCCCAAGGTTGGCTGTCAGAGAATCTCTAGCGGCATTAAGCCCGTGCCTTGTACATCGTGAATAAAGTTTTATATAAATAAAAATAAATAAATAAGATGTATGAAAAAGCTGTTCACCTATTAGTAATTATTTAATAATAATGTATAAATTCATATCTGAATATAAAGAGTTATCTTGGTGTCTGTAAAATTACACACATACTGATAACTTAAGTATCGTTTTAAGATAAAATTCGTGGTGGCCGAATGGTGAGGCACTGATATCCCAGGGTCTCAGTTTCGAGCCCTGACACAAGCTGAAAAAAATGACATTTTTTTTTATATGTACGAGTAGCTTAGACATTTAACAAATTCCACTGATCCTGTATCGTATATGTGTCAGTGCCGGTTCCATTAAGGCGGCCACTACATCACCAATAATATTGACAGTCTGAATTCTCCAGAAAAAATATCTGTAATGATCTAGGGGTTGTAATTCATATAATATATTTAATATACCCCTGCGACCAGCGTCCTTGCCACCACGTCACGTGGGCATGATTTATATTTAAATGAGTTTTATTATATTTATTATTTGTTTTAGTTTTTTTTTATTTTGTAGTTAAGTTTTACATTTATTTACTTCTACTTATTAAATAATATATGTATCTATAATATAAAAAGTACATGGATACATTACATATGATTACATTTTCTTAGCTAATAAGATATTTATTTATTGTTGTTGTGCAAATCTGTATTTGTTTCATTTGTAAATCTGCTATAGCTGAGTTTTCCTTGCATTTCTCAGTCAGATTAAACATTAACAGGTCACTGGAATTTGCTAAGCTGCTAGTCTTCTGCTAACACTCTTTGGACCACTTCGCTGCTTATTCTTCCACTAACAGGAGTAATCATCCATAATAAGTTAAATTATGACGTGTCACAAATGCCTGTAATAGGTTTATGTGAATATATTTATAAAGATATTTTGACAATGAGTTTATTTCGTTAAATTTCACCGAACTTATAGTTGCTGTATCATTTATTGAGCCACAAAATTACTCGTGTATCAAAGTCTTAAGTTTATATTAAAGACATCAAAGCAGTGCTATAAGCTTTTGGGATTACCTGTAACTATCAATGTGTCCTTTGTTTGAATATAATAGAAATATAGTTTAATAATGCAATATTAAGTAATCTACCCGCATTAGGCTAGCGTGGTGGATTATGGCCTTACCCCGTCTGATATTCAGAAGAGACCTGGGCTCAGAAATGGGATATTATAGGTTGACAACGATGATGAAGATAGTAAATGAAATATTACTAAGAAGTAAAAAAAAAGGGAGGATCCGTGGTTCGGACCCCGGCATGTAAAAGTATAGGCCTAAAAGTGGCAAGCTTGTCGATGTCTGTAGCGTACCATACTTGAAAAATATCACAAGTAAATGATTATGTCGCGATCAGGAATCAAACCCGGCACGTCTGCGTCCAAATCTACGGACTTTTAACCGCTAGACCTTAGAAATACTTTTCTTACGTATATTTGTCATAGATTGCCAACACCACTACTCCAGTACCTCGGAAAGCACGTTAAGCCGTCGGTCCCGGTTCCACTAATACCAACTTGTGGAATCGTTAATAAATTGACATCAAACTGTCGTCAACCCGTCTGCTTACTGTGGCGAGTGTAGATTAAGATCTCCAGAAATATGTTCTGGAAGGCCCATCTCCAATAGTGAAGGTCTAGAACTCGTGTCTGGATCTCGTGTAGGGGCTTGAAAGAATAATGAAAAATAAAATGTATGACGGACGGTTAACGGTAATATTTTTATAGTAATTGTTTTAATGCTGGCAGGTAATAAAAAAAAATTGCAAAGAAGTCATGGCTGCCTCAATTATTCCGATAGACAGTGTTAAACTGCCAACATGGTCTAACGGTTAAGTCCGTGGACTCGGAGGTAACGGGTTCGATTCCTGCTCGGGACACAATAATATTTAATAATTTAAATAAATAAATTTTGATTAATATTTATTTTATTTGCAATATTCTCGAGTTTGGTACGCTAGAGACATCGAAGGGCCACTTGTCATGATTAGCCTATAGTAAAGTTGGCTAAATGTGAATCCGCTTCTTTATAAGCGTGGCTTCTGACCACCCCGAAAGTAAACTTTTATTATTTTTTTAGTGTTAAACTAGAATGTACATATGTCCATGTATGCCGTTTCTCATCATCAATAATAGGTTTGTTTATTAAAATGAAAAAAAAAAAAAAAAAATTCGTTTATTGATCCAATTAACATAAATTTATTACATTATCATTATCATATCTATTTTATTATAGAAATATGGTCAAGGCAGTGTGATTTTTTCAATTGGGCGTTAATGGCTACTGTCAAAACTACGAGATATATCGCAAAAAGTAAATTATCATTACGACCGAATTATGATTCGAGGTGGTCGGAAGCCACGATTTTTAGAGAAGCGTATTCACATTTAGCAAACTTTACTATAGGCCCGTCATGACAAGTGGCAAGCTCGTCGATGTCTCTAGCGTACCAAACTCGAGAAATATCACATATAAATTAAATATTTTTTTGTGTCCCGACCAGGAATCAAACTCGGTACCTCTACGTCTAAATCCACGACGTAACCGCTAGACTACGGAGGCAGCGTTAATAATAATAGTTAATAAGTTACTTAACTAATTATAATACACACATTATACCCACACACATAAACATACATAAAATTATACATATAAGTGCATCATATACATTATAACTTAAATAAATACACAGTTATTTAATTCTGTTTTATCGTTTGAAGGAATTTAAAGAAATGTAGAGCATTAAATAATGCAAAACTTCATAAGAAAGTTCCATCCAACTATTCAAAGATAAAAATTGTATAAAATTGCCGAATGATTTGCATTTTCCCCATAGTTAAACCACTAAAGTTGTGGGTGGAGGGAGTTTTAACAAAGTGAAATATTTGTTAAAGTAATTAACGAGTTGTTAGCTGTTGCGGAATCTTTCTATCATAGACCAAATAATAACAGATAAGTCTCAAATGTGAACGGGCTCTAAATTGGGATTACGAACGGGACGACGCAAAACGGAGCAACCCCATGCTAGATATAGCGGGTGAAGAAACTCAGCTTGATGATGATGTTAATTTTATTTATTTACTAGATAACTCGGTGAAAGAACCATATAAATTTGTTTTGTATTTAATTTATATTCAGAAAAGTGCCTCGGTTTTTTTATCTAAGTCTATCAAGTGGTATAGACAAGGCAAGATAAACGGGTGGAGTACTGACAAAAATATTCTGTTTTTTTTTTTCTTAGAATACTTACAAATTTAGATTTTTAGATTGGGTTGTTCCTTTCGGTTTTTAAAATTATTTTTGTGTCATATAAATAAAAAATGTCCTCTAGAGACGTCCCATCCGAGATAGTCCCAAGGAGACTGGCAACATTTCCCCTCTGTATAGCGAGGCTAATACGTTGTCAGAAATAATTGCCAACCTTCCTGTCTCCAGACCTTTCTGTCAGCCGCGTTGACAACTCCTTGGCCAAGCGCTGGTAATTAAGTCATCATCCTATTATCCAATTTTTTTTGCATCTCCCGTATAACAGAAGAGGTCAGGCCATAATCTACTTATCTAGTCCATTGGGAATTGTATTTTTTTTATTGTATAATGCCTTTATTGTCCCACTGTTTTTGTTTATTCTTTGACATTTAGTAAATGCCTTTAGAGTGAAGTTTAAAGTTTATCTTATGAATTCAACGTCGATTGAAACGAGATCAAGACGAGCTCCAACAAAGGCGAAGATGTTTTTAATGTCGTGGTAAATGCAAGCGGGGTGGAATTTTCACAAATAAAATGCATGAAAATTACTTTGGCAGATTTATTTATATATTTACAGTAAATTGTTTATACTCGTACCTATATAGGTACCTATAGACGGTATTAACGGAATCTTACAGTATTTGGTTGGGCAGGGAGAGGAACAGAATGGCGGATAGTGAGTGTCTGGTTACACAGTAAAAAGACCTTGTAAACCAGCCGGTCGCAAGCCTAAGACATCATTCTTCTTCTCTCTCTTTCCCACACACGACGAGCCTGGCACCCGCACGGTACCCATGAAATGCTAGGAAATTTGGTTTGTCTCTCTTTTTTAATAATAATTTATTATATTTTTAAATAACTGCCTCCGTGGTCTAGCGGTTAAGTCTGTGGATTTAGACTCGGAGGTACCGGGTTCGATTCCTGGTCGGGACACAATAATATTTATTAATTTAAATAAATAAATTTAATTAATATTTAATTTATTTGTGATATATCTCGAGTTTGGTACGCTAGAGACATCGACGAGCTTGCCACTTGTCATGACTGGCCTTTAGTAAAGTTGACTAAATGTGAATCCGCTTCTTTATAAGCGTGGTTTCTGACCACCCCGAAAGAGTTACGGTCGTGATGATACTTTACTTCTTTTAAATAGCAATATGTACTTACCCATTAAATTATTATCAGTGATCCCACAGACATTAAATACCTTCTTTATAGACCAATGAGATATCTTATTATAAGGTTATTGTGCCGGTTGGATCTATTAGAGATGTTCGAAACCTGCTTGCTTATAAGATAAATGAGTACATTAAATGTAGCTCTGATTTGGTTTGATATACTTTTACTTAAAAATACGTGCCAGAGATTTGACCTGCTAAAAAACTATAAGATAAAATTCGAAGTCTGAAATAGCCTCACACGGCAAGAACAAAAGCAGTACTTAACTTAACCTCTTTTGTCTCCCATTCGTTTGCTGTTGTTGCAGCAAATCGCTGGAACGACATACCATTAAATATAAGACAAGCTTCAAATCGAGCTATCTTCAAAAATTTACTATATAGGTACTTCTTATCAACCTTACTGTTTCAACTTCTCTATTTTTTTATATAGTTTTTTCCTTTTTCATTTGCAGCAACTACATCATTATTTCTATATTACTTCCCCCATCGTTTAAGTGGTTTATTTGTATATATATTATGTATATATAGTATATTTATTTAATTAGGATTACCTACAGAGTACACATTGAATCCAATTCTATCAATAGAAGCAAACAGTAAAAAAAACATTAGTGAATTACCCCAGTAACAGGTAACCACAACATGTAAAACTACATTCAATTATGATACATTATATTAATAATAGTAACAATATTTAAAAAATAAAAATAATGAGAACTATGACTAAAAAGTAATACTTACAGTTACAGAGTTAAATGATAAAAGTATCTTATATACAAACTTCATTGAAAAGCAAAATAAACAACTGAGAAGAAGAATACGTAAAATATCCGAATAGAAAGGTATAAGTTATTTTACAAATACACAATACAACTAACAAAAGCAACAACAAATGAAGTATATATACATATACTCTCTCTCTCTCTCCACTGCTGGATATAGGCTTCCCCCAAGGCTCGCCACTGCACGCGGTCTTTTGCAACCCTCATCCATCTGGGCGGGGGGTCGTCCCACTCTGCATCGTCCCGTACGTGGTCTCCACTCCAGAACCCGTTTGCCCCATCGGTCGTCGGTTCTGCGGCAGCTTGTTAATTTTGAATGCTATGTCAGTAACTTTGGTTCCCCGACGAATTTCAACATTTCGAATTCTATCCACCAGAGAAATACCAAGCATAGCTCTCTTGAATTTGTGAACCAGACCCACTGTCAGTGTCCACGTCACTGCTCCGTACGACATGTCAGAGAATGCCTATAGCGGCATTAAGTTCGCCTTTGTACATAGTGCAATAATTTTTTAAATAAATAAATAATAAATAACTCCTTTAATCACAGCCCCTAGAACACAAAGTCTTATTCATCCACTGTTGGAAATGGGCTTGCCAGAATTATCTGGAGAATTTGGCCTACACTCGCCACGCTTGGCGTGACGTTTAACGTGCTTTCCGAGTCACGTTGACCGCCTCCGTGGTCTAGTGGTAACAAACGTTGCCGTGAACTCGGGAGGTCATGGGTTCGATTCCCACCGGGGGCAAGTTGTACATTGTATAATTTGTCTCGGTCTGGGTGTTTATATGTATAATATGTATATATTTACAAAAAAAAAAGAAGTATAATATGTAGTTTATCAACCATCTAGTTTCCGTAACACAAGCCTCGTTGCTTACCACGGAAACTGTGTGGGTGTGTGACCTGTCTGGAAATATTTATTATTATTATTTATTATTCATTTTACCTATTTTACTCAAATATTTAAAGTACAGAACAATTATACTTACTTGTAAAATAGACTAACAATTTGTGCAAAACCAAATCAAGATATCCTCAAAGTTCATTACAATACAGAGCATAATTAATCAAAACCAAACAATAGCTAAGCGTTTCACAAACAGAGTTTAAATTGGGAGTGAATTAATTCTAGTGGAATTAGATGTTACACAATAGTTAACAAAACCTTGCGTGTCGCGGACAAGGCTATTCATCATATTTAGCAAACGGCATGGGACGGACCGATCAATCAACCACGGCCATGGTGTCATAGCAAACCATTACTCAATTATCACATATGATCGATTTGGTTTCAAAATGTGAGGTCTCTTGCACGAACGCTGCACATGGTTTGCGGTCTTGCAGCATTGTTGAGCGCAAGCGGACTTGTCAGTAGAAGATGACATGATCGAGCCCCCGATGTGAGTTTGTAGTAAGTATGCTTCTTTCATAGAAACTGGTCGCTCTTGACGTAGTTATCATAGCAAAATTATAATAGATTTGTCTATATGATAGTAGACAACGTTCTCCATGACTGCCCTATTAGGCGTGCAAATATTGTTTTAAATTAGTGTAGAATTTTTCATATTTATTCATATTATCTCCTATTACTTAATAATAATTTTGTTTTAAATTTAGTATGGCACGCAAACCTAAAATCCAAAGATTATTATTGTATAGATTATTTATTTATTAATGTAAATAAATACATTTAATTATTATTTTATTTATTTGTGATATTTCTCGAGTTTGGTACGCTGGAGACATCGACGAGCCACTTGTCATGATTGGCCTATAGTAAAGGTGGCTAAATGTGAATCCGCTTATAATAAAATATATTTCTGACCACCCCGAAACGGAAACGGTGATATGTCGTGATGATACTTTACTTTACTATTTAGTATATTGCTGGACCAGAGAGGAAAACATATGGAAAAAGCTTATAAGTATCATACCGTATACTTTTCATGGTGATCATAAAACAGGCTTTTGAAGAATTCACATTTAGCCAACTTTATTATTTAGCGAATCATGACAAGTGGCAAGGTCGTCATGTATCTAGCGTACCAAACCAGAAATAGATGCCGTATTTCGATCGACTTAACCGCTAGACCACAGAGAAAGTCAAAAGCTTATATATATTTAAATCCACTATCAAACAGACAATATTGATTTACAAAGCTGTCTGGGGAAAACATAGGAGGTGAGAAAATTGGCTCAATTTGTATGAAGCACGCTTTTATATCTTATGGAGACGCTTCATGTTCCTAATATTTAAGTACTCAGACCTTTTATGATGGAATTAAATTTATATTTACGGATAACATTATCGAATCTTTTTCGGGATATACTCTTAAGCTTGTTATTGATACTGCTTTGATGGTATAACGATATATACTCGTACATGTGGAATTTTGTTTGTGTTGAAACTTTTGGAATGTTAAGTTTTAATTTCAGATTACTACAGAGTATTTACGTCAATTCTCTGATGGATAGAATTCGAAACGTTGAAATTCGTCAGAGAACCAAAGTTACTGACATAGCATTCAAAATTAGCAAGCTGAAGTGGCAATGGGCCGGACACATCTGCCGCAGAACCGACGACCGATGGGGCAAACGGGTTCTGGAGTGGAGACCACGTACGGGACGACGCAGACTGGGACGACCCCCCGCCAGATGGACGGATGACCTGAGGAGGGTCGCTGGTGGGGGTTGGATGAGGATTGCAAAAGAAAAGGCGAGCCTTGGGGGAGGCCTATATCCAGCAGTGGAGAGACACAGGCTGATGATGATGATGATGATGATGATTTACGTCAAAAATATAGAAAGAAAAATATTTTATTTGTCACATTAACAAAATAAGTAGACTTATAATTACAAGTGTGTGGTGACAAATAGGGAATTCTTCTTAGTCGCTACACTCTTGGCAGATGGTCGTCACTTGAGTGTCAGTGGCACGCTTAACAAGCCGTCACCACTCGTCTCGAACTGCAGCCTTCCTGGAGCACTCATGTAGGGGGTGATCCATTGCCGCTTTAACCTGGTCAGTCCATCTCATCGGAGACCTACCACGCATCCTCTTGCCATCGACTTTTCTCTGAACTACAAGGCGCTCAATGGATGTATCTCCACGCCGCGACACGTGTCTAAAGTAATTGAGAATACGTGATTGTACGATTGAGGAAAGGCGCTGTCCTATCTCTAGTTCCTCCAGAATGGATTTGTTAGTTCGGAACTCCGTCGACGATATGGCCAACATTCTCCGCCAACACCACATTTCTAGAGCACATTTCTAGAGCAGAAAATTAAGGGAATTAGCTCAGCATTGATTTTCAGCTAATCCCTTAATATACGAGTATAAATGTGTTGAGGGTCTGGTACATAAATACAATTAATAATAATAATATTAGTCGCGATTACAGCGACATTATTGCCGCTCGGCCAATGAGAGAACAGAACAGATATGAGCGTCCAGGCCCGGATTGCTAATGGGCCTGGGTTAGGGATGGGGCCATTCCCCCGATTTCCCCGACAGGATCTCAGCGGGTAATCAGCCGCTGTTAATTCATGCACTTTTGGAGCTGGGCGCTGTTAGTGGTATAACAGCGCCCGTGTGGCTCACGAACCCAGGAGGTCTAGGTTCGACTACTTCAGCTCTCCTCCAAGGGCACTTCTCTAGGAAGTGGTCTCCTGTTGGGGGGCTGAGCTCTCACCACCGTTGGATCGATGGCCAGCGCTCCGAGCGGCGCCCACGAGAGTGGAATCTATGCGCGCACCGAGCGGTCAAACGATATTTCTTTTACACTTCTTTTATTTACTCAAGTAATTAATTAAACATTTGTACTTCTACAATAAACCTATACAGTCTGCTAAACACTCTTTAATTAAGCCATCGAAGACCCGCAGCAGTATCCTTATGTGGTTAGCAGCACAGAATAGGGAACGATATTTATTAAATTAATTATAATTTATTATATATATTACACAAATAAACAAATAAATGCATATTCATGTATGACGATGACGATATAGTATAATATATTATATACATATATGGCGCGGTGGTGGTGGTGGCTCGGTTCCTTAAATCCTACAAAGGTGGGTTCGTACCCACCCGGCATGTATCAATGAGAAATACACTTTTCTTACGTACATTCGTTATAGATTTACAACACCACCGTTCCCGTGCTTTGGAGAGCACGTTAAGCCCGGTTCCACTAATACCAACTTGTGGAATCGTTAATAAATTGACATCATATCCTCGCCAAGCCGTCTGGCCAGCGTGTCGAGTGGAGGCCAAATTCTCCAGATATATGTTCTGGAAAGTCCATCTTCAGCAGTGGAGGTCTAGGACGCTGTGTTCTAGGAGCTGTATGAAATAAGTGAATACAACAAATTACATAAAAAAATATAATAATAAAATATTGAGTAGGCTTTGTTGGCCAAAAAAGCCATTTTATATTTATTATTAAAAGGCACCACCGACTGTACGTCGTATTTATCGGTAATATTGCTAAAAAGCATTTTTTTAAGAATTAGTATATAATTTTGTGAGCGGTATATCTTCAGTGTTTATTTGGAGGTTTGTCAAGATTTTGGGCAATTTTTATTTGTATATTTGACCTATATAATAATCGTTATATTTTGATATGTCAGTTAACAAATTTTAAAATAATAACAGTACTCCTATTAATACCATGCGTCGTAGACAAAGGAGCATTAGAAACACAATACAGTAGAAGGCATAAGACCAGAAAACTATACAACTATTCAAACGAATTTTCCGTCAAAGACATGTCAATAAATTCTGTCAGGTTATAAAAAGCATTATTTTGGAAAAAGAGTTTCAATTTTGTTTTAAATTGTGGTTGTAGTCCAGTTATAATCTCAGGTAGTTTATTGTATAATGTAATTATCAACATTACATCATTGGTACTTATATATTTGTGATTTTTTCGTTGCAATTGGTTTATATATAAAAATTAAAAATAAAATGCGTAAATTTTGGAATAGTATCCATAGGGATTAGTAACATAGTGTTTGCGTATTCTATATTAGTAAAACAAGGACATTTATTTTTTATGTTTTCCTTGCCCTCCAAA
Organism: Tinea semifulvella; assembly: GCA_910589645.1. Taxonomy (NCBI): domain Eukaryota; kingdom Metazoa; phylum Arthropoda; class Insecta; order Lepidoptera; family Tineidae; genus Tinea; species Tinea semifulvella. The sequence goes on along the minus strand of OU342587.1, from coordinate 5,162,348 downwards.
TAACTTTTAATATGTTTAACTATGCTTTTTTCTGTTCGCTTAAATTATTACTTGAACGGTTGGACTGATCCTGGTAATACAGACACTACCGCCTTGATCAACCATATGGGGTACGCCGCAGATATTCGAAAAGTGTTCATACAACAAAAGAGATCAATTAGAATATTGTTTAATTTAAAAGCCAGAACCACAGTACGAAATTATTTTGTTGATGCCAAGATTATGACAGTCACGTCTCTGTATGTATATAGTTGCTTACAGGAGGTTCATGCGAAAGTTAATGAACTTCCAAAAATATCTAGTTTGACTAAGTATAACCTAAGAAACAAGAATGAAATCTATATAAGGCAAACCAGGTTGAGAAAAACGTTTAAACAAGGTTTGATGTTGAAAATTACATTTTTTTTTTTTTTTTTTTTTTTTTTTTTTTTTTTTTTTTTTTTTTTTTTTGACAGCAAACAGTCATTTACATAATATTACAATATATAATAATAAATAAATATTAAAAAATATCAAAAAATAAATATTATACAATAAACTACCTGAGATTATAACTAGACTACAACCAAATGAATTTAAAACAAAGTTGAAACTCTTTTTTCAAAATAATGCTTTTTATAACCTATCAGAATTTATTGACATGCGTTTGACGGAAAGTTCTTTTAAATAGTTGTATAGTTTTGTGGTCTTATGCCTTCTACTGTATTGTGTTCCTATGCTCCTTTGTCTACGATGCATGGTGTTAATAGAACTGTTGTTATTATTTAAAATTTGTTAACTGACATACCAAAATATAACGATATATAGGTGAAATATACAAATATACAAAATATACAAAGTTCAATCATACATGTAATAATTTGTTTTAATAAAGGCTTTTATTATTAATGTTATTAATTATAACTTGTTTGTCATTATACCTACAACATTAATAATTAACTAGAAAGTCTCGGACAATGAAACATCTTAACAATTAAATTCTTAATAAGATTTGCAATATAAATGTTACAATGTTAGCACGAGGCAGCATAAAGGAGAACACTGTGAGCTTAACACAAAGCCATAAAACTGTTTTACTTACTCAAGTAAAACTAAAGTTTTATACTTCATAAAGAACTAGATGGAGTAGTTCCTGCTTAATTATTCATATAGTTTTTAATTATAAGTTTCAGACTTCTTTCATTATGGCTTTTTAATGTATTGTGCCGCTTGGTGAAAACGCGCGGAAGTCCAACAATAGCAACTGACAAATGGAAAAGTGACGTCATTTTAAACTTTTAGTTAGATTTTACTATTCGTTGTTCTTGATTTAATACCGTTTAGCTTCTTGTCGCAACTTTGTTACCAATGTCTTTGGTCTTGGTGAATATATTTTTCGTTTCATTTATCAGTGCATGAAATTCTTGAAATTAAGCGTAAGTGTGCAAACACGCGCTGACCCTCGACGCATTCGCATAACTTAATTTGGTATGTGCATAATTTGCCTCGTTATTCAAATTCAACATTGATGCTACACCAATTTAGATAGCACCAAAAAATATATTTCCATTTTATTTAATTTCACTTTTATTATTCTATTTTGGTAGAAATGTGACCATAGTCTGTTACTTTACGTCTGAATGCTAAATTGACAATATAGTAGATTCCATAATTTACTGTCTGTTAGGTTGTTAGAAATAGCCAAGGATAACGGAGCTTAGATTAATAATTATAAATATAAAAAGACATCATTCATCTTGTATTTGGGCTAAATTATATTGACAGTTATAATGCATTTTTAAATAATTTATTTTAACAAGATACAATTTAAGTAAATAAAAAAAACATCATGATAGCTCTAGTACTAAAGAACTTGATTTATACGAAAATTACATATTTTATTTTCCAAAAACTAACAGTTTTCAAATACTACCACGACATGTGACCTTGCTCCTACCTGATGGTAAGTGGCGCACAAGGTCCATGACTGAAACGTGTGGATACACTTTACTGGGTTTATCGGCACGAACGGTGGATTATTTCCCGACCCAACAGACTGGGCAAATTACCACCATATCAGTCCGCCTACCACCTATTTGTTGTCCTCGTGAAAGTATGTGCCATTTGCAATAATATCAAATGCAAATTTTTACTTTCAAGGAGAACTAATATTGTAAGCTTGTCATGGTGAATATATAACATTATTTTCCTACTGTTTCATTTATGTTATATATTATATTAATATTTATAAATTTAAATAAATAAATTGAATTAATGTTTAATTTATTTGTAATATTTCTCGAGTTTGATATGCTAGAGAGATCGACGAGCTTGTGACTTGTCATGATTGGCCTATAGTAAAGTTGGCTAAATGTAATTCCGCTTCTTTATAAGCGTGGTTTCTGATCTCCCCGGAAGGGATACGGTCGTGATGATACTTTACTTTTTACTTTTAAAATAAAATATATTGCAGCAGGAAGAAGCAATAGTTGCCTTATATTTCATTTCGTTACTTTTTTTTTTTCCAAAACTGAAGCAAAAGTGTCTCTAAAGTTTTCGCCACCGGCCGAGAAAGCCACGTAATTCAATTACATTTCCACCAGACAATGCTAAGATGTAAGAAAAATATCACAAATCAAGTTATTTACGCTCGAGTAATTCGCTCTCTCTGCTCGCTACGCTTAACTTCCCTCTCATTAAATTGTCGTCAAGGATTGTCTCCGCGCAATATATGGTGCGAATAACTGGCACTATCCTTAGGGTGTGGAAGTTATTATTATACAGGGTGATATTTTCACGTGTGCGTGCATGGGTAAATCCCAAACTAAGATAAAAAATTAACAATGTTTAAAGCAATCTTAAAGGCGATTATGATAAGTTTTTTTTAAAACATTATTGCACTTTGTACAAGAGGCGGGTTTATTACTACTAGGCCTTAGGAGAGATAGGTGCAACCATTGAATAATAATAATAATATTTTGTTATTGTTCAAAACCAAAACAAGTGCAGGTACATAGGCGGGCTTAATGCCGTAAATGCATTTTCTACCAACTAACCATTGTGACTGAGAGCTGTAATAAGCGGGTGCAGAAGGTTACGAAGAAAATAGATAGTTGAAATTATTTATTACTATATAAAACACAAATTAATTACATACATATAGTACTTATTATATGCAATACAATAAGTAGTATATGTAAAAATAGATTAAGGTAATTCAAATTAAATCTAAATATCATATCTATATAGGCACAAACTGGTGTCATTTGTTTATGACAATTTATTTACGATTTTACAATTTGGTATTAGTGAAACCGGGACTGACGACGGCTCTCCGACACGGGAACGGTGGTGTTGTTAATCTATGACAAATGTAGGTAAGAAAAGTGTATTTCTCAATGGTACATGCCGACCATCTCGTATTTAAATTATTATCCTATAGGAAATCAAAACTTTAACTCAAAATACCTTGATTCTGTATTATCGGACCATCTGATACTCTAGTTGTGCAGTCGCTGATAAGTACACACCTTTTTTCTAAGTCCAAAGATATATGACGGCAGTACCACTGTGCGTCTTCCCGTACTGTGTATATTTTACACAAAATGACATTAAAAGGTGCTAAATGCCATTTGACCGAAGAAACATTAAACAAAGTCAGTCTTTTTTTTTTTTTTTGTACTAGCATGACATGTGACCTTGTGCCCACCTGATGGTAAGTGGCTCGCGAGGACCATGAATGTTAGCAACTGGAATCAGACACTCATGACTGACATCAGTCCCTAACACTATGTCGGCTTGAAGGCAAATCGGGCTTGATCCCGAAACGTGGGAACAGTTTACTGGGTTTATCGGCACGAACGGTGAATATTTCTCCGCTCCGGCAGACTGGGCAAATTACCACCATCAGTCCGCCTACCACCTGTTGACAAACAAAAATTTTACTTAAAAATCACTTTATTTATTCGAAGTAGATATTAAAATAAAATAGATTAAAAAACTAATTATAAATAATACTAAACTAAAAATACCTATGAAATTAAAAAATAAAATAAAATATTAAAAATTTAATTAAAATTGTCAGTTACGCCATTTCTTTTTATGACGGCAGTACTCGTCCCGCTGTGGTCTTCCTGTATATTTTGCACAAAATGTCTTTCATCATTACAGCCACTAGAACACAGCTACCTAGACCTCCACTGCTGGAGATGAGCCTTCCAGAACATATATCTGCAGAATATGACTACACTAGCCACGCTGGCCAGACGGCAATTTATTAACGATTCCACAAGTATTAGTGGAACCGAGACCGACGGCTTAACGTACTCTTCGTGGCACAACAACGGCGGTGTTGTAAATCTATGACAAATGTACGTAAGAAAAGTGTATTGCTCATTTTTACATGCCGGGTTGGTTTGAACCGACCTTTGTAGGATTTAAGGAACGCGTTCTTACAACCGAGCCACCACCGCGTATTAGTACATTTTACACAAATTGTCATTATAAGTTGCTAAATGCCACTTGACCGAAGAAAACTTTACCAAACTCAAGTCAGTTAGCAGAAATTTATTTGCAAACATTATTAGATTTTCTCACTTCAAAATTGTCGTCCCTAACTTTTGTACTGAACTTAATAACTGTTTAAATGTTTCGGTAATTCGTTTAAGGATTCGGGATTAGATAAAAGCTTTTGATCTGGCGGATCACTTTCTGCGATAATCGACTCGAGAACCCGGCTCTAGCGAAGTCGTCCATCTTTTATAATTCAATTATGTCCCTTCTAGGGGCAGAAAAAAGAATGACAACGTGTTATTTATTGTTTTACGAGCTTTTTTCGTGTAATGGAGAACTTAATTGATGGACCGGGTTCGATTCCTGATCTACGAAATAATATTAAACTTAATATTTCCTAGGTGCTTTTTATATTTTTAGTAAACTTTGGTCAAAATTAAAACCCATAAGATTCGGTATTATTCATGTATTTTGTCATTTTAATTTAGGTCCTTCTTACACGAGGCAACAAAAAAAAAGGTATGAAATGAAATAAATTATTTTTCAGAAACATGGTAGGTACAGGGATGTAAATTATCCTATGTAATTATATCACATGCTTCGCCATTTCTAGCATACAAATATTTATTTAGTCACATGACTTTGTCGAACTTAGTGTCTAGGTATACTTTTGTCGAATAAAAACATTTATTAACCAGTATTCGTTTGACTCTTACTTTGAACAGTTTTAGTGGCAGCTCCCTTATAGTAACTGGAAGCTTATTAAATATCTTTGTTGCCATTGCATAACAATTTCGGCTATATTGACTACTTTTATGCGTTGGAATAATTATTCTACTAGGATTACGCGTTTTAAAATTGCAATTATCCCCAAGAGTTTTAAAAAGTTCCGGGTGGCTTTTTATAAATAAACAGCATTCAAGTATATAGATAGAAGGAACAGTCAGTAATTTTAGTTTTATAAATAAAAGACGACAGGAGGTCATAGGAGGTGTGTTACAATTTTTTTTTTTTCCAGACAGGTCACACAGCGCCATCTTGTTTCCGTGGTAAGCTACGAGGCTTGTTTTACGGAAACTAGATGGTTGATAAACTACATATTATACTTTTTTTTTTGTAAATATATACATATTATACATATAAACACCCAGACCGAGATAATTATACAATGTACAACTTGCCCCCGGTGGGAATCGAACCCACGACCTCCCAAGTTCACGGCACCGTTTGTTACCACTAGACCACGGAGGCGGTCAAATAGCACGAATGTTTATGTATGTTACTTTAGTATGCAAGGTCGAATCCAAAATTACCTTCTACTTATATCTTTTACGTCTTTGCCTACTAAAATCATAAATAAATAAATATATCTTTATTATCTATTTTTTCGAAAACAATAAGTGCAGGTGGTACGTTAAACATGACAGAAATGTTACAACTTGCATTCCGCCGTGTAAAGACATTGGTCGTATTACAGTTGCCAACGCGTATCACACAACAGTTTTGATATGGTTTTGGTTGCCTTATGTAAAAAGGGCCTAAAACAAAAATTGGGATGCTTTAAAAAAATATATTTGACGCCTCATTACAGCCCCTAGAACACAGCGTCCTAGATCTCCACTGCTGGAGATGGGCCTTCCAGAACATATATCTGGAGAACTTGGCCTACACTCACCACGTTGGCCAGACGGCTTGGCGAGGATTTGATGTCAATTTTTATGACAATTTATTAACGATTCCACAAGTTGGTATTAGTGGAACCGGGACCGACGACTTAACGTGCTCTCCGAGGCACGGGAACGATGGTGTTGTAAATCTATGACAAATGTACGTAAGAAAAGTGTATTTCTCATTGGTACATGCCGGGGGGGTTTGAACCGACCTTTGTAGGATTTAAGGAACGCGTTCTTTCAACCGAGCCACCACCGCGCCTTTTATTTGATTTTATTTGACGCCTACTTTAACGTTAATCGTAACCGGCGATTTTTGCGTGAATACTGTACCAAAACGAAGTCTCTGTAATTGTAACAATTTAGGTTAAAAATGGCTTCGATTATACCAACTGACGGCTGAACTTCAAAAACTAAAACTGGTAAATTCGACCACATTTTTCACTTTAAGCGTTACATTTACGGATTTTTTAATTTGGTGCAACTCAGCCTTAATTTTAAAGGGGTAATGTAATCAAACTATCAATGTCACTGTCAAATTTAATTTTAGCAGACACTTTCGTGCAACGTGCAAGAAAGACTTAAATTAATGGTATCTGTAGTCGGAGGGGTGGGAGGGGGGGGGGGGGTATATGTATTGTAAATTATTTGTTTCTAGGCTAGTTCGCCGTTTACATTGAGCGAGTGAGCATACTTAGAATATTCCATAGAATCAAAGATAGAATAACGAAATTATTATTATTATTACAGCCCTTAGAACCTAGCCCCCACTGGGGATGGAACATATATCTGTAGGATTTGGCCTGCACTCGCCATGGCCAGACGGGTTGGCGAGATAATATAGGTATATATAGGTAATATAGAATAACGAAATAATAGCACAAAAATAATTCCAATGAAATGGGCATTCACTTCTTTGGTTTAAACCAATCATGTAAGTTACAAACTAAATTATGTTTTGAGTTATGATTATTTGCAAGTTATACAATAATAATAATGATCGTAGCAGGTGGTCCTTGGCGGGGCAAATATAATCTCATAAGTCAAAAGGAGGACCTAATGCACCTTATAGCAACCAACTTAAAAACCAAATTGCCATAAAATTAACGAATACCTACCACAAGTAGGCTTCTCATTTTAAAAACCTAGTAAGTAAGGTTAGTTATTATAGAATGACGAAAGGCATTAAGTTCGCCCTTGTACATTACTTTTAAGTTTTTCATGCAAATAATTACATATGTAAAGTTTTAAATAAACTTTATCTAGAACTGCCTCCGTGGTCTAGCGGTTAAGTCCGTGGATTTAGACTTGGAGGTACCGGGTTCGATTCCTGGTCGGGACACAAAAATATTTATTAATGTAAATAAATACATTTAATTAATATTTAATTTATTTGTGATATTTCTCGAGTTTGGTACGCTGGAGACATCGACTTGTCATGATTGGCCATTAGTAAAGTTGGCTAAATGTGAATCCGCTTATTTATTAGCGTGGTTTCTGACCACCCCGAAAGGGAAACGGTCGTGAGCTTTACTTTTTTTAAATTTAATATAATTATAAATTTATTGTAACGATTAAGTTACAATTACATACGTTACAATATATAAAAATAAATGGGTATGGTATAAGGCGTTTGCAAGTGGACTCGTTACCGTATAGACCGACTCTGCTGCAAGACCGCTTTCATTACTCTGTGTCAACTAGCTGTCCTCCATATGACCGAGATAAATAGTATAGGGGGCAGAGGTATGTTTCAAATGTGTATTATTTAATAATAATAATTTATAATGTTTTAAAACTATCGCGCACATTCTTAATAGTTTTTATAATTTTAACGGTTTTCAAGCGATAGACAAGTTGCATTGGCCGTAGTGACGGGTCGACTAGAGCTCCACGGTGTAAACCTACCCTCTTATCACTTCAAAAGTTTTTAGTAAACGCGATATACGAAAATCACAATATATAACAATAATATGTGACCACGTCCATAGTTTTAAAAGTTTATAAATGAATTTTGTTTTAAAATTATTATTATTAAATTTATTTAAATTATAGTAAAGATATTTTTTTAGTTATTATTATAAATTATTTATACGTTTCTAGATGCCTAAAATTAAATATATTTAATTTAATTAACAATTACAAAGACTATATAAAATAAGCTAAAACAGAAATAAATCAGAGTGAATTATGGCCAATACAAGGTTTTTAAATTGAACAGTACAATGTAGGAGTGGATGAAGTGATAAATTTTGTCCTCGCAAACGAATTCGTTTGATATTAAATGTGTATTGTTTTTCCGTAAAAGGGGATGAAGGAAATAGAGCATGTATTTTCGTTTGATTAAAGTTGTGTGAGGTTTTTGAAAGCCAAATTGTGTGATAAAAAGAGCGAATATTTCCGTGTATACGAATTGTCAATTGTTTGTTGTTTTTTTTAAATAAATTTGAGTGTCTAGGTATCAACCAAAATCTACTAAAGAAAATAAAATATATATATGGAGATTTTGGTCTACATTCGACAATGGGGACCGACCCGCGACGGTTTGACGTGCTCTCGGAGGCACTGGCTGGTGTTGTAAATCTATGACAAATGTACGTAAGCAAAGTGTATTTGTGTTTTTCTCAATAGTATATGCCGGGGCTCAAACCGACCTTTTTAGGATTTTAGGGAAATCTTACAAACGACCTACCACCAATCTACTTTTTACCTCTATTTACACGAATATGCCAAAAATGTAATTATCGTTTCGGTCTGAAAAATTAAAGACGAATTAAACGAATAAATAAAATGCATTGGATCTATGCAATGCATTGACCGCCTCCGTGGTCTAGTGGTAACAAACGTTGCCGTGAACTCGGGAGGTCGTGGGTTCGATTTCCACCGGAGGCAAATTGTTCATTGTATAATTTGTGTCGGTCTGGGTGTTAATATGTATAATATACACAAAAAAAGTATAATATGTAGTTTATCAACCATCTAGTTTCCGTAACACAAGCCTCGTAGCTTACCACGGAAACTAGATGGCGCTGTGTGACCTATTTATTATTATTATTATTATAACCTTAGCATTACCTAACAAGTACCCATATCCGTTTGTAACAAATAATACAAGACAGTATAATATAGTAACAACAAGGCTGTAACTACTGCAGCCCGCACTAACGCTGCTGTTCGAGCCCCATTAATACGTCTTGTGTGCTCATATAACATGGATAAAACATTTACATTTTGCTAACCACAGAGTCTGCAAATTGATGCCTTTCTTCAAGCAAGGGTCACGACTCCCGATAATGATCTTTCAGGAAATCGTGTACGTTGTAATGGCAGGCCAAAAGATTTGTAGTGTTTGTTGTATAGAAGACTAACTTTTTCCAGAATAAGAAGAACAGTGAAAGAAAGAAAGAAAGAAAACATTTATTTATCAAAAACAGCTACATAACAATTACAAAAAAGAAAAAAAGTAATAGTAAAAAAACTTAAAATAATATAAACTTGGTAAAAAAAAAGAAAATGAGCTGCTATGACAAATAGGTGTTTAGGTCAGCATTGGCTGCAACAGTAGATGCTGCAGCGCTGATTTTCACTGAACCCTTTGTGAGACTGAGATCGATAAAGCGTGAAGACAAGACAAATTTCCAATCATTCAATCACCGCTACTTAACAATTACTGTATGATTTCGTCACTGGAAGACTTGCCGTAATGTGTTGACAGCAGATCTGCTTAGGCCCATTTATTTCAGTTAGTATTGCTTAGAATTGCATTCTAAATTTACTATTTCACTCTCCTAAAGCTTAGCTAGAAAAAAGACGAAATGTCTTTAAGTTGTGTCGTACACATTAAATAAAGTGCAATAAAGTATTTTATTATTAATAATAATGAAAACAATATTATCTTTGCTTTCGTCATTTTAAGAAGATTCATTGCATATATAATATATAAGCTAAGAATGCCTAAGGCCAGTTACAGTGCTTGACAGAGTGTCGTCGTCCGTGCGTACAGTCAGCCGCGTGCTTTTTTTTTAAATGAAAATTAATAAGATAGACAGACAGTGGGGTCGACTAGGCCCGGATAATTAATGGTCCTGGGTTGGAGATAGAAACATTCGTCCGTTTCACCTGCGGGTAATTCATACACTTTTGGTGCTAGGCGCCATGACTTGTACAACAGCGCCCGTGTGGCTCACGAACCTAGGGGCTCTAGGTTCGACTACTTCCGACTTCTCTAGGAAATGGTTTCTCTGATTGGGGGATAAGTAAGACTCCGAGCGTAAGACGGGGCGATATTCTGAAGGTAATGTATCCGTTGTCAGCCCGATAGAACATGAAACGTTACTGCGTTACGAGTATATACGACTTCCATATAAATGAAATCTACACATTTTCACTCACTCACACTTACAATATACACCTTCACACACCTACACATTCACATATACATACACTTACATAATGATGCCTAGATGGATTTTTTTTAAATATTGTCTCTTTATTTTTATTTTTATTCTTATGTTTATTTTTAATAGTTTAAATTGTTAATAATCCGTTCATGCTATATGTTTAGTGAAAATAATGTTATTCCGTAATTGGCTAGGTGTTCGGTAATCATTTGAATGTAAATATTTATTTGTAAAATACAGCTGTGGAATAAGTAAATAATAAATAAATAAATAAATAAAATCTCGTACGCACTGAGACGTTGGTTTAAGCACTGTAAAGTAAACTCAAGTGAACGATTGCTTTTTATTGGCCTGCAATTTAGAGCATGGGTCCTCCATTATAACGCACAACATACAATCTCGTGTGTGCAGTAACTGAGACGTTTTCCAAAATTAATGGGTTTTGTATTAAGATACGGCCGTGTAATCTTTTAGTTAGACTGTTTATTTGTGCCAGTATTAGGTTCGTTTCGTTTGTTGTTATTGATAATAAATAATTAGAAATCAATAATTAATATATTTTTTATATATTAATTATTTATTTCTGATTTTCCTTTTTTTATTTTTTTATATTCCTCGCCAAGCCAGCGTAGCGAGTGTAGGCCAAATTCTCCAGATATATGTTATGGAAGGCCCAGCTCCAGCAGTGAAGGTCTAGGACGCTGTGTTCTAGGGGCTGTAATGATGATGATATTTTTATTGTTAAATACCCACTTTAATTAGATAGCATAACTTTTTTTTTTATATACTAGCACGACATGTGACCCTGCGCCCACCTGATGGTAAGTGGCGCGCAGGGTCCATGAATGTTAGCAACTGAAATCAGACCCTTATATCCGACATCAGTCCCTAACACTATGCCGGCTTGACTAGATGCCTTTTCACACTTCGCTTGAAGGACCCCAGGTTATAGGAAAGTGGAAACACAGAGGCTGGAAGAGCATTCCACATCTTTATTGTGCGACAGATGTATGAGTCACCAAATTTATAGGTACGCGAAGGGATGGTGACTACGGTATGTGGGTGCATGTTCTGACCTGTGCGTGTGGTTCGGTTGCGGAATGGGGAGGAAGGAATTAGGTTATAGAGCTCTTCAGAGCACTCACCATAGTATAGCCGGTAGAAATAACTAACTGTAAGCATCATTTCGGATATGATTATTAGATATATGAGTACAAAGTTAGCATAGCATTCACATATATACAATTCATTTAAATTTCACCCTACTATAAATCTAGATAATCTATATTCTAAAACGTTGGCGGTTCGGTTGTAAAAGCCTTCCATAAAATTCTAAAAAGGGCAGTTCACACCCTGGCATGTACCAATGAGAAATAAACTTTTCCTAGGTACATTTGTAAATTTACAACACCATTGACCTTTGTAGGATTTATGAAAAGCGTTCTTACAACCGAGCCACCCACCTCTTCTCTGATCAATTATTTATTTTAGTCCTTAAGGTGATTTTTTTTAAAAGTATTGTTATTAAATGGAAATAAAACTATTAGTAGAATTGGGGTGCAGTGGACCAAGAAAATGATCTATTAGTTTTGAAAAACCTTTTTTTTAATTAAAATATTTCTAAGGTCTACCTTATTGTTTGATGAAGGACAAATAAATCTCAACCGTAAGGTAGACAACATTTTTGGTCGACTGTACTTAACCCGGTACAAAACAGGCTATAAAGTAAAATGCTAAATTAGGCCTTAATAATAATACTAATAATTCTTATTACAACAACAAACAAATACAGCAAATTTAAGTAAAAATTACCCACATTGAGGCTGTTTAGTATGCAAATAAATTAAATAAAGCCAAATAAATTACGCGGCAAATCGCCGTTTTCTTTCGGGTTTTTTGGTGCGAAGATTGTATATTTTCCACTATAACAAATTTTTGTTGGAGGCAAAGATATGTAAACCAGGATACCACGTCAAGTATAAAAGTAAATAAAAACTATGTCCCTCGGCACTTATACTTAGGTACCTAAGCTCTAATCCACGAGAACTGATAGTGATGTCATCGCGTCACCCTGCGCGGTGCGAGGGAAGACGAAAGTTGTAGTAGGGTATCGTTGTAGTAGGGTATCGTAGTAGCGGGTTACAACCACAACTAGTTTTAAGAATTTAATTGTATATAGGTAGTGTAGTTTTGACAAATAATTACGCGGCGAACGAGTGCCTTCATTCCGTAGCCACGACTCAGACTTAGCTGTAAAGGCACACAGGGCCAACAGTGAGATAGAGACGGTTTATAGGGTCCGTAAGCGCCCTGGGGCTTCCTTAGGATGCTTCACGGATGAGTCGGGCATGCGACCCCCACCCGCGTTGGCCCTTCAGGCAGGCGTATCATTGATGATTTATCGATTCACCGTCTATAAAAAAAAAGACAAATAAATATTCTGAAAACTCCAGTCTTCTTTTAACCCACTTGTTACTAGCGTCCTTTTAAAAGGCAGGCACTTAAATATAAATAAAATTTAATAAATCTCACACAAAAAGTGTGTTCAGTAACAACTGGGTTAATAAACACTCAACAAGCAACATTGCTCTTGCCTCAACACCTACATCTGATTAATTTCAAGATCATTGGTTGCAAGTGAAAAGGAGGATAAAAAATCATTCTCTCGCACTTGGATGCATACAATCAACAAGCGGGAAGTAGCGAACTTTTGAAAAATTTCCCTCATATCCGAGCCTGATACAGCGACACAACCAAAGAATAGTGCTGCGAAGATATGCCAACTTTAAACAAAAAAACTAATACGACAACTAATAGGAGTTTTTTAATTCTCAATTTAATTTAATAAAAAAAATCGCATTTTAAATACCCTTGTTAAGAATATAAACTCAAAAACTACAATACCTATTTTTTTTTCTTGATACTTTTTTATATTTTATTTTCGCGCAAAAATTTCACACAAAACACGTATTCAAAGAGATACTTGTACCATTTAATTAAAAAAAAGAACTAAATTGAAGCATACACAAAGCCAAAAAAGTTATTGCAATAATTTTATTGTTATTTCATTATTCGTTCCTGAGTATTAACGGAATCATACAGTATTTGGTTGGGTAGGGAGAGAAGCAGAATGGTGGATAGTGAGCGTCTTATTGCAAACCTGAGTCACAATTTCCTCTCTCCCGTAGACACGATGGATTGCAACCGCACGGTGAATCCATGGAATGCTAAGAAATGAGAATACCCATTTTTCTTAGAGAATTTACAAATTTATTCCATATTTCATACATAAATCTTAACCAATTGACTACCTATTTAATTAAATTATATTTTAATGCTAGGGTAAAAGAGATGTTGTCATTAAATTAAAAAAAAAACACAATAAATAGGTATCATTAGGGAATTATATTTTGTTGAGGCGCGCTGCATTAAAGTTGGTTTGGGCAATCTCTTCTCGTATGAATATGACCTTCTGAAATCTAAACTCTATGATGCGTTGTCATTTTTCTGCTCCACAGGAGGGTAGTAACACAATGCATGTCACGCGAGGTTTTGTGAAGGCCGAAAAGAACAGGGGGAAGGCTAGGGGAAAGGGGGGTTATCTGCTACTGATGTTTTCATTTTTCATTCGAATTTTTTCAAAAGTTGTAGGCAACGTTGTAGCATAACCAAAAGCATTCCGCCAATGAGCACATCGAGTCTGCCACACATCAATCTATACACATATAGACTTTATTCCGCTGTATAATGGCTGTTTTTTCTATAAAAATGTGTAATATCATGCGTGGATAACGTATACAAACACATTGTCAAAATGCTTGACGAGTCAGAAAATTGTGATGAGTATGTTCCAAGCTTGTGTTGTATACGGGAAATTGTTGTTCCGTTGTTTTTTTATATCACGGCTTTAACCAAAACATACTCGACACTCGCGCCTCTAAATTTTATCCCACATAATAAAACCTCAGTTTTGTATGTTATTTTTATGTAACAAAACAAATAATTACAAAGTTAGGATGCATGTTATTTCCTGTACAATAATCTAGGTATTAGGTAAGTCAATAGTGTAGTTATATCAGTTACGCGCAAAAAATGTTTATGCCTAACTTTACCTTATACGAGTATAAATGACAATATATATATATACATATATACAAAATATAAAATTAAATACTAAATTATAAATAAATAAATTTAAAACATTTATTCAAAAAAATATTTGCAAAATATAAAATAAAATTAATATTAATACTAGAAAGTAAAGTAGTATCATCACGACTGTTTCCCTTTCGGGGTGGTCAGATACCACGCTTATAAATAAGCGGATTCACATTTAGCCAATTTTACTATAGGCCAATTATGACAAATGGCAAGCTCGTCGATGTCTCCAGCGAATATTAATACTAAGGGATATGAGTCCCGTTCGCGTGGAATGGTGGCAAGAACGCTGGCTGCATTTCTCCACTGAATTGCAATACTGATTATTTGGGCGAAGAAAGAGTCAGCCCTCTTGACAAGACGCGGTGTTATGTCTTTTAAAAACTTTTTTCCACTTGGACTCCATGGGCCCAGAGTTTCTACAGCAAACGGCATAAATAAAATAAATTACAATACAAATAAAACTAAAAAAAAATAATATAAATATTAACCGCGTAGTGTGCCGAGTACACTCGCTGCGTTCCCCCGTTAAACAGCGAGGCTGACCCTTTAAACAAAATATTCTTAAAGGGTCACCCGTCGCCAAGCGGAGTCACTGTAACTGATATTTAGGCAAATTTACAGTATGTTTACGGCCGGTTGTAGATATAATAATTTAAATAATCCATAATCAATATTTTGATATATGCCACGTGATTGGTAATTAGCTTGTCACTTTATAGGCGATATTTATAGGGCGATAGTCTTGACATTTTACGTCCTGGCGCGCTCCAGGACTTCTACTGATTTTAAAATAATCTGTAATTTAATATTCGATTAAAAAATTACCATAGATCAATGGAATGAATCCCTAGATATCACTGGAAATCTAGTTTGAATTCAGGGACACTCAATGACCCTAAAATTACATTTCTGCAAAAATCATATAAAATACTGTTTCAGAATACTAACTGGCGTCACATAATATATTCTTGAGCTATTCCCGGCACTTGACGGGGATTTCCGCGTCGCTGCATCGCACCTTCTTTCAAGCGACCCTAATAACAGCAGGACCATGCTAACGTAATTAACAACAAGCAGATTCTTCGAAAAATAAACCCTCGCCAATCTTTCAGCGAGGACAGGCTTCTTCATTCTACATAGACATGTACTATAATGCCCTATTTTTAATTCTAAAGTTAACATTTTTTCTCTAAAAATAAAACATGTTACATATAATAACAATAATAATAATATACTTTATTGCACACAAAATATAAAGTGTTGTACATAAGCGACCATAATACTCGTACCATGAAGGTATTCTCTTCCAGCTAACCTTTAGAAGACTGAGAAGTTAATAATATGGGAGCAGAGTGTAAAAATAGGAATAATATAGTAAAATATGGATAATACAATGTAGTGAGCATACACTAGTTTTTTAAAAATACATCTATTCGGAGCTTGGCGAATTTTAACTGGCAGCTGATTCCAGAGGTTAGTAGCCACAACTGCGAACGATTTGGACAATATATAGTTGTTAAAGCAATAAATTTTAATCTAATAAAATGCCTCCGTGGTCTAGGGGTTAAATCCGTGGATTTAGACTCGGAGGTACCGGTTTCGATTCCCGGTCGGGACACAAAAATATTTATTAATATAAATACATTTAATTAATATTTAAATTATTTGTGATATTTCTCGAGTTTGGTACGCTGGAGACATCGACGAGCTTGCCACTTGTCATGATTGGCCTATAGTAAAGTTGGCTAAACGTGAATCCGCTTATTTATAAGCGTGGTTTCTGACCACCCCGAAAGGGAAACGGTCGTGATGATACTTTACTTTTTAATAAAAGAAATATATATGTCACGGAGACAGACGTAGTGTGTGTTTTGAAATCATAAGATACTCCGTCCTTAATAGGGCCTGCTACGCTGACGGTTACCGCTCTATCGCACCTCTTTTGAAATGCAAAGGACATAGCGTTGCACTTCCCGCTGATGCAAACGCATTCGTCTATGGAATGGCCCTGTCTTCTATATTAAATACTCGAACATGCATCTTTGTTTGCAAAATGTGGTCTTTTTAAGGAAAACTAATGGGAAAATAGTTATTATAAAGCAGTTTTTGTTGTAGACCTGTTATGCTAGGAACTCGCAAAGATCACAGCAAAGGACATTATTTATCTTGTATGGGGATTTGGGCTAAGTTGTATTGACAGTTACAGATTACAATTTAAGTAGAAAAAACGATTTATTCTATATAGCTTAGGTGTACGAAATGTAAAAAATATTATCATGACAGCTTGACAAAGTATTTGAGCGATACGAAAACTATATATTTTATTTTCAGTAAAAATATCATTAGTCTTATTAATAAAAGTATTAAAACTATTTACTATTTTTTTCTTCGTACTCAGCAGAAGTAGTACAAAAATATACCAAAATGGATGATTTCATGGATATGGAATGGATAACCAAAATAACTATCATGCCGATACCAACACTTATGTATGGAAGTGAGACATGGATATGTCAGAATACGCATGAGAGTAGAGTTAATGCAGTAGAAATGAGGTCGTTGCATCGGATATGCAGCGTCACCTTGACGGATCGCATACGTAATAACGAAATACGCAAAAGGGTAAGTATGAAAGAAAGCATAGGTACAAAAATAAATAAAGGCATGCTCTGATGGTTCGGGCATGTCGAAAGGATGAGTGAAGAGAGATTGACGAACCAGATATATAATGCGAAAGTTTTGGGTAAAAGATGCTCTGGCAGACCAAGACTCACCTACCACGATCAAATAAATAAAACAATAGCCGAAGGTACAATAACAAGCCATCGAAACAAAAGGGCACGTATGAAGAGGGTGATGAGTGTCGAAGAAGCGAAATAGGTATGTCGAGATCGTGACAAGTGGCGCTCAATTGTCTCTGCCTGTATGTAAAATAAACTCAAACTTATGCTAGCAGAAGACAAGCACCTTAGCTAATTCCAGCGACCAGTTAATACACGTCATTAGCTGAAATAACCAAAGTGGAAAGCTAACAACCAATCACGTGGCGTATATCAAAATCGTTGATTATTATAATCAACTATTATCAAGCTAACCCCTAATAAATATATACGGGGTGACTTTGTGTAGTCTAACGTTAGACCATCCCTATATAGATCCCAAATGCCATAACTACCTAAAACAGAATAATTCAACGAGGAAATGCGGCGAGCGTTTTAGGTACCCTCCCTGGTGGTAAGCCCTTAGTTTATTTTGTAGAATAGTTTTAATTTTAAAGGTATTTTTAGTTTAGTTATATTTATAAATAGTTTTTATTCTATTTTATTTATAAATATTTAAACGCTAGACTAATATGTAATTTGACCGCCTCCGTGGTCTAGTGGTAACAAACGTTGCCGTGAACTCGGGAGGTCGTGGGTTCGATTCCCACCGGGGGCAAGTTGTACATTGTATAATTTGTCTCGGTCTGGGTGTTTATATGTATAATATGTATATATTTACAAAAAAAAGTATAATATCTATTTCTTCTAAATAAATAAAACCGTTCTTCCAACCTAGCCACCACCGCTCATATAGACATTTTGTTTTGTAATTTGTATACTTTTTTCTTAATATACATTAAAAATATATACTTATATAAACTTTATTGCATTAGATATACAAGGGACGGAGTTAATGTCGCTAGACATTCTCTAACAGCAAACCTTAGTGACGCTATTGAACATTAAAGACGTACCTTAGTAGAATGAAAAGACGTATTATTAAAAATCAAAAGAATGTTGGGAAGTAAGTTGTCCTACCTAAGCGTTGAGACAACAACAGACTTTTATTGGTGTGAGAAGGTTGTACATTTTGCAAGTGTACGTGGTAATACGTAGTAAAGTGCTAAACGATAGTTAGCAAGGAGTCATGTACCTATTCTCAAGAACCACGCAAAAGTCTGTTACCTCGAGTTCCTCTGTTTCTTAAGACTTAAGACCTAGTTTCTCACAAAGACGTTTCATTTTTGTAGACCGGATATTTTACAATTATTTTTATGTCTGCCAGCTGAATGAAAATAATAAATAAAGATAATAATAAATAGAGAAAGAAGAAGAAAACAAAGACTAAAAAAACAAGATAAATATGAATGAACATTCTACAAATCATCCGTAATTATAAGTTTGTTATGTACCTACAATCCGAAGAGCAGTCAATAACTTTGAAATCCGAAATGAAACAATAAAAATCAATTTAAAGCAGCGGTTACTCAGTTGTAAGAACGCTTTTTTCAACATCCTAAAGAGGCGGGTTCGGAACAACACTTTTCTTACGTACAATTGTCATAGATTTACAACACCAACGTTCCCGTGCCTCGGAGAGCACGTTAAGCCGTCCGGTCCCGGTTCCACTAATACAAATGTGGAATGGTTAATAAATTGTCATTAAAAAATAACATCAGACCCTCGCCAGCCCGTCTGGCCAGCATGGCGAGTGTAGGCCAAATTATCCAACAGTGAAGGTCTAGGACTCAAGGGGCTGCTGAAATTAATGAAATGAATGAATTTAAATTAACTAGTAAATTTGACTATGCGTTTGATTCAATGTATAAAATAGACCTAAAAGTAAAAAAAAGGCTGGAATATATATACCGAGATTAACTTGCTTAATATGGGATTATTTGTGGAAATTTTATTGTGTTTATAAAAAATAATAATTGAAGATACGAAATAAAAATATTGAAAACTAATTATAAATAAAATTTTACTAAAAATACCTATGAAATTAAAACTATTCTACAAAATAAACTAAGGGATTACCACCTATAACGCTCGCCGCATTTCCTTGTTGAATAATAAGGGAAATACTTTGTTATAGGTAGTTATGGCATTTAGGATCATTAAATTAATAATTGGTATTAAATTAATTTGTATTAGTAGAAAATTGACAATGGGTGATTTTTTTTTTTTTTTTATTGATTTTTAATCTGTCCTCACAGTGGATATAATTTTTGTGTATAATTTGTGAACCCAGTCATGGCCTTATGTATTGTGTAAAATTTGATAATATTGTATTTTCGGTTATTCTGTTGGAGTTCCAGATGAAAAAAAAACATCGGCGGGTAGTTAGCCGCCGAGATCCTGCCGGGGAAAACGGGAGATTATCCCAGGCCCATTGAACATCCGGGCCTGGATGACTCCGTTGTCTGCTGTCTGACAGATATTACAGGTTTGACCGATCCTTTACGTATCTCGTTATGTACATTCAATCTTTGCTACCGGTCTACAGAAATGTAACGCCATTGCCTCTTCCCCTTACTTGTGAAAGTTGGTCGGATGTTTACTGCTCCAAATTACTTCCTTAACACGAAGGAAGGGTTCTACTTAACTAGACTCGATGTTCGAGACATATTCGCTACTTTCAGCTGCCAAAGAAGAAGTTTTTTTTGTTTTTACCTGTGAATAAAAAGTGAATTCACAACTTCTTCATCTGAGTTGTAAGGTTTGAAAAATGGAAGCAATTGATGTCACTGACGACTGACATCTACAATGCCCGATTTACAAATACTCTTTTACAAGTTAGGTAATTATTCCATTATTATTGTAATTATTTATTCAAGGTAATATACAAATATCTAAAATAAGTAAGTATTTATTTTTTATATTAATTAGGTTTATCTTTTAGTTTATTTAATTTAAGGTTTTGTTTAGTTTATTTTTAATTTTATTATTTAGGTAGCTTTTAGTTTTTAGTTGTATTTTTATTTATTAATTAGGTTTATTTTTATTAATAGTTATTTATGTTTTAAAATGTAAGTTTTTACTTTATTAATATTTTATTTCATTTTTTAAAATCATTGTACCTTAATTCCTTCGAATAAAACCTTTAAATATCTAAAAATAAAAACGTATTTATTCTAAAGAAGTAAGGTATAATAAAATCAAATTAAAAATAACTTAACTAACTAAATTAAAATAAATTACAACATCAACAATTAAAATTATCCTAGATTAAACTAAGTATTTATGTACATATAAAATTTAAAATAATTATAGATTAAAGCGATCTTAAGTGATTTTAATTGCTTGGCAGTTTTTCGTCTACGAGCGATGGTTTACGTAAAAAAAAAAAAAAAACAATCATATATTTACTTTCCAATACATATAACTTATTAAATAGCCCGCCAAACTGTAACCACAGTTTGTTGGCGGAGACAATTACTCTTGAAGCTTAATATTAAATAATAAATATTTATAGTAGGTACGAGCACAAAAAAAAAGATACGCGGGCGCGAACCACTCTCCCCCCGCGTGTTCAACCCGTCCGCCTACAGGTACCACTAATTTAAGTCTATCTCTTTTACTACCTGGCTTAAAGCCTTTTAAAAAGTCTCTTATAATGATCATACAGATGTATGACAAAGAAAACATCGAATTTATATTATAAATCCAAGATATAGTCTCCCTTCAGATAAAGGTACGGATATTATATAAAAAACATGTTATTTTATTTACAAAGCTTGTCACTAGCAGAGGGAGGGGCAGCATCTCCAATAGAGCACGGATAAGTGCGTAAACGTAACGCTTCGGATTGTAATGTGTACTGTTTGTTATGTAATTTACCAGCGACGTGGCGGAATATGTCATTCCTGGTTCTAATACATATCAACTGTGGAACATCATTGTACAAAAGCTTTTTATTTTACAAAATAAATATGTGCGCATACTAGTGAATATAAAACGCAGGGAAAGCCGTAAACCATAATTTAAAGAGCAATTAATATTAACTTTAACTTGTATATACATCTTGGAAATATGTACCTATGTAAATGAGAATGCCCATTTTTCTTACAGAAATGGGCCCAATAAAATGTTCTCGTGTCATAATGTTTTCTTTTTTATTTGAAAGTTAATATATTGTGTTTTCATAATCTGTAATTAATTTTATTTATTTTAACCCACCATAACGACAATTAACAAAAACTTTTTTTTACGTTAATAAGTTTTTAGTTTCGATCCAACCGATTTGAAATCTAGTGTTTTATCTATAATAAAGTACCTGGTCACAATTAAGAACCTAATCGTATAAATAGTGCTTTGTAACTATTTCATAAATAAAATTTAACCAATTGACTATTTAATTAATTTATATTTTAATGCTGGGGTAAAACAGATGTTGTAATTAAATAAAAAAAAACACAAATAATTATTATGATCATTGAATTGTATTTAGTATAGGCACGCTGCAAAAAAGTTAGGGCCTGGTTTTGGGCAATCTCTTTTGTAAGGAAATATCTCCAATTCTATACTAAATGTTCAGACAAGCCACGTTGGTATGAATCTCCTTTCAAAAACAGGTTAATCTTACCAAAATCAAATTTAAAAATACACATCATAGGTTATAGTAATAGCATAACTGTAAGATTATTCGTTTTACTTTTAAATTTTGTTTACATTTTCCAAATCCTACCCTATACAAGACATTTTTGCAAGAAACTCCTCATAAACTACCTTGGTACCTTAGATTATACCCAAACAGAAAAACTCATAGAAATAGATAAATAAAAATAGATAGAGAGATAAAAAATATATATATATAATAAACGTTAAGTTAAAATACACCAGAAATAACTATACACCAGACTACTCAAATTATATTATATATTATATTATACTGGACAATGGCCTGGAGGAAATTTTTATATTATAAGGTATGTATATATATATTTTTTTTTATTATATTTAATTTGTTATTTAGATTTAGTTTATTTTTTTTAGGTTAATTATTATATTGTAATTCTTTTATATTGTTTGTATATTACTTCGAATAAAAAACACTTGTTTTTAGATGATTAAAAAATATATATATATATATATATAATATAATATAATATATAAATAAATAAATAAAATAAATAGATAAATTAATTTAATAAATAATAAAACAAAAATAATATTGAATCATAAAATTTATACTTAAATAATAAAATGTAACCAAGGAAGAAACTGATCCTCAGCTTAACCCAGAGAATTCTAGTCTGGGGATCAGAGTTCCTCCAAAAAATTATGTAAACAATTTTTGGGAACAAATAAACGTTTTTGTATTTTTTTGTAAATATAAATATATAGTTTTGTACCAAACCACCGCATGCACCGTGCTAAACTTTTTATGTGCAGTAAGTAGATATCAGTAGGTATATTAAAGAAATACCTACAGCACAAATCCTGTGATGATCAGAAGGTCAGGAGTATGGAAGTCGTTAGTAATGCACCGGAGTAACGTGAAACTGATCTCGTTATATCAATCTTCCTTGACAACTTAATGGATTATAGATAAAGCCTCGGAGGGGAGATAAAAGAAAGTAAAATGCTAAAGAGAAAAGTTTTCTACTTTAAAATTACAACCTTTGAGTTCTCTAATGAATTGATGATGCAATGAAATGTTGATTTTATTGTGGCTCTTTTGATAAATAAATAAATATTTCCAGACAGGTCACACAGCGCCATCTAATTTCCGTGGTAAGCTAAGTGTTACGGAAACTAGATGGTTGATAAACTACATATAATACTTTTTTTTTTGTAAATATATACATATTATACATATAAACACCCAGACCGAGACAAATTATACAATGTACAACTTGCCCCCGGTGGGAATCGAACCCACGACCTCCCGAGTTCACGGCAACGTTTGTTACTACTAGACCACGGAGGCGGTCGATATAATAATAATAAAAAAGAAAAGTATCATCACGACCGATCCCCTTTCGGTTTATAAATAAGCGGATTCACATTTGGCCAACTTTACAATAGGCCAATCATGACAAGTGGCAAGCTCGTCAATGTCTCCAGCGTACCAAACACGAGAAATATCCCAAATAAATTAAATATTAATTAAATGTATTTATATACCTACATTAATTAATATTTTTGTGTCCCGACCAGGAATCGAACCCGGTACCTCCGAGTCTAAATCCACGGACTTAACCGCTAGACCACGGAGGCAGTAATAATAATAATAATACACAATAATAATTACAAACTAGATATTTAAATAACTATAAAATAAAATAAAAATATTAATGGAAATGTTCTCAAGAGGACGTCCCATCAGTGATGGTCCCAAGAACACACAGACAGGCAAAATTTCCCCTCTGGATAGCGAGGCTATATATGACATAAATTATTGCCAGCCTTCCTGTCACCAGATTTCTCCGTCAGCCGTTTCGACAACTCCTAGGCGTCGTTTGGGTTCGAGACGATGGAACCATGAGGACTTTTATGGAGAAATAAAGGCCGAAATAAACACTATGGTCCGGATTAATAGTCATTGCTTTGCCAGTGATTAGCTCGAGCCATTGCTTAGAACTCTCAAACTGTCAGTTTTTGAGAGTAAAATTCTGCAAATATGTCCTGGAATCTCCAACAGTTTGTTTTGGGTCTGTTCAATTCACACAGTCGCTGAACCACTTTCATATAACATGTCCTGCGAATCGTGAAAAGCGAAGCATCTTGTCAAAGCATACGTTCAGTACTGTTGTTTCCACAAGTTGGTATGTATTAGTGGAACCGGGACTGGCACTGGAATGGTGGTTTTTGTAAATCTATACAACAACGGGTCAAACAACTAGTGAAGTGATATAACCTATTTCTCGCAAATATTTTTTTCACAGTTTATCGTGTCTATCTCTAGTGGATAAGCAGCCTAACAATACTAATGACAATAAAATAAAAAACCATTTTCGTACGCAATTAAATTGGCTCAATATCCGCTTTCGCAGATCAGCTCATCTTCTTCACTTTTTATACAATATTATTTATAACCCTATAACTCCATCATATCTTAAAACACACTTTGAATTTCTTTGTGATTCGCACGACCGCCCTCTTCGTTCTTCTCATAACAACCAACTTAAAATCCCACCCCACACTTCCAGCAGATATTCAGATTCGTTTACTGTATCGGCTGCTCGTCAGTGGAACAAGCTTCCACTGACCATCAGACAAGCTCCTTCAATTCACATCTTTAAAAAACAACTTAATACTTTATTTTTAAACAAGCAGAACAGTATATTTTAAATTTAAATATTTCTTCTTAATAATATTATATTATCTTCATATATATCTACTATATATTAATAAGTATTTAAGTAGTCTATGTATACATACTATTTATGTAGTTTATTCAAATTTTTAAATAAGGTAAAATTGCACCCCACATATTATACTGTCTCACTCTCCCAAAGGTTAGCTGGTAGAAAAAGCCGAAATGACTTTAAGTTCGCCTTTGTACATACTTTTAAGTTAAAGTGCAATAAAGTATTTTAATAATAATAATAATAAAATAAAAGCACTATTTTTGTATTACTGTAGCACTATAAATCCATTTATGACTCGAGAACTTCTAAAGCACAGCAATTTTTATCATTTTAACACCGAACCCCTTTGCACAACGTCGTAGTTTTAGCTTCGCATAACTTAAAAAAGAAGACAGTTGCCGTAAATAAAAATGCAGTATGTATTATTATATATTGTTTTTTTTTAAGTAAAATTAACGAAACGATAACAAAGTCCTCGTCATTTTAATAGACCGTAGGTATCTGAAGTGAAGTCACGAAATGATTTAAGAAATGATACAAGTTACTTGTTTAATTATGGCAAGTCGAGTGGTAAGACAGTCGATGTCTTCAATATTAATTATTATACCATGGGTGACCTTTGAAATAGTGGATGACGCTTTTTTGACGTAATTGAAATCAGATTGTTTATACTAGTACTTATTTAAATGCCTCCGTGGTCTAGCGGTTAAGTCCGTGGATTCCTGGTCGAGACACAATAATAATTATTAATTTAACTATATAAATTTTATTAATATTTAATTTATTTGTCTTATTTCACGAGTTTGGTACCCTAGAGACATCGACGAGCTTGCCACTTGTCATGATTGGCCTATAGTAAAGTTGGCTGGCGAGGCGCGGTGGTGGCTCGGTTGTAGGAACGCGAACTTAAATCCTACAAAGGTCGGTTCAAACCCACCAGGCATGTACCAATGAAAAATACACTTTTCTTACGTACATTTATCATAGTTTTACAACACCACCGTGCCCGTGCCTCGGAGAGCACGTTAAGCCGTCGGTCCCGGTTCCACTAATACCAACTTCTGGAATCGTTAATAAATTGTCATCATATCCTAGCCAAATTCTCCAGTTCTGGAGGGCCCATCTCCAGCAGTGGAGGTCTAGGACGCTTTGTTCTAGGGTCTATAAAAAATGAAAAAGTTGGCTAAATGTGAATCCGCTTCTTTATAAGCGTGGTTTCTGACCACCCCGCAAGGGATACGGTGATTATACTATACAAATAAACATATAATTCTTAATAGATACATATTACAATGGGATCTATTCAATCTTTTAAAATAATGTTTTATTTGGCGCCTGTTAGATATCTAAAGGTAGGTTGTTCCACAGAACTAATGGAATACGGTTGCAGATCCCATTTGCCCCAGATAACATTATATGATATCATTGCTCTTATTACTAGGGAAATCCGCTTGGGTTTAGTTCTGGTCAAAGGAACTAGCAATAAGTTGCAACCGCGAATTTGGACGAGGAACCACAAGACAAACCTTTTCTAATAGGGACTGTCACGCAACATTGCCTGTTTATAATATGTTTTAAAGTATGACAGCGTGGAATATTTCCCGCCTCAGCGTCGCCTTAACAAACGACGGGGGCTTCACTCTCGCAGACACTTTAAATATAACACACACAACAAAATATCCTCTATTTATTAAAATATAATATCCAGCTAAACTTTTAGCTTATATTTTAAATTTTCAGGAGAAAATATTTGCGAAATTTTTAAATGTTATTAAATGGTGTTTGTTTTCATTATTGTATTCATTAAACACTCTAGAACACAGCATCCTAGACCTCCACTGTTGAAGATAGGCCATATAATTGTAGAATTTCGCCTGTACTCGCAACGCTGCTGGCCAGACAGTTAGCGAGTACCTGGTGTCAATGTTAATGACAATTTATTAATGAATGTACAAGTTGGTATTAGTGAAACCGGGATCGACGGCTAGACGTGCATTCCGAGACACGGACACAGTGGTGTTGTAAATTTATGATAAATGTACATTTAATACAATAACAAAAAAAATATATTTTAAAATGTCTTTACATATTTTAAAATTAAAAAATTAAAATTAAAATCAAAATCAAAATCAAAATCAAAATCAAAATCAAAATCAAAATCAAAATCAAAATCAAAATCAAAATCAAAATCAAAATCAAAATCAAAATCAAAATCAAAATCAAAATCAAAATCAAAATCAAAATCAAAATCAAAATCAAAATCAAAATCAAAATCAAAATCAAAATCAAAATCAAAATCAAAATCAAAATCAAAATCAAAATCAAAATCAAAATCAAAATCAAAATTAAAAATAAAATTAAAACTGTAACTGTAACTGTAACTGTTTATTTATTTATTTGTTTATTTATTTATTTATTTAGTACACACAGCAGTACATATATTATCACACACATAACATAGTATAATTATAGCTTATCCAATATATGTACCAATTAGGTGTCACAGCATTCACCAATACAAAAAGAAGAAGAAGTTAAAAACTTATTACTGTTAAAACAATTAAAAACTTACTACTGTTAAAACAAAACAAAAAAAAAAAAAATAGTTTAACTTACTTGTTATTACTATATCATACCTTGTTGTTTCTTTCTTTTAAATTTTTAAATATTCAATATTCATAATTAACTGCTTACAATTTGTTTAACTATTGGCCCTAAAGGTCTTCTTTTATGTATTCCTTTTAAATTATATAACTTCATTTGTAATGACTGTTTGTGCCATAATAAAATAAAATAAAATAAAAATAAATATTTTGTTCGCAACCCATCACCATTGCTTTTGTTGGATTTTATTCGAATAATAGATCGGAGAAGGTCTACTAGTAGAATTCTTTTAGTTTATAAACCCTCTCTCTTTCACTGTTGCCCTGTGTGCCTTAACAGCTAAGTCTGAGTCGTGGCTACGGAGTAAAGGCACTCGTTCGCCGCGTTGAACAAAGATGTCACTTGAAGCTTTTTTTGGTAACAAGCCGGAATACGGATGATTTAGAAAACCACTCATACATACACATAGCATTTTATATATATCATACATAGCATAGCACAACTTCAGAAAACTTTCAGGATTTTCCTTCAAAAACCATTCAATATATTAAAAATAAAACCCAATAACTAAAGAGAAAAGTTTTGGCAACACTGATTTCCTTTACAGTGCACGAGAATTTATGAAAATGGGCTTCACATTGAATTAATATAAAAACTGGTCTAGTTACGATATTTTTTTAGAAATGGTGCATAATAATTCTAAATAAAATCAATTACTCATTTAATTCATTCAATATATATTAGACAATATAATTTTAATTTCATTTCGCATTATAGGAACAACAAAATTAAATAATAAACAATAAAAAATATATAAAATAAAAAACAAACTTGCTTCAAATCACTTCCAATGTGTCAAGGATACTGGCTAAGGATGCTTATCCTGAAATTAATTTATTTTGATACAGATTTTTTAAATTGAAGGTACTCGTATAGTATGATTTCGCAATTAGTGTGTCCCCATTCCTACAATACCGGAGTCTTAAGCCAGCATAATGGTGGAGACCTAATGTCAGTCGTAATTGGCTGTCGTCAGTTGTTGATTCTTAAACTTTAAATTCGCGTACCTCTTAAATTCAGTCTATCTAAAGACATATTTTATCTAAGGATTCACTGTGCGGCCGGGTCTATCGTGTGTGGAAGAGAAATAATGGTGTTTCAGGCTTGCGATAACTATGGGCTGGTTTAAAAAGGGGGCCATTGTATTACGCAACAAGACGCTCACTATTCACCAATCTACTCATCTCCCTACCCAACCAGATACTAGTAGGTTCCGCTAATGCACTCTTGAATGCTTGTTACATAAATGTACTAACGGCAGACGTAAGCAAAGCCCAATTCTTTCGGTAAATGGTGCAAATATTTTTGCTGGAACTACTTTCGCGCATTTCCTGCCTTCGTGGTCTAGCGGTTAAGTCCATGGATTTAGACTCGGACATACCGGGTTCGATTCCTCGTCGGAACACAATAATATTTATTAGTTTAAATAAATACCTATATTTAAATAATATTTAATTTATTTGTGATATTTATCGAGTTTGGTACGCTGGAGACATCGATGAGCTTGCAAAGTCAAATCAAGCAAAGTTGGCTATATGTGAATTCTTTTCTTTATAAGCGTGGTTTTTGACCACTCCGGAAAGGAAACGGTCGTGATGATACTTGACTTTTTACTTTCGATCCAACTTCCAAAGCGTTAAGCTGAATATTGAATTTTCGTAAAAACAGTTGTATGCCCGGTCTAAACATATAAGTCAATAGGCTTTGGCTAAAAGCAAGGGCGGTGCTGGACCATTCATTGATGGTAGATGAATTGAATGTTTGATACCAGCCAGGATTAATGGCCATCAAACAAATTGCCAGATAAAATCTACCAATGTTTTCACATAATATATCTATACTTATTTTACCATCGTATTTAATTATAATTTAATTTCAATTGAGATAACATTATTTAATAAGGAAATAACTGCCTCCGTGGTCTAGCAGTTAAGACTGTAGATTTAGATTTGGGAAGTAGCTGTATTTGTAACGAATAAAGTTGTAGGTCTTAGTCGTGGGTGGATTTAGACTCGGAGGTACCGGGTTCGATTCCTGGTCGGGACACAAAAATATTTATTAATGTAAATAAATACATTTAATTATTATTTAATTTATTTGTGATATTTCTCGAGTTTGGTACGCTGGAGACATCGACGAGCTTGCCACTTGTCATGATTGGCCTATAGTAAATGTGAATTCGCTTATTTATAAGCGTGGTTTCTGACCATCCTGAAACGCGGCGGCGGCGAACGAGTGCCTTCACTCCGTAGCCACGACTCAGACTTAGCAACAGTGAGATAGAGACGGTTTATAGGATTTTAGTCCGTAGGCGCCCTGGGGCCTCACTAGGAAGCTTCACGGATGAGTCGGGCATGCGACCCCCACCTGCGTTGGCCCTTCAGGCAGGGGGCGTATCATTGATGATTTATTGAATCACCATCTATAAAAAAAAAATAAAAAAATAAGACCACCCTGAAAGGGAAACGGTCGTGATGATATTTTACTTTTTTAAAATTAAGAATGTCGACGATTATCGATGACTCTTTTTAATTTTAATCGTTACATTTATGTAGACTTTCTTTTGTTGCAACTAAGCCTTAGACGTTAAAGTACTGGGTTTGATTCCTGATCAAAACATATTTTATTTATTTAAAAACTTTATTGCACTATGTACAAAGGGCGGGCTTAATGCCGCTAGGCATTCTCTAGCAGCCAACCTTTGGGACAATAGAGAGAATTTTGATTAAGAGGTAGGTGCAAAGGGCTCAAATATGAAACTTAATTTAAAAGAAAAATAAAATAAACTTATTCTATGATATCATAATACATATCAATATACATACAAATATGTACACAATAATACATATACTACACACTATACATATTTACACATAAATATACTACATACTATATATCTTACATACGCTGTTGGGAACTGTTTAAGTAATGTGAATATACCATTTTCTTAAAGAGTGATCTATTGGGTGCTTGGCGAATTTCTACTGGAAAATTGTTCCACAAATTGGCGGCCACTACTGCGAAGGAGTTTGACTGGAAGCTAGAGTGATGAGATGGGACAGATAAAATATTATTTAATTTGTTTGCAATATTTTTGGAGTCTGGTTCGCTAGAGACATGGTCGAGCTTGTTTAAATTTAGCTAAATTATCTAACCAGGGGCAAGGGATACAGTTGTAATGTTACCTAACATTACCTTTTTTAAATTTAACTAACTTGGTTGGGTTTTTAGTACTAGCACGACATGTCAAGGTCTATGAATATTAGCAACTGCAATCGACTCATGACTGACATCAATCCCTAATACTTGTACTAGGTAGGTAGGTAGTGGAACAAACTACCACTGGCCATTAGACGGGCACCATTTGTCAATGTTTTTAAACAATTGGTCACTAACTTGTTTCTTGATAACCAGGAGCACACTGCATCCAGTACACATTAAATATTTGGCACGCAATATGTTTGTGTATGTCTATTTGTATATGTGTATATATATATGCATATATATGTTTATAATACTTGCATGTAGTTTATGTAATTTCTTGGTATGTAGTGTATTTATAAATTAGACCAATATAATTGGATTGTTGCACCCTGCCCATAATCTCTCACCATCCCAAAGGTTAGTTGTCAGAGAATGCCTAACTAACTCGCCTATGTACCTAATTTTAAGTTTTGGTGCAATAAAGAATTTAAAATAAATAAATAAAAATATGCGGGCCTTACATTACGGCAATTCAAGCCTGACTCGAAAATGTGTGGATACACTTTACTGGGTTTATCGGCACGAACGGTGGATATTTCCCCGTCCCGGCAGACTGGGCAATTTAGCACCATCAGTCCGCCTACAACCTATTTATTATCTTTTTCTACCTATTATCTTTAATAGCTATTGACATTGACGGTGTCCGTTCGTTAAAGTTAATGTGCGATTTCTACAAACCGAATTTGGCAACTATTTTATTTATTTTTATGGCAGACTCAGGGCTGGTAACTGAATCCTTCCTTGGTGGCATTTCTTCATTTAAATAACCGCGTTCTCATATTTGTATTTAAGTATATCGTCCGTGAATGTCCTCTAGAGTGGAGACCACGTACGGGAAGACGCAGAGTGGGTCGACCCCCCGCTAGATGGACAGATGACCTAAGGAAGGTCGCTGGTGGGGGTTGGATGAGAGTGGCAGGAGATCGTGTGAAGTGGCGAGCCTTGGGGGAGGCCTATATCCAGCAGTGGAGAGACACAGGCTGATGATGATGATGATGATGATAATGAATGTCCTCAAAGGTAACAAATGTATCCGGTTCTAAGGTACGGAAAAATTATACGGAACGAATGATTTAAGTTGACTTGACAAGGGGCTGATGGTAAGCTAATTTTTTTTTAAAGCACAAAGCATGAACAAATGAGTAAAGAAACACATACACACCTTACCTCGGGTTTTCTTCTGCCTGGGTGTAACTGAAGGTCTTGACTCCTGGGCATCGTCCATTGTTTGTCATAATCCAGCTTGGAGCTGCACGGCGATATCACACTGCTTACCGTTTGGTGCGATGGTTATGTTTGTAATTATTTTGAATGTTTATAAGTAGTTTAATGTACACGACGTTATCACTTGATTCAGAAAGGTTTGATCAAGGGCGAGCATCAAAACACTAGACTTGCTGACGGGATGGGAACGAGAGGAGAACTACTGAGTACCACATGAGTAAAAATATTGGAATTACAAATTATTACCAAATCATACCACTAGATGGCGCTAGGCGTTACCACCATTAAAGGTACGCTACCCTTGCTGACTGTACCTACATACGTAAGAGTCGAATGAACCCAAAAATAATTGATAATATTTATGTTAACGTAATATACTAAAGAAAATCTCCTACAAACATTTTTGCAGACCCTCACAAAATAACCTACAAACATTTTCGCAGACCCTCACAAAATGTTTACTTTTATTCTTTTAATATGAAAATATATGATCTATTCATGTTTTTTATGTAAAAGGTAACGGCAAGCATCAAAGCTTTCGCATTTTGGAGGGAAAACACTGAGGAGCCGCTTACTATGTATGAGCTTTGTCGCGCACCAAATGAAATTCAAAAAAGGAAATAAATTTTTATGCGTTTCATATCAACTTTTAATAACAAAACTTACCTTCTTTTATAACATAAATTTTGAAATAAGTACCTATAAAATCTCGATACTTGGAGTACTTAAATCGCAGTGGTAAGTCAATTCTTTTTTTTTTTCATACTAAATACATACAGTACATTTAGATTCAAACAAGAAACTAAGATTTAAATTTAATCTGAGCTCGCCATTTTTACAACCATCCTAATGGTTAGGGCACGGTTATTCAAACATATCGTATTAATTATACATTTAAGGATGAGAAAAGGAGGTGATGAAAAAACCGACCTTGATATACTCGTACTAATTATCTCTCTTTTTTTATTTTTCTAAGAAATAAAATTACGGACATTTAAAAAATATATTAAAAAAAAGAGTGAGAAAGAGGATATAAAATCCATCCTCAGGAAAGATGAAGAATATGAATGGTCTGCCGTCAATACATTTATGGAAAGAGCTTTAAAGATGGCAGTAACGGAATCATATAGTATCTAGGGTAGGGAGAGAGAATGATGGATGGTGAGCCTCATGTTGCACAATAAAATAAATAGGAGGCCTTCTTTGTAAACCAGCCTATTGTCGGTCGCAAGCCCGAGACACCATTCTTCTCATCTCTCTTTCCCACACATGATGGGCCCGGCACCCGCACGGAGTATCCATAGAATGCTTACAAAAGAGATTGCCCAAAACCAGGCCCCAACTTATTTGCAGCGTGCCTCAAATAAATACAATTCCCTATTCATAATAATTAATTGTATTTTTTTTTTTATTTAATTCCAACATCCGTTTTACCCCAGCATTAAAATATAATTTAATTAAATAGTCAATTGGTTAAAATTTATGTATGACATAGTTACAAAGCACTATTTATACGATTAGGTTCTTTATTATGAGCAGGTACTTTATTATAGATTAAACACAAGATTTCAAATCGGCGGGATCAAAACTATATAATTATTAACGTAAAAAAAAAGATTTTGTAAATTGTCATTATGTTAGGGTAAAATAAATAAAATTAATTACGGATTATGAAAACACAATATATTAACTATCAAATAAAAAAGAAATCATTATTGCACGAAATAATTTTATTAGGCCCATTTCTCTAACAAAAATGGGCATCTCATTATAAAAGTTTTTGCAATTTTTCTAAAACTAGGTATATAAAAGTAAAACTATGTCTAAAATGTAATTTAATTTTATAAAAAGTAGGCTATTATAACAAAGAATAGAAGCAAATGCATAGTTCTATGACACGTCATCACTGTATTATACGAGTACCTACTCGTGTATGTGCCGATGCTATTTAAATTCAGATTCCCATCGAATCAATATCGCTACATTTTGGCAAACTTTGAAGCTTAGCATTAACATAAAACATCAAAACTCGCATTAAAGTGGTCTAAATTTCCGCCCCAACCCAGAACCGAACCCCATACCCCTTGCCAAGTCACCCGTGACGACAGTTTGGAAACATTGGCCATATTTTATGCAGTTTCAGAAAATACTTAAACAATAAAGATAGCTGCAGCTGTATTCTGTTGTTTTTAGCGCAAACGCTGTTAAAGATGATCATCATTATTTCAGTCCCTAGAAGACAAAGTTCTACATCTCCACTGCTGGAAAACATAATGCTAGAGAATTTACCCTACACTTGACATGCTGTGCTAGACGTTGGCAAGGGCCTGATGTCTATTTTTATTGTTTTATTAACGAAAATGTTAACTATTTCACAAGTTGGTATTAGTGGAATTCTTCAAGGCGTGGGAACGGTGGTGTTGTAAATCTGTAATGACACATATACGTAAGAAAAGTACACGCTGGAATTTGAACCGGGATCTTTTTGGATTTTAAGGAACGCGTTTTTACAACCGAGCTACTACTGGTCTTATTAAAGCTGATATTTGTCTAATATTTTGTAATTTGACTAAAGCGGTCAAGAAATTCTAACGATAGAAGAATAAAAATCATCCTGGAAGTGTTATTACAAGTGTTAATTGATCTCGCTCACAGGCGCGGTGGTGGCTCGGTTGAAAGAACGCGTTCCTTACATCCTACAAAGGTCGGTTCAAACCCCCCCGGCATGTACCAATGAGAAATACACTTTTCTTAAGTACATTTGTCATAGATTTACAACACCACCATTCCCGTGCCTCGGAGAGCACGTTAAGCTGTCGGTCCCGGTTCCACTAATACCAACTTGTGGAATCGTTAATAAATTGTCATAAAAATTTACATCAAATCCTCGCCAAGCCGTCTGGCCAGCGTGGCGAGTTCTCCAGATATATGTTCTGGAAGGCCCATCTCCAGCAGTGGAGATCTAGGACGCTGTGTTCTAGGGGCTGTAATGATGATGATGATGAGTGGCGATTTTTTTTGGAATCTCTGCACTGTAACTTAAGATTTTATTACTCCTTATTTTTATTCTAGTAAAGTCTTACAACTTACAACTCTCTTCTTTCGATCCCTTCGCATAACTCTAGTTTCATTTCAAACTCATTTGTCGAGTCCAATATTTTTAATGTCTAATATTTTTTTTACCGGGGCGTTATTACTTATGTTATTTTGTGGTATTGGCATTAAATTATGGCAGTCATTTTTAGGAGTATAATTATTACATTTATTTTTATTAGTGACTGTTCCTTTGTAATTTAAAAACCTATTATTATAGATTGCTTGGTTTAAAGTTTTCCCAATGGTTGGCTATGATAAAATGTCTTGCGGCATTAAAGCCCGCCATTGTCTTTGTACAATAAAGTATTAAATACATAAATAAAGTAAATAAGCGGATTCACATTTAGCCAACTTTACTATAGGCCAATCATGACAAGTGGCAAGTTCGCCGATGTCTCCAGCGTACCAAACTCTAGAAATATCACAAATAAATTAAATATTAATTAAATGTATTTTTATAACTGTCTCTGTGGTCTAGCTTTAGACTGGGAGGTGCCGGGTTCGATTCCTGGTCGAAAAATATTTATATTGTTTATATAAATAAATTTAATTATTATTTAATTTATTTGTGACATTTCTCGAGTTGTTACGCTAGAGACATCGACGAGCTTGCCACTTGTCATGATTGGCCTAAAGTTTCTGACCACCCCGGAAGGGAAACTGTCGTGATGATACTGTACTTTACTTTTATTTACATTAATAAATATTTTTGTGTCCCGACCAGGAATCGAACCCGGTACCTCCCGAGTCTAAATCCACGGACTTAACCGCTAGACCACGGAGGCAGTAATAGAATATAATATAAAAATAAATGTTCTTTAATAAATTACACGTTGTGTAAACAGACTAGGGCCAGTGTTTTTATTGAATTTATGTAGTGGAAGAGTTAATTCAGTCGAGAAGGAATAAAATGAGTTTCTCCTACTATTTCGCTGAACTGAGTTTCGAGTACCGTTCAGGAAGTTTTTTTTTAAAGTGTGCTTTCCGTCAAAAAGGTTATTTTCAAGATTTCTTAAAAGTTTTCAATTATCATTCCATTATTTTATTATCATAATATACCGTGTGACTTTGTATGATGTTCATCAGTAGTCATTAGTACAGCCCCTATAACACAGCGTCCTAGACCTCCACTGCTGGAGATGGGCCTTCCAGAACATATATCTGGAGAATATGGCCTACACTCGCCACGCTGGCCAGACGACTTGGCGAGGATATTATGTCAATGTTAAAAACAATTTATTAACGATTCCACAAGTTGGTATTAGTGGAATCGGGACCGACGGCTTAACGTGCTCTCCGAGGCACGGGAACGGTGGTGTTATAAATCTAAGACAAATGTACGTAAGAAAAGTGTATTTCTCATTGGTACATGCCGGGTGGGTTCGAACCGACCTTTGTAGGATTTTAAGGAACGCGTTCTTACAACCGAGCCACCACCGCGCCTATGTATGATATTGCGTTAGACTAATATATTAATAATGACTAATATTCAATTGATAAAACTTTTCCTAAGAAACCATATTAGCATATAACAAAATTATGGAATGATCTTCCAGTAAACATAAGGCAGGCAACTAACAGATAAAATCGTTAAAAAAACTGGTCTATTCACACTTTATGAATAGCTCTAAACCACGTTAGTAAGTTGTATTTGTGTATGTTTATGTTCAATTTTGTGTATTAGTATTTAGTATATTGATATATTTCCTCGCCAAGCCGTCTGGCCAGCGTGGCGAGTGTAGGCCAAATTTTCCAGTGCTGGAAGGCCTATCTCCAGCAGTGGAGGTCTAGGTCGCTTTGTTCTAGGGGCTGTAATGAAAAAAATAATATTGATATTGTAATACATATATAAGAGTATTTAAGTAGATATATAATATTTGTTGAATTATCCTATAATTGTAAATTATTGTTACTTTTATTACACCTATATTTGTTCAAATTTGTCCCTAAGGTTTGGCTGTCAAAGAATGTCTACGGGCATTAAGTCCGCCTTTGAACTTTGTGCAATAAAGTTTTTAAATAAATAAATATGTCAGAAATGACAGAAAAGGACTTCTTTATATAAACAGTTAATTTTAAAATAGCCAATTTGTTTGGAGAAGCAAAAAAAAAAAATACATTTTCGACATACCTTAGGGATTTTCTTTTTTTTTTCTATCAATAGAATCACATATAAACGCGGACTGATGGTGGTAATTTTCCACACAGTCTGCCGGGCGGGGAAGTAAGTGTATTCTACACGTTTCGGGATCAAGCTCGAATTGCCGTCATGCCCAGTCGAGTCGGCATAGTGTTAGGGACTTATGTCGGTCATGAGTGTCTGATTCCAGTTGCTAACATACATGGACCTCGCGTGCCACTTACCATCACATGCAGGGCTAGTAAGAAAAAACTCATGTGTCGACTTCATCTATCAGACAACGCCTGGTAAATAATAATAATAATAATAAAAGGTTTATTTCAAACTAAACTTAGTTGATAATTTATTAATAACAAATCTGTCCATAAAACTATATTAGTATTGTTAGTACCTAATTCTATAATTATTTTATTTTTTAATTCCAATGACTCCATCCAATGTTTTTGGATGGGACAGTCAAACCTTGCAGCAATAGTTTTCAGAATGCTGCTGTTACTACTTCTCAGGCGCTGCAGCAGTGAGGCTGTCTTTTTGCGACGAATCGCGTAGACGTCATCTGTCCGCGCCTCCGCAAACATACCCGACGCACTGCAGCGCCTCGGCAGTCCCAGCAGCATTCTGAAGGCATTGTTGTACTGCACGCGCAGGACGATGTAGGCCCGGCGCGTATACGACACCTACAGTCCGCTCGAGTAGAATAATAATAATAATATAAATATTTCCAGACAGGTCACACAGCGCCATCTAGTTTCCGTGGTAAGCTACGAGGCTTGTGTTACGGAAACTAGATGGTTGATAAACTACATATTATATATATATATATTTCTTTTTTTTATTGGCAGAGGGCTTTAAAAAGTGTTACCTCGACTGGTTCTGTACATCGACATATTGCTCCTAACCGCCAACGCCCTGCGCTCTCCCTCTCAATGCCCTAAAACAGCTAGTAAATTATATAAGTTTCAATTTCAACCGATTTTAACGTATAACTATAAATCTTAATCTTAAGTTTTGAAGCCATCGTAGTAGAAGAGGGATCATTAGGGCCCTTTGAATGCACAATCAGCGGTCTTACCCTTTGAAATCTCTCTTCAGACCATGCGTCATTAAATCATTAGAACGCTTGTCATTACCCTCTATTATGTGGACTCACGCTGCCTCTTCAACTTTTATATCGCAAAGTTATTTATCAAAGTGCAAGTATACTGTAATTAAGGTTTATTTCTTTGGGTTTTATATTCTTGTACATTAGAAGGTTCAAAACATATCGAATCTTTTTTTCATCCTAATGTATAGATAAATACATTTGACAATTGTTATTCAGTAGTTTTTTCGTTCAGCAATACAATTAAGAGGGTATAACACATTTAAAAATTAGTATAAAAAAATAAATTAAAAAATGCATTCCCCTCGCGTGCGCAATCGACCATCATGAGCGTATTCCTTCGGGGTGGTAAAAACCACGCTTTTTCAATAAGCAGTTTCACATTTAGCCAACTTTACTATAGGCCCATCATGACAAATGGCAAACTCGTCGATGTTTCTAGCTTACCAAACTCGAGAATTATCACAAACAAATTAAATTATGTCCCGACCAGAAATCGAGTCAGGTACCTTCGAGTCTAAATCCACGGACTTAACCGCTAAGCTACGGAGGCAGCAGTAGGTAATTTTAATTCAAATAAAACTCCGTAACCTACATGTACCTACCCGTTACAATACCTACTTTTATGGAATGTTGTCATTCAACTTTCTTATAAGGAATAAAATTACGGACTTTTTGGAGATATACATACAAATCACATTTATTTTAGTAAAATAGAGGAAAATCTTTATATAGGTATGTTATTGACCGCCTCCGTGGTCTAGTGGTAACAAACGTTGCCGTGAACTCGGGAGGTCGTGGGTTCAGTTCCCACCGGGGGCAATTTGTACATTGTATAATTTGTCTCGGTCTGGGTGTTTATATGTATAAAATGTATGTATATATTTACAACAAAAAAAAGTATAATATGTAGTTTATCAACCATCTAGTTTCCGTAACACAAGCCTCGTAGCTTACCACGGAAATTAGATGGCGCTGTGTGACCTGTCTGGAAATATTTATTATTTATTAATTATTATTGTTGCAATTTTTCTCTGTTTAAAATTTGGCATCAGTACTATGTATATTAATTAAATAAATTATTGTGTTTCGACCAGGAATCGAATTTGTTACCTTCGTCTCTAAATCTACGGACTTAACCGTAGACCACGGAGGCAGTTTTATAGTTTAAATTTAAACAAAATTTATGATTTATCCAGGCTATAATTTTATTCTATTAGAAACCAGTAGACTGTGAAACATAAATTAATAATCAAGTTGTAATATAATGAACGTAACTTTTGCTTTCAGCCCCTATGACCCTACGGAAAAATCCAATCCACACACAGTTATAAAGGACAGGAACTTCGCGCTTCACTGGTCGTCGGCAAAGCAACGTACCCCACTCTGCAGGAAGGGAAAGAACAATGGACGTCGTTTGTCTGCCGAGCCATGCATGAAGACGCCGCTGTCGGATGTACGATGCTAACCACATTTCGATATACACTCACATTTCACTACAAGCAATCTTCCCCTCAATATAGAGTCAAAATAAAGGCGATAATTGCTTGCTTATTTTAGTATTTATGTGTAAGTATAAATGTGGCCGGATGTAGGAACAGCATAGAGGTAATATGTGGGCATCCGTTACTCTTCAGTAGTCTTCAGATGGTAAGGAATTTGCTTTTAGACGTAACTATTCAGTGGCTGACTATAAAATTGTGTACAGCTAGCAAAAAATGCCGTTAACCACCAGGGTTTAATTACGTTTCCATGTCATAAATAAATAAGGTATATTTTATAGAATTATCATTTTTTTAGAGACGTCACACACACACAGCTATATATTTATTTACAGCGCGTTATACAACATTATATTTTTTGATCACACATATCAAACACTTTTACGTTTACGTTGCAGAATTTAAAAACATAAATAGGTATTTATCTATCAATTACCGTAAACAGACAATAAAATAAATAATAATTCTGCTTCGCAACAGCCAAGACTCCATTTTGTTTCGATTTGGTTTTGATTGACAATTTAATGTTACCAGTATATTTAATAAGAAACTTTACTAAAATATATTATTATAATAAATAATTACTAAATATTAAATAATATCGATAAAATAATAAATGTGAACAACAAAACTGATTAGTTACGCAGAAATATATTATTCGTATTCAAAAAAAAATTAATAATGGCAACTCTCGATATTTCCTAATGCGGGGATCAGTGCAATGTATGGAAGTCGATAGCCCTTGGGTAAAACACGCGACTTCTGGAGTTAACCTCTAAATGTGGTATTCCTCGATAATCTTAAGCTTCGCCTGAAATTGGAATGTGTTATCGTGCATAAAATTACGACGCGTACATGGAAATTACAACTCGTAACAAGGAGTGGTCATAATTTAAAGTTTATCTCTGGTATATGCCACGCTTACCCCAACTCAGTTTAGATATTTTTAATCTCCAAAAAAGCTTTACCAACATGTATTTTCATCCATATCCATAGCTTACGGTAGCGATTGCTTAAGTTGTAAGCACTAAAATCCATAATGGCAATGTCCATTACTGCACGCCATCGGTCCCAACACGACTATCCACTCTCGCAGCAATCCCCCTCTGTGATTGACAAAAATTTGCCTTATTCGAGCCAAAAACTCAGAGATACCAGCAGGGGCAAGCATGGACGATGCGTTATCGTAACGCAACCCATAAGAATAAATAATTTCATTGATAATATTAAAATTTAAATATTTTATTGCATTTCACAAATAATTTTAGTGCATATATGCCACTCGGTAAGGGCGTAGCAAATAATAAATTACCTATGCAAAAAAAAAAAAAAAAAAAAATTAAACCAGTAGTAATACAACAAATAGTAAATAATGTCAATACATATATTAATTAAGGATTGTCTACCAAACCAACCGTTTATTAAATGAGCCATCATACAAAGAAAAAAAAAGACAGACTCCTTGTTGACCAGACAGACCGCCCTTCATCTAGTATATTCAGGGAGTAATGGAATGTAAGTTTGACTGTGTTCACAAACATTATTATTTATATGTCGCGTGTCGTATAGAAAACAAATATAAGACTAGTTAATTTTCTTTTAACTATATAATAAAGGCGGTATAGTCCCAGAATAGGAGGTACCAACGTAACGTTAAACTTAGTTATATCAAGTTAAACCAAGTACATAAATATTATAGTGCATAGTCGAGTAGTTAAGTTCATGGATTTTTGACGCAGTGATATCAGGTTTAATTCCTGGTCGGGACACAATAATTACATACATCATTCTCTCACAATAAAGATAATTTTAATTTTGATTAAGGTTTTATTTAATTTTAATTTTAATTAAGGTTTTATTTATGTAAAAAACATCACTAGTATTAGAAGAGGGTTTTAGAAAAACAACCAATGTCACATTGATCAAATTTGTTATTGTTTTTGTTTTGTTATTAGCTTTGTTTCTCTAATTACAATTTTATTTTAGTTATGAGTTATGGCGACTTATTCTGTTTGTGAAGTATTTGTATAACTATCTTTCTTCCCTTTGAATATTTTAAGAGATGGTCCCTGTCCGATAATTAAAGAATGTTCCACTGGCGAGCTGTATATACTGTAAATCAATCTGAATATCAATAGTGATTATTAAATATTTTTTTAAAAAACATCATATACTGGCTACAATAACGCGCTTTACGATGCTGTTCCCTATTCCCAACTACCAATATATCATCCGTCATTCCATTTCTAGCTAATTGAATCTCTTTTGATGAATTGACGCCCATCTTGGTGAGGTGACATCGTTGGAAACAAAATGCATTAGTTGGAATTTTTAATCAATCAAATAAAATCTTTCTTTATTGTACGAAGTCAAAAGGCTGTACCTACTGTCGTTGACATGCTTTTCGAATCAGACCTCAGGGAAAGAGCAAATATTCACAACAACATTTATTAAACTTTTCTGTATTTTTTCTATTTAAGGATATCAAGAAACTCGAAAAAACCAGAAGGATTATCAAATTGGATTTACATTGCCACAAGATCAAGTCAAGGGTGAATATTTTTATTTATAGTATAGTTTTATTTTTAATTTATTGTACCTTCTTTCTAATACATATTACTTTTAGGTAATATTAATCCAATAATGGTAATCCAATCAGTGATCAACATCGCACCCGGCTTCTGGCTTCAGTAGAAAAAGAATCCGGCCACTGGTTACATGCACCGCCTTCTGCCAACCTCGGCACACTGCTTGACAACGAAAGTTTCCTTATCGCCGTTGGTCTTCGGTTAGGGGCACCACTATGTGTCTTACATAAATGTCCGTGTGGAAAGGAGGTCGACTGTCTTGGAGTCCGTGGGTTCCAAAAGTGGCAGATTTTTCCGCCACGGCTCCCTTAACGATACTATTAAAAGGGCT
The DNA here is from genome assembly GCA_910589645.1 of Tinea semifulvella. Taxonomy (NCBI): domain Eukaryota; kingdom Metazoa; phylum Arthropoda; class Insecta; order Lepidoptera; family Tineidae; genus Tinea; species Tinea semifulvella. The sequence goes on along the minus strand of OU342587.1, from coordinate 5,119,637 downwards.
CTAGCCACTATCACGGTTTCAGCTATTCTAGAGCCTGCTGGAGTTATCCGAGATGATAGCAAGAGACCCGATGGTATGACGTTGCGCCCTCGTCACGTAGCATCTCAGGGGGAAAAGCGGGGGCGCTGCGGAAAATGCGTAGTCCGGCAAGCGGCGCAAGTATGATAGTATATTAAAAGATTACATATTTGTGCCGTTTCCTGTAGAAACTCTAGGCCCATGGAGTCCATGCACAAAAAAGTTTTTAAAAGACATAACGTATAAGTCGTCTCTTCCGGTAACAAGAGGGCTGGCTATTTCTTCGCCCAAAGAATCATTGCAATTTAGCGGGGAAATGGAGCAGCGTTCTTGAAGCGACCTTAGAGGGATATCCCTATCCTTAGTATTAGTATGAATATTAATTTTATTTTATATTTTGTAAATATTTTTTTCGAATAATTAACTCAATTATTATATCGCAAATATTTAAATTAATTCTTTAACTTTTAGGTTATATTATTATATGTTATTTTGTCGTACACTATACATTTAAGGGTTTAATTAAATTAAACTAAAAATATTAACCAAACATCAACATAAAAGCAGGAAGGATAAAAATAAGAGAACCCTTAAAGAGTCTAAATTTTAATTAATTCCGAGTAACATCTTATCTTAATATTTTCTTAGGAAGAGAAAAAGGAAAATAAACAGCAATTGTGCCCCTTAACCACCGTCTTGTGAGTGTGGTAAAAGAGTTTTTTTTTTTCAAAATTTATTCACCCTCCAGTTGTCGTAAGTTTGCGCGAGAATTCGAGGAGTTGAGAGGAAATTCAGTCGATTAAACGTTACCAAGTGCAGAAAGTTAAGGGTTCAAATTTACATAACGGTTTCAAATACTTGAGGGAATTATGTATTGTATCGCGCAAGTCAGAGACCTAATGCTAAATAGACATCACTGGAAGAACGCACTGGTTGAAAACTCTCGTCTTTAAACATTGGGGGGTATTTTTGATATTCTGTCGGCTACTTTGCTGAAGTTGGCTACGCCTAATTGTATAGTCTGTCCAAGGTTGACGTATTTTGTACTACTTCGAGAGTAGCATTACCCACGCAGATTGATCTTGAGGAAATTCAAGATAATATATCTGGTATTAAAGGGTCATGTCTTTTCTGCAAGGGTGACCATTACAATGACCAGTGCACCATTATCACAGGCATAAAGGAAAGAAAACAGAAACTTGGATGGATCACCCCCTACATGAGTGCTCCAGGAAGGCTGCAGTTCGAGACGAGTGGCGACGGCTTGTTAAGCGTGCCACTGACACTCAAGTGACGACCACGATCACTCTGCCAAGAGTGTAGCGACTAAGAAGAAGACATTTCTATAAGGAACACTAACTTGAAAAATATTGGAATCACTTGGATCGCCTGTTGTCCATTTAGTTATTGTTCAAAAACCAAAGTAAATGAAGTGAATTTAAGGGAGAAGAAAAAATTGAGACTTATTTTAAAAGCTTTAATAGATATTTTAATTTTTATTTTATAGATTAACCTCGGATCTAGAGTACAAAACACAACCCACTTAATAGGGGCACACTCACGATTCAAATTTACTTCAAATTAGTCTCATAAAAAGAAGCGGAAACAAGAAATACATATTCCCGAGTCACATAATAAATATCTTAATAATACATAGTAATAAAAATAAATACTTACTTTTTGCTTGCTTTGATCTTGCAATCATTAAATTGATAATTTGAAAATATTTTTTGACAGCTAAAATGGCGCCAAATATTATAATACTGCATTCAATAATTATTAACTGATATAACTGCCTCCGTGGTGTAGCGGTTAAGTCCGTGGATTAACACTCGGAGGTACCGGGTTCGATTCCTGGTCGGGACACAAAAATATTTATTAATGTAAATACAATTTATTTGTGATATTTCTCGAGTTTGGTACGCTGGAGACATCGACGAGCTTGCCACTGCCATGATTGGCGTATAGTAAAGTTATCTAAATGTGAATCCGCTTATAAGCGTGGTTTCTGACCACCCCGAAATGGAAACGGTCGTGATGATGATGATGATACGTTAAATAAATCTAGGCAAACACAAATAACAGGCTAGGAGAGTATTCCGCGTCTTCAGATATTTTGCTTTTTTTTTATCTTCTTTTTTCTCCAATGATGCGTCGTCATATTTTTATTCTATTCTATGTGTAATTTGTAAACGCGTAGTGATTCCACGCGTTTGATGAAGGTATAGGATTCGATTTCCGGCAGAAACTGATTCACAAAGGGTTCCAACTCAACATATGGCGAAGAGGGTTAAGAGGTAGGTATTAACAGTTTCTAACATCCCTAAATTACATCCGACGTAATATCTATTCATAGTCTCAATCATGTACCCATTTGATTTATTTTTTTCATAATTTATTTATTAGAAATTAAATTTAAAATATCCTATTCTGATATTTATAATCTACACGTTGGTAAAAGCAGTTTCAATGGTATTTGTAACACGTCATTATTTAATTTTAAATGATTCTACTCCTGCTAGCGCAAGACTGAGGGCCGGTAACTGAAGCCTTCCTTGGTGGCATTTCATTACTTAAATAGCAGCGTTCCCATATATTTTTTTGTATTTAAGTGAAGGAATGTATAAGAAAGGATTCAGATACTGGCCCTAAGCAGCAAAGTGGTCCGAAAAGTAAGCTGTTAGCATAAGATAAACAGCTTAGCAGATTTAAGTGACTTGTTAATGTTTAATCTGAATGAGAAAGAAATCTGCAAGGAAAACTCAGCTATGGCAGAGTTACAAATGAAACAAATACAGATATACACAACAAGAAGATTTATTTCAAATATTAAATTTAATTCGAAGAAATAATGCTCGAATACCAAAAGATTTTTTTTTACATAACCTCATCACGAAATTATTATAGCTATGTGCCGGTCCATTAAAAAATAAAATCTTTGGGTACGGATACGAATACTACAGATATACATAAGTGTTCAGATCCGCGAACACGGATACGAACTATATTACTAATTTGGAAGTACTTTAGAGTAAAACTTGTTTGGTAGTAGTTAATCTTTTTTAAAAATGTTTATCGACGGAATCGAGAAATCATCAATTTTTTTATTAATCATTTTAAGTATTCTGTACGATGTTTCCTGTGCTACAAAATATAGCTATTTCGAACATAGAAATAGCTTGAAGACTACAATCGACGGGCTAGAAAATTGAACTACTTCGATCAAATAATGCTCGGAAGTTCCCATCCCAGCAAGATAGTTCCACATTCTATGGAGCGGTTCTGCCGTTCACATAATACATTTGTACGTTCTTGTACAGTCATCATCTGTTTTTTTATTAATATCTAAACGTATATAGTGCTTAAATGTAACTATGTATCGAGTCTCACTAGAGCATCGTAGTTATTTCGCCGTCCCTGGAAAAAAAATAATTACGAAAACTCAACTTTTGAACTGCCTCCGTGGTCTAGCGGTTAAGTCCGTGGATTTAGGCTCGGTGGTACCGGGTTCTATTCCTGGTCGGGACACAATAATATTTATCAATTCAAATTAATAATTTAAAATATATTGTTTTTTTTTTAGAGATAAACTTGTTTTATTTGAAGTAAATTAATATAGATTAAATATAAATTAAAAACTACCTAAATATTAAAATTAAAAATAAAATAAACTATAAATAAAAAAAGTCCTCTAGAGACGTCCCATTCGAGATAGTTCCAAGGAGACTGGCAACAAGATCGAAACACAGCAGAACATATTGCGTAGATTCAATCTTAGCTCGAGATTAACCTTCTATTGAGGAATTTGTTGTCGACCTGACTAGACGGATCATCACGACCGTATTCCTTTCGTGGTGGTACAAACCATGTTTTTGTAAGAAGTGAGTTTGCATTTAGCCAATAGACACGCTGCTAGTTGAAGCTCAAGTTTCGCTACTCACCGCGGCGTGGCGTGAACGTCTATTGGTATAAATACCAGGCGGCCACACGCAGCAGCGCGCATAATTATTTTTCGTCCTAGTTTTTTTTTTCTTGTGACCTCGTCACCGTACTGCATATATATATATATATTTTTCTATCCCACCGCTTTGCTATTATTAATTTTCTTAAGTTAAAAAATTACCACAGTGCTTTTCCAAAATAGTAACGATTGTATTGTTGTATTTAACGGTGTAAAAACGCTGCTTGGCCTGGCTAGCCAACTTTACTATTAGCCCATCATGACAAGTGGCAAGCTAGTCCATCTAGCGTACCAAACTCGCAAAATTTTATTTGATGATGACTGTACCTCCATAGTTTGAACAGAAAGTTTCTTAGCTTTAACTATGTTCTTCTCTCATATCAAAAGCTCGGTTCGTACTGACAACTGTTTTAAATTATAATTCAAATAGGTACCGTGAAGAAGCATCGCTTTTACCCTATTCATTTTTATTAATAAAACTTTTTTTTTTTTTTTTATAAATTAGTACAAAGGTGGACTTAATGCCCGAAGACATTCTCTGACAGCCAAACCTTAGTGACAAATTTAAACAATTATAGGTGCAATCATAGAAATAATAATAATACTATATTTATAAAATGTAATTTAATAGGATTAATATATACTTACATCATATATATCATAATATCAATATACTAATAATACACATTATTATACATAGACATACATATATATAGAAATGGCAGAAGCCATTCTCACAAGTTGCAGGCTGGCTAAAAATAAAATACAAATTTCTGTAATAAGGGCTATAAGCTTAGCGAGTGAGATGGATAGGATGTGAGGATGGAGCAGGTATGTTTGAAGGAACGAATGAATGATTAAATGTGAATGAATGTTAGATATTTAGTTTTCTGTATTTTTTAGTTATTATTGTTATTTTGTTGAAATAAATTTATATGGTACTAAAAAAAAATACTACATATATACTACTTACTAACGCTGTCAGGAGCTATTTAAGAAGTGTGAATACACCAGTTTTTTAAAAGATGACCTGGTAGTTGCTTGCCGTATGATAACACGAAGATCGTTCCATAAATTAGTTGCAACTACTACGAAAGAGTTAGAGACAAATGCAGCATGATGTGAGGGAACCGATAGAAGTTAAATTAAGGGTTAGAAGAATAAAATTAAAACGAGAGTAAGGCATATATTAAAATATAAAGTACTACATATAGAGAAACTAATCCAAACAAAATCTGTTCTACGGCAGATGTGTCCGGCCCATTACTACTTCAGCTTGCTAATTTTGAGGGCTATGTTCTTTGGTTCTCTGACAAAAAGAGTAAGTACTGAAAGTACCGCTCTTTCGGCATATCATGGCTATGTTGGTTCGATCTTGAGCTATGGCCTCATATTATATATCTCTACTGATATCGATTCCTGATTAATCACTCAAAAGAATTGTTTTTTAGGCTATCTGTGGAAATGGACCATTTGAGTCTAGTAGGTTTTTAGTGTAGAAAATAATAGATTGATTTAATAAGACTTAAGGAATATTTTTATTAATTATCAAGTGACGTATTTATTTACATTCTGACAGGTGCTTGTCTGTCTGACTTAGGCAATGACAATAAAGGAGGTTACTACAGGTTATTATTGAAAAAGCTAAAACTATTAAAATTAACTTCAATGTACAACCTTGAAATAGGAATATTTGTCAACAAATATCCTGATCCCTTTAAAAATATAATACTAGTAACAAATTTGTACCTAGGGAATATACCCGGCTAATCTATCCAAGATGTGTAAGTAAATATAACAGCAGAAACTGTCATATAATCTGCATAATATAATAAAATTCCTAGAGAGATACGAGAGTTGCTCATAAAACGTTTTACTATAATATTAACAACTGCTTTTACTCAATTAAAAAAAATATATAAAATAAATAAAAATAAAACATGTAGCGCAGTGGATTGATTTTTACATGTTTATAATGCGCAAGACGGTAATTTTTAATTATTGTTTATTCACAATTTCAACGCGAGATCGCAATGAGCGTATGCGAGTGACTATGATTTTAATGCAGCTGTAATATCAGTTCATTGATGGCATAATGCAATATTAAAACCAATTCTCAAAGAAGGGACGAGATCCAAAGTCAGCACAACATTTCGCTCAGAGTTGTCTCATAGAATGGTAAGATTCGTGCGCATTTCCGTCATAGCTTGAGATCTGGAGATGCCTACTATTGAGGAATTTGTCGTCGACCTGACTTCAAGTGTTCTATCGGGCCGACAACACTTCATGCATCTTCAGATTATCGCTCCGTCTTGCGCTCGGCCCCCCAACTGGAGACCACTTCCTAGAGAAGAGGTGAGCTGAAGTAGTCAAACCTAGACCCCCTGGGTTTGTGAGACACACGGGCGCTGGTATATTAGTAACGACGACCAGCACCAAATATGCATAATATATTATATTTCCCCATCCCTAACTCAGGTCCGTTAGTTATAGAGCCGGGAAGATTCCACTGTCTGTCTGTCAGATTCCAAAAGAAAAGTCGATACAATAATGGCGGAGAAACACCAACGTAAAACTAAATTTATCCATTTACCTAACTGAATAGCATTGATAATAATGAATTCTCGTCTGAACTTTAAACTGTTTGAAATGATACTGAAATAACATAAAACTTTCATCGCTGAAGAGGCGAGGTTGTGCATTAATAATCAGAGAGCCCGTACTAAATCAACACAACCTAGCTTCATCTCAGGATACCGACCAAACCATCCATCATCCCCCAGACAGAGATGCCAGATACAGGGCGCCAATAATACAAATCTGTCTGGTATGCCAGTGAACTGGTATTACTAGAACAGACACTGCGAATCAAATTGCGACCGCGCGCCGAAAATGTGACAAACAATTTTAAAATGTTCATCTTACGTGTTAAAATCAATCAACTGCGCTGCATATTTTAATAGTTTGGTCAGGCGATATATTGTTTTAGCGCACAGTCATCAAGTTGCGACAAGTTTTTTGTTTCGAGTATCCTGCCTATACGTAGCGTATTCTACAAGCTATACTACGGTGAGTGTTCGGAAGAGCTCTACAACCTTATAGGCCAAAATATGCACCCATACCGTAGCCACTATCCCTACGCGTACATAATACATTTTGAGACTTACATCTGTCGCACGCTGAAGATATGGAATGCTCTTCCAGCCAGTGTTTTAGCGAATTGGGCTATATTAAATGATTTTTACGAAAACTCGATGAAAGGTAGTATACAAACATGCTAAAAGGGTCCGCAAAACCTGTGTTTCCCTTTTTCTATAACCTGTAGTCCTTCAAGGGAAGTGTGAAAAAGCATCTTTTTGGCCGGCATAATAGTAGGTATTGTAACTCAAACACATAATTAATAAACCAGACGCAAACTAATTTCAACCAGAACAGTCTACATAAATAACACATCTACTATTAACTACTAAGCCATATATTTGGGACAATAGAACTACAATCATGGCACAAACCTATACAATTTCTGTCAAGGTATGCACAAGACGGATCTGGCAGCTCTATTTACTTAGTTCTAGAACAATTCAACGCTCATTTGATATACCGGCGTATCTAAAAGTGGCAAAAAAGAGTTCGAGTAAAGAAATACGATTCTTGTAACACATTGTACAGTAAAACAAATCAAAATACTTAATTCAGACACACCTATTTACAAAAAATGAAGACCAATATTTTTATTTTTACAATATTTAAGTAATTTTACCTAAACTAAATCTTGTATTTAAAGACGAACGTTTTTTACCAATGCGTTCTTCCAGTATTGTCGTACGAAGCAGAGACGTGGATACTGACAGTCAGTCTAATCCATAAGTTTAAGGTCGCTTCTTGCGTGAGCTATGGAGAACACTATGCTCGGTATTTCTATTTGATGGATGAAGTCCGAAACGTAAACATCTGTCAGAGAACCAAATAAAATAGTAAACTAGAGTGAGAATTGGCCGGACACATTCTGTCACAAAACCACGTACGGAAAGATGGATGCCAGAAGCCATCACCAGAAGGATGGATGACCTAAAAAAGCTGGTGAGGGTTAGATGAGGGTGGCGGAAGATCGTGTAAAATGGCGATCCTTTGGGTAGGTCTACATCCATCAATGGTGAGACTCAGATAATGATGTTGAACGTAATACTTCTTAATTTATCTATTTTATTTTATGTATTAGGAAAACTTATTACTATGGTTACAACAGATAGAAATAACAGACACGGCACTAAAGCATTTTTCTTTGAAAGGAATAAACAGTCTATATAAAAAAATATTGTAAAACTCACAACAAAACATTACAAAACAATAAAGCAATCATTCACAGTCGTTTAGTTACAGCAAAATAATAATAATAAAAAGTCAAGGTAGCGACATATGAAAGTACTTTAAACTGAGTACTCCCCTAGCGTCCTTATAGCTTGTACAAAATAGGTCAAAATCAAAATCTCGCAAAAGCTCATCAAATCGGCTGCAGGTCCTTCAGATATCCGGCGATAGCTCGTGTCTGCGTATGGTAGTAAGCCAAATGTCATGTTGAGACGGATGTTCTTCCTGGTACTGGTATATTAAGCTATTGTAACTACAGCGGACTATTAATACTATTGGCTATCTTCAGAAGAACACAAGGTCGGCAATCTCGCGGCGATTGGAAAGTGGTAGAATATGGTCGCATCTATATTCTCCTTGAGAATCTATAATTTAAGTGACGTAAAAAAATCTGTAGAATTATTTATAAGCTTGAGATATAGACTGCATACATAGGATTCCACACTAGTGAAATAAATTCTAAATATACTGCGGACGTACGAGCAGTACAAAATTTCAAGTATTTTGTCCACTTACATAGGAATTATGATAAGAAAGTTAAGTAAGTATATATTTATCCTACTATTGATATATTTATTTCATTGCACCTATAAATGTTCTAATTTGTCCCCAAGGTTTGGCAGTCAGAAAATGTCTACGGGCATTAAGTCCGCCTTTGTACTTTGTGAAATAAAGTTTTTAAATAAATAAATAGGAACGTGGCCACTAAGTAAATCAATGCCATTAAGGAAGGGTTCAGTTACCGGCCCTTCTTAGGTGCTTAAACAAAGTGTCTTGTGTTTTGAAAAAAAAAATGGTTTGATAACTCTATCAAGTATAATAATAATCCAGTAATGTATTTTTAGTTTTCTATTAAAAACAGTATTTTTATAAAGTAACAATCCACGCTCACTTGAAAAATTAACTGTATATACTCGTTTATCATTGATTATATGTAACTTTTGCGAAACATTAGTAATAACCAACCAATTATATTTTTTAGATTTTACCTCCCTTTTCTTAGGTTGAAATTATTGAGATACGCCTTTATTTCGCCTGAGCGAGGACTTGTGGTTATAGCTTCTACATCGCCCAACACTATCACAATGTTATTATACACTTTGCGACGTTTATAATAAAGTTTGTAATTGCATCGCCTATCTTGAATTCAATTGGGTTAGGACGGATTAGTTTGCAATTTTCGTCAAAATCGTATTTTTATATCCACTTTTTTTAATATTGTAGGCTTGTATGAAGTGTTTTAAAAACATCATCATAGGGTTTTTTTAAGGCAATTTCTAAATGACAGTAGCAGATTATGTCCTGACGCCTTCCCGTCATTTATTCAAAATTTGATTTTTTTATTGTATAGATTGCTTATTCTAATTACAGTTGTATGTACATGTCATGATCATGCAATATGTCAATAGATATTTATTTACAATATATATTTATATATAGCTTAACATTTTTGTTGTCAATTTATTGGAATCTATTATAGTCCAAAATAATATATTAATGACAAAATTTGCTAACTAAAAAATATTTTAATGAGTAAAAACAGTTGTCAGTTGAATTTTCTTTAATTCAGCAGTAAAACGTTTTATAGTCAACTCTCGTATCTCTCTCTAGGAATTTTATTATATACTCTAATACACATTATGTTTCTGCTGTAATATTCACTTACACATCTTAGGTAGATTAGTTGGGTATAGTCCCTAGGTACAAATTTGTAACAAGCATTTTATTTTTAAAGAGATCAGCTCTGTTACTTAGTCGCAAACATTATGGTGGATTTCGTTTTTTACGTCAGAGATTGCGTCATAATTATAAAATATTATTCAATTCTCAACTCTATCAGCGCTCGACCTTAACAGCGGCTGCGCAAATTATAACTTTAATAGCGTGATATATATATAGTGAACGGATTCCATTATATGACGTTTGCGCTTAAATAACAGAATAGGGCTGCATTAATTTTATTAACAAATTTTCCTATTGCAAGGATATACATTAAAGTATACGAACTAAACTTAGTAGTGCCATTTACAAATTTATTCATTATTTCATTATTCAAACGATCCATACTAAATAGCTTAAGGTAAACTGGTTAAATACCGAGCTAAAGCCTAAAATAAAATAAATCAATTAAACCATTACAATTTATTATTGTATTTATTACAGTGGCAACGATACAGTTTGCTTTTTTAACAAATGTGAATAAAGCCTTGAATATTCTAAATTTTCCATTGTACTTTTAATAATATGAAAAAATTATCCGATTTACGAAATGAGTTTTTTTTAAAGTCTCTTTTAAGACACTCGTATATAATATATAATTGATCTGGTATATCTCATTGTTATGTAGCGCAGTACCAAAAAAATACCAGCCGTTTGAAGACACAGCCCTCTAAAAACCGAAAAAGGAAAACGTCGACGAAAACTGACTGACAACATTAAACGAAATCCGAAACATACTTGTAGACAAAACAATCCAGTAATTTACGCTAAACCTCAGCAATCCAAACGGCGCAAATCACAGCAAATCATGGTTGGATCGGCGCTCGAATGTGTTTCCATAAATGTTACGGGATGTGTTTATATAAATCACAGAAAGGGGGAAACAAAAGCAATCGTTAGTGCAAACCGTACAGCTAAAAGCATAATTTGTCAAGTCTTTTGTAGCAAAGGAAGTACCTTATCTTAGAAGTGTATTGGATGTTTTGGTTTGTTTGGACCTCGTACGATACAATAATATACACACATCTATAACACTTGATTCAAAGAAATTGTTATTCATCATTTAAATGGACGATGGTAGTATTGAGCTTTTCAAATAGCTATATATAGGTATAGGTAGTTCAGATCGATCAGATCTGGACATTACACGAACCAGGGATGCCCTATATTTTCTTCGTCAGAATTCCAGCGTGTGGTATAAGAGCATCCGTATGACTTATTATTACAGCACCTAGAACACACAGTCCTAGATCTCAAGATAATTCTTCTAGAACTTAGTTTAAGGTCTACTTTCCACATGCTTGGTTCGCGCGATTTGAGAATATGCAGTTTTTTTATTACACTGGAAATACTTGTAATGTACACCATTCGCGCTGTTTCCAGAACGTTGGAAAATTCATTCAAACAAATCTAACTGTGCTATATTAGATCTTGGAATTATTTGAAAAAAGGATTTTAATACAAGATCTTAGTAAAGTTACAATGATGCTGATCATGGTGGATGGAACAGGAGTGTTTAGAAGTGGCATCTTATGTTTATTTATGGTGTAATTTCTTGTGGTAGTAAAGTATTGTATGACTACCACCGAACACTGAAGGAGGGGCAGTCTTCTTTTCTTAGCGTGAAGGTCACATGCACCAATTTTGTAACACAAGCGCTAATTTTCCATTTTTCAAGCCATTTCTGAACGTTGTTTAGGCTGTTTTGCAGTATTCTTGAGGCCTCCACTGGACACTTGTTTAAGGCAAGGCTGTATCATCAGCAAATGTAGCTACGGTTACACCTGGGCATTGTTGGAGGTCTGAGGTAAATAATGTGTACAACACTGGTCCGAGTACTGAGCCTTGGAGTACTCCCGCTTGTATGTCATGGAATACTGAAGTACAATCACCCTCCTTCACTTGAAATAATCTGTCCGATAGGTAGGATTTCAATACTGCAAAGAAAGGGTGCGGTAAGTGTTGTTTGATTTTGAAATTTTACCGTCTAATAATTTATCTATTGTTTATTAATCATCCGTAGGAACCTTATTCTGGGAACACTTGGATTTATCAAAGTTTACACTTTAGTCATATGCAATGTAATTAATACAATGATACAGAAACATAGCCGGATACGAGCAAGCAAGGAATAGTCTGCTAATATATAAACTAGAATATATATATATATATATATTATATCAAATAATAAATTAAATTATATATTTATTCGAAGTAGATACAAAAATAAAATAGATTAAAAAACTAATTATAAATAAAACTAAACTAAAATACCTAAGAAATTAAAACTATTCTACTAAATAAATCAAGGGCTTACCACCACGGAGGGTACCTAAAACGCTCGCCGCATTTCCTCTTTGAATTATAATGGAAATGGCATTTGCATTTATAGCATTAATAAATTATAATTATTTTTTAGGGTAATACTTATATAATATAAAATATCCTTTTTGGATGTTTTTTAAATTAATCGGGTACAAAATGTTGTTTCGAAACTCATTGAGTGTTTTTGTTCTTTAACAACCCTTTAACAATTTGTAACTCCTAAAAAACTTCACTAATTCCAAAACAAGTCTCGCCTCTCAAGTCGGGTCTAAACCAGTTTTTCTTTCCACTATCACAACGCGGAGACTGCTGTCTGTTTTATTCAAGCACACTTTTTAAAACACAAGAGCTGCCTCAATTAAGTCGAGCCCTCCAATTAAACCTCTAAGGAAAACCTTTACGATGACTCGGGAAAAAAATGCGACTTCTTTCTGCAATTATGCGGCGTTTTACTGCAGATTCATTGAATTTCACAACGGATTATTCACGTCTGTTCTCATGCTCTTGTTCAAGCTTCAGGCTGTATAAAGTGCTAGATTTCTGAGATCTAAAAAGTGACTTCATAATCTTTGCCATTTAACTGTAAAATTCCGGCAGACTAAATCACACATAAGAATAAGAAACATTTTTGTGTTTCTATATCTACAATCACAGCTTTTGTAGGATTTTTCACTATATATTATATTTTCACTATAAATTGTTTTACGACCAATTATTAGATTTGTGTTTAATGTAGATGTAATATGTATATGTAATGTTAGCGCCATAAAATAGAAACCCATGTATACTCTTTTTATGTTTCTGTATTTTTTTAACATCGAAAAATTTATTATTATTATTATATAGGGTAGCGTGGTCGCACTTTTAGTCTAGTAGTGATTTTCTATTTTGTAAAATAAGTTGACTTACTTACAGAGTGGATTTTTTAGACGAGACATCAAGGACAGGTATATAACCATTACCACAGTTACATGAAAATGTTTCTATTTTTTATTGGTGACAAACTATCCTGTTTATTATTAGGATCAAAAGTCTAAAGTGAATCGACTTCGAATCACACATCCCGGCTACCTCGTCAAGCGCGGCAAGTGCGGCGGTTTCTGCTGAGAACCTCAAGCTACGCAAATCAAAATCAAAAAAGCTTCGGTTTGAGTACTAGTAATGTCAGAAACCGCGAAAAACTTATCCAATACATTTTGTACAGAAAAACGATTAAATGATCTTATTTCATACTGTCATCAAAAGTCTATGAGGATATTGGGTTTATACATGCAGGCACCTTATGCTGGAGACATAAGATACATTTAACAGTTTTGGTTAAACGGACTTCGTGGCATATTGTACCTAGAAGGAAAAGTACATACTCAAGTAGAAAATCATAGTAGCATCGATAATCTTCTACGACCATAAAATCCATCACTAACTTAATCAGAAACGAACCTGATTATGACCTGCCTTTACTGGTCTATCTAAAAAATCCTTGCTGTATACAGAATGATCTAAAATCTTAGTTGTTGAAGTGTAAGTGTGTTGCGGCCTCGCATGGTAGCAGGTTCAATTCCCAGTAAAACGCATCTAAAGCGTTTGCGACTGACGTCACGAGCTACGGGCCAATGACGATCAAGTTGCAATTTCTTAACCGCACCGACTCATGTCTCGCGTGTGTTTTTATTAATTTTAAATCATAATTCGATTGCTCTTGGTGAATATTAGTGATCTAAACTATATGTGTGTGTCTAATAAAGCTTGTGGTGCATAGACTATAAAATTGGACAAGAAATCTAGGGTTTAATCGAGTTTAATGGCTATCACACACGTGGATACGTGGATTGCTTTGGGGTGAGTCCTGTTTTCCATATGAGAAGGTCATTAACTCTTAAACCATCTGACTCTGTATTCTTCATTTATGTCTTAAATTTATTTTATTATTTTTCTACAAATTTTAGCGCAATTATCGATAATATTAGCGTAGGCCCTCGCGCAGGTCTGCTCAGTAATCAAAGTTCGTTAATTACCGACATAAAGAAAGTTCTATTGAGATTTTTTCAAAGAATTCTACAACATGTAGCCATAATTGTAATTAGAAAACTTTTCCAAATAATTAATGATAAAAACTTTATACAATAGGCATTATGTTGGACTTTTATAACAAGTTGCTGATCGACATAAAATTTCGTAGTAATATGATACGATTAAGTCGTATTATATCATATTTTTTTATTTATGGAAACAGAAAAAATAATAATTTACGAATGTGTTTACGCCACAGCATAGGCTACCGCCAATTACAAACTTATTGATTGTTGATTAGCTTCCACGCTCTGACATGCTGGCTGCTGGATGTTGCTACAGTCGACACTTCCGGGGATAAGAAAACTCTTATATGCGCCGAGCTGGCACTTTTTATATCAGTGTGCTTCGGACTATAGTTCAGCAACGTTGGTGTGCCTTGTATCTTCTGGAAGACCACCACGGAGCTCTACCCGCATCCGCTGATATGAAGCGAAATTACATTGTTCAACCACACTCCCATACTCTACTCGCACCCGCGCCATTAATGGCAGTTGCGTGGTTATTGGAGTCCTCGTCATTGCTAGTTTTTCTTTATTTCTAAAAATAATCAGTTTTTTTTTAACCTCGCCAACCCAGACTGGCGAAAATAGGCATCTCCAACAGTGGAGTTCTAGGATTTGCGTTCTAGGGGCTGTGATGATGATGACGAAGTCTAGTTTTGGAGTAGCTTTGTACTGATGTGACCTGAACAATATGCATAACTGCCATACCAGGGTGTATGATGAGAAACTGTTTGTTGATATTGCTAGCAATAAGTAGTACCTTGTTCACACCTTTGACGGTTTTAAGTTAGGACAATTAAGAATGAGAAAAGCGTCTTTAAAAAGAACAGTAAGTTTGAGAGAGACGGTGGCTCCTAAAAAAGTCGTTTCGAACAATACACTTTTCTTACGTACTCGTACAGTTATCATAGATTTACAACACCAATGCCAATAACACGCACGTTAAGTAATAGTACATTACTGCCGCGGTCTATACTATATCTATGACTACTTTGCTGGTCGCGCTGATGATAGCCGACAGCGCAGCTCCAGGCCGACACAGCGCGGTCGATAAACGCCGAGACCGTTGGTCGAGACCTTTACAGCGAGGACAGCAAGGGCTGCAATGATGGCCAAGCTGGAAGGCCTAGAGCGTAGCTAGGCTAGCTCGAGGCAATCATAGCGTGACCAGCGAAGCAGTCATAGTGGGCCAAGGCTTGTATAATGCTTTACTCAAAAATGCAAGTACCTAATCTAAATAAAACCAGCAAGTAATTTAAATAAAATATATATTAAAACGTTGAAACGTCAAAATAGCGGCCGGCAAAATAATAACCACATTACATGCATTTTTGAGTAAATAAAACTAACAAACTAGGTAAAATAGATGTAATAAAAGCGATAGTAAGTAATGATTCGGTAAACAATAAAGGACTAGAAGTAATATAAAATGTAATACAATTTGTATTAGGCAGATAGAAAAAGGAAACTCGCCATTACAATGGAATAGTTTTTACTTCGAGTGGTTGACAAAGATACCGCATCAATAATAAAACTCGGTTCCGAGTACGCAGAAGTAAACTATTAACCAAACCTGTCATTTTTTTAGATTCAAATTTAGCCAACTTTATTACTGGTAGTAAGCCTCGTTGATGTGTAAGGTGATGTGATACGTGTCGATTTTCTGGTATGGTACGCTAAATACAATACTGAACATTCGATCAGAAACCTGAATTTAATTTTGTATCTGTGTCCGGTTACAGAAAGGCTATGAGGCGGGGCATTGGCTGAAATAACCAAACTGACTAACTATCAATCACGTAGCGTATGTTAAAATGTTGATTATAGATTATTTTAATCATCCTTTCTGCGACCGGCCGTGGTCGTAACCGCTACACTCAGTACGAGCGTACAGATTTCAGAGTATTATTGTTTAAGAAAGTCGTACATAAAAAAATGACATTACTTATAAATGACATCAATTATACTTTTTTTTACTTCAAGGTACAATGATAAAAAAATTAAAATAGTAATTTCGTTACATTTATTAATAAGACTTATTTTATTTTTACTATATTTTACTGTGCAATTAAGTTATTTGGAAAATAAAATATGTAGTTTTCGAATCCATCAAATTGTATTTTTGTTAGAATATTTTATTTAAAAATGCATATATAACTGTGAATGCAAATTAATCTGAAATACCCATATAAGATGAATGATGTTCCATTTATATTTAAGCATGCGCATTTTTTTTGCATCTGCTGACTTAGTTTCACGTAATTTCTAGCCAAGTCAACTTGTACTTACCAATATAAATGGTAGGATTAAATTACCTTGTTTCCGGAGTCCTTTTCACTTACTAAAATGCTGTATCTATTTAATTTAAAATCATTGGTGGTCGAAGTAAAAAGGCAGACATACCCGTACGTGATCTCAAATATTAATTCTTCAATCAACCGCTCCGTACTCCGAACCACGGCTTGTAAATACTTTAATATCATCCAAATCTAGGTCACGTGGTGTATCATAAAAAGGTTACATTGGTATGAGGTAAGACGGTTCCTACAATGTAAAGAATTTAATGGGTTTTTATTTTCCCCCGCAGCATCGTTAGGGATTTTTATTATTTGAGTCTAAAAACATGTTTTTGTTCTGATCTTCTGACTGCCTTCATGGTCTAGTTGTTAGGACGGTAGATTTAAACACGGCGGTATTGGGTTCAATTCCTTAATTGTTTATTAATTATTTACAAATCCTACGTACATAACAGATTTACATCCAAATAATACATATTTTACATGACAAGTTGAAGAATGACGTTGCTAAAGATGGGCCTATAAATTTGGAGACTCTTACATCTGTCGCACGCTGAAGATGTTGAATGCTCTCCCAGCCAGTGTGTTTCCTCACTCTTATAACCTGGAGTCCTTCAAGCGAAGTATGAAAAAGCATCTCGTTAGGCCGGCATAGTGGTAGAGACTGATGTCGGTCGTGGTAACCGGCGTCAGTTGCTCCCATTCTTGGACCTGAAAGCAAGAACAAGACTACTTGCTTTAAGCTACAGGGGCGATCTTTTTTTATTTTAAGAAAAGCGTTTTAAGAACCAAAGCACCACCGATTTCTTATGATACGTATACGGCATTTAGTCCGCCTTTGTACATAGTGCAATAAAGTTATTAAATAAATAAGTAAGTACTTTAAATAAGGCTCATTGACGTCTCTGGTGACAATAGGTAAAGTAGTATCATCACGACCGTTTCCCTTTCGGGGTGGTCAGAAACCACGCTTATAAATAAGCGGATTCATATTTAGCCAACTTTACTATAGGCCAATCATGACAAGTAGCAAGTTCGTCGATGTCTCCAGCGTACCAAACTCGAGAAATATCACAAATAAATTAAATATTAATTAAATGTTTTTATTTACATTATTAAATAGTTTTGTGTCCCGACCAGGAATCGAACCTAAATCCACGGACTTAACCGCTAGACCACGGAGGCAGTTACTAGACCACGGAGGCAGTTTGACAATAGGGCTGGCAGTTATTTCTCCCAAAAATTTAGTATCATAATTCAAAGGGGAAATGCTGCTAGTGTATTGGGCACCATGCCACAAGACATCGATTTGGAGGAGCTATTTTTTTGTAAGTATGTATTTTTATTTTCTATATATTATTATTATTTTTTAGGTTAAATTTAGATTTTGTTTTAATATAGTTTATTTAATATTGTAATTCTTTTATATTGTTTGTATATTACTTCGAATAAAAGTAACTATTAAATGCTTTAAATAAATATAGAAGTCGATTTTAGGTCAGATTGAAACGTCGAAGTCTGCCCCGAGCATTCCAAATATACTCCTCAAAAGTTCACCTAGCTCAACTTTTACGTCAAAACCGTTGAATTGTTAGCTCTGAAAGTTCATTTCTAAAGTCAGTATATATTTATTTTATAATAAACTTTCGCAACCATTTTCTATTATTAAAATGCAACTTTGTTTACGTTTCGTTATTATTATTAAATAATAACTTAAAGCCAGTTCGGCTTTTCGGAGACTCACTCTTACAGTAAAAATATGTGGGGAGCAATTCAAACCAATAAACTACATAATTAGTATGTACACATAGACTAGATAAATACACATCAATACTTATTATAGTAGATATACATATATGAAGATAATATATTATTTGGAAGTAGAAATTTGTGAAGTTAAAATATCTTGTTCTGCTTGTTTAGAAAGAAAGTATTAATTCGTTTTTTAAAGATTTCAATGGTCAGCTTATCTGATGGTCAGTGAAAGCTTGTTTCACTGGCGAGCAGACGATACGGTAAATGTATATATAAAGTATCATCAAGACCGTTTCCCTTTCGGGGTGGTCAGAAACCACGCTTATAAATAAGCGGATTCACATTTAGCCAACTTTACTATATGCCAATCATGACAAGTGGCAAGCTCGTCGATGTCTCCAGCGTACCAAACTTGAGAAAAATCACAAATAAATTAAATATTAATTAAATGTATTTATCTACATTGATAAATATTTTTGTGTTCCGACAAGCGTGGTTTCTGACCACCCCGAAAGGGAAATAGTCGTGATGATACTTATTTTTAGCTCTTTTCCCTACTTTCAAATAATATTAACTACTTCACACAAGTTGGAATAAGTTTTTGATTTCTCACTCGTTCCCAAATAAATTCTAACTTTGAAGTAAGACAGCCTTTCAAACGTGGGAACACGTTGTCTCTTTCAGCTGGTCTCTCGACGGAAATGAAAAATCGTTGACGATCAAACGTATCTATACTTACAAAGAACAAGTTTTGAATGACTGAGTTAACAACGCCAAAAGTCCAAAATTTCAAACAATTAAATTTAATCGCGTATTAACACGCGACATAAGCGTTGCCATCCGAGCGTCAACAGGTGATCCTTTGAGTAGGGAATATCTTATTCAGAGGATCAGTGTTGCCATCCAACGAGGTAACGTCGCCGGAGTCCTCGGAACATTGGGTTCATCTTCTCCTGGATTCGATAACATGTAGAGATTATAATCAAGATATTTGTAAGTATTTAGTTTTTATATTAGTTTGGCAGAAATATGTCGTATTTATTTAATTAAAAAATACATTATTATTTGCAATCAAATTAAATTATACAGCTGTAAAATGGCATCGTATATTTACATTTAGGTAATAACAATACTTGTAATTTTACTTTAAACTATAATCTAAATAAATTTATAATTGACAAGGTGTGTGGACACCCTGGCGCCTTCCCACTTGTCCATGACCTCTAAGGACCCAGGCGCTGCTGCATTATAAGCAGAGAACCTCAAGCGGCGGAAATACACTCAGCTTATTGGGAGATGTGTTTTTGCGCCGTTTGGAGTTGAAACTCTCGGGCCGTGGGGACCAAGTGCACACGAAATTTTCAAGGCGTTGTCAAAACAGCACGTCAACACCTCGGGAGACAAAAGGGCTGGGCAATATTTGGGCCAAAGGATCAGTATTGCCATTCAACGTGGCAATGCTGCCAGTATCCTTGGCACCTTGCCCATTGGCAGCGATTTGGAGCAAACTTTTTATTTATAATATTATTATTTTTTGTTTTTTCTTCATTTTAGTTTTTAGTTATATTTTTATTTATTAATTATGTTTATTTTTATTAATAGTATTTTATGTTTAAAGATGTAAGTTTTTAGTTTAATTAATATTTTTTTAAATCATTGTACCTTATTTCCTTCGAATAAAGATGCGTTCCAAAATATTAACAAGGTCAAAAAACAATTAAAAAGCAACGAATAACTTCATCGCAATATAGAATCATCAAATAAAATTAGAACTAAAATTAAATATGAGGCTTATATACTCTTAACATAAAGGTGAGTGGTCAGTTATAAGATTTTTTTTCTTAAAATCCAAAAAAGTCGTTGTTTGAACCCTGTAGCTCAAAACAAGAACGAGACTCTTGCTCTAAATGAAAATATATTTTTGTTTCTAATTGTAGTAAGAAAACCTTGAGAAATTATGATTATTTCTCTTTTCTTACATACGTCATAGATTCCACGACGCTACAGTTCACGTGCCTTAGACAGAACGTTAAGCTATTTTATATGAATGCCAAAGTAGCGAAAGAGGTATGTGGTGATTGTGACAAATGGCGCTCAATCGTCTCTGCCTACCCCACAAGGGAACTGGGACATGGGAAGATATGAATATATGAGCTAAATTAAAATCTACTTTTAAGTAAAAAATTAATTTAAATATAAACTAAACTTAATATAAAATAAACTATAAGAGACGACCCTAAAATAGTCCCAAAAAGACTGGCAACATTTCCCCTCTGTAGTAGCGAGGCAAATACGTTGGCAAAAATAATTGCCATATTAAAAATATTATTCACCATAACTTTATCATGTGGCAGTGTGCTTTTCCCCCGCTGCACAGCATGCTGACATATACACATTACATAATTAATAATGGCTCCCCATTCACAAAGGTTAGTTGGTAGAAAATGCATTTATAGCATTAAGCTCGCCTTTGTACCCACACTATTTTTTGGTTCTGTACAATAAAGAATTTATTATTATTATTAATAATAATAATTAAAATATAATCTCGTTTGAACGATACCTCTGAGTCGAAATCCACCGGTATAATTATGTAATAACTACAATGACATATCATCATTCGTAAGGCAAAAAACCGCATACGCAAAGTCCTTTAATCCCGAATTTCCTCTGTCATTGGCTAAAATTACAACTACTCTACTAGTTAATCCATCGGGTCTTTTACCATCACTGCGAGAGATCCCGGACGGTTCTGAACCAATGGAATTCGGGCAGTAACCAAAGCAAATACGAGTATATACGTTAATATTTTAAAGTAATCAATTAAAGTAAAAAAATCTTTATTGCACAATAAATATTTAAAATAAAATAAAGTAGAAAGGCGAGCTTAATACCTTATAGGTATTCTCTAACAGCTAACTAATACTGGAATAACTAATAACTAAAAAATACTGGATGAAGCAAACTGTGATATCAAGGCTTTTATGAAAAAAAAAACTTATATTATCACGGCCGAAGCCGGATCACAGAACCTTCTGGGCGGTATATGATAAAATATACGTGCCGTTTCCTACGAGATATAAAGATAAGAAAAAGTAATAATGTTGGGGTTTACATATAATATATCTTCTCGACACTGTTTCCTTCCTTTTCCGGTGACACACGTCTTAAGTTCCCCAAATAATTGCTTGCTACTTTATGTGACCGTTATAGCTTTGTATGGGCCAGTATAATGCGTTTCTCTTACAGTACATATGTCGTAAAAGACATCAACAATAGAACGATAATAGGTTACATACTCCCGGTAATGTCGTACGGAGCAGAGACGTGGACACTAACAGTGGGTCTGGTCCATAAATTCAAGGTCGCTCAGCGAGCCATGGAGAGAGCTATGCTTGGTGTATCTCTGGTGGATAGAATTCGAAACGTTGATATTCGTCAGAGAACGAAAGTTACAGACATAGCTTTTAAAATTAGCAAGCTGAAGTGGCAATGGGCCGGACACATCTGCCGCAGAACCGACGATCGATGGGGCAAACGGGTTCTAGAGTGGAGACCACGTACGGGAAGACGCAGAGTGGGACGACCCCCCGCCAGATGGACAGATGACCTAAAGAAGGTCGCTGGTGGGGGTTGGATGAGGGTAGCGAAAGATCGCGTTAAGTGGCGAGCCTTAGGGGAGGCCTACATCCAGCAGTGGAGAGATACAGGCTGATGATGAAATGAATGATGAAAGGTTACATAAATTTGAAGACTATATACGTCGAAAAGTGCTCTTTTAGTGCCCGTTTTAGTTATAAGGGCCACTGAACGCGGCTAGTAACGCGTCCACAAGCATTGGTTGGCAACTTTTTTAACTCGGCCACAAACGCCAGCGAAGATTTTTTCTCCAGGCGAATTTCCACTCAAGCATTATTAATTAAGAATTTATTTTGTGATAGGAACTATGTACCTGCGCTTGCTGGCTCGATCTGGACATCCAATGGTGGACACGCTTGTTGGCTTCTTGGTAGCCCAAACCCAATATTCTATTTTGACGAATTTACGAAACTTAATTTGACGTTGGTATATAGAAATAATGTTCAATTTTAAGGAAGATCGAATATTTTTACTAGATAGGCTGTTAGATTGTGTATTTTTAATTGTATTATTATTATTATTATATGTATGAGCTAAAAAATACCCTTTAACAAAGCCTACTCTTTCCTCTCCTTGACTTGATGTGACGTGTAGCGTAGCGTCGATCTCTCATAGGTGTTGCTCAACAAGATGGACTGGTTACTAAATAGCTGTATCCGGTGTATCTTTTGTTTACGCAAGTATGATTACATCTCTGAGTATCGCGCTAAGTTAAAGTGGCTACCAATTCGTTGTCGCAGGAACCTCAAAATCCTCTGCTGGAATCTTCAAAAAAATCTTCTCTATTCTTAATGCGCCTGCAACACCGAAATACCTCAAGGACAAGTTTGCTTATCTCTCGTCACTTCATAACAGGTGACTCGCTCGGCCCACAATTCTCTTTTATCTATCCCATCTCTTCACTCTAGCTTTCAGTCAAATTTCTTCGCAGAAGTGGCCGCTAATTTATAAAACAATATGCATTGAGTTACGCGGTGATGGCTCGGTTGTCAGAACGCAAATCCGTAAATCCTACAAAGGTCGGTTCAAACCCACGCGGCATGTACCAATGAAAAATACACTTTTCTTAAGTACATTTGTCTTAGATATACAACACCATCGTTCCCGTGCCTCGGAGAGCACGTTAAGCCGTCGGCCTCGGTTCGACTAATACCAACTTGTGGAATCGTTAATAAATTGTCATTAAACGTTGACATCATATCGTCGCCAAGCCAGCGTGGCGAGTGTAGGCCAAATTCTCCAGATATATGTTCTGGAAGGCCCATCTCCAGCAGTGGAGGTCTAGGACGCTGTGTTCTAGGGGCTTTAATGAATAATGAAAGTATTTTTTTCAACCAAGACAAATTCAAGTTTACCCACATTTGTATTAATTACAGTAATATGAATATACATTTATTAAGAAGAGTATGTAACCAGCTGCAATGTCATAAGAGTTATTTTTTTAAATTTACTATCAGACTAAATAATCTATTGCCCTTAATTGATTCAATTACGCCCAGTTGCAGAAAGGCTGATTATATTTTCACATATTTAACGTATGCCTATGAGGGACGTCATTGGCTAAAATAATCAAAGTGATAAGCTAACTACCAATTGATTTCTTTTATTTTCAATTCATTATTGCACCAAAACTTAAAATTATGTACTGTTAGAATATTATTTGCGATATCATCGATTATGGTCATTCAATTGATTTGAGACTACAACGCTACTCGTTGAGGTTTGGGAACGTCACTACGACGGCTGTCACTTGATGCCCGTTTTGCGCTTCCATTTAAGTTGTAAAATATTTTGTTAAATATATCTACTTATTATATTTATAAACCTGTTTTATTTATTAGTACATAGTCGAGTTTAATACCTGTTAGGTATATTCTGACAACTAACCTTTGGGATGAGAAATTGGCTGCATTAACTAGTAGTCTAATTTATAAATACACTAATCACGTTGGCGTATATCAAAATATTGATCATAGATTATTTGAATCATCCTTTCTGCAACTGCCCGTTGATGAGCTTTCGATGCAAATAAAATTAGGCCTAAACTCTCAAAGAATACAACAGAAAATTGCATGTAAAGATCCAAGTTAAGACACACGAAGGGTTATTAATTAATAGACAACAAGGGAAAGAGCTATAGGAATTAAATAAAAATATACAACACTGTAAGCATATTAATTTATTACTCAAAGTCTTTAAAACACTACGTTGTACAATTTTACGGGTATTTACAGTGAAATGTTTTTAAAACATAATTCTTTATTAAAATATTAAGCATCTATCAATTGTGAATCTATTAAAATTTATTTTCAAAATAATTTAAAAACAGTCTATAATAATCTAGATCTTAAATTATTCAGTTAACAACGTCTCTCAACAACACTTGCACAATCAATTCTGTTCATATCGCGAAATACTCTCGCTAAATTCGTCAGCATGTTCACATCATTGTTTCTACATAACCAAAGGTTTAGAAGGTTATCTGTCGGCGAACACGTGTTCGAAAAATAATAGTAATATGAGTTTAATTTGAGTTTCTCGGCCAACAGTCTCCAATCCAAACCTTTAGAATGTTGCGGGTCCAAGAGTTTACACAAAATAATTCTATCCGTCCTCGCCAGCACTCTTTTCTCTCCGTAATTATTATCAACATTATCGTAATTACTCCTTTTCATATTGTTGCTTCCTTTGTATACAAAATCATATCGTCCCTCGTTTTTACTCAGTGAGGAATAGACGAAGGGATTCTCAACAATGTTAACTGAATAACTCTTGTCAATGCTACAAGAACTAAGTCGTTTAGGATAACACACATTGTAATTAAAGTTCAAATCGTTAGCTTTAATATTAAAATTGACACCGTTCGATTGTTTTTGTTTTTGGTATATCGACACGTTAAATTCTAGGCAATGCGTGGTATCTAACTGCTGCAAAACATAATTACAGTGCAGAGGTCGTAAATTCATGTTCCAAACGGAGGAGAATGGTATTTCGTAATATTTAGCTCCCGACATCAACTTCCAACCAAACCCAATATCTCTAATATTAAAACATAAATCAGAGCAGGAATCTTGAAAGTACATCGTTTTGGGATCACATAAAAGCGCCCCTCCTATTCTTCTTTCGTTCTCCACACAGTCGTGAAAGGCGTACGGGGTGTCATCAAACACTCGCATTCTTACATTGTAATAAGACGAATCTTCAGATTTCTTCGAAATGAAAATACCAACTTTTAACATTTTAGCATCGAAGCCGCTAAAACTTCTACCGACTAGAACAAAGTCGCTTAAAAATTCACAGACTAAAAACGCCCGGCTGGAGTCGAGCTGTGCAAACATAGGTACCCCTTGTGTTTCTTGACCTAAAGTTAGAACCTTGGTCCAGTGTTTGGAGTTTATTTCTTCAGGTTTTTGCAGCACGGAAATAACCCAACTACTGTTTTTTAGAGATGCACAGTGCGGCAAAGATACTACTATAGCTTTCAAAAAATGTACGTTTTTCACTCCACATTTGATTATCGGCGATAGTTGAGTTTCACCTAAAAAAATAATACCACATTAAAAATTATATACCTACGCGTCTAAATATATGCTCTCTTTTCCGCTAGACCATGGAGGCAGTAATAAATTATTTCTGGAATATTAAGAAAAAATCAGATTGATTGATTAAATACAAAAGAATATTTATAACCTTCTTGTAATATCGGTCGGCACCATTCCTCGTCCAATACTTCAATAGAAAATAATTCCTTTTCATCATTATCGCTCGCCCCCTCAGGAACAAAAAGTTTTACTCCACATTTTTCCAAATTTAGCCATCCTCCATCACTGGTCATTATTTTAGAAATTGCTGTTTCCAAAGAATTATTAAAAGTCTTTTGTGATTTCGAGTCAATTGATACATTGTTTTTTAAAGACGGCGACATCTCTACACTCTCGTTGGCGCACGAAGACCCAGCTTAAAAAAATACATAAGTTTAATATAATATAATATAATATAATATAATATAATATAATATAATATAATATAATATAATATAATATAATATAATATAATATAATATAATATAATATAATGTAAAGAGATATTAAAATAGTTTTTTTTTTATAACTCATAGTTTACATAGCAATTATATTTTTGGATTAATGAAGCTGGTTGTGCAGATATTATGTATTCTCTCTCTGTGTAATTGTTTGTAATCCTAAATAAAATAAAATAAAATAAATATAATATATTTTTTAATAAATAATAATATATAACCAAGGAAGAAACTGATCCCCAGCTTGAGGCAGGGATTTCTAGGCTAAGGATTAAAGTTTCTCCAAATTAAAAGTATACTTATATACATATATTTGTATATTCATATATTTTGTACAAATATACGTTTTGTAAAAACAGCTAAATAAAACAACCTTAAAATAACAATAAAGTTAGCTTTCTCTACATTCTATTCAAATGCTACTGTGACCTATATTCGAAGTTCGTGTTGCAATGCTCGACTTGTTTTTTAAAATTAAAATAGAAATAGAAAATCGAATTGAAGAAAAAGAAATAAAAAAAGGTACAAATTATAACACTCACAGCTCAAAAAGCAACTGGAATCTGATGGTTCTGATTCGCTAGTGTCCTTGCAAGCATAATTTCGTTCACTCAATGCATAGTTATTGGATCTTACCTCTTGATCTATTGGCGATATGTAGCTATAAACAAAAACAAAATATGTTAACCCTGTCCTTTTAAAACCTAAAAAGTATGTACATCGTCCCCGTAGAGGGAAAACTGATCATGTGACAGGATGAATTGACTTTTTAATAGAGTCTAGCTAATGAAAGTCGACAATTGAATTATTTGGAAACTTTCAAATGGCAAACCATGTGTATTATAAATTTTGTAATTAATTCCTTATTTACTTTTCGCTCTACAGGGGATAATTTATTTCAGGACATTCCTTAAAATGGCTTTTTATGAAGAATTAATTATGTTAAAAACATTATTATATATTTTTTTATGTTTTTTACTTGGTTTAAAATTAAAAGTTGTGCTTTATAATACAAGTATTATTATCTATATTTCGTAAAAAATATCATTGATAACTTTATTTAAAATAATAAATAAATAAAAAGTATAATTTTATTATTTACGAGTTGTGATAGAAGCCAGTAATGTCGTATGTGCAGAAACGTGGACACTGACGGTAGGTCTGGTCCACAAGTGCAAGGTCGCTCAGCGAGCTATGGAAAGAGGTTTGCTCGAAATTTCTCTAAAGGTTAATGCCAGGAACGTTTACATCGGTCAGAGAACCAAAGTTACCAACATAGCTTTCAATATTAGCAAGCTGAAGTGGCAATGAGCTGGACACATCTGTAGCAGAACCGATGAAGGATGGTGTAGACGGGGTGGAGACCAAAAATGGACAGATGACCTGACTTCCTCATGCTGGTGGGGGATGGATGAGGGTGGCAGAAGATCGTATTAACCGGCGAGCCTTAGGGGAGGCCTTATCCAGCAGTGAAGAGACTCAGGCTGATGATGATGATACAAGCTTATTATATGTGATTGTTTGACAGGGGTAAAGACTGATGTCAGTTGCAACTATTCACTTGCATCTAGCTTACCATCAAGGCGTAGCGCGTAGGCGAGATCATTCGGTTCACTTGTCGACCTATAAAAAAATGGATTGGGTTTGCCTTACCTATTAGCCAATTGAGGCACTTCATACAAATGTTCATTTCTCTGTGTGTTTGTGGAAATAGTTGTATGTCTCGGCGTTGCTCTGGAGTTAATTGTATGGAATTCCTCGTGTATGGTAAGATCTGGTTGGTTTGTTAACGTTCTTTTTATCACACTCCCAAAGTAATTCGAACCTAAAGGCAATAAACAAACTAATGATTAAGTGGTCTTATCTGTGAAATAAACCATTTGTAAAATAAACATTTAAAAACTTATTTTTTTGTTTTGTACCGTAAAATGAGGGTAACTGAGATTTTCTGTCTGTTTAGTATAAATTAAATTAAATGCTTGTAATTTAATTAATAATAATTTGACAACACTCAATCATCATGTAGAGTATTAAAAAAAAATATTATTTGTGTATTGTTTCAAAAACCGACGAAATTTACTATGATGAAGTATTCAGTAATACTTTTGACATTTGACTTTGACTATTTTCAGTGTTAAAATGCTAGGTCTATGGTTTTTTGCAACATAAGCTAAAGCTATAATGTTACGTTTATTCGTTTATTTATAATATTAAAAATAAAACAGTGCCAGCCCTATGCAACAACTCTATTACGTGAATTAGTGATCCAATTCACCTCAAAGCCAATTTAAATTGGGCCAAACTATTTTGGATATGTATTAGTTAACTATATACTATGTGGAATTTATAAAAGAGCAAATATTTTATATTATAATCTAGAATAGAAATAAAGAACTACGTATTTTTTATTTTAATTATTCAGTAATAAAATCTTAAGTTACGGTCCAGAGAAGTTTTCCTAAAAATATCGCCACTTATACTCAGCCTAATCAAGTAGGTAGCGAGAGGTCGACGATCGCGCGAACGTTGACTTACGTAATTCTTTCTCTCTCTATTTCGACTCTCGGCTGTAAGCGAGATTAATTAATAATAACACTCCCCAGCCTTTCAGTAGTATTTTGTTTTTCGGATAATGATATATATCTTTTACAAAAAAGTTACTTTTATTATTTTAACTCTATTTAAAACTTCTACTAATGACATCTGAAGCCTAAAAAAAATGCATTGTAATTAGAAAATTTAACTTTAGGCACCATTTTAATTTTATTAAAGAAATAAATGTTAAAAATTTAAAGATTATTTACCTGGAGCTGGTTTAGCGTAGGTAGAGTTGTCGTTAATTTTAATTTTCAGATATTTAATACCAAAAATAACAACAATGATGAATATTAGAAAGACAACAGACAATGCTGTCAACAGCTGCCAGTATGATGAAGCTGAAACAATAACAACATAAAAAACCTATTTTTTACTAGATTATTTTGGAGTGCATTTTTTAAAATATGGTAACACTGCTTCTTTTTGCAATTTACCAATTTTGTTTACATTTTTATGGTATTGTCACCCTTGCGCCCACCTGATGGTGGCATGCGAGGTCCATCAATGTTCCATCAATGGTCCATCAGACACTCATGACTGATATCAGTCTAATCTCTGAAATCATACCGAAGAGCAGAGTTTTTGACAACAACTCGTACAATATGGCAATAAAATTACATACATATCTTCACGCCAGATCCCTTGCGGGGTAGGCAGAGACAATTGAGCGCCATTTGACACAATCACGACATACTTCTTTCGCTTCATCGACATTCATCAACCTCTTCATACATGCCCTTTTGTTACGAAATCTTTTTAATGTACCTTCAGCCAGTGTTTTATTTATTTGATCGTGATATGTGAGTCTCGGTCTGCCAGGGCCTCTTTCACCCACAACTTTCGCATTATATATCTGGTTCGTCAATCTTACTTCGCTCATCCTCTCGACATGAACGAACCATCGTAGCATGCCTTTCCTTATTTTTGTCCCTATGCTTTCTTTTATACCCACCATTTTCCGTATTTCGACGGCAATAAAATTGTACAATAAAATACCTAGTACATTTTAAGAATTAAACTTTTTAAACTTTCGCGCATATTCATAATAGTTTTTTAAAATAATTTTAACGGGTCTTTACGCGATTTACCTTAGAGCCCCATTCTCCAAAGTAGCAAAACACGTACGCACCCCAAAGGATGTCATTCCTTTCCAAACGCCTGGCGTGTATAAAGTGGACTGCAGCTGTGGGAGTTCATATATTGGCCAAACTAAGCGCACAATAGCCGAGAGGGTCAAGGAACATATAGACGCTGTAAAAAACTGCCAATTAAACAAGTCAGCAATAGCAAAACACCTAATGGATAGTGGCACAAACCATTGGATTGAGCTGCATGACCCAAAGATACTTTCCACCGATCGGCACTATTACCCTAGAATAGTACGTGAAGCGATCGAAATAAAGAAACACAAAAAATTCAATCGAGAGGGGGGTTATAAGCTATCTTCATCGTGGAATCCAGTAATCAATAGGTTTCGACGCCGGGAAAAATCGCCCGGTGTCGCCAAGGATATTGTAAGTGTCGTGTGTCGTGATTTCTAAAAACTTTTAAAAGTGATAAGTGGGTAGGTTTACATCTGCCGCCCAGTATGTACGAGACTACACCGCATAGCTTCAGTCGACCCGTGACCACGGCCAATGCAACTTGGCTGAAACGTCGGGAGAAATATGTCTCTAAGGTAAATCGCGTAAAGACCCGTTAAAATTATTTAAAAAAACTATTTTAAGAATTGCCTACAATTAAATTTAATAAAGTAATTTACGTCTTGTTGTGCGAGTTTTGTTTATATTCTACAAATGAATTCTTAAATAAAAAAACTAAAATGAAAAATTAACATCGTATAGCTATTTAGATTTAAGTTTTGACATTACATAAATTCTCTGACATAATGTACTCATATGGTGCTGACATCAAGTCATACCTACATTGCATGCTGAGGCTCAGTAAGACATTATCACAAAGCCTATATATAATATATAAAAATGTTAATAATAATTTATTACTGTTGTAACATATTAGGTTAAGATGTTTTTATGCAATAAAAAAATTTGAATTTGTCCAAAACATTATGCCGGCTTGACTGGGCATGACGGCAATTCGAGCCTGATCGGATACACTTTACATATTTGTATCGGCACGAACGGTGGATACTTCCCTGGCAGACTGGGCAAATAACCACCATCAGTCCGTCTACCACCTATTAAAAAATATTAATACTCTAACATAACTATTTGCTTTTAGAAAAGTAGGTTCCAATTTCATTACTTTTCTTTTACTTTCTTCATTGGTGAATTAATAGAGCGGCTCGGTTGTAAGAACTCTTTCTTTAACATCCCAAAACGGTTGGTTCAAATTTCAGCATGTACCAATGAGAAATACACTTTTCTTACATACATACACCGCCTCCGTGGTCTAGTGGTAACAAACGTTGCCGTGAACTCGGGAGGTCGTGGGTTCGATTCCCACCGGGGGTAAGTTGTACATTGTATAATTTGTCTCGGTCTGGGTGTTTATATGTATTATATGTATATATTTACAAAAAAAAAAGTTAAATATATAGTTTATAAACCATCTAGTTTCCGTAACACAAGCCTCGTAGCTTACCACGGAAATTGGATGGCGCTGTGTGACCTGTCTGGAAATATTTATTTATTTATTTATTATTTATTTGTCATAGATTTACAACACCAACGTGCCCGTGTCTCGTTAAGTCGTTTGGTCGGTCCGTAGTGGACGAATAAGTTAATAAATTGTCATAACAAAATTACATCAGACCCTTGCCAACCCGTCCGACCAGGAAGGAAGGAAAATACTGGAAGGCCCATCTCCAACAATGAAGGTCTAGGATTCTGTGTTCTAGGGGCTGTCATGATAATGATGAAGCAGATTTACTTGTGTGGGAGTTTAAATATTTACTATTAAGTGACGTCACTCATGCTGACTAATGTTTCGAGATAAACTTCTAATATCTCAGAAATAATGTTTTTATTTTATCAATTTAAAAATGTATTGTTATTTAAAACGAAAATCAGTGTAATTTTAAGTACCTACTCTAATAAAATAAAGTATATAATAAAACAAAATACTATTTTTTTTTCAAATATTATTTAAAATATCTTACAGTCAGACACATCAGTTTTGGACGTCCTTACACACATAGGACACTGGGCCATTTGGTAGTCCTTTCCAAGACAGGCGGAACTCGACAGACACTTCCTTCTGCGTGTCTGTAAACAGTCAGTGTCACAATGGGACCATTCCGACCACTGGGACCATCTACCTGTCAAAATTAAAATATTATTTTAGTTTTTATATCAGTTTTTTTTTTAAATATTGTTGTTAAAAGATTAGTTTTTTTTTTTAATTACTGAGCACGGTATGTGACACCAACGTCCCTAACGTGCCTACTTAAAATGCAACAGAAGTTCGGTTACCTACACCAAACGGTAGGTGTTGGTTTTCTACTTTTTTTAAACGACCAACAATATATACAATTTTTTTGCTGAAATTCCATACATATAAACATAGGTCTTGGAGTGAAACTAAACCAATTTGCAGTTGTCCTTCATTTTAAAATTTTTAACATGAAAGGATACGTCCATTAAAGATAAACTTAACACAAACACATATTGTTTTTTATTTTAATTGTATTTTTAATTCCAAATATAAAATATAATATTATTTGCAGAAACTAAACGCAATTCAAAAACACTTTACCCGAGGATTAACACATTGTGACCCCTCCCCCTTCCCCAGTCCCCTCACCCTGCTCACACACACACAAACACCCCCACACATATAGACAACACAGTTACATACTATACTATACTTGCTATTTGTGTAACCTCTTTTAATATATTTTTTGTATGTTCATTATTAGAACACACTATCTCCTGTTATACATAACGAACCAACATTATTTTGTGTTAATAAACGATTTATATTTGTGACGTCACAGGGCACATAATAAGACAATCTCTCATACATTGTTTTTTTAGTAAATAATGTTATATTTTTATTCGAAGTAATGTACAAAGATTAAAAACTAAATACATAATAATACATATAAGTACAAAAATTTGCCTATTTAGGATTTTATATTTTAATTAATGAACAATTACGAATGGGCTTCAGAATATCCCTGGTGGAAGGGCATAGGCTCGCTTGGTAGTCAAAAAAAATAAATTTAAACAAACGACAACCTTGTTTAATGTGTTGTGACGTCACAGATATGGCGTGATAGTGTTGTATCCATTACTAGCAAAATATCAATCCATTTGTTGTATGGTTTTTTTTAGTAATATTAATGTATAAACTATAATTAAAAGCAATAAAACAATGTACATATTCCTTAATATTGTGTTATTTAAAAGCATTTCTATGATGCATGTAACTTGCAAGTTAAACAATGATCATGCACATGCAATGTTTAAACAACTACTAAACAAATTGCAGAAAGACATGCGAGTAAATGCTTTTATGTTAATTAAAAAGCCTTCAAGTTACATGCATAATGTAAATGCGCAGTTTAATATATACCTAATAAAATATCTGGAGAGTCATCATCAGCTATTTCGTCAACATAAATGTCTGAAAGAAAACAACTTGTTAAAGGCATGTAAACACTAAATGCGACTTAGATGTAGACCAGCAACCGAGATCATTTTCTTTAGCCGCAAACGTTATACTTGTATAAAGTTGCGTCCTGATCTTGGATTAACCACTTTTAGCCGCAAACATTATACTCATATAAAGCTGCGTCCTGATCTTTGATTAACATCTTTTAGCCGCACATGTTATATTCGTTTAAGGTGCATCCAGATCTTAGATTAACCCCTATTAGCCGCTAACGTTATACTCGTATAAAGTTTAAGACGCGGTTCCACGTTCGTAATACTAGTATCACTGCTCTTGTGTGTCAACAAAATGTGAATCTACGTCGAAACATAAAACTTTTTGGTTCCAATCAATGCAGCAATGTTTGCGAGTTTAGGTCTAATTTTATTTCAGTTAAAAGATTACTCAGTAAATCGATCTCTGTCAGCCATCAGTCGATGATTTTGGTCACGGTCTATCAAAACAATATATCATTTGCCTCTGTAGTCTAGCGGTTAAGACCGTAGATTTAGACGCGGTGGTACCAGGTTCGATTCCTGGTCGGAACACAATAGTTTATTTAATTTGATATTTCTCGAGTTTGTTACGCTAGACACATCGAAAAGCTTGTCATGATGGGCCTAGAGTAACGTTTAGGAAATAGACTGCCGCTGCTTCGCAAGCACGTATACATTCCACTTAGTACCTACTCTATAGCAGTAGACGAACGTATAAGTACGTGCATGTGGTCTAAACTGCAATAATAAAAATTCTAAGATCAGTGCAGAAACTATAGGTATAATAATACAGATTTATACCTAATAAAAAAATAAGTAGGCCTACCTACATGTAGAAAATAGTATTAAAAAAAACTGACTAAATACAAAATTACAATAATTATTGCAATAATAAACCTGTAGTTCTAGCAAGCACATTTATTGCATGAACATGAAATAAGGTAAACCCAGGTGCTGCGGCTTTCTAACCTCTTTAAGCAGACTGCTTTTCTGACTGACAACATTAGACAATGTTATTTTATGACATGAGTTTGAATTTAGAACACATACGATGACGACGAAAAGAAGACGCAATAAATAAAGAGTAAGACAAAATTTATAACTTTTGTTAAAAAAAAAAAAAACCTAAACACCTATTATAATGATTTCAATTCCTACCATATGACAAGGAGTATGAAAAAATTAACGATATAATTATTGATGGAAACACATCGGATATTTTCTGTTAGTACACTTTATTGTCCTTTCAATAGACACTAGTTTATATGACTATGAACATCGAGTCGTTAGAAGTCTTAAAAAAAATTGTATTGACTTTAATCAAAAGAATATAGATAGAAATACATATCTTCACGCCACATCCCTTGCAAGGTATGCAGAGACAATTGAGCACCACTTGTCACGATCGCGACATACCTCTTTCGTTTTTTTATTTATTTGATCGTATATTGATAAAATAAAAATTGAACGGGTTGTTTTACTTTTAAACGCGGAAATCATTTAACTAAACCAAGATTTTTTTGCCAACGTCCTTCTCGACCCGAAAACCGTCCAAACTTACCCGGGTTTACCTTATATGATTTTGGACAATGCCATGAGATGCGACGTAACGGAACTACAAATTGCTAGAGGTATGATTTTTTTTTAATTGATGAAATCTCAATCACCTAACGGAGTTTGTGCGTGCTATAGCGTTTAATTATCACTTATTTTAAGCACTCGTACTTTCATAAAAGCTTGTAATTTTTACTTATTGTGTAACTCAATTAACTAGATTTTTTTAATATTTTAAATTTTTACTCGTGCACGCATTTTTTTTATTATAATACCTAAGTCACAATCTAGACAGTCCTGTGTCTTCTGGACCGCCGTGCCGACACAAGGTTGACCCCCATTCAGAGGTCTTGGTGCTGTGCAACTCCTCAGCCTTCTTCTGCCGTTCGTAGAGGATCCAGGACAAGAACATTCGCCCCAGGAAGACCATGGACTCCAACCGCCATTCACTTTACACAAATAAGTCAAGTTAAAATATTTATACACGCGAAAAGGCAAGTGCACGTCATTGTTTCATAAAAAATATTCTACGTCTACTAGTGTACTGACAAAAATGGATATTCAATGTAAAATCGTCGGTTAATTGATAAAGAAGTAAATTATCAGAAGTTCGTATCTTATAATTTTAATATGAGAATTTATTATATTGTTATATAATATTTAGTGTATGCAATAATATATATATTTTTTTTATAATAGCAGGACATGTGCGCCCACCTAGTGGTAAGTGTCGCGCAAGGTCCATTAATTTTAGCATCTGGAATCAAACACTCGTCACACTGACATCAGTCCCTAACACTACGCCGCCGGCTTGACAGGACATGACGGCAATTCGAGCCTGATCCGTGTAGATACACTTTACTGGGTTTATCGGCACGAGCGGTGGATACTTCCACACACAAGCAGACTGGGCAAATTACCACCATCAGTCTGTATCGTTAAGTTTTAGTTTAACAGCATTGTTACGGCTTGGTATCCTATCCAGATTCCTCAAGTTGCTTATTCTTTCCCTACACCAAAAAGTAACATTAACAAACGTCACTGTTGTATCTGCGCGACCGCGATGCGAGCTAGTCGTGTCTAGCTGTGATAAACTGACGTTTCGCATGCCCGAGCTTGCATGGCGAAAATACATGAATCCATCCAAAAGACTATATAATAATAATAATTGAAGTTTTGTATAAAGTGCAGTGCTTGGCCAAGCTGGAAATAGTGTGCTTCGAGATCTGTGTGTACCTATATTTTTTCCCCCAAGTCGTATGCCTTTGTCTACTTATTTCAGCACGTTCATCATCTCCTAGCTTAGATGTGAATCAGGGATAGCCCTAAACGTAAGCAACACAGAATTAGATCCAGTAAAACCACCCAGCAATTATAATTCTTATTAATTAAAAATATACAGTCCACTCCTAGAAGCTCCACCAAGCATTGTTATCGTAAATACCGTAAATATTTTATTTAACCGACGATTATACATACAATCAAATATCCATTTTTTGCAATGTGGAAGGCTACGCTTTGCTGCCCAATAAGTAACTTGTTATGAGACTAGCAGCTTAACAGATTTCATTGACCTTATGTAATGTTTTATCTGACGGAGAAAATAATCTGCAAGAAAAACTCAGCTATTAATTAACATATTAAAACAAGTAGAAAATTACGTACCAAAGACGGTTAGAAGTGCTGGATCAGACAATCGTTTACCAGCAAAATTTTCAGCAACACATGTATAGTTTGCCATGTCCTAAAAAACACATTTATTTAAATAAATTGTTGAAGAATACATATTTACCGTTATCAATGTTGATGGAATATAGATTCTTGATACCTATGTCGATCTAAAGATTCTGGATTGCAAGAGTTCGAGGAATGGGGAAAGTAAAGATGTTTATTTTCAAACACTGTTGGAACGATTCAGCTAAGCTGAGGTTACATTCATATAGTCGTAGATAGGTACTCGTTCGTACTACCTATACAAAAATATGACATGCATGAATACGTTTTAAGAGATCTCTTTTGATAGTTTAAAAACTGAACAGAATATATTTTCGCAAAATGTGTGCAGCATGGCTGCTTGTGAAGCAGGCTAGGGCAGCTCCCGTCTAGGTTTCTGTTTTTTAATTATTTTTTATTTGTTTTATTTTAATTGTATTTTTAATCGATTTTGTTTGATTATACATTTTTTTAAAGTTTTATTTATATTACATATATACAAAAAAATTTATTAATTATTTTCAAAGAATCAGCATAGCGATTCAGCGAGAAAATGCGCCCAGCGTTTTTGCCATCATGCCGCGCGGATACGATTTATATTTAAATTAGGTTTTGTAGATAGGTTTTTTTGTTTTGTTTTATAACATAATATTTTTTTCTATTAGCTCTTAATTTAAAAAAAATATATTCATTTATCTAGAAGGATGATCACTACAAGTTATTTAAAAGAATGCTATTTAAAAGCTAACAACTGTAAGTAATATTGTATAATGTATGTTTTATTATTTATTTGAATTTAGTATTATTATATATATTTATGTTTTATATTAGTATTAGATTTAGATTTAGTAGAATTTCAATTATCTATTTTCCTGTTTAAATATTTGCACCTACCTTCCACATACCATGTTCGTAATGTCCCTAAAGTTGACCGCCTTTGTATTTACATAGTGCAAATAGTTTTAAAATAAATAATTTTTTTTTCTTTGTATCTTTAAAACCCAATAAATTAATTATTTTCGCACCTCTGGATAAGTTAAATAAAAGAAGAGGACGTAAGGAAGTTTATTATTATGGTAATTCCTACTGAACGCGGGAAATGGTGTTAACGGTGCCCTGGGGTCACTGATCGGCAGTCGAAATGTCAGTGACAAAGCTCGGCTCGCCATACACAATGCCATGATGGTACCAACACTGATGTATGGAAGCGAGACGTGGATACGTCAGAATACACATGAGAGTAGGGTTAATGCAGTAGAAATGCGGTCGTTGCGGCGGATATGTGGCGTCACTTTGGCGGACCGCATACGTAACGTCGAAATACGGAAAAGGGTTGGTATGAAGGAAAGCATAGGGACAAAAATAAGGAAAGGCATGCTACGATGGTTCGGCCATGTTGAAAGGATGAGCGATGAAAGATTGACGAACCAGATATATAATGCGAAAGTTGTGGGTAAAAGAGGCCCTGGCAGACCGAGACTCACATATCACGATCAAATAAATAAAACACTGACTGAAGGTGCATTAAAAAGACTTCGTAACCAAAGGGCATGTATGAAGAGGTTAATGAATGTTGACGAAGCGAAAGAAGTATGTCGTGATCGTGTCAAATGGCGCTCAATTGTCTCTGCCTACCCCGCAAGGGATCTGGCGTGAAGATATGTATGTATGTATGTATGTATGTATTGCTAAAACCTGGTCCAAATTTGACAAAGCTTTTCCTATATTACCTGTATGACATTGTATGAGGCAGCGCCGGCCCTGGGGTAGAGTTAGAGTAGCGATCGCTCTAGGTGCCGCGGTATAAAGGGTGCCAAAAATCCAAATTCGAAAAACAAATTTCAATGCAAATTAAAATTTTAATGGCACATTTTTTCATCATTGTGGCCTTTTAAAACATATTTCTATAGAATTTGGCCTACACTTGCCACGCTGGCAAGACTCTAATGTACGGTACGCGAGGTCCAAGAACGGGAGCAACTAACGCCAGCCTACCACTACCACTATGCCGGCCTAACAAGATTTGGTTTTACACTTCGATTGAAAGTCTCCAGGTTATAGGAGTGGGGCTGAGAGAGCATTTCACATCTTCAGCGTGCGACAGATGTAAGTCTCCAAATTTTTATTTGTTTTGTTGTTTAGTTATTTTCCTTATTTAAAAAATGTACTCTTTTAATGTTATATTCAGGTTGAATGGAAACTGGCTCCTGTCACACCGGCCAAAAACCTACCTCAGGGGCCAGTGCCACATTTGTTTTGTAATGTACATTTTTTATGTGCATGTGGCTCTTTATAACTCTCACCGTGGTATACCTTGTTAAACACGCTTAGAGAGCCAACGTGCAGCTGCAGTGCAGTGATTCGAGAGTTTATCGAGAGAGTGATCTTTAGATCTAGAGACCTACTAGAGACAATCTCGCTC
This sequence comes from Tinea semifulvella, assembly GCA_910589645.1. Lineage (NCBI taxonomy): Eukaryota > Metazoa > Arthropoda > Insecta > Lepidoptera > Tineidae > Tinea > Tinea semifulvella. Next base: position 5,080,541 of record OU342587.1, on the reverse strand, counting down.
TTCACTGATCATATACTAGGGCCGGCGCTGTATGAAATACATCTCCAACCCTTCGACTAAGACCTTGTAATTTATATTCACAGCTCGCAATATATCTGACAATTAACACGTAATCTCATTAGTCTAAACGAGACAAGATATTATGATATGAGGGGACATATATTTCCCCCCTGCTGAAGTCACATAAAACAATAATGCAAAGTGCTTGTGAAACCATTTCCATTTGTATCAGCATCAATTTTGAGAAAAAAGCTTTTAAGTACAGGTTCGGCAAAATACCTTTCAATCAGCTTTCTAGGAAATTAAATTACTGTCATTTTGGACATATTTTCACTTTTATATACCTAATTTTATACTGAGATAAATTGCAAAAACATTATAACGATATTATGTATTCTGTAAGTAGTATAGAAATATAATATATAAGAGAGAAGACATTTTTCTAAGCATTCCATGGATTCACCGTGCGGGTGCCGAGTCCATCGTGTGAAAGAGATGAGAAGAATGGTGTCTCGGGCTTGCGACCGACAATAGGCTGGTTTAAGAAAAGAAGGCCTCCCTTTTTTATTTTATTGCGCGATAATACGCTCACCATCCACCATTCTACTCCTCTCCCTACCCAACCAAATACTGTATGATTCCGTTAATGCCGTCTTGGAAGCTCGTTCCATAAATGTATTGACGGCAGACCTGTTTAGGCAAAATTCTTTCAGTAAATGATGCAAAGATTTTGCTGGAACTCCTCTCGCACCAACTTCCACTGCGTAAAGCTGAGTCTTGAATGCGTTCCTGATCATTTCTTCTGTGAGATTATAATATTTATTCGACTTCATGTTGTGGTCTTTTGGAATATTTGATTCCCATGGAATATTATATAAATATGTATGTTATTATTTATATGCACCACGTGCAGACGTGGACACTGACAGTGGGTCTGGTTCACAAATTCAAGGTCGCTCAGCGAGCTATGGAGAGAGCTATGCTTGGTATTTCTCTGATGGATAGAATTCGAAACGTTGAAATTCGTCAAAGAACCAAAGTTACCGACATAGCATTCAAAATTAGCAAGCTGAAGTGGCAATGGGCCGGACACATCTGCCGCAGAACCGACGACCGATGGGGCAAACGGGTTCTGGAGTGGAGACCACGTACGGGACGACGCAGAGTGGGACGACCCTCCGCCAGATGGACGGATGACCTGAGAAGGGTCGCTGGTGGGGGTTGGATGAGGATTGCAAAAGACCGCGTGCAGTGGCGAGCCTTGGGGGAGGCCTATATCCAGCAGTGGAGAGACACAGGCTGATGATGATGATGATGATGAATAATAATAATACATTATTTATTACTATATAAAACACATATTAATTACAAACATATAGTACTTATACATAAATAAATGTCCTACATAAACAAATAAATATATAACCAAATATAAAATACATACATATACGCATATATAATAAGTGAGTCATGGCGACTTATTCTGCTTGTGAAATAATAAATATTAGATTTAGTACCTATTTCAGTTTAATTTTGTGTTTTTTTCACAGACTTAAATGCTCCTATTAGATTTAGCACCTGCCTCACACTACAAATGTTGAGTAGTAAGAATGCCTAGCGGCATTAAGTCCGCCTGTGTGCTGTAACGGGTACATGTAGGTTACGGTGTTTTATTTTTATTTAATAAAGAAGAGTATTGCCAATATACGACAATAACATAGTTGTTGGGTTTTTGTTTAGAGAAAAAAAAGAAGATCGGAACGAGAGGTCGCCTCCACCAAATGTAACCTGCCTTTGCAGTAACAAGATTATCCAACGCCTGCGGTTGGATGTAGTTGCTTTTAATTGTTACGGATAGGATTCTACGGAACTCCTGTTTATATTGAAAATGCATAAAACTTTTTTATACTTTATATTTCGATATTACTAATACAAATGTAGAACTAAACACTTTCCTTCATGGGACACTATAACGCGGTAGACTTTAACTGTAATTATTATTTTAATCCTAATATTTATAAAAAATACTCGCTCTGTCGACCTCTCGGTCCGAGCTCCCGATATTCTTTTTTTTTTTTCAAAACAAAAACTCATTAACTATGTCAGTGTCGTATATTGACAATACTCTTCTTTATTAAAACGCAAATAAAACTCTGTGATCTACATGTACCCGTTACAATACCTAATGCATAATATTTTAAAATAAATAAATTATTTAATCATCCTAAAACAAATCTATGATTAAGATACCTAGTTTAACGCACGCACAATACATCTTTTTTAAAGATTATTCAAGTAAAATACGTACATTTTAGATATATATATTGTATTGTATGTATATATGTATGTGTATGTATATGTATTGTATTGGTATGTATTATTGTGTGTATGTATGTATGCGTTTATGTGTGTATATAATTAACATATTGTTTATTGCTTACAATGTGATCGTTTAGTTAAAATATATTGGATTTTTACTTGCACCTACCGTTCACTTTAAATGCTTTATCTGTCCCTAAGGTTGGCTGTCAGAGAATGTCTAGCGGCATTAAGCCCGCCCCTTGTACATAGTGCAATAAAGTTTTAAATAAATAAATAAATAAATATATATTAATCGTACATTTATTTAAAAAGCTGAGAAAGTCCAAAAAGAGCGAGATGCTAATATTTAAGGCAGGTAAGTTGCGGCCACAACATATACCGCCGGTTGTATTAGATGGTACTGAGCTGCTGGTCGTAAAGTCTTTTAAATATTTGGGCCATATGGTTACAGAAGATCTGAATGACGATATGGACATTGAGAGGGGACACAGAGCGTTGGCGGTACGGGGGAACAGGCTCGCACGCAGATTTGCACAATGTTCAGTTGGTGTTAAAATCACGCTTTTTAAAGCGTACTGCACGTCTTTCTACACCAGCAGTCTGTGGGTGAGATACTCTGGTCGGGCCTACAATGCTCTGCGCGTCCAATATAATAATATCTTCAGAATGCTGATGGGACTGTCTCGGCGCAGCAGTGCATCGGGCATTTTTGCGGAGGCTCGTGTGGATGGATTTCCGGCTATCATCCGCAAAAAGGCAGCGTCGATACTGCATAGAGTAAGAGGTGGTGACAACGGCATTCTGAAGATGATATCGTTGCGTTTTGACATAGCTTTTGTTAAGCGCTGGATTGGAGTTGTAACTGGGAACGTGTTTGCGTTACCCAATGTTATGGGGCTGTGACTTAATGTCACACACAATAAACAATAATTTTTATATTTGCATTGTTTTAATTTTTGATTAATGTGTATTTCTACTAACATGTTCTAAGTTAAATTGTTACTAACATATATGGATCAAATCCGAAATAAATTAATTATTATTATTATTAAGTAAAATAAAGTAAAATCGTTATAAATGTATTTGCTATTTTATCTGTAAAATAAGGTATATGAAAGTAGACATTTTTCTAAAATGCCCGATATTACCTAGAAAGTTAATAGACTATATTTCTCAAAAGTACAGTCAGACTTAAATAATCTTTAAAAATGCTGTATTATGCGAGCGAGAGGAAATATTAAGACATTAAATTGATAACAAGACAGGGCAAGAAGTCAATCAGTATGAGAATAGGGTGTATCAGGCAAAGCTTTTTGTAGATGTCGCTAGCGGCAATGGTACCTTATTTTACACTTATATTGCATAATTTTTTAAATGTTTTCGTTGTTTTATATGTTTATAACAGAAAAATGAATTTTAAATTAACGTTAACTACCTTAAAAGACGAATTAAGAAAGCGAACACCGTCTTTAAAAAGAAAAAAGGTTTTATTAATAGAACGACAATTTTGAGATCACCGTATCTTTGATTTCGCTTGGAAATCTAGATTTGTACACTTAAAAGCAGCCCACTTCGGCATAATATCCAGAAAATAATTAATTTCGTAATAAAAATACAAGTTTTTTATGCAACTGACAGTTATATTACTATCGCTATATTAATACCGCCTCCGTGGTCTAGTGGTAACAAACGTTGCCGTGAACCACCGGGGGCAAGTTGTACATTGTATAATTTGTCTCGGTCTGGGTGTTTATATGTATAATATGTATATATTTACAAAAAAAAAAAGTATAATAAGTAGTTTATCAACCATCTAGTTTCCGTAACTCAAGCCTCGTAGCTTACCACGGAAATTAGATGGCGTTGTGTGACCTGTCTGGAAATATTTATTTATTTATATTTTATTTATTAGGTACCATCTATCTTGCGCCACCTATCGTGATAAAAAGTTAGTGATACACCCCATTAAAGCTACGACCATAATCTCATAATTATTCTTTGATCATTGTGTTAAACGTTCTTCTCTAAATAATTAATTGAATTAGACTCACACATTTTCTACGCAAGTCAAAAATAATATTGATGTTTTTTGGTACATGCAAGAACTTCTAAGGTTTTTTGCAAGACCTGTGCGCATTAATTAAAATGAAGTCTCCAACACTTATAAATTGGAACTCATCCGTCAAGTCCTGTCATAAATTAAAAGAAAACAGTACTAGACCATTATTCACGTTCCTTTATTTAGGATGTCTAATCTTGTTTAATTATAATTATAGTAGGTGTTTGTCCACCTCCGTCGTTACCGAGACATCAACGAGAACGAGATGAGAGCGTCGAAGTAGCGATGCAAAGATTTACAATGGCCGCCCCGAACGCGTCATCTCGTCCGCCCAACAAAACTCGCCCCGAAATAATGTCGTAACAGTGAAGTCCCGGTGGACGGCATCGGTAAATTAATCTCATATTAATTTGGTTTATTATTATTTAAATACATTCATTCTAATACTGGAATCTATGAAGTTAGTTTGGTCGTAGAATTGTGAATTAATTATTCGTGATTATATCGATATTGTTTAGTATAATTTAACAATAATAAATGATTAATTTGTTTATTATTTAAAAAAGTATATTACTTAATAGGCGATCTTAATGCCAAATTACCAATTTACTTACTACCAATTGCATTAACATCTAATTAATAATAGCTTAATTAAAAAGTGTATATACGATATCTTATTAATATTATGATTAGACTGACTTTATCACTGACACCCAATAGATGTATAAGGGTTGATAAAGAATAATAGCTTAATTAAAAAGTGTATATACGATATCTTATTAATATTATGATTAGACTGACTTTATCACTGACACCCAATAGATGTATAAGGGTTGATAAAGAATAATAGCTTAATTAAAAAGTGTATATACGATATTATATAAATATTATGGTTAGACTAACTTTATGACTGACACCCAATAGATGTATAAGGGTTAATAAAGAATAATAGTTTAATTAAAAAGTGTATATACGATATTATAATAATATTTTGATTAGACTGACTTTATGACTTACACCCAATAGATGTATAAGGTTTGATAAAGAATAATAGCTTAATCAAAAAGTGTATATACGATATTATAATAATATTTTGATTAGACTGACTTTATGACTTACACCCAATAGATGTATAAGGGTTGATAAAGAATAATAGCTTAATTAAAAAGTGTATATACGATATTATATAAATATTATGGTTAGACTAACTTTATGACTGACACCCAATAGATGTATAAGGGTTAATAAAGAATAATAGTTTAATTAAAAAGTGTATATACGATATTATAATAATATTTTGATTAGACTGACTTTATGACTTACACCCAATAGATGTATAAGGTTTGATAAAGAATAATAGCTTAATCAAAAAGTGTATATACGATATTATATTAATATTTTGATTAGACTAACTTTATGACTTACACCCAATAGCGGTATAAGGATTGATAAAGAATAATATCTTAATTAAAAAGTGTATATACGATATTATATTAATATTTTGATTAGACTGACTTTATGAGTGATACCCAATAAATGTATGATAAGGGTTGATAAAAAATTGCATGTTTCACATGGGTAAGGTTGCTAATTATCAAGTACATGTTTATAGTCCAAAAAAGGAAAACTGTCTTCTGGAACCCCGAATCTATTTTCCATTAGCACTGTGCTAACTGATTTAAAAAAAATATTAATTAGGAAAAAAAAAGCAATTGTGCGAATAGGAATTATAACTAAATTAAAAATAACATAAGAATTTAGTACAATCAACATACATTTCCACTAAATACTAACATGACTTATACAAGTAAGAAATAAATATTAAACAAAAAAGATATTTTAGGGTATAAAATAAGTGTAAAAAGGAATAATTAACATAAATATAAAATCGCCTATCACAAAACAATACTAACCAATATGGACGCTTGTTTGATAAACAAATTGCCTTCCTTGGTTATCTGCACGTTGTCATCACTCACAATGGGCGCCCCGTTCTTCAACCAATACAGTTGGGCGTACGGCGCGGCGGGTGGAGGTTCGCACTCAAACGTCACTTGATTAAATTGCTTAATTAATTGCGATTTGGGGTTCAACGTAAACTGCTTCTTTATATCTAAAAATATAATGTATATTTTCTTATCACGATCTTCTTCAGGAATGGAAGACTTTGCATTTAACTTCATCATCATTATCATTACAGCCCCTAGAACACAGCGTTCTAGACCTCCACTGCTGGAGATGAGCCTTCCAGAACATATATCTGGAGCATTTGGCCTACACTCGCCACGCTGGCCAGACGGGTTGGCGAGGATATGATGTTATTTTTTTAAGACAATTTATTAACGATTCCACATGTTGTTATTAGTGGAACCGGGACCGACGGCTTAACGTGCTCTCCGAGGCACGGGAACGGTGGTGTTGTAAATCTATGACAAATGTACGTAAGAAAAGTGTATTTCTCATTGGTACATGCAGGGTGGGTTTGAACCGACCTTTGTAGGATTTAAGGAACGCGTTTTTACAACCGAGCCACTACCGCGCCACCGCACGCCAGCGCACCAAACTTAATAGTTGTGAATTGAGTTTATTTATATAGTACACGCAGCAGTACAGATGTAGTGGTACATAATGGTTTTCCGTCGTATTTTACGAACGTATATAAAGTTATTATTAGTAATTGATATAAAAATGTCACTCATTTAATACAATAATTGATTGACACTACGGCTAATAAGGTGTCACCATAAAAAGACAAAAATTATAAATAAATAACAAAACTTTTCTTTTATGGGCTGTCTTTTAAGCCGTCGCTCCCGGTTCCACTAATACCAATATAGTATAGGCCAAATTCTCCAGATATATGTTCTGGAAGACCAATCTCTAGCAGTGGACGTCTAGGACGCTGTGTAATAATAATAAAATAATAAACAAAACTTAACTTAAATATGAATTCTGAAATAAGCGATTCTTTCGGCGCAGATAAGTTTACAACAACCATAAAAACTAATTTAAAAAGTAAAAAGTATCATCACGACCGTATCCCTTGCAGTGTGTTTAGTTTCTTTTAAAGTATTAAGCGGATTCACATTTAACTAACTTTTCTATAGGTCTATCTTTACTATAACATATATCACAAGAGGCAAGCTCGTCGATGTTGTAACGTACCAAACTTGAGATATATCATATATATATATATATATATGTTTGTATCTTGACCAGTAATCCAACCTTATTAAAGCGTCTAAGTCCACACATTTAACCGCTGGACGACGAAAAATTAAACATTATTTTCATAGATACAAACTTTTTTTTTTTTAGTTAAGCAAGACGCTACATCAAAGGTGCAACTAATATATCTCATTGATGATAAACACCAATCACTACCACTATATGAAAGATGTGGTGTGTTAACTGTTAGGCAGTTATTTATCCTTAACGTTATTATTAAGCAACATTGTATGCTCATCTTTAGTCCTGAAGTTTTTAGTAAACGAAGGAATGATCTTGTGTGTGGAAGCTCTTAAGCTTTTCGAAAAGTTTTTACTAGCAGATTTTTCTGTTTTCTGGGTCTATATTTATATAATAAAATTAATAAAGAGGTAATATATCAATGCACTAAAGTTTAGAAAGAATGTCACACTATACTATAATATAATATAACGGAGGAATTACTGTCAATAGTAAAATAGGAATGCGATAATAACAAAGTATGAAAAGGTTACACACCCTCTCACACACACTCACACACTTACATAATACACAAAAAAGAGGATCTCAACCACACAAATTTTATTTTATTTTTATGTACTTTTTTTATTATGTAATGAAAGTAATAATATATTTAAAGAAGTGTCTGGGCGTTGACTGCCGACGGACAGACCTATACATATAGGCTTAGATCGGCTGCAAATGTCTGTTTTCCTGTACCATAATGCATAATAAAATATGTTATTGTTTTAATATCTTGTAACTTTACTGAATAAAGATATATTATTATATTATTTCTATTAGTATGCCGGTTTGTTATTATGCTTTGTATATAAATGAACATCGCGTGTAGGACTCCAAATTATAGAAAGGGGGAAACACACAGGCTGGGAGAGCATTCCATTATTTTGGCAACGACTATAAATCTCAGACCTCTCAGACTGAGATTTCCGCAAACAGTTTGTATTTATTAAAACGAGTCGCGTTTCACTGTCGCGTTTGTTTTCAATTATAAACTATCCCGTCGCGAGACTACAGGAGAGTTAGACTGGAGTCAAAAAAGAAGCCAAAATCACTGATAAAAATTGATATTTAATGTAATGGAAAATCCTCGGTTAAATGATAAAAGAGATTGCCCAAAACCAGGCACCAACTTTTTTTCTTTTTAATATAATTCAATAATCATAACAATTAATTGTGTTTTTTTTTAATTTAATTATAACATCTCTTTTACCCCAGCATTAAAATATAATTGAATTAAATAGTTAATTGGTTAACATTTATGTATGAAATAGTTACAAAGCACTATTTATACGATTAGGTTCTTTATTATGACCAGGTTCTTTATTATAGATAAAACATTTGATTTCAAATCGGCGCGAGATCAAAACTATGTAATTATCAATTGTCGTTATGCTAGGGTAAATTAAATAAAATTAATTATAGATTATGAAAACACAATATATTACCTATCAAATAAAAAAGAAATCATTATGACACGAGAATATTTTATTGCCCCATTACTCTAAGAAAAATACGCATTCTTATTTGAGACAATTAATTTAAAGAGCGGTGGTGGCTCGTTCGTAAAAAGACTTTCATTAAAATTCAAAAAAAGTCGATTCGAAATACACTTTTCTTACGTACATTTGTCATAGATTCACATCACCCTTCCCGTACCTCGGAGAACACGTTAAGACGTCGTTCCCGTTTAAATTAATACCGACTTGAATCGTTAATACATTGTCATTAAAAACCCATCTGGACAACAACGTGGCGAGTGTAGGTAGACAAAGTGCCCAAAAAAAAAGGCCCATCTCAAACAGTGAAGGTTGGGACTCTGTGTTCTGGGGGCTGTGACGAATCAGCCTTTACGAATACAATGCAGTTAATTATATGTTTTTGTTACCAAGAAAGAAATTACGCACGAATTATGAGTTCGGACGCCTAGTCACTTCTTAAGAGGAATACGCCTAGCTGGCGCTGAATTTATATTTAAAACCTGGATATAGTTTTCTGAGTGTAGATGCAAAAATAACATTCAAGCGTTTATTAAAATCTTTGAAAGAGTTATATATGTATAAAATAAATACAGTGAAATATACCCCACAAGGAAATCGGGCGTGATGATACTAATATATTAATATATAACTAAAATTTATTCATAATAAATTAATATGTTTTAAAAACTACTAAAATGCGTTTGTAATTGGTGATATTTTGGCATTAAATATAAATTAAAAGCTACCTAAATAATAAAATTAAAAATAAACTAAACTATAAATAAAAAATGTCCTCTAGAGACTTCCACCCGAGATAGTCCTAAGGAGACTGGCAACAATTCCCCTCTGTATAGCGAGGCTATAAAAAACTATTAAAAACTACTTAAATCATAAAAATAAATATAAAGTATACTTAGAACACAGTAATACATTTAATTTAAAAAAAAAAACATATATTCGAATTGAGAACCTTCTTTTTTGAAGTCAGTTAAAAAAAGGTCCTCTATAGAGACTCATTAGAGATAGTCCCAAGGTGACTGGCAACATTTCCTCTTTGTATAGCGAGGCTAATAGGATGGCAAAAATAATTTTCATCCTTTCTGTCTTCAGATCTTTCTGTCAGCCGCTTTGACAACTCCTTGGCCAGGCAATTTGTTGAGGGTCCCCATGGTCCCATCGTCTCGACCCCAAATGGCGCAATTCGTAACATGTACATTGTACAAGGCATATTTGCGCAACTTGAACTGCCTCCGTGGTCTAGCGGTTAAGTCCGTGGATTTAGACTCGGAGGTACCGGGTTCGATTCCTAGTCGGGACACATTTATTTATGTGATGTATTTATTAACATAATATTTAATTTATTTGTGATATTTTCCGAATTTGGTACGCTGGAGACATCGACGACCTTGCCACTTGTCATGATTGGCTGATAGTAAAGTTGGCTAAATGTGAATCCGCTTATTTATAAGCGTGGTTTCTGACCACCCCGAAAGGGAAACGGTCAGAATTAATATTAATCCTCTTAATAGTGTCCTAACTAAAAATAATAATGTCATAACTAATAAATAAGATAATTAATAATGTCATTACAATTGAAAAATATGGTCGTCCTTTAGAGCTTCATCCACAGTATAATAAGCTTTAACAATTAGTATTTTTTTTATATGTTGCTTAAAGTTATTATATTCATGAGATTTTATTTCTTCAATGCAAGTGACAAGAGACCTTCGGATGTCACTGACAGTCGCGTGAAGAGGAATGCGGTTCGCACTTCTAGCACAAGAAAGCCCGTAGTATCCGAGATGATCGACCGGTTCTCTGTAAAGATACTGATGCGGGTGGACACTCCAGGCTCCGAGACGAAGACAAACCGTCATGATCAGTATAATTTGAATAAAATAATATTAATTTAGCCTTAAACACATAAATAACACAAGCTGTTAAATAAGTAATTAAACACATACAAGCAATTTCAATAGTAGCAGATTGGCTTCGAATTTGTCCTCTGCTAGTCCAAGCAAAACATGAGCACTGGTATTTTTCTAGACCAAAATACTCTTCGACCTGCGATCTGGTGACATTGTATTCTCCTTCCACGATCCTCACTCCAGTGTGGGGGTCCACAAATTCGAAATTTAATGCATGCGTCTTTTCACCATTACATTTGAAAAAAACCTTAAACGAAATCAAAGATTGAAACATTTTATGAACATTATTATTATTGATATGCTAAATATGCTTTGCCGTTGTAGACTGGCCTATCTCATTTAGGGTTGATTTTACAATCCCTACTTTTAATTACTATGGAAAAATTTGGATAGTTCTTTTTACAAATAATAAGTTATGCCTTCATCAGACGATTCAAAATTAAACCTCTTATGACGTAAATATATAGTAGGTAAGTTAAGCAATACATTTCGGGTATATAATATTATTCACTGTAGTATAGCATGGGTTTATCTACACACAAATATATATATATTTAATCTGATCACGACATACGGAGCCCGCCTGATAGTAAAACTGACATAAAGTAAAGTATAATCACGACCGTTTCCCTTTCGGGGTGGTCAGAAACGACGCTTATAAATAAGCGGATTCACATTTAGCCAACTTTACTATAGGCCAATCATGACAAGTGGCAAGCTCGTCGATGTTTCCAGCGTACCAAACCCGAGAAATATCGCAAATAAATTAAATACCTATTAAATGTATTTATTTACATTAATAAATATTTTTGTGTCCCGACTAGGAATTGAACCCGGTACCTCCGAGTCTAAATCCACGGACGTAACCGCTAGACCGCGGAGGTCAAACTGACATAAGTTCGTATTATTATGCCGGACTATAAATTTGCTTTCTCAAACTTTGCTATTGTTATAGGAATCGGAAAACACACTAGCTGAGAGAGCTTTCGTCATCTCGAAAACACACTAGCTGAGAGAGCTTTCGTCATCTTCAGCGTGAGACAAATATAATAGTATACGTAGAAAAGCGACCTTCACCGGTCTATTATCCGAATAATATCCACAGGCAATAGTAATATATTGCTTTTCTTAGCGTATTTTATATAAGCGTATAGAAAAAGTGAATTTCATTTGGACAACAGATCGGTCAAAGACGCACTTTTGCGTGTCTACAAATGTACGCGCGGGTGCCTACGGTATGGGGCCTGTGCGTCTATTTAAAATTAAAACCCACAGCAAAATCCTTGTGAAAATGAGTTCTTGGATTCTCCTGAACATTTGCCAAATCTGAGATAGGCCAACCTACATCGTCAACTTCGACGACATTATTCAAATAATTTTAAAATATGGCAAACTTACTTCCAAAGCATTAGCAGCTCTACATTTTAAATTAGCAGGTTTATTTTTAACAACGTAGGTATTTTCTGGCTCAACGAGAAAAATTGGCAAATTATCTTTTGTATTATGTAATGGTAGATTTTGTCCAAAAGTCAACAAATCCGAGTGTCCCACATCTGCTTTAATTGTCGATATTTCTGGAGTATCTCTATAATTTGATTCTTTCGCATCGTAATCATAATCTAAATAAGTATTTTCACCATCTTCTTCTTCTTCTTCCTGTTCCTCGTCATGCTCGTCAGTGTTAGAAAAAATTGGCGGCAAAAAATAATCTTTATGTTCAGTAGTTTTTAATTTGGTCAAAAATTCTGAAGGATTTTTACTACTGTGGAAATCGTCAAGCTTTTTTGTTGTCTGGTCCTTGTTAGTGCCGGTTTCATCTTGATTTTGTCCACCTAAAATTACGTTAAGCCAATTATAGCATGCAAAAAAAATATTTATATTTTATAAAGGTATTTTTTTTAAATTATTAATTAATCGCTTACCTTTTCCTTTGTTTTGATCCTTAGCGAAATCCGCCAGCTGCAGTTGGAGTATCAATATGATCCAAAAGTGCACTTCCATTTATAGAAAGTACGTTAAGACATTTTATAATAACATCATTTGTATTTCCATCGCTTAAGATTTCCATAACTACTTTAGCCTGAACTACATAATGTCACTGAAATTCACTATTGATCACAACACTGAATATATAATTTTATTTTTTAAATAATTTTCACTCGCGACGATCGTAAAAGTTTTGAAGGGCTTAGTGGTAAAAACACAAAGGGTGCTATCCCCTAGCCAGACAAATAGCAACTGAGGGTGAGAGTTGAATGAATCAAACCCCCTAAGCGAGCGAGGTTTTTAACGCATGCGCTTTACACAATTAAAAAACTTACAAAAGAAAAAGTAACTGTTAAAGATTACATGTTTCTGATAGACATGAATCGAAGTGTCCCAAGTCTGTTTCTTAAACGAAAATGTTAGATTGTAACAATAGTGAAATTATTCATTTTTTGTTATTTTTATCGTCAGCCTTAGATGTTGATATAGACGCGGTTCAATGCATGGGGTGTATCACTAACTTTTTATCACGATAGATATGATATTTGATATTTTCTGGATATTTTGCCGAAGTCAGCAGCTTTTAAGTGTACAAATCGAGATTTCTAAGCCAATTCAAAGATATGGTGATCTCAAAATTTCCGTTCTATTAATAAAACTTTTTTCTTTTTAAAGACAGTGTGCGCTTTCTTAATTCGTCTTTTAAGGTAGGTAACGTTAATTTAAAATATATTTTACTGTTATAAAAATTAAAACTACAAAAACAATTTAAAATGATGCGATGTAGGTGTAAAACAAGGTATCATTGCCGCTAGCGACGTCTACAAAAACCTTTGCCCATTCCTGGTCGGGACACAATAATTTATTTATTTAACACTTCAATGTACAAAAACAAAAGCGGGTTTTAATGCCTATTTATTTAATTTATATATAGTATTTCTCGAGTCTGGTACGCTAGAGAGACGGACGAGCTTGCCACTTGTCATGATGGCAGAGTAAATTTGACTAAATGTAAATCCGTTACACCGGAACGTCCCTATACACGCTATCAACGACTAGTTGACCTGCACAGATAACCTCTCTGGTGGACCGTGTCCACATTAGAATAATAAAACAGAAAAATAATTACATACAAAAAAATTACATCATTGAAACATTAACTACTAACAGACCGCCTCCGTGGTCTAGTGGTAACAAACGTTGCCGTGAACTCGGGAGGTCGTGGATTCGATTCCCACCGGGGGCAAGTTGTACATTGTATAATTTGTCTCGGTCTGGGTGTTTATATGTATAATATGTATATATTTACAAAAAAAAAAGTATAATATGCAGTTTATTAACCATCTAGTTTCCGTAACACAAGCCTCGTAGCTTACCACGGAAACTAGATGGCGCTGTGTGACCTGTCTGGAAATATTTATTATTATTATTAGAAGACAAATTTCTAAGCATTCCATGGATTCACCGTGCGGGTGCCGGGTCCATCGTGTGTGGGTAAGAGATGAGAAGAATGGTGTCTCGGGCTTGCGACCGACAATAGGCTGGTTTAAGAAAAGGAGGCCTCCTATTATTATTATATATTATACGAAAATCGGTTGACATTGACATTGTCCGATTGTAAAATAAAGTATCATCACGACCGTATGCTTTCCGGGGTCAATATACGCTTTTAAAGAAGCGGATTCACATTTAGCCAATTTACTATAGGTCCATCATGACAAGTGGCAAGTTCGTCGATGTCTCTAACGTACTCAACTCGCTAAATGTCCGATTGTTAAAAAAAATATCGATAGAGATATAAAGGTTAATAACAGAATTTGGCTCAGGCACTTCAAATGGTGATAATATACCTCGTATTATTATAATAAAGAAGGATTTTTTACTATAATAATCTAACAATGGATTAAGGGTGCTGACGGAAATGTACCTACGTGTGGGTAAGTTAGATGGCCATTATTTTTTTAATGGAAAGAAAAGCAGATGTTTGGTCTTGGGATCCATACTTATATTATAAATGTGAAATAAGGTTTGTCTGTATGTGAAGACATTAAATATATGGCACCGTTAGTAATACAAGGGCATAATACGACAAATAGTTTTTTGAGAAATTGCGTTTAAAAATATTGGAATTAATTATTTATTTTTAAAAAATATTGCTTAAAGTACAAAGGTGGACTTAATGCCCGAAGACATTTTTTAACAGCCAAACCTTGGGGACAAATTGAACTACATATCGGTGCAATCATAAAGATAATAGTAAAGTAGTATCATCACGACCGTTTCCCTTTCGGGGTGGTCAGAAACCACGCTTATAAATAAGCGGCTTCACATTTAGCCAACTTTACTGTAGGCCAATCATGACAAGTGGCAAGCTCGTCGATGTCTCCAGCGTACCAAACTCGAAAAATATCATAAATAAATTAAATAATAATTTAATGTATTTATTTACATTAATAAATATGTTTGTGTCCCGACCAGGAATCGAATCCGGTACCTCCGAGTCTAAATCCACGGACGCAACCGCACATATTACATAATATGTAGATATATACATATTACGTACAAGTATGCGAGTACATAATATATATATATATAAAACAAATACACGTAGACTCTCTACCAGGATAGTGATAAGTGATTACGTTGTTTGGCCCTTAACGACTTGGCCCATTACATTAAAATAAGAAATAGACAGACAGTCGTTAAAGGCCAATTCATACACGCAGATGCGGGCGCGGGATTTGTCGCTTTTGCACAAACGTTTTTAAATAAACAGACCCGTTGCACTATCCTCTCGTCTATTATTAACAGTAAAACTAAAAAAGGTGATTGAATAAACCACTTTTAAAATAACTGTGTATTTATTTAAGTTATGATGTAGGGGAAAGTTGGGTAGCCTCGGACGGCGGGTAACCGCAGACATTTCTAAGAAACTAAACATGTTTAATAGATAATGCGGCGTAGGCGCCAAGCAAGTTAGACGTTAACAAGTGTTTTTAAAGAAACATTCGAAGAAGACTGGATTCCGTGCCAGGAATGCAAAAACTGTATTTTAGTTTTAATTCTGATGTTTGTAAGATCAAACATTTATTACTATATCCGGGGCTATTCGCTGTTTCTTGTGACACCATAAATAATGTGGAAAATGCGGAGTAAGCGGCAAAAGTATGTAAGTATATTAAATATTCCATAATTGTGCCGTTTGCTGTAGAAACTCTGGTCCCATGGAGTCCAAGCGCAAAAAGTTTTAAAAGACATAACTAGACATAATGGTCGTGTTGATGCAGCAAACAATTTGTATCAAAATTACAACCAATGGCCGCACTATCTTATATTTGATCCCTTTGGATTAGGTACACTACAAGTTTCCTTTATAAAGCTTTGTCATATCTTTACTATACATATTTTTTTCTAAGTATGCGTGGTTACGATTAGACAGATTTAAGCATTTGATATTCCTTGTAGTGTGGAATATAGGAAACAACGCACGCTTAAAATATTCACCCTGTATATTATTAACTTATTATTATTGCATATGACAATATTATTTTAAATTAAGCATATCAGTCACAGTCTGGATTGTGACATGAAACACTGTGGGTTATAAAATTAAACGCAGAACGGTCGCGGCACTAAATTTA
Source organism: Tinea semifulvella (assembly GCA_910589645.1). Taxonomy (NCBI): domain Eukaryota; kingdom Metazoa; phylum Arthropoda; class Insecta; order Lepidoptera; family Tineidae; genus Tinea; species Tinea semifulvella. Next base: position 5,063,896 of record OU342587.1, on the reverse strand, counting down.
ATTTCCCCTGTCAAACGAATCCAGCTGACTCTTGAAACTGGGCCGAAAACGATCTATACCTCTATTATAAATGTTTAAGAAGGTTTATCCTTTCTCCCCTTTTTGCCTTCTCCCCTTTTCCCCTTCTTCCTTTCTCACTTTCCTCCTTTCTTACTTTCCTCCTTTCTTACTTTCCTCCTTTCTCACTTTCCTCCTTTCTTACTTTTCTCCTTTCTCACTTTTCTTACTTTCCTCCTTTCTTACTTTCCTCCTTTCTTACTTTCCTCCTTTCTTACTTTCCTCCTTTCTTACTTTCCTCCTTTCTTACTTTCCTCCTTTCTTACTTTCCTCCCCTCTTACTTTTCTTCCTTTCCTATTTTCCTCCATCTTGAGTTTTTTTTTTAACCAAGGCTCTTTTATTACATTATAAAACCAATCAACAAATAAGAGTATACGCCGGTTTCCTAAATGATGATTAAAATAATTAACGTTTGACATTTGTTTATTAGTTACTTGATTGCGTTCATTAACACATTGGCATCAAATATCAATCACGTGCCTCATACCTAAGCAAATGTTAAACATGCATTACTCTAATCATTCTGTCGAAAACGAAGGGTAGTGTTGTAGGGTGTTACTAAGAATGACTCTGCATTGTATTTCGTCATAAATATTAGGTCTTGCCCTGCCCTATAGAGGGTGAAAATGAAACTGAAGGGTTAATAAAATTCTTTATACTTAACTTTTTATGGTACCTACTTTTTTTACCTATACCTATTTTTTTTGGAGAAAATCATAATAAAATTTAGTTTAGGTCAACATCTAGATATTTTATTACATCTTGAAAACAATTGCAAACGGGGCGACCAATATCTTAAGTTCTGCTGCGACTACGGTGGCTGTAAGGCTTAAAAAAACTTTGGCAAAAATATGTTGGTACATGCATTCATATACATATCTTCACGCCAGATCTCTTGCAAGGTAGGCAGAGACAATTGAGCGCCACTTGACACGATCACGACATACCTCTTTCGCTTCGTCGACATTCATCAACCTCTTCATACATGCCCTTTTGTTATGAAGGCTTTTTATTGCACTTTCAGTCAGTGTTTTATTTATTTGAATATCGTATGTGATTCTCGGTCTGCCAGGGCATGTAGGTACCCAATTAAAATTATTAATACGAGTGTAAAACCGAATCTTTTAATAATGTGTTAAAGTATGGACGCAAAAAGCATTAGACATCATTATATCAAAAGAGTTTTTGTTCAAAATAGTGACACGCTAATGTGGCTCCGAGAATAGTGCCCCGGCTCATATCTGATGAGGATGATGGATGGGAACTGATGCGGACAAATTACTGTCTGTATTCGGCAATATTGACTTCAAATTAGATGACGAGGCATTTTACTAATTTGTTTAATGTTAGAATAATACACCTGTATACAAGGAACATTTCGCATTCCACAAGCGAACTCTTCGGTCATCGCATAACTCAGTCCTTGCAATTCCCTCTTATCACACGAACTTTGTATCGAAGTCTTTGATCGTCATAGCATCATCTCTCTAGAACGAACTTCCAGTCTTATTTCCTATTTTATTTACAGCCACAATCTATATTATATACTTATTGTAACGTATTTATAACAATGTCTAGTTGTATATCCAGAAGTATTTTTTTCTCTTCTTTAATAGTTGCCTCCGTGGTCTAGCTGTTAAATCCGTGGATTTAGACTCGGGGGTACCGGGTTCGATTTCTGGTCGGGACACAAAAATATTTAAAAATGTAAATAAATACATTCAATTAACATTTAATTTAGTTGTGATATTTCTCGAGTTTGATACGCCGTGAGCTTGCCGTTGACTAAATGTGAATCCGCTTATTAATAAGCGTGGTTTCTGACCACCCCGAAAGGGAAAAGGTCGTAATGATACTTTGCTTTTGATAAGTTTTGGGGTTTGTAATACATGTGGCTTCAAGAATAGTATTCCGGCTCATATCTGATGAGGATGATGGATAGCAACTGATGCGGACAAATTACTGTCTGTATTCAGCAATATTGACTTTAAATTGGATGACGAGGCATTTCATTAATTCGGCAGATAACGAACAAAACTGAACAAATCCGATAACCGGGGCGCTGCAACAATTTGCGAAATGAGTCAATATTTATCTGATGGACCTCTGTTTGTAGCTATTGCAACTGTTTTCGTTATTAATTAAAAGTGCCTATTTGCTCTTATTGATTGGAATACCTACTTATTCGCTTAATATAGAGAGTTTGATAACGTATTTTCTTGTCAAGTCATAACATTTAACCATCGATGTATATAGATAAGCCTATTCAATACAAAACGCACTCTTAAAAACGTGCCGCTTGCTTTGTGTACCTACCAATTTTGGGGGGCAATTCTCAAGCAAGGATAATGCCACATGCTTTATTCATCGGAAATTATATCACAATGCATATAAAAAGACTAGTTTTACTCGATATAAATATTAATATTAGGCGCTCTCGACGCTTGCTATCTCGCGACTGTTGGTGCAGCTACACGACTTCGATTGGTTTTACGGGAACGTTTTTGAATCAGTGAGGGCCTATCTGTATAGATCGATGCATTTAACACACATTTTATTTAGGCTTGGTTGATAAATAATAATAATAATTCTTTATTTCGGTACAAAAATCATATCGTGTTAGTAACAATAATAACTTAAAGAAAACTATGTTAGTAATTAATCTAAAATGAACATACTAATTTATATGTCCATAATTTTTGGATATTTTTATAGCTCATGGATATATCTTCTTTAAAATTATATTTTTAGTGTCCATTATCTATTATCTAAATGAGGCCATAGATGTCGGATTACCGCGTCTAATACCGGCAAACGTGCCTCGGCAAACATGCTGGATGCACTACACCATCTGAGGAGCCGAAACAGAATTCTGAAGGCATCATTGTATTGCACCTTCAGTCTTCTGTACGGCTCTTTTTATAAAGCGGGTGTGGCAGATGTAATGACGATTTTGAGATGGAATAAAACGAATAAAAAAAATGTGTTCAGTAACTCTAGCAGGCATAAACTCGAGGGAGATTATTTATTTATATATTTTCCATGCCAACTTATACCTATGTATTTCATACCAAAATTAAACAACACAAGGATAACTGACTAGATGTGCGAATTAAAATGGCTCCAAGTAGAGGTACTTTAGGACATTTTTTTAATTTCCACATCCGATCTTGCGCCCACCTGATGGTAAGTGGCGCGAAAGGACCATGAATGTTAGCAACTGGAATCGACACTCATGACTGAGATCAGTCTCTAACACTATTCCGGCTTGACTAAGACAAAGACAAAGACAAAAAAAATATTGTTCATGTGGTAAACAAATATAACATTTTTAGCACACGACCCAGTTCGGGCATTACAATATTGTTTCTTAAAATCTAGGTGTTTTACATATGTTTCTTACTAGGAGATCAATTTACTAAAATTTGTTCTTATATTAATAATGAAATTAAAACAATTAAAATCTTACAAACTAAATAAGATAGAAATTCTAAATTTTTTTTTTTTTTTTTTACAATAGAAGTGTTTATACACACAAATACTCCTCTACGGAGTAGAAGCAGCTTTGCACCAGATATTGTCTTAGGGCCTTATTAAATTGTTTTTGGGTGGGTTTATTTTTTATTATGGATTTTGGAAGTTTATTGTATATTTTTATTGCCATGTAATATGGGCTTTGGTTTAGCATCTTTATTCTCGACTGTGGCAGGGTTAACTTATCTTTATTTCTGGTATCTATTGGGTGTGTGTCTTGTATCTTTGGGAACAGGTTTATATTTTTATATACAAATATGCACATGTCGTATATGTATATTCCAGATAATGTAAGTAGGTTGTATTTTATAAAGTAAGGTTTGCAAGTATCTGTATTGTCTATTTGTGCTAAGATTCGGATACATTTTTTCTGTTTTATAAATAATTGTTTAAGCTATTGTCTAAGCATATCTTTTGACATGTTTAACGTAGGTATGCCTATGAGACACGTTATTGGCTGATGTTTTTTTATTTATTTATTTGATGCTCATAACAAGATGCAATCATACTAAAATACAAACAACTAAGATCTGGAGTTCATCTCAAAATTTCAGCATGCAGCTTGCCATTTCTACAACCATTCAGTTACAAATTTTAGGGGGCGGTGTCTTAAACACATTGCAGTAATTATCAAATCTGTCGTCAAAAAGCAATTTGATTTCGGCACAAACAGTAAATAAATAATTAATTTTAGGTTTGTAGTCGGTTAAATTGCTGTTCGCAACCGCTGCACTGAGTTTAAGTTGTTCGCGGGCACTTGATCAATATCCGTTGTCAACCGTTGTTTTACAGCTGACCATCAGTCCGTCAATCCGTGGGTTAGATGATCATCTTCTGGTCAATATCACAAAACTGATGGACTGAACTGATAAAATATAGATCCTGTAACGTAACCAGCGGCCTTATTCTGTTACTTAGTCGCAAATGTTATATAATGGAATTCATTAACTGGTGCGTCATATTAGCGGTGGAGTATTGGCTCCTAACTAACAAATTTCGGGAATGTACACTTGCGTCTTCTTCTTACGTGAGTAGAGATTACTAGTTGAAGGTCAAATAAAAATTACCAAAGTGAGGAAAAAATGGGTTTTGTTCTCACAACTGGAAAAAATGAAGGAAAATGATGGGACTCACCAAATTTAGTCTTCTTTCACACTAAAACACTGTTTCTTTATATTGTAGAATGATTTCTTAATTGATTTTCGTTGATAGCAATATTTTTATCGATGCACGCACTCTGCACGGGAGGCGAACAGACAGGCGACTTTTTTCTGCTGCGCGGTGTGCTACCCACTTTTTTGGTGCGTAACTTTTATGTATTGCGCGTTCGGAAATTGGAATGATTCGTGGATAGGGAAAATTGTCAGGATTGTTGTGAGAATCCAACATTTCCCCCCACTTGGAATCCTTCGGATTACAAAATTATAAACAAATTACTTTATTTTGTGCTCAGAATGTAAGATAACTAAATAACAAATTAAAGCAACTTAAATAGCTAAATTAAGACAAGATTAATTATAGGCTAAGGTTATATAATGTTGTAATAAATATGTAAGTATGTAGGTATATTAGAAGTATGTAATACGAATAAACTATACTATAAACTAGAGGTAAGTAAGATTAAGCTATACTATAATTTATGTTTGTGTTTTAGATTTAGTTGATAGGTAATGGACATAGCTTGACTACTGGACGGTGGAATGTACCGTGAGTAGTGCAAACTGTTGCGACGCGTACAACGCCGTCACGGCCTGGGTGAACGCGTTGTACTCGAGCTAGCTTCCACTGATTTGGCGGAAGATTATTATCCACTAACATAACCAAATCGTTTTGTTTTAAGTTAGGTGTGGTAGTAAACCACTTCACCTTTTGCTGTAAGGTATGGAGGTAGTCTCTCTGCCAAATGTTCCAGAAAGATTGCGTGATCTTCTGGACCATGTGCCCGCGATTGCGAGGATGAGAACGGTCGTCAGAGATGTCGTATTCTGGAAGAGCTACGAGAGGGCCTCCTACCAGAAAGTGACCCGGGGTCAGTACGTCGTTTTCGGTGGGTTCCGTTGAAAGAGCGCAAAGAGGTATGGAATTGAGCATGGCTTCGATTTTCGACAATACGGTAAACATCTCTTCGAGTGTAAGGACTTGTTCGCCAACTACTCGCTTTAGGTGATATTTCGTCGATTTGATACCGCTTTCGAATATACCGCCGAAATGTGGAGCGCCTGGAGGGTTAAACTCCCAAACAATTTGACGGGTTGTAAGGCCGTCAGAAATGTTGGTTTTATTTGCAGACAGCATGCTATAAATTTCCTTTAAATGACGATTCGCACCTACGAAATTCGTCCCGCAATCCGTTAGAATTTTTTGACATAAACCGCGTCTCGCTACGAAGCGATCTAAGGCTGCTAGAAAAGCGTCAGAAGTAAGTTCGGTCACAGCTTCGAGGTGCACGGCCTTAACTGTGAGACAAACGAAGAGGCAGATATACACCTTGTAAGTTCTAGCATTACGTCGCTTACTCTCTTTAATCAAAAAGGGACCACCGAAATCGATTCCGGTAGTCTGGAAACATCTTCCGGGCTGAAGCCTGGCAGCCGGTAAGTCTCCCATTCGCGGTTGGCATGGAACCGGTTTTGCCTTGAAGCAAATAACACATTTTGACAAACGAGATCTGATAAGCAGACGTATTCCGATGATCCAAAATTTCCTTTGGATCAACGACTGCAGCGTGCGAGGGCCGCAGTGTAAATATTTTTTGTGATAATAATCGATTATCAGTACTGAGATATGACACTGTTTGGGTAACAGAATTGGATGTAACATATCTGAAGGTAGGTTAGCATTTCGAATGCGTCCCCCCACTCGTAATATACCCACTGAATCCAAAAAAGGCGTTAGTTTTTGTAAGGATTTTATACACGAAGCGTTTTTATTGATTAAATTTATTTCGTTTTGGAAATATTGAGCTTGAATTAATTTCACAAGAATACGAAACGCAGCATTTATCTCGGTCGTTGATAAATGAGTGAGCATTCGGGAATGCTTTAATTTACAGTTGCTGGTGAAACGTAAGCACCAAGCAAATGTGCGTTTTAAACTAACCAAATTTGAAAAGCGTTCGATAAAATTTAGGAAATTATTGTTGTCATTGACGCTAAGTAAAGTATTTGAAATTGACGCAGCGGGTTTTAACTCAGGCAATTTGTCGAATGGCAACAAGCACTGCTGAGACGGCCAGTCTTCAGATGGATGAGAAAGCCAAGATGGCCCGGACCACCATAAATCGTGAGCCGCAAGTTCGGAACAAGTGACTCCGCGACTACAGCAATCGGCGGGGTTCTCATGTGTCGAGACATGACGCCAGGATTTTACGTCAATCAAATCGTTAATTTGTACTACCCTGTTTGCGACAAATATTTTTAAATTATAGGGAGCGGTGTGCAGCCAAGATAGCACAGTGCTGCTATCTGTAAAAGCAGTCACAGAATTGATTTTAATTTTGGAATTCAGTAAATTATTAACATGGTTGAGAACCTGAGCTAGTAAAAGTGCAGCGCACAGTTCTAGACGGTTAACCGTGAGAGTTTTAAGAGGTGCCACCTTAGATTTGCCAATAAGTAGGCTAGTTGTAATCCCAGAGTCAGAAACGATGCTGAGATAGACACAACAGCCGTAACCTTTCGAAGAGCCGTCGCAAAATCCAACCAGGTTAACCTCGGTCGCATTTGGAGGAAAAACAAATCGGGGCAATTTAATGTTCTTCAGATCGTTGAAGTTTGAAGCTATATCTTGCCACTGTCTTGCTATAGTTGTAGGAACCTGTTGGTCCCAATCTAGGTTGTGACGCCACAGGTCCTGTAGTAATAACTTAGTAGCAAATACTACAGGTGATATCCATCCTACAGGATCGAATATGCGGGAAACAGTGGACAAAATACCGCGTTTAGTGTACGTTATGTTGACATCCGAAACAGAATAGGAAAAGTGGTCACCGCTAGGATCCCAGTTGATTCCCAATATTTTGATATTTAGCTCACTACCTTCGTCAGAGAACTGCTTGGGAACTTGACAATGTTCGGTAGGAACGTCAGATAGAAAATCAGCAGAGTTCGAGCTCCATTTACGTAGTTCGAATCGACCTAATTCCAGCAATGATATAAGATCATTTTTTAGGTTGACTGCGTCCTCGAGCGACGAGCACCCTGTGGTTATGTCGTCCATAAAGGTTTCCTGACATAAAACCTCAGCTGCGCGCGGGTATCGATCTCCGTAGTCCGAGGCCAGCTGACGGAGAGTTCTAATCGCAAGATAGGGAGAACTACTTACTCCGTATGTGACGGTGTTCAGCCGATACTCGGTGAGCGGTGCGTCGGACGAAGAGCGCCAGAGAATGTGTTGAAGCGATCGATCCTCCGGTCTGATTAAAATCTGTCTATACATCTTACAAATGTCACAGGTGAAGACGAATTTGTGAAGACGGAACAGAGTGATGAGATCGACCAAGTCATTTTGTAACTTGGGACCTTTGTAGACTAAGTCGTTTAACGATAAGCCAGTGGAAGTTCGACAGCTGGCATCGAAAACGACTCGCAAACGGGTTGTGGTGCTGCTCGGGCGGACAACGCCGTGATGCGGGATTACATAGCGGGTATCAGTATGAGGTGACGGTAGCATGTGACCCAAGTCCTCATACTCCTGCATGAAAGTTGCATACTCGGATTTTAAATTAGAGTCGCGGGCATGGCGCTTCTCGTTATTTAAAAAACGAGTTAATGCGAGACGGTATGAGTCTCCTAATATTGAGGGATTCGCCTTCAACATGATTGGGACCACATACCTGCCGGAGGGGTCACGGTATGTGAGCTTCGAGTACAATTCCTCGCACTCTTGATGTTCGGGCATGGCGAACTCAGCGTGAGGAGGTTCCTCGACTTCCCAAAATTTCCTTACGGCGTCATCGAGCATGTGCGTTGACGTAATAAGAGAAGAAACTGCTTGCTGTGGCACATCGATATTATTATTGCTATTGTATTGTCCGGTTATGACCCAACCAAAAATACTCGAAAGAGCGCACGGTAAGCCTGGACCGGGCGAGTATCTAAGGCCGTCATATACTTGATCGAAGATTTCGACTCCTAGCAATAAGTCAACGTTAGCAGGAGAATCGAAGTTTTTGTCAGCTAGATTTAAATGATTAAAATGCTCACGTATAGCATTAGGTAATTTCATTGAGGGTAGTTTAGAAGTGATTTTTGAAATTACAATAAATGATAAATCGAACACTGGAGTATTTTTTGAATGTGGCATAATTGTAGCGTGTGTGTACCCCTTAATATCGTGCGTAACGTTTTCACCAATACCAGCCACTGAAAGCCGACAGCGACGCGTAGGCAACTCGAGACGCCGGACACACGAGGATGTCATGAACGTGTCGTGTGAACAACTGTCGATAAGGGCGCGTACATACCGAAGAGTGCCGCGCGCATCGCGTACGCGAACGATTGCCGAACCTAAAATTTTGATGGTTTTGGTTGCGGTAGCAGTCGCACAAGCTAGGGTGGTCGACTGTTCTGCTGATGACGTTGATGGGACAGGCTCCAGGTGAAGCAACGTGTGGTGTTTTTCGCCACATTTTAAACATCCAGTCTTGGAAGTGCAGGTACTCACTGCATGTGCCGGTCTGAGGCAGTTGCTACAAAGTTTGAGATCATTTATTAATTGTTTTCTAGAACTGACATCCAATCCTTGCATTTTTTGACATTTGAAAATACTATGAGGAAAATTACAACACGGACAACTATATTGGTTGTATTTATGGTGAGAATTAGAAGAAGTTACGAAGGACCGTTTATTATTTTGTTTATTAGTGGAAGAAGAAAAAATATTTGTTTTTGAAGTGACCTTTGGACTCGAAAGGCAAGTGCTCGGCTTGCTCACTTCGAGAACCTTGATATAATTTTGAAGATAGTTGAGAAGTTCGTCAAAGCTAGGCGCTCGCTCATGTTCTGAATTTCGAAACATTTACGCGTGTCGCTGTCCAGTGAGCGAGAAGCAAGGTAAAACAATATAAATTCGCTTAATGATTCTAGCCTTAATGCCCTAAGTGCATTGACGCTTTCGTATAACGTATTTGTATATTTAGTTAAACCGTCTAAGTTAGAATTAGTTAATGGAGTTAATTTCATTATTTTCTCTAAGTAGGTAGTTGCTAAAATACGCTTATTTTGATACCGATTTAAAAGTGTTTGGAAAACGACATCATAATTGCTAGAAGTTAGCGGTACTCCCTTGGCGATGCTTAGCGCCGGCCCTGATAAGCAGGAAATCAAATAATGAAATTTATCGATGGCATTTAGGGACACGTTTTTGTGAATTAATGACATATAGCTGTCAATAAAAGTTTGCCAATGCTCAATTTGACTATCGAACGTGGGTACTTCCAATTTAGGTAACCTAATCTGTATCCTAGATTCATCTGACTTAGGGTCATTATTGCTGTGAACCTTAGTAGGTTCAAATTGAATTGTTTCAGCAATTGACATGATTTCGTAGTAGATTTCATCAAAGGCATAAAGAATTTCATTATTAATTGTAAATTTAGGAATTGTTTTTAAAGATTTTAAGTTAATTTGCTCTGTTAATTCTAAGTATTCTTCTTTTAGTCGATCTATATTCTTAAATCTAGCACGAAACTGGGATAGTTTAGATTTATCCGTAGATATTCCTTTGCCTACATCATATAAAATCTGCAACGACCGAAAGACATGTTCACGGCGTGAGGTGAGTACAGTAATCTCAGATTGATCGCACATTTTAATATAGTATTATACCAAATAAACCACAAACATACGTTAAAGTAGGAAAGAAATAACACAATTTTTTTTTTATTTAAAATTAATATTTTGTATTAAACGTGCCGTGTGAACGGGCCTTAACCAATATTTTTCGTGTCGTGGAAACCGGCCGTTATCACTTGTTTTTTTTGAAATTAAACTAATTTGTATTGTAAATGTAAGAATTAAGTATTTGTATATAGTGTATAGATAGGTTTAGGTTTAGACTTTAAGAATACTTTCTGAGCAAAAAATAATTATAGTTTTTTTTTGTAAAAAGATACGCAAATGCAAAATTCCTTCAATTTGTGTAGTAATTGAAATGTACGGCATGTGGTACTTAAATTACGTAATATGAGCAATAGACTTTTAGATGGGCTGTATTTCCTTACTAATTTTTATCCGGCAAGAAGAACCAGAAACAATGGTGCGTCATATTAGCGGTGGAGTATTGGCTCCTAACTAACAAATTTCGGGAATGTACACTTGCGTCTTCTTCTTACGTGAGTAGAGATTACTAGTTGAAGGTCAAATAAAAATTACCAAAGTGAGGAAAAAATGGGTTTTGTTCTCACAACTGGAAAAAATGAAGGAAAATGATGGGACTCACCAAATTTAGTCTTCTTTCACACTAAAACACTGTTTCTTTATATTGTAGAATGATTTCTTAATTGATTTTCGTTGATAGCAATATTTTTATCGATGCACGCACTCTGCACGGGAGGCGAACAGACAGGCGACTTTTTTCTGCTGCGCGGTGTGCTACCCACTTTTTTGGTGCGTAACTTTTATGTATTGCGCGTTCGGAAATTGGAATGATTCGTGGATAGGGAAAATTGTCAGGATTGTTGTGAGAATCCAACATTAACTATTACATATCACGCTATTAAATTTGATATTTGCACAGCCACTGTCAAGGTATTTACGTCAGAGATTGCGTCATAAAAACAAAATATTATTTAATTCTCAACTCTATTAGCGCTCGACCTTGACGGTGGCCGTACATATATCAACTTTAATACCGTGATATATAATTAACGGATTCCATTATATAAAGTGATATGTATGCCTACCCACCATTGGTTTACTAAACAATAAATCAGTCCGCTATGAACCGTTGTTTCATTCATACATAACACTGGCGACGAGGATTTCGGTTATCAATTTTGCGTGCAATAAAGTTTTTAAAAATGCCGATTGGCAAAATTGAAGCATTCGAGATAGGGGAGCATAGTTGGGACGCATACATTTGTCGCATTAAGCAATACATCGTGCTAAATAATATCGAACAAAAACTGCATGTGGCCGTGTTGGTCACTCACGTAGGAGCGAAGTGCTACGAATTGATGTGCGACCTGTGCGCGCCCACACCGCCGGAAGAAAAAACTTTTGAGCAACTAGTGAAGATCGTTAAAGAACATTTGGAGCCACAACGGTCGGAAATCGCGGAACGGCATATATTTCGTCAAAGAAAGCAACAACTGGGGGAGTCTGTCAGCGATTACTTGCAAGGTCTAAAGCGACTGGCCAAGACTTGCGAGTTTAAATTGACGCTGGAGGAGAACCTCAGGGATCAGTTTGTCTCGGGCTTGCGCGGCGAGGAGATGAGGTCCAGGCTGTTTGCCGAAAAGAATATCGGGTATCGGCGCGCGGTGGAGCTGGCGCTGGCGCTAGAGGCGGCGGAGCGGCACGCAGCTCGGGGCAGCTCGGCAGCGGCCGGGAGCAGCGCGGGCGCGGCCGGGAGCGCGGAGGACGGGCTGCTACGGTTCGGTGCGGCGACGGCGCGGGGACAGCGAGGCGGGTCGGCCCCACGTTCCCCCGGCGCGTCGCCGTGCTACAGGTGCGGCAGGGAAAACCACGGACCGAATAGGTGTCGGTTTAAGAACTATACGTGTGACAAGTGCGGTGAAAAAGGTCATTTGAAAGTGAAGTGTAATAAAAAAGGTAAAAGTGATAATGCGGGACGAAAGTCATTAAAAGGACAGTTTTTTTTAAACAATACAGATGATGAGGACGATAGTGACTGTAATTTTTACAACATGATAAGTAGTGAAGGGGACGGCCCTTATTATATTAAACTTAAGATAAATAATATTAATGTTAAATTCGAGATGGACACCGGCAGTAAAATTTCCGCAGTGTCAAAAAAGTATTACGATCAGTATTTGGCTGACGTGTCTATCTCGAATGAAACACTTAAATTAAGGTCGTATACGGGGGAAGTCATACAACCCTTAGGGTTTATCAATGTGACAGTAAAATGCGGTGTCAAATCGGCCAAATTAAAATTATATGTAATCGAGAACGGTGGTCCGCCTCTAATGGGTCGTAATTGGATTAACCAGTTAGATTTACCCGTTTTAAACTGTTTTAATCTAGCCGATTTGGACCCTGGGGATGACTTGGTGGCTCAGACATTGCGTGAGGAGTTTCCCAAGGTATTCGCGGAGGGGCTAGGTACGTTTAAATCGCAAATTAGATTACAGTTAGTGGAGGGCGCCAGTCCAGTGTTCGTGAAGGCTCGTGCGCTGCCGCTGGCATTGCGAGAGCGCGTCGAGGCGGAGCTGGCGCGCCTGCAGAGAGAACACGTCATCGAAAAAGTAGAAAGGTCAGACTTCGGAACCCCAATAGTACCGATTGTAAAACGGGATGGAACTATACGTATATGTGGCGACTATAAAATTACGATTAATCCCTTATTAAAAGAGTTCCACTACCCTTTACCGCGAATAGATGAGTGGTTTGCAATTTTAGGAGGGGGGGAACATTACACTAAATTAGACTTATCCCACGCTTATCAACAGTGTGTCTTGGAGAAGGAGTCGCGCCCTATGACCGCTATTACTACTCATGTGGGCACTTTTATATACAAGAGGGTGCCATTTGGTATAAAATGTATTCCGGAAAATTTCCAAAAAATTATGGAAGAGACATTAAAAGGTTTATCTGCTACAGTAGTTTTTTTGGATGATATTTGTGTTACAGGAAAAAATAAAATAGATCATTTAAATAATTTGAGAGCCGTATTAAGCAGATTGAAGGAGGCAGGATTAAAAATAAATTGGGCTAAATGTGCATTTTTTAAGACGAGTATAAGCTATTTAGGGTATCGCATAGATAGACATGGTTTACATACAGATGAAACTAAAATTTTAGCAATTAAATATGCGCCTACACCTACGGATATTACACAGTTAAAAGCATTTATGGGCTTAGTAAATTTTTATGCCAAGTTTTGTTGTAATATGAGTGACATTTTAAAACCGTTATATAATCTATTAAAAAAAAATACTAAATGGCGGTGGACAGATGAATGTGAGGCGACGTTCAATAAAATTAAAAATGTAATGTGTAACACACCAGTATTAGCACATTTTGATAGTAATTTACCATTAATATTATCAGTAGATAGCAGCGCGTATGGTTTGGGCGCCGTGCTCTCGCACCGATATGAGGACGGCAGTGAGCGGCCCGTGTGTTGCGCCTCGCGTACACTCAACGCGGCAGAACTTAATTACTCGCAACTGGATAAAGAGGCGCTTGCTATTGTTTTTGGGGTTACGAAACACCATCATTACGTCTACGGTAGACGGTTCATATTACGGAGCGACCATCGGGCTTTAAGTTATATTTTGGGCAAAAACAAAGGTTTGCCACAGACGGCCGCCAGTAGAATTCAAAGATATGCAGTACGTTTGGCCGGTTATGATTTTGACATAGAATTTGTCCCATCTGCTCGCAATTGCGAGGCAGATGCTTTGTCACGTTTACCCGTGCCGGTCAGCGGCAAAATTTACAAAGACAACAGCGATTTTAGCTATTTACATTATGTACAAGAAAATTTTCCAGTTAGTTTTAAAGACGTAAAAATGGAAACTAGAAAGGATGTCGTATTGAGCAAAATCATGGGTTTTGCTATGTTTGGTTGGCCGCCGTCTAGCAGCTTAATTGAAGAAAAACCATATTTTGTCCGAAAAGAAAATATTCACGTAGATCACGGGTGTTTGGTGTGGGGCTATCGCATCGTGATACCGAGCGTATTACAAAAAGTCATTTTGAAAGAGATACACGATGGGCATCCCGGCATCGTCAAAATGAAACAAATAGCTCGCAACTATGTGTGGTGGAGCGGTATTGATAGCGACATCGAGCGTATGTGTCGAGCGTGCACAGCGTGCTGCGCTGAGCGGGCGCAGCCGCCGCCCGCGCCACTCCAGTCCTGGGAGTGGCCGGCGGAACCATGGGCACGGCTTCACGTCGATTTTCTCGGTCCGTTTAAAAATAAACATTATTTAGTAATGATCGATTCGCACTCGAAATGGATTGAGGCACAACCGCTTACTAATATAACAGCTAACACGGTTATTTCACATTTTCGAAAGATATTCGCACGTTTTGGTTTACCTAAACAAATAGTGAGCGATAACGGACCCCCATTCACCTCTTCGGAGTATACGAGCTATTTAAAGTGTAATGGAATAAGGCAAATTCTAGTCGCTCCGTATCATCCTTCTAGTAATGGGGCGGCAGAGAATGCCGTGAGGAGTATTAAACGGGTTTTAAAAAAGGCAACTATAGAACGCGTCGATATGGAGACGGCGTTGAGTCAATTTTTATTCTCGTACAGAAACACCGAACATAGTACTACACGGGTTTCCCCTGCCGTAGCGTTGTTGGGGCACAGGCTGCGGGGACGCCTAGATCTTATACGTCCCGACACGTCCGAGATGGTGAGAGCGGCCCAACATGACCAGCGGGAGCGGCGCGGAGGCCGATATAGGGAGGCCGAGCCGGGCGAACGAGTATTGGTGCGCGACTATTCTAAATACAATAACAAATGGGAGCCCGGTGTAATCGTACAGCGAACCGGACCGGTATCCTATAAAGTACAAACGGATAACGATCGCGTCGTGAGAAGACACATAGACCAAATACATCTCAATTCGAAACGCAAGTCGCGACATTCACTTCCATCTTTAAACGAGACGTCGGACAGCGAAGAACATTTTGAGGAACAGGAGAATGTGGAAGAATTTTCCACGCCGGTCAATCAGTCTAATAAGTCGAATTTGTACGATTCGTGTGAGGAAGAGGTGATTGAGTTAGGGTCTTCATTTGCCTCGGTGGTGGTGACTCATCGCATGATCGATCTGAGTTACGGTCCCCGTCACCAAGTAAGGTTACACTACGACGTCACTAATATGTACAGTAATAGTTGGGCGACGTAATTACGTCTGTATAAACATGGTCTGTATTAGATTTGTGTTTATTTGTTTAGTTAATAAGATGTAAGACTAGTGGCGAAGAAATGTTTTTATAAAAGCATTATAATGTTCATTGAGAATACATGTTGTATAGGAGTTGTTTAAAAAATTAGCTTAGTAAGTTTAAATATAATGTAATTAGAGGGGACGGTGATATGTATGCCTACCCACCATTGGTTTACTAAACAATAAATCAGTCCGCTATGAACCGTTGTTTCATTCATACATAACTTGCGACTAAGTAACGATTTACTTCCGAGTAAGTTTTTATACTCGTACATAAGAGCTGCCAATTCTAAAATATCCGTCTATCACATTCTCGCTTCGTGCTAGAATGTATTATATAGGTACACTATTTTTTTTTTCAATGACTATTGACGACCACTTTAGTAAGATGGTTAACTTTATCAACACTGTGCAGTCTACTTTTACTAAATAATCGAGTAGGTACAGCAGTGAAAAAATAAGCATAGTAAAAATATTGCCTATAAATAACAGTTAAGTGCCCAGGTGCTATGCTTAAATATTAATTTGAAGAGGGTAATTTCAATCAGTGCCCATAATACATAAATATTTCACCCACCTATTTGAACAGAACACCCTTATTAAAGTACTGGGCACACACATGTGACGACCATTGCCGTTATCGACGAGGTCAAATATAAGATAGATTTGTTACATTATTATTTACGCCACTATATATAACAGGTTTTTTTTTAAATAATTTCTACTGAGAAATGCTGGAGCCAATGTCAACCTTTTGAATAGTGTTATTAAGGCTATAATTGTGTGCGTGTAAAATAGCGCTACAAGTTGTGATCAAGTACTGGAACTATTTCTTAATGACAACTTCTAGAATGTTTAATTGAAAACCTTTAAAATAAGTTTTATTCAATATTTACTTACCAAAATAAACTGACACGAGGTTCTCTTGTTACACTTCCGTAGCACGCAGGTTGGCCTTATTGTCCGTAAAACAAATGATATTGCCCAAACACGTCGTGTATATGGGAGTTCATGCATATAGTAAAATTTATCGCTTTCCAAAATTAATCACATATTATTAGACAAAATAATACATACCACTTTTGACTAACAATATCCACAGTAAAGTTGACTAACAATGTCCAAGCAAAATAAGGGAGTGTATTTGTTTTTTTATATTTTTTTTAAAGAACATTGTACAGAATACATCAGCCCTAAACGAGTAATTTATTCATAATATTTGTTCATAACAATGTTCATAACGGAGTTTGGGATCATCAAGTTTCAAGATCCCTTTGTCTTCCTTATCATCTCATTTATCATCCACTGGGAGAATAGAAACAATTCCATGGAAAGACTCGATCCATTTTCAAACTGCCAGTGTCGCTGCTCTGTGCCAAAAACCCTACATGTGTGTTAATTTACAAACGCGGCTCCGTGTGCCCAGGCCTTTAAACCAAACACCCTTATTTATTCCCATTTCAAAACAAAGAAATCAATTTGCGATAGCTTTGACAATGGGCGAATGTTTCGAATTGACGACCACATAAGTAACTATACTTTTTAAACCATATTGACTCTTATAATCATAGTATAGAGATTAGTATACCGTCTAAGAGTACATACCTATGATATCACATTTTCAAAGGAAATAATTTTATCGTCAAATTGTTAGAACATAAGTCATAATTTGAAAGTTTTAGGAATTTGACGTAGGTATATTAAAGATAGAACGCTTGCTTTGTTTAATAAATTAATTTAATTTTAAATATGTGCTTCTTCAAAGTGATATTAATATACAAGACAGAATATTTTTACCTATAGTTTATTTTTTTATATTTATTTTAATTTTTACTTTTAAGTAGTTTCAATTATTTATACTTTTTAGTTCAATAAATTAGACAGAATGTAAAAGAAAATACTTTTAACTGAATATGCGTTTCTATAAGAACATCGTAAAAGATTTAGGTCCGCCATTTTGTTAAATATTGTTTGCCAAATTACTAATAAGACTGTGTTTACCCAAAACGAAGTCTCTGTGATTGTAGCGATTAAAGATAAAAATGGCGTCGAATTCACGAGTTGACGGCTGACCTCTAAAATAAATCTAGTATATTCGATTTTTAACTTTAATCCATACAACTACAGAAGATTTATTTTGGTGCAACCCAGGCTAAATATTTTTACATTTGTACACCACCGTGTCTGTGCCTCGGAGAGCACGTTAAGCCGTAGGTCCCGCTTCTACTAATACTAACATGTAGAATCGTTAATAAATTGTTATCAGATCCTCACTAACCCACCTGGCGAGTCTAGGTCAAATTATCCAGATATTTTACTTTCTGGAAGGCTCATCTTCAACAGTCTAAGACACCATTTTAGCAATTATGATGATTATTGTACATTTTAGACATCTTTATATATTTTAACAACATTTTAAAAATACAAAAGAAATCAATTATATTTTTTCAATCATTCCAAGTTTATTTGGACATATGTTGTTTTCAGTTTTACGCAACGATATGTATATTTAGAAATGTGGTTACAAAACAAAAAAGTTTTTAATGCCGAATGTATTTGCCGAAATGCTCTAGACTGGAGAAGATGGAGTCGCATTGTGTGTACACTGTATTTGCACACGTTTGTTAACGCAAACTGCAACGGTGGTAAATTGGGGTGTGGATACACTAAATGAGAAGATCATTATCATTAACACATAAGCGCGACTCTTCTGTATAATGTTGATACCATGTGCCAACATTTAGTTAGATGGCGCTACGGTCGACAATTCCGAGGATAAGCGAGTCCTTATATGCGCCGTGTTTGTCATTTTCAATCAGTGTGCTTCGGACTATAGCCTGTAGTGTGCCTTTTATTCTCTCGACGACCACCACGGAGCTCTCGAGACCGACCGCGCATCCGCTGATATTAAGTGAAATTATATTGTTCAACCGCATAACCCCTGCCCTACCCGTACCCGCGCCATTGAAAATCGCAAGCGAATGCTCTGTGTGTTTCCACATTTCTATAAATTGGAGTCCTTCAAGCGCAGTGTGAAAAAACATATTGATAGGCCGACATAATGGTATGTGATGTCGGCCATCTGTGGCTGGCGTCAGTTGCTCACATTCTTTCACCTTGGGTACCGCTTACTCGTACCAGCAAGGGGACACGATGTCATAAAAAATATCGTCGATTATGGCGTTGGATTTTGCTCACGATGTTTCACTTAAAACGAAACGGTACACTTTCATCTAGTTAGGGGGCAGCCAAGAATTATTTAATTATTTAATTTAGAAATCTTTTTAATTTAATTATTAATTTAATCTTTAGTTTTTTTTCTTTTTTAATTTAATTTAATTCAATGTTGGATATCTGTAATTTTATTTGTGTTATTGTTTTTTGTTTAATTGAATTTCTATATCTTTTGGTTGTATTTCTTGTTTTTTCTCCTTTTCTTTGACACCTAAGTATCAGTAATAAAGTATGTTTCCTAATTTGGCCAATGTATAAACTCAATTATATACTAACCTTTATGTTCTGTAATGTGCTGTGGAAATGAATGAATAAATAAATAAAATAAATAAATAAGTAAATTTAATTATTATATTTTAAATTTGATTTTGCCTTGTTATTATTGGTTATTGATTTCTGTATTGTAACATATTCGATTTTGTTCAAAGCATGATTTTAGATAGACATAAAATGTAGATTATTCTACGAAAAAGGGAGCTGTTATGGAAAAAAATCTATATTAAATCAATGCATGAAACAGACCGCAGGCAGGGTTCTTAATTTAAATACCAGATTTTCTTCGCCCACAGATATGCATCTCTCTTTTTATCTGCCGGTATATTGGTACTAGCCATTATTTAGGGTTCAAGTTTGCTTATCAATTGTTTTATTATTTATTATTAATCTATACGAATACGAATTCCTACCAATATTCAATATATTGTTGTTGCCGCTGATTTCACATAAGATACTTGACAAGTTAAAACATTGACGCCCTACTATGAACGAAAACACCTTTTTAAGAATTGTTTTAGCGAAATGACTTTAATCTGTACTTCACCTTATACTAACGTATTCCCTCTGAATTTACATGTTTAAATAGACCAAATTCTATTAAGTGTAACAATCACATTATACTCGGTCGCTACAGCGTACATTATCTCTGGAACACAAATATTGTTTCAAGCTAGGTATAACGTTCATAATTAATTTGTTGTAAAATGTAATCTCTGTCTGAAATCTTCGAATCTTAAGAAAATTTGGCTTAACTTTATGAATTCAGTTTCAATCAACAGAATTATATTATTTGGTTGAATAGTAGAGACAGGAAACAAGATTATACTATTTCCATTACTTTATTTTCTCGATGACAGATCAAATTTTTTTTTTTTTTTTTAATTGTCTTTAAAGGACATTGTACAGAATACATCAGTCCTAAACACGTAATTTATTTGCATTATATATGTTCATAACAGAGTTCATAACCGAGTCGGGGATCATCAAATTCCAGATGCTGCAGAATATGATGCTTTACTTGGAGTCACTCGCGGCATTATAGCCCAAACACGTCGGGTAAAATATGGGAGTCCACAGCGCGGGAAAACCGCATAAAATAAACTGCAACTTGTGCCCCCTATTTAAAGTCCAATTTATCATTTTCCAATTATTTATTCACATTGCAGCACATTATTAAACAAAACAACACCACTTTTGACCATAATATCCACAGTATATTAATTTACAAAACAAAAACTTGCACTTGACATGTCCACGCAAAATGGCGCGAAGAACTCCCACAGATCTAATTTAACAGTTGTAGTGTTGTGGCCAAATAAGTAATGATATCGATACAATTAGTGAATATTTTAAAATCGAAAAAAAGCCTCCCTTAAAGATATGTTATCGGCGAAATAGCTGCCGAAAGTGATCATTGGGTTCGTCATCGAGTGACAATTACGATTCATTAGATTTAGATTAAAATAAATAAAAATTACCTGTCGTTATAATTATTTCGTTTCATTGTCGAGTTCCTACCTATACCTACTTATTTTACAACAGCTATACTTATTACAATAGGCATGGTGACAGTGGTAAAGAATCAATTCATTAAAATATCGCTATACATAAAATATGATAAAAAAGGATCAATATTGTATAAAAATGTTGAGATTAATAATATTTTTAAGTTTAAAATATGCCGTCTAAACCTTCAGTTAAAACTGTGAATGACGTCACAAATTTACAATATCCATACAATATAGATATTTCAATCATAACATCACTATTCATATTGCCATAGAATGTAACTTAATTAAAATGTTGGTTATTTATCGTACTCTAAAAAAAATACTGCATATATGGACTCAATTTGTCTTGGATGAATATTATATGGGATAAAGGAACAAAATTAGGCAGTTGTCGTATTTTTTATACCTCGCATTTAAAAGTTTATTTTTTGTGTAATGCAGTTACATTCTACAGGAACTGTCATCGAGAAAATAAAGAAATGGAAATAGTATAGTGATGGGAGATTATTGCGCAATTAAAGAGACTTATAATTTCATTTTTTTATTATTAACTATCGTTATATCGAACGTAAATATGTTCAATTGTGTGACGTGTACACATCTAAACGTTATTAGGACAATATTTTTACAGTGTTTAAGTTCCATCACTTTTGTCGTCATTAATACCATCATTATGATCATCATAATTACTGTCATTATTATCACGATCATCATCATTATCTTCATCATTATTACGATTATCGATATTGTGATCATCATTATTACGATCATCAGCATTATCATTATTGATTTCATCATTATTGCTATCATCATCCCTAGCTTCATCATTTCTCACACTCCGCATTCTATATTTTTTCCCATTAAAAATACCAGCAAACACTTGCTCACCTTTGGCGATGATATAAAATAGAAACGGATGATTTGCTACGAACTTTTTCTTTGATGAAGGACGAATTGATTTTATACCTACGTTTATTGCTGAAATTATAACAAAATAAAAAATGTCTATTAAACAGTTGACAAAACGCCGATTGGCGTAAGATTGTACCTAAATGTATCTTACCAGTGGCTGACGAAGCTAAGGTTCCGTGTTCAGTAATTTCTATTACAGACTTTTGTATAGCACTTGTCACGAACGCAACTTTATCATTTATCATATCTGTTAATCCATCGCCTTCAAATATATTCTTTAGACCTAGCTGTTAATAATTTAGCTGTTAATATATTTTAATTGTCTTGATTTTAACATGATAGTCGTCGCACGAAAAGACGGTATCGTGCGTCATGTGTCATGCATGTGATCATACAGTAATTGGTAAGAAAGAGTAATAAAGCTAAAAATTCTTAAACTACTACGAAAATCTAAATGTGTTTCGAAACTTTTTCATAATGTCAAAGTTTTACACTTCTGATGTTTTGTGATTTTTACAATGCATTCGATTATGTGCATCCTGACATCCTCATTTCTAAGGACTACGGTATCAAGTGCAAAAAATACAATATTTAATTCAATTAGTATAGTTAATCATCACAGCCCCTAGGACACAGAGTCCTAGCACCTAAAAATAGACCTTTCAAAAAATTCTGGAGAATGTGGATTGACAAAACGTAATTCAGACAGCAATGCATTTAATTTGGAGTTGCACAAGGGTAAGTTTTAGAGCCACCGGTCTTTTTCATTTAAGTTTACTTCAATGACAGGTGTGATACCAACGCTACCAAAGCTATAGCGATTTTAAAATAATAAGATCAAAAACTGTGTTACTGAAGCAGATCATTGCTTACCTTAATTAATAACGGCTTCAAATTTAATTCAGTTTCAATCTTAAACTTTGGAATATGAATATCCAGCGATGTCGAAGACATATCCTTGTACGCAGAGTTTAGAAGACTTGCATCTTTCTTTAACCTTTGAAGTAAATCTTTTAATCCTTTTTTTTCCTTCGGCAATACTATTAGAAATTGTGCCTCGTTTCCTTTGTACGGCATCTCCAGTAACTGTACATAAAGTTTGTTAGTCCAAAACTAATTAGGTAATTATGTTCAATGATGTAGCGATGACCAGAAGAATGAGACGACCCACTAAACTACAAAGCTGGTAGAGGCTGAATGAGGGTAACAAAAGACCGGGTATTATACTATATATAGCCTTAGAGGAGGCATATCCAGGAATGGAGAAATGAATGTATTGTTAAAATGACAATAAAGGAATAATGTCTGAATAGTAAACTACTTTAGTTATGTGATAATAAATGGTTTTTATGTTTGAGTTTGTTACCTTAGCATGAAGTTTTTTATTCTCTCCATACCGTACGTGTTCAGTTTTGGTCATCATGGGCACGTCAATAAGTCCTGATGGTGAGTAGAATGTGTCTGATGACTCAGATTTGAAACTTTTTTCCCAATGGCCCTAGTTTAACATTAATATTTATGTTAATTATTTATTTTTATTATTATGCCTCCTAGCGGTTAAGTCCGTGGATTTAGACTCGGAGGTACCGGGTTCGATTCCTGGTCGGGACACAAAAATATTTATAGTAAATATATTTAATTAATATTTAATTTATTTGTGATATTTCTCGAGTTTGGTACGCTGAAGACATCGACGTGCTTGCCACTTGTCATGATTGGCCTATAGTAAAGTTGGCTAAATGTGAATCCGCTTATTTATAAGCGTGGTTTCTGACTACCCCGAAAGGGAAACGGTCGTGATAATACTTTACTTTACTTTTACTTATTTTAGTAGGATCGTATAAGTATAGCATTATTAAATTCATTGTTGTACATTTACCTACGTGATTTTAAAATGAATTCAGTACCTTAATGAAACGAGCGACCAAAACGACATTAGCAGAATCATACAGTATTTGTTTGGGTATGGAGAATAGTGGATGGTGAGCGTTTTATTTTGCAATAAAGATAAGTCCCCTTTTGTTATAGTCGCAAGCCAGAGACAATATTCTACTTTTCACTTAACCACACACCATGGACACTGCACTCACATAGTGAATCCATGAAAAACTACGAGTATCTTACCTTCATAACCTACCTTGAAGTATAGCGCACATAACAATACCAATACAGATTTATCATCTATGTTTGAAGTTGATATAATTTTCTTTATCATTCCATTGGTTTTCTTTTTCACCTACATTAGTACAATATATTTAAATATAAATTGATCCTAGTACAGTAAAAATATAAAGGGCAAGAAATGGTATTTAAAAATGGTTGCTTCTTACCCAATTATTGATTTTATTAACGGCATCTTCTTTATGTTTAAAATTTAAACTTTGTACATGAGAATCAAAGTTCTCCAAAGCATCGTGTTTAAACTTGGATTTTAATGTATACTTATCAGAGACATAGATCTTGGATTCCAAATTTAAAGTTACTGAACTTATTTCATTTAGCGGTCTTATGAAGTTTGAGATTTCTTTACGAATCTGAAATTTTTCAACATTTATTTTGATGTTTTCGAAGTGAGATTTAACGGCTGGACCAAACTTTTTCACACTTACGCTTCTCGTCCTTACTTCCTTATTTAATTACTTTTACGATACTACAGAATGTTATCATCATTGACCCTTTGCCATCAGTGTTCATTTATCACAGACTGCAGCTTTTCTGATACACTTATGTAAGTAGTATTAAAATCTATGGGCTGGCAAATGACCACTTCCTTTTTGGCTTTAACTTTAAGGACAATCTGCGAGTAGGCACCTACCCAAATATTAAGGATGCGTAATAACATAAATAAGAAAGTAACATATTAAATGCTCACATCATGCTTCTTCATGCCGACGGCTTTCTGAAGTTCTTTTAATGTGTCAGTGTTATGTTTTGCACCAATAGCGAGTTCGGCGATGGGTAAGATGATAGACACGGGCGAACATACCACGTTGGATTTGTATTGGTCCAATAATGTTGTCTGAAAACTCATTCAATGTTCATAAGAAATTCGACTGGAAGAAAGTGGAGTCTAGTCCAATATGCATAGACGAGAGCTTAATATGTACATATAAAAATAACTTTTGAGTGTTTATTTATATTTGACAGCAGGCAGCACGAAATTCTAGCAGCGAAATGACTAGAGCCAATCAACGATACGTACGCTTGCTCCCATGATACCTAATTTTCGAGTTAGCATTGCATTGACGGCCACCATTGATTAGGTCGATCAGAGAGGCTCACACACGTATTTGCTTATTGGACTACAGCATTGTTCGTTAAACTGCATTTTTGAGCATCAGTTTCGGTTAGGCGCAATATGTGACTTTTTGTCCAATGGGCATAGCAATAAGTCAGAAAAGCGACTGATTAAATTCACTTTACAGATTGCCAAGATGGCATGTCTGCCTATGTGCATGAGAAAATATCTGCTTAGTTATTTCAACGGACCTGTATACTAACACTATACCTACATCTAAAGGCGACGTTCGTTACCATAGCTAAAGAAGTCCTTATTTTCCCATCACTGTTTAAATGTCCGCCATCATCATCGTCTGATGTAGACCTGGAATCATCACTAGTGTCGTGATAACTTTTAATTTTCTTTATATTTAACGCCAGACGAATATCTCCTAAAGTATGGACCAAAAGTGTTATCCATAAAAATATACCTGCGGAATAGGTATTTTATATTTTCAATTAATTTACATTAAAAATTATATACTTAATAATGAAATAAATGTACCCACCACCGTTATAAAAAAACATATTTCACAAAGAAGTAATAAAATTTTGTAATTATTCATCACATAGCAATAAAAACTCTCATTTCATGCTGATTAACAAGTACCTAATACTTTATATGGTAAATAGCTCTATTATTTTTTTCTTGCAAAGGGAACAGCTTAATATATTGTTGACTGTACCAATAAAAGATGAATGAGTATTAATTACCCTTTGCCTAAAAATTGTGGATGAAGGACGGTTGTAATTTAGGCTCTTAAAAAAAATATGAGCGGTTGAAGTCAGCTAGACATATATTGATTGATGCTAGGGTGGGGGCTTCGGCTCGGGTGCGGTGCTGTGGCCCTGGCTACAAGAATCTCTATACTTGCAACGTAATCACACCCTAAATGTATGTGTTGTCTATATGTTGTCCCAAGTACTAACAAATCAATGTATTGTGTTGTGACGTATCATACTAACCACTCCATTTTCTGTTTTAGTGTTTGTGATTCATCGTGTCCAATCAAACCCTTAACCAGTACCTATACGCAATTTATTAATCAATACAAACGTGATGTTGGCACAAATGCCTTAGTGGCAATTGCCATTACTAGTCTTACTAGTTTAAAAAAAGAAGAAGAAGAAGACAGTGACATTTGTTTGTTTATTGATCGATTTTTCGGAGTTGTATCAGAAGTTGTTAAAGCATCTTTGATAATATGTATTTACTGGAATTATCTTAGTTATTACCTACTTAAACTATGCTAAGACCTTATACAATACATACATAAGTGAAACTGTTAAAGTATTAAGTGATCGTTTTGTAAAATATCGATCTTTGCAACAATGATTCCCAGCGAGATATTTGCTGAAGACTTTATGAGTACCCTGATTAGGTATGGTCTGTACTTGGGAGCAGCTTTCCAGCTGGTCTGTCTACTGGCCTGTGTCACACTTAATGACGAACAAAGCGAACACCATCTTTATGAAAAGGTAAGTTTCAAATCCCAACAATAAAAACAATTTTCACACATAAACGTACCTTGTCGGTGCCAAATCCATCGCGTGTGGAAAAGCCTAACATATTGGGGCTAAAGTTGGAAACTACTAATCCTTTTGTGGTATGTATGTATAATAGGTATGCCACCAAAACAAAAGACAAATTTCGAAGAAATCTATTATTTATTTCCCTTGTTTGTAGAAGAAGAATGCTGGGATTAGCTTGCTTGTCTACTAGATATCTGCGAGTAATGAGCAGCATCCAAGGAAAATGGCCACCAATTTTGATGTAAAAATAATAATGATGTAAATACACAAAACAAATTTCTAGCATGTGTCTCAGATTGTGCAATACTTATGTGACTGATACTACTTTTCGAGGTGCCTAGATATATCTGATAGGTAGTGCACAAAAATGATTCTACATACTTATTTTGAATTTATTTGCGACTAGTTTTTTTTAGTATACTAATATGACATGTGCATTGTACCCACCCGATGGTAAGTGGCACGCAATGTCCACAAATGTTAGCAACTGGACTCAGACACTCATGACTGACGTCAGTCCCTAACACTATGCAGGCTTGACTGGACAAGATGGCAATTCTAGCCTGATCCCGAAATGTGTGGATAGACTTTACTGGGTTAATCGGCACAAATGGTGGATACTTCCCACCTACCACCTAATAACTATTTTAATTTGTGAGTTAACCACCTCCGATTTATCTTTATCAACTATAGTCTTGTAGAAGAATTAATTCATTTATATTCTTTTCAGGTGTGCACAGACAGTGATGAATGCAGCTCCGAGCAGTCTTCTCCAGGTCATAGGGCAACAGCTTCCAGGACCAGAAGACATGATAAGAAGAAACGCCGTTAAACATATGCCTAATGTTTTGTCATTAAAAAAAAATTTTAACAATTTATAGATTTACTGTCTTATATTTTTAAGCCTTACCTTCGGAACTTTCTTTCACAGCAACAAATTATTAACTCAATCTTAAATTAACACCTATAATATAAAATTAGAAAGTATTTGTTTCTTCTGTACAAAACCCTGATTTTAAGATAAAGTTTAAGAAAGTAAGGTCTCGATTTTCTGGTAAGCGAGAGACATCGACAAGCTTTCCACTTGTCAAGATAGGCCTAAAATAAAGTTCACTAAATGTGAATATGCTTCTTTAAAAGTGTGGCTTCTGACAGACATGGAATACGGTTGTCATGATGCTTTTGTTTTAATGTATTTTATAATTATATTAATTTAGGACTAGGTACAGGCAGAATAGTTATTTTTTGAGAGTTTGTAACGAATTTAATTCACTTACGGAGGATTGATCTTTTCAACTCCAAGGCAGCAAATATAAGACGTCAGTTGACGGCTCGTTATGTCGACTCAATCAGTGATCTTCATTAATGTAATATGTATATATTTTTTTGTTTTATTAATCTTGTTCTTATAATTTAGTAAATTTGTGGATTATCTTATACGAGTATGTTATTATTGTGTTGCAGTGATGTTTGCTTATTTTATTGCTATTGTACTCAATTTTTAAAACCTATATGTGAAAACCTTTAATAGTTCTTAGATTGTTTAATGTTACTTACCTATTTGAAATTGTCAACTGTTGGTTTTCCAAAATGAATAAATAAATTTATAATATTGACTGTAAGAATCTCAAAATTAATTTAGCAGCCTATTTGCAATATATTTTTAAGGAAACTGTCGCCCAGTTGCAGAAAGGATGATTAAAATAATCTACAAGTATGGGCTTAAAGCTTGTCACTTATTTAAGCCAATGGTGTACCTTAAAGGCATATGTGAAACAGATATTTTATGCTGTGTTCGACTTGAAAGCAAATCTCACTTTTTTACCGAATGTTGCTTAAAGTGTATGAAAACCATAGAGCAACGCCAAGTCGAACAACATTAAAACCGAAATAAAGTAAAAAAGTGCTTAAAGCGACAAGTCCAAACAATAATTATAGATTATCCTTTGTGCAACCAGCCATATGAAAAACTGTGTAGCTATTGTCATAATAAAAACAAATTATTAACTGAAATATGTTTTATTTGCATTTTTATCATTAAAACCTCTAAAACACAGCATCCTAGACCTCCACTGTTGGAGATGGGCTTTCCAGAACATGTCTGGAGAATTTGACCTACACTTGCCACGCTGCATTGGCCAGACGGGTTGGCGAGGATCTGATTTAAATTGTTATTTATTAACGATTCCACAAGTTGGTATTAGTGGAACCGGGACCGACGGCTCATGCTATGTTCGACTTGAAAGCATATAGAAGAAGACAAATTTCTAAGCATTCCATGGATTCATCGTGCGGGTGCTGGGTCCATCGTGTGTGGGCGAGATGAGAAGAATGGTGTCTCGGGCTTGTGATCGACAATAGGCTGGTAAGAAAAAAAAATTTTTATTTTATTGCGCGATAATACGCTCACCATCCACCATTCTACTTCTCTCCCTACCCAACCAAATACTGTATGATTCCGTTAATACCGTCTTGGAAGCTCGTTCCATAAATGTATTGACGGCAGACCTGCTTAGGCCCAATTCTTTCAGTAAGTGATGCTAAGATTTTGCTGGAACTCCTCTCGCACCAACTTCCACCGCGTAAAGCTGAGTCTTGAACCAGTTCCTGATCATTTCTTCTGTGAGATCAAAGATTGTTTTTTTAACCGAATATTGTATGTAACCCATAGACAAAAGCCAAGTTGAACGAAGCGATATAAAGTGAAAAAAGCAGCAAGTCGAACATAGGATTTTTAAGCAACATTCAATAGAAAAATAGAGCTTTGCTGTCAAGTCGAACACAGCACAGGTAACCACATTATTTAAGGGCAACATATATCTTGGATATTTTGAAGGCTATAGTGGCTCGGTTGAAAGAACGATAATAAACAATGTACGGTTCGATCCTCAGTATGTATGAGAATGACAAATACGAGAATTACACTTATTTATTTCTTACGTACATTTGCCATACACCACCGTGCACGTGCCTCGGAGAGTACGTTAAGCCGTCGATCCCGGTTCCACTAATACCAACATATGAAATTGTCTGTATAAAACCCGTCTGGCCAGTGTGGCGAGTGTGAGCTAAATTCTCCAGACGGCAGACATATTCTGGAAGGCCCATGTCCAACGGTGGAGGTCGAGGAGGCTGTGTTCTAGGGGCTGCAATGAAAAAAAAAATTATGAACGATATCACAGGATAAAAATTGGGATAATAAAAAAATAATACAAAACTAATTAAAAAGCATACGGTATATTTGTTACATGGACTAGAAACTTTTATGGCATAGTTTATTGCGTTTATTATTATTACTTAATATCTTAATATTATAAAATTTGTATAAAATAATATAAAGGCAAGATACAATAAATATCTTAGGCACAATTGTATAGTTAGGTCCAATTAATTTTTATGTTGAGTTCCGACATTAAAATTATTCTGAAAATTCAACAAGACCAATAACAGTCTGAAAATACGTTTAAGAGCGACCTTAACCGATCGAGTATCCGTACAAAACCTTTTTTTTTTTTTATTTGTATGACATATTTTTTTTTGTTTTAATAACATAAAATTATTATATGTTTTGACCTAAATTTAATTATGTAATGATGACTAGACTTACTAGATAAGAATATATTTAAATTAAACAATTTTTGCATGCCACAACAGTGGCTAAATGTGCAGAGCCAACTTACTAAACAATATGTACCACTGTATGTACCACTGTATGTACCACATTTAAAGCAAATAAACGATTTTAAATTTGAATTTGAATAAAAAATTCGCTTATTTGGATCACACTTTGGGAAGTGAAGTCAAAAAGGAAATAACAGGAATCAGACTATTCATTCAAAATTTCTGTATCATATTTACGGATTTTTAAAGTAAAGTAACATCACGACTTTTTCCCTTCAGGGCTTCAGCGGATTCACATTTAGCCAACTTTACTATAGGCCAATCATGACAAGCTCGTCGATGTATTAGATATTAATTCAATTTATTTATTTAAAATAATAAATATTAATGTGACCCGCACAGTAATCCAACCCAGTACCTTTGAGTCTACACCACGGATCTAACTCCTAGACCACGAATTTTTCGCTTCAATTTTTTATGATGCGGTCTTGGTTTGAATATCGAACCCGACTACAAAAAAGCTATCCACACACACTTAACGTAAACCATCACTGTTGCTTCTGTTAGCATATTATTATTTCACAAAAGTGGATTTCATTCGGATACTTGATCGGCGAGGGTCGTTCTTAGTACGTGATGGTAAGTGGCGCGCGAGGTCCATGAGTGTTAGCAACTGGAATCAGACAATCATGACCGATATCAGTCCCTAACACTATGCCGGTATATTGACTGGAAACAACCTGATCCCGAAACGCGTGGATACACTTCCCACGGGTTTATTGGCACGATTAACACCATTTATTTATTTGACAGAATAAAATATAATTTTAATATTGGAAGTAATTAGTCTATCTTAAAACATATAATCCAATTAAAATGCTATCAGGACTCTTATTTCGCAATTTACTATCTATGTATATGTTCTTTGAAGCGAAACACGCGCGCACCCCAAAAGATGTTATACCTTTCCAAACGCCTGACGTATATAAAGTGGACTGTAGCTGTGGGAGTTCATATATTGACCAAACTAAACGCATGATAGCTGAGAGGGTCAAGGAACATATAGCAGCTGTCAAAAACTGCGAAATAAACAATAATAATAATAAAATGTTTATTTCTCTCAACAACAAGTCAGCAATAGCCAAACATTTAATAGATAGTGGCACAAACGAATGGATTGAGCTGCATGCCCCGAGATACTCTCCACCGATCGTCTCAATTTCCCTAGAATAGTACGTGAAGCGATCGAAATAAAGAAATACAAATATTTTAATCGAGAGGGGGGGTTATAAGCTATCTTCATCGTGGAATCCAGTAATCAATAGGTTTCGTACCGGAATAAATCGCCGTGCCGCCAAGGATTTCTAAAAACTTTTTTAAAGTGATAAGTGGGTAGGTTTACATCTACCGCCCAATATGTACGAGACTACACCGAGCAGCTCCAGTCGACCCGTCAATGACCACGGCCAATGTAAGTTGGCTGAAACGTCGGGTAAAGACCCGTTAAAACTATAAAAATCTATATGTTCACTCGGATATGTGAAGTATCATCACGACCGTATCTCTTTCGGGGTGGTCAAAAATCACGCTTTTATAAGCGGATTTACATTCAGCCAACTTTACTATTCACGTGACTTTGTACGGAGTGAAGTCGCTACAACGCCATCCTAGTAGCAATTTATTTGGAGTATATTATATGCATAATAAAGACAATAGTCAGTTTAATAGATATAACAGTTTAATTTATTTGGCAAATCTTTATGTTATGTATTCCTAGGTAATAACGTAGTACTCGGAGAATAAAATTATAACCACCATTACCAGTTTTAAATCTTATTATGTATACCCAATTTTTATTGTAATGTTTTTACTATTATTTAGTAAAATAATACAATAGTATTCACAAATTATTTTAGTGTATATTATTACCTAGCTATTTTACCCTGCTTTGCCCGTGTAAACGGCAACACGAAATTAGTTTCGTTGCGCATTTTTTTTATTATATATATATATATATATAAATGAATATAAGTGAATGTCTGTGTGTATGTATGCTCCCTATGCATTTCAAATCTACTTGACCGATCGGGATGAAACTTTGGGAATATGTTGTGTGAACATCGGCAAAGGTTTCTGACATAGTACTACTGTTGTCCGATAGGTGGCGCGCCGAGGGTAGATTCATTGACTGTCAGGCGGTACGAAGTTCGCCGGGTAAGCTAGTAATATATAAAATATAATGTAATTAAATATAACCTGCGGGTTTTTTTATTGTTTATTTTAATATCGCGCAATAAAATAAAAAAGGAAGGCCTCCTTTTTTAAACCAGCCTATTGTCGGTCGCAAGAAGTTCGCCATCTCTTACCCACACACGATGGACCCGTCACGGTGAATCCATGGAATGCTTAGAAATTTGTCTTCTCTTTCTAAACATAAATAAATAGGCATTTGATTCTGTTATACAGAAAAATAGTTTTTTTTTATATTTGTTAAGTTTATATAATTATCATTTTATTCTCCGGGGACGACGATAACAATTTAACTTAATAACATTCTATAAACATTTAAAAACAAGTTTGAGAACAATAGGTATACAGGATTTTTTAATAGCACCTCGTGTTTACAAAATCAATAACAAGTATTTTTAATACATTTTTTAAAGTACGGGATACTAAATATGACTTATAAAAAATATTTATTTGTGCCTTTTTTTTATTTAAGTACTTAATGCAAGTTTGTACACGTTTAAATGCAGCGTTTTACAAAGCATGAAGCGACTACTCTATATTGTTCGTGATAACAAAAAACAATATGTAAACATACCTACTGCTGTCAAAAATTTAATAGGTTTTTGACCTGTCGAATTTCTGATGAAAACACAAAATGAAACTATCCTGAGCTGCAGCCCTATTACTAAGGCCGCGTTCGGTTTAAGAAATGTTAGCATGAAAATACCACTTTTTTTTAGCACAAGTCGTTCGTTTCATGAAAATTCTAACATTTGATG
This sequence comes from Tinea semifulvella, assembly GCA_910589645.1. Lineage (NCBI taxonomy): Eukaryota > Metazoa > Arthropoda > Insecta > Lepidoptera > Tineidae > Tinea > Tinea semifulvella. The sequence goes on along the minus strand of OU342587.1, from coordinate 5,030,830 downwards.
CTAATTTCGTATGTCAGTACAGTGTTGAAAATGTGTTTAACATAAGAAATGGTTTGTTTACATTGTTGTATACTTTATAGTTTCTATTATATTTGTTTAAAATGTATTTTGAACTATTTTATATAAGAAATTCATCTTTTTTTTTTTTTTCTTTTTTTTTTTTTTTTAAATTCAAAGACCATAATACATTGTCAATTGATTTGTTATTATTTGTTATTTGTCATACTTGTCAAAAAGTAGCCTCACCGCTCGTTTTTTTTAAGAAATGTTAGCATTGTTAAAAAAAGTGGAATTTCTTAACAAAAACGATATTTCACGCTGGTTTATGAAGTTGCTACGAAATGTTGGAAATGCTATAAAACGAACGCGGCCTTAGTCGCAAACGTTATTAGTGGATTTTGTTATTTACGTCAGAGATTACGTCATAATTACAAAATATTATTCGATTCTCAACTCTATAAGCGCTCGACCTTGTCAGCGGCCGTGCAAATATTAACTTTAATAGCGTGATATATATATATATAGTTAACGGATTCCATTTTATAACGTTTGCGCTTAAGTAACAAAATAGGGTTATTGCGTTAGTAAACTAACAATGGATATCTTTGTAAAGTATTTTTAAATGTTTGTCATAAAAAAGTCAATGGCATAAAAAGCACTTAAAAAACAATGTTTATTCATTCACACATATTATTGTTATGATAACAATTTGCGGTGAACTGAGTAATGTCGAAAATCGGTCGGGTATCTCTGCCATACATAATTTTGAAGTCTCACTGAGGGTAGTTCGTAAACTAACACCGAGTAGCGACATTGGCCGTTAGTCCGAACACTGGTGTTAACTCAGGGTTCCTGTCAATGTCAAAGTGACAAATACCATTAGCCTCCTATTAGTAATAAATATAGGTAGCTAATAATTTGTGAAATACGCAACAGAACTGATAATTTCATATAATCCATACTAATATTGTCATTCTTCTGAGATACTAATATTATACGAAATATGTCTTCAGTGAAAATAATATTTCAAGAGACAAATTTGACAGTGACATTTTGTCGTAAGTCGTTTGTGAATGGCGATGTCTAACTACACTGATGACGTCAGAACCCTGCGCAGGGTTACAAAAACGAACGCGGCTCTGGCACGTTGTTTTAATTCTGAACTTTGAATTTTAAATTGTTTCTTGTTATGAAATTATTGCTATAAAATCATATATAGTTAAAAATTATTTTCACAGTTCCGACATTATTCTCATATACTTAGAAGTATTAGGGGAAAACAATCATTAAAATATAATTTTAATTAATTAGTAAGTACCACTTGTTTACATAATATTTTTTGCTATCTTGAATGGCATATAGTTATAAGCTTAAATGCGCGCGGGACTTTAGCACTTTCACGACATCCTTGTCCAACAACAATTGTTTAAACGACTCAAGTTTTTTTAAACAAATTGTGACACAACAACTCTCGTTTGTATTGCTTTGGCTACAACACGTTTCTTTGGCAGTGAATTTGCTACAGCAATTTGTGTTTGAAGTTTGATTTTTATTGCAGACACATTTTAGATTGTCAATAATATCATCGCCCGATTCTTCTAGAGTGTAGAGACCTAGTTCTTCTAGACTAGAATCATTATGCCGTCTGTGATAATGCAGAAATGTATTGTGGTTGGTGTCGGTAGCCATGCCGCAGCCTACAGCACACTTCATAGCAGCGTGGTCACATTTACAATCGACACAAGAACATTTGTCTTGAGTACATGCTTCGCCCTTAATATCTGTATGGCATTGTCTGCATTCCCCCTCACTAGGATCACACTTACATTCCTTACATGCACAAATCCCAGCATCTGCAGCTAATTTCTCTAAAGCATTCTGTTTAGCTATCTCCTTGCCAAATATATTCTCCGTCCTAACGACATACATATCAGAAGGAGGTTCACTATCAAACAGCAAAGTGTCTTCTAAATCTAGATCCGTATTGAACAAGACAGAGTTAGCAGGATTAATCTCTATATTATGTTGTACCATAGTAGGCGAAGGTGTATTTAATAATCTATCATCTAACTGACTATTACCAGCACCATTCAAGAAATCATCAATATCATCTCCAAATTTATTTGTCTCCAAATTTGTGACTAACTCCGAATCGTTAAACACTTTATCGCGCATTTCTAAAACACAAGGACTCTGTGATAGTGACAGGCCGGCCGGCGTCGCGTCTAATCTATTAAGGTTCATATAACTTTGCATGTGTGTGGGTATAAATGTTGCTAATGTGAAGATATTTTCAGGCGTTTTATCTTTAATACTTACTGGTGTTTCTGATATTGAAGCAGCTAAGGCACTGACATCGACCCAGGGAGCGTGGACTTCTATTTCATTAGCTAAAGCCAGTTGCATAGCTTTAGATGTTACTTCGTAATTAGGCATAGGTTTTCCATTATTAGTAGAAAGCACTGTCGAGCTGATTGGCTCCAAAGAGCTGACATCAACCCAAGAATTATCTTGCATCTCCTTCCCTTTGTTTTCTTTATTAGTATAAGTAAGATCTACATCTAAGCCACTCAAATCAAAATGATCTACAACTAAGTTATTTGGTACAGTTAATTTGGCATTGTTAATGTTATTATCGAAGAGTAATTCGGTTAAATCTATATTATTATCAGTTAATGTGTTAACTTTGGTTATATCTTCCAGACTGCCATCAGTTGAGTTAGATTCTGTAGTTATTCTTCCAAAAGATTCTGACAAAATGTCCCAATTCATCAGATCGTCTGTGCTCGTTTTCGTAACTTCGATTGGTGCAATGTATTCGTTTTTAAACTGAAAAATTATAAAATTCCATTGTAACAATTATTTAGCTAATCTAAACGAAAATTGTATGAAACGTAAGAAATCGTCCCATTAAAATATTAGGTAGCCCAGCTACAGCATTTCCCTGATGTATAGCTTTCTCATACGCCAGGAAACCAAAGTTTATTAAAAAGCTAAAGCAGTAAGTAACATTTGTTGATCATGATAATAAGTGCGAGCATGCGCCTTTAGGTGGTGAGATGATAGGGACTCACCACATGAATGTTGGCTCGCGCCTTCAGGGAGGTGGGGGTGATAAAGGTAAGTGAGTGCGAACGTGTGCCGTCAGGTGGTGAGATGATAGGGACTCACCACATGAATGTTGGCTCGCGCCTTCAGGGAGGTGGGGGTGATGAAGGTAAGTGAGTGCGAACGTGTGCCGTCAGGTGGTGAGATGATAGGGACTCACCACATGAATGTTGGCGTGCGCCTTCAGGGAGGTGGGGGTGATGAAGGTAAGTGAGTGCGAACGTGTGCCGTCAGGTGGTGAGATGATAGGGACTCACCACATGAATGTTGGCGTGCGCCTTCAGGGAGGTGGGGGTGATGAAGGTAAGTGAGTGCGAACGTGTGCCGTCAGGTGGTGAGATGATAGGGACTCACCACATGAATGTGGGCGTGCGCCTTCAGGGAGGTGGGGGTGATGAAGGTAAGTGAGTGCGAACGTGTGCCGTCAGGTGGTGAGATGATAGGGACTCACCACATGAATGTTGGCGTGCGCCTTCAGGGAGGTGGGGGTGATGAAGGTAAGTGAGTGCGAACGTGTGCCGTCAGGTGGTGAGATGATAAGCACTCACCACATGAATGTTGGCTCACGCCTTCAGGGAGGTGGGGGTGATGAAGGTAAGTGAGTGCGAACGTGTGCCGTCAGGTGGTGAGATGATAGGGAGGGACTCACCACATGAATGTTGGCTCGCGCCTTCAGGGAGGTGGGGGTGATGAAGGTAAGTGAGTGCGAACGTGTGCCGTCAGGTGGTGAGATGATACGGACTCACCACATGAATGTTGGCTCGCGCTTTCAGGGAGGTGGGGGTGATGACGGTAAGTGAGTGCGAACGTGTGCCGTCAGGTGGTGAGATGATAGGGACTCACTACATGAATGTTGGCTCGCGCCTTCAGGGAGGTGGGGGTGATGAAGGTGAGTGAGTGCGAACGTGTGCCGTCAGGTGGTGAGATGATAGGGACTCACCACATGAATGTTGGCTCGCGCCTTCAGGGAGGTGGGGGTGATGAAGGTAAGTGAGTGCGAACGTGTGCCGTCAGGTGGTGAGATGATAGGGACTCACCACATGAATGTTGGCTCGCGCCTTCAGGGAGGTGGGGGTGATGAAGGTAAGTGAGTGCGAACGTGTGCCGTCAGGTGGTGAGATGATAGGGACTCACCACATGAATGTTGGCGTGCGCCTTCAGGGAGGTGGGGGTGATGAAGGTAAGTGAGTGCGAACGTGTGCCGTCAGGTGGTGAGATGATAGGGACTCACCACATGAATGTTGGCGTGCGCCTTCAGGGAGGTGGGGGTGATGAAGGTAAGTGAGTGCGAACGTGTGCCGTCAGGTGGTGAGATGATAGGGACTCACCACATGAATGTTGGCGTGCGCCTTCAGGGAGGTGGGGGTGATGAAGGTAAGTGAGTGCGAACGTGTGCCGTCAGGTGGTGAGATGATAGGGACTCACCACATGAATGTTGGCGTGCGCCTTCAGGGAGGTGGGGGTGATGAAGGTAAGTGAGTGCGAACGTGTGCCGTCAGGTGGTAAGATGATAGGGACTCACCACATGAATGTTGGCGTGCGCCTTCAGGGAGGTGGGGGTGGTGAATGCGAGACCACAGCCGGGAGAGAGACAGGCGAGGGGGCGCGTCGAGTGAGTGCGAGAGTGCGCCTTCAGGTGGTGAGATGCAGTAAACGATTTGCCACATCCTGATAGATTACATCTGAAATAATAAGTTACACTTTAGTCACACTTTTCTTTAAATGTAGCCATAATTAGGACAAATAAACGTTTGCGTTCTGCGGACTGTGTGACTTAAACTTTAATTGACTTTAATTTATCTTTTTTATTGGTTTTCTTAAACATATCAAATTAAATAATAGGGCTTACTTATATGGTCTCTCCTGTGTATGTGTTCTGGTGTGTTTTTTGAGGTCACTGAATGTTGTAAAAAATTTGGCGCATCCATTAGATTGACAGTTGAAAGTGTCGCCGCTGTGCAGCCGTTGGTGGGCTCGTAACCTGTACAAAATAGTTCATATTATTGGTGAAATTGGGCCACCCACACTAAGTATATTGTGAAGTTGTTAATACACAATTCAATAATAAGAAAATCATTGTATTAACAACTACGTTGTCTCCATAGACAATGTTATTTGTCGATAATAGACATCTACCACAGAAGAGAAAGAAGAAAATTTTCTAAGCATTCCATGGAGTAATTCCATTTGTGTGCCTGGTCACGGAAAGACTGATGATACGAATGGTGTCTTGCACTAGCGACTGACAATAGGCTGGTTTACAAAGAAGGTCTTCTTTTTTATTTTATTGCACAACAAGACACTGACCATCTACCATTCTAACCAAACTGTATATATATTCCAACCAAATACTGTATATATGTTTTGTGAAATATATGTATTGAAAAACGTACCTGTATAAAGTGTTAAAGGCTTTCCGACATCCGCCAATGGTGCAGGCGAAAGGTTTTGCTTTAGTGTGCGCTCGCACATGGATCTTGAGACTGTAGGACGTTAGGAAAGCCTTGTTACATGTTGTCATGGGACATTTGAACCTGTATTCTCCTGAAAAAGAAAAGACAATTTTCTTGGCTATTCACTTTTTTAGACATTTTTTTAGATATTTAATTAAATAAGATGAAGTAAAAAATAACAACCTAAAGAATTTAGCATTTTAAGTCCTCAAAGTGAGCACCTTTAGACCCTTTAGATACCCTACCTATGATTTGTTTCAACAATGTGAAGTTTTGAGTGTAAGACCACTTTTTATTTTGCGAATGGTTCTTAAAAAACAAAGTAACTCAAATCATTCCATCTGTATGAAAACTAAAAGAACCCTTATAATTCCTTATCCCAAACTATTTAGGACTGCCTTTATGAGCAAGTTTTATCCCTGTATTGCTGTTTATCTTTATAATCAAATTAATAAAGCTATTAATGCAAATTCCCTGACTTATTTGAAATGAAATAGTGGATAATCAATTAAAAATACAAAATTATCATTGCCAATAGTCAAATATCAGTTAAATTATGGTAAATATAAACTAACTAAAAAGAAAAATAGTAAACAATACATAGTAAAATATTATTTATTAGTCGTTTAAGATAATATTACAATACCTAGTATATATATACTGAATTGTGTAATGGAACTGGTGCCTGAGATTCAGATTAACTTTATTTGGGCACCAGTGGCCAATTCCTAACAAATGTACTAGTTTTTTTTAAGTAAATAAACACTTTTTATTATTATTATTATTAATTTTACACTTTTACTGTGCTGTATGTGACATTGAATGATTACATTTACAGTTACATCCAGGAATTCTCGAGCACTCAGTCTCGATTGTGCGTGAACAATTATATTATTTTTTGTTAATTTCATTTACTGTTGATATTAAGTAACTGTAACTGCACGGTCAAACTACTGTTTGCAATAAAAAATGTTTTATTACAAAATCTCCAAACTCGCGAATTTTACCAGGAAATATTATTTATTTAAGCATCTAAATGTGGTTTGATATGATATGATTATTATTCAAGACAGCTTTATTTATTATCAAGCAAGTGGCGTTGATCACTGACATACCTCAAGACTACAGAAAGGACAAAAATATGCAGGAACTCAAACCAGGACTTATTAGGTGGTAAATAATGTCCAGTCTGCCAAAAAAAACTACTTATCCAATTTAAAATTAAAAAAAAAACTTTAATCCTAAAATTTATTTCATTAAAGAGAAAGGACAGATACAGGCAATAAAGGAACAAGAAAGCAATAGTAGAAGCAAATAAATTAAACATGCCACCAGAATATTTATCACTGTCAACAAAATTTGTTTAAAATCCCTCAAATCAAACTTTAAAATTGATTTTCTTATTTTTAAGTGCTTATTTTAATGAAATAATAATATTTATTTAAATATAACATGGTATGAAAATACAGGTGGTTGGCTCTGGGTCGACACATTATGCCATTTCTGGCATGCAAAATTTTGTTTAAATTAACATACCTATTTAAATCACAAAAAATAAAAAAAAAAAAAACAAGACCCCATAATACACTATCCTTATCATACATAAAGGGTCCTTCTAATTGTTTAATTAATTACATCTTCCAATTTTCTGTAGATTCTTTAAAAAATGGCATAGTGTAATAAGCACTTTAGAACCAATTAAAATTACCTTTATGTGTTTTTAAGTGTGTTCTTAGATTGCCAACCGTACTGTACGTCCGCACGCACCCATCATATTCACATTTGTATCGTCCACTGTTGCCACCCATCTCTGACCCGTCCAGCTTTCTATCCCGGCTTGTAACCTCAATTTTTGCACTATTCTGATCATTGCCACACTCTTTGCTGAAAAATACCAATAAAAACATTGTAACAAGAAAAATACAGTAAATTATTACTAACATTAACAACTATTATCTTAATTTATATATAGTCTGATGCTAAACACTTGCCATTTAACACAAGACCACACAAGGCTTAAGCCAAATTTATAAATAACATCCTATATTCTTCAATGCAAGATTAGCTACATTTTATTATACACAATATTATACGAATATAAATTTCGTATTTCTACACCATACCATGATGGTAAAGTACCAAAATAGAATGCCCAAAATTGAAAAATGACCGAAAAGGCCAGTTATATGTACACCAACAGTAAGAACGAAAGGGATAGACATATTTTGAGAAACAGCTGATTGAAAAATGAGCACTGTGCTTGGAAATTAGCGGCAAAAGGTTTAAAAACTTTAATGTAAATAAATTAGCACTTATATAGGTAAAGTAAAATATACGTACGATGTAAGACCATCCTCAATATCTTCCACTTTACAGTCCGTCAAAGGATTTTTATTGTATTTGTTAGAAGTCGCATAAGTTTCTTCGTTTTTTCCTTCGAACTTAAATACAGGAAACTTATTTACTGTATTACCCAACTCCTTACTAGCACCAGCATCCACTTGTATACTTATTTGCCCAGTAACTTGAATAATATTGTTTTGTTTTGAAATTACTAAATCCGTGCTGTCACCGGGCCTAGCGGCCATATTTGATTTCTTTCCTCTATCGTCGACTTTTTATCTATGGTTCGCTAGTGACGGTATTCCTATGTTAAAAAACCGGTTATGATGAGGTTACGTGATAAAACGCTAGATGGCGCTTAATTATTTTTTTGCGGAGAGAGCGACCGCTATCGTAAAGGAACCCAAGTCGTGAGCTCCCGACCGGATTCCCGTTATAATGAACATCACTTGTTGTCAGCGCGGGCAGTGCGTCGTCCGCACGCCCTCTTCATTCGTGCGAATGTATCGTCTTCATATTCGAACTCTAATTTGCGTGTAAAAGTGTGTCGCATAACATACACCTTATACCTTTTAGTGAAATTATAACAGTTTAATTTATAAAATGTGTGTCAAACCGATATATTTTTGTTTACATTTGGTAAGTTATTTTGAAACAACGTTAACTATTTAACTATTAAACAAACTTAATACCAACTATTTATATATCATTAAAATAGTCTACTAGTCTGTAGATGAATGTTAAGTTCGACTTAAAAGCAAAGCAAAGCGTTCAACGCTTTTTTTTTACCGAATTTAGCTTAAAATGTATGAAAACCAGAAAGCAACGCCAAGTCAAACGATTTTCTAAGCGAAATAAAGTGAAAAAAAAGCGCTTAAAGCGTCAAGCCAAAAATAGTGATAATCTAAATTCTTATTGGAATCTTACATTTTAATACGGCGCGGTTATATTTAATTTAGTAGTTAGTATTTGACAAACTACCCGCTATAAACTATAAACTAAAAAGTATTCTCATAAGTATATCGTCGTGTTAGAACAAAAACCAACTAAGTTAGTCATTATTGCACAAATAATATTTCGAGCAAATAAATGCCTTTTGACAGTTTGTGGTCTTTTCTCACATATTTGTAACATTTAGAGATGTAAGAGCAGGTAGTTGTGTAGCAAATTTTATGAACTTTAAGTGTATTTATATAAATTAAAGAGTTTTTTTAAACAACTGATGTAAAATAGTGAATTTACTAAAAAAAATGAGTTAGTTGGTTATTGCTCTAACCCGGCGATATACCAACCAACCTAACTTCAAATTAATAACATTGTCTAAATGTTATATCGATGTGAAAAAATAAGCAGAGTTAAGCAGATATAGTGGTAGAAAACGATGTCAGTAGTTTGTGGCTGATGTCGTTACTTTCATCAATGGACTTCGCACCCTGCTTACCATCAGGTGGGCTCGGGATCACATACTCACATATCGTGCTCAGAAGACAAAAACAAAAGATAAGATAAGACAACTTTAGATTTTAATGGTATGCACATGATGAGATCTATAAGGTGTGCTTTGACTTTGATTAACGTTGCTTACGTTTTAACCAACTGTTTAATTGCAGAAAACCTATTTGTAAATTATAACTTAGTCCATTTTAGTTTTGTACCTATCTATCTATTGAATAGATTTGCAAAGCATGAGCAAGATCTTTAGCCCTAAAAGGCGTTTTATTGCAACATCATCAGTGCGGGTGCTGCAACTTATAGGTATATAATAAAACAAAAGTACCTACATATTTATAATTATATAAATAAATAAAAGTACCTATTTAAGGCAATTACCTACCCCAGAACAAACGTAAGATCTACATATTTATTGGCAATGTTGATTCTACAATTAATATCTAAAGTAAAAAAAAAACAAACACCTACCTAACGCTACGACCATTTTCAGAGGGTCCATAATCTGGTTCACTAAAGCAAATTTGGTGAAATGTGTCTGATCAAAGGAAATTCATAAATTATTTCGTGTTTTAATTCATATTTCTCAATTAATAAATGTGTGGTATTTTTTACATAAAATGAAAAATAATTAGCTTCCTGTCAATTTGTTTTATTTGTTAATGTAGCTTTTATGTTGTCATTAATAGGTAAGTGTCCGGGTTCTACATGATTGCCGAGAAATAATCCGCCCATGATGATAGGCAATAAGCAAGCTACTAGACATTTAACCATGGCCTAATACATACCTACGTATTTTATTTCTGACAATTTCAATTGCTTGTAATAGTGGTTTAACCGACCATCGCTTTAAACGTTTTGTTAATTACTCAGTAAACATCTATGTTGTATTAATCGTATGTAAGATCTGCAGGCTAAATCAGATAGGAAGCTCAGCGGGGTGAGAAGGAGTGCGCAATCGTCCGAAAACGTATCGTGTAAGATCGAATACGTCTGTCAGAAATGTCAAAAGCTTGGGCATTCCGCCTAGCATTTGACATTTATGACAGACGTAATCGATCGTAGATGATATATACGATTTAATACGATTGTGCATCCGCCTTACCCCGCAGTGTATTGGTACTGCGAACTCGCGTCGCCTTATAGGAAATAGCTATCCCAAGTTAAATCCTATCTTAACATAAACTCATCAGCTACATGCTCCAATGAGTCATTGCCTATGCATGCGAAGCAAGCGAACCGTCAGGAGCTAGATAAAAAAGGTATAAAACAGTAGGTGGGGTGTTATCTTCTGTTTACAGTTACGAGCGACGCCCGCGCACCGTCTAAGCGTATTAACGTGTCATTAGAGGTTGACTGACCGACAGACAGCAGGTCCCATATACAGCTTGGCAAATTGTAAGAAATTGTGCCCTAATGACGCTAATAACAAAAAAGAACAATGACTTCTTGTCATTATTTCGCATTTAGGTTCCCGGACGATAATCAAAGTGCTGTTTCATGAGTAATATTTTTAGTATTATTAGAGATATGTATATATAATAATATGTGCCACGGCAATGGAATTTTCAATAATGTTTTCAAAAGAATTTCAAATTTGTTACGAAGAATGTGGTTGTAATCTTGAACTTGATTGTTTTTGGGTTAGTAAACTTTTAGACAATGGAGTGTCCGAACAAACAATGGCTCGATTTTAATTCATTAGGTAATTTAATCTGATCATGTTTGACCAAACACAAAAGGCTAGATTAGTGGGTACTCTTAGTAACATGGTAGTTGTCATTTCGAAGACCAGGATCAGGTCGAACAAGTTCCACGACAGCCCAGAAGTATCGATATATGGTGTCAAGAATATTAAGAAATCAATTGAAACCAGCTGTTGAAGTTACAAATTTCAATAGTTTCGCGGAGTCTTGCTTAAGCAATCTTGAAGACATTAAGACCTGCGATTGGTCCAAGACTTGAAATGCTCATCTAAATTCAAGGCTGAGTTACCCTACATAACACATGAATTTGACTCTGGATGACTGGTTCAGAGGATGTTTTCGGACGTTTCGATTTTCAAGCTATACTACACGATGGCAGGCAAAGAGTCTACAGAAGACCAGAAAAGCGCGATAACCAAGCTTACATTAAAGAGAAAGTGCTGCCATACGGCGGAGGGTCCATACACTTGTGCACTGGAATTTGTTTTGAAAGCCACACCGAGCTAGTGGTGATGTACTTTAACTGCAGAAAGACTTTAATGAAAATACAAATAAGACAATGCTTCCAATCTATTAAACCAAAACGCCGCATCCCCTCGGGATGTAATTTGTATTTAATTTGCTGGCTTTCGTCCATACAGGAAATATACGATATTCAATAAGTCACTAACGTAGTGAACTTTCACTGTAAATTCCACGTACGGAGATTGCTTCAGTTAGTAAGAAATAAGAATTTAAATGCAGTTTCAAAACGTGCTCTCCATACAATGGACCAGAGGTCGAGCTATACTTTCGCTGCTTTTTCTTTATTCAGTTTCACTTTTATATAAATCCCTTGTTGCCTATCAATTGTCTGTAGGGACTCTCGCGTAATCAATAAGTAATATTGTCCTTAGAGTGTTCATTGTATCATTTCCTCGACACATTACCAATGTCTTTACACTTCTTTGTCAAGTAAGAAGACAATAGGTCTCTGACATAAAGAATTCAAGTGTTATGTTATTATCGCGGTGACTGATCAGGTCACGTTCTGCATGCTCTTTGGCTGTTATAAATTAGCAACTAATGATCGGATTCTTATGTAGGATATAACTATGGTATTAAATAATTGTCTTTACAATACGAGCTAAACCTTTATATTGATGATATATATATTTTGTGGTAGAGAAAATGCTAAGAGAAAATTATACTTTATATTTGCAATTTGAGACAAGTGAATATCTAAAAGCACATCAGAAAGTATAAACCGCAAGTGTAACATGTGTCCCATTTCCTCTGTAACAAATACGTGTAACCAACCGGATATGGATTTGTACGTGTCGTGTATGAACCACATAAGTTTTCGCAAAATGTAACTTATATTGAATTAGAAAGCTCACCGTATTTAACCTATATTGATTTAACATGTTACGTACAAACACCTGTCCGCATACGGTATGAATAAAACCGCTATTCAATAAGCCGAATAAATTTTAAGTGTTGCTATGTTGTAATAGTTCCAGTTCCATTTCATTTAATGGGCGAAGAGCTATAATACATTTATTGATTTAACTGTTAACAGTGTATGTGCATCAGTTTTACTTCTTCAAAAGGACTAGCTTGAATTATTGTTGGCCAGATTTCTTAGACTAAAAAGGATCATGTAACGCTATCTCCGTTCACCCATGGTTATTATGGTGGCCATTTCATACTCCTTTGTTTGCTGAAGATGGACTGAGGTGGTCGCGGGAACCGTGTCAATCGGTCGCGACCTACATACCGGTTCGAACGAAGACCGACAACTCACGCGCACCAATCCAAAACCATCAACAAATTGAATTAATATTATGGTTTTGATGTGTCACATATTATTCTTATAAATAAACATTTTTACAAAAAATATACTTTTAGAAATTATTACGATTTTGGTCTTCGTATTCCTGAAAGTAGGAGACTGTATTAAACACGTGTGTTTAAGATTATCTTTTTGGATATCAATGTCTCTTTTTAAATTGACCGCCTCCGTGGTCTAGTGGTAACAAACGTTGCCGTGAACTCGGGAGGTTGTGGGTTCGATTCTCACCGGGGACAAGTTGTACATTGTATAATTTGTCTCGGTCTGGGTATTTATATGTATAATATGTATATATTTACAAAAAAAAAGTATAATATGTAGTTTATCAACCATCTAGTTTCCGTAACACAGCTTACCACGGAAATTAGATGGCGCTGTGTGACCTGTCTGGAAATATTTATTATTAAAAAAATACAAATTAGGTATTGGCTGCACAATTTAAGTTAGCCAGGTATGAACAAGCATAATGAAAAAAAGTTGGTTTACTTGATGATATTTTGCTGGAAAAACTGTACCGTTGTATTCTCATTTCTTATCCGTCCCCCATGGGAATGGGTAACTGGGGGCGTAGTCTAAACCCTCTGATTGTCTCGAACAATTTAATTATCAACAATCTGTGTGAAAATCTCTCACGTGTGAAATTAATGTTGATGGATAGTAAATATTGTAATTTAAAATTAATCTTATACTCGTGGACGTCTCCACTATACACATCACAAATTTAACTGCTAAGGTTAACGATTTAACAAGCTCTATTGCCGGTTTATCGGCTCGAAGTTTATTCATTATTTGCTATTGATGAGGGTGGCAAGAGATTGTGTGCAATTGCGAGTATTTTAAGATGCTTATAGCCCAGTAGTGAAGGCACAGGCTGATGACGATAATTTATTGGACAAACTTGTAATATTGACGAGATTGCTAAAAGTAAAAGTAAAGTATCATCACGACCATTTCCCTTTCGGGTGGTCTAAAACCACGCTTATAAAGAAGCGGATTCATATTTAGCCAACTTTACTATAGGCCAATCATGACAAGTGGCAAGCTCGTCGATGTCTCCAGCTTACCAAACTCGAGAATATTACAAATAAATTAAATAATAATTAAATGTATTTATTTATATCAATAAATATTCCCGACCAGGAATCGAACCCGGTACCTTCAAATCTAAATACACGGATTTAACTGCTAGACCACGGAGGCAGTTATGGAGCTTGCTCCTTATCAAAATCCACTAAAGTTGTCTAAAAACAAGATGGTCTTACATTATCGACGTAGTAAATGTAGGTAATTAGCATCGTCTTTTAAGGAGTAATATTTTTTAATAGGTTGTGTTTTTAAATAACCCATATTTACTTTTAATTTCAGTTGTTTGTAGCGAGTTGTCTTGCTGCTGATTGCGGACCGAGATTAAAATACGCATGGGGAGATGCCTTACAGAACAGTGACTGCCCGGGTCCTGATGGATCGCCATATCCTAGGTAAGACACGTATCTATCATAACTCTTAGAATCAGCTAAACCATGGCTTTGTTGAATTTCTCTTGTGTCACTGTCATATTTACTGAAACAAAAGTAAACAATCCTGGTTTAGGCCAAGATAAGTAAAGATAAATATATCTAAATAGCGCTAATAATGAATGGCACAATAAAATACAGTTTATCGAATGAATCGCAAATTGTGTTTGCAAAAGGCGATATATTTTGTGAAAGTTAACTTTATGTGACACGGTAAAGGTTTTGCACGTGTTAGTTCATATGTTAGGGCCAACGTTTCAATTATCAGAATCGATACTTTACCAAATTACTTACAGAATCTATAAAATATTTAACCCTTCCCTTGATTTTGAAAGAATGATTAAATTGAATGTCCAACTTAATTAATTATACGTCAGGTGGTTGGTAGTTTGCTTGTCACTTTGTTAGTTGTAAATATTTAAAAAGTTAAGCGTTTGATATTTTATTTATACTTTTAGAAACAGAGGGTTAGGAATTAAAATTAATATTAAGCATTTTTACTACAGGACAAAGTAGATTAAATATAGCCTGACGAGTACCTACCTTACCTAATTAACTTATCTATTTACGCATTAGTATGCAATAACCTTCTTGTTTACCACAGAATAATGATAAGTAAGTATTTAAATACCTACTTAAATATTTTTTAAATCCTATATAAATATGTAGCATAAATGATAATAATATACCACGAAAATTTGAAATTGGATAGTGATGAGCCAAACTAACGGTTTTTTCATTTTATTTTTATCATAGACAATCATTTGTAGAAAAAAGCGTCATCTTTTAGAAACTATTTGAACTAAAAGTTCTTATGACATAAGATAGATGGCGCTATGTGTAAACTACTAATAATATTGCGCTCGGCCCCCCAACGGGAGACCACTTCCTAGAGAAGTGCTCTTGGAGGAGAACTGAAGTAGTCGAACCTAGACCCTCTGCTGTTATACCAGTAGCAGTTCCTAGTACCAAAAGTGCATGACTTACCGGCGGGTGGTTGCCCGCTGAGTTCCTGCCGGCGAAAACGGAGGAATGTCCCCATACTTGGCCTATTAGCCATCTGGGCCTTGTCGACCCCACTGTCTGTCTATAGTTTATCCAACACTTCGATTTCTGTACGTTTTGTACACAAAAAACTCTGTTACGGAGAGACATTAAACATTAACATCGTTATATAGATAAATTCTTTATTGCACAATAAACAAAAACACATTTAAATGTACATAGGCGAACTTAATGTCTAGTGACATTTTCTACCAGCTAACCTTTGGGATAGTGAGCAATGATTGTGGGTGCATTAAATCATTAATTTTAAATCGAGATTAATAATAAAAAATAAAAATCCTAAACTATTACTAGCAACTTTGCTGTTACATAAAGTTTTACTTCTTAGCCTAGGGTGCACCAAAATAGGTCAATGTAATTCTATATTTAATTATCTGTAATGATTAAAGATACATGTTCTGGAAGGCCCATCTCCAGCAGTGGTAGACCTGCTGTGTTCTAGGGGCTGTACTGAAAATGATTAAAGTATAAAATGGCGTCGAATGTACCAGATTTATTTTAAAGCAGCTGGTACATTTGACGCAATTTTAAATTTAATAGTGACAATTACATAAACTTGTACATCGTTTTGATACAATCTAACCTTAGCTGTCAATGCTCCAAGTATGTCAATGTTCGTACTCGTACATCCATCTGCCAATTTGTAGTTCCGATATAGCGATGTCTAAAATCCTATACTTCATGTTCTCAATCTCAATTTGATAACGGATTGCGGCTAGAGGATTCCCGTTGCTAACTAATTCCTGCGAGGTCGCAGGTCCTGCTCAGTAGGTACCTATAATAAAACCAATGACTAATAAACACCAATGTCCGTTCTTTTTCAGGCATTTAGTAAACAAAGCGTTGAAATCTGGTACTTTTGGCCTTCATTCCGTTCGCCAAGGAAGGGCTGGGCTAAGGACCTTGGATCCCGCCCTCATGAGGAGAGCTCTTCTCGATGCCCACATGGGTTTAACTGAAGATGCATCGCCTTCACGCGGTAATCGAACAGGTATTGATAAGTTTTTATTAAATTAATATTTTATTTAAAATTTGAAAAAAAAAAAAAAAAGTCATTTAATTTTGGGAAGTGATGTCAAACTTAAGGTCAGTGAAAAAAGGTTTTGTATTTTTTTTAAGGAAGGATAATTTGCATGTAGTTCAAATTATTATCTCGTGACTCCTTTGTAGGCATCCAAGCCCACTTGAAAAATTAATTCTGTGTAGCCTTGAATATATTTCGTCCATTCGCAACCCATCACCACCGCTTTTGCTAGCATATTTTATATTGTTTATTTATTATCCTTAAGAGCTTATGGAACACTTGGATTCGACAAATTTTCATTTTTCTTATTTGATACCTATTAATATTAAATCAATATAAAATAAAAATAGCTGAAATAGTTGACTGTTGTTGCAAGGAACAGTCCGCTAATAAGGGCATAGTGCCTGAGAATAACAAACTTAAGTGGATAGCAGCTGTAAAGGGGCATTGTCTTATTTACCTACACTAAAATAAAGCTAAATTTTATGCCCTCTGTTTGACTTGTCGCGCTTTTTTTTGCTTCGAAAGCCGATGGACGCCAAAAAAATACCAAAAAAAATATAAAATTAACTCCCGATTTTCCGTTATTCAAACAATATTTTGCTTCTCTACCAGTAGGTCTCATAGTGTTATATTTATTTCCTTAAAAAACAGGCCTTTTTCTGTTACTTAAGCGCAAACGTTATATAATGGAATATACATCACGCTATTAAGGTTGATGGTTGACGGCCGCTGTCAAGGTCGAGCGCTTATAGAGTTGAGAATTGAGTAATATTATGTAATTATGACGCAATCTCTGTCGTAAATAACGAAATCCATTAATAACGTTTGCGACTAAGTAACAGAATTGGACTACTGGTCTATTTAGCTGAACTTAGCCGTAACTTATATCTGTGCAAAGTAAATTGTTGTTAGTTTGATCCAGCCCTAAAGTTATCTCTGTAAACTTTTTATTTACTTTTTCCTTTTAGGACGTTCAAGCAATCTTCCGGGCTTATCACCGAGTACAGCGTCTTCTTGCGGAGGCACCCGTCTCTGTCGCACACGCTATAACACAACCGCTCCCATGTACGGCGTCTCGCTCACATCTGGCCAGCCTGTCACCATCGTGCAGAAGTTCCCGGACCTACTGCAACAGGTTGTCTTCGAAGTTTGCGAGTAAGTTTGTTCTACAAATCTCCCAAACGCGACCGTGTACGCCGTTTCGCTCATACCGGCCAGCACATCACTTTCGCATCGCGCAGACAGAAGTCCCCAGACCTCCTGCAATAGGTCGTTTTCGAATTTTGCGAGTAAGTTTATTCTAGAAACCTTCTATCTCTGTCGCATCCGCTATAACACAACCGAGACCATGAACGGCATCTCGCTCACATTCAACCAACCCGTTACAATCACATCGTGTGGACAAGTGCTACTGCAACAGGTCGTCTTCGAAGTTTGCGATTAAGTTTCAAGATAAATAAATATGAGAAGCACTCACATGTCCAACAGACCACAGATATAGAGAATGGACTGAGCAATTCCAGCACAAAGTTGACCACTCTTGCAATACCTGTAAATATTATGATAACGTCTCTTTAGTTTTTTTCTGACTTTAGTTTTGACCGCCTCCATGGTCTAGTGGTAACAAACGTTCCGTGAACTCGGGAGGTCGTGGGTTCGATTCCCACCGGGGGCAAGTTGTACATTGTATAATTTGTCTCGGTCTGGGTGTTTATATGTATAATATGTATATATTTACAAAAAAAGAAGTATAATATGTAGTTTATCAACCATCTAGTTTTTGTAACACAAGCATCGTAGCTTACCACGGAAACTAGATGGCGCTGTGTGACCTGTCTGGAAATATTTATTTATTATTATTATTATTCTTTCTTTTTAGTTTTTATTTAAAGTTTACCTACCGGTACTTTGACTTTAAATATTTATGGATTAATCCACACTACTACCTAATAGTAGGTGGACCTAAATTTAAATGTGAATGGTTGCTAACCAATTTTCAATCGTTATAGATTGAAGTCACTCGGAATAAAAAATGATAAGAGAAAACTCAACATGAAATACCTATTCGATAAACATATATCATGTATATAGTTCGTCGACTTTTTTTTTCTTTTCCACAATATGGCGCCTGGTTGAAGTCTTACAGAAATTTGATTAATGTCATATGAGAATCATCAAAATCGAGCCACGCGTTTGGTCTTCAGTGTGCCACAAAGGAACAAACATACATAGGCTAATAAACAAATAACCCTCCTTTGCTTCGCAACAACTAATTAGTATAATAACAAGTAATTGTTGTTGTTTGTTGTGTTCTCTTTTCCCGATGGATGATGAATGAGGTAATAGGGAAGGCAAAGAGTCTAGCCCATACAGCCAAGTCTGACGTCATATATCTTTTTTTTAATGAGTTAATGAGGTTAACATCAAATTCCAGATGTTGCAGAATTTGATGCTTTTCTTGGAGTTACTCGCAGCATTATAGCCCAAACACGTCGGGTATAATATAGGAGTTACAGCGGGGGAAAAATGCATAAAATAAACTGTGACTTGTGCCCCATATTTAAAGTACAATTAATCGTTTTCCACAATTATTCAGATTATTAAACAAAACAACATCACTTTTGACTAACAATATCCACAGTAAAGTAATTTACAAAACAAAAACTTGCACTTGACATGTCCGTGCAAAATGGCGCTAATTTCCACCCTATCTTATTGATCTCTTTGGATAAAGGTAACCTGCTTTTTCAAAAGCGCGGTTAAAGGATTGCAGTTGCTTTTTCTTTTCTTTAGTTGGATATTTATTTGCTATTCCAGATCTAGCGAGTGCTCCGTGGTCCGCGGTTCGTGTACGCAGACTTATGTCCCGTACCTATTCCTGGTGCTTCCGCTGGGGCCCGTCACTCTGACCGGACAGGACTACGTGCTGGTCGAGTCAGGATGCGTTTGCAGACCAGATCCGATGGCACCTTGATACCACGACACAACACTTGAACCGTTTCTGCACTGCGTTTGAACCAAATCTTCGAAATGTTGATCCGAAGTAGCAATAATATAGCAGGTCCTCCTTAATCCGAAAACCAAAACGTCGATCCGAAGTAGTAATAATATAGCAGGTCCTCCTTAATCCGAAAACCAAAACGTCGATCCGAAGTAGTAATAATATAGCAGGGCCTCCTTAATCCGATCACCAAAATGTCGATCCGAAGTAGCTATAATATAGCAGGGCCTCGTTAATCCGAACACCAAAACGTCGATACGAAGTAGCTATAATATAGCAGGGCCTCGTTAATCCAAAAACCAAAACATTGATGCGAAGTAGCAATAATATAGCAGGTCCTCCTTAATCCGAACACCAACACGTCGATCCGAAGTAGCAATAATATAGCAGGGCCTCGTTAATCCGAACACCAAAACGTCGATACGAAGTAGCTATAATATAGCAGGGCCTCGTTAATCCGAACACCAAAACGTCGATACGAAGTAGCTATAATATAGCAGGGCCTCGTTAATCCGAACACCAAAACGTCAATACGAAGTAGCTATAATATAGCAGGGCCTCGTTAATCCGAACACCAACATGTTGATCCGAAGTAGTAATACTACAGCAGGGCCTCGATAATCCGTACACCAAAAATGTATACCTTGTTCGGCTTATAGTGTGTAAATAATAATAAAAAATAAAAATCCTTATTGCAAAATAAATATACATCAAAATTTAGTTGGTACATAGGTAGGGCATTAAATAAATCGTACAATGTAACAGAAGCAGTTTAGCTGTGACATCTGAAATAGTCGGTGGACGGTGTTTCATATGTTATTGTATGAATTAGTACTTGCAACATTTTATTTATATATATATATTAAAAAGGGAATATTCTAAATAAAACTAGATTTTTATGATTGATAATATGTTTGTATTATTAATTGCACTATTATGTATTATTAATTACAGTATAGTGATTTGATTGATGCAAAATGGTATAATGGTAGGGCGTCGTTCGGACAGATTAGCTAAAGTTCGGACTATCGAGGCCCTGCTGTACTTGTATATGAATCCGTCATTCGTGTCCTATTTTAAATATTATAATGTATGTTAAATGTGAGATCATCGTCAGTCCGAAAATCGACATTTGTATAATAACATTTTCCCAGTAATGCTTTCTTTAGTTTTGACTTAAATAATGGCAAAGGCAAGTTCTAGAAACTGTCTGGCAGAGAATTGTACAATCTCTGATCTCATACAAATAATACTACTGTAGCTATACTTTGGATCGACATTTCTTCAAATCGGACACAGTGGAGAAACGCTTCTCATTTAGACAGTTATCGCCTGTCTTCTAGGTGGCAAATAATCGAATTTGTTGTCATTGAAAAGATTTCTTTACAGTCAAAAAACAATGCGCTAGATCACCTTAATCTGTCTCATAGGTGTCTGCGCATTTTCTACTATTTTCCGTGTTAGGCTATTTTGATGTTAAATTAACCACTTATCACGGTGAATAATATTGACATTAATTTATTTAATAGGTAGGAAGGGATTGAAATATAAACTGTAAAATTGCCGAAAAATTCCTTAAAATTGCCATAAAAATATATTTTTTTTGGAAGGAAACGAAAATTTTAAAATATATTTGACGGCCATTTTGCGGTGATTAGTTAAATTTTCTTTTATTATATTTTATTTCTTTTATAGACTGAATTGTAATTGTTAATGTATTTAAGTTATTTATTTCAAATTATTTATTTTAATGTAATCGTTTTCTTGTAATTATTGAGTTTGTAAAAAAAATTAACAATAATTATTATTAATTCCGTCCATATTTTTTTATAAGTAAGTAATCTTTAGGATACGTTGGATGCAACTTTATCTAATGAAATAAAACAAAGCTAATTGCAAAATAATAAAAAAAACTATTAGTTGCATCTGACGAATATTTAAAGAAAAAAACACTTTAGTAAATGATAATGTATCGTTAATAAAATTTAAAAATTTATTAAATTACCTTTATGTTAAAAATGTTTTTTTATTCAAATTTTACTACTAGTTGCCAAGAGACTGCCTCCGTGGTCCAGCGGTTAAGTCCGTGGATTTAGACTCGTAGGTACCGGGTTCGATTCCTGGTCGGGACACAAAAATATTAATTAATGTATATAAATACTAATTAAATGTATATTTATATCTAATTTATTTGTGATATTTCTCGAGGTTGGTACGCTGGAGACATCGACGAGCTTGCCACTTGTCATGATTGGCCTATAGTAAAGTTGGCTAAATGTGAATCCGCTATTTATAAGCGTGGTTTCTGACCACCCCGAAAGGGAAACGGTCGTGATGATACTTTACTTTTTCTAGTTGCAAAGAGGCTGAATTATCTTTTGACATGTTTAATGTATGCCTACGGGTATTGGCTGTAATAACCAAAGTGACAAGTTAACTACCAATCACGCAATATATATAAAAATATAGATCATGGATTATTTTAATCATCCTTTCTACAACCGGTCACTAATCTTCCAAATAAATTATCAACCTATTACCTATACGACTTTGTGCATTAATTAGGAGGCTTAATCGCTTCTGAATCCCTCTTGCTCGCACAACCCAACATTTTAAAAGATTTCTAAATCTGAGTGTATTTTAAGAAATGTAGTCAATTAACTTAAATAAATAGTCTCGGGAACGTTTTCCTTGAAAAAAATAATAATAAGAAAGGTTAATGTAGGTACCTACTAAATATTAGCGCATTATATTTTTTTAAGCGCAAACATTAAATTAATAAATTGTTTATCTAACGGAAACTGTCAATGTCAAATACTATTAAATTAATTAATTTTTCATTTAAATTGACATTCGTATATATATATATATATACCATAAAACAATAGCAATGCTAATATTAATTTACTTAATTACTATTAATGTTCAAATAAAAGAGTAATGTTGTACTTACATGATTATAAAAGTAATAATATTTACGATTGAATAACGAATTCATTGACTATTTTATTTTACCTAGAGGATTTTGAATGGTTTATAGATGGTCAAATGACATTTTTGCATAAGTACTTGTGTAGTTACTTTTTATTGTTTTTCATCATTATAAAAGTAATTTCGAAAATCGCCTATACCATACTACTTTTTTATGAAATGAGGCATCTGAAGGTTGTTAGACTACTCAATATTTACACTTGTTAATTCTACAAAACCTGCAGCCGTTACTTATTCGTTATTCTGTTACTTAAGCGCAAACGTTATATAATGGAATCCGTTAACTATATACGAGGGGCGTTCAAAATATTCTCGGTATTGATACGTTACAACCTCTTTTATATATATATTTGTTACTGGCCGCTAAGATTCATCCATTGACATTAAAAAAAAGTAAAATTGGAACCGAGATGTTCTTTTGTTTTTCTGCAATTGCCGAACAAACATGAACACCATGAGCGAATTAACAATTTTAACGAAATTAGAGCACCGATCCGTCATAAAATTCTTGACAAAACAGGGTAAAAATCAAAAAACCATAAAAGAGGAAATGGATTGTGTTTACCGTGAGTCTGCTCCTTCTTTATCTACTATTCAAAAATGGTCAAGCGAATTTAAGCGTGGAAGGGAGAGTATTGAAGATGACCCTAGACCTGGCCGGCCTGTAGTGGCTACCTCACAAGAAAATATTGATAAAGTGGAAAAACTTATATTGGAAGACGGCCGAGTGAAGGTAAAATCTATAGCTCAAGTAACCAATCTCTATTGGTACCGTACATGACATTATACATGACCATCTTAATATGTCAAAAGTAAGTGCAAGATGGGTTCCGCGAATGCTGACGCTTCTTCAAAAGGATATGCGTGTGGCTTGCTGTTCAGATTTTATCGACCTGTGTGGTGAAAATCCCGATGAGGTGCTGCAAAAAATAGTTACTGGAGATGAAACCTGGGTTCATCATTATGACCCAGAGAGCAAACAGGAGTCCATGCAGTGGCACATTAAGGGTTCAGCTCATCCCAAGAAGTTCAAGGTAATCCCGTCAGCTGGCAAGGTCATGGCCACAATATTTTGGGATTGTGAAGGAGTTTTGCTTATCGATTATAAAGAAAAAGGTGTAAATATCACAGGGCAGTACTACGCTAACGTTATACGTCAATTAAGAGATGCGATCAAAGAAAAGAGGCGAGGAAAGTTAACCAAAGGTGTTCTGCTTCTGCATGACAACGCCCCTGTCCATACTGCTCATATTGCCAAGGCAGCTATTGTTGAATGTGGGTTTGAAACTGTTACTCATCCACCCTATAGTCCGGACTTAGCCCCAAGCGACTTCTTTTTGTTTCCCAATCTTAAAAGGGATCTGCGTGGAAATAAATTTTCTGACGATGAAGCGTTGAAGACGGCCGTGGAGGAGCATTTTTACACCAAAGATAAAAAATATTTTTATGAGGGATTAAAAAAAATAATTGATCGATCTTATAAGTGTATGAACATAGGGGGGGAGTATATTGAAAAATAAAAATATCAAACTTTTCGTACTTGTTTGTTTTTATCCACATACCGAGAATATTTTGAACGCCCCTCGTATATCAAGATATTAAAGTTCATATTTCAACGGACGCCGTCGAGGTCGAGCGCTTATAGAGTTGAGAATTGAATAACATTTTGTAATTATAACGCAATCTCTGAGGTAAATAACGAAATCTACTAATAACATTTGCGACTAAGTAACAGAATAATATTAACCCTGTGTTTGACTTGACGCTTACACCGCTTTTTTTCACTTTATTTCGCATTGAAAATCGTTTGACTTAGTGTTGCTATTAGGTTTTCATACATTATAAGCGAAATTCGGTAAAAAATAGAGTTGAACGCTTTGCTTCAAGTCGAACATAGCATTTACTTACCACATACTTTCTTCAGAAACAAAACAGTAATAACTAAATACATCCTACATTTAAATTTTACTTATATCTTATGGAACATTTCTATGTGGGTTATTATTTTATTTTAAAATATATTTAGGTATAAGAGAAGACAAATTTCTGAGCATTCCATGGATTCACCGTGAGTAAGAAATGAGAAGAATGGTGTCTCGGGTTTACGACCGACAATAGGCTGGTTTAAGAAAAGGAAGCCTCCATTTTTTATTTTATTGCGCGATAATACACTCACCATCCACCATTCTACTCCTCTCCCTACCCAACCAAATACTGTATGATTCCGTTAATGCCGTCTTGGAAGCTCGTTCAAACTTCTAGCGCAAGAAAGCCCATGGTATCAAAGATCATAAAAATATAAATAGGTGGTAGGCAGACTGATAGTGGTAATTTGTCCACTGCTGCTTGCTGCAGCGGGGAAGTATCCACCCTTCGTGCTGATAAACCAGTAAAGTGTATCCACACATTTCGGGATCAGGCTCGAATTGCCGTGATGCTAAGTCAAGCCGGCATAGTGTTAGGGACTGATGTCAGTCATGAGTGTCTGATTCCAGTTGCTAACATGGATCTTGGTCCCCACTTACCATCAGGTGGGCGCAAAGTCACATGTCGTGCTAGTATATAAATCTTCGACCGGCTCTCCACACCAACACTGGTGTGGGTGGACAGTCTGGTCTCCGAGACGAAGGCTATTCTATATTAGTATATAATATATATTAAAATTGCACCCATGATGCTATTATTGCACTCCCAAAGGTTGGTTGTCAGAAAATGCATAGTCATTAATCCCGCCTATGTACATTTTTAGTGCAAAACATAAATATTTAAAATAAAATAAAATAGCATAGGAGGGTTAAATCCTTTAGTATCCCTCTCTCTCGCACAAACCAATGGTTTTAAAGATATCAATATCCTAGGATATAAATATCCTATCAATTTTCTAAGATATAAAATTACGGACATTTTGGAGGTATATTAAAGTTGGTATTAGCAAAGAAAAAAGTCGATATATTTTTATTTATTTATTTACAAAAATATAAAACCTTAAAATCTAAATACACCAATTAAACTACTATCACAAACGCAATACAATCATACAACTGACATAGTTACTAAATTACTATTAAATATTATATTTGGAGAAAACCAGAAGAAACAAGATAAGAAATATGATGTAAGTAATAAAGGGTACGAATTAGAATAGAAATAGAATCTAACAATTAACTACAGAGTGAACTTCATCATCATTACATTCCAGAATACATTTATGGAGAGTTTGGCCTATACTCGCCACGATGGCCAAGACGGGTAAAATTATTACATAGCTATTAAGAAACGATTCTAGGGTAATCAAATCACGACTTGAAATTAAAATTGTAATGCCAATCACTTTAGGCTCTTGGTTAATGGCCTTTCGGGTCTACTTTAGGCCCGTAATTACAAGTGGTGTGACAAATAAATTATTGTATCCCGACCAGGAATCGAACCTTCGTCACTTAATCCACATTCCGCTAGACCACGGAGGCAGTTGATTTGGTTGAGAAAAATCTAAATTTAGAAATACCATACCACTGATTAGGATATGGGTGACATTAGAGAACTGAGAATATTATTTAAAAGCAAACTTTAAATATGTGGAATAAGATCAGAATAATTATTAGGTTTTAAAGTATGGTAGAATTATTGTTTTATTTATTGGCAACACTAAATTCAATTAAATTGATTTATTTTTGCAAGTAGGCATTGGACAAAAAGAGGTATATTCTGCGCTTTTATTCGACAAATGTGTGTAGGGAGCAGCACTTGATAACCGTTATTAAAGAAGAGAAAAGACAAAACAACAAGATTATTTTTAAATATAGACGAGAAGTTGTTTTCTAAAATAAAAGTAGGAGAGCATGTAGTGTTACTAACAGAAAAAATATTTAACAAACTTTAGTGGTAAAAGACAGATTTGAAGTAAAACTAACGCGTTCTTGGTTAAAAAAACTATAAGAAAGTAAAGGCATAAATTACTTTTTACGAGAGTTTTAAAATAACTATTGCTTAAACAACATTAGTACAGATATGTATTTTTAATATAATGACAATTTATTTCCATCGGGAAAACTTGGGTCTCAATCGGAATATGACGGCACCCGAAGTGTCAATCAGTTATTGTCTATATATATCCATTGATATGGAAATTTATTATTTAATGTCAAATGGTACTGAAGCTATTGGGGTGTATCACGCAAAGCTTTTTGTACATGTCGCTAGCGGCAATCGTAACTATGACGCTTCAATTACAAATTATTTTTTTTTTTTTTTTTATAACAGATAAAAAAATTATATCTTAACGTTACGTAGGTAATAAAGACAAATTAAGAAAGCGAACTTTAAAAAAAATATATATATATTTGAATGGCAATTTTGAGATCAAATCTTTGATTTCGCTTGGAAATCTCGATTTGTACACTTAAAAGCTGCTCACTTCGGCATAATATCCAGAAAATAATAAATTTCGTAACAAAATTGCAAGTTTTATATACAACTGACAGTTATATTAGGTAACATCTATCATGCGCCATCTATTCTGATAAAAAGTTAGTGATACACTCCACTGAGAGAGCACGATAAATACAAACTTTTCGGATAAAATACGATGGAAAACCATTATGCACTACATCTGTAATTTATTAGAAATAAAAAAAAGAATATACAGATTTGAAGTAGGTACAAGGAATTTAATTCCCTACCCATTTCGTTAAAATGTCGTCAGACTAGCCCAATGCATTAAGGTCGAAAATTGAACAATGAATGTGATATGTCAAAGTTATTATGGTGATACGATATTGAACCTTAGGTGGGCTGGAAATTGAATAAATGTAAAGTTTAGGTGAAAAATTAAAAGGAAGTAAGGCATAAATTATTTTTTTACTTTTACAGTTTACTGTTGTTGATAACGATAGTATTGTTGTGGTGCTTGTTGAGCTTGTTGGTGTTGTGGCTGGTGTTGCTGCTGGTGTTGTGGCTGATGTTGCTGCTGATGCTGGGGCTGAGCCAGTTGCGGCTTCGGGGTGGGGATTTTCACAACAATGTCGGTCGGTTGCCGTGAAACCTGTAATTAAAATAATAATAATAAAATACTTTATTGCACATTAAAATATACAAAATAAAATTAAGTACATAGGCGAGCTTAATACCTTGTAGGTATTCTCTAACAGCTAACCTTTGGGAGAACAACATGAGAAATTGTGGGGTGCAGAGTTAGAAGAAGAGAATAAATATTAAACTAAATGCAAAGGTTGCTATACCTTTCACAACAATTAAAATTACAACATCTCTTTAATATTATTTGATTAAATAGTCAATTGGTTTAGATTTATGTATGAAATAGTTACAAAGCACTATTTATACGATTAGGTTCTTTATTATGAGCAGGTACTTTATTATAGATAAAACACTGGATTTCAAATCGGGGGGATCGAAGCTATGTTGAAACTATTAAGGTAAAAGAAGTTTTTGTCAATTGTCGTTATGCTAAAAATAAATAAAATTAATTACAGATTATGAAAACACAATATATTAACTTTCAAATAAAAAAGAAAACATTATGACACGAGAACATTTTATTGGGCCCATTTCTCTAAGAAAAATGGGCATTCTCATTTACATGTAAATAATCAACGTTAATTATGAAACTATTTAGTTGGATTAAGATTATAATCATGATCTGTAAAAATCTTTCGACTCTATCCGTCTTTTGATTAACTAATTTAAAACTGTTATAATGACATATAGCCTAGAGGATTTGTAGGTAACAATGATACGTACTATGAACATGTACAGCATTTTTGACCTTGGATTACATTATTGCAATTATCGTAGGGATTACAAATTTTATTGAAAATTTAATATTGTTCATCTTACATTCACGGCTTTATTGTACTGGATCAATTTTGATCCACTTTGTCAAATATGTTACTTGGAAGCCAGTAATCATTTGAGTACTGCCTGCATATGCCCAACTGAAGAATTAATTGTACATTTTGGTCAATAATAAATTCTTAAACCGTCGTCGTCAACTCATTTGGGTAGCGCAGCCTGACAATAATGGGTCAAATTATCCAAAAATGTGTCCTGACAGGCTCATCTTTAGCAGAGGAGATCTACTCTCTGTTACTGTTGCTATTATGTAAATAAAATACAATAAAAAATCCCTACCTCAGCCTTGAAACCTTCTTTTGGGTCAGCGGTGTAAGTGACGGTGCGGATGAAGCCATCGCTGTCGACCACGGAGTAGGAGCCCTTGATGACGTCACCATCTCGCTCTTCCTTGCGGTTCTGGTAGTTGGTGTACTGATCGTCGTTCACGTCAAAACCGAACTGGTATTGTGGATGAGGCTGTGGAAGGACAGAACAATTAGAATAGTTGCCCATGAAAGTAAGCTAACATAATCGATATATACGAGCTAAGCAGGTACTAAAGTAATCAAGTAAAGTTACTAAAGAAGTAAAAGAAACTGTGTTCTGTAGTCACTTTACTTCTATAATAGTTGTCATAAAGTTTTTGTTATAAACTGCCGTAGACTATCCGTTAAGTCAGTGGATTTAGATTCGGAGGTACAGGGATCGATTCCTGGTCGGCACACAATAATATTTATTAATTTAAATAAATAAATTAGATTAATATTTCATTTAATTAAACTTGTCATGATTGGCCTGTAGTAAAGTTGGCTAAATGTGAATCCGCTTCTTTATAAGCGTGGTTTCTGACCACCCTGCAAAGGATATGGTTTTGATGATACTTTACTATAAAGTTTTTGCATGCTTATGTCAAAATATGTGAACCTTTTAAGACCTAATATTGTTGGTAACCATGTTTGCAGCAAATAAAAATAAAATATTTCATTTTATTTTATATCACTGAAATTGTGGATTTTTTAGTTATATACTTAATGATAATCTAGTAGATGCTTGTCTCATAATTTATGGTAGATTATTCCACAAATTTGTGGCAACCAAGTCAATGAACAAATGAATTTAAAACAAGACCAGAATTATGGGAAGGGGCAGAAAGATGAGAGTTGTGGGATGAACGAAGAGATTTGTCGTAAAAAGATAAGAGAAAGGCTTTTATGCTTATATGTGAAAACCTTTAATAGGTCTTAGGGAATTTACTGTTTAATATCTATTTAACTGTTGGTTTTCCAAAATCAATAATAATAAATAAATAAAATAAGTAAATAATCATTACAGTTCCTAAAACACAGAGTCCTAGACCTCCAGTGCACTACTACAGATAGAACTTCTAGAGCATATGTCTAGAGAATTTGGCCTAAGTTACGCTGGCCATGCATAATATTATCACTTTTTGACAAATAGAGCTTAGTGTGGTAAGTTTGAATATTTATTTAACACAAAAACATACAAAGACGTGACATAATGTCGCTTGAATGTCACTGTCTAGAGAAGGTCTGGCCACCTTTGGGACAGCGAGAACATTTACAAGTATATGGGGTAAGTGCAATATGCTAACTGCCTTCGTGGTCTAGCGGTTAAGTGCCGTGGATTTAGACTCGGAGGTACCGGGTTCGATACCTGGTCGGGACACAATAATATTAATTAATTTAAATAAATAAATTTAATTAATATTTAATTTATTTGTGATATATCGCGAGTTTGGTACGCTGGAGACATCGACGAGCTTGCCACTTGTGATGACTGGCCTTTAGTAAAGTTGGCTAAATGTGAATCCGCTTCTTTGTAAGCGAGGTTTGTGACCACCCCGAAAGGGATACGGTCGTGATGATACTACTGCTTAGATAGGTTAGATACACATATGAAGCTTGCATTTCAGTTTCTGCATAGTTCTGATTTCTATAAGAATAGCTAAAAATCATAGTAATAAGGAAAGAAGTAACAGTAACAAAAAACTAGTAACAAGGAAAGTTTGGGAACAGCATAGCATTTTGATCAGACCTTTAAAGATGACAAAAATTAAATTTATACATAGGTAGAGTTAACATTTGATAAACATAAAATTTATCATCAATGCAATTCACTTCTTTATTTACACTGTCACTCATACATAATAACGTTTGTATTATATATTGCAGACATTAAACCCAAGACAAATAGCATAACAACAGCAATAAACACATCACATCGTAACAGGCAACGATTGTTAACCTGGAAGTCTGGCCTTCTCTTGTTTACTCACATCTATAGAGTGTACAACTTTCTATTTAGAAATTAATAAAAATAATAATATTTTTTTATAATAGCCACCACCAGTTTTATATTTTTCTTGTGTACGAGTTTTATAACTTATCCGTTAGCATACTAAGTAGTTATAAAAAAAAGTATAGTATCATCACGACAAGGTGGTCCGAAACCACGATTATAAAGAAGCGGATTCATATTAATAATGGCATCTAAATTCACGGACTTATTTATTATTTTATTATTTTTATACTAGCACGACATGTGACCTTGCGCTCACCTGATGGTAAGTTGCGTGCAAGGTCTATAAATGTTAGCAACTGAAAGCAGACATTCATGACTGATATAACACTATGCCGGCTTGACTAGATGCCTTTTACCATTCGCTTGAAGGACTCCAGGTTATAGGAAAGTGGAAAAACAGAGTCAAGAAAAGCATTTAAACCGCTACACCACGGAGGCAGTCTGTTATTGTGAAAAAAAAAAATGTAATTACCTAATACTCTACAAGTTTATGCCGTTAACTTACTTACGGTCGGTTGAAGAAAGAAACATCTATTGAAACTATGAGACACGTCATTGGCTGAAATAACGAAAGCGACAAGCTAACTACCAATCACATGGCGTATATCAACATGTTCATCATGGATTTTTATTCTTTATTTTGTCACCGTACGTTCCCACCGGAATTTGGTTAAGTCTATGATTAAGTACATAATTTTGTTCAGTACGAGTGTTATGTTATTTAATTTACTACATATGTCTATATATCATGCCTGGAGAGTGTTATATTCGATCAAAGATCAGAACTGGCAGTAGGTACCTTATGATGAAGACTTTAATCATCCTTTCTGTCGCACGTTAATTTTGAATAAAGTTTCTTTGCAGCTAATAGAAAAACCGGAATTGTGAAGTGAAATAGACGTGAAACCTGAATATCTGTTAATAGATTGATTCTTAAATTACAAATTGAGTAATGTAAATTAATTAAATTATAATTATAAATACTTATTAATTTTTATCGTGTAGGACATGAATTAATTGCATTAAACTTATTTATTGTATTTTCGTTATAAGTAATGTCATATCTATAGATTTGGGCTTTTGTAGGAGAAAGTTAGTGCCGGCACCAGGCTAGGAACTAGCCACGATGCAACAATTATCTGATACACTATAATACTATCCGCAGCTTTCTGAATTAGTTTCGCTTCAGGGTGTAATATGATTACACTGTAGATATATAAAATAACTATGAAACATTATTTATGAATGTTGGAAACTTATTTTTTACAAAAGGAATCTTTAATAATTTTTGTTTCAAGGTTTATCTATAATGACTGAAATACATAAGAAACTTAAAATTGACAAATAGTTTTATTGCATTTTTTTTTCGATACATAATTAACATATTTTGCAGATATCTTTATTTTCATCATCATGACCTTTCGGGGTGGTCAGAAACCACGCTTATAAAGAAGCGGATTCACATTTTGGAGATATATTAATCATATATTTGTTTTAGTAAAATAGAGGAAAATCTTTATCTAAAATTAGATTATATATTTATAAACTTCAAAATATGTCTAAAATATACGTAATTTTCTATTATCGTAATTATCTCACTATCCTCAATTGCAGCAACATCATAATAATATTTCACTTCATCATGTAAGTAGTTTTATTTTTATATTATTGTTTATTTATGATGTAATTTATGTTTATATATATATGTTTATATTTATATATTACGTATTTATGTATTTGTATATGTATTAGTATGTAATATTGTTATGTATGTACTGTTAAGAATATCTTAATTAATGATTGCACCTACCATCTATACTGTCTAAATGTCCTAAAGGTTTGTCTGTCAGAGAATGCCTAGCGGAATTAAGTCCGCCTTTGTACATAGTGCAATAAAGTTTTTAAATAAATAAATAATTTTATTTCCTAGCAAGATTCAGTATTTAAATGCTGTGTTTGATTTGAAAGCAAAGCGCTAAATGCTTTTTTTCATCGAATTTAGCTTAAATTGTATGAAAGCCAAGTGGAACGATTTTCAAAGCGAAATAAAGTGAAAAAAGCGACAAGTCAAACATATTTAGAAAGTAGGTACCTATAATACGGTATTGAAATCTGTCAAAATTACTATACATATAGGTATCTGTTCTTCGTTCAACAGATAAAACAACTTTGTTCGTCGATACTTAGTAGTCATTAAAAAAACACATACCTCCGTGGTATAGCGGTTAAGTTCGTGGATTTAGACTCGGATGTACCGAGTTCGATTCCTGGTCGGGATACAAAAAAAATGATTGATGTAAATAAATACATTTAATTAATATTCAATTTATTTGTGATCTTTCTCGAGTTTGGTTACGCTGGAGACATCGACGAGCTTGCCGCTTGTCATGATTGGCCTATAGTAAAGTTGGCTAAATGTGAATCCGCTTATTTATAAGCGTGGTTTCTGACCACCCCGAAAGGGACACGGTCGTGATGATACTTTACTTTTATTCTGTATATAAATGCCGTGTTTGAGTTGAAACTAGTTTTTTTTTTCCAAATTTTGCTTAAATTGTCTTAAAAGCCATGTCGAACGAATTTAAAAGCGAAATAAAGTAAAAAAAAGCGCTTAAGCGACAAGTCGAACATAGGGTAAGTAGCTTAATTTTATTTAGAAATATAATACCTATATAAATAAATAATACCTATAATAAGGTAATGAATTCTGTCAAACTTATTATATATCTGTTCTTCGTTCAACTTTGTTCGTCGATAATTCGTAGTAATTAAAAAAAAACACTTAATTCATCTGTATGATTTTGTTCTATAAATGCTACAATTACATTCAAGGTCAAAGAAGACAGTTAAAAGCATAACAGTTATTCAATGATTTTGACACACTCCATTTATAATTGGCGTTATGTAAAAACTAGTTGCGATTAACGGGTTTAAATGTGCGGAACAATTCTCTGATGTCATACAAAATTACATACATCGGGTACTATTCCGCGTCCAATACGAAAGTGCTCTAGATCACGATATACACTAGCATGCAATTAACACGGGTCACATGAAAATATTGTTTAATCAAATTTAGTAAGTACCTACAAATGACATCATCCATTTTATAATTTAAAAATAAAAATACTAGAGCTGTCATGATGATCGTATAAACATTTTGCACTCCTAAACTATATAAAATAAATACTATTTTCTATTTGGATGAATCTTTGACAGAAAAATATTGTTATAAAAATTATTGCTATTAAATTGTAAAACTAAAGCAATACAATGTGCGGAACGTAAAACAGGTGGTTAATGGACGTACATACGAGTACCTATTCGTATATTTAGCAATCCGGCGCCATTTTTTAAAGCCAAAATCAAGAATCATTTTTAAAGCCAAAATCAAGTATTATTTTTAAAACCAAAATCACTTTCGGTTTAGCTCGCAAAGTGTGGGCTGTCTACTTTTCAGTTCAGCTAACAGTTTTAATGCATTCATACACAAACAATACAGTTGTTTTCTTATATACCTAACTGCTGTTGTTATTTAATGTGTTTTATCGCACAAAGGTTCAATATTGTTTACAGTGAGAAATCTACCCACATCCAACCCCGACGTGCGACCTTCTTCAGGTCATCCGTCCATGACAATAATTTCCTCTGCAATAACCAATTTAAAATCTATGCTAAATAGTACGAAATATATGAATAATAAAAAAAATGGAAAAGCATGTCGAAGCTTAACCACAGCTTTAACGAATTAATGTTTCATTTAGATTGCACCCTGTTTACATTGCTCAGAAGTGTATTTAATTAATTTATAAAAAAAATCCTAGCAACTTTTAACTGCTAAGTCTTAAGGTACATTTAAAATTGTATTGCAACTTCGTAAAAGCAATTATTACTTTAATTCGTTTGTTTTTACGTATCCTCTTTTAATTAGTTCGGTTTCCGAATATTTAATTTGCATGCACACCAGCACGCAAAGTCGATATGTCACCAAGAAATAAATTAGCATAATTGTCGTTTTCCGTCAAGTTTTTATTAATTTAAATTAGAGAAGACAAATTTCTAAGCATTCCATGGATTCACCGTGCGGGTGCCGGGTCCATCGTGTGTGGGTAGGAGATGAGAAGAATGGTGTCTCGGGCTTGCGACCGACAATAGGCAACCAAACATATGGTTTTGTTGTATTCTACGAGTATATTTTTTAACAGGATTATTTTTGGAGAATTTGTCATTTTGACAAGGTATTATGTTTGTCAATCTTATTAAGAGGGTTTACCGCTTGTACTTACCTCTCCCTCGCATAATCCAATTCCATTGATTCACCGTTCGGGTGATGGGTTCATCGTGAAGAGATGAGATGAGGTGTCTCGGGTTTGCGACCGACAATAGGCTGGGTTACAAAGGAGGCCTCCCTTTTTTATTTTATTGCGCAACAAGACGCTCACCATCCACCATTCCACTCCTCTCCCTACCCAACCAAATACCGATAATAATATTTGTTCGACTTTATGCTGTCGTCTTCTGGAAAATTTGATTTCCACGGAACGGTAAGTTCAATAAAAATAACTTTTAAAGTGAGAACTTTATTGCGCGCGTTTGGTTGGGGACCTATTTCGTTCAACGTACGTCCGTACGTCAGAACAGCGCTCAAGGGGAAACAGCGCGGCGTGGAAGGGAAAGAGGGACGGATAGGCGCGCGCGTATAGTCGCTGCCTCTCTCGCTCTCTCCCGCTCCTTCTTTTTCTTTTTTTCTTCCTCTCCAAACAGTGCGGCGGGGAAGAGGAAGAGGAGCCAATAGGCGCGCGCCGCGCGTATAGCCGATGCCTCTCTCGCTCTCTCCCGCTCCTTTTTTCTCTTTCTTTCTTTACGCGTCTGCAACTATACGTGCTCACGCAGCTATGCGCATTCATTTAATCTCCATATTCCTACCAACTACGAAATCAATAACCTGCAAGTTTAGTTCTCACCTTTACGGTACGTCCCGCAACGCACCTTTTTTTTTCAAGTTCCGAGAAAACACTAAGATGTAGGTCTGGCCTATAGGCTAATTCATCTAGGATCCTATAATGATGTCAAATGTATCCATGAGAATTTCCAGTCTGATGCGACGTCAAGGATCAAGATGGGCTTGCATTTAGTTTTCGTACTTTGCCCTTCCTTTACAAATGTGGTCAAAATTTTATTTGTAGTCAGTCCCTTTCTGGCTCTTGCAATAGAAAGACTTACTGCTTCAGATAACACTAAGGCATTTGTCATGTTGGCGCGAGCTTTAGCCCTTATCCAGAAGAGTAACGCGCACTAACGTGTATCTAGCAGTTCTTATAGCAGCACCACACAATGTACAGTTCTTTTCAGTTTTCCCACCTTACCAGATTACTTTGGTCTTGGAGGCACAAAAGCGTTTAGGAAGAATTTCAGCAATGCAAATTTTATTTCCTAGGTATTTAATAAACTATATTTTTCATACCATTTGAATTTCAATAACAGTATAGGATTTTAAAATATGTTACGTAATAATATTCCAGGAAACCACATTGTTTTTGCTTTTGGTGTGGCCTTTGATACTGCTTTGGGGCTAGTTGATACTGTGGCTGCTCAATAACCGTGGGCAGGATAGGACTTAAAAATATATCACTTACGTCATAATCTTCCTGGGGGTCACGTTGTTCTTGCTGTTGTTGTGGCCTCTGGTACTGCTGAGGCTGTGGCTGATACTGCGGCCGATATTGCTGCGGGGCTGGTTGATACTGCTGAGGTTCACTTTGAACAGCATATGGCTGGAAATTAAAAGGTAATTTTAGCAACTGTTAAGATGTGTCAAGTTATATAAATCCCAATATTTTAAAAAAATATCGCTTACGCTTAAGGTTTTAAAGAATTACGACCGGAGGTTGTCCTGCTAGGTGGGCCTGGGCAAGATATATTTGTTCTTGGCTGATGTGTGTGTTAACAGCCCAAAAGGTGGATTTGAACCCCGGCATGCATTTGTCATAGATTTACAACACCGCCGTTCCCGTGCCTCGGAGAGCACGTTAAGTCGTCCCGGTTCCCCTAATACCAACTTGTGAAATCGTTAATAAATTGTCATTAAAACCCTCGCCAACCCGTCTGGCCAGGCGTGGCGAGTGTAGGACAAATTCTCCAGAAATTATCTCTCTACTCGACTCTGTGTTCTAGGGGCTGTGAATGCTGATGTGGTGTCTATGAAGAGATTATAAGGTATTTACCAGACGGGCTGGAGCTTGAGCTGCTAAGTGTGTTGGCCTGGGCAAGACTTGTGTGGCCTGTGCTGAAGGAGTGTACTGCTGCTGTTGCTGGGCAAGGTATTGACGCAGCAGGTGTGGAGGAATTTCAGCCTGAGGAAAAACGTATCAAATAAAAATCATAGTTTGCGTCATAATTACATAATATTATTTAATTCTCAACTCTATAAGCGCTCGGACTTGACAGCGTCCGTGCAAATATGAACTTTAATAGCGATATATCGTTAACGAATTCCATTATAATTTTAATTTCAAAAAATGTCTCATTGGTGTCGTGTATGCCCCGCCCTCTCTCAACTACTTTAACGTATTAGAAACCTTACTGGAAACTCATACACCTTGCTATGAACATTGCATTATTATGGGCGACTTAAATACATGCTTATTAAAAAAAAGATTCTCGATCTAAAAAATTGGAGCATATCGTAAAATCAGTAAACATGAAACTTCTTCCTCTAAACCCTACTCATCATGATCAAAATTACCCCGACTCCCTTTTAGATTTAATTCTGACCTTAAACTCTGATCGAATTGCTACCCATGGTCAGTGTGCTGCGCCTGGGTTTTCAAAGCATGATCTTATCTACGCTTCATATAGAATTAAACTTCCGAAAAACAAGCCTAAATTTATATTTCAGCGTAATTTTGCGAGAATGGATCGGGATGCGTTGATTGCAGATGCGAACAAAACCGACTGGAATAGTCTCACACTATTGGATAATGTGGATGATAAAACAATATTGTTTAACGATCTTATTACTAAACTATACGATAAACATGCGCCTCTTCGACAAATTCGTGTGAAACATGCTCCAACACCATGGCTGAATGACGAAATTCGCGGCGCCATGAAGCTACGGGATTATCTAAAACGCAAACATAAAAAGTCACCTACAGATGCCAATTGGGCCCAGTTTAAAAAAGCAAGGAACCGTGTCGGCCAATTATGCAGAAATTCTAAACGTCAATACTTCCATAAAACTATTAAGGAATGTGCCCCACACAACATTTGGAAAACTCTGCGGTCCCTTGGCATTGGTAAATTCCGTCCAAATATAGCTCCATCTTTCGACCTCAATATTTTAAATAAACACTTTACCACCCCTCCTCTCACAATTGATCCAGTCCTAAAAAATCTCACTATATCCCAGCTGTCTTCAACGTCCACAAACACTAACAGCTACTTTAACTTTCAACCAGTGACTGCTACTCAAATTAACAAAATTCTTCTTTCTCTCCACACTAAAGCGGTCGGTCATGATGGCATTGGTCGTAACTTACTAATGCCTATCATTCACATAATACTTCCTTCTATTACCCATATAATTAATGCATCCTTATTAACGGGCACATTCCCTTCTCCTTGGAAAAAAGCGTATGTCATTCCTACTCCGAAAAAGGCTTCACCTACACTTCCTACAGACTTCAGACCTATATCTATACTCCCCTTTCTCTCAAAAATTTTAGAACGTGTCGTTCACCATCAACTTACATACTTCTTGAATAGTCATAATCTGTTTAATCCTTTTCAATCCGGTTTCCGTCCTGCACATAGCACTACCTCCGCTCTTCTTAAAATAACAGATGACATTCGGACTGCAATTGACAGTCGGAAACTCACACTTCTATCACTTCTTGACTTTAGTAATGCCTTTAATTGCGTTGACCATGAGATCCTGACAGCTACCATGTGCTCCCTTAACATCTCCCATATCGCAATTAGTTGGTTTAATAGCTATCTGGGTTCTCGGGTTCAGCGTATTAGAGTGGATGACACGTTTTCTGATTGGTGCCAGATAACGACTGGCGTACCTCAAGGTGGTGTCCTGTCCCCTCTGCTGTTTTCTATTTTTATAAATACTGCTACGAGACCAATTAAATGCAATTATCACCTTTATGCAGACGACCTACAGCTATATGCGCATTTTGATAGGGAAGAAGCGGCAGAGGCGGTGAATGAAATGAACCAGGATTTTGAGGAAATTCGTGTATGGTCCGAAAAATTTGGTTTGTTAATTAATCCCAATAAGACACAAGTTATGATAGTCGGCAGTAGAGAAATGTTAAGTAGAGTGGACATGTCCACGCTTCCATGTGTTTGTTTTAATGGTGTGAGCATTCCGTATTGCCAAACAGTTAAAAATCTCGGTTTAACAATATGTCAAGACCTTTCGTGGAATCACCAAGTAAGTGAGATAAGCAGAAAAGTGTTCGCCTCTATGCATACTCTGAAGAGAGCTCAATTCTTCCTGCCATTATCGACAAGATTAACGCTCGCTAATACTATGTTGCTTCCCATAATTGATTATGCGGATGTCTGCTATCCTGATATCACTGAAGAGCTTCTGAATAAACTCGATCGACTTCTCAACTTATGCATACGCTATGTATTTGGCCTGCGTAAGTATGATCATGTTTCCCTTTTCCGTATTCAGTTAAAGTGGCTCAATATTCGCTTTCGCAGACATCAGCATACACTTACGTTTCTTTTTGGTATTCTAAATAATCCTTTGTTCCCACTATACTTAAAGGAACGTTTTGAGTTTCTCTCTTCGACTCATGACCGTGACCTGCGATCTGCTCAAAACAATCTTCTTGCTATTCCTACTCATTCCTCGACAAGATATTCAAATTCTTTTACTGTTTCTGCAGCGTCTCTCTGGAACACTCTTCCACTATCTCTTCGAACTATAACGACTCCTGCTTCTTTTAAAAATCATCTTTATTCTTATTTCTTATCTATTCAAAATAACTGACGATTATTTATGTGTTAAAATTGACCCTTGTTTGTACTCTCGGTGCAACTTTCACTCCAATATCTTTAGTATGTGTTTTATTTTATTTATTTATTTCATGAATCCTGTATATATTTAATTATATGTATTGTATTATAGATATGTATTATTATATGTATAACATGTATTGTATATGTAGTATTAGTATGTATTGTTTATTTAATATTTACTTGGCACTCTGCCTGTCACATGTTTTCAAAACTCCCAAAGGTTAGCTGGTGGATAATGCCTCACGGCATAAAGCTCGCCTGTGCACATTAATTTTAAGTTATTTTAGTTTTTGTGCAATAAAGCTATTTTTATTTATTTATTATTATATAACGTTTGCGTCTAAGTAAAAGAATAGGCTGGTTAGAAAACAAAAATATTAAATTTATTTGTGACATTTCTCAGGTCTGGTAGGTCTTACCATTTGAAAGCGTCTAGGAATTAGGGTCGTAAAGATACTTTATCTATTAGGAGCATCTTATTGCG
The DNA here is from genome assembly GCA_910589645.1 of Tinea semifulvella. Classification (NCBI taxonomy): domain Eukaryota; kingdom Metazoa; phylum Arthropoda; class Insecta; order Lepidoptera; family Tineidae; genus Tinea; species Tinea semifulvella. The sequence continues at coordinate 4,990,638 of OU342587.1, read as the reverse complement.
CAATAAAAAAAAGGAGGCCTCCTTTATATAGTCGGTTGCAAACACCATTCTTCTCTTTTTTTCTTTACCACAAACGATGAACCCGGCACCAGCACGGTGTATCCATAAAAAGCTTAAAAATTCGCATTCTTCATATATATACATTTTTTAAAATAAAATAGAGGAATATATATGTATATTGTCATTGAAAGTGAAAATATTTCTAAAATGACAATCAATTTGAATATTTATTGCCTAGAAAGCTGATACATTTTTCAAAGTACAATGGGACTGTTTTTTTTTTAATATGAGAAGTGTGCGAGCGAGAAAACGAAACATTTTTTTTAAATGAATTTTCCAAGCAAATTCCAAGCATTACTCGTATTTGACTGCAGCCTAAGTAAAAACTAAGTACAAAGAAACTATGTTGTTAGTTTCGTTCGTTAAAATTCTTTTGTTTGCTAAACTATGTGAGAAACATTATTACTTACAATAAGTACACGACACCGATATGCATTTTTGCAAGATTAATGAATAACCGAAATGATGGCGGGATCCAACTAGGCTTTAGTTTTGAAGACTCATTTACAGACCACAACCAATTCAATTTATTAATTCATCATCATTACAGCCCTTAGAACACAGCGTCCTAGACCTCCACTGGAGGAGATGCGCCTTCCAGAACATATATCTATAGGCCTTGGCGAGGAGGATAATTTATATACATATTTCTTAATTCTAGATTGCATTTCTAAAGTAGTGTAAAAGTAAAGTGTATCTACACATTTCGGGATCAGGTTGGAATTGCCGTCATGCACAGTTAAGCCGGCATAGTGTTAAGGACTGATGTCAGTCATGAGTGTCTGATGTCGACCGCCTCCATGGTCTAGTGGTAACAAACGTTGCCGTGAACTCGGGAGGTCGTGGGTTCGATTCCCACCGGGGGCAAGTTGTACATTGTATAATTTGTCTCGGTCTGGGTGTTTATATGTATAATGTGTATATATTTACAAAAAAAAAAGTATAATATGTAGTTTATCAACCATCTAGTTTCCGTAACACAAGCCTCGTAGCTTACCACGGAAACTAGATGGCGCTGTGTGACCTGTCTGGAAATATTTATTTATTTATTATTCTAGTGGCCGAATATCGTAGAGATCGATGGTGGCTCGGTTGTATGAACGCTTTCATTAAAAATCCTAAAATAGGTCTGTTCGAACCCTACTACCGAATACCAATTAGAAATACACTTCTCTTACGTTAATTTGTCATAGATTAAAAACACCAAATAATCTCCAACAGTGAACGTCTACGACTATGTGTTCTAGGGCTTGAGATGATGATGATGAAAGCCTTAAGTAAAAAATTACTGCTGATGTTCATTTACTGAAATATTAAACCATATTAATGTTAAGCTAACTCTACTTGGTTTGTATCTATTGGATAAGTTTCATCTGTTAAGTCATTTCTCAGTCATATAAAACGTTTCGGCCTTTTTACGATAAGATACTTGGACAGATTGATATATACTTAAGTATTTTACTAGCAGATATCATCAACATCACAGCCCCTAGACACAGAGTTGAGGAACAGTGGTGTTGTAAATCTATGACAAATATACGTAAGAGAAGTGTATTTCTCATTGGTACATGCCGGAAGTTTGAACCAAACTTTATAGGATTTTAAGGAAAGCGTTTTAACAACCGAGACACTACCACACTAGCAGATATAGGAAGGCTGGCAATTACTTCTGCCAGCGTATTAGTCTCGCTATACAGAGGGGAAATGTTGCCAGTCTCTTTGGGACTATCTCGGATGGGAAGTCTCTAGAGGACATTTTTTATTTATAGTTTAGTTTATTTTTAATTACATTATTTAGGTAGCTTTTAATTTATATTAATTTACATAGAATGAATAAAATTACCAAGACATCATTTAAAATATAATCGTCTGTAACGTTCTTATTTTATGTTGACTTGATTTGACTCTTAGTGTAAAAATGTTATCAATAAAGAAATATTATAGATACCTAATGTGTTTTTTTATTTGTATTTTAATATATCTAGTCCGGCTATCATGACGCGTTCTTTTTTGAACTAGTTAACCGTAACACAATGTAATACTCAAACTGGTTACATGTTACAATTATGACACATTATGTAACATGTAGCAAGTTGGAAAAAGTTGTTTAAAAGCTGGTTTTATACAGGAATAATATACACCTTGAGGAACACATATCGTAATTAAAACAATATTAAATGGAATACAATGAAATACCTCCTTCTAAAGTTAGTAAAAAAACTGCTACTACCGGGTTTGATTCCTGGTCGGGACACAATAATTTATAGATATACACATCAACGAGCTTGCTACTTGTCATAATAGGTTATATAGTAAAGTTGGCTAAAAGTGAATCCGCTTTTTTGAAGACTTCACTGAGTATTGATAGATAATTATTCAATTTTTTTAAATAATTATTGTTATTTTTTTGAATTAGATTCCTTTTTTTATTATTTAAGTAGTTATAAGTTAATGATTAAAAATTTGATGTAAAAAATAAAAACTAAACAGTAACCTTATTTAAATTATATATACATACATATATAGATGCATTTTTTTTATTGTGCATGTTTATTATTGTTATAAACGGTTGCTTGTCTTATTAAATTTTAATAAAACTATAAGTTATTATTTTAACATTTTGAAACCTAGGCTAGATAAAAAAATATTTATGTAGGTAATACATAATTATTATACCTACTTAATTTTTTTTTTTTTGTTTCTGTAGTGTAGTTATTTTTTTTATATTTTGTTTATTTAATGTTAGATTTTCTTTTAAATCATTCAATATTGTAATTATTTTATACTGTTTGTAAATTACTTCGAATAAATTTGCTATTATTATCTTATTCTAGAAGTAGCTCTACGTGATCACTTGCACGAGTTTCTGTATCTATTTGTAATCTTATGTCAATAGTTGTTCATAATAATAATAAATAAAAACTTATTTGTACTAAAAAATTACATCATTCATTTTGGGTTATTATTGTACTACAAATTATTAGAAAAAAAATAAATCATAACGACCGTTTCCCTTTCGGGGTGGTCAGAAACCATGCTTATAAATAATCGGATTCACATTTAGCCAACTTTACTATAGGCCAATCACATTTTCTATTAGGTTTAGTTTATATATTTTTTTTACTTTTTAAATAGTTTAAATTATATTGCTTCCAATAAATGTGAAAATTGTCAATAGTTGTTTTGATTTAAAATTGATAAGACTTATGTTATTTTTATACCATTAAATTATTCTTTTTTTTTTTTAGTATGATATTTTAATCATTTTGAACATATATAAAATAAAGTTTATTTTTTCTACTGAAACTGTTGGCATAATTTTTATAAAAATATGTATATGAATACATTTTAGCCTAAGCAGGAGGAATGACGTTATTTAATATAAATATTTATTTGAATTAATATGTTTTAAAAAAAAATTTTAGTTTGATTATAATTTAGTTTTTTAAAAATCATTGTGCATTATTTTCTCGGAATAAAAAGATTATAAATTACTTATTTGTACCCTAAATTAAAAAAAGTCCCACAGACCTGTTGAGCTTGATATTGGTGTTGCGGTGCCGCCAAAGCATATCCGCAGACCGCCAAAATTACGCACTGCTTTATCATTTTTTTTATTACACTCACTTTAAAAAAAAACACGTAGCACAATTCACACGTGTGCTCACTAGACTTGCCAACTTATGCCCGTGTGCTCTGGGTAAAAGTGCGGGGGTTTTATATAGATGTGCAAAAACTGTGGAGGTGGTTGGTTCGGAGAGGGAATAGCAGGGACCATCGCCATCGGATACAGATTCCATGCAAGTACAAATGTCACTAGACCGTACCACATACTGGATCCCTAGTCACTATACCTACGCGTGCATTTTTTATTATTTTTAATACTCGCACATGTGACCTAGCGCTCACCTGCGAGGTCCATGAATGTTAGCTTCTGGAATCAGACACTCATGACTGACATCAGTCCCTAAAACTATGCCGGCTTGACTGGTCATGACGGCTATTTAAGCCTGATCCCGAAACGTGTGGATTCATTTTACTGGGTTTATCGGCACGAACGGTGGATACTTCCCCGCCCCGGCAGACTGGGCAAATTACCACCATCAGTCTGCATAACATCTTTTAAAAATTATAAAAGACAGTGGGCAATCAAACGTCCACACCCTTCAAACAGATTTGAATAGTGTTGCCCAAAGCAGAACCAAGACCAAGACTTGAATCTAATATATATCTGTTTCTAATCGTAGTAATAAAAACGTAATAGTAAAAAAAATAAATAATGAGTCTAGTGTCTGTCTGAAAACTAGAGAAAAAAACTCGTAAATAAATTTACAATTTATCGCTTAAACCTTAGCCATTTTATTTAAGCGAAAATTACTACTCAAAAAATCATAATTATAGCGGAACACTTTTTTTTATTTTGGAATTTGATCAGGAATAGTGGGAACATCACTTACTATATTTAAGAACTACGAGTCAGATTTACTTGAAATTTGAATTGTTGAACATGATGATATACAAAAATAAACTGCCTCCGTGGTCTAGCGGTTAAGTCCGTGGATTTAGACTCGGAGGTACCGGTTCCCATTCCTGGTTGGGACATAATAATATTCATTAATTTAAATAAATAAATTAGATTAATCTTTAATTTAATTGTTATATTTCTCGAGTTTGGTACGCTAGAGACATCGACGAGCTTGCCATTTGTCATGATTGGCTTATAGTAAAATTGGCTAAATGTGAATACGCTTTTATAAGCGTGGTCTCTGACCACCAGGGAGGGAAACGGTCGTGATGATACTTTTTTTTTATAAAAAAATATATACGTAAGCTCTATATCTGTGGTGTCAAGGAAAAAGAAGATGAGTCGAAATATTTAAAAAATAGATTTAAAACATTCATATGCGTCAATGCAATAAGGTGATGAGTCTATAAACTGTACAGTTAATTTTACATTACGTACATAAAGGGGCTAGTCGTAACATTAAAATGTATAAATAAGTAAAAAGAGTTCAATTGAATTATTTGAGTATCGCGCTTTTACCGCCAATAATTCAGTTATGCATAGTGAGATGAGTCGACCTAAAGTATGCGACTAATGAAATTGAGCATTACGTAAATTACAATTTTCTAATTTGCCTCTAGTGAAAAGTTCAAGTTTTGTACTTATCCCCCTTTTCCTTGACACCACAGATATATTCTTTAAATGATGTTTTATTCATCAATATTTTAATTTTAATATATATTTTTTTATTTTATATCGCTCAGAGTGGTCTCCCGAGCGCCATGGTTCGTGCGTAATTCCGTCATAGCTCGAGATCTGGAGATGCCTACTATTGAAGAGTTTGTCGTCGGCCTGACTAGACGTAGGTATGTTATATCAGGCCGACAACGGACACTTCAAGCATCTCCAGAATATCGCTCCGTCTTGCGCTCGGCGCCCCAACGGGAGACCACTTCCTAGAGAAGTTCCTGAAGTAGCCGAACCCAAACCCCTGGATTCGTGAGCCATACGGGCGCTGGTATACCAGTAACGGTTCACATAAACACATACATACAGACACACAGACAACGCTTCTTTCACATTTAGTACGGATTATACTTTGTAATTTCTCCTAATAACAATGCTTGTTGTAGCGAATCTTTCAATCAAATGAGCTAATTATACCTTTGCTTTAAATCACAGACTTATATATACATATATGGAACGGACTTTTTAACGATAGTTTCCTTTAGTGCCAATTTACATGGTAGCACAAAAAAAAACCCTAATACAGGCTAAGCATGATAAATTTCTCACACCTCCATAAACAATACCTAAATAATAAATTTTTTAATTTTTAAAGGTCATGTTTTAGTAGTAGAAAAAAAAACGTAGTACCTAGTAGCTTTGAAAGAGAAGATACGAGTCGCGCGGTCACCACAAAATGCAGAACCGATAGAGACCCACAATTGCATCAACGCGAATGAGATAGAAAATAATGACATAGTAGGACACGAGCGAGACAATGTATATGCTTAGAAGGCGCGGCGTACGACGTGTTTACAAGTTCCTCGCGTAATGATTTCGGACCGTATCCTCCCCTTTTGTTTTTATCTAACCGAAGGGTTGATCTCGTCGGGCGACGACATGGTCCTGTTAGATTGCACCTGGGGGATTTTATATATCGTTGGCGACTGTGCTGTCTCGACTACTAGGATCTCCTCATGAAAGCGTTGGCGGCGGTCCTCTGTCGGCGTGGCGAGGTGTGATACCCGAAGATGGTTGAAGCGGCTGCGGTTGGCTTTATCGAACGTCATCGAAGACGCTAGATAATATATATAATTTGTTGTGTCTGGATTCCAGCCGCTATGGATGGCGCCACTAGGTGTGCAGTGGGTGAATGCTGCAAGTGTTCTTGGCACTACTATAAGCAAATCATGGGTGAACTTTCCTTTGAAATTACGATGTTATGATCAAAAACATATTTTTCAATTATTACTATTTGTTAAACATGATTTTTTAATAAAAAAAAATAACATTTGTTACTTGAAGTTATAAATTTAAAATAAACCAATTCAGCTTTGAAATATTAGAGATTTATCGAATGTTTATGCTTCTAATGACAACGCAGGCATAGTGTGCAATGTAGTCGCGAGCTCTCTGACGTGTGCACGTAGATATTTATCGCCGCATTCATACCTATTTACCTACAGTGTTTTTGGGGGGCGAGTTGGGTCAGCGGATACATAGATATTTATGTAATAGTATTGAATTATTCTTAAGTAATTGTATTTATCTTAATGCACCCGCAAACCTCTGCCATGAACCCACCGGTTAGCTGTTATATAACGTCAGAAGTCATTAAGTTCGGCCTTGTACATTACTTTTTAAGTTATTTTGTGCAATAACGAGTTTATAAATAAATAAATAGACTTTGACGGAACGCGCGAGGTCATTGAGGACTTGCAGCGACTTAGAGAAATGGACTACGGCCGCTGGGCTTAAAATCAAAAGCTTTCTTAATTTTAGTCTAAGACCAGTACTTTGACAACCAATAAGTTGCATCGGTATGCCCAGTAATATGTATAGTGGTCAAACCCAATTGTTTCGTATCGCCATTCAAAAACCGTGTCTGACCTCAGCCGGGATGCAAATCTGAGACCCTGACATTATGAACTGATGCATTCGAATTAAAATGCAACCATCATTGATCTGCTAGTATTTACATTGTTAAAGCGATGGTCCCTTGTACAGGTACAGTACCGTCAAATAAAAAAAGAGCTGGAAAGCTGAACGCGGAGCAAATTTGAGCACCGGTACAGTCATTGTCAGTATCAATTTTTGATGATTAATGCTAAACCTTAGGGTGAGTTGCACCAAGATGGAGTCTTTGTAATTGTAACGATTAAATATGGCGTCGAATGTGTCAGTTTTAATTTGAATGTCAGCCGTTAGCTAATACAATCGACGACATTTTTAACTTTAATGGTTACAGATTATCAATACAAAGACTTCGTTTCGGTGCAATAAGTGCCTTAATTTCGATATTTTTTTCATCTCAAGATCTTTAATATACTTTTTATTCTTTCATATCTAGAAATAGCGTGGATTTAGACTCGGAGGTACCGGGTTCGATTCTTGGTCGGGACACAAAAATTTATTTAATTTATTTGTTATATTTCTCGAGTGTGATACGCTAGAGACATCGACGAGCTTGCGCCACTTGTCATGAAGGGCATATAGTAAAGTTAGCTAAATATGAATCCGCTTCATTAAAACAAAAAAAAACGTGGTTTCTGATTACCCCGGAAGGGTTACGGTCGTGATGATACCTTACTTTTTTATTTCTATCTAAATCAACATGATAATAAACAAAAACTAATCAGAAATCATTAACCAAGATATTATATATTCAATTGTAGATTTTGACTAAAAAGGCAGCTTTTCGTGAATGTATGATTAATTTAATGGGGCGGAGAACACATTTTTTTTTCTACTGGTAATTTTAATCTACCAATTTTTTTAGGTCTTCACTCAAGGGTTAAGGCGAGGACAGGGTTTATGGATTACGTCTGTTATCCGCGCTAGCAGCAATGCGAGGTAAAAAAACGGAACAAAAAAACTGACTATGCGAAATTATCTTGCACCATTCTAATTACTTCATAACTAATAGCCAACTAACTTGCGTCATATATCACACATTCTCGTGAGAATTTTCTTTTATCCATATTATTGTCTAGACTTCTTTTGTTTATCGCAATTAGGCCATCCAAGGGCAATTAAAGTGGCACAACATCCGCTTTCGCAGACGACAGATATTCTCACTACCCTCTTTGGATTCCTAAACAACTCCCTCTCCCCATTATACCTTATAGTACTAGATACGTAGAAGAGCGATGTTCACCGATCTGTTAACTGCAATAAAATGAACTTTTCATACAACGTGTAATTGCAAAATTGTGTAATTACCAGGCATCGAACACGGTACCCCCGAGTCTAAAACCACAGACTTAAACGCTAGACCACAGAGGCAGTCAAATATGAAGACAAAGAAGACAAATTTCTAAGCATTTCATGGATTCATCGTGCGGGTGCCGGGTCCATCGTGTGTGGGTAAGAGATGAGAAGAATGGTGTCTCGGGCTTGCGACCGACAATAGACTGGTTTAAGAAAAGGAGGCCTCCTTTTTTTCTATTGCGCGATAATACGCTCACCATCCACCATTCTACTTATCTCCCTACCCAACCAAATACTGTATGATTCCGTTAATGCCGTCTTGGAAGCTCGTTCCATAAATGTATTAACGGCAGACCTGCTTAGGCCCAATTCTTTCAGTAAGTGATGCAAAGATTTTGCTGGAACTCCTCTTGCACCAACTTCCACTGCGTAAAGCTGAGTCTTGAACCCGTTCCTGATCATTTCTTCTGTGAGATCATAATATTTATTCGACTTCATGTTGTGGTCTTTTGGAATATTTGATTCCTACGGAACGGTAAGTTCAATAAGGATAACTTTTTTCAAGTTCCGAGTAAACACTAAGATGTCTGGCCTATAGGCTTTTTAGACTTTTTAGCGATATAATACGAGGGAATGGCTTGCTGGGCCTTAACCCTCGGCATTCTTTCTTGCTATATTTCTAAAATGTCCGTAATTTTATTTCATACTTGATTTTTTTTTATTAATATTGGATTATGTAAGCGAGAGTTAATCGAATCCTTCATAACGTGATTCTTTACATAAAAAGCCATCGAAACAAAAGGGCATGTATGAAGAGGTTGATGAATGTCGAAGAAGCGAAAGAGGTATGTCGAGATCGTGACAAATGGCGCTCAATTGTCTCTGCCTACCCCGCAAGGGACCTGGCGTGAAGATATGTATGTATGTATGTATGTATGTGATTCTTTACAAATGATTTTCAATGGAAAAGTCACAAATCTATAGATACTTTTCACGGAGGTTCTGTAACATACTTAGGTATTCGATAGAGGTTAAATTTAGCCATAAAGTGTAACACGCAGGTCATATGAGTAACCGCTTCGTTTTTGTCGTAAGTCGTAACCGATAACCGGTCGCAAATTCCTTGCGTCACATGTCTTGCATGCACTGCCGCTCTATTCTTGCATCTTGCAATAATTGGTGATACCGATGACATACTCTAGTGGGTTTAAAAAAAAACTCTTAAATAATTAAAATATAAATCGAATACGAATAATCATAAAAAATAAATAAATCATATATTTACATATACCGCGTATTTTTGTATGCCAACAGAGTATAGACTAACATTCTATTGATATAAATTACTATTAATTAAAAGAAGACTACTTAATATTTATAAATACAAACACATTTATAAAAATAAAAAAAAATAAAAAAAAAAAAAGCTCGCTACTACGTTGAATGGCAATGCTGATCCTTTGGCTCAAATATTACCCAGTGCCGAGAGTTTCAACACCAAACGGCGCAAAAACACATCTCTCAATAAACTGGGAGTATTTCCGCCGTTTGAGGTTCGTTTTTTTTGTTTTCTATTGATAGAAACAAACAACTTTTACTAAGATATTGGGTTCGACGGGGCTCGCGATTTTTACGTTAAAAGCAAGATGCCAAGATTGAGAGCCCGTCAAGGCAAGATTCAATATACAGTAGTAATACAAACAACTTTCGAATTAGATTTGGCAAGAATTGGCTTCCTTTAATTGAAGCGGCATTTCTCTGCACTGCTTTTTTACTCAAATTTTTAATTCTTTGTCTGAACAAGAGCATTGCATAACATTAAATAAGTATACCTTTCTTTTATGCAGCGTTTTTGCCGTAGCTGAAACCACGTTGATAGATTGTTGGCTTACGACAGATGGATAATGTCAATAACTAGGTATAATGTTTTATTTTATTAGAAGACAGAGTTCTAGACATCCACTGTTCGCCACGCTGCACTGGCCAGACGGGCTGGCCAGGGTCTAATGTAAAATTTAATGACAATTTATTAACGATTTTTGGATCTACTTGAACGGAGTAAGACAGCTTAACGTGCTGTCCGAGGCACGTTGTTATTAGTGATGCCCAATCTTGGTCTTGCTTTTTTGCATATATCTATTTTAAATTTCAGGTAAATCAGACCAGTAGTTGTCGAGATACTCGTAGTAGTTTGCGGAGACAGATTTCATTAGACAATTGGAAAATAAAATATATAATGAGTCACAGTAAAGGTCTTGCAGAAGTCTTGCGAGACTCTTGCGCAAAACCAAGACCAAGATTAGGAGTGCAAGCCCAAGACCGAGACCAAGACCACCAAATCTAATGCAAGACCAAGACCAAGTTTTTTTTTTTTTTTTTTTTTTTTTTTTGTAATAAAGAACATAACATGCATTTTATGGCGCTCTGAATCCCGAGTAAGATGTTTAATGGCTAAGTCTTGGTCTTGGTCTTGCTTTGGGCAACACTAGTTGTAATTATACGACGAAAAGCACGTAATAAAAGTGTATTCTCATTGGTATACATGCCGGGGTTCGTTTGTACCGAGCATATTATCGTTTTATTTATTACTAAGTACCTATATTATAAATAAATAAATAATTTTACTTGTTAAGCTTAAATCTAAATTTATTCACATCAGTTCCCTAATCGGCGTTATTTGGGTAAATTTAAAATTGCTTGCAGATAAACTTGTTTCCTGAAATATTTATTAATACTGACTACTCAACTCTTAATATTTAAAGTGTAATAAAGAATTAAATAAACAAATAAATATAATTACTAATAACTGCTTCCATGTTCTAGCGGTTAAGTCCGTGGATTTAGACTCGGTGGTACCGGGTTCGATTCCTGGTCGGGATGCAATAATATTTATAAAATGTAAAAAAATACATTTAATTTTTAAAATTTATTTGTGAAATTTCTCGAGTTTGATACGTTGGAGATATCGACGAGCTTGCCACTTGTCAATGAAAAGTTGATAGTTTTAAACGACATGATAATCTGTCCTTACGACATGGTGGGTACGCGTCCTTATATGATTTCGATAAGATATTAAACTACGACATGTAGGTGAGTTTTGCAACGTGTAAAGTCGAGCACACGAGGGAGTGGTGTTCAACAAAACGGAACCACACCCTTCATACAAGAACCACTTCATTACAAAACACGTGCGAATGTGGCCAATAATTGTAGCCGATAATTGTGGCCGATCATATCTATCTATGTCCACTCGTATATTACAATCCAACTACAAACTCACGTATAACAATACCTAACTTTTAATTTTCCAATTATTTCCTCAGAAAAAGGAGATATTCAGAAATTTATTCGAAAAATATTTTTTACAAAATATATATAAAATAATAATTACATACGAGTGAAATAAAATTAAATATCTATAAACTAAACCTAATAAAATAATAAACTATAAATAAAACAATTACCCTCTGTATAGCGAGGTTAATACGTTGGCAGAAATAATTGCCAGCCTTTTTTTCTTTTTTTATTCGTCAGCCGTTTGGACAACTCCTTGGCCAGACGTTTGGCTGAGGGTCCCCATGGTCCCATCGTCTCGACCCCAAACGGGGCAAACTCGTAACCTGTACCGAGGTTGGCGTCTCTAACCTAGTCCTTAAATACCAGCACGATTAAGGCTGAGTTGCAACAAAATGAAGTATCTAATGCATCATTTTTATTAATTAAATCGTTACATTTACCAAGATTTTATTTCTGTCAATTCAATTCAATTCGTTTATTTTTGCAAGTAGGCATAGGACAAAAAGATATGTATTCTGCACTTTTACACGTCAATTTTTACAATATTGATATAAAACGATATAATTTTATAGCACATATTGGTGAATCTGGAGCAGTACATGATAACCATAATTTGAAAAGAGAAACAATAAAATAACAAAATTATAAATACAGAATAACGCTTAACATTATAGCTGCTGTAGATAGGCATTGTCACACTATAAGCTAAGACAGACACAATTATAAGAATATAAATGTCAATGTCAGTTAAGATAATAGCTGCTGTATATAGGCATTGTCATACTATAAGCTAAGACAGACACAATTATAAGAACATAAATGTCAGTTAAGATAACTGTAAGTAACAACTTAGGCTGAGATGCCCTAAAATAAAGTCTCTGTGATGGTAGCGATTAAAGATGAAAATGTCAAATGTTTCAGTTTTATTTTGAAGATATGCCGTCAGCTGATTCAATATTTTTTTACTTGAATCGTTACATAAATGTACATAGAAACATCGTTTGGCTACAACGCAACCTAGGGGTGACAAAAATGACGGATAGTAGAAGTAACAACGTAAAAAGGATAAAAAGAAACACCATCCAACACTTAAGAACTTTAATTAAGATAAACTAGGGCTAAGATTAAATTAAGGAAAAATAACAAATAAATTAGGAAGCAGAAGTCGCCAGCTGACTGCAGCGGCTGCTACACGTACTTGGGGCCAACGTGATGTCTGACACCCCATTTGTAGTTGGCGTTCTTGTCGGTCTTCACGAAGGTATGAACGGGACCAGTAATGCCTCCGTTGTTGGTATTTCTGTTATTATTATGATGATAGTCATCGTCGTAGTCGTGATGATTGCGTTTCGCTCTCTGCCAAGGAGGGTCTTCGGCTTCTTCGTAAACTGAAAGATACTTGGCTCATAAACAAAAGTTAGGCAAGTCTTATTTTAAAACCACTTGACAAATCTTCGTTGAACTCATTGTCTGTCATTACAGCCCCAGAACACCTTCACTGTTGGAGGGCTTATTTCTGAAGAACTTGGCCTACATCCTGGTCAGGGTTGTCGAAGTTCGTTAAATTTTATTGACTCCAATTTGTCATTGACTTATAACACCACTGTTCCCGTGATTGTCAGTCCTGGGTCGACTGATATCGTTAATAGATTAAAATTGACATCAGACCCTTAAGACTTATTATTATTGATATTATTAACTGCTGTAATATGATATGCGGTAAGTACAATATGTTTACCTGGAATACTTTGAGGTGAATTTAGTTCTGCTGAGACAGGTGCAAATGGGTATCTATGTGCAGGTCTGCCATGATGGTGAGGAACACGTAAAGCAGAGGTTATTGCGATAGAGCATATCACAAAAATCTGAAAATAATCACATCATTTAAAACTTTACTTATTTATAAACGTCTTTAAAATCATTACAAAAGGATTGGACGCCTACACACTCCTGTAGCTTTACAACTGGCTCTGGTTAAGATATTTGTTTTTGTGGTGTCAATGCAAACGAACTAGGCCACCATGCCGTATGCTGCTAAAAAATTGCCGGCAGGATCTCGAGATACCATGCAATCAATGACACCCTGTCAAGGGCGCTTACATCTGCTAATATCCCCTGCATCCTCGAACCAATAGGTCTGATAGTAGGCGTCCGGATAAGATGTCGTTGATTCCATACAAACGAGTCTGTGCACTGGTTTGGGATACCACAATTGTTGACACACTCTGTCCGTCACATCCATCCACAAGAAACCCGGGGCCGCTGCAGAGTCAGCCGCGCGCCTTAAACGCAACAAGTACGCGGAGATCAACGTAAATCATCACTTCATTCCATTTGCAGTCGTAACGATGGGTCTGTGCTCCGAGGAGGCTCTGGCGTTCTTTCGTATGCTTGGGGAAAAACTCCGCTTGGCGACGGGTGACCCTTTAAGTAGAGAATATTTAGCTCAGGGTCAGCCTTGCCGACAATAGGGAACGCAACAAGTGTACTCGGTGAACTACGCCCATCGGACGATTATAATTTTAGTTTTATTTGTAGTGTAGTTTATTTAAAATTTAGTGTTTAATTTAATATTAAGATTTATTTTTTGCAAATAACGTTTTAATATTTATGCAATATAAATTCGTGGCTGTAAAAAGGCCTTGCCAGCTTACTACCATGATGAGGCCATCAGTATTTATAAAACTGATGGACCATAATAACTACTGAACGTGTATCCATCGCCTAAAAAAACTTTACATCGATTTTATTATAACAAAGCTCTATTTTTATTCTTACAAGAATTTTCGAGTCCATTTCTTTCTGTTTAAAAAAACTGTTGCCACTGTGAAGATTGAAGACAAACTATATAAATGCGTAACAAACTATTGATTTTTATTATCAATTTTTTAGTCAGGTCACGGATATTTACGAAGTACGTAATTAATTATTAACCATTTGAAAGCCATGAAATTACTTTATAAAACTTTCAAGAACTATGTACACCATAAGTAAACGGCCAAATTCGTTAAAACAATTTAAGGGAATTAAAAGAATCAGTGCTGCTTCTACGACTAAGAACTGCTTCTGTGGTCTATCGGTTAATCCATGTTAGACGCGGAAGTATCGGGGTCATGACACAAGTATTATTTAATTTATTAGTTTATAGTTTTTACAAATATATTTAAATCTTACCAATATATTTCTTCTTTTGTTTTTTTATATATTCAGATTTTATTCGAAGTAATATACAACCAGTATAAAAGAATTACAATATAAAAGCTACCTAAATAATAAAATTAAAAATAAACTAAACTATAAATAAAAAATGTCCTCTAGAGATGTCCCATCCGAGATAGTCCCAAGGAGACTGGCAACATTTCCCCTCTGTATAGCGAGGCTAATACGTTGGCAGAAACAATTGCCAGCCTTCCTGTCTCCAGACCTTTCTGTCAGCCGCTTTGACAACTCCTTGGCCAAGCGCCTCGCTGACGGTCCCCATGGGCCCATCGTCTCGACCCCAAACGGCGCAAACTCGTAACCGGAACCAAGGTTGGCAAATTCGCGCAATTTGAGGTTCTCCGCAGAAATAGCCGCTCTCCCCGCATCTGACGAAGTCGCCTGGATGTGAGATGGAGCTAATGTGTCTACACACGTCGCATCCCACACCAGAGATCTGCCAAGTTTCCACGGCCCAACAGTCATTCCGTCAGGTCTCTTGCCATCGCTCCGCACAATCCCAGATGGTTCTAAGATTGCGGGTACACCAGCAGTTACAAGAGCCCTTCGGATGATGTCGTTGTGATTTATTAGTGATATTTCTCGAGTTTGGTACGCTAGAGCTTGCCACTTGGCATGATGGACCAATAGTAAAGTTGGCTAAATATGAATCCGCTTCTGTAAGTGTCGTTTCTGACCACCCCGGAAACTTACATAATCTACGACGAGTTAAGTTGACTTTGTTGTACTTAAGATATTAAACACTACTACTCAGAGGCAACAATTATTTAGGGGCCGGTAAATAAATCCTTTCTTAATGGCACTCGTTAAATTTAACTTAAATGGCCGTTTTGAAAGGCCTAAAAAAGGCAGTTGAAACTTTGAAATTCGCTAAGCTGCTAGTTTTCTGATAACAGCTTACTGCTTAGTCTTCCACTAGCAAGAGTAGAATCATTTAAAATAATTAAAATAATGCAGATGTCTTACAAATGTCTGTAATAGGTTTACGTGAAACCAAGAAAGGATTCAATTACCGGCCATGAAATGAAATAAAATATTTATTTGTGATTGTATGGTTGCAAATTAAAGAGGCGTACAAATATTAATTTAAGTCCTCATACTAATTAACAATTATTCTAAAACTACGGCTAAAACAAACAATTTCTTTAGACACATTAATCTTATACCTATATAAGATATACAATATCATTACATTTGCTCTTGTCACTGCTGGCGTACCCGCAATCTTAGAACAATCTGGGATTGTGCGGAGCGACGGCAAGAGACCCGACGGAATGACTGTTGGGCCGTGGAAACTTGGCAGGTCTCTGGTGTGGGATGCGACGTGTGTAGACACATTAGCTCCATCTCACACCCAGGCGACCTCATCAGGCGCGGGGAGAGCGACGTTTTCTGCGGAGAACCTTACATTGGGCAAATATGGCAACCTTCGGTTGCGAATTTGCGCCGTTTGGGGTCG
The DNA here is from genome assembly GCA_910589645.1 of Tinea semifulvella. Lineage (NCBI taxonomy): Eukaryota > Metazoa > Arthropoda > Insecta > Lepidoptera > Tineidae > Tinea > Tinea semifulvella. Next base: position 4,974,163 of record OU342587.1, on the reverse strand, counting down.
AGACGATGGGCCCATGGGGACCGTCAGCGAGGCGCTTGGCCAAGGAGTTGTCAAAGCGGCTGACAGAAAGGTCTGGAGACAGGAATTCTTTCTGCCAACGTATTAGCCTCGCTATACAGAGGGGAAATGTTGCCAGTCTCCTTGAGACTATCTCGGATGGGACGTCTCTAGAGGTCATTTTTTATTTATAGTTTAGTTTATTTTTAATTTAATTATTTAGGTAGCTTTTAATTTATATTAAATGTCTATTATTTGTCTGTAAAATAAGTTTATCTACGACTAACTAAATTATGGAGGAAAACTTGATCAGCTGTTTCCATATTAAACACAGATACATATCACTACATATGTCAATATTAAACTAATATAAATAAATGTCAAAATAATACCCCTAGCTAAAATAATTACAAAATAAAAATATTATTTATTAAGGTTTAATAAAACTTACCACTAAACATTTATCCATGATGAATATAATCAAATTGTGTAAAAGAAAATTCTTAGGTAAAATACCGAAGGCGTCGGAAGTGGGTCTGTCCGAATTGATAAAAATCTGACATTTATAAAGTGTCGGTGGAAAAAATCAAACTAAACACTTTCTACGGAGTGATTTTACGCTCGGATGCGCAAACGCCGCGGTTCAGATGATAACAAATTTATTTTGTGCGATTGTCTTCCGCTGGCGTGTCCGCTATTTGCATTCGCCGTTCATTGTTAACCATTCAGCTTAAAACAAAGCCTGACATTTATGAATCTCCAACTTCAAAATTACTAATAATAATAATAAACTTTATTGTTTTAAAAAACTATACAATATTCTTTTGGAACAGTTAAATTGATCAATGCTTTGTATACAATTTTAGAATCCTCTGACTCCCGAACTATATGTGTGTGTTTTCTTTGTGTCTTCCATGAATTTGTACATAAATGCTTTTATCCAGACCTAATATTACAATATAATAATACACTATTATTACAATGAAACCTTTGGCTATTTACTCATTTCAAAATACACATTATTATTCAACTACACACAAAAGATTTTCCAGATCATTATAATTTAATGAAAGAAAGAAAGAAAAATAATATTTATTTACCAAAAAACTAATTTACAAGTGAAACATATTACAGTGATCTCCACACTTGGCACTGCCAGACATGTGGTGATCTCGTTACTACCAACACTGATGTATGGAAGCGAGACGTGGATACGTCAGAATACGCATGGTTAATGCAGTAGAAATGAGGTCGTTGCGTCGGATATGCGGTGTCACATTGGCGGACCGCATTCGTAACATCGAAATACGAACAAGTGTTGGTATAAAGGAAAGTATAGGGACAAAAATAAGGAATGGCATGCTACGATGGTTCGGGCATGTTGAAAGGATGAGCGAAGAAAGATTGACAAACCAGATATAGAATGCGAAAGTTGTGGGTGAAAGAGGCCCTGGCAGACCGAGACTCACATATCACTATTAAATAAATAAAACATTGACTGAAGGTATCGTAAATTTAAAAGCCTTCGTAACAAAAGGGCATGTACGAAGAGGGAAATGAATGTCGACGAAGCGAAAGAGGTATGTCGTGATCGTGTCAATTGTCTCTGCCTACCCCGCAAAGGACCTGGTGTAAAGATATGTATTATTTTAATTCAGAACATGGCCTAAGTCAGTCAGATTCGATGTAGGGTCGTGAGTAAGTGATTAGGAGTTGTGATCGACCGTGACCAGACGCCTACGAGTTTTGCGACATATAAAATGTAATTTCTAGGCTTTCTTTATTATACAACTCATTTGCAATTGATCATTTTAGACCGGTTTTTAAACTTGTATTTCTTATTAAACGAATAACAATAATTTAAAAATATAAAAACTAAATTAAACCAAAATAACTTTTTAAATAGCTCCTCCATTTCGCTGTCCTGTGGCATGTTGCTCAATACACCGGCAACATTTCCCCATTTGAATTAAAAAACTTGATTTTCGAGAGAAAAAAAAGGTCTATTTCATTTATTTATTCACCAATTCATACATTTGGTACACTCGATTTCGTCAGATTACAAATTATTTTATTAATCATGGTAGCGAATGAATAACAGTAAAGAACAGCCTTCGTGGTTACCAGATAAGTACTACCTACACTAATAGAAGCTGCTGTAAAAGGGCATTGTCAATGGTAATAATAATATGGTATAATTATGTCAAAATTAGTGAATATTCAAGACGTCTGGCCAGCGTGGCGACATACATAGACATATGTTCTGGAAGGCCCATCTCCAGCAGTGGAGGTCTAGGACGCTATGCTCTAGGGGCTGTAATAAATGATTGAAGTGAATATATATACAAAAGTATATACAACTAACTAAGGTATAACTGCCCCCACCTAGCTAAAATGTTTAGGTTTAACACAATGATATTTCCACGTCGTGACCACGGAATGAAGCTAATGACCAAATACCAGGCATATTAAAGTCCTCAACTGTAAACACCTTTAAAAACAAACTGGACAAGTGACTAGTGACAATCGAAATTGACTATGGTGATAACTGTCAATGTAATAAACTTTACACCAGTGCTTGATATAGGCATATCAGCAATGCGCTGCTCGCCTATTAATCAATAATAATAATAATAACTTACCAGCTAACCTTTGGGACATCAAAACAGTTGAAAATGTGAGGTTCAATTCTAACCAATAATCTACATAAATAGTATGTACATATAGACTACATAAATACTCATCAATATATACTTATTATAGTAGATATATACTCGTATAATATAATAAAGATAATATATTATTGTGAAATATGTAAAGTTAAAATCATCATCATCATCATGAAGGAGCATTCCTGATGGCCATGGCGAGCAGCCGATACTGTAAGTGAAATTGAATATCTGCTGGAGGTGAGGGATGGGATTTTGAGTTGGTTGTTATGAGAAGAATAAAGAGAACGAACAAATTTTTATAGGTGTCCGGCGAACTGATGGTGGCAATTTGCCCAGTCTGCCGGGGCGGGGAAGTATCCACCGTTCGTGCCCATCGTTTCATTTTAAAAAACTTGACAATACCTACGCTTGAATATTTTATTTTCAATGTTAAGTGAAACTTACCTTTAATCGGTTTAAAAGTTCACGAGTTGTTTGTAAAATCGAGGCCTAAATTGTATCACGATTTTCAAGTTCAATAACAACATTGTTCACGTTTTCTCTATGTTATTTTATTTTATTTATTTGGAATAACAAACAATTGTACAATAAGGATACAATACAAATATAAATTACATTGTACAGGTAATTATACTATTTACACCGTTATCCACAGATAGGATATATAATTATAGAATGTACAAAATATATATTTTATAAAGAGATAACTATTTTGTATAGTAGAATATACTATACAAAAATGTGACATTCAAGACAAACTAAACATAATCTCGACCGACTCCGTGGTCTAGTGGTAACAAACGTTGCCGTGAGCTCGGGAGGTCGTGGGTTCGATTCCCACCAGGGGCAAGTTGTACATTGTATATTTGTCTCGGTCTGGGTGTTTATATGTCTAATATGTAATATATTTACAAAAAAAAAACAAAAAAAACTATAAAAAAAAAAAAAAAAAAGTATAATATGTAGTTTATCAACCATCTAGTTTTCGTAACACAAGCCTCGTAGCTTACCACGGAAATTAGATGGCGCTGTGTGACCTGTCTGGAAATATTTATTGAAAAAAAAATGTTAACAAATAATTATTATTATTATTAAAAAGCCTATATAAATAAAGCAAATATATTGATAGGTTTAACATTATTATTGAATAAGATTTTGTAACTTGATTTTTAAATAATAAATTTTAAGTAGTACGTATTTATTCGAAATAATATACAAAAATTATGAAATTAAATAAATTCAAAATAAAACTAAACTATAAATAAAAATATTTACCCATGATTTGTTCATAAAGCAGTGTGCCAAGAACACTTGCACAGCATTCCCCGGCGACTAAAAACTGCAAGCCCTCATGTCACATACAACATTAACCAACCGTTTAGACAGTTCTTTAAATGACTTTTTAGTACTTGACCCCAACCAAATTCTTTATAACCTCGTATTTGCGACATTTTGCGTTTTTAGCCAAGTCTGCTGCAGCCTCAGCCCTGATAAATGTTCCCTGGACAGACAGACCGAGCAATATCGACACAAGTAGCGTCGCACACTAATGCTCGACCCATCGTCCAAGTCACCAAGGTCAATCCATCAGGTCTTTCACCATCACTGTAAGAAATTACAGATGTGCCATATATTTTAATTATTGTTTTATTAATGCATTCTTCATAAATCTTGGGTATATAATATATATATATATATATATATATATATATATATATATATATATATGTATATATATAATATTTTATTTATTTATTTAAAAACTTAATTGCACTATGTACAAAGGCGGACTTAATGCCGCTAGGCATTCTCTGACAGCCAAACCTTAAGGACATTAGGACAGTTTTCATGGTGAGTATGCAATAATAGATATAAAATAACAATTTATAAAACAAATACATAAAAATAATACTTACTATTACATATACAAATGCGTAAATGTATATATGATATATACAATAATACATATGAAATAAAACTACTCATATGATGAAGGAAGCGGGACAAAAGTAGACGTCGCGTCGTCGTTATTAACAAGAACAGAAAAAACCTACCTACAAAAACTAATTTAAATATAAATCGTATCCACGCGGCATGGTGGCAAGAACGCTGGCCGCATTTCCTCGCTAAATCGCTATGCTGTTTCTCTGGGCGAGGTAAGAACCAGCCCTCTTGTCACCAGAGCAGACAATTAGATGATTTTTTTACGGCACAAACACGTAGTCTTTAGACGTATTTGTCCCGCTTGCCAGACTCCGCACTTTCAGCTGCGGCTCCCGCTTTTAGCGCTGTTCACTGTCCCCTAAGTTGTGACAAAGCTAAAGTATTATATTTGAATGTGCTATATTTAATAATATAACTAAGACACTAGTGAACGTATCATCACGACCGAGATTGCAGGAGCTTCGGTGTTTACATTATAAGTGAACACACACAATTACTCGTAAATATTTTCTTACTTTTGAAATTTATCCCAATTACTAGAAAATAAAAAAAAACAGTAATTTTGGAGATATTAATCATTTATTTGTATTAGTTAAATAGAGGAAATATGTTATGTTTTTTCCATTTGCTAACCAAGGCATGTACCAATGAGAAATAGACTTTTCTAACGTACATTTGTCATAGATTTACACAACTTACAACACCACCGTTCCCGTGCCCCGGAGAGCACGTTAAGCTGTCGGTCCCGTCTGGCCAGCGCGTGGTGAGTGTAGGCAAAATTCTCCATATATATGTTCTGGAAGGCCCATTTCCAACAGTGGAGGTCTAGGACGCTGTGTTCTAGAGGCTGTAAGTAATGATGAATGATGGGCTACATTTCTTAAAAGTACATAAATATTCGATTGTGCGAGCGAGAGGAATGCAATATTGTTATAATCTCTTGAAGTTCTTTTTACCAACAATACAATTTAATGTCTTTATTAGTTAATCATTAAGTTTGACTTCAGGAATAGTTCGATAACTCTTCTCTAGTATGTCAATAACTCAATTAGTGCTCTAGAGTTGTGGTACAGCATCAGCAGTGGGGTCGTGCAGTCCCTGATGGCTAATGGGCCTGGGTTGAGGATTTCATCTTAGTGGGTAATCACCCGCTGGTAATTCATGCACTTTTGGTGCTGGGCGCTGTTACTGGTATAACAGCGCCCGTGTGGCTCACGAACCCAGGGGGTCTAGGTTCGACTACTTCAGCTCTCCTCCAAGATAACTTCTCTAGGAAGTGGTCTCTCGTTGGGGGGCCGAGCGCAAGACGGACCGATATTCTGAAGATGCTTGAAGTGTCCGTTGTCGGCCCGATAGAACATATGTCTAGTCAGGCCGACGACAAATTCCTCAATAGTAGGTACCTCCAGATCTCGAGCTATGACGGAATTACGCACGAATCATGGTGCTCGGGAGACCACTCTGAGCGATACTTTGGATCTTGTCGCTATTAGTCTTGGCCAGAAGGTGGTGCCAGGCTGGCGCAGCATAGGTGAATCGGGAACGGATGAACATCTTGTAGATCCGGACCTTCAACCTGAGCGGCAAGTTGGAATTCATATTTGTTGACGGAGAATGTTTGGCATGTCATGGACAGAGTTCAGAACCAACAAGTCAATCCTGTAGGAACTGGGACTAGGACAGCGCCTTTTCTCAATCACGCAATCTCACTTTCTTCGGACTGGTAGTTCAGGAAAAGTCGTTGGCAAAAGGATACTTGGTAGGTATCCCATGAGGTGGACTGACCAGGTTAAAGTATGAGTGCACCAAGGCAGTTCAAGAGGAGTGGCGACGGCCACTGACACTCAAGACCACACTGTCAAGAGTGAAGCAACTAAGAAGAAGTATGTCAATAACTGGATATTGGAATAAGGCAGTTGATACAGTTTAATAAAGCCTTATGTAGGTTGTCAGTCCCACGAAATACACTTTCATACTTGCCTGACATACTTTCCAATAACAATGTTCTTACATTTTGCAATTATAACATACAAAATGTATATTATCTGATGGTGTCCATAATAGGGAAGTGCTGTTCAATTGACTTTTCAAAAGATCGATTGGAGGTTCTGGTATTGGCAATTGGATCGATAAATAATTAAGACACATAAACGCGCATGTTCGTTCTACTAAATTGTAATATTGTAAAGTACAGTTAATATAAGGTGTGGCGGCGTACACGTGCACATATGCGTAACTGTGGTGACGAGTCATCTGTAATCCACATAAAAAATAAATAGATAATTTTCTATTAAAAACACTATTATACAAATGTCGCATTCTGGAGTCAGTAAATAAAAATTATCTAATGAATGAAATTGTATGTATAAATGTACGGTGAATCTGTTTTAAGCGTGGATTCTGACCACCCCATAAGGGAAACGGTCGTGATGATACTTTACTGAGACCTATATATATAGGTATCAGTAAATATATATAAAGTATCGATTTCTGCATACCTATCTATGATATTATATTATATCGGTCTGGGTGTTTATATGTACTTATAATATGTATAAATTTACAAAAAAAAAAGTATAATATGTAGTTTATCAACCATCTAGTTTCCGTAACACAAGCCTCGTAGCTTACCACGGAAACTAGATGGTGCTGTATGACCTGTCTGAAAATATTTAAAAAAAAATATATAAAAAAAAAGAATCATATAAAGTATATATATATATATATATATACATATTATACTTTTTTTTTTGTAAATTTATACATATTATAAGTACATATAAACACCCAGACCGATATAATATAATATCATAGATAGGTATGCAGAAATCGATACTTTTTCAAAAATTCAACTGTGCATCTCTATTTAATAATTAAAGGTATTGTTAGAGTAAAGGAGATAGAGCAATCAATCAGTAGCTATTAGATAAGATTATTGTTACACTTGTTACCGGAACTAAACGCATTTCGATTGCGGCTGGCATTGACATGTATTTATAGACCGGGCCTTCAATAGCTTTATTTTGTCCAAAGAGACGATGATGTTTCTCGTATAGTCAAAACAAACAGGTACTAGCTTATTTAAGAAAATATTAGCTCTGGCGAGACGGTGAGCAGCAGCGGTTGTCTATTTCTTCAAATAAGTCGATTCATTTATTTAATGCATGTTTTAACGTAAGCTTAGCTGTCTATAGCGAAGCTTGTCTCAAAATTAAAAAATATTATACAAATAAAAGCGTGGTTGCAAGAACACTTTTCTTAAAATATAACTTCGCTTCGAATCCCGGCTTATGAGAAATTAGGTTTTCTTACATACATTTGTCATAGAATTAGAGCATGTGAGTGTAGGCCAAATTATCCTATAGTGGAGGTCTAGGATAGGTTTTTAACGCTAAGATGATTTAAATATTAACTCTGAAAAACTAAACATTTATTTATTTATTTTTACTTTAAATAGGAAATACCAATAGGACTTAAAGGTAAAAACAGCTTTTACTACGAGTCTACCTTTGGGCTCATTAATGATAAAATAGGAAGATCCATAATGAGAATAATATTCTATTGACTAAATTAACGGATCAGGATAAACATAAGTAAGTTAAAGTCAACGTAGTGCTTTTCGCAGCTCGATGTATCAAAGGGTGCAGGTCCAGACAACATTCCCCCTTTGCTGGTATCTACTTGCGCGGTTGCCATGTCTTATCCTCTGACTTTTATTTTCAATTACTCTTTGCAAACTGGCAAGTTTCCGTCTAGGTGGAAGGAAGCCAGAATAGTCCCAATCTTTAAAGGTGGAGACAATAAACAAATTGGAAACTATAGACCAATTTCCATCCTATCGGTTTTTGCCAAGGTTTTTGAGCGCTTTATCCACCCAAATGTGTACCGGGCAGTAAGTCATTGTTTGTCACCATCGCAACATGGTTTTATGAGCGCTAGATCGACGAACACAAATCTGGTTACCTACACGTCGTATCTGATGACTAATGTAGATAAAAGGGTGCAAGTCGACGCCGTTTATACGGACTTTTCGAAGGCATTCGATAAGGTAAATCACGCTATTCTAATATCTAAACTTTCAAAAGTGGGTATAGGTGGTAATTTGCTTAATTGGTTTACCTCGTACCTAAATAATCGTAGGTCTCGTGTTGTAGTAAAGGGATTTGAATCAGGTACGTTTTTCGCCCCATCAGGTGTCCCACAAGGCTCTCATTTGGGACCTCTCCTCTTTAACGTCTTTATTGACGACATCGTAGAGAGAATACATCACTCTCGATGTTTTCTCTTTGCAGACGACCTAAAGTTGGTGAAAAGTATCGCTAACATTGGTGATTCGGACTTGCTGCAGGAAGATATTAACAGTCTGCAGGAATGGTGTATTGAAAATAAAATGCTCTTAAACAGGGAAAAATGTTATCATCTAAGATTCACCCGGAGCCGAAATATCTTTAACACCACTTATATCCTAAATGGTGTACCATTGGGCACTGTGGATCAGATACGAGATTTGGGTGTTATCTTCGACAGTAGACTGAGTTTCGAATCTCATAGAGAAATGACACTATCTCGGGCATGGAGAATGCTGGGTTTTGTTATTAGATGTTCCAAGGAGTTTAAAAAGCATCGAACAAAACTAAAACTGTTCAACTGTTTTGTGCGTTCTGTGCTTGAATATTGTAGCACTGTGTGGTCACCTCAGTATAGGGTTCACATCGATCAATTCGAACGTTTGCAGAAACGGTTTATGTGGCATTTGGCGTATGCATGTAAAATTGCCAGAAAAGAAGGCTCTTATAGCAAAAGACTTAAATACTTTGGCTGCGAAAGTCTCGAAACCAGGCGAGCTGTCGTCGATCTGACACTGTTATACAAGGTAGTAAATGCAAAGATTGACTGTCCTCAAATATTGGAACAAATAGCTATTAACGTTCCCAGACGCTTACCTCGGTACCCCTGTCCACTATTTCATACTCGTGGATTTAAAACAAACCTCGCAAAATTTTCACCACTTGTCAGACTTCCTAGACTGTATAACGAAATGTCTTGCAGGTCTGGAGACTTGGATATACTGAGTGATTCTCTGCACATGTTTAAGAGAAAGGTTAGGTTGGGCTGCTTAACGGACTAATACCGCACGTCTGGACCCACGGGTCACGGCTCGCTTTGCGAATTGATACACAGCAATTTGATGCGAATATTTATAATAGCTTTATTAACCATAGTTTACCACTTTATTTTTGTATTTAATACCTTTGTTTTACTTAGTTGTAGCTCTTCGGCGGTACTTGTGGACGGGACAGGCGCGCCATATCTACTATTAACTGCTATTATTACTACTTTTATCCTTGTATAATAATATATAATAAAAAATAAAATAAAAAATTTAAACAAAAAATATATATATTAAAATACCTACATCTATACACTTGACTATACATTGTTTGACTGGTTCTTCCCTATACTTTATAATACTACTATATTTATAAAAAAAAAAAAACAATAACTATATCTTTTATGTAGGTAATTGTATATTAAAATTAAATATAAGATGGTTAATTAAAATTGTCAGTCTAATAACGATATGAATTCATTATACGTAATGAAATAAATAAACTGTAAAACGTGTGGTAACCCTTGCGAGTATCTGTCAAAACTATTATCTGACATTCTGCCGCGTTCACAGGTGGCGCTGGAGGGCTATAGTTGTAATGTTTTCATTTGTTGTTGCTTTTGTTAGTTGTATTGTGTATTTGTAAAGTAGCTTATACCTTTCTATTCTGATATTTTACGTATTCTTCTTCTCAGTTGTTTATTTTGCTTTCAATGAAGTTTGTATATAAGATACTTTTATCATTTAATTCTGTAACTGTAAGTATTACTTTTAGTCATAGTTCTCATTAATTTTTAGGTTTTAAGTATTGTTAATATTATTATTTAAATTTCTTAAACATATAATGTATCATAATTGAATGTACACACATCAAAAGTGTCTAGGGATCAACATATATTTTTGCAATAACTTTTCTCCTGATTGATATTCATTAAAATTTTCTTTAAGGATTGATCAAATAAAATGTTTTCGTTTGTCTACAGTAACGATAAACCAAGTCACCTTTGCATTAGTAAAAAAAATTGCCATTTTCCTAATAAAGGGATTTTTGACATTTGAACCACTAACATTAAAGTTCGAAAAAAAGACTGAAATAACAGTTTTTTTTTTTAATTTTATTGGGTAACTTAAACAATTAATAATCCGTGTTTCTACCGCGAACACTAACAACACAAGAACATCGGTTTGGCATACTCAAAATGAGTTCATCCAAATCACGCTGTGGAATGGCCGCCCATGTTCGTTGCAACAACAAAAAAAGGTCTTCTTGCGACTGGATACCCTCCATATTCGGCAGAGCTCTTCTCTGAAGAATATCCCATGCATGCTCAATCGGGTTCAAGTCTGGCGACTGAGCAGGCCAGGGCAGGACATTGATGTTAGCTGCGGCGAGAGTCTGTCTTACAACTCTTGCGGTGTGCGGTCGTGCATTATCATGCATTAACTGAAATAAGGGACCGATATGCACTTGTAGAGGAACGATGACGTCTGATACAACCGTCTCAGCATAAATTTGAGCGTTGAGGTTGCCTCTGATCCAAATCAACTCAGTTCTTCCGCCGATCGAAATACCCGCCCATACCATGATTGTTCCACCACTATAAGGATGGACTTCCTGGCAGGATTTTAATCGCTGTTGGCGTCCAGGGGTTCTCCAGTGTCGTATACGTCTTGTATCCGGCCTCATACCAAAACGAGACTCATCAGAAAAGCACACGAAACGCCATTGTTCTTCTGTCCAATTTCTGTGTTCAAGAGCCCATTGATATCGAGTCCTACGATTGTGCATTGCTATAGGTGGTACCCGTAGCGGTCTTCGGGAATGAAGGTTCACTTTATGCAAGCGGTTTCTGACTGTTTGGTCGCTAATTAAGTTCCCTGAAGAGCGATGAAGGCTCACGGCTAACATCATGGCGGTTATTGTTGGAGTTCTTCGAGCTGTGATTTGAATGTATCGGTCTTGTCTCCGTGTGGTGCAGCGATACCGTCCTCCATGGCGCTCAGCCACGGTACCAGTGGTTCGGTAACGTGTCCAAAGTCGACTGATAACACTCTGACTTGTATTCAGAGCTAAAGCCACAGTACGTTGCCGGGAACCAGCTTCTATCATTCCCACGGCTCTGATCATTTCTTCCCTGCTTAAATGACGTCGCCGCTCCATAATAACGTTGGTTTTAATCAGTAGTAGGGAAACAGTAGCACTAATAATGTCTTCAATGCGTCTTATGTTTTTATAGGGAAAATATTGACAGCTGATTTTCATCTTTTACTCGAATTTGATTGACAGTTCCTGTTTTAAATTATGAAATGCACCAAAAAGGATCCATATAAATTTATAAAATCATAAATTTATTACAAAGCCACATCTTAATCACAAGAAATCCGCATAAACATGCTTGATCCCTAGACTTTTTTGATGTGTGTAGTTTGACATGTTGTGGTCACCTGTTACTGGGGTACCATTCACTAATGTTTTTTTTTACTGTTTTCTTCTATTGATAGAATTGGATTCAATGTGTACTCTGTTGGTGATCCTAATTAAATAAATAAATAAATAAGTATCTTGATACACGTAAACCTTTTACAGGTTTTTTGTGATTTGTGACACGTCATGGTTTAAATTAATTTAAATGATTCTACTCCTGTTACTTGAAGACTAAGCAGCAAAGTGGTCCAGAGAGTGTTAGCAGAAGACTAGCAGCTTAGCAACACATACACTTCCATATACAGTATATACTTACATATAAATAATTACATTCAAGAAACACACAGATATATGATAATGATAATAGAGATAACGAGGATATACGGAAAAATAATAATAAAAAAAAGTGGTTGAGTAAGTGAGGATCAACTTACAGGTCCCAAAAGATGTTTATTGAGTAACACCTTGAAATTTACCCTGGAAGGCGCCCTGCTAATCTCAATCGGTAGCTCATTCAAATAATGAGCTGCTTGCACAGCAAATGACTTGTCGAGAGGCCCAGAGTGATGCAAAGGTATCGCCAAGAACAAATTACTTGTCAACCGTAGGTAGAGATTATAACTGTCTGTCAGGTAACAAAACTTGCTCTTAAGGTACACAGGTTTGAGAGGTTAATTTATAGTTTTCGTACAAATATTAACTTTAATAGCACATTGACAGTGTCTATTAGTTAAATGATTTCTCTATATCACCTTTGCAACTAGAGAACGTGAATCCGGGTTCTTGTAACATCCTGCTTATAAGCGGAAAAGTCGATACCAGAATTGCATTTCTAGTTTTGATGTGATCGCGTGTTTTGTGCGTTGCCTATTGTTATACAAAATTAAATGAAATACAGAAATAATCGTAATTGGTAAGTTTTGCAAAATCGCACCAAATTTTCCGAGACTATGATATATTTATTTAAAAGTATCATCACGACCGTTTTCCTTTCGGGGTGGTCAGCAACCACGCTTATAAATAAGCGGATTCACATTTAGCCAACTTTACTATAGGCCAATCATGTAAAGTGGCAAGCTCGTCGATGTCTCCAGCGTACCAAACTCGAGAGATATCACAAATAAATTAAATATTAATTGAATGTATTTTATTACATTAATTAATATTTTTGTATTCCGACCAGAAATCAAACCCGGTAACTCCAAGTCTAAATCCACCGACTTAACCGCTAGACCACGGAGGCAATTTATTTATTTACTAACATACAATTACTGTCCGGTCCTTATATCTAAGTCAATTATTTCTCGTTTATTTTTCCTTATTTTAATATTAAATAAGTCAATGTAAAACAAAGTTTTCTTGGATAATAGCAGTTTGATTTATTGTTTTTTTGTGTTTTTTAATAATTATATATACTTTTTTTTTTTAAAAGTGAGTATATGAGTATGAGTAGCTTATAATTTATTTAACAAGTGTTTTGTTTTCGTTTTTTTTTTTAAGGTTTATATTTTATTAAATTTAAATTTGTGCAATTTTTATGTTTCCTTATTAGTTCTGTTAAAAAAGAGAAAAAATATATAATTTTATTTTAGATTTCATATTTTTATTTTGTAAATTTGTTAGTTTTTGTTAAAGTTATTTTTTCGTTTTAACAGTAATATGTTTCTAATTTCTTCTTCTTTTTATATTGGTGAATGCTGTGACACCTAATTGGCACATATATTAGATAAGTTATAATTATACTATGTTATGTGTGTGATAATATATGTACTGCTGTGTGTACTTTATAAATAAATAAGTGTCTTTAAAGGACATTGTACAGAATACATCAGCCCTAAACACGTAATTTATTTACATAATATATGTTCATAACAGAGTTCATAACCGAGTTGGGGATCATCAAATTCCAAGTGTTGCAGAATTTGATGCTTTTCTGAAATGTTTTGTATTTTTTCTAATTTTTATATATTTTAAAATTTTCTAAAATTACGGTAAACCGCTTTTATAAAAAAATATAATTAAAGCTGTGTTCAAAGGCTTGCTGATCGTAGAATATTTTACTCTATATAATAAGTGTTTTTAAAAAATAGGTTGTTAATTTGGGTCGCTGGCGACCCTTTGTACATAGGTTAATACGGACCTTAATAAATCACTCTGTAAATTTGTAATTTGGTTAAAGATTATCCATTTTATTATGAAATTTAAAAAATCGTCCTAATGCCGCAATAGATTTGACGTGTGTGTATCCATGGAAAAACGTAATTGTTTTTAACAGTGTTTATAATATAGCTGCTACATTATTAAATAAGCTGCCGGATCACTTTAAAGATAAGTATCATCACGATCGTTTCCCTTTCGAGGTGGTCAGAAACCACGCTTATAAATAATCGGATCCACATTTATCAAACTTTACTATAGGCCAATCATGACAAGTGGCAAGCTCGTCGATGTCTCCAGCGTACCAAACTCGAGAAATATACAAATAAATTAAATATTAATAAATGTATTTATATACATTAATTAATATTTTTGTGTCTCGACCAGGAATCGAACCATAATAACACTCGTAAGGTCTACTGGCTAAAGAGAAGGTAAATATATTAAGAGTACTTGTAAGCATCCCAGAACTTGTAACAAAAATCTAGTTACTCAACTCAACATCAAAGTAAGCACCTAAATATCCCGCAATATAAATTAGTAGGTCGAAAAACCGTTGTCTTTAGGTTTTTTCTGGTGTTCGTTCCGAAACAATAGACCGTTGGTAATTACGCGATGTTACGTGAATGCGGTGACCGGTCATTACAGTCCGTTGCGCGTGATTAGCTTAGACGAGTTAGATTTTAACGTAAAACACAAATGGAGTGCCACAGGAAAGCGTAGTTAAATCCCTGTTGGTTGTTTTTTTATCAATTATAGTGCCCCGTTTTTTGAAGTATTTATTTATTTATAAATCTTGAAGGAAAACTTACAGCTTCTAACAAATGATTACTTATATAAAAAACTAGATGCCAATTACAAGTTTCCACAAATATCTTATACAACTAATAAACTTATAAATAGAAGAAACATATAAATGATAATATTAAATCACAATAATTTAGATATTTAGAATAAATAAAAATAATTAGGCAACTAAATCTATAAAAACTGCCTCCGTGGTCTAGCGGTTAAGTCCGTGGATTCAGACTTGGAGGTACCGGGTTCGATTCCTGGACACAAAAACATTTATTAATGTACAGTTCTCCCAAAGTGATAATGCGCATAGAAATCTTCGTCACTGTTCGGCAACGGTCGTATTTCCCGAGCGTCGGAAGACGATATGTATATAGAGTGGTTAAGTGCATTTTCTTCATGCATAATTTAGTAGAATTATGTGTTTTGTGCTAAAAGAGATAAATATTGATTTATCAGTAACGAAATTTGATTCGAAGAAAATAGCGAGGAAAACCGATAAAACACGATTGAGAATATGCTACAATCTTTGTTGGATTGATTTACTTCGAAAATTTTATAGTACTGTAGTGACCTCCTTTAAATATAAAATCTCTGCCTGTGTCAGACAGACAAGCAATTGTCAAATAAACTATTTTAATAAGATAATTAAAGTTGAAATTAAATTCACCTTTGAAAACAAAACCAAGAAGGTTGTGTAATAGCAGCTCTATATAATTCCACACAGAGAGAACACGTGCAGTCACCGCCAAAAAAACAAAAACAAAAAAACACTGCCCGAATTGTTTTCGATTGTGTACTCATGATATTGACTTCTATTTCTTTGGAACAAGGTGCAAAATGCAAGTGCATTGTTTAGTACTCTTACGATTCAATGATTCGGGTGTTTTCGGGAATACGACAATTAGCGAAGATCTGCATGCGCATTATTAATTTGGGAGTACTGTAAATAAAAATACATTTAATTCATATTTAATTTATTTGTGATATTTCTCGAGTTTGGTACGCTGGAGACATCGACGAGCTTGCCACTTGTCATGATTGGCCTATAGTAAAGTTGGCTAAATGTGAATTCGTTTATTCATAAGCGTGGTTTCTGACCACCCCGAAAGGGAAACGGTCGTGATGATACTTTACTTTTTAAATCTATAAATTAGATATTGTAAAAAATGCTCTAGACATCGCCCGACCAACTAATCTAGGCGATGTACAGAACATGTCAATATCTATGACCTCAGCTAGGCGGTTAAGTTCTTTTGATGCCCTCGCTAAAAATGATTTTGACGGTAGTTGGTGCGGGCATATGGCAGTACCAAAGGTCTAACCTACAGTACTTAACAATACTACCTGCCTGCCTGCTTTAATAACTGCCTCCGTAGTCTAGCGGTTAATTTTTATCCGATTTTGACTCGGTTGTACCGGGTTTGATTCCTGGTCGGGAAACAATAATTTATTTGTGATATTTCTCGACTTTTGTACGCTAGAGACATCGACGAGCTTGCCACTTGTCATGATTGGCCTATAGTAAAGTTGGCTAAATGTGAATCCGCTTATTTATAAGCGTGGTTTCTGACCACCCCGAAAGGGAAACGGTCGTGATGATACTTTACTTTTTATTTCGTGCCAATGTGATCGTTACAAATTAAATTAGCCTGAAACTATTGCATATGTGGTCTTGAACGCGGAGGTAACGGGTTCGATTCCTGGTCGAGGCATAAAAAATATGTATTAAGGAGTCTGCCCACTACACTGTATCATACCATGACCGTGCTATGAACGTATCAAGCACGGAAGGCAATACGATACGGCTTGCTTTGCCCACTGAAACGAATCGACAGTGTTTAATGCCCGTATGATGCCAGTATGCAACCCGTGGTCAGAAACCTCGCAATAGGCCAATCAAGACAAATTGCAATCCCGTCGATGTGTCTAGCATACCAAACTCGGGAAATATAACAAATACTATATTAATTTAAAAATAAATATTAATTTAATTTAAATATGTTAAATAATAAATATTATTGTGTTCCGATCTGGAATCGCCCTGTACCTCCGAGTCTAAAGACTTATCCGCTAGTCTACGGAGGCATTTTTTGTTTAAAATGAATGTTTATAATCAATTTACTCGTAAATGTTGTAGGTAACTACTCGATTGATGAAAGTCAACATTATATAAATTAGCAATTAACTGAAATTGAAGTCGTTGCTCTGAATCAATATTAAAATAGGTTTCGGTCTAGTCTATAAACTAACTGTTTTTATGATAACAATAACAACAAAAACATCTCACAAAATGCGGGACGATCATCGACGACTCACTACTCAGATGTTAACAACATTTTTCTACTTCCTATTAAATATTAAACTGTAAAGTTTGTGAGGAAATATGTATTGATTAACTCTTTCAGCACGGACTAGACCAGGCGTAGACTATTGTAAAAAATATGTCTTTTTTGTTTTATTATATTCTTAATTTTATCAGAGTATCAAAATCACACTTTAATTAGGGAAATTAATCATATTTTAATAAAGTAAAAACATTATTATATGTAGATTTTAGAAAGTTACCTTAAAAACATTAGTCAGCGTGAGTGACGTCACTTAATAATACAAAGGCCGTGTTCGAATTAAATGCAAAACAAAGCGCGCTCCTTTTAGTTAATTTCGCTTAAAGTGAATAAAAACGCTACTCGAACGACTTTCAAAGTGAATTAAAGTAAAAGAAAAGCGCTTAAAGCAAGCAAGTCGTGAAGTCGAACATAGGGTTCATGACGTCATCCGAGAGCCATTTGCAAATGCAACGTTTCCGAGCGAAAATTTAAACACCAAATTCAATATTTAAAAGTAGATCTTAAGGCTATTTAGACCCCATAAAAAATATAAAGAATTTTCCAATTATCCGCAAGTAATTGTCAATTGGTCTATTAAGCTTAGACATCAGAATAACACATAGGTTATAATATGTCAATATCATCACGACACCCATGCATATTTAAAAAAAAATCGACCTATCTCTATATCTACGAGCGAAGCTTCATTAATTCATAATTATTATATTTTAGATTTAGATACCAAATTAATCCAAGTGTAATAAGAAGAGAAACCCTAGTAGTAACCTAATAACTTTAAGCTTATAAACATTATGCGCCTGAAATGTTACACAAATAATATAAAAGTTAAAAACAAAAGCAGAAAAGAACAAATGTTATTTGCATTGTTTTGCCTATAATGAATTGTTTTATTTTAAACTATATAATTTTAATTGACCATAATAAAAGCACCATTTACACTGAACCTATATATAGTACATAATTGTAATGCATTATTACAATGTTATTATAGTTCAGATACCAATTTCACGGTCAATTAACCAACCTTATTGAGACATACACGTAACGTATAGTATAGGCAATCTTAGGCTGAGATCCGAGTAAATAAGGCGTTACTATACTGTGATCAAACTATTGTATTCAAAGTATTATTTGTTAACGTCTTTTTAGCGAATAAAGAACGTTCATAATTCGTAGGCACAAAAATCAATTTTAATATAACATCCGTGATATTCCTATCTGAAATTCATAGATAAAAAGTTTATTACACAGATAATAAAACATTTTACATTACATATGCGAGCTTAATGTCTAAAAACATTATATTACAGCTAAACTGATGATCACAATGCCTGCAACATAACCGCCAATGACAAAAGCATTTATTAATCAATTTAATGTAAAATATTAGGCTCAAGCACGTTTTATAGATCTCAGCCTTATCGATAAGCATTCCATACACCAAAACTGTAGGTAATAAGATTCCTTTGTTTGTGAATAGAAAAATAGTTTTGGACATTTGAGCGGAATAGTTTGCGACACCTGGCAAAAAGTGCAAGATTGCGATGGCTGTATAAATAAAGTAACTCTAACGGTTCAAAGACACCGCCTTCTACTTCATCAAGATGTCACCACGTCTTCCAAATACGGTGAATTATCTGTGATTTTAGTGATAGTGACGTCAGTGATTCCAATTTTAACGGATCTTAATTTTACGTGCACCTTATTTTTCTAATTAGCTAGCTGCGTAGTTTTAAACTCATTGAGATTTTAAAAAAACAATGAATTGATAATGTTACAGTTTGCAGTATTTAATGTGTGTATTTGGTGTAAAGTTGCGCATTGTATAGTTCCTGACCAGGAGCTCAGTTTAGTTCACCGCTCCTTAGGGAACTAGGTCACTTTAGTTCCTCAGGTCGGAGCCCCTGCCTCGAATCAGAGTTATATGTTATGTGGCGCAAGGCAGTCATTCTTTTGCTTTACTATTAAAAGTTGGAACTAGTTTTCGTAGATCCTCTGTGAAAGTGTTCTATGAAACTAGTTGGTTCCCTCTGAGGTCTATAACCAGGCCATAACAACGCTGACTTTGTGCATTTTATTGGATAAATTGTTATTAATATTATAAATACAAAAGCATATGTGTGTACACCTCGCGAACCCATCTGGCCAGCGTGGCGGGTGTAGGCCAAATTCTCCAGATATATGTTCTGGAAGGCCCATATCCAACAGTGGAGGTTTAGGACTCTGTCTTCTAAGAGCTGTAATGAAAGAATAAAAAAATACACTCATTTTTTTGTAATTTACATGATTGACAATACGTCAACAAATATAGGCGATATTGCTGAACAATTTTGATAAAATTTGGCATAGATTTTAATATTATTATATTATTTTATTTTCGAAAAAAGAAGTCACAGACCTGGAGTTCCAATAATAAACAATTATGGTAACACATCGTCTCCACCAAACCATTAGAAAAATAATATATGTAAATCAAGGTCAATAATGATGAAGAAGATACGAAAGCGATGTAATAAATTATAAAGACAGATTTAAAAGAGAAACAGTTTAATAGGTAAATAAGTGAAATTAATGAAGATGTTACAGATGTTATTAGGAACCCAGGGTCTTGACAATGCCTATTTACAGCAGCTATAATTTTAAAAGAGCGTTATTTTCCTGAATTTCGTAATTTTAAAATATTTTTGTTATTTTATTGTTTCTCTTCCCGAATGATGGCTACCATGTACTGCTCCAGATACACCAATATGTACTATAATTATATTATTACAATATTCTAAAAAATACTTCTAAAAGCGCAGAATACATCTCTTTTTGTACTACGCCAACTTGCAAAATAAATAAATTGTATTGAATTGAAAATCTTGTTATAACATGGATGCAAAAAGGATCCGATCCACAATTTATCAGAAATTTAATTATTAATACCAATCAGGTCCTTAGGATGATATCTTTAATATCCTTAATAACAAAACAGTCTTTAACATTTTCTAAATGAATTAAATAATCAACTTCAACTTTTTTGGCGTAACTAAATCCACATATGACCCTACAGCAACCAATTTTTTTACTATTATTTTCCAGCTAGTATATAATAATGAAGTGTTTTGTTTTACAGAAATGGTTGTTATTATTAGTGTGTTATTCTTGCACGATATGGAAGGTACATAGTGTTCAATTACAACCAGCCCCACCGCCCGCCCCACAAAAAGTTGTCGCACCCAGAATAGAAGATCAAGCTAAATTCTTTCAGTGAGTATCATATCGATTGAAATAAACCTATTGAGCTATTTACTACTTACCAGGTAAATGTCAGTGAATTAATGGATATTGTTGATTCTCTAAGACAAGACTCATATAAGCCTTTATATTTGGCTAACCATAATTCAAACATTTGATCAATGTAAAGAAAATAATTGTTCCAAGCAAATAAGTAATAAATTAAAGTCAAAATTACTAAAAGATACTAATGTGACTTTTCAAAATAGTATTTATATAAATATGATACTAACAGTGGTTCCGAATCAAATATCACGATTTGAATGCTCAGAGCGTGATATCAATTCGGAACGGTCTAAATCACATGTTTATTCATAACATGACAGTTTTTTTAATATATTAATGTATAATGTATGGAAGATAAATTGCGGATTTCATATCTTTCAGTATGAATACTAACAAACATACATCTCTCGGTATATTCATCTTTATATGTGTAAAGTTTAATATTATTAACTTATTTTGGTCTTTTAAAATAACTTACCGTGTTATAGACATTTTTTTTACTTCTTACGTAAATATTAATTATAGATTTGTTTCAGAAGTAATATACAAACAGTATAAACGAATTACAATATTAAATAATTTAAAAGAAAACCTAATACCGAACTTGAAAATGGCACGCGCCATAATGACGAAAAACTGACAGCGCTCAGAGCGATCTATCTCGATATCGTGAGCAGTCTGAGCGCGAGGAATGATGTCATTTGTGACGTCACATAGCTTTGGCAAAACAGTTTATACACGTCTCGGATCACCTTTAAGCGTGTTTAGGTTACTATTATCGTGTCTCGGAACGAGGGGTATACTTTCCACGTAAAATAACATAAACCAATTTAAAAAGACCTCAAGACACCTCTAAACTTTAACATTAAAATTATTAAAGATCTTGTTAATGTTAATTTAATCATAAATTTTTGCGATGTCCCAAATTGCATGAACTAATAAATAGTAACAGATGGATTACCCACGTAAATAAATTTGCTTTATAGGGATTTTTTCTCGGTACAGTTGAGCCCATACAAGATAGAGTTCGGTCACGTGTGCGAGGACCCCAACACGTGGGAGCAGCGGTACGAGAAGAAAGATTTTAAAAACCACAGAGACATGGGAAAAGTAAATACCAACGAATTAAAACTCTTTTAGTGCTCTTCATCTTAATTCTTCTCTTGTGATCGTTAGTTTGGCAACATCGATGTTTTTTATTTCTCTTTAATTTAAGGCCTCATTGACAAAATTATAAGTAACGTTAATTCATCTATCAGCCAGTTATGACTACGTGTATCACTAACTTTTTATCACGATAGATGGCGCATGATAGATGGTACCTAATATAACTGTCATTTGCTTAAAAAACTTGTATTTTTATTACGAAATTTAGTGTATTCTGGATATTATGCCGAAGTGTGCAGCTTTTAAGTGTACAAATCGAGATTTCTAAGCGAAACCAAAGATATGGTGATCTCAAACTTGCCGTTCTATTAATTCAACCTTTTTTCTTTTTAAAGACGGTGTTCGCTTTCTTAATTCGTCTTTTAAGGTAGGTAACGTTAAGTTAAAATAAATTATTCTGTCAAAATAATATAAAAAAACTACAAAAACAATTTAATCATAATGATAATGAAATGAAAATGAAATGAAATTCATAGTACCATTGCCGCTAGCGACATCTACAAAAAGCTTTTCGTGATACACCCCAATGTCGCTTTCAATGGTAGTTAGTGTACTCAGATGTTTTAATGCTTCTTTAGTACTTTTATCGACTTTAAGGACTTTTATTGCTATTCGTACATCTTCAAAGAAGGCTTTATTAAGCTACATTTATTTCCGATTGAAGGAAAATTTAAACAATTTCATAATTTTGAGAAATGTTAATTGAATAAATTTTGAATTTCTAAAAAACAACTAAATTTATTAAATTCTCAATTTTGCCAGCGCCTCAATTCCTAAATGCCATGGCAGATCAATTGACACTTTGGAGAAGATAGGACATAATCTACCCCACCTAAAAAGAGAAGTCAATAATGTGAGACTAACTTACAATGATATAAAAATAAACAAAAACTAATTTCTATGAGGATGGCATAAATAGTATCAGACCAGTAATAGAGACGTAAGTCAATTGGAGAGCTTAGAGCAAAAATGCAAAAATGTTGTGTATTTTATTATAATTTTATTTACAAGTCTTAGTGATTATTTCGGCCTTTATTTCTCCATAAACATACTAAATTACGAGGTTTAAGTCTTATGGACTACTTTGAATTGCAAACACAGTCTGCCTTAGTAATTGATTTGAATTCTAAAAGTTTTAAATATATTGTTGCTACCATTCTGACGATCACCTCTTTTGTTTCTGTCTTTCTTCCGCTTCGCTTGGCTTGGATGAAGGTACATGCATGCTCCGACAGCCGAAGACTATGACCAGGGCCATCGACAGGGGACTGAACAACACTTTACGGAGAGACACGAGAAGTATCGGCCTGCAACTGGACTCTTCTCAGCTAAAGTACGCTTCTTTCTGCTTTCTATTAACTTCTTTTATTTGGAACTGATAAGGGATTTTGGGGACAACTAAACATTGTAAATCTTTGTATATTTAAAGCTTTTTAACGTACGTGGTTCGTTTACAACTCAGTAGGATGCCCAACGTTAAATCAACGTCAACATAAACACACTTAAAACAGACAAAATTTTAATTACAATATTTTTCCTTGCAAGTGTCGTTGGGAACTAATTATTCTCTTGTTACAAAATATCCGTTTGAAAACCACGCTGGTGCCCGACAAGTTAGCGCTGACCTGGGCCGAGTTGTTAGACGAGGCCAGTCATAGGCCAGTGCTGGCTGCCAGAGTTGGCTTGGATTGTAAAACTGTTTATACGAAGCCTATACCAAGTCAGCGCTTTACTATAAGTGAGACTGGCAGTCAGCACTGGCTTTGTCTAAACATTACTTGACTTCAAAGGTTTAGTCTATGCTCTAGCACTTCAACATTTTATATTTTTATAGTTGGGTAGTTTTATTCATAAAACATCAAGTATGTATGAAGTACAAATAGATAATTATTAGTAAGTAATTAATAATGCATGTAACAGGTACGATGGGGTGACAAGCAAGGAGGTTATGGAGAGCATTATTGGGACTTAAACCACGCTGGTCATTCCGATGACCATGGCCATGGGAATGGCGATGACAATGGGTATGATAATGACCACAGCTACAACGACTCTGATGATTCCTATGACGAACCCAGTGACACTGCTCCTCAGTATGAAAACAGCGAGGAATCAAACTATGATGAAGATCCAAAATATGATAATGATGATGGAAATAGAAACAAACGTGCTCACATAAAAACTAAGACAAGGAAAGAAGGAAACAAGGAAAAAGAACAAGAAAAATATGAGCAAGACGAAGAACATCTTCAAGCCGCTTCCAGCCAAAACATTGACAAGATTAAGTATGACAATGATAGCAACAAACATAGACATAGACATTTTAGAATTAAACAAAAGAAGCCAGCACATAAACCTGAACATGAAGTAGAAGATACTGAATCGAAAAACAAGGAACGCCTGCAAACGGATTATACTCACAACGTCGAGAAAGTTACCGAACACATTGAAGACAGACCGAAGCCGAAACGGAGGCGTTTGCGTGTAAGAAGTCACGGAGAAGCTAAAGAAAACAACATTAAAGAGAAGCCAAAGGTTAAAGAACACATTACAGAAGATGAGGAAGAACAATACGAACAGAAATACGTTCCATATGACGAAGCAGTGAGGCAGCACAAGGAGCAAAATTATAAGCAAAAATATGTTACTCAAGAACAGAAACCAGCTCCAGAATTGAGACAGCAGGAGCAGCAGACTTATGAAGAGAAATATGTTCCTTATGAGCATGGGTCCGGTGTTAGACAACATCAAGATCCTGAACTTCAGGTGGCAGCAGCTTCAGTTCCAAGGTTATTCTGGGAACCATCTACGGGCCACGTGGTAGATAGAGCTACGGGACAAGCCTATGTATTACAACCAATTCAGCCAATACAAATTAATTAGATTAAGACTCAGACGTAGGATTAGATATTTATTTTAATTAATATAATCTTTAGACAAGTGTAATGTATCATTTCACTATCAAGACTGACACCATCCCTCACCAACCAATGTCCATCTCTAACATTGAAGTTATGGAGGCTGTGATGATGATGACTGACACGGGATCTTTTTGTAACCGAGTTATGGCTTAGTAAAATTGCCTCACTTAAAAATAAATAAATAAAATTACTTTATTCGAAGTCAAAAAGTTCAAGTTTACATTTTATGAGATAGGTGATTTTTCTTATGTACCATGTATTTTATTGAAGTAATACAAACAGTATAAAATAATTACAATATAAATGAAAACTACATAAAAATAAATATAAACTAAACCTAATAAAAAATAAACTATAAGTAAAAAATGTCCTCTAGAGACGACCCATCAGTGATAGTCCCAAGAAGACTGGCAACATTTCCCCTTTGTATAGCTAAGCTAATACGTTGGCAAAAATAATAATTGCCAGCCTTCCTGTCTCCAGACTTTTCCGTTAGCTGTTTGGACAACTCCTTAGCCAGACGCTTGGCTGAGTGTCCCCATGGGCCCATCGTCTCGAACCCAAACGGCGAAAATTCGTAACCTGTACTGTTCTCAGCAGAAACCGCCGCACTTCCCGCGCTTGACGAGGTCGCCTGGATGTGTGAGGGGGCTAATGTGTCTACACATGTCGCATCCCACACCAGGGACCTGCCAAGTTTTCACGGCCCAACGGTCATGCCGTCGGGTCTTTTGCCATCGCTCCGCGCAATCCCAGAGGGTTCTAGGATCGCGGATACGGGTGACAAAAGCCCTTTGAATGATGTCGTTCAAAGCAGCGTGACGAGGAATGCGGCCTGCTGGCGCAAGAAAGCCCATGGTGTGAGATAGGTATAAAACAAAGTCATAGTCAAAATATCTTTCTTCACGTAAACCGCTTACAGGTATTTGTGCCACGCCATTATTTAAATTATTTTGAATAATCCTAGGCCTGTTAGTGGAAGACTAAGCAGCGAAGTGGTCCAAAGAGTAAGCTGTTAGCAGAAGACTAGCCAAATATTTTACGCAGACCACAAAGTGACGTAGTATTAGTAAATTCTACAACCGAACTGAAACGAAGAGTACCTGTTTTAGAAAGCATTATTCATTGTGTGCATAAGGAGTATGATTCGATATATTTATATACTCAAGAAACTATGATAGAATTAATACGTAATTTAATTATAAGAAATGATATTTTTAAAAGTTTAATCGTATTGACATCATCGCCTCCACTGCTGGGACCTTTAGAACAAGTGTTTTAAAGGTTTTCATGAAATAGCTTTTTGTTATTTTTTTATTTTATGTTTTTGTCCTTTGTTTTATTTATTAACATTTATTATTATTAGCTGTAAAGTTTATGCAATTATAAATATGTGGTTAACGTGGTGGGTATTGCACGATCTAATGTATCTTATTATTGTTAAATTATAAAAACCTGTGCAATGCTGTTTGTTGACCAAAATAAAAAAAAAAAAAAAAAAATTAAATAGATAAAATGTAGGACTTATATAAGATAAATAAAATTGGATATATAAGATAAATATTTAAAATGGATTAGATAGATAATTACCTATTAGTTATTCAACAGAGTACTTCCTTATTTCCTTTTCCTATTCTTGCGCGTACTTCGTCTTTAGGCGTTATTATTTTAAGGCGCAGTGGTGGCTCGGTTGTAAGAACACGTTCCTTAAATCCTACAAAGGTCGGTTCAAACCCACACAGCATGTACCAATGAGAAATACCCTTTTCTTGCGTGCATTTGTCATAGATTTACAACACCACCGTGCTCGGAGAGCACGTTAAGTCGTCGGTCCCGGTTCCACCAATACCAACTTGTGAAATTGTTAATAAATTATCATAAAAAATTGACATCATATCCTCGCCAAGCCGTCTGGCCAGCGTGGCGAGTGTAAGCCAAATTCTCCAGATATATGTTCTGGAAGGCCCATCTCCTACAGTGGAGGTCTAGGACGTTGTGTCTAGGTGCTGTAATGATGATGATTTAAGTGGTGAATTATGAGCAATGTACAAGAACGCTATATCAATCTCTGCATCGGAAACATGGATTGAACCGTAAACGTAATATTTCATCGCTTCTGGATTACTCGTTTATTGAACTTAGAAAGTATTAAAGTTTCCAGCAACTTATAGGCTGTTATCAAGAACCAGTTATACAGGAAAATTGCATTTTACTAGAGAGCGTACTATGAATATCTTCCTTGTCCTTAAGGGAAATAATCTGTCTTAGAAATAATTTGCATAGATCAAAATTAATTACCTAAACCTTACAGTAGCTCTAGCATGAACAATCTCCGTTATTGAATCAAGATCTAATTGAGTATAAAAATATTATATAGGTAAGTACATTCGAGCTGTCAATTTGTACTTCCGTTACTTCGCACCTCATAGCGCTGTCCAAAATCCCACGACGCCGGGGGATGGAAACGTAAAACAAGCAATGGGGTGTATCAGGCAAAGCTTTTTGTAGATGTTGCTAGCGGCACTGGTACCTTGTTTACACCTATGACTGATCATGTTTTAAATGTTTTTTTTTTATTTTTATAACAAAATTATGAATTTTAACTTAACGTTACCTACCTTCATTAGGAAAGCGCACACCGAGTTTAAAAAGAATAAAGGTTCAATTAATAGAACGTCAATTTTGAGATCACCAAATCTCGATTTGTAGAGAAGAAGACAAATTTCTAAGCATTCCATGGATTCACCGTGCGGGTGCCGGGTCCATCGTGTGTGGGTAGGAGATGAGAAGAATGGTGTTTTGGGCTTGCGACCGACAATAGGCTGGTTTAAGAAAAGGAGGCGTCCTTTTTTTTTTTTATTGCGCGATAATACGCTCACCATCCACCATTCTACTCCTCTCCCTACCCAACCAAATACTGTATGATTCCGTTAATGCCGTCTTGGAAGCTCGTTCCATAAATCTATTGACGGTAGACCTGCTTAGGCCCAATTCTTTCAGTAAGTGATGCAAAGATTTTGCTGGAACTCCTCTCGCACCAACTTCCACTGCGTAAAGCTGAGTCTTGATCATTTCTTCTGTGAGATCATAATATTTATTATAATATTAAAAGCTGCTCAGTTCGGCGTAAAATCCAGAAAATAATAAATTTTGTAATAAAAATACAAGATTTCTATGCAACTGACAGTTATATTAGGTACCATCTATCTTGCGCCATCTATCGTGATAAAAAGTTAACGATACACTCCATTGACAAATTTCGATTCTTATTGAAAGTGGCGTCGCCTAGTAGACGGTACTAAATTTAATGTCTGTTGTTTTTTTTTTTCAAATTCATTAATTTAATCAATACCTACATTCAACCTACATGTTAAATTGAGCTATACAAACTTATAAAAAAAAAATGTATTGTGTAAGTCAGCGTCATTTTAATAATTTAAAGTAATCCTGAGACAACATTTATTCCTTAGTATGTTGACTAGATTTCTCAAAAGTAGATTTGAAAAATCTTTGAAAATATAGGATTATCAGAGCGAGAGGGATGAAAAATCGTTAAACCCTCTTAAAGCGCAAACGTTATTAGTGAATACCGTTATTTACCGCAGAGAAATAAATATTGGGTATACAATCTTAACCCTTATACCCGTAGCGTTTAATTTTGACAGTGTCCGTGTAAACGTGAACTTAAAATAGCGATATAATCGTATATGTATAATTATGTTAATCGGGCCCTTAAATCTTGAGGAAGTGGTGAATTATATGGTCCTAAATATTAATTAAGTACTTTAAGTAGGAAATATACTGCCTCCGAGGTCTTGCGGTTAAGTCCGTGGATTAGGACTCGGAGGTACCGGGTTGGATTCCTGGTCGGGACACAAATTTATTTATTAATCTAAATTAATACATTTAGAGAATATTTAATTTATTCGTGATATTTCTCGAGTTTGGTACGCTGGAGACAACGACGAGCTTGCCACTTGTCATGATTGGCCTATAGTAAAGTTGGCTAAATGTGAATCCGCTTATTTATAAGCGTGGTTTCTTACCACCCCGAAAGGGAAACAGTCGTGATGATACTTTACTTTTTTACTTTTTAAGTAAATTCGTAAATTTTAAAATATAACAAACCAACAGCTGTCTTACCTTTTCCACGAAGAACAACCTATAATCAGAAATGCACGGCTTAAAATAACAAGTCCCTTATTGGTCCCCTTCGAATATGCAAAAGAAGGGTCAAGTGATGGTCTTACGATTCCCACGCTTGGAACTGGTCACACAGGTTTTTGGACAATGCGCCGAGATCGTATTATCACTTAAACTTTTGGGTGCAATTGTTTCCATTTGAAATAACTGTCACTTGTATGCGGGCTTCCTATTTCTCTCTGCTTTTGTCACGTAGATTTTTATCATAAAACGACTTCTTGTTTTTTGTTGCGGTTATAAAATGTTTTATAACATTGTTAATACAAAATACAAGAGTGAAAATTATAAACTGTTTTAGTATGGATATATTTTTATCAATAATAAACGTTTGGTTGAAATTGTTTACATCCCAAATTATTGCCACTTACTTGTTGGCGGGTTTCATATTTCTCTTTGATTTGATCACGTAGTATCAGTTATCATAAAGCGACTTATTCTTGTTTTTTGTTGAGGGTATGAAATAATAATAATAATAATACATATTTTCAGATAGGTCACAAAGCGCCATCTAGTTTCCGTGGTAAGCTACGAGGCTTGTGTTACGGAAACTAGATGGTTGATAAACTACATATTATACCTTTTTTTTGTTGTAAATATATACATATTATACATATAAACACCCAGACCGAGACAAATTATACAATGTACAACTTGCCCCCGGTGGGAATCGAACCCACGATCTCCCTTCACGACTTCACGGCAACGTTTATTACCACTAGACCACGGAGGCGGTGAAACAATCTCAAATATCTATTTATAACACAATATAACAGTAAAAATGCAAACTGTATTAGTATCTATAGATATGTATGTATCTATGTCATGTAGATTTTTGACATAAAACGACTTCTTGTTTTTATTGCGGTTATAAAATGTTTTATCGAACAAAATACAAGAGTTAATCAGCAATGTATCCTTGGCACTTTGCATTTTAGCAGCGATTTGGAGCATTTTTATTATTTATAATTATTTTAATTTGTTTTTTATTTATTTTAGTTTTTAGATGTATTTTTAATTATTAGGTAGTTTTTTTTATTAATAGTAATTTATAATTTTAGTTTAATTAATAATTTAGTTTGTTTTAAATCATTGTACAAGTACCTTACTCTCTAAGAGTAAAAATGTAAACTGTATTAGTATTCCTATTATTTATTATATTATTAGGATTCCTATCAATATTAAACTTTCGAGTGCAATCGTTTTGATCAGAAATAACTGTCACTTGTTAGCAAGTTTTATATTTCTTTCTGCTTTTATCACGTAGATTTTTATAATGAAACAACTTCTTGTTTTTTGTTGCGATTATAAAATATTTTATAACATTGAATCGATACATAACAAAAGACAATATTAAAATGGAAACTGTATTAGTATAGATATTGTTTTCAATATTAAACCCTCGCCAACCCGTCTGGCCGAGTTTATGACAAATCTCCAGAAATTTCTGGAAGGCTCTTCTCCAACAGTTGATAGATAGATAGATAAATTATTTATTGCACAATAAACAAAAACACATTTAAATGTACATAGGCGAACTTAATGTCTAGTGACATTTTCTACCAGCTAACCTTTGGGATAGTGAGCAATGATTGTGGGTGCATTAAATCATTAATTTAAAATCGAAATTAGGTAATAATAAAAAATAAAAATCTTAAACTATTACTAGCAACTAAAGCTAAAATACTTATACACTAATATATAAATATATAATAACACAAGTACATATAAATACATAATAAATATATATAAAATACATACAATATTATACCAATTTTGAGAGGTTATGTCGACTCGTCTTACTTTTTGTGAAGGTGTAAGTTAAGTAAATTTTTAAAACACTTAAGTGAGGGTGCCTTTCGAACGTTAAGTGGAAGGTCTAGTTTGTATTCAAGAGGATGTGCTGGATGTGAGCTGTGATGACGATGAATATCCTTAAAAAGCAGCGGTGGTGGCTCGGTTGTATGAATGCTTCCCAATCCTAAAAGATTTGCGGGTCTCAACCCTTGTACCAATGAGAATTTTTTTTTCTTACGTATCGTATTTGTCATAGATTTCAACACCACCGTGAGGAGGAGAGCACGTTAAGGCGACGGCACCCTGCTATATTTACAAAAACATAACACTTGGTACAATTCTCAATAAAAATGAACCCCTTGGAATCTGTCCAATATTCTCCCCATACACAAAGACTTGCTGAAATAATTTCGTATTTTTTTGTCGTATAATGGACCGGTGATGCCACGAGCCGAGGCGGGCCCCGCATGCTGGCTCCATCTTAGTCCTTTGTGATTTAAATGATAGCACGAGACCAAATCCAACCCTTTCAAGCATTTTAATGATAGGCATGAACAGTTTTTGTATCTTTATTGTAATATTAATAGTGTAATGGTTAGATGATCCGTGAATCTTGTTATGTTTTTTATTTTATTTATTTACTAATAAATGATTATTTTATTATTATTATTTTTTTTTCTTTAACTAGGTACACTACTTACTTATCGATTAGTATCGTTTTGTAGAGTTAAATATATTTATTGCCAGCGAA
The DNA here is from genome assembly GCA_910589645.1 of Tinea semifulvella. Lineage (NCBI taxonomy): Eukaryota > Metazoa > Arthropoda > Insecta > Lepidoptera > Tineidae > Tinea > Tinea semifulvella. The sequence goes on along the minus strand of OU342587.1, from coordinate 4,942,591 downwards.
TTTATTTTTTACATATCTAAATTCTTCTGTCATGATATTATTCTCGCCATGTATTTATATGATTACTAGCTGTTTGACCCGGCGTTGCCCGTGTAATGTTGTGTCGTCGACAAAAAAAACCTTCAGGTACCCAGCATGCCATATTTAGATTTTAACGTCTTATATTTATTTTTATTGAATTTTTTTTTTATTAGATAAAAATAAGAATAGAAATTAGGATATTTTAATTTTTATAGAAAAATATATAGAGAATAAGAATAGAATTTAGGATAAATACTTACTATGGAAAATAAGGGTATAAGTAAGAATAGAATTTAGGATATTATAGCAGTAAAGCCTGAATGAACAATTTATAATTAGTTCTGAAAAGAACTTTTTTACTCGAACAAAAAATGCAAGTTAAATAGTCTACAAAATGTTTAAGATCGGTTACGTGACACGTCTGCTGCGTAGGGAGCCGACCGCGCGAATGAGCCGCGCGGCTACCTATCTCACTGATATGACCTCCCCTCCCCCGCACCGCTGCGTTGCCCGGCTGGCTAGTCAATTCAATATTGCAATCGGTCTAGTAGTTTTTGAGTTTATTCATTACAAACATACAAAAATACAAATCTTTCCTCTTTATAATATTATTATAGTATATATATTATAGTATAGAAGTATAGATGAGATAAAAAAATGAATGTTTTAAAATGAAACTAAAAAAATATATTACAAGGTTAACAAAAATAGTTTTTCAAACACTGGCCGACATTACCTGTTCACAAATTTTGTGCATAATCACAAACTACTATTTTGAGTAAAAACGTCATTTGCAATATCTCCATTAGAATAAGTACCTAAACGACATTTATTGAAAATCAGATACGATATCTTATTTATTTTTATTTTTATTATTAATTTTAAACAGAAAATTTTAATATGTCACAATGACGACGTTACCTATCAAAGAAGTTCCCAAAACTGAATGACAACGGATATTGTCTTGGCCAGGCGGTCATGGGGTGGCCACCCTTCCGAATGCCAAGAATAGCCAAACCTGTTTGACCAGACGCGACGTGGGAACCTCGTCCACTGTCCCTTTGCAAGACAACTTTCAAAATCCTTTGATCCAAGCCCTTTCACTTGACGCAAGGGGTTGAATTAGCCATTTTTTTGTTACGGATTTCAAAGGTCAACCAGCTTTCCCACACCGGGAAGTGGTCAAACTGGTTTATGGACAATTAGAAGCTTCGCCGGGGATTTAAGGCACCTCTATGCTGCCGTTTTCTATCGAAGAGGCATATGTCGCTGTGAGGTTTACATGTCATCGGACGATATAATATCATCAACAATCGTTAAGCTATTTATTTTTCAAAAGTATTCGGTTTTTTCGCAACACACAATAGATCGGTTGATATCACAAATTATCAATTACTTGCGCATTGTTGATAAAGATATGGTTATTTTATTTTCGCTTATTTACTAAAATATTATATGAACGAAGCTAGCCTTGGTGCCAGTAATTCTTCCTTAGTGGCATTTATTCCCTTAAATACAGAAACTTGTATGGAAATGTACATTTAAGTGAAAGAATGCCACTAAGGGATTTATTTACTGGACCTTAATGCCGTTACGCATTTTCTTACAAACAAAACTTTAGGACATTCAGGACACTTAGGTGGTAGGAATAAAACCATACTATAGTTATCTTTCAAAGGTATAATTTTGAATAACACGTGTAGGTATGTATTTATTGTTTAGAATTGTTTTTTTTTTATTACCATAAAGTTTTCCCCATTTATCCTTACATAAACAACACACGTACCCATACACATAACACCTTTCACACTCTTTATATGCACATTTCCCTTTAGTTTTGATACTCTGGCCTAATTTTTATTTTTTTATTTTCATTTAAATTAATATCTGTGAATTTATTGCGTTTATAGGTACCGTAAAGTACCTTTCAGTACTTATTTTATAATAATTGTATTTAGTTGACTTCTTAACTTGACTTAAGTACTAACCTGTAAGACTTTCATTTAAAAAAAAAAAAAATTGGTGCAAGTGAATGGCGAAGATGTGCAACCGTTAAAGGGATATCACTGTCCTTTGGTGTCTTCCGCATTGTCCAAAGCTGCTAACTAGTTTGGCGGGTTTGGGATTGCCAATTTTAATTGTTATATTTGACCCTTTTTGTTTATGAAAGGATGGTTTTGGCAAAATAATGATGGGAACTTGTAAGGTCATATTTCCGTTAGACGGTTGCGAGAGAAGTTCAGCTGTTAAGAATGCTATGTCTTAGGTAGAAATGTTGGACGATATATTTATTATAAAGTTCTAAAATAATAATTCTGTCATACTAAAAATATATATTTTGTTATTAAAATTGCTAAAGCGTACAGCAATAGGTTATACATATTTCCGAATCGAAACTAAATCTGTAGATTGAAGAAAAGTATGAATTCCCGCGAATCAATAAATATTATGTAAAAGTAAAGTATCATCACGACCGTATCACTTCCGGGGTGGTCAAAAACCACGCTTTTTTTTAAGAAACTTTACTATGGGCCCATCATGACAAGTGGCAAGTTCGTCGATGTCTCTAGCGTACCAAACTCGAGAAATCCCAAATAAATAAAATAAAATGCCAATATTTTCAAAGAATTTTTAAGTCTTTACTTTTGATGAAATGTACTCAATAAACTTTATACAAAAAAATTGCTGACTTTTTGGACATATTTTCACTTTCATACTCCGAATACCTAATTTTAATAAAACAAATTTATGATTAATATTTATTTATTTATTTATTGTAAACTTTATTGCACAAAATACAAATAATTGCATTTGTCAGATGATAATAAAGTAAAGTAAAGATCCACACAACAAAAGGCGGTAGGTCCGCTAGACTTTCTATACTGGCCAAACCTTTGGGACAACTAAAGCAGTTTCGACAAGATAAGGCAGGTGCTATCAAAACTAATATAAAAATATTAGAGTTCAATATATACTAGTGAATAAATACTTATTTACATACTAATACATACACAAATACATACAAAAAAAACTACATACATATGTTCTATGAATATACATAAATATAATATACCCACTATATGATGACTATAATGAGAGAAATAAATATAGCAGAGAGTATATCTTTAGGGTGTCCGTAAATGTGTCAAAAAACCCTCTTTAAGTAGAAGGCGAGACAAAAATATAGTTTTTTTAAAATACATTATAAATAGCTGCAAAATGGATAGCAATCCCCTTCCTGTTTCCATATCCCCTCGGGATGCTTTACGCAGACACACATGAACCTGTTTTGCATCATACGACTAGCCATTACAAAAGAACACTGGCCGCATACGTAATTGTATAAATTACGAGTAGGTACAATGTAATGCAGGTGAATACGAATAACCAGTTGATTGAAACAAAGCACTCATTAAGTTCTAATTACTTTTAAAGTTTTAATACCTAGTTATTCGGAAAATTACTTAAATCCTTTGTACCAGTAATTTATCATTTACTTTTGAATCCCTCTCGCTTGCACAAACCGATATTTTTAAATATTTTTTAAAGTCTATCAAGTTACCTACTAGGAAATAAAAATACGAATTTTTGGAGATATTTTTTCATTTAAAACTTTATTGCACGAAGTACAAAGGCGGACTTAATGCCCGAGACATTTTCTACCAGCCAAACCTTGGGGACAAATTAGAACTATTATAGGTGCAATGAAAGAAATATTAAAAAATTTGGAAGAAAAAATAACAGCCTAATTATACACTTACATATTATACTGTTATATATACTATAATATCAATATACTAAATACTAATACATACATAATACTATACATATATACACTTACTAATATTGTGAGGAGTTTTTCAGGTAGTGTAGAAATACTAGAGAAATAATAAAAGTGTTTAAACAAAGATCTGGTAGTTGCTTGTCTTATGTTTACAGGAAGATCATTCCATAAATTTGTGGCGACAACGACAAAAGAATTTGAAACAAATCAATCTTATAATTATAATCATACATATGTTGATGTTGGACCATAAAAACCGCGGAAAGAGCGAGGATTGATGCGTTTTAGACATAGAAGTAGAAATATTGAACGTCATTTATTACTCTATAGTTTTAGATGTGGTGCTGGCGTCGTTTGCTTAGAATCCCTTGGACCGCACGACGTACTAACATTTCTGTACTCGAAGAGCTTCAGCTGACCAGGGAGCAAAGACTAAGACAAAGACAAAGAAAGAAGCCCCAAGCGATGGTCCAGTCAGGTGACTGACCACCTGAACATACCTGTACACTAGGCCATCCACTACGACGATGACCGAAACCGTTGGAGACGGCTGGTGGATGAGCTGCGATTGCGACGGAGTCCCGATCCCCATCAGTCGGGTACCGACTAAGGAGAAGGAGCAATGTCAAACGTCGAAATTAAAGAATCGAACCCTTTTGTCAAAATTTTCGGATCCCATTCCCAGCTAGTAGGTAAGTACATTAGTTTTTTTTTAATTTGATGCATTTTATTTTTTATTAAAATTGGGGTGGCATTTCAGCATTTTTCGATATTCCTAGTAGTTTAAACAGAAATCATTCACGCTAATTTACATAAATCACTATCAGCTTCAAACATATTTCGTTAATCAACCAATCATCGCTACTGTACTTTAGTCAGAGTAGGTATTTTATTATAGAACCAGCGGATTTCATTCCGATAACCGATCGGTAAAAGTAAGTCTACGGATAAGTAGGTATTGTTTAAATATAATTATTATTTAGCTGGTTTACTGAATTGTGCTTAACGTAAATGAAAACCTACAAATCAAAAAGCAAAATCAAACGACTTTCAAAGGGAAATAAAGTAAAAAAACATAGATAGATAGATAGAACATTGTAGTAATGCTATGTTCGACTTAAAAGCAAACAAAGCAAAGCTTGCTTTTTTTTACCGAATTTTGTATAAAAACCATAGAGAAACGTCAAGTTGAACAATTTTCAATGCAAAATAAATTCGGTCTATCGATCTCGATTATATTCGTATTCGAATACAAGATATTAATTATCTTTACGGTGACTATGTTAAATATAAATAAATAAATAAAAATACATATGTAGGTACTACACCTGTATCGAGCACGTATATCACATTGACAAAAAAAATGAGACGGGTAGTCAACCCCTTAAGGTACAGTCACGAAAATAATTACAATAGACGATGCAAAATATGCAAATAGGAGTAGTAAGCGATGGTCCTTCTTCAAGTCAGTCTTAAATTAGACATTGCACTGTCAACTTTAAATTTAAAATTCTGCACAGGTACTTTCTAGTCAAAGCAATAAAACAATAAGTGATTTTCTGGTGATATTTTTTTATTAGGTTTATATAAGCAAGTGTCCAATCAAATATAAGGTAAGATTATTATTTTTTTATATTTTTGGTGTTGGTCTAGGTACGATTAAGTTTATAGGATCAAAAAAAAAACGAATGGCAAAATAAAGTTAAGGAAGTAGCCAAGGATGCCAAGCCATATCGATTAAATAAATAAATATTGTGTCACGTTTCTTTTTTTTTCTTTTTCTGTTTTGCAATTTTTTTGTTCCTTTTTATTGTTGATTTATTCGGGTTCGTTCATGCGCAGGCGAGCAAAATCTTCGAAAACGATGTTGTCCTCCTCTTCGTTGGTATAGAGGGAATTTTCATAGCGATGTCTCTCAATGGACTGCATTTTCTTCATCGCGTTGAAGCGTTGACGTTCGATAGTACCTGATAAATTAAATTTATGTTTGAATTGGATAAAGAGTTGGAAGTGAAGGTTTTATTAGGTTTTATAATACGTTTTTATAGTGTTTTTTTAAAATTACATTCGTTTTCAATAGTCAATGACAATAATGTCAACAGTATTTCTCTGGTTTAACGAAACAATTTTGAATAGCTATTGGATGCAATATTTCATAATTTAATTTTATTAAATTTATCTTATATATACATAACACATTATCATTTTTATATTTTTTTATCAGAATATAGTGTTTAAAATACTATAATAATATTTTGCATTAGCATTGATTTTCCATATCTATATAAAAATTATGACAATGAAAGTTTTGTTGTTTTTGTAAAACAAACTATTCAATCATTAGTAGATGCTTTACCTTCACCGGGATGAAGTAGTTTAAATGGAACATCAGTCACAAGCTCTCCTCCAAGAGTCCCGCAGTTAAGTTTTACACGAACGGAGTACGATACAACGATACCAATAGCATCAGCTGGGCATTTTCCTTCAGCTACCATGGTGGAGCTGGCCAAGTTCACATCATCCTCTTTCAAATGACCATCAAGGGCCACCCCTGAAAACAATAATATAATTATATTTGTGGTCATTATTACATATTTTAGTAAAAGCATATGATTTTATTATATTATTAAATAAAAACAAAATAGCATTAGTAGAGTGTTTTTAGTGTAATTTTGATGGAAATTGCATAACTGTAGTAATTTTCCGACACTTACGTCCCTTAGCATGCGAGTTACTTTCTTCCAGTTAACCTAAGTGACTATAATGTGTTATAACTTTAATCAATACACATGTCATAATTAATTGTTTTGTACGATTACCTCGTATTTCCTTATTAGTGCGAGCTAAAGGCACCAAGTAGAATGTTTTGGACAAGCTAGCCCCAGGAGTAATAGGACATCCCTCGCGACTTTCCAAAGATGCGACTTGGCGACTAAATTGAGAATTGATCATTGTAATCTCAACATGCTGCATGACCATGCAACGGATGTTACGGACAGATTTTCGTGAGTTGTTAGACACGATGATATTAGCAGCAAGCTTTTCGCCATGGTAATAGATTTCCCTGTCCAAAGTGACTTCCAGGTTTATCTTTCCAGTACTGAATGTAAATCCTTTGCTGACCAGAGAGCTCGGTAGACGTCTTCCGCGAGAGGTAGGAGCATGTTGTAGCTAAAATGAAAATATTATTGTTGTAATGTTAAAAAATGCCTTGTAGGCATTAATCTTCGCCTTTGTACATTTATTTTGTGCAATAAAGAATTTAATAATAATAAGGATGTGGCAAGATTATTTTTTCTTAATTATTTTGTAACAAACAAACCTTTTTGACAATCAGTGAAACTGAACTTCTTTTGTGGCTCTTCTGATCTTCGTTCTCCGCCACGTAAGTTCGCACACAATATTCAACGCCCATTGGTTTGCCTTGGTCTTCTTCAGCAGGTTGAAGAGTCACCTAAAATTTAATTAAATTACTTGCATTGTCTTTGTATCATTTTATTATAATAGTTTTATTATAACGTTGTGTTAATTACCGAGCTAGGTGCCAATTCAGGAAAGTTGAAGGTGAAGGGATACGCATGAGGTCCAAGCTTCTTCAGCAGCTTCTCTTGGACCGGGGTAACTTCCATTTTAGCGTTAACCAATGGAACAACTTGTTCTTGTCCAATCACCATCTCCTTGGAGAATTTTACTCCCATCACCTCATCTTCTTCCCTACCATAGCGGTACGTTGTCACAAGCTGCACAAAAATTAAACATTTTTATGAATTCACTCAACACGAAAAAACTAATTACACTTTCCTAATTTAGAACTTTTTGTACCTGACTGTACACTTTTCTTCCTTTCAGATATTCGGTATCAACGACAACCACGCCATCTACCGGGTCGCAATAATTTATATGATCAATGAAGTCCCGCTTCCCAAGGTAAACAGTGATTTTCCCATTGGGAGTAGTTTTCTTAAACACTTTTACAGCGACTACATAAGCCAAACTAAGGTAGTCCAACATTTTGTTGGTTTTAAGTTTGATTGCGATTTGGATATTTGTTGTACCACTGTAGTGGTTACTGTGAAGAGCCTTCACCAGAAATACATTTACCCAGTAAAAAAGTTTTCTTTTATATCTTGTACATGTTAGGTTTCCTGCAAATTAGAATAACGTGATAATAGGATTATAGATGTGGGTGTTCTAATAAGATTATAAACTTGTGACGAACAAGAATCGATATAAAGTTCTCTCATACCAACTTATTCGTGAATCATCAAAATAGTATTCGAATACAGCCACATTTGCTTCTCCTTGTACAACACTTTTAGGTTTTGACAGTCCATACTTTTTTAGGTTAGGTTTTAGGATTTAAAAAAATATTTGGATTTAAATGTTTATAAACAACAAATTCTATATCTATGATGTAAATAGATCTAATTCCAGTTAGATTATACTTTTAAAAACTGATGTATTTATAGGAATTAGAATGAAAATCATGTGAATAGTAAGTGTTGTTGGTCATTCGAAAAGGGTTTCATTTGGTAAAGTAATAAGTATTATTGTCCTTACAATTAAGATCTATGTTATTTTTACGGAATCCTACGATAATATTCCAATACATTAGGATAGTAGGCAATATCAAACATAAGTTTTCTGTTTAAATTCTGATAACATTTTGCACTTTCAGTTACACACTAACCATGCCAACATTTTTGACTCCTGGCCGGCATGGGTACAGTGTAAGGTTCTCAAGAACCCGTCCAGATACATTAGCAGTTGCTACAAGCCAATATTATGGCCTGGCTGGTGGTGGAACACTGTTTTTCTTGGAACTCAGTCCGGATGGCAGCCAACTAGTAGAATTGCAGAAGTTAGAATGGACTGATGGGCTGTTTGATGTGGTAAGTTTTAAGTTTTTCAGTAAACTGTGAGTTTTTGATTAATGATACACTTATTTTAACATCTTTATCAACCTACAACATTATAATACAAAACTAAAATATCAAAATTAAATTAAAAAACTCAAATCATATCACTGCCTTTCGAGCAACCTATATCTGATTTAATATATGTAGAGAAAATGATTGTTTTTAGTTATTCTTAAGAGTTGTAAAAACATTTAATATGACCATAATCACATTATTACTGGCCTCCACCGGTTATAAGAATTCTTCCCTTAAAATCCAAAAAAGTTTGTGGTTCAAACCCTGGCAACCAATGAGAAACATGTTCATTTGTCATTGATTGACAACACCACTGTTTCCGTACTCATACCAACTTGATGAATTGTTTATAAATTGATATCAGACCTGCCAACCCATTTGAGCGTGGCGAGTGCAGGCCAAATCTCCAGAAATATGTTCTGGAAGGCCCATCTCTATCAGTGATGATAATGATGAAGCCTAATTACCTAAATAATATAATTCTACATGTTTAGTAGTAGTATAAAAGTGAGGCTGATCACTGACGCTGTTTTTTGTTGTACATTGCTGGTTATGATTAAGCCAAACACTAGCTTCTTTAAAAATAACATAATGCACACCAAATATACAGAATATTAAAATACATATTTCAATTCATATCCTCTGACACTTTGGATATCCATATGGTCAGTTGCAGAAGGGCTTATTAAAATAATCTATGATCATAAACATTTTAATATATGCCATGTGATTAGTAGTTACTAGTAATGATGAGGGTGTCGTTGCATAATAAAATAAAAAGGGAGGCCTCCTTTGTAAACCAGCCTATGGTCTGTTGCACAACAACTTTCCACACACAACAGACCCAGCACCCACACGGTTATTCCATGGAATGCTTAGAAGTTTGTCTTTACTATTATGAAATAATGTATTGTCAAAGAAAAAAAACAATGTTGAGGCAATGACAAAATTAATGTATTTGTCTTCTAGTACAGGCTCATGTAAAACATGTTAAAAGATAAACAAAAATTCAAAGGATAAATAAGTTATTTGTCATATAGAATATTTAAAATTTTGGTATGCAATCTCAGTGTAGTGCTAGATACCATCTAAATGGTACTTTTTAAAATCACTTGCATTAAAAATCAATAATCTGATGCTATTTGTAGAAAACAAATATAATAGTATGAATCACTTTAAAGAGATTAAGTCCCACTCAATAGATACCATAAAAGTGTGTTACATTGTATGCTTTACGTCATTTACTAAACTACAGCCGGTTGAAGATGTTCAATATTTTGACATGATGTACGCTACCTGATTGGTAGTGACACTTTGGTTCTTTTACCTTATAGCTGTATTTTAAATATATCAAAAGATTTCGGAACCGGCAAGTTTACTACACTTAAATATTTGTAAGAGAAACACTTATATATTCTTTTTTATGATTCCATAAGTTGGTATATAATAATAATATTTGTTTAATTATAATACAAATAGTTTATAAACACAAATTTCTTTCTTTATTTGCTAAGCTGTTAGTCTTCTGCTAACAGCTTACACCTTGGACCCCTTCGCTGCTTAGTCTTCTACTAACAGGAGTAGAATCATTCTAAATAATTTAAATAATGATGTGTTACAAATGCCTGTAATAGGTTTACATGAATAAAGATATTTTGACTTTGACTTTAAGGGTTTGCATTAAAACACTCTCCATCACTTTAATGCAATCTTAGAAGCTTGCGTCATAAATGTATTGGAGGCTGTCTTTGTTAGGATTTATTACAAATTTCTTTTCGATTATAATGGAAAGCTTTTACTGTACTATTTGGTTAATGCCGTCTTGGATGTTTGTTATTGTAGCTTATGTGGTTTATTTCTGTAGACATGGTCGGGATCTACTGATGGTGCTGCAGCATGTGGGTCGGGAGATGGATCTGTTAGTATTTGGAGGATTGGATGTGCGGCCCCTCTCCGAGTCATCAAGGCACATACCAGTGAAGTGTGCTCTGTAGATTGGCCCCGGCAACACCTCCTCACTGCTTCCTGGGATACCAGTGTTAAATTGGTGAGGTTTAATTAGAATTTATATGGAAAAATAATAATTATAATATTATCTGCAACAAATAAAGTGAGTTAGATGTGTTTCTTACTTGGTAAAATATATAAATTGAAGCTATAAAATTTTATTGCCAAATATTTCGCCTCTCTTTGGAGCGGCGTCATCAGTGACCATTAATTATAATATTAAGTACACCCAGAGCTATTAATTTTATTCCAATATTGACACTAATTTAAAACGCAAATTGTGCAGTATCAATTAACAAACTATCTATTTATTTATTTAATTAGGATCACCAACAGAGTACACATTGGATTCAATTCTATCAATAGAAGCAAACAGTAAAAAAAGATGAGTGAATGGTACCCCAGTAACAGGTGACCACAACATGTCAAACTACATTCAATTATGATACATTATATGTTTAAGAAATTAATTAATAATAGTAACAATATTTAAAAAATATAAATAAACAGAACTATGACTAAAAGTAATACCTACAGTTACAGAGTTAAATGATAAAAGTATCTTATCGTATCCTGTGGCCTAGCGGTTAAGTCCGTGGATTTAGATGCTAGATTCCTTGTTGGGACACATTAATTTAATTTATTTGTGATATTTCTCCAGTTTGGTATGCTATAGACATCAACAGTCTTGCTATATGTCATGATGGACCTATAGTAAAAAAAGTATCATCACGACCGTTTCCCTTCCTGGGTGGTTAGAAACCACGCTTATAAATAAGCGGATTCACATTTAGCCAACTTTACTATAGGCCAATCATGACAAGTGGCAAGCTTGTCGATGTCTCCAGCGTACCAAACTCGAGAAATATCACAAATAAATTAAATATTAATTAAATGTATTTATTTACATTAATAAATATTTTTGCGTCCCGACCAGGAATCGAACCGGATACCTCCGAGTCTAAATCCACGGACTTAACCGCTAGACCACGGAGGCAGTTGTACCTATAGTAAAGTTGGCGAAATAAAAACATGCTTTGAAAAAAAGGGTAAATTCTGACCACCCCTGGTATCGCCATATGGTAATGATACATAGATTTTTTTTCTTGTAATGCTATCTATCACTTAGAGAAGGAATTTACTTGGAGTCTTTTTTCGAGAAATTGGATTAAGGGTGTGATATGCTCCAAAAATAAATTAGTTTATTAGTGTGTTCTACAGACAACAACTGTTATGATTCCAACTAGAATAATTTTTGCTTATTTTTATTACCTGGCTTCCATCACCTACTCACTTACAGTGTAGCATTTAAGTATTTATTTATTATTAATAGAGTCGCCAATAGTGCTAACAGTTCCATGCATTTGCACCTAAAGCTAAATCAAAAGTCTGATGCTGCACCTGTAATAGGCAACCACCACATGCTATAAAACAATAGTTAAACAATTATCCAGTCAACATTTATCTAAGAAAAAAAAACATAATCCATAAAACACAAGCCTCGTTGCTTACCACGGAAACTAGATGGCGCTGTGTGACCTGTCTGGAAATATAAAAAAAAATAAAAAATATATATAATCTGAAATAATGACATAATTAAAAATATATATAAATAATACAAATGAAGTCTAATTAAGATTTAAATTCCATCCGACAAACACATCATTATTAATAATTAAGTTTAAAAGTCCAAGGAAATCTAATTCTTATTGTCCATTTCTAGTGGGACCCCGAAAGCGAAAGTTGCCTGAACACCTTCTCGGGTCATTCCCAGTTGGTATACACGGCTACATTCTCTCCTCACTCGCCCAACACCTTTGCCTCGGTCTCTGGAGATGGGTACCTAAAGTTGTGGAGCTGCACCGAGCCTACCAGACCTGCTGCTGCTGTCAAAGCACATGATGCAGAGGTAATTATGTTAACACATTCATCATTGTTCCCAATACATTCTTCTTCCACATTCCCAACATCTTTACAACTCAAATTCATTTAACACTTTTCCACACATACATATTATATCCAATTGCTTTTCTACCCATTAATTTCCTATCTTTTTCCATTTTTTTCCTTTAATTTCTTTCCATTCATTTCGTCATTGCCTCAACATTGTTTTTTTTTCTTTGACAATACATTATTTCATGGGTGTTTTCTGTTTTCAGAAAAAATCTTAGTAAAGTATCATCACGACCTTTCGGGGTGGTCAGAAACCACGCTTATAACAATGGATTCACATTTTGCCAACTTTACTATAGGCCAATCATGACAAACTATAACAAATAAAATCAATATTAATTAAATGTATTTATTGACATTAATATTTTTGTGTCCCAACCAGGAATCGATTATGGTACCTCCGAGACTAAATCCACAGACTTGACCGCTAGACCATGGAGGCAGTTAGAAAACATCTTATAAATATATTTTTTGTGAGAAAATAAAGCTTGGCTTAAAATGAGGCTTGGTATCCACATCAAATTCCTATTTTTTTTTAATATTCATGTATTTTAATTATACAGTAAGCTGATAGACTACAATTCTAAAAAGACTTGAAATTATTTTAAAAGCAATCCTTCAGAGAGGCCTATATCCAATAGTGGAGAGACATTGGATGATTGATAATTTAGCAAGTAAGAAACAAGTGAAACTTGTGATGGACTACGTATTTGTTGTTAATTGCAGGTATTGTCTTGTGACTGGAGTAGACTGGAGACACATGCACTGGCTACGGCTGGATCTGACGGACTGGTGCGGGGCTGGGACTTGAGGCGATTGTCTGCACCTATGTTCACACTCAAAGGTAAGATAAAGCTTGTGACTAGAGTAAACTAGAGGATATAGAAGAAGACAAATTTCTCAGCATTCCATGGATTTACCATGCAGGTGCTGGGACCATCATGAGAAGAATAGTGTCTCGGGCTTGCGACAAGGCTCGTTTACAAATTTTCCTTTTTTATTTTAGTGTGCTCACCATCCTCCATTATACTCCTCTCCCTACCCAACCAAATACTCTAGGATTCCGTTAATTCCGTCTTGGAATCTCTTTCTATAAATGTATTGATGGCAGATCTGCTTAGGCCCAATTCTTTTAGTAAGTGGTGCAAGGTTTTCGCTGGAACTCCTCTTGCACCAACTTTCACTGCGTAAAGCTGAGTCTTGACCCCTTTCCTGATTATTTCTTCTGTGAGATCATAATATTTCATCGATTTTGATTTAACTTAATATTAGTTTAATTTTAATTTAATTTAATTTTTGATTTGACTTAATTTTATTCGATTTGATTTAATTTGATGTTAGGTTTGGCTTAATTTTAATTTAAGTGATGTCAATAAAATAAAAATAATTCTGGCTAATGTATAACAAAATTCCTATTGTCAAATATGTATTAATTTAATGCTGTGATTTTGAAAAAAAAAAAACAATAATTAAATGAAAAAAAACTTCATGTTCTAGTCTTTTAATATTTAATAAAATGCGTATTCCTTATTAAAATAAATATTGTTAGTAAGTAAATTGATTTTATTTAATTCATTATTATTTCAGGATGTGAATGTGCAGTGCGGAGGGTGCAGTTTTCACCACATTCCCCTTTTATCGTGGCGGCTGTTTCATACGATTTTACGACTAGGTAAGACATTACATATATCTAATCATCCTTTTGTAAACTTTACACTATTCCAAATTTTATATGTTGGTGAAACAAAAAATTAAGTTTTTTTTTTTTTTAGAATATGGGACTTAAAACACGGCTGTGACCCCATTGAAAGCATTCGTCATCACTCGGAGTTCACATACGGACTAGACTGGAACACTCTGCGGCCACACCAACTGGCAGACTGTGGCTGGGACTCTCTTGTGCATGTCTTCACTCATAAGGGACGGGTCTCCACATGTACGTACATCCCACTCTATTTAAGGTCGAGACTGGAGCAGTCTCGTACATACTATAATTGACTGCGAGATACTGGTGTTGTGTTCACTCACAGGCGACGGGTCTTTATATGTAAATACATCTAGTGAAGGACATACTGCGGTTGGAACTCCGGTGTTGTCTTATAAACAGGCAACGGGTCTCCATATGTGTGTACATCCCACTCTAGTGAAGGACATACTGCGGTTGGGACTCTTGTCTTCATAAACAGGGGATGGGTCACTATATATATGTACATCCCACTAGTGAAAGACAGAATGCAGTTGCTACTCTGGTGTTGTCTTCACAAACAGTGTCTATATAACAGGGTCTATATGTACGTACATTCCACTCTAGTGAAGGATAGACTGCGGTTGGGACTCTGGTGTTGTCTTCACTAACAGGGGATGGGTCACTATATATACGTACATCCCACTCTAGTGAAAGACAGAATGCAGTTGCGACTCTGGTGTTGTCTTCACAAACAGTGTCCATATAACAGGGTCTATATGTACGTACATTCCACTCTAGTGAAGGATAGACTGCGGTTGGGACTCTGGTGTTGTCTTCACAAACAGGGGATGGGTCACTATATATACGTACATCCCACTCTAGTGAAAGACAGAATGCAGTTGCGACTCTGGTGTTGTCTTCACAAACAGGCCACGGGTCTCTATATGTACGTACATTCCACTCTAGTGAAGGATAGACTGCGGTTGGGACTCTGGTGTTGTCTTCACTAACAGGGGAATGGTCTCCACATATATGTATGTCCCACTAGTGAAGGACAGACTGCGGTTGGGACTCTGGTGTTGTCTTCACTAACAGGGGAAGGGTCTCCACATATATGTACGTCCCACTAGTGAAGGACAGATTGCGGTTGGGACTCTGGTGTTGTCTTCACTAAGAGGGGACGGGTCTCCACATATATGTACGTCCCACTAGTGAAGGACAGACTGCGGTTGGGACTCTGGTGTTGTCTTCACTAACAGGGGAAGGGTCTCCACATATATGTACGTCCCACTAGTGAAGGACAGACTGCGGTTGGGACTCTGGTGTTGTCTTCACTAACAGGGGAAGGGTCTCCACATATATGTACGTCCCACTAGTGAAGGACAGACTGCGGTTGGGACTCTGGTGTTGTCTTCACTAACAGGGGAAGGGTCTCCACATATATGTACGTCCCACTAGTGAAGGACAGACTGCGGTTGGGACTCTGGTGTTGTCTTCACTAAGAGGGGACGGGTCTCCACATGTACGTACATCCTACACTAGTGAAGGACATACTGCGGCTGGGACACTGGTGTTGTCTTCACTAACAGGGGACGGGTCTCCACATGTACGTACATCCTACACTAGTGAAGGACATACTGCGGCTGGGACACTGGTGTTGTTTTCACTAAGAGGGGACGGGTCTCCACATGTACGTACATCCTACACTAGTGAAGGACATACTGCGGCTGGGACACTGGTGTTGTTTTCACTAAGAGGGGACGGGTCTCCACATGTACGTACATCCTACACTAGTGAAGGACATACTGCGGCTGGGACACTGGTGTTGTCTTCACTAACAGGGGACTGGTCTCCACATGTACGTACATCCTACACTAGTGAAGGACATACTGCGGCTGGGACACTGGTGTTGTCTTCACAAACAGGGGACGAGTCTTCAGATGACGTACATCCAACTCTAGTGAAGGACATACTGAGGCTGGGATTTTGGTGGTTTCTTCACTAACAGGGGACACATGTACATATATTTAAACATTGTTATTCCTATAACCAAATGAACTATCTGTATCAGCCTATAGTTCAACATTTTAATGTTTTTTTAAATTTAAAAGTCAAATGAATATAATATATTATCATAACTCAGCATTAGGCACCTAATTTTTTTTTATTGTTACAGGAATACTCTGAAAAATGGATGTGCCAAAGTGAAATTGTAACTAAAAATGGGAAATAGAAAGAAACACAGGGATTATAGTCGCAACCATTTTTTTTTTCATCTGCATGGTAAATCATTGCAATGTTTATTTCGCTAAAACATAATTTTACCAACATTTACCAAACCCAGTATTTTTTAACTTTGCTTGATGGAATACAAGTTTTGACATTGATTCCATTTAAATGTCAAATTATAAACAGGGGTTTCCAAACTTTTTCTGTTCCAAAAATGGGAGCAAATGACTCACGCCAACCACTAACGACAGACATCAGTCTACCACTATGCCGGCCTAACAATTAGCTTTTTCATACTTCGCTTGAAGGACACTGGCTGGGAGAGCATTCCACATCTTCAGCGTGCGACAGATGTAAGAGTCTCCAAATTTTTTGAGTACGCCCAGGGATAGTGGGTATGGTTTGTGGATGCATATTAAGTATTATTATTGACTGAATTATTTTTATAGTTAAACAATGTTTTTTTTTATATTATATGCTTTATTTTTATTGTTATTTTATAGATATTAATCATTCCGTTATACAATTAATAGTAATTTAGTTTTTTTTTTGTATATTTTGTAAATACATAACGACTATTATGTTGGGTTTTATTGTAACTAATTGTAATGGAAATTTAAACTAAATAATAATTTTAAGGAAACAATTACATTTAAAAAATCGTGTATTTTTTTTTATAATTTGTCCCAAATGTCACAATCAGTTTTATACTGCGTGGAATTTATTAAATAGCCAACTTATAGTACAATCTAGAATAAATATAAAGAACTACATTTTTTTTAATTGTAATTACTCATAAAATATTAAGTTACAGCGCGCAGAGAAGTTTTCCAAAAAATATCGCCACTCATACAGACACTACAAGTATCTAGGTAGCGAGAGGTCGACGATCGCGTGAACGTTGACTTAAGTAATTGTTTCTCTCTCAATTTAGTCTTTAATAATAAAATATCGCCACTCATACAGACACTACAAGTATGTAGATAGCGAGAGGTCGACGATCGCTTGAACGTTGACTTACGTAATTGTTTCTCTCTCAATTTAGTCTTTAATAATAAAATATCGCTACTCAAACAGACACTACAAGTATCTAGATAGCGAGAGGTCGACGATCGCTTGAACGTTGACTTACGTAATTGTTTCTCTCTCAATTTAGTCTTTAATAATAAAATATCGCCACTCATACAGACACTACAAGTATCTAGATAGCGAGAGGTCGACGATCGCTTGAACGTTGACTTAAGTAATTGTTTCTCTCTCAATTTAGTCTTTAATAATAAAATATCGCCACTCATACAGACACTACAAGTATCTAGATAGCGAGAGGTCGACGATCGCTTGAACGTTGACTTACGTAATTGTTTCTCTCTTAATTTAGTCTTTAATAATAAAATATCGCTACTCAAACAGACACTACAAGTATCTAGATAGCGAGAGGTCGACGATCGCTTGAACGTTGACTTACGTAATTGTTTCTCTCTCAATTTAGTCTTTAATAATAAAATATCGCCACTCATACAGACACTACAAGTATCTAGATAGCGAGAGGTCGACGATCGCTTGAACGTTGACTTACGTAATTGTTTCTCTCTCAATTTAGTCTTTAATAATAAAATATCGCCACTCAAACAGACACTACAAGTATCTAGATAGCGAGAGGTCGACGATCGCTTGAACGTTGACTTACGTAATTGTTTTTCTCTCAATTTAGTCTTTAATAATAAAATATCGCCACTCATACAGACACTACAAGTATCTAGATAGCGAGAGGTCGACGATCGCTTGAACGTTGACTTACGTAATTGTTTCTCCCTCTATTTAGTCTAATAATAAAATATCGCCACTCATACAGACACTACAAGTAGACAGCGAGAGGTCGACGATCGCGTGAACGTTGACTTACGTAATTGTTTCTCTCTCTATTTAGTCTAATAATAAAATATCGCCACTCATACATACACTACAAGTAGACAGCGAGAGGTCGACGATCGCGTGAACGTTGACTTACGTAATTGTTTCTCTCTCTATTTAGTCTAATAATAAAATATCGCCACTCATACAGACACTACAAGTAGACAGCGAGAGGTCGACGATCGCGTGAACGTTGACTTACGTAATTGCTTCTCTCTCTATTTAGTCTAATAATAAAATATCGCCACTCATACAGATACTACAAGTAGACAGCGAGAGGTCGACGATCGCGTGAACGTTGACTTACGTAATTGTTTCTCTCTCTATTTAGTCTTAAATAATAAAATATTTGCCTTTTAACAAATTTCACGCAGTATAATGGAATCAGTTAAATAACGGAAACTTAAACTCGTATAATGGTTTCCACTACAGACTTGTGCTATGTTTGACTTGAAAGCAAAGCTTGCTTTTTTATACCGAATTTTGCTTAAATTGTATGTAAATCTTGGAGAGCAACGCCAAGTCGAACGACTTTGAAAGCGAATATAAACGCTTAGGTGTTAAACACAGTATATATCTGTATACTCTTTCACCGACGAGGAAGCGTTTACTCGGTTCCAATGTAAAAAATAAATAGCTATATGTAAAGAGGTCAAACAAGATAGATTGGTTGCCATTTTCATACAAAATGTTTGTTACATTATTTTATTATTGAAAACGAACAATAACATGTTCTACACTTCCGCAGCACTATTCTGTTACTTAAGCGCAAACGTTATTAGTGGATTTATTTACGTCAGAGCTTGCGTCATAATTACAATTATTCAATTCTCAACTCTATAAGCGCTCGACTTTGACAGCGTCCGTGCAAATATCAACTTTAATAGCGTGATATACATATAGTTAATGGATTCCATTATATAACGTTTGCGCTTAAGTGACAGAATGGGACTGCAGGTCGGCATATTTGGGAAACAACAAAATAATATAATCAGCAATGGTATGTTATAGACTAATATTTTTTTTTGACGGTTGGTCTAGGTTTGATTCTCATACTGTTTGGCTTCTTGCCCTATCTTGTTATATATTTAATGCCAGATGTGTCTCATAGGCATACGTTAAACATGTCAAAAGATAGTTGAGCCTTTCTGCAACTGTCCTTTTATGTCTCTGGGTACATGTAAATACTCTAGCTTGTCATATATTGTGCCGGTCAGCATGGTAACCAACATCAACCTTACGAAAGAGTAGAAAAAGCAAAGAAAAACTTTTCAACATTTTCAAAGCATCTGTCAATTATTCTATTTAAAAACTTGTAATAAATTTATTTATTTTTTTTGGGGCGTATAATATTTTGACCTAAAATTGCTTCTCTAGTAATTATCTTTTGGACTATATTATTCCATTATACAACTTCATGTATGTAAATAAAATATTATATAACATATTATTAAATATTCGTTTTATTTATATTCAAATTGACATTACCCACCTACCTATTATACGCTGAGCGCGGGAACCGAGAAGGTGGTAGGCAGACTGGTGGTAGTAATTTGTCCAGTCTGCCGGGGCGGGAAAGTATCCACCGTTCGTGCCGATAAACCCAGTTAAGTGTATCCACACGTTTCGGGATTAGGCTCGAATTGCCGTCATGTCCAGTCAAGCCGGCATAGTGTTAGGGGCTAGTGTCAGTCATGAGTGTCTGATTCCAGTTGCTAACATTCATGGATCTCACTTACCCTCAGGTACTTCTCTCTTGCTTGCACAAATCAAGGAAATAAGTCTTATCAATTTACTAGGAAATAACATTACGGATAATTTAATTCAATAGCACGAACAAAGTTTCTAAAATTGTAACGCTTAAAGTAAAAAAATGTACCAGTTTTATTTTGAATGTCAGGTTTAATCTTTACAATCACAGGGACTCAAATAACATCAACAGTTGCATCACCGACGTCGTTAAGAAATGAGATAGGTAAAAAAAACACGGTGGGATGCGAGCGAGACAGAATGCATAGAAGACGCGTGTGTGGCGTACCTAATACGGCTCGATAGCTTACCTTACCTTACTACCGATTCAAGTCAAGTTAAAACGTAGTACATCGTATCTTTCCGTATCATGATAAGCCTAAACCGTGTGACAAATGTGTCTTGTCACTTTCGTCCCATGACAAGCGTGAAAGTGACAAGACAAAAAAAACATTTCTGAATAGAGTTCAGTATTTTTTAAGTCCTCCACGAAGACGACATATCCTTCCTTCAATGGCCATCAACAAACAGTAGACAGAATGCAAATCTTCATTATTTGCCGTAAAGTTTATACATTTCATCGTAGTCGACACATTTGTGTATCGTGAACGTGACGTATCTCTCCTTGTATGGGCGATTTGAAATGTGTACATTTGGGTCGTAAGATCTCCTCGGCAGCATGGGCTTACTACAGTTTTCATTGTGGGTTCAAATTCGTCATCATCGCAGGGGCAATTTATGTACTCCGCCACTAAAATAAAAAATAAAAACCCTTTAGCGCCACCTACCCATTGTTATTTTAACTAAGATGTATGGTAGTCACAAAATAGTCTAAAGAATTTTATCTAGATGGCGCTGGCAATATGACAGTACTGTTTTATCGACGCGGTTGGTTCAAATTTCAAAATTTTGCGAAGTATTGAGAATTTATTTATACGCGTGAAAATATGTTACTTGTTCCTTGATACGTAGATACTTACGATATTCCCCGACTTTTTCCAATTGTCTTCCGATCACGTCAATGTAATAACAAAAATAATCCTTCAGCTGATCACCAAATTCCATACAAAACTCTGGCTCTAAAATTTTAAAATAAGCATACTTACTAGTCGTTGGGCAATTTATTCTGACAATACTGTAGGTATAATAACTTCCTTTGTACCTTTTACCTATCTATCTAAAATATTTTCTTATAATTATATTTATGGCTTTTAGGTGAAACCTAATTAATTTATTATTTATATTATTATAACCTTTATTTTCATCTAAATTAAGAATTTTAACAGGGCAACATCGTCCTGTACTCAATTGTGAACAACAACTCGTCATTTCTGAAATGTCGTCTGCATCTGTCAATGTTAAATTGGAGATTAGGATTGCGCATCAAAGCCTAAAATGATCATGATAAATTCTAGAAAAAGTCTTATGGCTGTCTAAAGTAATAGAGCGAGTGAATTGACGGGATGAATATTTTGGATACTGGAATACTATCAATTCATCATTTTAAGATTGGCCCGGTAATTTCTCTTGCACATGTCCTTTTGTTACGAAGGCTTGTTAATGCACCTTCAGCCAGTGTTTTATTTATTTGATCGTGATATGTGAGTCTCGGTCTCGCCAGGGCCTCTTTCACCCACAACCTTCGCATTATATATCTGGTTCGTCAATCTTTATTCGCTTATCCTTTCATCATGCCCGAACCATCGTAGCATGCCTTTCCATATTTTTGTCCCTATGCTTTCTTTTAAACCTACCCTTTTCATCATAGCAAAAAAAACATAAAATACTTTCTGTAGAATTGAAATTGTATAATTTGGTGTCCATTGCCTTACCGATGATGCGTAGAGAATTTATTACCTATATTGTGTTTAACTTGTTGCTTTAAGCGCTTTTTTACTTTATTTCGCTTTGAAAGCCGTTCGACTTGGCGTTGCATGCTCTATGGTTATAATACAATTTAAGCAAAATTGAGTAAAAACGCAAGCTTTGCTTTCAAGTCAAACGCACAACATTCATGATGACGTTCTTTAATGTGATGTTATCTATTATAAGAACATGCTTACCATTTCTGACTATATTCATCAACTTTTTCGTCGTAATTGTATCATCATTTCCAAGTGTTACTTTAGTTTGGCTTTTGACCGACCGTTTTTCGGGAACGTGTTGAGTTTCAGCTTCGGCAGTTGCTATGTGTTTTGGGGCATACATTATTTTTTTAACCAGAAATTATGATTGTATGATTACCTACGAATACCTACTTTTAGTGTTGCCCAAACAAGACCAAAACTGTTACTAAGAATAATAAAACTAATGATAAGTCTCACAAGACTCAAAATCAAAATATTTTATTGTTATTTATAATGGTCTCTATGTCCCGTCCATTGGACATACAATAATTATTTAAACATTACAAAAAGTTTTTTTGACTCAGCTTTACGCAGTGAAAGTTGGTGCGAGAGGAGTTCTAGCTAAATCTTTGCATCACTTACTGAAAGAATTGTGCCTAAGCAGGTCTGCTTCCAAGACGGCATTAACGGAATCATACAGTGTTTGGTTGGGTAGGGAGAGGAGTAGAATGGTGGATGGTGAGCGTATTATCGCGCAATAAAATAAAAAAGGGAGGCCTCCTTTTCTTAAACCAGCCTATTGTCGGTCGCAAGCCCGAGACACCATTCTTCTCATCTCTTACCCACACACGATTGACCCGGCACCCGCACGGTGAATCCATGGAATGCTTGGAAATTTGACTTCTACATATTTGTTTTGGTAAAATAGAGTATACTTCTCACAAGTTCACGCAGCTTTGAATCATCTTTATTAATGCTGTGTTGTGCAAGCGAGAGGGAAGAACAAGCTTTAAACGATCTTAAGGCCGCGTTCGTTTTATAGCATTTCCAACAATTCGTAGCAACTTCATAAACCAGCGTGAATTGTCGTTTTTGTTAAGAAATACCACTTTTTTTAACAATGCTAACATTTCTTAAAAAAAACGGGCGGTGAGGCCTACTTTTTGACAAGTATGACAAGTAACAAATAATAACAAATTAATTGACAATGTATTATGGTCTTTGAATTTATTACATAAAATCGTTTAAAATACATTTTAAACAAATATAATATAAACTATAAAGTATACAACAATGTAAACAAACCATTTCTTATGTTAAATGACATCTGTCAAAAAGTAACATCAATAACCCTCCTTTCAACACGGTACGACATACGAAATTAGCATCAAATGTTAGAATTTTCATTAAACGAACGACTTGTGCTAAAAAAAGTGGTATTTTCATGCTAACATTTCTTAAAACGAACGCGGCCTTAGTGTGAAACTTACCGCTTTCAAAATGTCTGCTGTATTGCGAGTTAATAGAGTCGTTTTTTTGACAACAAGTTCCCTTATTATTCGTATTACAGCATCCCTTTTTTCCCATATCTGTAGTCTGTATAGCTCTCGTATTTTGTGCTATAGATTTTTCGACTTTAGGGTTTGTGCCATTGTTCTTATCTATTGTTTTCGGTGAGTCTGTGAAAATTAAATTAGAAACAATAAGTGTCATATTTTTTTTTATATATACCGCGTTTAAGTGTCAAAAGAATAAATTTCTATTTTAGGCTTTACATGTCATTGGTAGAAACAGTATTTGAAATAAAAAAGGTCACAATTTTTTAAACATCACAATTATTATCCGATAAACAACACACTACATGGTGAATAAAACCGCGTG
Organism: Tinea semifulvella; assembly: GCA_910589645.1. Taxonomy (NCBI): domain Eukaryota; kingdom Metazoa; phylum Arthropoda; class Insecta; order Lepidoptera; family Tineidae; genus Tinea; species Tinea semifulvella. The sequence continues at coordinate 4,918,588 of OU342587.1, read as the reverse complement.
TGAAAATCCTGATATGCATAGTGCTAAATATCTAAAGGCTAGGAAATGTTATTATTAATTGATCACGTCCACAGCCGAGAGACGAAATAGAGAGAGAAAGAATTACGTAAGTCAACGTTCGCCCGATCATCGACCTCTCGCTACCTACTTGATTAGGCCTGTATGAGTGGCGACATTTTTAGGATAACTTTTCTGCACCTTAACTTAAGATTTTATTACTGAATTATTAAAAATAAAAGTACATAATTATTTATTTTTATTCTCGATTATAATAAAAAAATATTTGTTCTTTAAAAAAATCCACGCAGTATAGGTAGGTCCTGGTTCCACTATTACCAAATTGTGGAATCGTTAATAAATTGTCATTAAAATTTGACTAAAGATCCTCGCCAACCCGCCTGGCCAGGCTAAATTCGTGTCGGCGTTTACACGGGCAAATTTGGGTAAAACTGGTTATAAAATATTATTATTTATATGTTTCTTCTATTTGTAAGTTATTTAGTTGTATAAGATATTTGTGGAAACTTGTAATTGGCATCTAGTTTTTTATATAAGTAATCATTTGTTAGAAGCTGTAAGTTTTCCTTAAACATAAATAAAATAAAATATGTAGATAATTATATCATTTTTAACTTACACATTAAATTAAATGGTTTTTCGTATCGAATATTATAAGTAGCGATGTCGTCACACGCTGATGTGTTTGGGTCATCAATTTCTGATCTGCTCGACTCCAGCATTCTTGTAAGATGTGCTAAGTTATTTTCTATGCAAGCTAAACAAAATCATATTTAAAGTATCATCACAACCCTACACCGTTGCGCGGTGGTGGCACGGTTGTAAGAACGCGTACCTTAAATCCTACAAAGGTAGGTTCAAACCCACCCGGCATGTACCAATGAGAAATACACTTTTCTTACGTACATTTGTCATAGATTTACAACACCACAGTTCCCGTGCGTCGGAGAGCACGTTAAGCCGTCGGTCCCGGTTCCACTAATACCAACTTGTGGAATCGTTAATAAATTGTCATAAAAAAATGACATCATATCCATCCTTTTATTATTATTAGAGATATTAATCATCAACATGATCAACTATTTTTTATTTTTTGTTATATAATAAATTCTCATAACGAAACAAATGTATGCTTAAGTGTATATTCAATGCATTGCACTGATATACATTGTGATTGGGGGTCGGTTTCAAAATCACCTCCTTTTCTCATCCATATATGTATAATTACTGCAATATGATTAAGAAACCACCTTACCATTGGAATGGTTGTAAAAATAGCAAGCTGTATGCTTAATTTTTTGAGATGAAGTCCAGATCTTAGTTAGTTGTTTGTATCTGTTTATATTTTGGAATGACTGCATCTTGTTATGAGCATCTAATAATAAATAAATAAAATAACTCATAATATATCACTGTGGATTAGTGCAGTCAGACAGAAGGCACACTTGCATACCTTTTATAACCTTAAGGTTATTCAGAACTGTTTGATAGTTGAAATGTTCTTCATTGACTTCAGGTTCTAAAAAAAAGTATTATTACAATTAAATTATTATTAATATTATCCCATAATATTATACTGATTAGTATACCGTTTTCCTTTCGGGGTGGTCAGAAACCACGCTTATAAATAAACGGATTCACATTTAGCCAACTTTACTATAGGCCAATTATGACAAGTGGCAAGCTCGTCGATGTCTCCAGCGTACCAAACTCGAGAAATAACACAAATAAATTAAATATTAATTAAATCTATTTATTTACATTAATAAATGACCAGGAATCGAAACCGGTACCTCCGAGTCCAAATCCACGGATTTAACCGCTAGACCACGGAGGCAGTTAACACAGTTTTTAACACAATACAATACAAAAGCTACTATATATAAAAAAACTATTTTTTTTAACCTGTTTTAAAATGAGATCCCTGAACTGAGTTATCTATTAGCATTACTGATGTTTTTGGAACACTTGCTTCAGTTACTTTGGTTTCATTTGTTGACAAATAATTAGGTTTGTTATCTAAAACAAAAAAGATGCAACGCTTAACAAAACCTTAGCCTAATATAAAAATAAATACAGTAGTATTTATGAAGACTAAAGTTATTGCTTTTCTTTGCGCCAACTTAGTCGATATTACCAAAATAAAACGTCCGATCGTAATAACTTTTTCTCGGAAGATAAATTGCCATCGGACCATCAATCAAAACTATCAAGTCGAACTTTGTCTTATTGCAAAACACTTAACTATATAATTCGAGTGGAAGGATTAATAGTTATGTACACATCCCACTGTTTTTTATATTAATACGACAACATTGGACCTCGCATCAATCGTCAGCATCAACAATAGCACCATTTTTAACTTTAGTCGTTACAATTTTGACCGCATCCGTCTAGTGGTAACAAACGTTGCCGTGAACTCGGGAGGTCGTGGGTTCGATTCCCACCGGGGGCAAGTTGTACATTGTGTTTATATGTATAATATGTAGGTATATATTTACAAAAAAAAATATTATAATATGTAGTTTATCAAGCATCTAGTTTCCGTAACACAAGCCTCGTAGCTTACCACAGAAACTAGATGGCGCTGTGTGACGTGTCGGGAAAAAAATAAATAAAAAAATACAGAGACTTCATTTCGGTTCTACCTAGGCTAAATATTAATTCATACAGAGAATTCAAGTAACAAATTGTTCTGATTTATTCCCAAGGTTTAGCCATTAAGTCCGCCGTTATATTCCATGCAATACAGTTTAAAATAAATAACACCATTTTTATGGAGGATGGGCAGAGAAAATTGAATACGACTTTTTTCGATTTATTTTTAATAACTTTTTTCATAAACAAGGGTTGTGCTGATAATACCGATCACTTGATTATAGCGGTCTAAAAATGAATTACAAGCTCACAAAATCTACTACATAGCCGACTGTTTTTAAAATCTTCTGTTAATTAATAAGTAATATAGAAGTTAGATAGCAGAAGACAGAGCAATAAACAGCCACTGCAGAAGATGGGCTTTCCAAAACATATTATTTCTTCAGAATTTGGCCTACACTGAGGCTCAGGTTTGAGGTCATACTTTTTGCGATTCCAAACATTGCGTTTGCACTTGTGAAATCGGGACCGAGCGAAGGCTTAGGGTAAACGTGTACCAGCAGGAGCCGCACTCGTCGCTTTTCAAAATATATTACTTTTAGTGAAATCGGCATACACTCGCCTACATTCGAGTAGGCGAAGGTTTGAGGTCGTATTTTTTTACGATTTCAAACGTTGCGTTGGTATTAGTGGAATCGGAACCTACGGCTTAGGTTGAATGTGGAAGCCGCACTCCAGTAGGTGGTAGGTGGACTAATGGTGGTAATTTGCCCAATCTGCTGGGACGGGGAAGTATCCACCGTTCGTGCCGATAAACCTAGTAAAGTGTATACGTTTCGGGATCAGTCTCGAATTGCCGCCATGCCCGGTCAAGCCGGCATGTAGTAGGGTCTTATGTCAGTTGCTAAAATTCGTGGACCTCGTGCGCCACTTACCTTCAGGTGCAAGGTCACATGACGTGCTAGTATATATAAAAAATACTCACTTTAGAGCATTTTCTCAAAGAGCAAGAGCTGATAACAAAAATCGGTAAGAGTGAGGTAATGGCCTACAATTGAATACCATTTAGTATTAAGGATATACACGAGTACCCACACGCAAGAACAGGTAGTGGAATCTGGCAGCGGGGCGCTGTTGTATGTAAAATTGTAATCGAAATTTGGCAGTATTCATGTACTGAAGTACTAGTATTAAAGATAGAATATATAATATAATAATTTTAAGGGTTATCATATACTGCTCCGAATATTCCAAAATGGTATTATATTTGAATATAGTAATAATTTGACGTGGAAAACCGCAGAAAATCCTAAAATCTCTTTTTGTCCTATCATCTTCTTCTCCTTAAGGTGCCAGTCCCTATCGGAGGACGGCTATCATTAAGGCGATGTTAATTTTGTTGGCCGCCGTCCGAAACAAGGATCTTCTTGAGCCAGGACGTGCGTCTTCTCTTCAGTCTTCTGAAGCCTTGTATCTTGCCTTGCATGATGAGCTGCAGCAAGCTATACTTTTTATTGAGCATGATGTGTCCCAAGTTCCTTTGCTTTACTATTTTAAGTAGTTCCACGCCTTTATTCATCCCCTACAAGTCGGTTTCGTTTCTTACGCTGTCCTTCCATGATATCTTCAACATTCTCCTGTATATACACATTTCAAAAGCCTCTAACTTCTTCGACATTGTGTTTGTCAGAGTCCACGATTCGACACCAAACAGGAGAATTGAAAATATGTAGCATCGGACGAGTTGGCATCTTGTAGGAAGTTTAAGATTACGATTACAGAGAAGGTGGCTCGTTTTAACAAAGGCGCTTCTGGTTTATTCTATGCGGCATTTTATTTTAGTACTGTGGTCTTCCTGTTCGTTTACAATGTTTGTCTTATACCTACTTGCAAAATAAATTATTTTAATTAAAAAGTATTTACATGACGTAGCTCGAACCTCCTACCTTCTCGTATATATTAAGCATAGCATTCTAACAACTCGGCCACCTCTATTGACAGATTATTTTTTGTTAATTATACCGAAATAAAGAAACACAAAAAATTCAATCGAGAGGGGAGTTATAAGCTATCTTCATCGTGGAATCCAGTAATCAATAGGTTTCGACGCCGGGAAAAATCGCCCGGTGTCGCCAAGGATATTGTAAGTGTCGTGTGTCGTGATTTCTAAAAACTTTTAAAGTGATAAGTGGGTAGGTTTACATCTACCGCCCAGTATGTACGAGACTACACCGCATAGCTTCAGTCGACCCGTGACCACGGCCAATGCTACTTGGCTGAAACGTCGGGAGAAATATGTCTCTAAGGTAAATCGCGTAAAAATTATAAAAACTATTATGAATATGCGCGAAAGTTTAATTATACCTGTTTCATAACTTTGGTTCGATCGCGGGCGAAACCACTTCCAAGACCACTTGAGGTTTGAAAATTTCAAAATCCTGCGCCACTTTTTATATTGCTTCTTCGTTTTCTTTCGTTTTGTTTTAACATCTAAAAAAAAAATTTTTTTTTATTTGCAATAAATTGTATGTAAATAAAATTTGGCTAAGCACATTTAGCCATGAATACAGCATGAATAATTATTGGTGAGACTTACATTATATGTGCATGTTTATACATGCGTGTAATTGTAAAAGAGCAAATATTGTTTATAGATTATTTTAATTATGCTTTCTGTAACCGGGCGTAAGTGTTGTTATTAATTAATCTCGCTCACAGCCGAGAGGCGAAATAGAGATAAAAACAATTACTTAAGTCAACGTACCTACTTGATTAGACTCTGTATGAGTGGTGATATTTTTTGGAAAACTTATCGGCATCGTAACTTAAGATCATAGTAATAAATAAATGAAATAAATAAAATAAATAAAATAAATAAAATAAATAAAATAAATAAAATAAATAAAATAAATAAAATGAATAAAATAAATAAAATAAATATTTCCAGACAGCGCACCTGTCTGGAAATATTTATTTTATTTATCATCAAATTTCCGTGGTAAGCTATACGAGGTTTGTGTTACGGAAACTAGATGGTGGATAAACTACATATTATACATATAAACAAACAGACCGAGATAAATTATACAATGTACAACGTGGCCCCGGTGGGAATCGAACCCACGACCTCCCGAGTTCAAAAAAACGGATGCGGTCAAAAAACAACGTAGTTCTTTATTTTCTTTCCAGATAATATAACAATATTAACTCTCTAATAAATTACACGCAGTAAATTTTTTTTTTCCTAACATACTTAAATGCCTCCGTGGTCTAGTGGTTAAGTCCGTAGATTTAGACTCTGAGGTACAGGGTTCGATTCCTGGTCGGGACACACAAATATTTATTAATGTAAATAAATTTATTTAATTAATATTTAATTTCTTTGTGGTATTTCTCGAGTTTGGTACGATGGAGACATCGACGAGCTTGCCACTTGTCATGATTGGCCTATAGTAAAAGAAAGGGAAACGGTCGTGATGATACTTTACTTCTCTATCGTTCTGAACTATAAAATCATTTCACATTGGCGAGCCTTAAAAACGGCATATATGCAGTGATTACGATGATGATATTGAACGTAAAAATATAGGTAATGTAAATTACCAGAATTAACATTATTTTTATTTTCGCCAATTTTACTGTCTGTTTGTACTTGTGCTGTTGCAGTGGTCAATGGGTATGACTTCTTTGATTCGCAATCATTAGTGTTGCAACCTAAAAATCAGTAACGATTTTAATAAACTTTACTAAGTTCAAATTACTTTTAAAAGTTGGTAAATATGAACACAAAATTAAAAAATAGCTTGCATAGATTTTCTACGAATAGAATTTCACAAAACCTGCTAGCAATTTGCTTAGAGGGTGTTGTATGAACACTTTCGTTAAAACCTACATTTCTTTTAAACACAAAAGTCGCGGTCCGAATCCCGGCATGTACCAATAAGAAATATATTTGTAACGGATCAACCTTTACTTCCATATTATTTTATAATAGTATAAAATAAAAATGACATGTCAGATTGATTGTTGTTTTAAAAATATATTCAAAATGTTTATTCATTGTAGTTTTAAAACCAAATAAACTCCCTCGCAGAATGATTAACATTGATCCTTCGAGCCGGATATTTGGAACATATCATCGATGTATATATGGTGTTCCAGTTTATTAAATTTGACAGTTAATAACGCCATCTTGGTAAAGCTACATCTGTCAAATAAGTTGTCAATGATTTAATCTGTTTTGCCAAATCACAATAGACGGATATACCAACACGATTTAACAACACGTCCAAGTAATAAAATTGTTTTATCAAAATGGGCGTTTTGTTCGGGCAACGTACCGCGAGCTTCGCCCATTTTACGGTCGTCATAATCGTCTATTCGCAATGTAGTGGATTAATTTGAGTCCACTGGTTCAGTTAACGATCGACCAACACGCGTACGTCGCCGAAACGCAAGATCTGCCAAAAACATCGCCGCTGTCCGTGTGTGTGCAGGTAAATCAAAAGCAGTCGATTTCGCGTCGCTCAAAAGAGCTCGATAACTAACCAACTCACAATATGTGAATTTATTTACGGCGATGTTATATGCCACACATAATGGCATCAATAGGTATTTCAAACGATTAAACATTTTGATGATATCTTACACACATTTTATTTTATTAAAATTTAAAGATCGGAGGCGCTTCTAAATACATAGGCCTATTTAATACAAAACGCACTCAAAAACGTGCCGCTTGCCACGTGTACATACGAACCTTGGGGGGCAATTCTGAAGCAATGATAATGTCACATGCGATAATTATTGAAAATTCTGTCACAATGAATACAAAAAGACTAGTTGCACTCGATTTAAATGTGAATATTAGGCGCTATTAGGCTATACTATAAAAACATTTGCTAAATACAACTAGCCAAGCGATGATTCGCTCTGTCGATGTTACTGACGCTTGCTTCCTTTTTTACTGTTGTGACAGACTTAAAATATTCATTACTAGCTCGGCTGAATGCTGATGAGAAATGTGATAGGGAGTACCTGAATATTCAGCGGAATACGCCTCGAGATTGTCTTGATCTTCCAATTGGTCGAGCGAGTTAAGTTTTTCAAAGGTGTACGAGTATTGACTGGGTATAAGATCTTCACCTATGGTTACTGTGCTCTGTGTGGCTGGTGTAACGACTTCTATAGCTGGAACTAAATATCTTATTTAAGTATATATTAAGACATTCTAAAATATATGTAACGCAAGATGCAGACAAGGTTTGCTGTGTAATATCATTACTTTATTGTTTTGAACAATTAAATTAAAGAGCACCAATATCCCGCATTATTTTTAATTTTAATTTTATTTTATTTTAATTTTTGATTAATGTTTATTTCTACTAACATAGTTCTAAGTTAAATTGTTACTAACAATATGGATCGAATCCGAAATGAATTATTATTATTATTACAGGGCAACCTCGTGTAGGACAACCACATAACCCTATTGTACACATAATTTACATTTGTATGCTTTTTGATAATATTATTATTAAAGAATTTCGGTATTTAGTCGGTTAACCTAATAATGACGAGCCTAGGCCAAGTGAACAATTGAATTGAAGAGAATCGATATTCCGCACTATAAGACAACCTCGAGTAGGACAACCTAATGCTATGTTTTTTTAACATTATTATTTTGTATTATTATCAAATCTTAAAGAATCTAAAGAACAAGGCTAAAGGTATTTAGCCGGTTAACCTAATGATGACGAGCCTAGGCCATGTGAGTATCATTCGGTGCTTCTTTAACTCCAAGCTTCCTACCTATTCGAGATCAAGTATTAACTATTGTAGCTTTTTTTTCTGTAGTTGTACAGGGGGCTAATTCTGGCGCTTTCGACTTGTGTGTCGGTTCGTAATATTCGAATGAAAAGCGATAGATCTCCATAGAAGACTGTCAGGGTCAGAAAAACTAATGCATGTGTCGAAGGCGCGAGAATCGAGGCCCTGGTCTAATTTAATAGTTTTGAGGCTTTCATATGTTTTGGCTATTATTATTATTACCTACATACACAGCAACTAATATCGGTAATTCATAATAAATATTATGAAGCTTAAATTTACGAGTATTTTGAAAATAATAAGTTGGTCACACAGTCAAAGTGGAAGCATATAGGGGACTTGCGACATCCCAGTTATGTATTTCTTTATAATGAGTGTGGCTGGTGACTGTGCGTGTACTGCTTGTAATTCTAGTAAACTTATCATCGGAAAGAACTTGAATATAATGTTTAAATAAATATTTAAAAAAATACCTATCTCAAAGTCCGTAGTTTTCTGCAAAACTTCAGAAATTAAACTCTCTAGAGATTTAACGTTCTTGAATGTCAGAAACTCTGCCGCAGACCTCTTACTTGATGGAGATGATGGACATTGAATGCTTTTACTGTCAACTAAAAGAATTATAATAGTTTTAGAATAATAATGTTTTTACTTTTATAGTTATTACGCATAATTTGATTTATTTGTTCTATTGTATATTTAAACGATGCTTTTCCATAACCTTTAAGATATGTTTTTTTTTGTATTTTCTATACTTGTCTTCCAGCAATGTCTCCAGTTCTACCGTTTCTGTCGAATCATTAGCTAAATTAAAGAATACATTAGCTTTATCTTCAGTATTAGTATATCTAAGACTAAAAATAATATTCATTTCAAATAAATAGGTAAGCATTGCAATATGTCTGGAAAGTCCAAAATGTTAAAATATATGTATATATATTAGTTTTAAATTTAAACTGTAAATACATATATAGTTATAAGTTTATTAGCTTAATTTTGTTTGCTTCTTTTTTTTAATTATTTTTTGCTTTATTATTAGAACTTTAATTCGAAAAATACAAGTTGACAAATGCTGTGCTCAACTGTAAAAAGTTTATGTACTAGATAAGTTTTCAAACTGTGTAATAATCTAATGTTAAGTACTCGTATATATACTGTTGTTGGAGTCTTAATAAATAAATAAATAAAAGACTCTGTGAATGTATACGCTTTCAACTTGCGTGTCGGTTCGAAATATTCGAATGAAAAGCGACAGACCTCCATAGAAGACAGTCAGGGTCATAGATTTAATGGTTAGAATTTAAGCTCCATGGTCTAGCGGTTAAGTCGATTCCTGGTCATGATACAATAATTTATTTAAGTTGTGATATTTCTCGAGTTTGCTAAGCTAGAGATTTGACAAGCATGCGACTTGTCATGATTGGCTATAGTAAAGCTAAATGTGAATTTATAATTATGGTTGTGATGATACGTGTAGAATTAAAGAGGAATATTACCGAAATCCTTAATTCTTAATATCTGGCATTTGTTATTTAAATAATTTTCCGGAGAATTCGATAGTTTGTCCTTTAGTGCAAAGTTATTTACGATTTCTACTACTTTCTGTGATTTTTTTTGTCCCCTGCACGTTGTTACGTTATTGGGTTTAGATACATTTCCTTCTATATTTGATCTATAGTTGTCCAACTCGCCTTGTAACCAGTCTGAAAAGTTTATTAGAGATGATTAAACACACCTGGGGGCAGTTCCTAATAGTAGTAGTATAGGCAGTCGAAATGTCAGTGAGAAAGCTCGGCTCGCCATACACAATGCCATGTTGGTACCAAGAGTGATGTATAGAAGCGAGACGTAAATATGCCAGAGGGTTAATGCAGTGCAGAAATATGTATGACCGCATACGTAACGTCGAAATACGGAAAAGGTTAGGTATGAAGAAAAGCATAGGGACAAAAATAGGGAAAGGCCAGTGGCAGCTCAGTGGATGGCCTGGTGTACATGGATGTTCAGATCAGTCTTGACCAAGGCTTGGGGCTTCTTGCTCTTGTTATTTTACCGTCTACCTTGCCCGTAATTAGAAGTTTTTCTAGATTATCGTCACCTCATTGCAGGATTCGGGCAAAGCAGAGAGTCTGTGCTCCTTGGCAAGCTTAAGCAATTACAGCATAGAAATGTTAGTACGTCGTGCGGTCCAAGGGATTCTGAGCAAACGACGCCAGCATCACATTTCAAACGCATCAATACTCGCTCTATCCGCCGCTTTTATTGTCCATGTCTCCGAACCGTCAGAAAAGTTCAACTAAGTTAAAATTTACCTATTTAAGAATTGCGATAAGGAAAGCTTCGTATTATTATCAGCCTGTGTCTCTTCACTGCTGGATGTAGACCTCCCCTTACTCGCCACTGCAGGCGGTCTTTTGCAACCCTCATCCGCCAGCAACATTTTTAAATTATAAGCCTACCGTACCGTACCTAGTTTCCGGTCGTACACTTTTTTTTTTTGTGATACTTATCGAGCTTGGTACGCTAGAGACATCGACGAGCTTGGCACTTGTCATGATAATCTGCTCCTTACGCTATCGTGGTTTCCGACTTCTTTATTGCTATCGATACATTAAATATAATTTAAATAACTAACCGTCAATACTATCAAAATCGGTAAGTCCATTACAAATAAAGCTCACATATGGAATTGGTTTGCTAATTGGAAATCTTCTTGAAACATATTTTTCGTAGTGATATTCTGTTAAAATAGACACAATTAGGTACGTATTAAATTAACGTGAGAAAAATTGGTTGGGTAGGAAGAGGAGCAGAATGGTGGATGGTGAGCATCTTGTTGCGCAATAAAACTTTGTTGGATTGAGTAATTTTTAAAATTGTTATAATTACTGTATTGAGATCTGTATATTTCGTAAATAATAAAATAAAAATAAATAAAAGAAGGCCTCCTTTGTAAACCGGTTTATAATCGGTCGCAAGCACGAGACATCATTCTTCTTGTCCGTGGATTTAGATTCGGAGGTACCGGGTTCGATTCCTGGTCGGGACACAATAAATTATGTTAATTAAAAAAAAAATTAACTAATATTTAATCCTTCTTAAAAGAAAACTTGGTTTCTGATTACCCCGAAAGGGATACGGTCGTGATGATGAAATTCAAATATGAAATCTTAACCAGTCTCTATTAAAGTGATATAACACAAAAGTGCCAAAAATAAATGTAAGTTTTGAGGTATGTCTAGGGCCAAACTCAATAGTCCATATCTTTACTAAATATTAAATTTGGCTATTAATAAACTAAAATAAAATCTTTGAATACCTTTGTAGAAGGATAGCAAAGTATAAGATATTAAATATTTGGATAAAAAGAGTAAAGTATCATCATCATCGGGGTGGTCAGAAACCACGCTTATAAATGAGCGGATTCACATTTAGCCAACTTTACTATAGGCCAATCATGACAAGTGGCAAGCTCGTCGATATCTCTAGCGTACCATACTCGACAAATATCACAAATAAATTAAATATTAATTAAATGTATTTATTTACATTAATATTTTTTTGTGAACACCAGGAATCGTACCCGGTACCTCCGAGTCTAAATCCTCGGACTTAACCGCTAGACCACGGAGGCAGTTACAGATTAAAAGAAAAATGAATAATGTTTAAATAAATAAAAAACAGCGGCATTCGATATACCTTGATTGAATTTTAACAACTGTACTCTCGGTGAGCTGTTAGGCAAGCCAGATTTAAATGATTGAATTACCGGCGTTCCCTGCACTTGAGTTTCATTTGTGGATAGACTTCGTTTGTGATTAAACTTGTCGGATTTTCTCACAGGAATTCCACTTTTCATAGTAACAGAGACCTACAATTTCTTTACATTATTCTGTGGTTTTCTTTAATTTATCATTCATAATTAAATAAAATTTAAACCTAATACAATTAACCCAATCTATAACTTTAAATAATCTCCAGAAACGTCCTGAAATATTTTTTGAAAGCTCCAACAGTGGAGATTATGTTCTAGTCTTGTAATTAAATTAAGTATTATAGTAGTATATAAATTATACTGGGAGTTCTTTGCGCCATTTTGCGTGGACATGTCAAGTGCAAGTTTTTGTTTTGTAAATTAATTTACTGTGGATATTATTGGTCAAAAGTGATGTTGTTTTGTTTAATAATGTGCTACAATGTGAATAATTATGGAAAACGATAAAAATGACTTTAAATCTGGGGCACAAGTTCCAGTTTATTTTTTGCGGTGGACTCCCATATTTTACCCGACGTGTTTGGGCTATAATGCCGCGAGTGACTCCAAGAAAAGCACGAAATTCTGCAGCATATGGACTTTGATGATGACGTCATTAACTCATAGAAAAGAAAGATATATTACGTCAGGCTTGGCTGTATGGGCTAGACCCTTTGCCTTCCCTATCACCTCATTCATCATCCATCGGGAGAAAAGAACAAACAACAAACTAATATATGGCAAAGATCATTGCTAGTCTTCTTGTCTCCAGAATTTTCCGTCAACCCTTTGGATAACTTAAGGTTGGGCGCTTGACTGGAGGTCCTCATGATTCATCTGTAGTTTTAAATCTACGATCAAAACACAACTTACCATATTGTATTTTTACTAATATTACCAAAGTAATTGTTAGGATTTATTTTTATTGTCGAGTGCATTATTAAAAGGTTAAATTATATATAGAACTGGATATTGTTATTATTAGGCATTTAGATATTTATTTATTTACAATATTTTTTGTTACATTTTGATATATTAGTATTTATTTTGTGTTGTCAAAGTGATGGTTCGTTTTTATTTTTTTGTAACGCAGTTATTTTTTAAACTGCCATTTGTTGTTCAATACGGATTTCTTCCAATTTCTTCATCAAATCCTCCTCTACGCTGCTAATAATTTCTTTTAAGTTTCTTGCTGCAAAATTATTAACAGATTAGAGTTTATTGTGAATGATAAAATTATAAACACTGTTTGAGGATTTTCCCCCTATAAGTACACTAGAAAAGCTATGCAAGAAATAACAGCAGCGGCGTGCTACCAACTTCACGACGACGCGGATGGCCTATCAGTAAACAGTGTAATGACTAACGGCCAAACACAATAGGTATTCTACGAGTACTATATACCAATTACTAGTGCCCTGGAACCTTGTTAAGTAACGCAATGTGACGTGTACAAGGTTGAAAAAACATATCTTAAACTAAATTTTCTTAAACCGAAACTTTTATTATTATTCGTACAAATGTTCAATTCCACTCATTGTGTCTGTACTGCAATTATCATTTGTGTCTGTACTAACTACAATAACAAAAATTAACAACTACTTATTTAACAAATAACAACTGCGTCATTGCGTCGGTATTCACTCTATGCAAGCTCATTAGCAATTGGAGACAATATCTATTTTTAGTTTTGCTGATATTTAAATTAATACTCCAGTAAGAATATTGGATTTGGTAGCAATATTTTTTAATATTTATATTTTACCTGTTTTTTGATTAAATTCATCAGCAATTAGGGATATTTTTCTCAGGGTATTAACGTGCTTTGTAATTTCAGTTGCAATATCGTTCTCATTTCCAGTATTTGTTGAAGTTTCCGCTTTTGGAATATCCGGACGTTTAGAGGCTAATTTTAGAACTTCACTATTGATTAAAGGCATTCTAGGAAAATTCTTATCGGCATCAGATATTTGGTCAGTTGGCGAATTAATAATTTCAATTGTATCCATTTCAATCGCATTTTCTTTCGGAGTAAAATCTATCGTTGCTTCAGGAATAGGTGTTATAAATTCAGAAAGCTTTTCAACTTGTACTTCTATTGGTGGCTTAGGTATCTGTTTCTTTCTTGTGAATTTTATTGGCAGCGCATTGGTCAAGCTATTAACAATGGCTTCTAAAATAATATTTTATAATTTATAATTTAATTTAACAATTTTAATGTCTACAATTTTATAAATCCATAATGCCGTTTGTTTATGCTTTATACAAATGGCTTTTGCGTATTTACAATATTATGCTATTAGGTTAGTGCACCATAAAATATATATAATATTATTATACTTACGCACAACATTTTCTGGCTTCTTTCTAGTAAATCTTCGAGTTAGTTCAGATAGAAATGTAGAACGTGACGGACCTGCGAAATAGTTTACAGCTATTGTAATTAGTTTATTATATTGTCAACTAATTTAAGAACTTTAGAACTCTGCGGTATTATTGAGGTCTTTATAAAAAGAGGAGAAATATCTGCTAGAGGATTGTACTCACTCTAAAACAACTAATATAATTTTGTTTACAACTTACCACTTTCATTTTTTCTTTTCTTTGGTACTTTGATTTTTTGTATTTGTTTCGTGGATTTTTCTTTCCCCTTAATAGATTTAGATTTTGACAATTGTTTCTCCATAACGAAGTTAATTATTTAAATAAATAATAATTTATTGTTATGCTCTTCAATATTATTGACACTACGAATTTGACTTGTCACTGTCATAGATAAGTTTTTATTATTTGAAAACTCAACTTATCATCATTATTCACTACTTCATACCATTTGCAGTCGAAACGATGGGTCCGTGGTCTGAGGAGGATCTGGCGTTCTCTCATGAGCTTGGGGAAAAACTCCGCTTGGCGACGGTTGACCTTTTAAGTAGAGAATATTATGCTCAAAGGGTCAGCCTCGCCGTTCAAAGGGGGAACGCAGCGATTGTTCAATCAATATTACAAATACGCACGAGTCCGCCGTAAAGAAATTGGAATTATTTTAATACTTTTTAATTGGGTATAATTATTGGGTATATTTCTCCTCGCCAAGCCGTCTGGCCAGCGTGGCGAGTGTAGGCCAAATTCTCCAGATATATGTTCTGGAAGGCCCATCTCCAGCAGTGGAGGTCTAGGACGCTGTGTTCTAGGGGCTGTAATGATGAATGATAGGTATTTCAGAAAGTTATTATATTAATAATTGTGAATAAGTGGTTTTTTTTTAGTACTAGTTTAAGATCTAGGTGTGCGATGTGACTTTTTGGCCACCTAAAAATGTTTTTCCATTAAATTTGCTATTCTTGGACTTCAAAATTATTCCAATAATGAAAATTAAATTTTAGGTTATTTGACTTTAATGTTATGTAACCAACTCACTTACTCGTAGGTACCAACAAGGAGACAAGGAAAGTGTAGAAAATAAAAGTTCAAAGGTAAATTCAAGTATTTTATTATAAGATCCAATCAGGTTTTAATCAGAAATTTTCGCATGGCTATTTTATTGCAATGACTGCTGATCAGGTACCACGGGCTTTTTCTGAAAAAATAATAATTTAATATTAAAAATCTTTACAAAAGTGTTTAATTTTATATAAAGTTACTCTTTTAGACTGATTTCAACATCTTAAACATAATTTAAATTTAAGGAAGATTTCGGAGTTCAATAGCACAATCAAAGTCCGTTATCCTATACTTGCGGCCGGTTGCAAAAAGTTAAATAAAATAATCCATAAACAACATTTTGATCTACGCCACGTGATTTGTAGTTACGATTATCACTTCCTCAGCCAAGTTGATGCTCTCGATTTTCTCTGGATTCTCGATTTCATAACGGGGTTTGATCGAGCTAGAGCTACTTAATTTGTCGTCAATACTTACAGTTACGGTAGACTTTTGAATTATTGGTGCTGATAGGGTTGGTTCTAATATATTTGGAATGGTTTTAGATTTTGCATTGGTAGCTGGTTGCTTCAGGGTAACAGCTGGCTGAGCTTGAGTAGCAGGTTGGGCTTCAGTAACAGCTGCTTTAACTTGAGTACTTGCATCTATAATCACATCATTTGTCACATTTAAATCTTATTAGAATAAAATGTGTCATTGAGATTTTGCTACGCCTATGATATCGACAGACTTGCCTGCCAATTAATATGTTTAGATTAGCTAAAAGTAAAAAATATTTGGTCGTAGTTAGTCGTCAAGTTGACTACATCCATCGTGTATTCAGTTGGGAAAATCAATTTAATTTTTCGTTGTCATACTCGTGCTATGCTCAAATCCGAGTGCTCAGTGGACAGCTTATCCGATATTTGTACATGTTTTAAAGCTAAAAAAATATTTACAAATATAACAGAACCTGGTTCCTTAACGAAACTTCCTGTGGCATCAAAAAACAGCGCAGGTTGTTCTTCTATAATCGAGTCTGAAGTCTTGGGCTCTACGGAACTATCAGACTCTGTACTGCTGCGGGTCTTGCTTCTGCTTCTTGGCGTGGACTTCTTCCTTCTCTTTTTCATTACCTTGTTTCTTGGTTTGCTCTTCGGGAAATGTTCTTCTGGTTCGGGATTCATTATTCTGTCGTAGTTTGTCTATTCTATTGTAAAATGAATGTTTGTTATAACATTTTTAATGGTTAAAATATGTAATTAGAAATTTTGGCTTGTTTTATAATTTTTCAATTTTTTTAATTGTTTTTTAGCGAATAGATTGTGAAAATTTGAGTGACATAATAGAATTAATCAATGTCACTCGATTTGTAATCAATCCATTAAAAAAATATTACATTTTGTTATTAACCTTTTTGTAGCTGAGAATTTCTTATCAGTGGAAGAACAAGATAAAGAAAAGTTTAACCATAATATTGGTCTTAATCGTAAGGTTTTTCAGATGTCTGCTTCAATCACCATCATTTTTAATCCCATTTATCACGTCTGCTATAAAATTTTGGTTGGTGGCAATGCCCCTAGTTTTACGACGTGATTGACAGTGACCTTCCGGCTGTCCCTCAGGGCCTTATATATTCGATATAATCAAGAAATCGGACCCTTGTTGTGGCCACAAAAATGATGTTAACTTTACGAGTTTCGCAGCAGTTTTTTCTTAAAAAGGTCTGCCTCGGCTCCTTGTTTAGATAAAACACTGAAGTTTGCTTTTTATCTAAGGGTTCGGGATTAAAAGTTCTAAATTACAAGTCTTTAGTGAACGCTTGTTTCTTATACTATCCATTTACTAATAAAATATATATTTTTAATAGAACAAAAAAACAGAGTCAGGCTAAAGCCGTGGTCCAGCGGTTAAGTCCGTGGATTTAGACCCGGAGGTACCGGGTTCGATTCCTGGTCGGAACACAATAATATTTATTAATAAATAATTTTAATTAATATTAAATTTATTTGTGATATTTCTCGAGTTTGGTACGTTAAAGAGAGGTACGTCGACGAGCATGCAACTTGTTATGATTTGCCTATAGTAAAGTTGGCTAAATGTGAATCAACTTCTTGATGAGCGTGGATTCTTACCACCCCTTAAGGGAAACGGTCGTGATGATACTTTACTTTACCGTATATTATCCAGGCGTTAGGGATCATTTAAACATA
The DNA here is from genome assembly GCA_910589645.1 of Tinea semifulvella. Classification (NCBI taxonomy): domain Eukaryota; kingdom Metazoa; phylum Arthropoda; class Insecta; order Lepidoptera; family Tineidae; genus Tinea; species Tinea semifulvella. The sequence continues at coordinate 4,900,756 of OU342587.1, read as the reverse complement.
CATATATGAGTTCAACTTTGTAATATTGCTTTAGAATGTAGACACAGTGGAATATATTATCGATTTTTAAGAAAAACTTCACGAAACATGACGAAAATCATATTTTAGCTTATGACACATTTACGATCTTTTACCGCCAATATTGGGTGTTAAACTTCGGAACATGCGGTGTTTTCATAAACGACTGCTGTTTTAAGATGTGACCGCTATAAAATTTTCCTCGTGAGACTATTAACACTTTTTACAATAAGGCTTTTTGGGAATCAAATCCATAGTATGCACTCAAGCCTAGTTTTTTTTTAAAGACGGTGAATCGATAAATCATCAATGATACACACCCTGCCTGAAGGGCCAACGCGGGTAGGGATCGCATGCCCGACTCACCGTGAGGCCTCCTAAGGAAGCCCCAGGGCGCCTACGTACTAAAACCTTATAAACCGTCTCTCTCTCACTGTTGGCCCTGCGTACCTTAACAGCTAAGTCTGAGTCGTGGCTACGGAGTAAAGGCACTCGTTCGCCTAGTGTTTACTAGTTATTTCTTTATATAAAATACCTCCCCACTCTTCCAGCAGATATTCAGATTGCTTTACAGTATCTGCAGCACACCAGTGGAACAGACTTCCTTTAATTATCAGACAGGCACCATCTCTTAAAATATTTAAAGATAAGCTATACACATACTTATTTCACAAGCAGAATAAGTCGCCATAACTCACTTATTATATATGCCTATATGTATGTATTTTATATTTAGTTATATATTTATTTGTTTATGTAGGACATTTATTTATGTATAAGTACTATATGTTTGTAATTAATGTGTGTTTTATATAGTAATAAATAATTTTAACTATATTTTTTCTTCTGCTGAACCCGCTTATTACATATCTAAGTCACAAAGGTTAGTTGGTAGAAAATGCATTTACGGCAATAGGCTCGCCTAATTTATTATTATTATTATATCTTCTCTTATAAACGGAGAATGCTGGGCATATCATGGATGGAGTTTCGAACCAACTGGAATCCAAATCCATACTGGAGAAACTCATTAGGCAACGCCTTTCCTCGACTGTACATTCACACATTCCCACTTTCTTTGGACAGATGTCACGCAGGGCGTGGAGAAACATCCATCGAGCGCCTAGCCAAAGACGATGACAAAGTTGATGATGATGTGTGGTAGGTTTCCGATGAGATAAATCGATCAGGTGAAGGTTACAATGGATCACCCCTTACACAAGTGCACTAGGAAAGCTGCGGTTGAAAGATTGTTAAGCGTGCTACTAGCACTCAAATGACGACCACGACCACTCTGACAAAAGTGTACCTACGTCTAAGTATGAATAGCCAAGTCAACTCACTATGCATTTAATGTTTTTTTTAATTTACTCTCGTTTCCGCAGCCAATTTACTTGTAATATGGTGTAAAAATATTATCCAACATAGCTTGCACTTAAGCTTCGTGTGTTATAGTTTAGGGCAGCCATACTCGTAGATAAATATTTTTCGAGACATGTATTTTAAAAGTAAGTTTATAGACAATTTTTGAAGGTAAAGCAAAAAATGCTCAACGGAGTCTAGGGTCGATTTTGATGAAAAATTAAACTCCAACATTCACCTAGCCCGGAATCGAACAGTTTGATTTAAAAAAAAATACCTCACTTGTTTTGTATGTTTTTTCAAGTCTGTGTGTTCTTTTAAATAGTCAACTAGGACTCATTTACTGTCATTTTAGACATATTTTCACTTTCATATACCTAATTTTAAACATAGAAAATTAGCAAAAACATTTATATAACGATAATTCTATATTTTACTAAAACAAATCTATGAATAATACTCTTAATCAATCTTACAAACACACATACTCGTATAGGGTCTTAACACTGGGTAATACTAAAATTATGTTTTTTTTTTTTTATATATTTCCAGACAGGTCACACAACGCCATCTAATTTCCGTGGTAAGCTACTACTACTACTACGAGGCTTGTGTTACGGAAACTAGATGGTTGATAAACTACATATTATACTTTTTTTTATTATTTTTGTAAATATATACATATAAACACCCAGACCGAGACAAATTATACAATATAGAACTTGCCCCCGGTGGGAATCGAACCCACGACCTCCCGAGTTCACGGCAACGTTTGTTACCACTAGACCACGGAGGCGGTCTGAATTGAAACTACCTGTACTGATTATTTTACACCACTTTTTTTTTTTTTAATCTGTAATTAAATATATCACTCGACAATTCCTCTTTTGCGTAAAAATTGGCTTTTTGAGAGCGCTTGCTTTGTTGTCACCCCACACTGCGTTCTGGATTTGAATGCAAAGTGCACCCAATAACGACGTGTTTCGCGCAAAGTCTGTGTTAAGGTAGCGGTTTGTGCCGCGACCGCGACAGGAGACAGAAACAGCATGACGCTAGCTTATCACTTGTTATTGGGCCTTGTATGATCGGAGTGGAGACCGTCTTGCTGTCTTCGGTCTAGCGTACATGTCTCTTGGTGGCACGCGTGAACTGAACGCATTTAAGGACGCAAGACCTCCGATTCAAATTTAAAATACTTATTTCCATATGGTTCACAGGTAACATATTAACAGGTCGGATATTGTTTTGTTATATTTAAAACATTTAATGTTTTTCTTTACAGCCCCTTCTTTACAGTCATCTTGGACCGAAAAAAGAAAGTAACATCGCTGCCATAAACAAGTACTGTAGCTAATCCCTTAGAATAAATGACAACTTAGCCTAAATTCGAGGCATTATAACCGAGTCAACTTATAATCCAAATAATTATAATAGATTGTCTAATTATAATAAAATTTAATTAATTTAGTGGCTGTATAAAACTTTTAATCTAAATAATAATCTTGTGACATGTTTAACGTATGCTTATGAGGCACGTCATTGGCCGAAATAACCAATGTGACACGGAACTACCAATCACGTGGCGTATTTCAAAATATAGATCAGTGATTATTATAATTATCTTTACTGCAACTGGCCGTAAGGCCCATATTAATAAATCGATTTCAAGATTCACTCAAGTAATTTCTGCCTCCTTCATTCTTACTTTATTTGAAATTTGGTAAAACGAGAAAAGTCATACTTAAGTGAATCATAGATCTTGAGATTTAATAATAATGGCTTGAATGAGTAGTAGTTTAGGTCACGTTCTCTGTCTCGACCCACAATACATGCAGAAAAAACCGAGTCACTTGTCTCCTGACTCTGTCTCCTGTCGCGGTCGCGGGTTGAACCTTCACCTTAAGTCGTCGAGAATCGTTGACAACTTTAATCGAGCATAGAAAAAGCGCAGATGATGTTCCACACTTCCATACTGAAAGGGCCTTAAGTTGTTTTGGTACGGTAATTTAGTCATTTAAGCCGACGGTCCCGGTTCCATTAATACCAACTTATAAAATAGTAAATAAATTAACTAAAAAAATGACATTAGATCCTCTCCAAGCCGTCTGGCCAGCGTGGCGAGTGTAGGCCAATTTCTCCAGATATATGTTCTGGAAGGCCCATCTCCAACAGTTGAGGTCTAGGACGCTGTGTCCTAGGTGCTGTAATGAATAATGAATTGTTTGTTAAAAAAGTTTTATTTTAAGATAATTTTCCATCCAAGGAAGATGACTGCCCAATTTTTACCATTATACGAGTACTTACTTAATACTTAACAAGAAGATAGATTGTTTTTTGCTAGTATAATCACGACCGCTTCTCTTTCGGGGTGGTCAGAAACCACGCTTATAAATAAGCGGATTCACGTTTAGCCATTGCAACTTTACTATAAGCCAATCATGACAAGTGGCCAGCTCGTCGATGTCTCCAGCGTACCAAACTCGAGAAATATCACAATTAAATTAAATATTATGTAAATAAATACATTTTACATAAATAAATATTTTTGTGTCCTTACCAGGAATCGAACCCGATACCCCCGAGTACGGTATCCACGCACTTAACCGCTAGACCACGAAAGCAGTTGTTTTATTACTGATGTATAATTACTACTAACTAGGCATGAGAACAGAAAATAGAAGAAAAATATATATGGATGATTAAGATCTGATACTAATGATTTTATTTGGAATTACTTAAAAGTTACTAAAAAACTACTTAAATATTTATTAGTGTTTTACTTTTGAAGCATAACACCTGTTTTATATATGATATACAAATAACAAAAACTACCAAGAATCGAAATTTCCGGTTCTCAAAAACAGACACGGCTACTTGACACATTATTTCCGATCGAAAGCAGAGTCAAACAGGTGCATGTAAATAAAATGTAATTCTAATAAATAAAATAAAACTATAGAATTAAAAATTGCTTTTAAATTGTATTTCCTTTGTTTATAATTTATACAATACAAATATACTTTATACAATACAAATATACTTCGCAAATATGATCACATCTCCGAGTACCGTGCTAGGTTAAAGTGGCTACCAATTCGTTGTCGCAGAAATCTCAGAATCGTTTGTTTACTCTACTCAATTTTAAATGAGCCTGCGACTCCGAATTACCTCAAGGACAAATTTACCTACCTATCTTCTCTTCATGATCGGTCTCTTCGTTCGTCACACAACTCTGTCCTCTCCATTCCTTCACATAATTCTGGTTTCATGTCTGACTCTTTCGCAGTTGTTGCAGTAAATCTTTGGAACACTTTGCCGGTTAATGTTCGGCAAGCATCCAACAGAATAATTTTCAAAAGATTGGTATACTCACATTACTTAAACAGCTCCCTACAGCGTATATAAGTAGATATTGTATATAGTATAGTTATGTATGTATGTAAGTACTATTAGTATGTAGTATATATATTATTAATAGATATAGTTATCATTTAATACTTAATTTTTATTTAATCTTAAATACGTCTTCGCACCTACTCATCGATCTAAGTTATAGTTATCATTGTCCCAAAGGTTGGCTGTCAGAGAATGTCTAGCGGCATTAAGCCCGCCCCTTGTACATAGTGCAATAAAGTTTTAAATAAATAAATAAATAAATAAATACACATTTTTGTGTATTGGATAAATTCTCCCTTCGTTGAAGTCGGTTAATAAAAATCTTCACCCTAAGTGAAATTGATCTATAAATCTTTTTCGGGAAGCGAGATAAATTGTCCATAAATTGGGAAGATGTTTAAGATAAGATTCCAATAATGAGATCTTTGTTGACCTACGTTAATGTCACTTTAAGGGGGTTTCTCTTGCTCGCACTAACCAACATTTTCAAACATTTCTCAAATTAAGTGTACTTTAGAGAAATGTAGTCTTAATAGAAAATTCACACAGTCACAGCGCCATTAACGACCTCATTCGTAGGACGCTTGCAATAGTCTCGAACCCATCTATTTTAGAACCAACCGGTCTGAGTCGAGACGATGGCAAGCGTCCAGACGGAATGACATTAGTTCCTTGGAGATTGGGCCAATCCCTTAAAAGAAAACGCGAATTTTAACTTTAATCTAATCTTATATTATTATTATTATTACATTAACATAGACTTCATTTTGGTGCAACTTAGCCTAAGACTTCAGGTCTGTCTCAGTATTGAAATGCAATATGCAGTCAATACATTAATGGAATCAGCTTCGAAGACAGTATCCGCGGAATTATACAGTATTTGGTTGGCTAGGGAGAAGTGCAGAATGGTTGGTGGTAAGCGTCTTGCTGCGCAATAAAAAGAGGAGGTCCCCTTTTAAAACCAGCCCATAGTCGTTCGCAAGCACGGTGAATCCATGGACTGCTAAGAAATTTATCTTCGTTGACATTTCTCAAGTCTGCTAGTAACATCAAGAACTTGCCACTTATCATAATGGGTAAAGTAAATTTAGCTAAAAGTATTCATTAAATAATTATGGTCGTGTTATTTTTTGGTTTACCGATATATAGCTGGAGTTATAGGTGGAAATGTCAAAGGAAAGAGGTCAGAAAGGTCATAGAAAGTTATATCATATTCCCCGGTCATTGTTCAGTGTGTGGTTGAACTTTACTCGCCATAGAATGCGGACTTACTCGCAGTTAGGGTTGTCAAAAGAATAAAACTAAATATGTAAAAATAAACTGTGAACTTATATTAAATAGGTACTATCGAGACGATTTAAAATCGCCATAAACTAAATACATGTTGCTTTAATTTATCTGATTTCTGTCATCATCATTACAGCCCCTAGAACGCAAAGTCCTAGAAGTCCACTGTTGGAGAGATACGCCTTCCAGAAAATTCTGAAAAATTTGGCCTACACTCGCTAAGCTGGCCAGACGGGTTGGCGAGGTTCTAATGAACTTGTCTAATGACAGGGACCGACGGCTTACCGTGCTCTCCGAGGCACGGGAACGGTGATGTAAATAAATGACAAATGTACGTAAGGAAAATCTATTTCTCATTGGTACATCACGGACTTTGAACCGACCAATTTAGGTTTTTCCCCTCTCACCACACTGCTTTTATATTCAAGTCGTTTGCAGTTGTGGCTGCAAGGCTTCGGAATGACGTACCGACGGAGGTAGGCAGCAAGCGTCGAAAATATGAAACGATTTGCAATAGTTACTTTTTTTAGACGTTTGCTGTAAAAACGATGGGCCCGTGGGGATCGGAACTGAAAGCTTTCTATAAAGAAATTGTTCCAAGGCTCATTGACGTCTCTAGTGACAATAGGGCTGGCAGGCACTTCTCACAAAAATTAAGTATCCTAATTCAAAGGGGAAATGCTGCTAGTGTATTGGGCATCATGCCACAAGACAAGACAGCGATTTGGAGGAGCTATTTTTTTTTGTAAGTAATTATTTTTTTATTTTCTATGTCTATTTTTTTAGGTTAAATTTAGATTTTGTTGTAATATAGTTTATTTAATTTAAGGTTTAGTGTAACTATAAAAATAAAAAATAAAAAATAAAAAATATATAGGTATATGTATTAATAAATATTTATTATAATTATTAGGTAATATTTTATACACTTGTATTTTCAATCTATTTATTTTTTAATTGACTTATTGCTCCTACCTCATATAAATGTTCTTGTTGTCCCGAAGGTCTGACAGGCAGAGAATGTCAAGCGACATTATGTCACGCCTCTGTATGTTTGTGTAACAAAGTTTTAAATAAATTAATATATAATAAACACATAATAAATACATTACACATACCGTGGTCTAGCGGTTAAGTCCGTGGATTTAGACTCGGAGGTACCGGGTTCGATTCCTGGTCGGGACACAAAAATATTAATTAATGTATATAAATACATTTAATTAACATTTAATTTATTTGTGATATTTCTCGAGTTTGGTACGCTGGAGACATCGACGAGCTTGCCACTTGTCTTGATTGGCCTATAGTAAAGTTGGCTAAATGTGAATCCGCTTATTTATAAGCGTGGTTTCAGACCACCCCGAAAGGGAAACGGTCGTGATGATACTTTACTTTACATATTTATTTAAGTTGGACAGTACCGGTTAAAAATAAAACCACATTATTATAAGTTATTTTATTTATTGATTCTCTCTTCAATCTGTTTATCACTAGAATTACTTTATTTTGAAGAATCGACCCTAATTTAAAGGTCACATTACAATGTAAAACAAAATACTATAGTAGTTTTTGAATATTTCAATAATTTAGTGTTAAGGTTTTTTATCTTCGCGTCAACCCTAAATTTGTTACTCGTAGAGCTTTTCAATAAACGCTGCTCTTGTATTTGCACTGAACAACTAAAAACAGAAGCTAAATATTACTTAATATTAAATAGTTCTTATGAAAACAATAAGTATAATTTATTTGTACTTCTTAACTAAGTTTCCTTCTTGCACATTATTAATTCTTTGTCGAAGCCAGATACATTAAAATTATAACGATACAGTGCAAGTAGCCAAACGGTATGAGAATTAAAGCTAGGCTAATTGGTACAGTATAATAAAAACGTCCCTATGGTTTCTTTTATACCTCAATTTTTCGTATTTCGACTATCGACGAGGTCAAAATAAATATTATATATATAAATAAATATTGACCGCCTCCGTGGTCTAGTGGTAACAAACGTTGCCGTGAACTCGGGAGGTCGTGGGTTCGATTCCCACCGGGGGCAAGTTGTACATTGTATGTACAACGGTCTGGGTGTTTATATGTATAATATGTATATATTTACAAAAAAAAAAGTATAATATGTAGTTTATCAACCATCTAGTTTCCGTAAAACAAGCCTCGTAGCTTACCACGGAAACTAGATGGCGCTGTGTGATCTGTCTGGAAATATTTATTTATTTATTATTATTAACTAAATGTTGGACTAAACCATCGATGTACGATGGACTTATCTAAATACTAACTTTAATGGCCTTTAACATAAAATTTACTTAATGTGGATTGGATCCTTTTTGCGTAACTGTCAAATATATACATATAATATATTATAAATACCAATATGATAAAGTATGTAATAAATAACTACGAGTATGTGTAACTTTTCCATTCTCGAGTGTCAGTAAACAAAAGCTTCGCAATTCGTTCTATTTTCGGCCGGAACTTGTCGATATGTGTAATAAATCACATAGATAATATAACTTAGATGTAGGACAAAAACAATACCATGAATTGATACACATTGTAATTTGGAATAAGTACTTACATCTTTATCAGTCTGCGCCTTTCAAAACGGTTTATTTAAGATTAAGTAAGATACGATACGAAGACACTAAACGCGGAACTAGCACACAAAAATCAGTACCAAGTCTATTTTAGTAGGTATTTTTTATTGTACTGCCTCAGTTGTCTAGCGGATTTAGATTTGGAAGTACCGGGTTCGATTCCTGGTCGGGACACAAAACTTTTTTTTTTTTGTGATATTCTCGAGTTTGGTACGCTGGAGACATCGACGAGCTTGCCACTTGTCATGAGTGGCCTATAGTAAAGTTGGCTAAATGTGAATCCGCTTCTTTTTAAGCGTGGTTTCTGACTACCCCGAAAGGGGAAACGGTCGTGATGATACTTTACTTTTTTTCATTAAGTGGACATACGTTAGGATCCAAGAGTCCCATAGACCCTTGTTCAGGGCCCTGATTGTAACTTATGCATAGCTGTTTGAAAATAATAATTACCAAAAAAAAAAAAAGATTTGATTTGACTTGTGCTTGTAGTTCGCTTACACAATAGAGAAGAATGGATAACTTTTAGGAACTTTTCACCAACAAATTACCAAGCGCCTACTTAGGTTAATTTGATAGTTTTATTTAATATTTTCTGTGCAAAGCAGAATAAACTGTGAAACTAATTACGTAAGCCACCATTTAAGACCCATAAATCACTTCAGAACGACATGAAAATATTCTCGGAAAAGATGATATTTTATTATCTTGGCTCGACCGCCTTAAGAAAATTTAATGTTTAATTTATATCCCTCGAGGGTTCATTGACCTTTGATTAACTTACAATTAACTTACGCACTTGATTTATAGCTAAATAAATAATTAAATCATATTTTATTAATTAAATATCCTACAGTACCTACAAATTAAATGGTAGGTACTATGAAGCTGCCAAGCTACTTAAATTGTGTTACAAGTTTATTAAAAAAGAACAGTATAACATATATATTGTTGAGGGTTCGACGTTTTTGAATCCCTCGCTCGCACTATCTAATATTTTTAAATACATTTTAAGTCAGAGTAAACTTTGAGATATAATAATAATAATCATGAATAAAGTCTGTCAACCTACGAGTACTAGGGAATTCAATTATGAACATTTTAAATATATTAAATTAAATATATTTTATTTCAGGCATTTAGAAACTTTACACTATAATCTAAATAAATTTATATTTTATAAGGTCGACCTTATGTCAAAATAGCCTTAATTTACAGCTAATACATTAAATTATAAGAGCAATACAGCTCGGATACTAAAGTAACTTAAAAGTACTTATAAACTTAAAATATATGCAATAAAAAGAGGCCTCCTTTATCCTCTCTCTTTCCAACACACAATAAACCCGGTAGCCGCACGGTTAATCCATGAAATTAGAATTTTGTTTTTCTCTAACAATCGGTAGTAAGATAGCTATCGAGCTGTAATCGGCGCATTCTATGCATTCTGTCTCACTCGCGTGAACTCGCGTCCCACTGTGTTTTTTATATCTCATTTGTTAACGACATCGGTAATGTTGTGTGTGTCTTTGCGTCTATCAACTCCGTATTAAGTAGCGAAGCACGTGCCGTATCGTCTCCTTTTTCTTTCTTGTCTGAGATTAAAAATAAAATTTAATATTGTGTGTATAATACAACTCGTAAAGGTAGGTAAATTAAATAAAACAAATATGTTTTTTTATACATTTATTTAAACAACAATTACGTAGTTCCATAAAATTATACATTACCCTCTAAATTTGCAAATAATAACAAGGTACAAAATTTGGCACAATTTTACATCTATAATATTATAGAAGTATATTCTACTTTGGATTTTATTTACAAACGACTAGATATTTTTTGAGCCACATATCAGTTTATTTAGTTTAATCAATAAACGTCATGGCTAAAAGCCGGAATGTACACCTACAGACCGTTTGGAAGATGACCTGCCTTTTTCAATCTCACTTGCACTGCTTCTAAATGACTTTGGCATGATAAATACGCAAAATAATAAATAATTACATCACGGCAGGTCAGTAGTACTAGCTGGCTATAACGGGGTGCAGCCGATAGTATTTTAGTTAGAACACAGAGGCAGTCAGTTTAATGTATAACTAAATATACAGGCCTAGCTTTAACCACTTAGTTGTAGCCACTACATCTAGTATTCGACGTGAATAAATGGGATACACCTAAGGTTTATTTATTTATTTAAAACTTTATTGCACGTTATACAAGGGGCGGACTTAATGCCGCTAGACATTATCTGACAGCCAACCTTAGGGACAATGGGGACCATTTCAAATGTAAGGTAGATGCAAATATTTATAATAATAATAAATAAATCTATATATATGAAAATACAATGATATTACTAAATACATACTAATAACTATGATATATTAAATACTAATAATACATATACTACATATGATACCATTAAATAACTTATGAACCATTTAAATAATACGATGACACCATTTTTTTAAACATTTTTCGGTTGGATGCTTGTCGGATTTCTACCGGTAGTTCATTCCACAGATTTGCGGCGACAACAGCAAATGAGTTGGCCATAAATCCAGTATGGTGAGAGGGAATGGAGAGAACAGAGTTATGAGAAGAGCGAAGAGACTTATCATGGAATGAAGAGAGATAGGCAAATTTACTCTTGAGGTATTTCGGTGTCACAGGCTCGTTGAGTAAAGAAAATAGTAAACAGAGAATTCGGAGATTCCTGCGACAGCGAATTGGTAGCCACTTTAATTTAGTTCGATACTCAGAGATGTGGTCATATTTGCGAAGGCCGAAGATAAACCTGATACAGGAGTTGAGTAACCTGTCCATCTTATTGAGCAACACCTCTGATATATCGACACTACACACGTCACCATACTCGAGAAGGGGAAGGAGAAGGCTTTGGGCTAGGGTAATTTTAGCTTTTAACGGCAAAAAATGTTTGAATTTATTGAGAGAGTGCAGTGAAGCAAATAATTTACGACTCGTATTGGAGACTTGAGTTGTCCAGCTAAGATTAGAATCTAGGTGTACACCCAGATTCTTTACATCGCGACTAAATGGAATTGGGATGTTGTCAAATCGAACAGGGTCAATATTTATCAACTGCTACTAGCTGCCAGCAGCACCTAGCGTTGTTCAGCCGGTTATGAACAGGCCTGTAAGCACTTAGGATGGTTTAACTTAAAAAAAATGCATTATATTTACTGTATCCCTTCCAGAAATTATTGTGTCCTGCAGCCCAATTCTGTCACTTAGTCGCAAACGTTATTATTGGATTTCCTTATTTACGTCATAATTACAAAATATTATTTAATTCTCAACTCTATAAGCGCTCAAGCTTGACAGCGGCCGTGCAAATATCAACTTTATTAGCGTGATATATATATAGTTAACAGATTCCATTATATAACGTTTGCGCTTAAGTAACAGAATAGTAGAATACTGACCACGAATCGCAAATTAATCGTAAGCTTAAGAAATCGATGACCTGAAAGAACTGTTGTGGACCAATCGCCTATACATAGCATAGACAATATTAATGCAAAATAAATTTACAATGCCTCGGTATTAGGTACCGATAAAAGGTTTTCATATCTGTTTACTGATATAAAATTATATTATACCTACCTAGTAATAAAGATAAACTGATACGTGGTTTAATAAAGTGTTATATACAAGTTTAATAATAAAAATTAAGTACAGATATAGTGCATAATGGTTTTCCATCGCATCTAAGATGCTCTCTCTTTCTTAGGGTGGTTGTAACATCTCGACTATACAAATATTATATATTTAATATTAAAGTTCCAATTAATGGATATGAAAATATCACTCATTTAACACAATAGTTGATTGACACTCCGGGTGCCGGCGTATTCCGATTGACACCCGAGTTTTCCCGATTGACATACATTATGCACTATATATGTATTATTCGTAAAATTTGGTAGAAAATATTTAATGTCATACAAATGTAGACAAAAATGGTTATTTTTCTGAAAAAAGTAGCTTTTTTCTAGATAGTCCCTGTATTTTATTTTCTTATAGATAGCGATTAATATATCTTAAATTTCTATATTTTTTAAATACCGAATTGAAATGGCATACGTTGTTATTTTCATACAAAATATTTGTGACATATTTTTTACGTCATCCACTTTGTCCTTCTTCTCTTGTCGAAGAAGAACGTGTTTTACTCTTCTATGTATGTATGTAAGTAACATGCAGGTCAGCATACAGTCAGTGAAACAACATAATCAATTTGAAAGTGCACATCGAACACTACCATAAGCAGCAATAGACTTTTATAGACTAACTAATTCTAAGACGTTTGTATGAGCTTTAATTTTCTTACTGTTTGGATTCTTGACCCATTTTGTAATACTTATATATACCAGACTAATATGTTATTCTATTAATAGAACCAAACAACTTTACCTAAGAAACCATATGTTAGAAGTGACAATTTTTTTTTGCCTTCTCCACACAAACTGTTAATTCTAAAATAGCCAATACGACTATGTAAGGAGAAGACAAATATTTTTGTCATTTATGACAGATAGTTTCTTAGTTGTTTATTTCTATCAATAGAACGACATATTAGTCTGAAGTTATTACAAAGTCATCATCACAGTAAACTATATGGGATTTAGACAATGTTTACAATTCGTTTACGTTATGTGACTAAATATGTTAATTAAATTAAGCTAAATCAAAGACAAATAATAAGGTAAAATTAGACATATATAATGGACATAGTAATGCAAAAAAAGAAGTTAATATTAACTTAAGTATCATCACGACCGTTTCCCTTTCGGGGTGGTCAGGAGCCACGCTTTTAAATAAGCGGATTCACATTTAGCCAACTTTGCTATAGGCATAGAAAAATATCATCCTAAGGACTTGTAGCCCTATTCTGTTTCATAAGCGCAAACGTTATATAATGGAATCTGTTATCGATTTGGATATCACGCTGATAAAGTTGATATTTGCACGGCCGCTGTCAAGGTCGAGCGCTTATAGAGTTGAGAATTGAATAATATCTTGTAATTATGACGCAACCTCTGAGGTAAATACCGAAATCCACTAATAACGTTTGCGACTAAGTAACAGATTGATTGGCATATATAATAAATTATAGTAAAATTGTTTATTGGATTATTTTTGCGTAACTGCGTCCAAATATAACTAAAACAAAATAAAAAATTGAAACAAAACATATGTATGTGTAGGTATATTATTTCGTATTTTATCAAAAAATATTTTTAAAGTTAAATGCGGGCTTGTGCATGTGTTTCACATTGTATGTGAATAGATGAGATAAAATGGGTGGGTAGGTTATTTTATTATTTTTAATGTCATTGATCTGCCTCCGTGGTCTAGCGGTTAAGTCTGTGGATTTAGACTCGGAGGTACCGAGTTCGATTCCTGGTATTTATTAATGTAAATAATTATATTTAATTATTATCTAATTTATTTGTGATATTTCTCGAGTTTGTTACGCTGGAGACATCGACGAGCTTGCCACTTGTCATGCTTGGCCTATAGTAAAGTTGGCTAAATGTGAATCCGCTTATTTATAAGCGTGGTTTCTGACCACCCCGAAAGGAAAACGGTTGTGATGATACTTTTTTTTAATGTCTTTGCTTACGGCCTACAAATCATTACTGATTGCACAGTTACGGTACATATTGCTCATTAATTTGCATAATTTAAAAATCAAAATCGTAAGGTAGTCGACTGTACAGCAGAATATATACATACTATAAAAATTGTAGCAGATTATGCAAATATAGGGTTAAACCTCTGAGTCTGTGGCGATCAATCTATTTCACTGTCAGCGAAACCCTTCCATGCTTTTAAGATAGATATATGACCATTTGAAGACGTTTTTACGCAAAAAACTTTCACTGTTCCCCTCTGTAGGTAAATCACGATAAGGACTTGCTATTTTATCGGTGAAATATGTGGAGAAGATTTAAAAAATATTTTTATCTCTTAACTTTTAAGAAATGACTGCAAAGGCAGGTTACATTTGGTGTCTATGCTACCAATGATCGGCCATTGAATACTTTTAGCATTCTTAAAATACGGATTTAATAAATGTTACTAACATTTGCCGCTAAATATATTTTTTAGTTCGTATGCAGAATATAATAGTATACCTATATTTTATAAACATTAAAGTATTAGAAATATATAATCCCCTCTTTCACCATTTATGAAGTAATTTGAAGCTCGCACCAGACTCGTACTTAATACGAATACCTTCAAGAAAATGAAATGTGATTAGACTACAGCTAGGTATTTCCCACCTAAATATTCCATTACAGTTATACTTTAAAGTCGACTTAATTAAATTTAAAAGCTAAGGAATAATAACATATTTTTAAAGAATATGCTTGAGACAAAAAGATTCTGGAATAATCAGTTGGTTTTCTGGTGAGGCTGAGGTTTTGTACATCGCCAAAATTTAATTGCCATATTTTTTTCTCTAGAATTAACCCTTACTTAGAATCACAACTGACAAATAAACGTGTTATGTGTTTGTGTACATCTGAAGTTCTGGAGAATCCTGGAAAGGATATTTAAGCTGTGGCATAATGCAGTCATAGTTATAGAGACACAGGTATATATTCTTTTTATGCACGTTAATATGCAGTTGAGCGTGTCAGTTGTTGTAGAGCTGATTAGAAATTTTAGCCAATTGCAGTTGACTATTCGACAGCTGTAGCATTAATGCAGTCATTGCTATATCCAGCAGACAAGAGACAGGCTTACGGTGATAATGAAGAATCTAGGTTATTACAGGTATGTGTCGCCTACTTTACGGTGGAGCGTGGCAGTTGCTGTTGAGATGATTACTGATTACAGGCAATTGTAGTCTCACCTCCAAATTGCTACAATATTAATGCAGATATTGTTATATCCAGCAGTCGGGAGACGCAGGATTACAATGACGATGTTGAAGAATCTAGGCTATTTCAGACAATTGTAGGCTTACCTTTCAATTGCTGCTGCATTAATGCAGTCATTGTTATATATGTCCATAGATATAGACTTACGATGATCATGGTGAAGAAACTATGTATGTGTCATCACGTCGCCTACTTTGCGGTGGAGCGTGACAGTTGTTAGGCTGATTGTAGATTTATGGAAATTGCATCTTTCAATTGCTGTTGTATGAATGCAGTCATTGTTATTTTCAGCAGTTGAGAGACATGGTCTTACGATGATTATGGTGAATAAACTATGGTATTATAGGTATGTGTCATCACGTCGCCTACTTTGCGGTGGAGCGTGGCAGTTGTTGTTGAGCTGATTGTTGATTTCAGGCAATTGTAGTCTGACCTTTCGGCTACTGTTGCACTGATGCAGTCGTTGTTTTGATAACTTTGTGTTGTCATCCTTCAACTGGGAACAATACAAATATATACATTGGGATATGAACAGTTTCCATTACACAGATGGAACTCTTGACCAGACCAGCGACGAAAGTAAGTAAAAGTGTAAGTCGCTATAGTATAAGTGTGTTGACTTAGCTTCGTTTTGTAGTCGTATAAATACAAACGACATACATACATACATACATGTCTTCACGCCAGATCCCTTGCGGGGTAGGCAGAGACAACTGAGCGCCACTTGACACGATCACGACATACCTCTTTCGCTTCGTCGACATTCATTCACCTCTTCATACATGCCTTTTGTTACGAAGGCTATTTAATGCACCTTCGGCCAGTGTTTTATTTATTTAATCGTGATATATGAGTCTCGGTCTGCCAGGGCCTCTTTCACCCACAACTTTCGCATTATGTATCTGGTTCGTCAATCTTTCTTCGCTTATTCTTTCAACATGCTCGAACCATCGTAGCATGCCTTTCCTTATTTTTGTCCCAATGCTTTCTTTTAAACCTACCCTTTTCCGTATTTCGACGTTAAGTATGCGGTCCGACAAAGTGACGCCGCATATCCGACGTAACGACCTCGTTTCTATTACAAACTAAATTTCAAATACAAACGAATTCGTGTATTATCGGAATAAAATCCACTTTTTATATAAAGAAATACGATTACAAAGCGGCGGCGATGGGTTGCCTTGCGAAATATGTTTAAGGCTATATATACTAGGGATTTTTTTAGTGTACGTAAATGGCTACTCTCTAAACTACAAGGAATATCGAAACTCACTCACTCAGTAGAGTCTCCGGGACAATTTTCATCAAGAGTAAAAAGCAATCATATTTAAAAAAAAAAGAACTAATATGTAGGCCAGTAATCGGTTCGATTTCTGCAGTTTAGTTTGACAATGCTTGACAAAAATTGATCCTTATAACGACACTATCATACTTCACAAATGTACAAAAGAAAAGTGTATTTCTCATTTGTACATTTTGAATTTAATGTGTAAAAAAAAAGTGAAGTAAATTAGGTAACTCACTAAGTTCTATAAGTTTGAATTTGGTTATTCTTATTTTTATTTATTTAATATATATTTATAAAAAAAAAAGTATTATTATTAAAGCACGTATGCTTACCTTAAATGTGAGTTCTCTTCTAGTCCTTCTGTGGGAAGAAGTGAGAAGCTCGGTGTGCGCTCTCGACTCCCCAGCAGCCGGGGAGTCGCTCGCCGTCATCCAGCACCACAGCCATTTGTAGGGAGGAATGTTCCTGAATACAAACCATATATTTAACAGATCAAACTGCCCTAAGTAGACAGCTTTTGTTTATCACGAGTGTTGCGGACTGCTTTAGCATGTTTTTAAAGCCCCATTTATAACGATATTTGACACATTTTTAATACATAAATAGGTTGTAGGTGGACAGATTGTGGTAATTTTCCCAGTCTGCCGGGGCGGGGAAGTATCCACCTTTCGTGCCGATAAACCCTGTAGAGTGTAACCACACGTTTTGCGATCAGGTTCGAATTGCCGCTATGCCCAGTCAAGTCGGCATAGTGTTAGGGACTGATGTCAGTCACAAGTGTCTGATTCCAGTTGCCAAGGGCGCAAGGTCAAATATTGTACTAGTATAAAAAATTAAATAAAAATTGCAACACCACAAATAAATAATATAAGTACTGTGTCCAATATTAAAAGTGTATAGATTTAGTTTTTTAAGAGTTTATTAAAACGTGACTATATTTATCTCAGTGTAGAATCGGTTAGCAACAGACTGGCTATACTATAGTTACAATACCTACTTCTGATAGACGACATAGAATTTCAATTACAAAAGTATGTTATGTGTTTCGAACGAGCTTAAAACAACATTACAGAATGATAACGTCACAGTTTATGGCCCACAAAGTGGTCCATAAAGGGTACACTCTCTTTATTTTAACTACACCATTAAGTCTCCAGAATAGGGCTCCTATTAAGTCGTTTCCTTCAGGATTTAATAACTGAAACGGCTATGACGTAATGCCTCATTAACTTTCCTATATAGTTGGGACGTATTCTTGAAAGCTTTGCTTGTTCCTGATCAACAATCCGTAGTAATTAAATTGAGGGTGCAATTGACAAATTGTGGTTCACATAGAAAGTGGCGCCGCCTAGTAGACGGTAGGGGTACTAAATTTAATGTCTGTGTCCTTTGTTTATTTATTCAATTATTTGATTCAATTCATTCAACATGTCGGCCATTATTGTGAACAAACGAACTATACAACCTTAGTAAAAAAATGAAATTTAAATATATTGTGTAACATTTAGTAAGTACTTGCCTATGTATTACCTTAAAGCAGAAATTCAGAATCTCTCACTGTTTCTGCAGATACGGTCGTGATGATACTTTTTTTTTTTAAATATCCTTCTCTTATGAAACAGCATAAATAAGTACGTATTTGATGTGCAGATATTTAAAGTAAAAAGACCTTTTAACCGTAAATATAAAGCAGGGTAGCAAAGTGTAGTCAAAAGAGAATTTTATACTTGCTAATGTGATGTTAACTAACATAAAGGGACCGACTTGGAGCAATTAGTGCTTATTTAAAATGTACTAACTCCTAAGGTCATGTTTACACTAATAATTAATAAAAAAATAAATACTCAGTAACCATGCTTTATCTATAATAATAATAATGTATTTATTTATTTATTTATTTATTTATTAGGGTCGCCAACAGTGACAGCAACAAAAGATACATCGATTTTTACTTACAACTAAGACAGAATACAGATGCTGCACCAATTACAGGCAACCACCACATGCTATTATACTGTATCCATTAATTGGGCCTTTGAGTAGCGAAAACAGAAACACAACACAATTACAGCAACAACTAAGTAAATCTAAGCAAAAACAAAAACAAAAGAACATGATACAATCAAGAAACACAATTCCAAGGATCAAAATTGGTTAAACAGCAGTTCAGTTTACAGTCCCAGCCAGGATCCGCTGCAGTGACAATACATTGTGCTTAAAAACATGCAAAGAATTAGCAAATATGTCTAGACTGTCATTATTTTTTCGTGAAAATATGTTGTATTGACGACATGTACGGTTCAGTGATGAGTGGTAACCCAAATTGGATTTAGATTGTCGTAGAATGAATAGATCATATTTGCCAACCCTTGGCAGCCTGGTCGGCACAGAGACACGAACACGGGACAGTAGGTGGGGTACGGGGTCCATCAATTGCCTTCGATCTTGTAATGAGGATAAATTAAAGTATTTTAAACGATCTTTGTAATGTAACCCCTTATTAACACTAAATGTCAGATGCCACAAAAACCTCTTCTGAACACTCTCGATCCTCTTGATGTACACGTCATAGTGTGGATTCCATACAATGCTGCAGTATTCCAATATACTGCGGACTAGAGAGTTATACAAGATGATCTTAGTCGCAGGCCTTTTTAAATCCTTTGCTGTGCGTAGGGCAAACCCAAGAACTCTAAACGCTCTAGTAACTATGTCATTAATATGTATATTGAATTTCAATTCACTGTCCATTGTGATCCCTAA
Organism: Tinea semifulvella; assembly: GCA_910589645.1. NCBI lineage: Eukaryota > Metazoa > Arthropoda > Insecta > Lepidoptera > Tineidae > Tinea > Tinea semifulvella. Next base: position 4,881,113 of record OU342587.1, on the reverse strand, counting down.
GTCCCTAATAAAAGTTTTCTCGGATATAACTTCATTTCAATTTAATAGATAATTACAATCCATTTTTGTTAGTATACCTATCACTATGTTAGTAACAATGGCTTACATTAAAGTTAGTAAACTAAAATTTTATGTTAGTGCCTTATTTATATATATCTATAAAAAAAAAACCCAAGAGTTCCTTCCGGCTCCTATGGACGATTCATCATCATCATCATCAGCCTGTGTCTCTGCACTGCTGGATATAGGCTCCCCCAAGGCTCGCCATTTTACACGATCTTCTGCCATCCTCATCCATCCCCCACCAGCGACCTTCCTCAGGTCATCTGTCCATATGGCGGGGGGTCGTCCCACACTGCGTCTTCCAGTACGTGATCTCCACTACAGGACCCGTTTACTCCATCGTTCATCGCTTCTGCGACAGACGTGTCCAGCCTATTGCCACTTCAACTTGCTAATTTTAAAAGCTATGTTGGTAACTTTTGTTCTTTGACGGATGTCAACGTTTCTGACTTTATCCTTCAGAGAAATCCCGAGCAAAGCTCTCTCCATATCTCGCTGAGCGACCTTGAACTTATGTATCAGAGCCACCGTCAGTGTCCACGTCTCTGCTCCATACGACATTACTGGAAGAACAAACTGGTTGAAAACTTTTGTCTTCAAACATTGTGGTATGGACGATTAATAAATAATAAACATGGTGTATATACTTACCTAAGACTTACGAATATTCTGTTAGAGAATATGAAGTAGATGACTGGGTTCGCAGCAGAGTTCAAAGGCGCCAGGCTTTGTATGAAGGAAGCTACGGCGACACTGGATTGGGTGTTGGGCACGTAGTCGTAGACTTGAAGTAAGTCGAACACCATGTATGGTGACCAACACAGGACGAATACTGCAACAAATAACGATCAATAAAATAGCCAGAATATGCTAAATTCTCTAGAAATATGTTCCGGAAGGTTTATCTTTAGAAGTAGAGTCTCTAAGACTTTGTGTTGTTGAGTCGTCTTCTTCTTACATCCTTATTCTCCTCCTCCACTCAATTATTCCTTTCAGCTGTCAAACGCACATATTATATAGGATACTAGCTAACCCAGCGAACTTCGTACCGCCTAATAGTCATTAAATGGTCAAGCTTGATATGAATTTCTGAACGCACCCATATATATTTGACAACCAACATTGTTTGACAGACAACCACGAACATTTTGTATGGATAAATGTTTTTTTTTTTTTTCAATTTTCCAATTTATTCTGATAAATTTATTCGGAGTAAAGTACAAAGATTAAAAAATAAAATAAATTAAGAACTAAATTATAAAAACTAATTAAAAACTAAAAATTTATAAATAAAATTACGACTATTCGATGGGCGTAGTGCGCCGAGGACACTCGCTGCGTTCCCCCGTTGAACAGCGAGGCTGACCCTTTGAACAAGATATTCTCTACTCACAGGGTCACCCGTCGTCAAGTGGAGTTTCTCACCAAGCTCGCGGGAGAACACAAGAGCCTCCTCGGACCACGGGCCCATCGTTTCAACTGCAAATGGAATGAAATGGAGATTGATGATGATCTCCGCGTACTTGTTGCGCTTATTTTCCAATTTTATTTATAGTTATTCTGCTATTCGGGATGGAGACAAATCCAACAAATCAAAAACCCTGAAAATCTGTCCAGCCGTTCTCGAGTTATAAGTGCTCTAAAAACTTTGTTCTATATATTAAGATTTACTTATTATGCAATCTAATATGTCAGAAACCTTCCCTAATGTTCGCACAACATATTCCCAAAGTCTCATCCAGATCGGTCAAGTAGTGTTGCAATGCATAGGGAACACACACACAGACATTCACCTTTATATATATAGATAGATGACAGTGTTCATAGGTATATTTTTGACCGTAGTGTTAATTTATTTATACAATTTTCCCGTAGGTCATAAATATACCTTCTAGCTGTCAAACGAAAATTAAGTGTCTGTAATTGAGACGATTAAAATTAAAAATGGCGTCTAATGTCTGGTACATTACGGCTGACCTTCAAGTTAAAACCAAGGATCAGCTCTATTTTTAACTACATATCGTAACTTACTATCGTAACTATTACAGAAACTTCTTTTTGCAATGCTATGTTCGAATTCAATGCAAACCAAAGAATAGCTTGTTTTTATACCAAATTTTGCTTAAAGTTTTTTTTTTTTTTTTTGAAAAAATATCTGCATATGTCTGGTGTGGCTAAATTAAGTAAAATTATTTTAGCTTGTTTAAAAATAAAGAATTTAAAAGCTTTTAAAATATGTTAATTGAAGGAGCTTGTTTCACTGGCGTGCAGCCGATACGGTGAATGAATCGGAATATCTGCAGCAATAATATTGAAAATATGTAGCATCGGACTATTCAGCATCTTGTAGAAAGTTTGTGATCACCCTCGCAGAGAAGGGGGCTCATCTTAATCTTGTAAAAGGGTTCTCGTAGCTGAAAGATTGATATCCTGAACTAAAGACTGTGCGATTGTTCTAGCAAAGGGCTGACATATCAAGACTTGCAAGTATTTACCGACAATCAGAGAAGAAATATCAGAACTGATTTAATATAATGGTCAACACGCAAATTGACTAACTAGATTCAGCTTACAATCTCTAAGGTTGTCCCTCAGAGGTTTACTGAAGGTCTCTCAAAGAGACATAGTCACTAGCAGCAAAAATAATAATAATATATTCAATTTAATAGATAATTACAATCCATTTTTGTTACTATGTTAGTAACAATGGCTTACATTAAAGTTAGTAAACTAAAATTTTATGTTAGTGCCTTATTTATACTTATTTGTACACGTGTCAATTTGTGTGAATCTTAATAAAGTGATACTGTATTGGACAGTCCACTTTAACCGATATGACCTTAAGCATATTGTTGGTGCTGCCTCTAATTCTATTGACTAGAGATGCAGTGCGTTTACGCATGATAGCAGAAAAACTATCAACACTATTCTCTGCAAACATTCCGGACGCACTGCAATAACGTGGCAGCCCCAACAATACCCTGAAAGCATTATTATACTGGACTCGATAGAGATACTCTTAGCTGTTCAAGTTGCTTACTTCGCACATGACGGCTTCGAGGCGTGGATGAGACGAGGCGCGGTCACGACGTCGTCGTCTGTGTATAGAGCTCATACGCCAATACGTCTAAACACGGCTACAAATGGAGCAACATGATAATTATGTCTATTTTTAACATCACCTCGACATCGCGCTTCGCACCTTGATTACATTTTTCATTACAGCCTTGATCATAGCGTTGACTAGACCTCCACTATTGAAGATGGGCCTTCCAGAACATATAACTGGAGAATTTGGCCAGACTCTGGGCCCATGGAGTCCAAGCGCAAAAAAGTTTTTAAAAGACATAACACCGCGTCTTATCGTCTCCTCCGGTGACAAGAGGGCTGGCTCTTTCTTGTCTCAACCAACGTTCTTGCCACCATTCCACGCGGACGGGACTTATATCCCTATCCTTAGTATTATTTATTGTATTTTATATTTTGTAATTATTTTATTCGAATAAATATTTTTTTTTATTAATGAACGATTAAACAAGTTGTTTATAATGTCCGAGGCACGGGAACGGTGGTGTTGTTAATCTATTACAAATGTACGTAAGAAAAGTGTATTTGGTTAAAAGGTTTTAACCAACCTTTATAGGATTTTTGAGCGCATTGCAAAAAAAAGCCCTTTTAAATGTGTGAGCGACACCCCAAACCAAGCGAAGTAAATAGTAGGCCAGAAAAATTAATGAGATAGAGAAAGTAACAACTACATATTTTCTCTTTCTTTCTTAAAATAAATAAATAACATAAACATGTTTTAGGCAAAGCTCAAGCACAATTTAAAGCTCTGAGCCCAAGTCCCAAAGCAAAACACATATTCTATTTTACACCACTTTTCAGTCCAAACAACGCGATGCAGTAATGAGTCGTTTAGGTTTTAGGTCATAAACATTTCTCAAGTGTATGGAGCCAATAATTTAGAAATCGTACAAGTAATAATAATAAAAATGACAGTTATAGATTGTCATTTTATGGTTTAATTAACTAACACCATCGACGTACATCAGGAGTACTAAAACACAAGTGTCCGTGATCGGATGCTCTATGAAAGGGCACTAGGAATTGTTTTCAAGGACTAGGTTTAATTGCTAAAAACTTTCCTACATATCGTCACATAGTAAATAAACCCAACCAGGAATCGAACCTAGTACGCTATACCGGTAATCTGTCTCCGTGTTCTAGCGGTTAAGTCCGTGGATTTAGACTCAGAGGTACCGGGTTCGATTCCTGGTCGGGGCACAAAAATGTTTATTTATTTAAATAAATAAAATAAATTAATATTTAATTTATTTGTGACATGTCTCGAGTTTGGTACGCTGGAGACATCGACGAGCTTGCCACTTGTCATGATTGGCCTATAGTAAAGTTGGCTAAATGCGAATCCGCTTATTCATAAGCGTGGTTTCTGACCACCCCGGAAGGGAAACGGTCGTGATGATACTTTACTTTTTACCTCCGCGTAAAAATTCACGGACTTAACCGCTAGACCATGAAGGCATTCTATATAAATTACGCAAAAATAAGATATTAGGACCGTTTAGAACATTGCATTTTAACCAAACCTGTAGTCGTCGTATAGAGTCTATGTCTCATCATCATCATCATCAGCCTCTGTCTCTCCACTGCTGAATGTAGGCCTCCCTCAGGCTCGCCACTTCAGGCGGTATTTTGCAACTCTCATCCAACCTCCGCAGCGACTTTAGGTCATCTGGCGGGTGGTCTCGTCCCACTTTACGTCATGCCGTACGTAATTCTGCAGTAGATGTGTCCGGCCCACTGCTACTTCAGTTTGCATATTTTTAAAGCTTAAAGTTACTTTGGTTCTCTGACTAATATCAACGTTTCGAATTGTATTCATCAGAGAAATACTAAGCTATTCATAGCTCGCTGATCCATGATAAGTGTCCACGTCTCCGCTCCGTACGAAATTACCGGGAGGACGCAATGTTTAAAGCCGAAGGTCTTGGTGGTATGGACGATGAGAGGATTCTATGTCTATGGCTACCTAAAACAGTTTGTGAAGAATTGCCATAACATAGCGGGCTCGAGTAAGGCATGATAAACGTTGTCGTAAATGTTTTATAGCTTGACGTACTGTTTGCTAGCCATGCTCTATTAGATCATTACCTAATAATGTCGTCAAATCTTCGATGAGTGCTTTTCCTTTATTGTAGCTATCAAAGTTTCAAAAAATAAGCAAAAGAGATTCATCAACATCATAGAACACAGAGTCCTAAACTTTTACTGCTGGAGATATAGTGAATGTAATTGTACTTATGTTCCACAGTTGGTAGTACAAAGTGTATGTACAGATCTTCCAGAATATTTTCAGTAATATTTGGGCTTTTCACGATACGCTGGTCAGACTGTTTGGCGAGACTTATTATATTTATTTATTTAAATTCTATAATGCACTTAAAAATAGTACAGAGGGGAGCTATAATGCCAGTGGTAAGTAATGCCTTGGGAATCGAGTAAGGTTATAGGCAGGATGAAAAAAAAAAAAAATAATGATACATTTAATAAGTTACTTAACAAATTTTAATATACTACACATTATACCTAAACACATAAACATACATACAAGTACATTATAACTTAAATAAATACACGGTTATTTAAATAGTGTTTTATTCTGTTTCTCCAGGAACGATGTGGTTATTAAACGTTATAAAGATGCTGACAGACGGTGCACGTCTAATGGCAGGGCATTATTTATATATATTATAGAAAAATAAATTGCTATTTTTTTAAATAAATAATACTAAAATATAAATACTTATAAAATTAAAACTATTCTACAAAATAAACTAAGAGCTTACTACGCCGCATTTCCTCGTTGAATAATAATACAAATATTTAGTTTTAGGTAATTATGGCATTTGGGGTCGCTACTCTCTTGATAAATTCGTTAACCCAGCTCTTTTATGAATTTGTCGGTATCAAGAGAATATAAAAAAATATTATTAGTTGTAAAAGAGATTGCCCAAAACCAGGCCCCAACTTTGTTGAATTCAAATAAAAAAATCTTTATTGTATAGATTGCTTATTCTTGTTACAGTTGTATATACATGTCATGATGATGCAATCTGCCCATATTATGGGCATACAATATGTTTATGTCAATAGATATTTATTTACAATATTTATTTGTATAAGTATAGTTTATATTTAATATTGTTCTTGTCAATTTATTGGAATACAATATTGAATATTGAAGCGTGCCTCAACAAAATATAATTGAATAATCATATCTTATTATTGTGTTTAAAAAAAAATATTCAACATCTGTTTGCTGTTGTTGCTGCAAATCTCTGGAACGACATACCATTAAATATAAGACAAGCTTCAAATCGAGCTATCTTCAAAAATTTAGTATATAGGTACTTCTTATCAACCTAACTGTTTCAACTTCTCAATTTTTTTATATAGTTTTTTTCCTTTTTCATTTGCAGCAACTACACCATTATTTCTATATTACTTCCCTCATTGTTTAAGTGGTTTATTTGTATATTTATTATGTGTATATAGTATATTGATTATAATTATATAATTTATTTATGTACGTGTTATGTAATAGTAAGTAAATATTGGTATGTACTCGTATATGTTGATATATATGGACTTGCTTAATATTGCACCTACCATCTATACTGTCTAAATGTCCTAAAGGTTTGGCTGTCAGAGAATGCCTAGCGGCATTAAGTCCGCCTTTGTACATAGTGCAATAAAGTTTTTAAATAAATAAAAAATAAAATAAAATATAATTTAATTAAAAAGACAATTTGTTAAGATTTATGTACCTATATAATAGTTACAAAACACTATTTATACGATTAGGTTCTTTATTATGATCAGGTACTTTATTACAGATAAAACACTGAATTTCAAATTGGCGGGATAGCAACTATATAATTGTCGTTATGCTAGGGTAAAATAAATAATATTAATTACAGATTATGAAATCACAATATATTAACTATGAAATAAAAAAGAAATCATTTTGACAAAAGGGGCATTCTCATTTGCTTTTTAATATACTTTTGGAATTTTATGATTTTCTTACCAGCAAGTTTTGTACTCGCTACAATGACCTAAGCTTGGGTTGCACCATAACGAAGTCTTTGTAAAAGTATTGATTAACGTTAAAATTTGCGCCGATTGTACCAGCTAAAGGCTGACCTACAAAATTAAATCGGTACATTCGACAGCATTTTTAACTTTAATTTTGAAATTACATTCACATCTACACTGTCACAACTACACATACACCAATACATGCACACAGGAGAACAGGTTGGGGTTTTTTTTTGATTCACTATTTTATTATTACATACATACACACATATCTTCACGACAGATCCCTTGCGGGGTAGGCAGAGACAATTGAGGGCCACTTGACACGATCACGACATATCTCTTTCGCTTCGTCGACATTCATCAACCTCTTCACACATGCTCCTTCAGCCAATGTTTTATTTATTTGATCGTGATATGTAAGTCTTGGTCTGCCAGGGCACCTTTTACCCACAACTTTCGCATTATATACCTGGTTCGTCAATCTTTCTTTGCTCATCCTTTTATTTTTGTATTTTTATTATTGATCCGTGGTCAGCGGTTAAGTCCGTGGACTTAGACTCAGAGGTACCGGGTTCGATTCACAAAAATATTTATTAATGTAAATAAATACATTTCATCATCATCAGCCTGTATCTCTCCACTGCTGGAGCACAATGGATAAATACATTTAATTAATATTTAATTTATTTGTGATATTTCTCGAGTTTGGTACGCTGGAGACATCGACGAGCTTGCCACTTGTCATGATTGGCCGGCAGTAAAGTTGGCTAAATGTGAATCCGCTTATTTATAAGCGTGGTTTCTGACCACCCCGAAAGGGAAACGGTCGTGATGATAATTTACTTTATTATTGATTTATTAATTGGCTTTAATTAAGGATTTTGTACACTAGGTTTAATTTTAAGCGCTGTTGAATTTGTAACTAAATAAATAAATCGTTACGATGACAGTAACTTCAATTTAATGCAATTCAGGCTAAGAATATCGCTGTGGAACAGCATTAGATTTTTTTTGAACGTGGTCGTCTGCATTCTATTCACTAGTACTTATAATTGTATCTAAACATAACTACACTGTATATAAACAAAAAATATATGTAGGTACATGTAATATTTTTACAAGAATGGAAGCTCCCAATTTCTATTCAACCAGAATCTTTTGAATATGAATATATTTTATGATGAAAAAGGATGTACGGAGATTGGATTCCTAAATTATCTATCTATTCATATAAATTTCACCTTTGAGTACTTGGATACCTTTCAAACAATGCTTTTAAATATTCATGGGATTTATTCCTCACTGACCATCGAAAAGAGAAGTAAAAATTACTTACTAAAAAAAGTACCTCTATATTAAAACTTACGAATTCATCCCCTATAACATAAATATTTAAATACCTACGCTATAAGTTTTTATTTTTCATTTTTATTATCGTAGACGAAATTACTGCAGAGCCGCAGAGAAGACTGAACTGAAGAGCTTCAGTTTGATTGATAAGATCAGACTACGTTTGTCGGACGTGTCATTGTTATGCAAGCAAATTGGTGAAGGCGTGATAAATATAAATTATTATTTTTATTGAAAATAAATTAATATAAATTAAAAGCTACTTAAATAGCAATAATAAAGCCGAAGGTCTTGGTGGTATGGAAATTAAATTAATTATGAAATTTCTAGTGTAGCACTGCCAGCGTTTCTGTCGTCTGTACATAGTACTGTCGAGCTCTACGGGAAAATCACAAACCCATCCTTGGGTTCCGTTGAGCCGTCGTACTTATCAGATTCCAGAGATGCCTGGTCAGTAGCATGCCCCAATAAATCTGTTCCAAATTTAACAAAATTTCAACGACTATGGGACGAGCCGCTCTGCAAACTGGTACAGGACGATATTTTATCTTCCAGTAACACGAGAGAGCGGGCTCGCCTCATGGCCGTTTCCACTAGGGAGTTGGGTCTCTGGTTCCAGGCTTTTCCCTCAGCATCGGTTGGCACACTCCTTGATCGAAATACACTGACCATGGCGGTGTGCCTTCGTCTCGGAGCCCGGACTGTCCACCCACACCAGTGTTGATGTGGAGAGCCCGTGGAACATCTCGGACACCATGGGCTTTCTTGCGCTAGAAGTGCTGGCCGCATTCCTCGTCACGCTGCTATGAACGACATCATTCGAAGGGCTTTTGTCACTGCTGGAGTACCCGCGATCCTAGAACCCTCTGGGATTGCGCGGAGCGATGGCAAAAGACCCGACGGCATAACCGTTGGGCCGTGGAAACTTGGCAGGTCCCTGGTGTGGGATGCGACATGTGTAGACACATTAGCCCCATCACACATCCAGGCGACCTCGTCAAGCGCGGGAAGTGCGGCGGTTTCTGCTGAGAACCTCAAGCTGCGCAAATACGCCAACCTCAGTACAGGTTACGAATTTGCGCCGTTTGGGGTCAAGACGATGGGCCCATGGGGACACTCAGCCAAGCGTCTGGCCAAGGAGTTGTCCAAACGGCTAACGGAAAAGTCTGAAGACAGGAAGGCTGGCAATTATTTCTGCCAACGTATTAGCTTAGCTATACAGAGGGGAAATGTTGCCAGTCTTCTGGGGACTATCACTGAAGGGTCGTCTCTAGAGGATATTTTTTACTTATAGTTTATTTTTTATTAGGTTTAGTTTATATTTATTTTAATTTTTACTTTTAGGAATAATAAAATAAATATAAACTAAACCTGGTAAAATAAACTATAAATAAAAAAAACGTCCCATCCGGGACAGTCCCAAGGAGATTGGCAACATTTCCTCTCTGTAAGGCCAAGCTTGGTGTATTTGAGCAAGAAACCGCCGTACTTCCCGCGCCTGACTACCTAGGGGACCTCCCCTGGATGTGAGATGGAGCTAATATTAAGTGCCACGGTCCTACAGTCATTCCGTCGAGTCTTAGCGGGTACTCCAGCAGTAACAAGAGCACTTTGGATGATGTCGTTAAGAGCCGCGTGACGAGAAATACGGCCGGCACACCTAGCACAAGAAAGCCCGTGGTGTCCGAGATGATCAACTGGTTCTCCGCCCTGTGGACAGTCTGGGCTCTGAGACGAAAACACACCGCCATGGTCAGTATATTTAGATCAAGGAGTGTGATAACTGATGCTGAGGGAAAAGCGTGTAACCAATGACCCGACTCTCTAGTCACTAGAGGGTCTAGTGAAAACGACCATGAAGCGAGCCCGCTTTTTCATGTTGCTGGCAGAAAAAAATATCTTATACATAAAATAGTCATGATAATAAATATACTATAATATTTTTACTTACCAAAAACGATAACAAAAGTCATCTTCACAGTTTTGATTTTGGCTTTTGGGATGAGACCACGACTACTTGCTCTTCTTGAATCCAAATCGTCACTGTCTGGAACAATAATAAATTAATGATTTATGAAATTAACGCTCTCGATTTATTTTAATTTTTTACGATTTACAAAATTAACTTGTGCAAGACATTAAGAATGAAGAAAGGCAAAGATTAATGCCTACAAGGCATTTTATCACCCCCTCATTCCGATTCGCGTTTAGAGCGCTTAGAACGAATATGACACTGACCGTCGCACTATGGTCGATTTCGAGAAAAACCCGGTCATAAATATTTGAATGTGGTTTTCTGTGAAATGAATTGAAGTTTTGAGGCTAAATGTGTTTTAAAAAAACATTTTAATTTTAAGGTACCCTTGCGGTGAGACCGAGGTGTGTTTGTCTGTCTGTTCGCAATAGTTTACATGTATATCTCGAGATTTGCTGGTTCGATTTACTTGAAATTTGGAGTGGTTATAATTTTTAAGATATTTTTATTAGGGTACATGTGACTTTGACCTACCTGTTGATAAGCAGAACTACAAAATCCAAGAATGGGAAATATAATAAAACAATGGCTTTTAATAAAGAAGTGTATTCATTATAACACAACAATAACAACTAAATAATATCCCATAATTTATTGATAATACTTATACCTATGGTTTACTGCCAGTACAATCAATTTTGGGTTCTATTAATAATTGTAAAACATCGTTTGATATACTTTTAAAATATTTGTATTGCGGCTTTTGTAATCCCGATATATAAGGATCTGATGAAATTAGTAGTCTCTTCATTACATCCTCCATATTATCTTTGCGAGAGGTTTTTCTTGCGAAGTATTCCCTATAATTCCTTATGTCTTTGTTCCTTGCTTCTTGTGCATCTTCGGACATCATACCAATGGGTAGTATACACGACTCTATAATTATTGAGCTATGCATTAATATTTTATGCATAGTCGTACTCATATAATACCAGGGGTATAGCTTTACATATCTTTGTGCTGTGTCAATGCAATACTCCCTATATTTAGCTACATTAATTTCGAAACCGGAAGAAATGGCTCTTAAAATTACACCACATCTTTTAATAAGCTCTAAATCCAATCCAGTGATTTCAGCAGCAGTTTCAGCATCGTCAAAAAACCTACGTGCAGTGTTTCCGTCATTTGAATTGCCATATGACTGCTTTGGCTTATCAATTATGAGGCCAGTTTTTATTTTGAATTCGACTTGAATTTTTTTTTTTCTGTTTGACACAATGTCCTTATCTTCCTTTTTGTATGCTTGCCATTTTTTTATTGGTAACTTATATGACAGGTGTATTAAATTTTCGAAAAATCTTATCCAAGCATGTAAAGATGAAATACCAAATTTTATAGCAGACTCGTCAATTGAAGTTGAATGTACTAAATCTATATTATTAAACTGCTTCGAGGTCAATCCACATAAGTAGCATCGTTGTGTAGATTTTGTATCTGTAATTGCGTTACAAACTTTGCCATCTATCATGCTGAAAATCATATCATGTTTCACAACAACACCTTTTACATTTGTTGGAATTAAATTATCTATTTGATGCTGAATATATTTGAATTCTTCTTTGGTATTTTCTACATTTTCATGTTTAAATTCAAGTTTTATTGGTCGGCAATATCTTATTGACGATGGATTTGGATTTTGCCAAATAATTTTTCCATTATTGTCGTCAATAAGTCGAAGAGGCACAAAGCAAGTTAAAAAGGTATATTCATCGGTTTCATCAGCATTTTCGAATTTTTGTTTATAAATAGATCCATGGCTGCCATCACATCCCCATTTTGAAATCAAATGCAAGTCCCGTGTGTTACATGTCTTCAATACTTCTTCTTGTCTATACAACATTCTGTTGGTCGTGTGATCAAGCAAATTCTGAAGTTTTATTTCGCCCTTTGTTTCACAAATAATCAATTCTGGATAACATTTTTCTTTTTCATTTAAAATCTGGCTATAAGGCGGAAAAACATCGCATTCAAATTCTTTTGTTACTGCCCGTACGAGTTCATATTGGTTTCTGGACAATCCAGCTTGAACCATCAGAGCAAGAGCTCTATCTGCTGTCACCTTCGGAATATCGAAGTCTCGTTTATTGTAGCCTCGACGGAATTTTGATGCCCTTTTTGGACTTAAAGTTAAATCCTTTACAACTCTAGCAGCGTCAACTTTTCCCTCAGCTCGTAATTTCATTTGTGTAGCAAATTGTAGCTCATCTGGGTCCAAATTGAGCAAAGTAGCTGTTTTTCTCCGTTTAGTGCGTTCACTGCTCTCACTAAAAGTCTTCCGTGGTCGTCCTCTAACAGATTTCTTAGATTCTGGTGGATTGTCAAGAGCAATTTCAGAATACGATGTTTCTGCATCAATTTTAAAGCGCAAAATAACATTTAACCATTCTTTATTTGCCTTTAAAAATCTATCATTATGTCTGTTGGCTTTTGCCCATCTTTTCTGTACATCGTTCAAAAACAATGAAATTAAATGTTTTACATGTTTAGAAGCATTGTCAGGAATGTTACATAATTCCAAAACTCTACGAAGTAAATGTTCACGATTTGTTTTACTCAAAAAACCGTGCGAAGTATCTTCAAATAAAATATTGAAGAGATCTATCCTCTTCATATCAATATGCATATCTCGAGAACCTGAAGCAAATAAAAATTATGATAAATCCTTGTTTTAAGTAATATGCTTGTTTTTTAATGTCAGTATACAGGTAACCAACTTTACCTGCGCGTTTTCCTTATGGGTAATTCCTAGGCCTCCTATTGTTTGGGAATAGTATATATTTGCTTCTAAAAATATGCTATATAAACTTTTTTTTTTTAATATGATCGAGATAAGCACTCCTTAAGCGTGGTAAGTACACACTAACCTTCATAAAAGGATTTTTTAAAATAATAAGTCGTGAAGTATTTAAAACTTTTAAATATAGTATGTATATTATTTTATTAGTTATTTTTTTCATAAAGGCGCAACAAAGCGCAAGAAATTTCTGCACAATAAAAAACTAGATAAAACTGACAATATAATGATATTATTATCAAATCTCAGAAATGCACAGAAATATATTATAATACCTATTATAACATTTTTTTGAATGTATTTTGGACATATTTTAATTTCCCTGTGTAAGTAATACTATAAGTTTTAATTAGATAACTATAGATTTTCTTACCTCCCGGCAAAGCATCCATTGCGATTATATAACACAAACTTAACAAAAATAACAAAAACAAGTAATAACACAACTTTACAATGAACATAAAAACAGAATACACGAGCGCATTAACGAACCTACAAGTTTCAACTAACACTATTTATCATACAAACCACTTTTGGCAAAAGAAATACCGGTTTTAGGTAGAGCAACTATCTCTTTCTCACCACAGATGTTAAATATTTTGTCTCGCTCACACTAGAAATACGATTTATGACCGGGTTTTTCTCGGAATCGACCATAGTGGTCGTTCCGAATCAAATATCGCGATTTGGATGCTCAGAGCGTGATATCAATTCGGAACGGTCTAAATCACATTTTCATTCATAAAATGTTAGTTTTAATTTTAAATGTATAGAAGATAAATTGCGGATTCCACATCTTTGAGTATGAATACTAACAAATATACATCTCTCGGTTTATTCATCATTATATGTGTAAAGTTTAATATTATTAAATTATTTTGGTCTTTTAAAATAACATAGTGTTACAGACATTTTTTTTTTCACTTCCTACTTAAATATTAATTATAGATTTGTTTTAGAAGTAATATACAAACAGTATAAACGGATTACAATATTAAATAATTTAAAAGAAAACCTTATATTAAATTAACTTGAAACACATTATGACAAAAAACTGACAACGCTCAGAGCGATCTACCTCGATATCGTGAGCAGTCTAAGCGCGAGAAATGATGTCGTTTGTGACGTCACACAGCTTTGGCAAAACAGTTTAAGCGCGTATCGGAACACCTTTAAGCGTGCTTAGGTTACTATTATCGCGTATCGGAACGATAGGAACATCTATCCTCTGAGAGAGTATGAGATGTAGGGTAGTGCTAATATAAAATAATAAGATAACAAACAATATACTACATACTAAGAAATACATACTAAGACATACATACTAATAAATACATACACTAAATCCTAAAAATACGCATATTATAAAAGTATATATTTGCCAAATATTTATTGTCAACCCGATGCTTGTTAGTCTAAAAATAATGCAGTTACCAAGTTTTTGAACACGTGGACTGATGGTGCATGTCTAATAGCCAGTGGCAGTTTGTTCCACTGGTGGGCTGCAGACACAGTAAACGAATCTGAATATCTGCTAGTGGAGTAGATACCATCTATACTGTCTAAATGTCCTAAAGGTTTGGCTGTCAGAGAATGCCTAGTGGCATTAAGTCCGCATTTGTATATAGTTAAATTAACTTTTTAAATAAATAATTTGTAGATTAATCTACCTATCAAGATACGGCAAACAACTACCAGAAGATTATTAAAAGAAATAGTATTGTCACTTTCTAAAGGGCTCCACACAGCTTTAGTAAGCAGTATACATATATCGCCGAGTTCAAAGAAGAACCATTTTATAACATAAAATTATACTTAATAATTTGCGTTTTCGGCTAAAACGTTCGTTTAATTACTTTTAAGACCCACTATTTTCATAACTAAGCGTCACAGTGCTTCGATTATATCACTGGAAAAAGCAGAAGTTTTTTAAACGACTGGTGTAAAAAAGAGAATTTATTTAAAAAAATGTTAGTTGGTTTTCGCTCTAACCCGGCGATATATGTACGAGTATGTATGAAGATAAGAGTGGTATTCCAACAAATTGAATAATTTCTAAATAACTCCGTGGTCTAGTGGTAACAAAAGTTGCCGTGAATTCGGGAGGTCGTGGGTTCGATTCCCACCGGGGGCAAGTTGTACATTGTATAATTTGTCTCGGTCTGGGTGTTTATATATATAACTAGTTGTTTCGTACTGCACGGCCCACGAGTGGACCGTGGGGATTGTCGTGAGCGTGGTCTGCTTTGTGTTAGTTGTAATCGATACACAAATCTACATTGTTTCTTTTCTAATCGATAATTATGATCAAAATCGTTAGCTAAAACTCAATAAAAGAATCTAGTCAAAGTTATTAAAATACTAAAATTTAAATGTTTAAAATAAAATATGTTTGATCCTAAACCTCGATAACAAATCCCTGTCGAAATCTTAATTAAATGAGGGATCAAAATGGTAAATTACCACTTGATAAAATATTGCAATCGATAAGTCAATAAAAATCAAAAAGTAAAGTGAGGTTTGTCGTGAGCGTGATCTGCTTTGTGTACTCGTAGATTGTACTTTAAAAAAAATCCTACATATATTATTGTACTTTCCAAAAAATCCCTGTCGAAAATCAATGTATCGATAAAACATCCCTAATAATATTTCTTATAAGTTGTTACATGGGAACCCGTCAGCGTCATACCAGAATGACAACTTAAATTTTATCATTAACTTTATTGCAGGTCACTATACTCAGTTCCTCCCAAATGTCGCACATCAAATCATAGTATAATTAGGCTCCATAGTATAATTTTACTCAGTTTCTCCTAATGGCATAATTTTTGTATGAAATAAAAAAAAAAAATGGAAATTAAAAAAAAAAGTATACATGACCTCGTCTCCAAGGGTCTTATACAACATTAGTTTAAGCACTTCCTACCCATCTCTTATAGTTTCATGGGAACCCGTGAGCGTTACATCAGGATGACTACTTAAATTTCTCCAATATCTTTTTTGCTGGTTACAATTCTCAGTTCTTCATAAATGTCGCACACTCGCCAACCTCGCTTCGCTCGGTTAGCTCCTGTGGCTCCATGGCCTAATTTTTGTATGAAGAATTAAAAAAAATAGAAATTAAAAAAAAAAGTTTACGTCTCCTCGTCTCCAAGGGTCCTCTACAACATTAGTTTAAGCACTTCCTACCCATCTCTTATAGTTACATGGGAACCCGTGAGCGTTACTTCAGGATGACTACTTAAATTTCTCCAATATCTTTTTTGTAGGTAACAATTCTCAGTTCTTCATAAATGTCGCACACTCGCCAATCTCGCTTCGCTCGGTTAGCTCCTGTAGCTCCATGGCATAATTTTTGTGTGAAAAAAAAAAAAAAAATGGAAATTAAAAAAAAAAAGTATACATGACCTCGTCTCCAAGGGTCTTATACAACATTTGTTTTAGCACTTTCTACCCATCTCTTATAGTTTCATGGGAACCCGTGAGCGTTACATCAGGATGACTGCTTAAATTTCTCCAATGACTTTTTTGCAGGTCATTATACACAGTTCTTCATAAATGTCGCACACTCGCCAACCTCGCTTCGCTCGGTTAGCTCCTGTGACTCCATAGCATATTTTTTGTATGAAAAAAACGTAAAATTTCGGAATTTAAAAAAAAAAAAAAAATTTTTGCTAATCGCCAAGAGTCCTCTACAACAAAATGTTCTAGAGTTTTTTGATATCTTTTGTGGTTTCCGAGGAACCCATCACTTTACACCACCACGACTACTCAACGACAAAAAAAAAATTTTGGGATACACAAAAGCAAGAATCTTTACTATATTGAAATTTCGCGACTTGCGGTCTTTTCGTTTGGCCACAGCAGTTTATTCAAATTTTTGTTCGAAAAACAGAAAAAAAAAATGGAATTTAAAAAAAAAAATAAAAAATTTCCTCGTCGCCAAGGGTCCTTCATATGATGGTGTTGAAATTTTTTTCCCATCTCTTTTGGTTCCCTGGGAACCCATCGGCGTTTCATCAGATTGACTACTTAAATGTCATCGATGACTCTTTTCGCGGTCAACAGAGCGAAATCTTCGCAATTATCGCAAATTCGCAATCCTCGCTTGGCCAGTTTCGATTTTCGCGAAATTTGTATGAAAAAAAAAAAAAAACGCGGAATTTAAAAAAAAAAAATTGACGTCACCCCCTCTCCCAGGGTCCTTTATGACATTTGCTTGAGCACCCCCCGACTACCTCTTACGGTTCTCCGGGAACCCCTCGACGTTACATCAAAATGACGCTTCAGCCCCCCTCGATGACCTTCCTCGTAATAAACAGGACGAAATCTATACAAAAATCGCAATTATGCAAGTTGCACTCTTTTCGTTTGACCCACAAAGTTTTTCAAAAATTTCCATACAAAAAAACAAAAGAATTTTGGAATTTAAAAAAAAAACCATGACGTCACCTCGTCTCCCAGGGTCCTCTACAAAGTTTGTTCAAACACCCCCCCTCCATCTATTACCGTTTTGCCGGAACCCTCACCGACTTTTTTCCCTGATGGAAAGTCTTGGTTTTCGGATTTTTCCCATAGGTTTGAGCACCATACCTATACGATCCGATCATCACCCAACCCCCAACTATTACAGTTTTGGCCCTACATTTCTGTCAGTCAGTGAGTGGTAGCTTAGAGCTTTATATATATAAACTAGTTGTTTCGTACTGCACGGCCCACGAGTGGACCGTGGGGATTGTCGTGAGCGTGGTCTGCTTTGTGTCTGTTGTACTTTAAAAAAATCCCTATCGATATTTTAAATTGGGATCAAAATCGTTGGCTAAAACTGAATAAAAAAATCTAGTCAAAGTTATTAAAATACTAATATTTAAATGTTTAAAATAAAATATATTTGATTCTAAACCTCGATAATAAATCCCTGTCGAAATTTTAATTACATTTGGAATCAAATTCGTAAATTACAACTTGATAAAATATTTCAATGGAAAACTCATTAAAATCAAAAACTACAGTGAGGATTGTCGTGAGCGTGGTCTGCTTTGCGTACTCATAGATTGTACTTAAAAAAAAAATCCTATATATATTGTTGTACTTTCCAAACAATCCCTGTCGAATATCAATGTATCGATAAAATATCCCAATTAATATTTCTTATAAGTTGTTACATGGGGACCCGTCAGCGTCACACCAGAATGACTACTTAAATTGTATTATTAACTTTATTGCAGGTCACTATACTCAGTTCCTCCTAAATGTAGCTCCATGGCATAATTTTTGTATGTTGAATTTTTTAAAATTTGGAAAAAAAAAAAAAAAAAAGTTTACATCTCCTCGTCTCCAAGGGTCCTCTACAACATTAGTTTAAGCACTTCCTACCCATCTCTTATAGTTTCATGGGAACCCGTGAGCGTTACATCAGAATGACTACTTAAATTTCTCAAATATCTTTTTTGCAGGTAACTATACTCAGTTTTTTATAAATGTCGCACACTCGCCAAACTCGCTTCGCTCGGTTAGCTCCTGTAGCTCCATGGCCTAATTTTTGTATGGAGAATTTTAAAAAAGTTGGAAATTAAAAAAAAAAAGTTTACATCACCTCGTCTCCAAGGGTCCTCTAAAACATTAATTTCGACACCCACCACCTATCTCTTATAGTTTCATGGGAACCCGTCAGCGTTACATCAGAATAACTACTTAAATTTCTCCAATATCTTTTTTGCAGGTTACTATACTCAGTTCTTCTTAAATGTCGCACACTCGCCAACCTCGCTGCGCTCGGTTAGCTCCTGTAGCTCCATGGCCGAATTTTTGTATGAAAAAAAAAAAACTTTGGAAATTAAAAAAAAAAAGTTTACATCACCTCGTCTCCAAGGGTCCTCTACAACATTAGTTCCGGCACCCACCACCTATCTCTTACGGTTAACTCGGAACCCCTCAGCGATTCATCAGAATAATGATTCATTACCCCTTAGTGACTTTCCTGGGATAAAAAATGATGAAAGCTTTGCAAATATCGTAATTTTGAAAGTAGCAATCTTTTCGTTTGGCTGCTACAGTTTTTTCAAAAAAATGTATGAAAAAAAAATGAAAAAATCGGAAATTAAAAAAAAAAAAAAAACTTTTACTCGTCTCCGAGGGTTTCCTATACGTGGGTAAAGTTCACCCTATGCACCTCTTCTGGTGACCTGGGAACCCCTCAGCGTTACATCATGATGACTACCCAAAAATCATTGAAGACATTTTGTGATATGGGGTGACCCACGTGACTACAACCAGCCAAAAATGGGCATTCTGGGTATGCTCGAAGTATGCTCTGTGAGGGCTCAAAGTCGGCCGCGAATGCAAAAAAAAAAAAAAATGGGAATTTAAAAAAAAAAAAGTCACCACACCTCGTCTCCAGAAGCCTTCTCCAAAATTGGGTTCTAGCGTTTTTCGCCATCTCTTATGGTTTCCTGGGAACCCGTCAGCGTCACATCAGGTTCACTTTTAAAATTTCATTGATGACACTTTTGCTGTTCATCAGCCCCAAGTGTATGCAACCATGCCAAATTTGCAGTTGTCACTTGGCAGGTTTCGCTTCTACGAGCCTCCAAAGTACGTGTTTCGACTTTTGTATGAAAAAAAAAAAAAAACGCAGAATTTAAAAAAAAAAATGTGACGTCACCCCCTCTCCCAGGGTCCTTTATGACATTTGCTCGAGCACCCCCCGACTACCTCTTACGGTTCTCCGGGAACCCCTCGACGTTACATCAAAATGACGCTTCAGCCCCCCTCGATGACCTTTGTCGTATTAACCAAGACAAAGTCTATACAAAATTTGCAATTTGGCAAGTTGTGCTCTTTTCGTTTGACCCACAAAGTTTTTCAAAAATTTCCATACAAAAAAACAAAAGAATTTTAGAATTTAAAAAAAAAACCATGACGTCACCTCGTCTCCGAGGGTCCTCTACAAAGTTTGTTCGAACACCCCCCCCCTAACTATAACCGTTTCGCCGGAACCGTCACCGACTTTTTTCCCTGATGGAAAGTCTTGGTTTTCGGATTTTTCCCATAGGTTTGAGCACCATACCTATACGATCCGATCATCACCCAACCCCCAACTATTACAGTTTTGGCCCTACATTTCTGTCAGTCAGTGGTAATTAGAGCTTTATATAATATAACTAGTTGTTTCGTACTGCACGGCCCACGAGTGGACCGTGGGGATTGTCGTGAGCGTGGTCTGCTTTGTGTCTGTTGTACTTAAAAAAAATCCCTATCGATATTTATTTTAAATTGGGATCAAAATCGTTGGCTAAAACTCGATAAAAAATCCCTGTCGAAATCTTAATTACATTTGGAATCAAATTCGTAAATTACAACTTGATAAAATATTTCAATGGAAAATTCATTAAAAATCAAAAACTACAATGAGGATTGTCGTGAGCGAGGTCTGCTTTGTATACTCGTAGGTTGTACTTTAAAAAAAATCCTATTGATAATTATTTTTTAATTGGGATCAAAATCGTTAGCTAAAACTGAATAAAACAATCAAGTCAAAGTTATTAAAATACTAAAATTTAAATGTCTAAAATAAAATATGTTTGATCCTGAAGCTCGATAACAAATTCCTGTCGAAACCTTAATTGAATTTGGGATCAAAAAGAAAAGAAACTCCATGGCATATTTTTTATATGAAGAATTTAAAAAAAGTTAAAAATTAAAAAAAAAAGTTTACATCTCCTCGCCTCCAAGGGTCCTCTAGAACATTAGTTTAAGCACTTCCTACCCATCTCTTATAGTTTCATGGGAACCCGTCAGCGTTACATCAGGATGACTACTTAAATTTCTATAATTACTTTTTTGCAGGTTACTATACTCAGTTCTTTATAAATGTCGCACACTCGCCAACCTCGCTTCGCTCGGTTAGCTCCTGTAGCTCCATTGCATAATTTTTGTATAAAAAAATTCAAAAAAGTAGGAAATTAAAAAAAAAAAGTTTTCATCACCTCGTCTCCAAGGGTCCTCTACAACATTAGTTAAGACACCCACCACCCATCTCTTATAGTTTCATGGGAACCCGTCAGCGTTACATCAGAATGACTACTTAAATTTCTCCAATATCTTTTTTGCAGGTTACTATACTCAGTTCTTCATAAATGTCGCACACTCGCCAACCTCGCTGCGCTCGGTTAGCTCCTGTAGCTCCATGGCCAAATTTTTGTATAGAGAATTTTTAAAAAGTGGAAAATTAAAAAAAAAAGTTTACATCACATCGTCTCCAAGGGTCCTCTAAAACATTAGTTCCGGCACCCACCACCTATCTCTTATAGTTTCATGGGAACCCGTCAGCGTTACATCAAAATGACTACTAAAATTTCTCCAATATCTTTTTTGCAGGTTACTATACTCAGTTCTTCATAAATGTCGCACATTCGCCAACCTCGCTGCGCTCGGTTAGCTCCTGTAGCTCCATGGCCTAATTTTTGTATGGAGATTTTTTTAAAAGTGGAAAATCAAAAAAAAAAGTTTACATCACCTCGTCTCCAAGGGTCCTCTAAAACATTAGTTTCGGCACCCACTACCTATCTCTTATAGTTTCATGGGAACCCGTCAGCGTTACATCAAGATGACTACTAAAATTTCTACAATGAATTTTTCGCAGGTCACTTTACTCAGTTCTTTATAAATGTCGCACACTCGCCAACCTCGCTTCGCTCGGTTAGCTCCTGTAGCTCCATGGCTTAATTTTTGTATGGAGAATTTTAAAAATATTGGAATTAAAAAAAAAAAAGTTAACATCAACTCGTCTCCAAGGATCCTCTACAACATTAGTTTTGGCACCCACCACCCATCTCTTATAGTTTCATGGGAACCCGTCAGCGTTACATCAGAATGACTACTTAAATTTCTCCAATATCTTTTTTGCAGGTTACTATACTCAGTTCTTCATAAATGTCGCACACTCGCCAACCTCGCTGCGCTCGGTTAGCTCCTGTAGCTCCATGGCCGAATTTTTGTATGAAAAAAAAAAAACCTTGGAAATTAAAAAAAAAAAGTTTACATCACCTCGTCTCCAAGGGTCCTCTACAACATTAGTTCCGGCACCCACCACCTATCTCTTACGGTTAACTCGGAACCCGTCAGCGATTCATCAGAATGATGATTCATTATTTCTTAGTGACCTTCCTAGGATAAAAAATGATGAAAGCTTTACAAATATCGTAATTTTGAAAATAGCAATCTTTTCGTTTGGCTGCTACAGTTTTTTTAAAAAAATGTATGAAAAAAAAATTAAAAAATCGGAAATTAAAAAAAAAAAAAAACTTTTACTCGTCTCCGAGGGTTTCCTATACGTGGGTAAAGTTCACCCTATGCACCTCTTCTGGTGACCTGGAAACCCCTCAGCGTTACATCATGATGACTACCCAAAAATCATTGAAGACATTTTGTGATATGGGGTGACCCACGTGACTACAACCAGCCAAAAATGGGCATTCTGGGTATGCTCGAAGTATGCTCTGTGAGGGCTCAAAGTCGGCCGCGAATGCAAAAAAAAAAAAAAATGGGAATTTAAAAAAAAAAAAGTCACCACACCTCGTCTCCAGAAGCCCTCTCCAAAATTGGGTTCTAGCGTTTTTCGCCATCTCTTATGGTTTCCTGGGAACCCGTCAGCGTCACATCAGGTTCACTTTTAAAATTTCATTGATGACACTTTTGCTGTTCATCAGCCCTCAGTGTATGCAACCATGCCAAATTTGCAGTTGTCACTTGGCAGGTTTCGCTTCTACGAGCCTCCAAAGTACGTGTTTCGACTTTTGTATGAAAAAAAAAAAAAATCGCAGAATTAAAAAAAAAAAATGTGACGTCACCCCCTCTCCCAGGGTCCTTTATGACATTTGCTCGAGCACCCCCCGACTACCTCTTACGGTTCTCCGGGAACCCCTCGACGTTACATCAAAATGACGCTTCAGCCCCCCTCGATGACCTTTGTCGTATTAACCAAGACAAAGTCTATACAAAATTTGCAATTTGGCAAGTTGTGCTCTTTTCGTTTGACCCACAAAGTTTTTCAAAAATTTCCATACAAAAAAACAAAAGAATTTTGGAATTTAAAAAAAAAACCATGACGTCACCTCGTCTCCGAGGGTCCTCTACAAAGTTTGTTCGAACACCCCCCCCCTAACTATAACCGTTTCGCCGGAACCGTCACCGACTTTTTTCCCTGATGGAAAGTCTTGGTTTTCGGATTTTTCCCATAGGTTTGAGCACCATACCTATACGATCCGATCATCACCCAACCCCCAACTATTACAGTTTTGGCCCTACATTTCTGTCAGTCAGTGGTAATTAGAGCTTTATATAATATAACTAGTTGTTTCGTACTGCACGGCCCACGAGTGGACCGTGGGGATTGTCGTGAGCGTGGTCTGCTTTGTGTCTGTTGTACTTAAAAAAAATCCCTATCGAAATCTCTAGTGAGATTGGTACCAAAATCGTTAGCTAAAACTGTATAAAATATTATATTCAAAGTGATAAATCTAGTAAAATTGAAATGTATAAAATTAAATATGTTTGATCCTAAACCTCGATAACAAATCCTTGTCGAAATCTTAATTACATTTGGAATCAAATTGGTAAATTACAACTTGACAAAATAATTCTATGGAAAACTAATTAAAAATTAAAAAGTACAGTGAGGATTGTCGTGAGCGTGGTCTGCTTTGTGTGTTATTGTATTCGATAAAAAATCTACATTGTCAATTTTTGCAATCGATAATTATGATCAAAATCGTTAGCTAAAACTCGATAAACAATCCAATAAAAAGTAAAAAAAAAACAGTAATATATGTTGTTTTAAATATATAATATGTTTGATCCTAAACCTCGATAACAAATTCCTGTCGAAATCTTAATTGAATTTGGGATCAAATTGGTTTATTACAACTTGATAAAATATTTTAATAAGAAACTAATTAAAAATTAAAAACTACAGTGAGGATTGTCGTGAGCGTGGTCTGCTTTATGTACTCATAGTACTTTAAAAAAAAATCCTATATATATTGTTGTACTTTCCAAAAAAATCCTGTCAAAAATCAATGTATCGATAAGATATCCCTATTAATATTTCTTATAAGTTGTTACATGGGAACCCGTCAGCGTCATACCAGAATGACTACTTAAATTTTATAATTAACTTTATTGCAGGTCACTATACTCAGTTCCATGTAGCTCCATGGCATAATTTTTGTATGTTGAATTTAAAAAAATTGGAAATTAAAAAAAAAAGTTTACATCTCCTTGTCTCCAAGAGTCCTCTACAACATTAGTTTATGCACTTCCTACCCATCTGTTATAGTTTTATGGGAACCCGTGAGCGTTACATCAGGATGACTACTTAAATTTCTCCAATATCTTTTTTGCAGGTTACTATACTCAGTTCTTCATAAATGTCGCACATTTACCAACCTCGCTTCGCTCGGTTAGCTCCTGTAGCTCCATGGCATAATTTTTATATGGAGAATTTTTAAAAAGTTGAAAATTAAAAAAAAAAGTTTACATCTCCTCGTCTCCAAGGGTCTTCTACAACATTAGTTTAAGCACTTCCTACCCATCTCTTATAGTTACATGGGAACCCGTGAGCGTTACATCAGGATGACTACTAAAATTTCTCCAATGAATTTTTTGCAGGTCACTATACTCAGTTATTCATAAATGTCGCACACTCGCCAACCTCGCTTCGCTCGGTTAGCTCCTGTAGCTCCATGGCCTAATTTTTGTATGAAGAATTAAAAAAAAAATAGAAAAAAAAAAAAAAAGTTTACGTCTCCTCGTCTCCAAGGGTCCTCTACAACATTAGTTTAAGCACTTCCTACCCATCTCTTATAGTTACATGGGAACCCGTGAGCGTTACATCAGGATGACTACTAAAATTTCTCCAATGAATTTTTTGCAGGTCACTATACTCATTTATTCATAAATGTCGCACACTCGCCAACCTCGCTTCGCTCGGTTAGCTCCTGTAGCTCCATGGCCTACTTTTTGTATGAAGAATTTAAAAAAAAATAGAAATTAAAAAAAAAAGTTTACGTCTCTTCGTCTCCAAGGGTCCTCTACAACATTAGTTTAAGCACTTCCTACCCATCTCTTATAGTTTCATGGGAACCCGTGAGCGTTACATCAGGATGACTGCTTAAATTTCTCCAATGACTTTTTTGCAGGTCATTATACACAGTTCTTCATAAATGTCGCACACTCGCCAACCTCGCTTCGCTCGGTTAGCTCCTGTGACTCCATAGCATATTTTTTGTATGAAAAAAACGTAAAATTTCGGAATTTAAAAAAAAAAAAAAAATTTTTGCTAATCGCCAAGAGTCCTCTACAACAAAATGTTCTAGAGTTTTTTGATATCTTTTGTGGTTTCCGAGGAACCCATCAACTTTACACCACCACGACTACTCACCGACATAAAAAAAATTTTGGGATACACAAAAGCAAGAATCTTTACTATATTGAAATTTTGCGACTTGCGGTCTTTCCGTTTGGCCACAGCAGTTTATTCAAATTTTTGTTCGAAAAAACGAAAAAAAAAATTGAATTTAAATAAAAAAAAAAAAAATTTCCTCGTCGCCAAGGGTCCTCCATATGATGGTGTTGAAATTTTTTTCCCATCTCTTTTGGTTCCCAGGGAACCTATCGGCGTTTCATGAGATTGACTACTTGAATGTCATTGATGACTCTTTTGGGGGTCAACAGACCCAAATCTTTACAATTATCGCAAATTCGCAATCCTCGCTTGGCCAGTTTCGATTTTCGCGAAATTTGTATGAAAAAAAAAAAAAAACGCGGAATTTAAAAAAAAAAATGTGACGTCACCCCCTCTCCCAGGGTCCTTTATGACATTTGCTTGAGCACCCCCCGACTATCTCTTACGGTTCTCCGGGAACCCCTCGACGTTACATCAAAATGACGCTTCAGCCCCCCTCGATGACCTTTGTCGTATTAACCAAGACAAAGTCTATACAAAATTTGCAATTTGGCAAGTTGTGCTCTTTTTGTTTGACCCACAAAGTTTTTCAAAAATTTCCATACAAATAAACAAAAGAATTTTGGAATTTAAAAAAAAAACCATGACGTCTTCTCGTCTCCGAGGGTCCTCTACAAAGTTTGTTTGAACACCCCCCCCCTAACTATAACCGTTTCGCCGGAACCCTCACCGACTTTTTTCCCTGATGGAAAGTTCAGGATATAGGATTTTTCCCATAGGTTTGAGCACCATACCTATACGATCCGATACTCACTCGACCCCCAACTATTACAGTTTTGGCCCTACATTTCTGTCAGTCAGTGAGTGGTAGCTTAGAGCTTTATATATATAAACTAGTTGTTTCGTACTGCACGGCCCACGAGTGGACCGTGGGGATTGTCGTGAGCGTGGTCTGCTTTGTGTTAGTTGTAATCGATACACAAATCTACATTGTTTCTTTTCTAATCGATAATTATGATCAAAATCGTTAGCTAAAACTCAATAAAAGAATCTAGTCAAAGTTATTAAAATACTAAAATTTAAATGTTTAAAATAAAATATGTTTGATCCTAAACCTCGATAACAAATCCCTGTCGAAATCTTAATTAAATGAGGGATCAAATTGGTAAATTACCACTTGATAAAATATTGCAATCGATAAGTCAATAAAAATCAAAAAGTAAAGTGAGGTTTGTCGTGAGCGTGATCTGCTTTGTGTACTCGTAGATTGTACTTTAAAAAAAATCCTATATATATTATTGTACTTTCCAAAAAATCCCTGTCGAAAATCAATGTATCGATAAAACATCCCTAATAATATTTCTTATAAGTTGTTACATGGGAACCCGTCAGCGTCATACCAGAATGACAACTTAAATTTTATCATTAACTTTATTGCAGGTCACTATACTCAGTTCCTCCCAAATGTCGCACATCAAATCATAGTATAATTAGGCTCCATAGTATAATTTTACTCAGTTTCTCCTAATGGCATAATTTTTGTATGAAATAAAAAAAAAAATTAGAAATTAAAAAAAAAAGTATACATGACCTCGTCTCCAAGGGTCTTATACAACATTAGTTTAAGCACTTCCTACCCATCTCTTATAGTTTCATGGGAACCCGTGAGCGTTACATCAGGATGACTACTTAAATTTCTCCAATATCTTTTTTGCTGGTTACAATTCTCAGTTCTTCATAAATGTCGCACACTCGCCAACCTCGCTTCGCTCGGTTAGCTCCTGTAGCTCAATGGCATATTTTTTATATGAAGAATTTAAAAAAAGTTAAAAATTAAAAAAAAAGTTTATATCTCCTCGTCTCCAAGGGTCCTCTAGAACATTAGTTTAAGCACTTCCTACCCATCTCTTATAGTTTCATGGGAACCCGTCAGCGTTAAATCAGAATGACTACTTAAATTTCTCCAATATCTTGTTTGCAGGTCACTATACTCAGTTCCTCCTAAATGTCGCACACTCGCCAACCTCGCTTCGCTCGGTTAGCTCCTGTGGCTCCATGGCCTAATTTTTGTATGAAGAATTAAAAAAAATAGAAATTAAAAAAAAAAGTTTACGTCTCCTCGTCTCCAAGGGTCCTCTACAACATTAGTTTAAGCACTTCCTACCCATCTCTTATAGTTACATGGGAACCCGTGAGCGTTACTTCAGGATGACTACTTAAATTTCTCCAATATCTTTTTTGTAGGTTACAATTCTCAGTTCTTCATAAATGTCGCACACTCGCCAATCTCGCTTCGCTCGGTTAGCTCCTGTAGCTCCATGGCATAATTTTTGTATGAAAAAAAAAAAAAAAATGGAAATTTAAAAAAAAAAGTATACATGACCTCGTCTCCAAGGGTCTTATACAACATTTGTTTTAGCACTTTCTACCGATCTCTTATAGTTTCATGGGAACCCGTGAGCGTTACATCAGGATGACTGCTTAAATTTCTCCAATGACTTTTTTGCAGGTCATTATACACAGTTCTTCATAAATGTCGCACACTCGCCAACCTCGCTTCGCTCGGTTAGCTCCTGTGACTCCATAGCATATTTTTTGTATGAAAAAAACGTAAAATTTCGGAATTTAAAAAAAAAAAAAAAATTTTTGCTAATCGCCAAGAGTCCTCTACAACAAAATGTTCTAGAGTTTTTTGATATCTTTTGTGGTTTCCGAGGAACCCATCAACTTTACACCACCACGACTACTCACCGACATAAAAAAAATTTTGGGATACACAAAAGCAAGAATCTTTACTATATTGAAATTTTGCGACTTGCGGTCTTTCCGTTTGGCCACAGCAGTTTATTCAAATTTTTGTTCGAAAAAACGAAAAAAAAAATAGAATTTAAATAAAAAAAAAAAAATTTCCTCGTCGCCAAGGGTCCTCCATATGATGGTGTTGAAATTTTTTTCCCATCTCTTTTGGTTCCCTGGGAACCTATCGGCGTTTCATGAGATTGAATACTTGAATGTCATTGATGACTCTTTTGGGGGTCAACAGACCCAAATCTTTACAATTATCGCAAATTCGCAATCCTCGCTTGGCCAGTTTCGATTTTCGCGAAATTTGTATGAAAAAAAAAAAAAAACGCGGAATTTAAAAAAAAAAATGTGACGTCACCCCCTCTCCCAGGGTCCTTTATGACATTTGCTTGAGCACCCCCCGACTACCTCTTACGGTTCTCCAAGAACCCCTCGACGTTACATCAAAATGACGCTTCAGCCCCCCTCGATGACCTTTGTCGTATTACCCAAGACGAAGTCTATACAAAATTTGCAATTTGGCAAGTTGTACTCTTTTCGTTTGACCCACAAAGTTTTTCAAAAATTTCCATACAAAAAAACAAAAGAATTTTGGAATTTAAAAAAAAAACTATGACGTCACCTCGTCTCCGAGGGTCCTCTACAAAGTTTGTTCGAACACCCCCCCTCCAACTATTACCGTTTCCCCGGAACCCTCACCGACTTTTTTCCCTGATGGAAAGTCTTGGTTTTCGGATTTTTCCCATTGGTTTGAGCACCATACCTATACGATCCGACACTCACTCGACCCCCAACTATTACAGTTTTGGCCCTACATTTCTGTCAGTCAGTGAGTGGTAGCTTAGAGCTTTATATATATAAACTAGTTGTTTCGTACTGCACGGCCCACGAGTGGACCGTGGGGATTGTCGTGAGCGTGGTCTGCTTTGTGTCTGTTGTACTTAAAAAAAATCCCTATCGAAATCTCTAGTGAGATTGGTACCAAAATCGTTAGCTAAAACTGTATAAAATATTATATTCAAAGTGATAAATATAGTAAAATTGAAATGTATAAAATATTATATTCAAAGTGATAAATATAGTAAAATTGAAATGTATAAAATATTATATTCAAAGTGATAAATATAGTAAAATTGAAATGTATAAAATATTATATTCAAAGTGATAAATATAGTAAAATTGAAATGTATAAAATATTATATTCAAAGTGATAAATATAGTAAAATTGAAATGTATAAAATATTATATTCAAAGTGATAAATATAGTAAAATTGAAATGTATAAAATATTATATTCAAAGTGATAAATATAGTAAAATTGAAATGTATAAAATAAAATATGTTTGATCCTAAACCTCGATAACAAATCCCTGTCGAAATCTTAATTACATTTGGGATCAAATTGGTAAATTACAACTTGATAAAATATTTCAATGGAAAACTCATTAAAATCAAAAACTACAGTGAGGATTGTCGTGAGCGTGGTCTGCTTTGTGTACTCATAGATTGTACTTAAAAAAAAAATCCTATATATATTGTTGTACTTTTCAAACAATCCCTGTCGAATATCAATGTATCGATAAAATATCCCAATTAATATTTCTTATAAGTTGTTACATGGGGACCCGTCAGCGTCACACCAGAATGACTACTTAAATTGTATTATTAACCTTATTGCAGGTCACTATACTCAGTTCCTCCTAAATGTCGCACACTCGCCAACCTCGCTTCGCTCGGTTAGCTCCTGTAGCTCCATGGCATAATTTTTGTATGTTGAATTTTTTAAAATTTGGAAAAAAAAAAAAAAAGTTTACATCTCCTCGTCTCCAAGGGTCCTCTACAACATTAGTTTAAGCACTTCCTACCCATCTCTTATAGTTTCATGGGAACCCGTGAGCGTTACATCAGAATGACAACTTAATTTTCTCCAATATCTTTTTTGCAGGTTACTATACTCAGTTCTTCATAAATGTCGCACACTCGCCAACCTCGCTTCGCTCGGTTAGCTCCTGTAGCTCCTTGGCATAATTTTTTTATGGAGAATTTTTAAAAAGTTGAAAATTAAAAAAAAAAAGTTTACATCTCCTCGTCTCCAAGGGTCCTCTACAACATTAGTTTAAGCACTTCCTACCCATCTCTTATAGTTTCATGGGAACCCGTGAGCGTTACATCAGGATGACTACTTAAATTTCTCCAATATCTTTTTTGTAGGTTGCTATACTCAGTTTTTCATAAATGTCGCACACTCGCCAACCTCGCTTCGCTCGGTTAGCTCCTGTAGCTCCATGGCCTAATTTTTATATGGAAAATTTTTAAAAAGTTGAAAATGAAAAAAAAAAGTTTACATCTCCTCGTCTCCAAGGGTCCTCTACAACATTAGTTTAAGCACTTCCTACCCATCTCTTATAGTTTCATGGGAACCCGTGAGCGCTACATCAGGATGACAACTTAATTTTCTCCAATATCTTTTTTGCAGGTTACTATACTCAGTTCTTCATAAATGTCGCACACTCGCCAACCTCGCTTCGCTCGGTTAGCTCCTGTAGCTCCATGGCATAATTTTTATATGGAGAATTTTTAAAAAGTTGAAAATTAAAAAAAAAAGTTTACATCTCCTCGTCTCCAAGGGTTCTCTACAACATTAGTTTTGGCACCCACCACCCATCTCTTATAGTTTCATGGGAACCCATCAGCGTTACACCAGGATGACTACTTAAATTTCTCAAATATCTTTTTTGAAGGTTACTATACTCAGTTCTTCATAAATGTCGCACACTCGCCAACCTCGCTTCGCTCGGTTAGCTCCTGTAGCTCCATGGCATAATTTTTGTATAAAGAATTTAAAAAAAGTTTGAAATAAAAAAAAAAGTTTTCATCACCTCGTCTCCAAGGGTCCTCTACAACATTAGTTTAAGCACTTCCTACCCATCTCTTATAGTTTCATGGGAACCCGTCAGCGTTACATCAGAATAATTACTTAAATTTCTCGAATGACTTTATTGCAGGTAACTATACTCAGTTCTTCATAAATGTCGCACACTCGCCAACCTCGCTTCGCTCGGTTAGCTCCTGTAGCTCCATGGCATATTTTTTGTATGAAAAAAAAAAACATTGGAAATTAAAAAAAAATAGTTTACAACACCTCGTCTCCCAGGGTCCTCTACAACATTAGTTTAAGCACTTCCTACCCATCTCTTATAGTTTCATGGGAACCCGTGAGCGCTACATCAGGATGACAACTTAAATTTCTCCAATATCTTTTTTGCAGGTTACTATACTCAGTTCTTCATAAATGTCGCACACTCGCCAACCTCACTTCGCTCGGTTAGCTCCTGTAGCTCCATGGCCTAATTTTTGTATGGAGAATTTTTAAAATGTTGAAAATTAAAAAAAAAAAGTTTACGTCTCCCCGTATCCAAGGGTCCTCTAGAATATTAGTTTCGGCACTCACCACCTATCTCTTATAGTTTAATGGGAACCCGTCAGCGTTACATCAGGATGACTACTAAAATTTCTACAATGAATTTTTCGCAGGTCACTTTACTTAGTTCTTTATAAATGTCGCACACTCGCCAACCTCGCTTCGCTCGGTTAGCTCCTGTAGCTCCATGGCTTAATTTTTGTATGGAGAATTTAAAAAATATTGGAATTAAAAAAAAAAAAGTTTACATCAACTCGTCTCCAAGGGTCCTCTACAAAATTAGTTTTGGCACCCACCACCCATCTCTTATAGTTTCATGGGAACCCATCAGCTTTACATCAGAATGACTACTTAAATCTCTCTAATATCTTTTTTGCAGGTTACTATACTCAGTTCTTCATAAATGTCGCACACTCGCCAACCTCGCTGCGCTCGGTTAGCTCCTGTAGCTCCATGGCCGAATTTTTGTATGAAAAAAAAAAAACCTTGGAAATTAAAAAAAAAAAGTTGACATCACCTCGTCTCCAAAGGTCCTCTACAACATTAGTTTCGGCACCCACCACCTATCTCTTACGGTTAACTCGGAACCCGTCAGCGATTCATCAGAATGATGATTCATTACCCCTTAGTGACCTTTCTAGGATAAAAAATGATGAAAGATTTACAAATATCGTAATTTTAAAAGTAGCAATCTTTTTGTTTGGCTACAACAGTTTTTTAAAAAAAATGTATGAAAAAAAAAAACAAAAATTGGAAATTAAAAAAAAAAAAAAAACTTTTCCTCGTCTCCACACGTTTCCTACACGTAGTTAAAATTAGCACGACTTGCCATTCCTGGTTGCATCGGAACCCCTCATCGTTACATGAGGATGTCTACCTAAAAATCATTTAAGACTTTTTGTGATATGGGGTGACCCACGTGACTACAACCAGCCAAAAATGGGCATTCTGGGTATGCTCGAAGTATGCTCTGTGAGTGCTCAAAGTCGGCCGCGAATGCAAAAAAAAAAAAAAATGGGAATTTAAAAAAAAAAAGTCACCACACCTCGTCTCCAGAAGCCCTCTCCAAAATTGGGTTCTAGCGTTTTTCGCCATCTCTTATGGTTTCCTGGGAACCCGTCAGCGTCACATCAGGTTCACTTTTAAAATTTCATTGATGACACTTTTGCTGTTCATCAGCCGCCAGTGTATGCAACCATGCCAAATTTGCAGTTGTCACTTGGCAGGTTTCGCTTCTACGAGCCTCCAAAGTACGTGTTTCGACTTTTGTATGAAAAAAAAAAAAAATCGCGGAATTAAAAAAAAAAAATGTGACGTCACCCCCTCTCCCAGGGTCCTTTATGACATTTGCTTGAGCACCCCCCGACTACCTCTTACGGTTCTCCGGGAACCCCTCGACGTTACATCAAAATGACGCTTCAGCCCCCCTCGATGACCTGTGTCGTATTAACCTAAACGAAGTCTATACAAAATTTGCAATTTGGCAAGCTGTACTCTTTTCGTTTGACCCACAAAGTTTTTCAAAAATTTCCATACAAAAAAACAAAAGAATTTTGGAATTTAAAAAAAAAACCATGACGTCACCTCGTCTCCGAGGGTCCTCTACAAAGTTTGTTCGAACACCCCCCCCCTAACTATAACCGTTTCGCCGGAACCGTCACCGACTTTTTTCCCTGATGGAAAGTCTTGGTTTTCGGATTTTTCCCATAGGTTTGAGCACCATACCTATACGATCCGACCGTCACCCAACCCCCAACTATTACAGTTTTGGCCCTACATTTCTGTCAGTCAGTCAGTGGTAGCTTAGAGCTTTATATAATATAACTAGTTGTTTCGTACTGCACGGCCCACGAGTGGACCGTGGGGATTGTCGTGAGCGTGGTCTGCTTTGTGTGTTATTGTATTAGTTGTAATCGATTAAAAAATCTACATTGTTACTTTTCTAATCGATAATTATGATCAAATCGTTAGCTAAAACTCAATAAAACAATCTAGTCAAAGTTTTTAAAAGACTAAAATTTATGTCTAAAATAAAATATGTTTGATCCTAAACCTCGATAACAAATCGATAACTCAATAATATAAGTTCTTCAGAAAAGTCGCAAACTCGCCAACCTCGCTTCGCTCGGTTAGCTCCTGTAGCTCCATGGCATATTTTTATATGAAGAATTTAAAAAAAGTTAAAAATTAAAAAAAAAAGTTTACATCTCCTCGTCTCCAAGGGTCCTCTAGAAAATTAGTTTAAGCACTTCCTACCCATCTCTTATAGTTTCATAGGAACCCGTGAGCGTTACATCAGGATGACTACTAAAATTTCTGCAATCACTTTTTTGCAGGTCACTATACTCAGTTCTTTATAACTATCGCACACTCACCAACCTCGCTTCGCTCGGTTAGCTCCTGTAGCTCCATTGCATAATTTTTGTATAAAAAAAATCAAAAAAGTAGGAAATAAAAAAAAAAAGTTTTCATCACCTCGTCTCCAAGGGTCCTCTACAACATTAGTTTAAGCACTTCATACCCATCTCTTATAGTTTCATAGGAACCCGTGAGCGTTACATCAGGATGACTACTAAAATTTCTGCAATCACTTTTTTGCAGGTCACTATACTCAGTTCTTTATAACTATCGCACACTCACCAACCTCGCTTCGCTCGGTTAGCTCCTGTAGCTCCATTGCATAATTTTTGTATAAAAAAAATCAAAAAAGTAGGAAATAAAAAAAAAAAGTTTTCATCACCTCGTCTCCAAGGGTCCTCTACAACATTAGTTTAAGCACTTCATACCCATCTCTTATAGTTTCATAGGAACCCGTGAGCGTTACATCAGGATGACTACTAAAATTTCTGCAATCACTTTTTTGCAGGTCACTATACTCAGTTCTTTATAACTATCGCACACTCACCAACCTCGCTTCGCTCGGTTAGCTCCTGTAGCTCCATTGCATAATTTTTGTATAAAAAAAATCAAAAAAGTAGGAAATAAAAAAAAAAAGTTTTCATCACCTCGTCTCCAAGGGTCCTCTACAACATTAGTTTAAGCACTTCATACCCATCTCTTATAGTTTCATAGGAACCCGTGAGCGTTACATCAGGATGACTACTAAAATTTCTGCAATCACTTTTTTTGCAGGTCACTATACTCAGTTCTTTATAACTATCGCACACTCACCAACCTCGCTTCGCTCGGTTAGCTCCTGTAGCTCCATTGCATAATTTTTGTATAAAAAAAATCAAAAAAGTAGGAAATAAAAAAAAAAAGTTTTCATCACCTCGTCTCCAAGGGTCCTCTACAACATTAGTTTAAGCACTT
This sequence comes from Tinea semifulvella, assembly GCA_910589645.1. NCBI lineage: Eukaryota > Metazoa > Arthropoda > Insecta > Lepidoptera > Tineidae > Tinea > Tinea semifulvella. The sequence continues at coordinate 4,845,740 of OU342587.1, read as the reverse complement.
CCTACCCATCTCTTATAGTTTCATGGGAACCCGTCAGCGTTACGTCAGAATGATTACTTAAATTTCTCCAATATCTTTTTTGCAGGTTACTAAACTCAGTTCTTCATAAATGTCGCACACTCGCCAACCTCGCTTTGCTCGGTTAGCTCCTGTAGCTCCATGGCATATTTTTTGTATGAAAAAAAAAAACATTGGAAATTAAAAAAAAAAAGTTTACAACACCTCGTCTCCCAGGGTCCTCTACAACATTAGTTTAAGCACTTCCTACCCATCTCTTATAGTTTCATGGGAACCCGTGAGCGTTACTTCAGGATGACTACTTAAATTTCTCCAATATCTTTTTTGTAGGTTACAATTCTCAGTTCTTCATAAATGTCGCACACTCGCCAACCTCGCTTCGCTCGGTTAGCTCCTGTAGCTCCATGGCATAACTTTTGTATGAAACAAAAAAAAAAAATGGAAATTAAAAAAAAAAAGTATACATGACCTCGTCTCCAAGGGTCTTATACAACATTTGTTTTAGCACTTTCTACCCATCTCTTATAGTTTCATGGGAACCCGTGAGAGTTACATCAGGATGACTGCTTAAATTTCTCCAATGACTTTTTTGCAGGTCATTATACACAGTTCTTCATAAATGTCGCACACTCGCCAACCTCGCTTCGCTCGGTTAGCTCCTGTGACTCCATAGCATATTTTTTGTATGAAAAAAACGTAAAATTTCGGAATTTAAAAAAAAAAAAAAATTTTTTGCTAATCGCCAAGGGTCCTCTACAACAAAATGTTCTAGAGTTTTTTGATATCTTTTGTGGTTTCCGAGGAACCCATCAACTTTACACCACCACGACTACTCACCGACATAAAAAAAATTTTGGGATACACAAAAGCAAGAATCTTTACTATATTGAAATTTCGCGACTTGCGGTCTTTCCGTTTGGCCACAGCAGTTTATTCAAATTTTTGTTCGAAAAAAAGAAAAAAAAAATGGAATTTAAAAAAAAAAAAAAAATATTTCCTCGTCGCCAAGGGTCCTCCATATGATGGTGTTGAAATTTTTTTCACATCTCTTTTGGTTCCCTGGGAACCTATCGGCGTTTCATGAGATTGACTACTTGAATGTCATTGATGACTCTTTTGGGGGTCAACAGACCCAAATCTTTACAATTATCGCAAATTCGCAATCCTCGCTTGGCCAGTTTCGATTTTCGCGAAATTTGTATGAAAAAAAAAAAAAAACGCGGAATTTAAAAAAAAAAATATGCCGTCACCCCTTCTCCCAGGGTCCTTTATGACATTTGCTTGAGCACCCCCCGACTACCTCTTACGGTTCTCCGGGAACCCCTCGACGTTACATCAAAATGACGCTTCAGCCCCCCCTCGATGACCTTTGTCGTATTAACCAAGACGAAGTGTATACAAAATTAGCAATTTGGCAAGTTGTGCTCTTTTCGTTTGACCCACAAAGTTTTTCAAAAATTTCCATACAAAAAAACAAAAGAATTTTGGAATTTAAAAAAAAAAACATGACGTCACCTCGTCTCCGAGGGTCCTCTACAAAGTTTGTTCGAGCACCCCCCCTCCAACTATTACCGTTTCCCCGGAACCGTCACCGACTTTTTTCCCTGATGGAAAGTCCAGAATGTCGGATTTTTCCCATAGGTTTGAGCACCATACCTATACGATCCGATACTCACCCGACCCCCAACTATTACAGTTTTGGCCCTACATTTCTGTCAGTCAGTGAGTGGTAGCTTAGAGCTTTATATATATAAACTAGTTGTTTCGTACTGCACGGCCCACGAGTGGACCGTGGGGATTGTCGTGAGCGTGGTCTGCTTTGTGTCTGTTGTACTTAAAAAAAATCCCTATCGAAATCTCTAGTGAGATTGGTACCAAAATCGTTAGCTAAAACTGTATAAAATATTATATTCAAAGTGATAAATATAGTAAAATTGAAATGTATAAAATTAAATATGTTTGATCCTAAACCTCGATAACAAATCCTTGTCTAAATCTTAATTACATTTGGAATCAAATTGGTAAATTACAACTTGACAAAATAATTCAATGGAAAACTAATTAAAAATTAAAAAGTACAGTGAGGATTGTCGTGAGCGTGGTCTGCATTGTGTACTCGTAGACTGTACTTTAAAAAAATCCCTATCGATATTTATTTTTAAATTGGGATCAAAATCGTTAGCTAAAACTCAATAAAACAATCTAGTCAAAGTTTTTAAAAGACTGAAATTTAAATGTTTAAAATAAAATATGTTTGATCCTAAACCTTGATAACAAATCCCTGTCGAAATCTTAATTGAATTTGGGATCAAAATCGTCAATTACCACTTGATAAAATATTGCAATTGATAAGTCAATAAAAAACTTAAAACGTACAGTTGCGATTGCCGTGAGCGCAGTATGCTTTGTATATATTGTTGTACTTTACAAAAAATCCCTGTTGAAAATCAGTACATCGATAAAATATCCCCATTAATATTTCTTATAAGTTGTTACATGGAAACCCTTTAGCGTCACACCAGAATGACTACTTAAATTTTTTAATTAACTTTTTTGCATTTCACTAAACTCAGTTCCTCGTAAATGTCGCACACTCGCCAACCTCGCTTCGCTCGGTTAGCTCCTGTGGCTCCATAGTGTAATTTTTGTATGAAAAAATAAAAAAAGGGGTATAAATTTAAAAAAAGTTTACATTACCTCGTCTCCAAGGGTCCTCTACAATATTAGTTTAAGCACCCCCCACCCATCACTTATAGTTTCATGGGAACCCGTCAGCGTTACATCAGAATGACTACTTAAATTTCTCCAATATCTTTTTTGCAGGTTACTATACTCAGTTCTTCATAAATGTCGCACAATCGCCAACCTCGCTTCGCTCGGTTAGCTCCATGGCATAATTTTTATATAGAGAATTTTTAAAAAGTTGAAAATTTTAAAAAAAAGTTTACATCTCCTCGTCTCCAAGGGTCCTCTACAACATTAGTTTAAGCACTTCCTACCCATCTCCAATACTTTCATGGGAACCCGTGAGCGTTACATCAGGATGACTACTTAAATTTCTCCAATATCTTTTTTGCAGGTTATAATTCTCAGTTCTTCATAAATGTCGCACACTCGCCAACCTCGCTTCGCTCGGTTAGCTCCTGTAGCTCCAAGGCCTAATTTTTGTATGGAGAATATTTAAAATGTTGGAAAAAAAAAAAAAAAAGTTTACATCACATCGTCTCCAAGGGTCCTCTACAACATTAGTTTCGGCACCCACCACCTATCTCTTATAGTTTCATGGGAACCCGTCAGCGTTACATCAGAATGACTACTTAAATTTCTCCAATATCTTTTTTGCAGGTTACTACACTCAGTTCTTTATAAATGTCGCACACTCGCCAACCTCGCTGCGCTCGGTTAGCTCCTGTAGCTCCATGGCCTAATTTTTATATGAAAAAACAAAAACTTTGGAAATAAAAAAAAAAAAGTTTACATCACCTCGTCTCCAAGGGTCCTCTACAACATTAGTTTCAGCACCCACTACCTATCTCTTATAGTTTCATGGGAACCCGTCAGCGTTACATCAGAATGACTACTTAAATTTCTCCAATATCTTTTTTGCAGGTTACTACTCTCAGTTCTTTATAAATGTCGCACACTCGCCAACCTCGCTGCGCTCGGTTAGCTCATGTAGCTCCACGGCCGAATTTTTGTATGAAAAAAAAAAACCTTTAAAAATTAAAAAAAAAAGTTTACATCACCTCGTCTCCAAGGGTCCTCTACAACATTAGTTTCAGCACCCACTACCTATCTCTTATAGTTTCATGGGAACCCGTCAGCGTTACATCAGAATGACTACTTAAATTTCTCCAATATTTTTTTTGCAGGTTACTATACTCAGTTCTTCATAAATGTCGCACACTCGCCAACCTCGCTGCGCTCGGTTAGCTCCTGTAGCTCCATGGCATAATTTTTGTATAAAGAATTAAAAAAAAAATTAAAATTAAAAAAATAATAATTGCGTCTCCTCGTCTCCAAGGGTCCTCTACAACATTAGTTTAAGCACTTCCTACCCATCTCTTACAGTTTCATGGGAACCCGTGAGTGTTACATCAGGATGACTACTTAAATTTCTGCAATGAATTTTTTGCAGGTCACTATACGCAGTTCTTCATAGATGTCGCACACTCGCCAATCTCGCTTCGCTCGGTTAGCTCCTGTAGCTCCATGGCATAATTTTTGTATGAAAAAAAAAAAAAAATTGAAATTAAAAAAAAAAAGTATACATGACCTCGTCTCCAAGGGTCTTATACAACATTTGTTTTAGCACTTTCTACCCATCTCTTATAGTTTCATGGGAACCCATGAGCGTTACATCAGGATGACTGCTTAAATTTCTCCAATGACTTTTTTGCAGGTCATTATACACAGTTCTTCATAAATGTCGCACACTCGCCAACCTCGCTTCGCTCGGTTAGCTCCTGTGACTCCATAGCATATTTTTTGTATGAAAAAAACGTAAAATTTCGGAATTAAAAAAAAAAAAAAAAATTTTTGCTAATTGCCAAGGGTCCTCTACAAAAAAATGTTCTAGGGTTTTTTGATATCTTTTGTGGTTTCCGAGGAACCCATAACTTTACACCACCACGATGACTCAGCGACAAAAAAAAAATTTTGGGATACACAAAAGCAAGAATCTTTACTATATTGAAATTTCGCGACTTGCGGTCTTTCCGTTTGGCCACAGCAGTTTAATCAAATTTTTGTTCGAAAAATCGAAAAAAAAAATGGAATTTAAAAAAAAAAAAAAAAAAATTCCTCGTCGCCAAGGGTCCTCCATATGATGGTGTTGAAATTTTTTTCCCATCTCTTTTGGTTCCCTGGGAACCCATCGGCGTTTCATCAGATTGACTACTTAAATGTCATCGATGAATCTTTTCGCGGTCAACAGAGCAAAATCTTCGCAATTATCGCAAATTCGCAATCCTCGCTTGGCCAGTTTCGATTTTCGCGAAATTTGTATGAAAAAAAAAAAAAAACGCGGAATTTAAAAAAAAAAATGTGATGTCACCCCCTCTCCCAGGGTCCTTTATGACATTTGCTTGAGCACCCCCCGACTACCTCTTACGGTTCTCCGGGAACCCCTCGACGTTACATCAAAATGACGCTTCAGCCCCCCTCGATGACCTTCCTCGTAATAAACAGGTCGAAATCTATACAAAAATCGCAATTATGCAAGTTGCACTCTTTTCGTTTGACCCCCACAGTTTTTCAAAAATTTCCATACAAAAAAACAAAAGAATTTTGGAATTTAAAAAAAAAACCATGACGTCACCTCGTCTCCGAGGGTCCTCTACAAAGTTTGTTCGAACACCCCCCCTCCAACTCTTACCGTTTCCCAGGAACCGTCACCTACTTTTTTCCCTGATGGAAAGTCCAGAATATCGGATTTTTCCCATTGGTTTGAGCACCATACCTATACGATCCGACACTCACTCGACCCCCAACTATTACAGTTTTGGCCCTACATTTCTGTCAGTCAGTGAGTGGTAGCTTAGAGCTTTATATATATAACTAGTTGTTTCGTACTGCACGGCCCACGAGTGGACCGTGGGGATTGTCGTGAGCGTGGTCTGCTTTGTGTTAGTTGTAATCGATACACAAATCTACATTGTTTCTTTTCTAATCGATAATTATGATCAAAATCGTTAGCTAAAACTCAATAAAAGAATCTAGTCAAAGTATTTAAAAACAAAGTATTTAACTAAAATTTATATGTCTAAAATAAAATATGTTTGATCCTAAACCTCGATAATAAATTCCTGTCGAAATCTTAATTGAATTTTGGATCAAAATCGTCAATTTCCACCTGATAAAATATTGCAATCGATAACTCAATAATATAAGTTCTTCAGAATAGTCGCACACTCGCCAACCTCGCTTCGCTCAGTTAGCTCCTGTAGCTCAATGGCATATTTTTTATATGAAGAATTTAAAAAAAGTTAAAAATTAAAAAAAAAGTTTATATCTCCTCGTCTCCAAGGGTCCTCTAGAACATTAGTTTAAGCACTTCCTACCCATCTCTTATAGTTTCATGGGAACCCGTCAGCGTTAAATCAGAATGACTTCTTAAATTTCTCCAATATCTTGTTTGCAGGTCACTATACTCAGTTCCTCCTAAATGTCGCACACTCGCCAACCTCGCTTCGCTCGATTAGCTCCTGTAGCTCCATGGCCTAATTTTTGTATGAAGAATTAAAAAAAAAATAGAAATAAAAAAAAAAAAAGTTTACGTCTCCACGTCTCCAAGGATCCTCTACAACATTAGTTTAAGCACTTCCTACCCATCTCTTATAGTTACATGGGAACCCGTGAGCGTTACATCAGGATGACTACTAAAATTTATCCAATGAATTTTTTGCAGGGCACTATACTCAGTTCTTCATAAATGTCGCACACTCGCCAACCTCGCCTCGCTCGGTTAGCTCCTGTAGCTCCATGGCCTAATTTTTGTATGAAAAAAAAAATTATCTTAAAAATAAAAATAAAAAAGTTTACAAGACCTCATCTCCAAGGGTCTTATACAACATTAGTTTAAGCACTTCCTACCCATCTCTTATAGTTTCATGGGAACCCGTGATCGTTACATCAGGATGACTACTAAAATTTATCCAATTAATTTTTTGCAGGTCACTATAATCAGTTCTTCATAAATGTCGCACACTTGCCAACCTCGCTTCGCTCGGTTAGCTCCTGTAGCTCCATGGCATAATTTTTATATGAAAAAAAAAAAAAAATGGAAATTAAAAAAAAAAAGTATACATGACCTCGTCTCCAAGGGTCTTATACAACATTTGTTTTAGCACTTTCTACCCATCTCTTATAGTTTCATGGGAACCCGTGAGCGTTACATCAGGATGACTGCTTAAATTTCTCCAATGACTTTTTTGCAGGTCATTATACACAGTTCTACATAAATGTCGCACACTCGCCAACCTCGCTTCGCTCGGTTAGCTCCTGTGACTCCATAGCATATTTTTTGTATGAAAAAAACGTAAAATTTCGGAATTTAAAAAAAAAAAAAAAAAATTTGCAAATTGCCAAGGGTCCTCTACAAAAAAATGTTCTAGGGATTTTTGATAGCTTTTGTGGTTTCCGAGGAACCCATCACTTTACACCACCACGACGACTCACCGACAAAAAAAAAATTTTGGGATACACAAAAGCAAGAATCTTCACTATATTGAAATTTCGCGACTTGCGGTCTTTTCGTTTGGCCACAGCAGTTTATTCAAATTTTTGTTCGAAAAACAGAAAAAAAAAATGGAATTTAAAAAAAAAAATAAAAAATTTCCTCGTCGCCAAGGGTCCTCCATATGATGGTGTTGAAATTTTTTTCCCATCTCTTTTGGTTCCCTGGGAACCCATCGGCGTTTCATGAGATTGACTACTTAAATGTCATCGATGACTCTTTTCGCGGTCAACAGAGCGAAATCTTCGCAATTATCGCAAATCCGCAATCCTCGCTTGGCCAGTTTCGATTTTCACGAAATTTGTATGAAAAAAAAAAAAAAACGCGGAATTTAAAAAAAAAAATGTGACGTTACCTCCTCTCCCAGGGTCCTTTATGACATTTGCTTGAGCACCCCCCGACTACCTCTTACGGTTCTCCGGGAACCCTTCGACGTTACCTCAAAATGACGCTTCAGCCCCCCTCGATGACCTTCCTCGTAATAAACAGGACGAAATCTATACAAAAATCGCAATTATGCAAGTTGCGCTCCTTTCGTTTGACCCCCACAGTTTTTCAAAAATTTCCATACAAAAAAACAAAAGAATTTTGGAATTTAAAAAAAAAACCATGACGTCACCTCGTCTCCGAGGGTCCTCTACAAAGTTTGTTTGAACACCCCCCCCCTAACTATAACCGTTTCGCCGGAACCGTCACCGACTTTTTTCCCTGATGGAAAGTCTTGGTTTTCAGATTTTTCCCATAGGTTTGAGTACCATACCTATACGATCCGATCATCACCCAACCCCCAACTATTACAGTTTTGGCCCTGTATTTCTGTCAGTGAGTGGTAATTAGAGCTTTATATAATATAACTAGTTGTTTCGTACTGCACGGCCCACGAGTGGACCGTGGGGATTGTCGTGAGCGTGGTCTGCTTTGTGTCTGTTGTACTTTAAAAAAATCCCTATCGAAATCTCTAGTGAGATTGGTACCAAAATCGTTAGCTAAAACTGTATAAAATATTATATTCAAAGTGATAAATATAGTAAAATTGAAATGTATAAAATAAAATATGTTTGATCCTAAACCTCGATAACAAATCCTTGTCGAAATCTTAATTACATTTGGAATCAAATTGGTAAATTACAACTTGACAAAATAATTCTATGGAAAACTAATTAAAAATTAAAAAGTACAGTGAGGATTGTCGTGAGCGTGGTCTGCTTTGTGTGTTATTGTATTCGATAAAAAATCTACATTGTCAATTTTTGCAATCGATAATTATGATCAAAATCGTTAGCTAAAACTCGATAAACAATCCAATAAAAAGTAAAAAAAAAACAGTAATATATGTTGTTTTAAATATATAATATGTTTGATCCTAAACCTCGATAACAAATTCCTGTCGAAATCTTAATTGAATTTGGGATCAAATTGGTTAATTACAACTTGATAAAATATTTTAATGGGAAACTAATTAAAAATTAAAAACTACAGTGAGGATTGTCGTGAGCGTGGTCTGCTTTATGTACTCATAGTACTTTAAAAAAAAATCCTATATATATTGTTGTACTTTCCAAAAAAATCCTGTCAAAAATCAATGTATCGATAAGATATCCCTATTAATATTTCTTATAAGTTGTTACATGGGAACCCGTCAGCGTCATACCAGAATGACTACTTAAATTTTATAATTAACTTTATTGCAGGTCACTATACTCAGTTCCATGTAGCTCCATGGCATAATTTTTGTATGTTGAATTTAAAAAAATTGGAAATTAAAAAAAAAAGTTTACATCTCCTTGTCTCCAAGAGTCCTCTACAACATTAGTTTATGCACTTCCTACCCATCTGTTATAGTTTTATGGGAACCCGTGAGCGTTACATCAGGATGACTACTTAAATTTCTCCAATATCTTTATTGCAGGTTACTATACTCATTTCTTCATAAATGTCGCACATTTGCCAACTTCGCTTCGCTCGGTTAGCTCCTGTAGCTCCATGGCATAATTTTTATATGGAGAATTTTTAAAAAGTTGAAAAAAAAAAAAAAAAGTTTACATCTCCTCGTTTCCAAGGGTCTTCTACAACATTAGTTTAAGCACTTCCTACCCATCTCTTATAGTTACATGGGAACCCGTGAGCGTTACATCAGGATGACTACTAAAATTTCTCCAATGAATTTTTTGCAGGTCACTATACTCAGTTATTCAAAAATGTCGCACACTCGCCAACCTCGCTTCGCTCGGTTAGCTCCTGTAGCTCCATGGCCTAATTTTTGTATGAAGAATTTAAAAAAAAATAGAAAATAAAAAAATAAGTTTACGTCTCCTCGTCTCCAAGGGTCCTCTACAACATTAGTTTAAGCACTTCCTACCCATCTCTTATAGTTACATGGGAACCCGTGAGCGTTACATCAGGATGACTACTAAAATTTCTCCAATGAATTTTTTGCAGGTCACTATACTCATTTATTCATAAATGTCGCACACTCGCCAACCTCGCTTCGCTCGGTTAGCTCCTGTAGCTCCATGGCCTACTTTTTGTATGAAGAATTTTAAAAAAAATAGAAATTAAAAAAAAAAGTTTACGTCTCCTCGTCTCCAAGGGTCCTCTACAACATTAGTTTAAGCACTTCCTACCCATCTCTTATAGTTTCATGGGAACCCGTGAGCGTTACATCAGGATGACTGCTTAAATTTCTCCAATGACTTTTTTGCAGGTCATTATACACAGTTCTTCATAAATGTCGCACACTCGCCAACCTCGCTTCGCTCGGTTAGCTCCTGTGACTCCATAGCATATATTTTGTATGAAAAAAACGTAAAATTTCGGAATTTAAAAAAAAAAAAAAAATTTTTGCTAATCGCCAAGAGTCCTCTACAACAAAATGTTCTAGAGTTTTTTGATATCTTTTGTGGTTTCCGAGGAACCCATCAACTTTACACCACCACGACTACTCACCGACATAAAAAAAAATTTGGGATACACAAAAGCAAGAATCTTTACTATATTGAAATTTTGCGACTTGCGGTCTTTCCGTTTGGCCACAGCAGTTTATTCAAATTTTTGTTCGAAAAAACGAAAAAAAAAATGGAATTTAAATAAAAAAAAAAAAAAATTCCTCGTCGCCAAGGGTCCTCCATATGATGGTGTTGAAATTTTTTTCCCATCTCTTTTGGTTCCCTGGGAACCTATCGGCGTTTCATGAGATTGACTACTTGAATGTCAATGATGACTCTTTTGGGGGTCAACAGACCCAAATCTTTACAATTATCGCAAATTCGCAATCCTCGCTTGGCCAGTTTCGATTTTCGCGAAATTTGTATGAAAAAAAAAAAAAAAACGCGGAATTAAAAAAAAAAAATGTGACGTCACCCCCTCTCCCAGGGTCCTTTATGACATTTGCTTGAGCACCCCCCGACTACCCCTTACGGTTCTCCGGGAACCCCTCGACGTTACATCAAAATGACGCTTCAGCCCCCCTCGATGACCTTTGTCGTATTAACCAAGACGAAGTCTATACAAAATTTGCAATTTGGCAAGTTGTACTCTTTTCGTTTGACCCACAAAGTTTTTCAAAAATTTCCATACAAAAAAACAAAAGAATTTTGGAATTTAAAAAAAAAACTATGACGTCACCTCGTCTCCGAGGGTCCTCTACAAAGTTTGTTCGAACACCCCCCCTCCAACTATTACCGTTTCCCCGGAACCCTCACCGACTTTTTTCCCTGATGGAAAGTCTTGGTTTTCGGATTTTTCCCATTGGTTTGAGCACCATACCTATACGATCCGACACTCACTCGACCCCCAACTATTACAGTTTTGGCCCTACATTTCTGTCAGTCAGTGAGTGGTAGCTTAGAGCTTTATATATATAAATATGTATATATTTACCAAAAAAAAAAAGTATAATATGTAGTTTATCAACCATCTAGTTTCCGTAACACAAGCCTCGTAGCTTACCACGGAAACTAGATGGCGCTGTGTGACCTGTCTGGTAATATTTATTATTTTAATATTTCAAATCATCGTGGTTTCATTAGTATATGGTGATAGGTATGTTAAATGCATGAACGACCATGAATAAATGATAGATCTGTCTATGCATAAATAAAAAGATGACGCAAAACATTACCATATAAAATGCAACCACAAATAATGTCTATTTCTGCTGTAAAAGTTTTTGCTTTCTCTAAAGAAAATCTGATCCTAAGTGATCAGTAATATATCAAAGAAGAGCCTAAAAAGTTTAATATGTCACAAATGTCACTTCAATAGTACGAATTGGAGGCGTAGACATACACCTTACAGACTAGTGCAGGTTTTCTGAGGGAATCAATACTCGTAAGATACAAGTAAAGGTTGCGCGATGAAAAATGGGTACAACTGCTTTTGTGGCCTAGCGGTTAAGTCCGTAGATTTAGGCCTGGTTCGATTCTTGAAAATAATTAAATTGATATTTAATTTATTAGTGATATTTCCCGAGTTTGGTAAGCTGGAGACATCGACTAACTTGCCACTTGTCTTGATTGGCCTATAGCAAAGTTGGCTAAATGTGAATCCGCTACTTTATAAGCGTGGTTTCTGACAACCCCTAAAGTCGTTATGATACTTTTATCTATCAACACAGCCACTTGTTTTAAGTCCTAAAGGGTTGTTTTTATAAAACTCTTACTACATTGTCCTAAATAGGTTAGTTTTATAACTGTACAATTATTTTGAATTCATAATTTTGTTGGGGGTCATCAAATTTTAAATGTTACAAAATTTGTGCTTTTCTTGAAGTGATTCGCAGCAATATAACAAACACATCGGAAATATTGGAGTCCAAAGGGTGGTAAAACCTTCTGCCCCTTATATTAAGTAAAATTTTACGTTTTCCGTGGAAAAGGAATGCAAAGGGTCTAGCCCATACAGCCAAGTCTGATTTAATATATCTTTCTATGAGTTAATGAGGTTATCATCAAATTCCAGATGTTGCAGAATTTGTTGCTTTTCTTCGAGTCACTCGATACATTATCGCCCAAACACGTCGGGTATAATATAGGAGTTCACAAGGCAGGCATTAAGCTCGCCTATATACCTGCACGTTTTTTTTTTTTTGTGCAATAAAGAATATATTATTATTATTACTTACATGCCCGCGCAAAATGGCGCGAGGGACTCCTAATTTTATTTGTAGTTTATTGTCATGATGGGCGTATAGTAAAGTTGTCTAAAATGTAAATGCGTTTCTTAAAAATAAAAAACAGTATTTGTAATTTTATATAGTGTAAATATTTTTTTCGGATAAATATCTTATAAAAATAGAGAGTAAATAATATAATTTCGGACAAAGACTAATATTTTAACAATACCCGTAACATGCCTAGTTCTTAGTCCATGATGGAAGATCATTTTGAACTCAGTCACGTTCCATCTAATTTAGCGCATTTCTTTTCTCTGTAGTTTTTCTTCTCATTTATTATCTGCCGGTGTCGAAAGTCTCGGCTCATTGTGCCATTGAGTGAGGGAGCGTTTTGGCTTGTCACGTGCAAAAAAATGTATCAACCCTTCCTTCGAGATTTGAAAGAGATTTTTCGACAAAGGTTTCATTGTTTTTAGCTACTTGACAATTTGCGTTTTTGTCAGAAAGTTGGTTTTAATGAGTTACTTGTATATAATTAATAGGTTTTAAATAAAAATTGTTTACCGTAATAGTTATATTATTATTTAAATGATACTGAATTTGAATATTATTGAATATCTTGGAGCCCGAAATGTTCACCCACACAAGTGTCACCCGGGAGGATTACTGGTGGATGAACTGCGACTGCAATGTTGTCACGATCCCTAACAATGCGAAATGGGGTACTGAATAAAGATGGGATAGTTACATTGTCTGGTAGCAGTAGCTCTTCTTCCAAGAACTCTCCGACTCTTGTGCCTGATGGTGACGACTATGACCCCGTAGCAAGCGGAGATGGTCAGCGCTGGGGCCACGAACAGTGAGACGAAGACGCTGGTGATCCAAATCCTCCACTGCAGCTTCGACAGGTCTACCCAGCATTGCGGTTTACCTGTGCATAGGGAATTATTCATTAATTCATTATCATTACAACCCCTTGAACCAAGCTTCCTAGAGATGGGCATACCAGGACGTATATCTGGAGAATTTGGCCCAACAAAGCCACGCTTGTTTAAATTTCAGATGACAATTTATTAACAATTCAAATTGGTATTAGTGGAACCGAGACCGACGCCTAAACGTGCTCTCCGAGGCACGGAATCAGTGGTGTTGTAAATCTATGACAAATATAGGTAAGAAAATTGTATTTATCATTGATACAAGCCGGGGTTCAAACTGAACGTTTTAGGATTTTAAGGAAAGCGTTCTTACATTTTTTTTTTTTTTTTCTTTTTAGACAGGTCACACAGCGCCATCTAATTTCCGTGGTAAGCTACTAATATTATACTTTTTTTTTTTGTAAATATGTACATATTATACATATAAACCCAGACCGAGACAAATTATACAATGTACAACTTGCCCCCGGTGGGAATCGAACCCACGACCTCCCGACTTCACGGCAACGTTTGTTACCAAGAGACCGGAGGCGGTCAAATTAAAAAATAAAAATTAATGATGAAAAAATTAATTATTACATTACAATAACTAATTAATAATAATTCCAATTAGTAATTGTTTGTAATTAATTAATACAAATCGTACAAGTATTCAAGCCTTACCAGTGATTTTCTTTTGGTAATATGCATTTGTGGTCTCTAGAACCCCTTTACTATAACGATCTTATAGCTTCGTACATCATTGAAATGAGGAAAAAATCTGGTATAAGACAAAACGTCGCTTGGTTTATTGACTTTCAAGCGTGTCGATATACAACTTAACATTATAATTAATGATTGACGTCCTAAAGCATCTTATTACACATGTAAAAATACAATAATAATAATAATAAGGCACACAAAATAAACAAAATTAATTTTAGTAGCCCAAAAATCGGCAAAAAAAATTCAAAGTCGAAAATCTCGAAAAGGGTTAAATTTAGGGTAGGGTGTTTCATAGAGAAATAAGTCAGAACTGATGGGTACTCCACGCCCTGAACGGATCTAGCACGACTTTTTCTGTAACCCTGTATAATATAGCAAACTTTAATAGCAACTATGATTGAATTTACCTTGTACCTGAGCTTCGTCGAATAGAAATAACATCGGCAAACAGAATACGAAGCTCACGAACCACGCCGACAGAATCAAAGCTCGAGCTCGGCGCCCTGGATAAGTATATATAGAGTTATATAGTATATACATTTTGTTGACACTAAAAAAATATAAATATTAACCTCAAAGAAAAGTCTAGATTTCAGAAGATCTTCATTGCACAATGAACAAAAGCACATTTAAATGTACATAGGCGAATTTAATGTCTAGTGACATTTTCTACCAGCTAACCTTTGGTATAGTTAGCAGTGATTGTGGGTGCATTAAATCACTATATTAAATCGGACTTTAAAAAAATATATATTTTAAACTATATGCGACGTGTGTAGACACATTAGCTCCATCCAGGCGACCTCGTCAAGTGAGGCGGGAGAGCGGCTTTTTCTGCGGAGAACCTCAAATTGCGCAAATATGCCAACCTTGGTTCCGGTTAGGGTCGAGATGATGGGCCCATGGGGACCGTCAGCGAGGCGCTTGGCCAACGAGTTGCCAAAGCGGCTGACAGCAAGGTCTGGAGACAGGAAGGCTGGCAATTATTTCTGCCAACGTATTAGCCTCGCTATACAGAGGGGAAATGTTGCCATTCTCCTTGGGACTATCTCGGATGATACATCTCTAGAGGTCATTTTTTATTTATAATTTAGTTTATTTTTAATTTTATTATTTAGGTAGCTTTTATATTGTAATTCTTTTATACTGGTTGTATATTACTTCGAATAATTTAATAATAAATAAATATTAGATATATTATTTTAAAATAAAATTTTAACTATTACTAGCATCTAAAGCTAAAACACTTATACACTAATATATAAATATATAAAAGTACATATAATACAAAATAATAAAATTACATACAATATTATACCAATTTATAGAGGTTATGTCGACTCGTCTTGCTTTTTGTGAAGGTGTAAGGTAAGTTAAAACACTTAAGTGAAGGTGCTTTTTGAACGTTATAGTAATATATAGAAGTTAATAGGTTCTCTCGTATTATTACAAATGTAAAATTGATAATCGTACAGCGAAGACAGATAGAGATAAATTCTTTATTGCACAGAAAATAATACATTTTACAGTACATAGGCGAGCTTAATGTCTAAAAACATTTTCTAACAGCTAACCTTTGAGAGATGGAAGCAGGGATTGTATGACCGCTAATATTTGAGATAAAGAGATTTATTGAGTTAAAAACTTATGACAAAAAAAGAACGATATTAAATGTATAATATATATACATACAATACATAGTTAACACATACATATACTGGTTACATACTATATTTATATATACGAGTATATACATATATACATACATACAATAATATACCGATTTAGTCAAGTTATGTAGACTCGTCTTGCTTCTTGTAAAAGTATTTAGTGAGCAAATTTTATTGTTATTAACAGAGGGTACTTCCCCGCCCCGGCACACTGGGCAAATTACCACCATCAGTCCGCCTACTACCTATTTGTTGTTCTCGTTGAAATTTAAAATGAGAACTAATATTGTTAGCCATGGTGATATTAATATAAAAATAACACCGCTTCAAACAAGACTTACTGAAGCTTAGGCTGGGTTGTACCAAAACGAATTACATAATAGCGGCGACGAGCTGATGGCTGACCTTAAAAATAAAACTGATGTTGAAATTATAGATAATACGTTTTGGTGCAACTTAGCCTTAGACAGCGCCATAAGATGCGACGTAACGAAACTACAAATTGACAGCTGCTGTCAATTCATAGTTTCGTTACGTCGCATCTTATGGCGCTGTCTAATCGTATGTATATTTTTTTTATGCATGCACATTTCAACCCATCGCGTCAACGTTTACACATCCGGAATGCTCAGGCCTTTAATTGTATTGTTATTATTACTTCTACTTACAACTCCCAGTAAAGTTCATAGGATGAGTAATAGCATCGCAGCGATCGATGCTGAGCGCGACGAGCACGTACGTAGAGGAATACGTAACGACACCCTGTGAATGAACAAATTGACTCAGTTACCACAAAACACGTACGTCATCTTGCAACTATCTTTAAAACCCCAAAAACACAAGAGTATAGTACTCTCCACATTAAAGACAAGCTTTTCAGATAATACAGGATGGGCCACAAATGAGTTAACAAATAAAAAAATCGTATAAAAAAACCATTTGAGGTATTTTAAAAATTGTTTACAAGAAAATAAATTAGTTGGAATTACTTTTTAAAAAATTACATCATCTAAATGACCACCGTTTCGATTTTTGCACTCTTCTAAGCGAACACCGAAATTTTCGGATACTTGTCTACAAAGAGCCGGCGAATCGCCGACATCTCTTCGCTGATTTTTTCCTTTAGTTGACGTAGTGTATTTGGTTTATGGATATAGACACGACTCTTCAAATAACCCCATAAAAATAAGTCTGCTGGGGATAGATCTGGACTCCTGGGTAGCCATGGGACGTCGCCTCGTCTGGAAATCAGCTTTTCCGGAAACATTTCTTTGACCACCGGCAGGGACTCGTTGGATGTGTGACAAGTGGCTCCATCTAGTTGAAACCATGTGTTACGATTGTAGCCAGCGAATTCCAGTAGCTTCAGTGCCAAGAACTCCCGTAACATTTTCACATACTCAGCAGATTTACCAGTAACCGAACGGCCGCGAGAATCTTCAAAAAAGTAGGGTCCAATGATATTTTTAGTTGAAATTCCAACTCATACCGTTACCTTAGGAGAATGAAGTGGACTCTCGTGTTTAGCTTTGGGATTTTCGCTGCTCCAATACCTGCAATTCTGTTTGTTTACGTGCCCGTTGAGGTGGAAATGGGCTTTGTCGGAAAATAAGAGGTTATCAAAATTACTGAATCGACCTAACATTGTTTCGGCATACGACGTGCGCAAATTCAAATCATTATGTTTTAATTCCATTGCGACAAAATTTCTAAGGCCCCTCCCGCTCCCCGCGCGGCTTGTATTAGCGCAGGGTGTTAGGTTTAAATGTTAACGAATTCTTGGCCCACCCTGTATAATTAGTGTTGCCCAATCTTGGTATTGGTCTTTCAGTGCAAAGAAAGCAAGACCAAGACCAAGAACAAAAGTCTCTCAAGACTCTGCTTAGACTTTTTTTCTTATTTTTGCCAAAAATGGTAAGCGGTACGCAAGGTCCAGGCATGAGAACAACTGATGCCAGCAACAGACAGCCCACATTATGCCGCCCTATCAACATGCTTTTTGTACATTCGCTTGAAGGACTCCAGGTTATATGGATGGTAAAACACACTAGCTAGGAGACCATTCCACATCTTCAACGTGCACAGATATAAGAGTCTCCAAATTTATATGTACGCGTAGGGATATATATATTTTTTTTGGTCACACAGTGCCATCTAGTTTCCGTGGTAAGCTACTGTACTGGATGCATCAATTCAAATTCAATTGTCAATTGTAACAATTAAAGTTATAAATGGCATAAGTACCAGCTGAGAGCTTTCAAAATAAAACTGATACATTTGACGCAATTTTTATTTTAATCGTTACAAGATACTTCATTTTGGTGTAACTCAGCCTAAATGATCTCTTCGGTCACTGATCATGTTAAAAGCTCGTGTTAAAAGGTCATGTTATTTATTTATTTTATTTAAAAACTAACCTATAGGATATTGGGATCATTTAAAATTGAGTCCGGAGCGAATAAAAAAAAAGAAGAGAAAAATCGATCGTAATAATATTTAAAAACTACATAAAAAATACATAAATAAAATAAATATAATGCGAGTATAATATAATTATTAATAACATAATAATTATTTTATTTTATTTTGACAGCAAACAGTCATTTGCATCATATTACAAACATAATTAACATTAACAAGATTGAGTGTCGAGAATTTACTATATATATAATATATAAATAATACCTTCAAAACAACTTTTTAGGTGTATTACTACTTAAAACTACTGTCAATTAGATACACATAAACAAATATTTGGAATAATCATGTTGAAAGTAGTCATTAAAGTGGATCATTTTTTTTTTATTCTTGAAGATAAAAAAGCAGCTCGAATCATGAGCATGTACTATAAAATTGTATTATAGTACCTACTGGCTCCTAATACATTTCGAGAACAAAGATTTGGATAATAAAATCTAAATTTAACCTGTATAATAATTGAACAGAGATAATACTTTGAAATTAAATTACCTGTAAAAATTTGAATATCTTACAAGCCATTGAGCCAGCGAGCCACGATATGGTCATCCGCTGGACTAAATCCGGAAGCACTATGATCAAACCCACCCATAAATCTGTAACAAAAGTATTATATCAAAATGATTTTATTACATGCTTGGTTACATATGTAAGAAAGACATAAGGTGAGTGTGGCATATACATGCGCGAGATAAACTTTAAATGATGACCACTCATTGTTACTTATTGTATCGAGTCTTTTGTCGTAAATTTATGCAGATTACGATAACGCATTTGAATTCTATGTCATGCCTCGTCTTGTTACAAGTTCATGCTGGAGGATCTGGAAATAACAATAATAGCCTTTAATCACGCGTTCTCACATTCTTCGGACACGTGTCGCGGCGTGGAGATACATCCATTGAGCGCCTAGTAGTTCAAGAAAAAGTTGATGGCAAGAGAATGCGTAGGTCTTCGATGAAGTGGACTGACCAGGTTAAAGCACCAATGGATCGCCCCTTACATGAGTGCGCCAGGAAGGCAGTTCGAGAGGAGCGGCATGCCACTGACACTTAAGTGACGACCACGACCACTCAGCCAAGACTGTCACGACTAAGACTAATAAGTCACACTTCTCTTGTAGTTGGGCAAAGAACAGAAAAATATATGTATTTACAGAGTAGATAATTGTTTTGAGAGAGCCACCTAAGGTCACTATTTATGACTTTGTCTCTATTATCGAAAAATTGTTGCTATTTTATAAAGGGTTTATTTTATTAGGGAGTTTTAAACACTATCCCTATATCTACATTTACCCTAACTCACCTTTATTTATTTATTTATAATAGGGTAGCCAACAGTGCTAACATCACACACTTATTTGTACTTAACACTAAATCAGAAGTTAGATGTTGCACCTATTATAGGCGACCACCACATTACCACCCTAGCCTTTATTGCCTATAAAAAATAACAATATTATAAAATTTTCAATAAATATACAAAAACTAAATATTATTCGAAAAAATAAAACTAAAACAATTTAAAATATATATATATAGAATAAACATACAATTCCTTTTAGAAATAAAAAGTAAAAGTAATGAAAATAGCTAAAATAGTAAAGTAATAAAGTAAAATAAATAAAATTTAAATTATTTGTTATAAAACATATTTTTTCAATATGGCCTATATCAATATTTTGATATAGGCCACGTGATTGGTAGTTAGCTTGTCTCTTTGTTTATATCAGTCAATGACGTGCCTCAAAGGCATACGTTAAACATGTCAAAATATAATCAACCATTCTGCAACTGCCGTTCGTGTGGTAGACATTTTCTGGCCGATTACATTGCTCGATTATTTTCGCACAGGTGTCCTTCAAACCCATCCAAAGTGGCTTGTAAATAACTTACCAGCTATAGCGAGCTGCATGATAAAGAAGTTCATCCGGCTCTTCCTGGCCTTAGTGAGCAGCAGCGCAATAACCACGGTGGCGTTGCCGGCCAAGATTGCCACCAGCAGTAACCACAGAATTGCCAGTTGAGCTGTCTGTAAAAAAATCCTAAGATCAATAAAAGATCCAACAAATCACTTTAAGGGATTTGTTTTCATACACTTGCCCAATCTCGTCTTTCTTCTCGCTGTTGTGAAAAAGTGATTCTTTTTTAAACGAGCGAGTGCCGATTTATCTGGCTGGCTAGGAAATTCTGGTTTTACAAAGTTTCGGAAATCCATTAGTTTAGTTTTGTCATGTCTTGCTTGATTATTTCTTCAATCAGCAAAAGACATTATATTACATAAAATTTTTAAAAAGCAGCTTATCCTCATACGAGAAGGCAGCAGAGAAGCAGCGGTGCACTGTAAAATTAGATTCAAAGTAGTTTTTACTAACTGTACTAATCTAATCAATGCAATCATAGATGTCGCTATTATAGATGCAAACAATTATAGTCTTAATAACATCAAAAATAAGGTAGACATTAGCCCTATAATTTTCTCAGTAGAAGTTTTAATTTAATTTAAATAACCCATGATCAAACCAAAATAAACCAATTAAAGTTTTATATTCTAGTCAGCATTTCATGTTAAAAGTATTTCTTATAAACTGTGTACAAACACATTTTAAATTATTTTCTACTTCTATAGATAGAAAGACCCGAAGACATAAGTTTTCCTAAATGAGGGTAGTTTGCAAAATACTGCAATAACTTTGTTCCTCGGATCATTGCAAACTAATTTCGGTTCTAAAGCGGCGATTGGGACAAATAACAATCTAAATATGTCCAAAATAAAGCTTAACGACGCGTGATCCCTTTTCATTAACGTATAGAGACCGGTTGAGAGTTAAGAGGCAGTGAAGATGGCTCATGAATTATTAAATTTAGACGTAGGTATTTTGCAAAAACATTTGCAACATAAATTTTATTATTTTATGTGTTTTAAAATTTGCTTAGGTACGTTCTTTACTTGCGAAAAAATATACCTAGATATATAAAAACAAAAACAAAAAAGTAGCGTCCGTTTTAAAATTCACCCGTATTTCTTTCTTCGTAATGAAAAAATGTGATATTTTCTCACTGCCAGAACCTCGTAGTATCGTGATAGTGATAAAATGAGTTAGTTTAACAATATTGTATTCGTAAAGACTCATCTTATTCTCGTAGAAAAATAATCGTTTAACTGTCGATTCAAAATTAATGGAATCAAATTCAAAATTCATACTCCGGTAAGATAAACCAAAGTTAGATAGAATATTGAAATGTCTGTAACGTACATTGATATTCTAAAAAAAAACTATTTAGATTTAATTAAACTTATGTGGGTATATAATTAATCTATTTTGATTGAAATATTAAAGAAAATAAAATGTAAATAATGATAGTCAACAGCCTGTGCCTTTCCACTGCTGGACAAGTATCTGTCCATCTGGCAGGGGGTCCCTGTTATATAATAGCTTGTCTAAGCCTTACTTATTAAAATACTAGTTGTCATATCTTGGTTGCTAGGATACTTTATTGTTTATGTCAAATACATCGCTAACTAAAACTAACATGGTTTCATTATTTATTTCATCATGCACCAGTCCCTTTTAAAGCTATATCAGTAACTTTGGTTACCTATTCAGCATAATCCTGTACGTGATCTCTACTCCAAAACCCGTCGCACGGAATCTTTTTCCACACCAATGCAACCCGCAGCGACCTTCTTTTGATCATATGTCCATCTGGTAGGAGGTCCCGCTCTGCGTAATCCTGTAC
This sequence comes from Tinea semifulvella, assembly GCA_910589645.1. Classification (NCBI taxonomy): domain Eukaryota; kingdom Metazoa; phylum Arthropoda; class Insecta; order Lepidoptera; family Tineidae; genus Tinea; species Tinea semifulvella. Next base: position 4,823,841 of record OU342587.1, on the reverse strand, counting down.
GTGTTCTCCACTCTATAACCCATTTACCCCATCGCTCGTCGGTTCATTTAACTTGGTAATTTTTAAAGTTGTCAGTAACTTTGGTTACTCATTCTGTGTAATCCTGTACGTAGTCTCAACTGCAAAACCTGTCGTCCTCTATGTCACCATCTCTTAAGATACGGAGATCGTTCGAGAGTTAATTCTCAGAGAAAATTGCCCAGCTCAACGTTTGACACATGCGTCTAGACTCCTCTATGTGTCCTGAAGTACTTAATTCTAGTCCCTAATCTTCGTCTAACAAGACCGTCATGTACAATGCATAATTTTCTGTTCGGATTAAACAAGTTAAATACAATTTTGGCGAATAAGTTTGAGGATTAACACGAATTGGGCTTTAAATTGGATGTTATTCTGTTAATATGTAATATTAATTGCATTTTAAGCTATATATGCTAGATATAACAATATTTATAAAGTTTTAAACTTAACTAACAGTTTTTTTTCTTTCTATTAAATTATAACGGCCTCCGTGGTCTAGCGGTTAAGTCCGTGGATTTAGAAGAAATGAACCGGGTTCGATTCCTGATTGTGACACAAAAATATTTATTAATGTAAATAAATGCATTAATTTAATATTTAATTTATTTGTGATATTTCTCGAGTTTGGTACGCTGGAGACATCGACGAGCTTGCCACTTGTCATGATTGGCCTATAGTAAAGTTGGCTAAATGTGAATACGCTTATTTATAAGCGTGGTTTCTGACCACCCCGAAAGGAAAACGGTCGTGATGATACTTTACTAAAAAGACAAGGTTTAAATGTCATACGGAGCAAAAACATGGGATGGTACACAATTTCGCTCAGCGAGCTATGGAGAGAGCTATGCTTGGTATGTCTCTAATGGATGGAACTCTAAAATATATTATTTCTATATCAAGATAAAAGTATATCTTTATAAAGTAAGCGGAATAACCCTCCTTACCTTGTAGAAGTAAAATTTATTGATGTAAGTTCCATTGTCATAGTTAGTGACGTCATAGCTGTCGTTGAGAAGAAGAAACTCGAAGTTAGATAAAGTGGAGTTCTGGCTGAGATCTGACGTCACCTCCATGTCTTCATCCCAACTGGTTCACATTTTATCTTTGTATCTACGGACAAACAAGCATAGTAGGTTATTACAAGATTTACAAATAATAAAAATAATATATATACGACCAGTAGGTATATATCCTTTATTTATATGCCATATAATAATATATTGTTACCAGAATTCAGCTAAGTCTAAGTTTACAAAAAAAAAAACACTGTTACAAAAATAATATTAATAAATAAAATTAATTATATTCTGACTTGAACCGACTGCGTAAAATGAAAATAAATAATTAAAAAAAAAAAACAATGAATCGATTCGATTCGATGAATGGTTCGATTCATGGTCTGGATTCATTATTTAATTTATTTGTGGTACCTATTTCTTGAACCTGGTACGTTAGAGTCATCGACGAGCTTGCCACTTGTTATGTGGGCATATAGTAAAGTTAAAAAACGTGAGTTTGCTTCTTTATAAAAGCGTGGTTTCTGACCACCCTGCAAATGTAGTCATGTAAGTACGTGATGATACTCTACTATTTGTTCAAGACACTATGCGCAGAGCAAGTAATTTTACCATCATTATCCTAAAGGGAAATTAGCCTATACAAGTCCAAATTGTTCAAACCTATTTAAGGGTCGGGTAAATGACTATTGTCGAAAGGTTAAAGGTTCGGGGCACAGTGGATCCGAGAGCTTTTGCTGACAAAACATTTATCTTTCTTTATACTTATTATTTCTAATATTATAAATACTTATTCTGTATGATCACCGAACATTATTTTTAGTAATCTTCATTTGAGTACTATTTTTATTTATTTATACACGGAATCGAAAATTCATCATTAATCACATACATTACTTCACTGTTGGCCTTTATTGTATTATAAAAAAAAGTATTAACACGTCCCTTCCGAGGTGGTCAGAAACCCTAACTATATATATATATATATATATATATATGTATATATATATGGTGAGTTTGAACCGACCTTTGTAGGATTTAAGGAACGCGTTCTTACAACCGAGCCACCACACCACCGTTCCTGTGTACAACACCACCGTTCCCGTGCCTTGGAGAGCACGTTAAGCCGTCCCGGTTCCACTAATACAAACTTGTGGAATCGTTAATAAATTCTCATTAAAAATTGCCGTCTCGCCAGCGTGGCGAGTGTAGGCCAAATTCTCCAGATATATGTTCTGGAAGGCCCATCTCCAGCAGTGGAGATCTAGGATGCTGTGTTCTAGGGGCTGTAATGAATGAATGAAATCATATACATCATGATAAATATATATACATATATTAAGTATTAACTATAAGATAAGACTGACAAGGCCCTTTTACTGCCGCAACAATTTGATTTTTTGATGACAAGTTTGTCATTTTTTGACATTTAAATAAATTTTATATAAGTTGACTTAATCTAGTTTTTAGTTTATATACAAATATATATGACCACCAAAACTTTGCCGGCCGCTCCTGGAACGTCAAGGTTGACTTACCTCAAACAAGGTTGTCAAAATAATGACCACATTTCATGCATTTTTGAGTAAAAACCATTTATTCATTAAAAAAGCTTTCAATGTATTAAAACAAACGCACAGAAATATGCTATATGAAGCTGTAACTTCAATGTATAAGATCTTGAGAATTTAAGACAACACATTTCTTAATCTGTTCGCAAAGAACGATAAATCACAGTTTATATTTACAAAAGCAACAAAGTATTGCAACGCTATTTATTTTACTAATGCACCAACAAACAAAGAGTAAATCAGTTACAAAACAGGTCACTCAGAAAGCGAAGATTTATTAGAAGGGAAACAGAAAACGACGCCGGGTCATTAAGCTTAGACATTTTACGCGAATTCGCTGATAAATTTTATTATCACGACAAAACTTAATTTAGAACATCTGCTCCTGATTGATTGTGATTTGGGAACCAATTTCCTTGAAGGTGTCACGCAAAGATCCCCTTAATTTTGCACCCAATGTCGGTCGCAATTTAAATCGGTCAAGTGGTTGTTTGACAATTTTGATTACAGACCTAGGGCGGGTTGTTGTATCACGGCGTCCATAACATTTTTTTTTAAGTATACCCAGTTTACCCAGGTTTTTATTATGACTTTAGCGCCCGCTATTCATATACATATTTATTTAAAAAATAGATAACAATATTAAGCCTAAAAACATTATTACAATGATCATCATCAAATACCTTAATGATCACCACTTAGATATTGTAAGTATGAAATTCTTTAACAAATATATACATACATATCTTCACGACAGAGAAAATTAAGCGCCAATTGTCAATACCTCTTTCGCTTCTTAGACATTCATCAACCTCTTCATACATCCCCTTTTGTTTCGATGGCTTTTTAACGCATCTTCAGCTATTGTTTTATTTATTTAATCGTAATATGTGAGTCTTGGTCTGCCAGGGCCTCTTTTACCCACAACATTCGCATAATATATCTGGTTGGTCAATCTCTCTTCACTCATCCTTTTAACATGCCCAACCCATCGGAGCATGCCTTTCCTTATGCTTTCATACCTACCATTTTTAATTTTGTCACTACGTATGCGATCATCGTCATGTGATCAACGATCTCTTTTCTACTCGTCTCGCTTCCATACATAAGTGTTGGTACCAGCATGGCATTGTGTATGGCGAGTCGAGCTTTACCACTGATATTTCGACTAGCGATCAGTGATGCCAGGGCACCGTTGACACTATTTCTATTATTTAATGGTGTCTCGGGACA